>CM036907.1:101565589-103965589 GCA_020800305.1 Porphyrio hochstetteri
TTTCCCTTCCCTTCCCTTCCCTTCCCTTCCCTTCCCTTCCCTTTTCTTCTCCCCTCCCCCTGGGGATATCCTGGATAACTTTTTTTTTCCCCAAGACTTGTATGTCAAGATTAATCTAGTATAATAACTCTGTTTTTATTGTCTAAATAAAAAAGATTGAAGTTCTTGTGTTCGTGTGTTCATGTGGTTTTTTTGGGTTTTTTTTCTTTTTTGATCAAATTTGTAATCCAAACGTTTCAATGCTAAAGCCTCTCAGCCTGACTGTTAACACCGCTTGACAGTGTCCTTTGTACAAGTAATGTCTTTGTTAGTTCAACTGTATTTGCTTGTGATTCATTGAAAAAAGTTAAGAAAGAAATATGTCTCCTGAAGACATAAAAAATAGATAATAACACACACACCCCACCCTGTTCTGTACATTTGTGAAAAGGAAAACTGGTAATCCTTAAATAAATATTTTATATTTTGAAAAAAACAAGGGTCCAGTGAAGTTGGAACTATGTGAGCAGCTGTTTATTGGGTTTGGTTTTTCTTTTTTCCTTAAGTGATAAAGTATTATCTTTTGCACTCCTCTTTTTATGATATAATGATTTGCTTTACCCTAGAAAAAGTCTTTCCCAAATTATCTTTTTAGGTATGACTTACTGGATATAAATATTTTAGTTCCCTAGCAACACTGAAAGTGCATAGGATCTTTGAATGTTTCATATATATACACCATAGGAATTTTGTTAATTTTCCTGGTTTTATTAAGTAAGCTGTCTTCATTAATGAGATAGTGATAGAGAGAGATCTTGGATGTGATGCAGTGAGCTGAAATGAAGACCTACAGTATATTTATTCAAAGATGGCAGAAGATCTTATATATTAAGGGAATTACTTCTTTTTACATTAGCTCATAGAGATTTAGGAAACTGAAAAGATCTAAGATTGAAATTTTGAGGCACTGCTGTAAAATATCCTTATAAAAGAAGGAATTCATACTTTCCTTAAGTCCTTTACTGGGAAATAAAAGGACATTTTTATAATAACTTTCTGTATCTGCAGTCTGAATCAGCACAATTTACTTCAAATCTTTGAAATGTACAAAAATTTGCATAGATTATATTACTAAATTTGAAAAGATTAATGACAGTATTTGTGTTCGTTCTATATGGAATCTTAAGGCTACAGGAATTCAGATTAAAGCTCCATTTAAACTAAAATCATGTCCTAACAGTTGACAGCAGAAACAGCTTTACTGTTGTTATGATGGAGTTGCACATGGACCGTTTGTGTTTAGGAGACATTATCAGCTCTATTCTATTGCTTGAAAATGTATATTTAAAGCCTAGGTTTATATGTAAGGTTTTTCCATAAAAAAAACAATGCTTTCTGTGAAAAATTATCTTAAATAAATCGCAAATAAGATTTTGGATGCATCTAGCCATCTTTACACTAACTGAAACTGAAGAAAATTTTCTTTTAGCATTTAATATTTTTAAAGATTGAATATTTTTGTTTAGATTTATTTTTGGAAATAAAATGTCAGATTTGGATTTGATTGACTGGGATACCCAAGGCATAAAACCACTCAGTTCATACTTGCAATTCTCTTTCTAAAAGATTTTCAAAACCCTTTTGAAGTGAATTCCTTGTTAATGTGTGGAGAGTGTGGTGTTGATTGCAAGCATGCAATATTATGTGCTTTTAGAACATTATTTTGGCTGCAGTGATATTTTCCCTTTGGCTTCATATAGCCTGCTGAGGTGAGACTTTACAAGCCCTGCAACTGAGACCCCACAGCTTTCCCACTGAATTGAAATTGAATTTCAGTGGTGAAGACTGTGGAGTGATGATTATCATTGCACCAACACTGCAGAAAACTTTACCTTCTCTGGCCATGCAAAGCCAAGGGAAAAGCAGCAGACAGCAGCAAGTTGCGTGGCACAGTGACATTTGGTGCTGGCTTCCACAAATATCTTGTGTTTAGAGGAAGTTGTAAATAGGTTGGCTGTTGAATGTTGTGCTAGTTCTTGTCATATTGTTGATGTTTTTTGGCTTGTCATAGTTTAGCCCCAGCTTGAAGATGTCCCACACGCCTGCTCACACAATCACAAAATCACAGAATCCTAAGGGTTGTAAAAAAACCCCTCTGCAGATCATCTAGTCTAACATCCCCTGCTAAAGCAGGTTCACCTAGAGCAGGTTGCACAGGATCGCATCCAGGTGGGTTTTAAATACCTTCAGAGAAGGAGTCGCAACAACCTCTCTGGGCAGCCTGTGCCAGTGCTTTGCCACTCTCAGAATAAGGAAGTTTTTCTCTCATGTTGAGATAGAGCTTCTTGTGTTCCAGTTTGTGTCCATCAGAAGATGAGTTTGTGTCTGTCCAGTTTGCGACTCAGAAGAAAAAGGTAAAACTCATGGGTTAGGACTAGGACAGTTTAATAGGACAGCAGAGAAAGGGGGAAATAACAGCAACAATGCCTGTAAAAAAATATACAAAGCAGGTGATACAGAATGCAACTTGCTCACTGCTGAGAACCTAACGCCTGGCCCATCCCTGATCAGTGATCCCCTGTCCCTGGCCAGTTCATCCCCCTTATGTGCTGAGCATGACATGACATCTGTCTTAGGTCTGGCTCACATGGAGCTGATTTCCCCACTGCAGCCCTCAGTGCTGTGCTGTGTATTGGTAGCCAGCAAGGTGTTGGTAACACACCAGGGTTTAGGCAACTGCTGAGCAGTGTTTTATAATACCAACGCTGTCTCTCCAACATTTCTCACTCCCAGATCAGTAGCCTGGGGGTGGGCAAGATCTTCAAAGGGAACAGAGCCAGGAGAGCTGGCCCAAGGTATATTCGAGGGCTGGAGCACCTGCCCTATGAAGAGAGGCTGAGGGAGCTGGGCTTGTTCAGTCTGGAGGAGAGAAGGCTGCGGGGGGACCTCATTGCAGCCTTCCAGTACATGAAGGGAGCTTATAAGCAGGAGGGGATTCAACTTTTTAAAAGGGTAGACAATGACAGGACAAGGGGGAATGGATTAAAACTAAAGGAAGGAAGGTTTAGATTAGATATTAGGGGGAAGTTTTTTACAGAAAGAGTGGTGAGGTGCTGGAACAGGCTGCCCAGAGAGGTGGCGGATGCCCCGTCCCTGGAAGTGTTCAAGGCCAGGTTGGATGGGGCCCTGGGCAACCTAGTGTAGATCCAGGCCTGAGGTTGGTGGCCCTGCCTGTGGCAGAGGGGTTGGAGCTCTGTGATCCTTGGGGTCCCTTCCAACTCATACCATTCTATGATTCTATGATTCCATACCATTTGACATCTATTTGGCAATAAAAGCTAAGAAAAGGAGGAGGATGTGGGGGCATTTGTTATTTATGACATTTGTCTTCTGGAGCAACTGTTACATACTGAAGCCCTGCTTCCTAGGAAGTGGCCAGACATTGTCTTCTGATGGGAAGTAGCAAATCTTTCGGCTTTAGTTTGCTTCTGTGTGTGGCCTTTGGCTTTTGCTTCAATAATTTCCCTTTATCATGTCTCAGAAGGGCTTTACTCATCTTATTTTACTCCCTTTCTGGCCCTGCTTAGGAGGGGAGTGATAGAGTAACTTGGTAACCTAGTGTCCAGCCAAGGTCAATGCACCACTATGTCATGGTATTGAATATTCCAGTCAGCTGTCATGGCTGTGTTCCTTCCCAGCTTCTTGTGAAAATTAACTCTATGTCAGCTGAACACCAGGACAGGCTTGTCATGTTCTTTTCTAAGACCATACCTGCTGTGAAACATACACAGAACACAGCTAGATACCTCATTTCTGGCCTATGCATGTGCCTTACTTCTCTCTCTCTCTTCCTCTATACTGAACAGCTTTGAGCAACATCTGTTTGCTACCTGAAGGCTACTTTGAGAAACATTTGTTGTAATTGTAACTAGGCTGACAAGGGAAGCAAAAGCATGTTTCCTGGGCCTGATCTGAAGAGGGCCTGCATATGCATGGCAGGATGCTCCCTGAGATATAATGTGATGAAAAATAGAAAATGAAATCTTGCATAGTAGAAAAGAGGTAAAAGCAGAAGGACTTTATGTTTGGCCTATTTGTTTCCAATTCTTTCCTCACTTGCCTATACTTCCTTGTAAGTAAGATTTTAAAAATGTTAAAATTTTCCTTTTCTAGATACTCTTGTGTACAGCAGCCAGATAAATACATGTAAGTGCACTTAATGACAAATATTGTTTTGTAATTTAGGGACACAAGGAAAAATTGCATATGAAATTAGGGAAAACATTTATACCAGTTAATAATTCAACATATGTTTAAGCAAGGTTTTTGACCATCTGCCACTACCTCAATGAGATGCCATAAATTCAAAGAATCATCACAAAATGTGTAATTGTCTTCTTACTCCAAATAAAATAAACCTCTGCTTGCTTCAGAAAGAGTGAATGTGTGTTACCAAATCTTTAAGAAAGCAGAAATCGTTATTGTGCATCTCTCTAATTTATGGAGTTTGATAATACTGAATGGAGTAAAGTCTTTTACAACATAGCAGTAGCTGGCACAAACTGCTTTCCTCTTACAGAACTCAAAAAAGTCCCACTGAAGTCAGCCTGCAGGAAATTTCATCAAAACTTTTCATGAAGAGAGAACTTTGTCAGGGACAGAAAGATTACTGCTGAGTCACAGCTGAAATAAGTTACCTTCTTTATACTGAGGAAAGATTTATTAAATCTTTATACTCTATTTGCAATTAATGCAAAACTCTTATCAGAAACTCCTATACATTCAAGTTTTGTAATTTGCTGAGAAGTTGTCAACTTTGGATAGCTTGAAATTTATTGTAAATTCTAGTGATTGACACTTTAATATATTTGCTTTGAGATAGAGAGAAGAAAAAAAATATCTAAATATCTGTATTTTAAATAAAGGAAAGCAAGCTCTTCACGTAGCTACCATGGTAATACAGGCAAACTCAATAGACCATGTACACAGACAAGTAGGTACACATTCAGCCTTGCAGTGAATCCCTACACACACAGAGCTTTGCCTGAATTCTATGCAGAACTGTGTCTTCTTACAACTACATGGGATAGAATATTTAGCATAGAATGAGGTTTTCCCCACCTGGAAGAGATAGACATAACAAGTTTGTTCTGATACTTCAAAGAAATAGCAGTTATTTCCAATCTTGGATAAGTAAGTTCCCAACAAGTGTTGTAATGTGTGTCCCAAGGAATAGATAAAAAAAATACTTAAGAATTACTTTTTCTAAAAAATAGGAACATCTGAGAGGGAAACTTATCCTGAAGGCTATCTAATGTTGTGCAGTTTTTGGCTGTGAATCATATTTCTAAATTTAATATGTCAATTGAATAGCTTCTGCCATATGTGAAACCAAAATCCTACACAGACATTCTCCTTCACTTTGTTCTACTTATAGGGAAGACTGAGGACTTGCTTTACGTGCTAGCTACATTTCCTCATGTAAACTAATAAAAGAGGGAAGAAACTCCACCATCTTTTCAGTAAATTCTATTGGAAGCTAGTTTTTAGCATGCCTGGTAGGAGTAAAGCACAGAATGACCTGGAATCCTGCTGATTTCAGGTGAGCATAGCTAGTCTCAGTCTTTAGATATAGGATGAGTGAGATGTCAATAAGAACACCAATGTGGTAAGATTGTTTTAGAAATGTGAAACAGCACACATCAAAAATATCACCTTTTCAAAGTACAAGGAAAGAGGAGAAAAATAAGATACAGAATCTCTGTCCTCTCATTATCAATAAAAAATATGTACAATAATTTGCATTTAAAACACTGCAGGTCTATCAAGAATCAAGAAATTTTAAAAAATTGAATTTTTGGGTCTTTTTCTCCTTTAAACCAGTATTTATTCACTTGTAGACACCCAGCATTTTCAGTGCTCTTTGGCTCAGATAAGGGCAGAAAGAGGAGAAAAGCACCTAATCTTGTGGAGCTAATGATGTTTCTACTCTTCTATAAAGTAAGATACTTTAAAAAGACTCATCAATCCATGACTTAAAAGTTGAAGATTCTATGAGATAACTGTTCACAAACTGCAGATCTGTAAAAAACCCCTGCATATAAATAATGATTCAATATTTACAGATCCACATTTTACCCTGGAATTTAATATAAGAAATTTCTGACTCACCAAGAATATTGCTTTATGGTAACTTATGAATAGTAGTGAATTATACAGTTAAATCAAGGTCACCTGAAAGATGTTTAACATATTAGTCATAAGATCCATGGTGAAATTCATTAAATGCATTTATGAACTGCACCAAATGCGTTTTGTTCACAGTGCTCCCTTGAAGAATTATTTCCTTGCTAATGAAAAAAACTCAACATTTGCTAAGTACAGCATTTTCCACACTTTTGTTCTTTTCTTAGTCTTTATGGTCATGTATACTATATTTAAATTCATCTAGAGACAACTTAGGAAGCAAAAATAATTGAAAAATCAGCTCCCAGAACTTTCATAGCCATTAAGATTATTGGCTTTCATACTGTCTAGGAAGAAAAAAAGAAAGTTAGGTTTGTTGTATCTGGTTTGTTACAGTACTCTAGGTTAAGGGTAACATAAGTGACATTTGGTTGTGTAAAGATCAGTGTGAGATAGACTATTGTAAATTAACTACATACTTCACTGGTGACATTCCACTGTTGTGATGCATTGATACCAAGGATGCATTGATGCATCTGCAGATTAAAAAGCTGTGGTAAAGGACTTCGCAAAGGTGACACAGACATTGGGTACCAAACCCTGTTCCTCTGTTTAAATGCTTTAATTTGTTTTGATATTTATTTAGTTTTCATCAAAATATGCAAACCCAAACCCAAAAAGCCAAACCGAGGGTTCTCAATTCTTAGGGTGATGCTCCAAGATGAGGCTCAGGTTTACTGTGCTTGCAGAGTCAAGTTCTCCGTGGCTTGCTTGAATTTCTGGCTCCATGACCTGTGGTGGGTGAGCATTAGTCCTTTCTACAAAACAGCAATAGCTATGTTAGAGGGGGTAGTGTCTGAGAAATGAAAAATCTGAATTTGAATCCTGTCAAGTTGAGGCAAGAATAGGACCCAGGCCTCCCACACAGTCTGAGTGTTGTCACCAATAGGCTATTATGCAAATACCCAACAGCACTGAGATATAAAGTGACTGTGATTACTGTGCTTTGTGCTGAGCTCAGTGCTATCAGTGGGTGGGAGGCATGTTCAAAGTAGACAAATCAGGCCCAACTGTGTTGTTCAGTTAGTAAAGCCTCCAAAACCTTAGCTGTTCAGATGCTGTCTTCAGAGAAGGTGGCTGCTCTTCTGGAAATGTACACTAATGCACCTTTTGGTTTCAAGTGGAAGAGATGTGATGAAAATTTATGCACTCTTAAGAACTCATAGGCATCATAGGATTATTTTTTTTTATGTCTTAAATTTTGTTTCCTAGATTTTACATTGGGTTTTTTCAGTGCTTTTTTGGGCTAAAATGGTTCATAACAATTCACAGTTTAGCAGAAGTTTTTAATCTTGAAGCAAAGTACTAATATAAAAAGCTGATTTTCTGTTGACTATTATTGCTGCAGTCAATTTGTTTGCAAGAATAGTTGTGCCTGTCAGACTGAAGATTCCTGGTCTCTCTGAGACTAGCTTGGTGGGGAAACGGTACAGGTAGGAAGGAAGTAGGGAATGATCCTTTCCCTGAAATACTCTTCTTGCAACAATCTGAAAGTCCACATATTTTTGTTTTATAGCCCTTCTGGGGTTCATTGTCACACATTTGACACTTATTCTTTGTATTTCTTACTCACTCCCCTTTTACCTTTTTAAATTATTGGGCTTGTTTTTGGGTTTTTTTATTTCAGCAAAGGTCTGCGGGGTTTTTTTGTCTTCCTGGGTGATCTTTTTGATCACTAATGGCCCCCAACAGTGGAAACAGTAAAACAGGGCTGACTCTGGTTAGGCTTAAGTTATGTTGATGGAATTCTTTAATTAAGTCTTGATAAATGCATGTAACTTGTGGTGGCTAAATCAGTTTGACCAATTCAATTTAAAATAACAGTAAAGGTGAGAAAATGAAGACTGTAACCTGGATTTGCTACAATGGGTAGGCTTGCATGAGCTGCCAAGTGAACTACTGCTCAAATTACTTTGTCTTCTGTGCTGTTTTAGCCTAAGTAATTAGCCTAATTAGGCTAGTAAACATTGGTGCTTAAGAGCATGGGGTTTTTTTTTCTTTTCTTTTTTTCCTCCTCTCTCAGATAGGTCTTATGAGCCTGAAAAACACAGAACTACATAAAGTATATGTGCTGTGTGATGTGTAATTGATAAGGCTTGGTGGTGTTGATCATAACTTGCACAGAATTATCACTTCACGGTAATTAACTTATTACTTTCATTGATAAACTGAATCCCCCTCTAATTATATCAGAGAAACCTTCAGAACCCTGGTGTACTTTTTTTTTATTTGTTTTCAGAAGAACACATTGAGCTTTCCACGAATATCTAATACACTTTATATGACTTCCACTGGATTCACATGGGGATACTCCACTGTTCCCTGAATGCTATGACAGGGGATAGTGCAAGAAGCAATTGGCAGGGCATGAACAAGGCAAGCAAATTATTTATCAATACAACTTTTGGAAGAAGGGAGTTAAAAGGATACAAAAATTAGCCTTTGCTTAGGAAGGGAATGCCAGGAAAATAAGATTGTCTCCAGCAGTTAAAATCCTGGTAGTTATGCACATGAATCTCTACAATGCATGTTAACACCCAGTCATTAATGAAGAAATACATGTATTCTGCATCTTTCAGGTCCATTATTTATGAAACAATTTTGTGGACATATCTTCTAAAAAGGCATATTAGTTTATCCAAATTGCCCAGGCAGCTCTGAGCCGAATTTAGTCCTGTGAGTTCTATGGTACTTCTTTTTATTTCGGTAATAGAGTCAGTAGTGCTTCACAGGGTTTAACAAACCAAATTCTTACCTTTTAATGTACAGTGCTTTGTCTGTGCAGGTAGCATTTTACTAAATGCAACAAAAAAACCCCACAAAAAAGCTTGTCAGGAGATGCAAATTATACACAGACACACACACACTCACATACACATATACAGACACACATATAATGGATTTGTGCAGGAACATGGTTTTGATTCAAATGAACTAACAGTAGACAAGCTATAAGCATCTGCGAGGCATTATTTTAAAGATGCATTGTAATGGGTCTTTCATGCTGCTTGGAGTGATTTTCTGGGCAATAATGTTACCAAATAACCATTAGTTATATGCTATTAAAATTAATAAAACACCGAGAGCCAATTTTAACTTCCAACGGTTCTGTGTTTTGAGAGTTTTATATTTTCCTCAGTACAATAAGTGCAGGTTGCTATGTAAGAGTAGTTTTGTTTCTGTTTTAGTAATACTGTTTCCAGAACATGTACCTGTTCTTACTCTTTATCAATATTGCTTCCGACATAGATAAAACAATTCTTTAACACTTATACACAGCAAAGGTGTGCTTAAGTGTATGTTGACAGTGGAGGCACTTGCTGAGTAAATCAGATGCAAATACAGATTCATTCATAATATAATATAATATAAAAAGAGTAAATATATGGACGGATTCCAATATTAGGAGTTGGACTCGATGATCCTTATGGGTCCCTTCCAACTCAGGATGTTCTATGATTTTATGATAATATTCTATTATAGACTATTCTGGACACTGATCCTTGTGCTGAGGTACAAGGAAAATTATCTTAAATTAAAAAGTAAGAGGTGAATATTGCCAGCTTAGGTTCTGTAGTAGCATTATATTCAGGCCTGTAATACCTGGCTCACTTGGTCCTGTGTTGTAGCATAGTCCACAGCATGCTGCATTTTTATGCATTCACATACAGGCAGCACAATTCTCTGTGAAACAAATATGCCAGCTTTTATTTAATAAAGGCTCTAAATTACTGCTAAGTAGAACTACTGTAATGCTATTAATATGTTGCTAATTAGTATTATGTTTTGACAGAACAAAATAAGGAAATGCTAAAACTATGGAATTATTTCAATTAAAAATTACCTTAAGAATAAAGTAAAAATAAACAATTTTATTCTGATCATGAAGTGACTTTAATATGCCTTTATATTAAAAATTTGGGGACAATGTTTCAGTTAGTTGAAATTTAATACATAGGAGAATTGCATACCAGCGAGAAACAGACTATAGAATAAGTCTAGGGAGGCAAGTCTTGTTTTATCTTTTCCCATTAACTGTGCTGCAAGCACAAGGGAGCTCAAAATATGATTGCACTATTGATTTAAACGCTTAAAGTCTGTTCATTGTCCGGTCAATACTATGTGAAGCCATTAGTGAAAAGAAGTCATATTACTGCTTATAAGAGCTTGAGACATTTTTTTCTTTTTCCATAGAGAGTTTTGATTTTCCATGCACAAAGATCTGATTCAAAGATAGCTTGGCATGAATATTTGTGTGTGTTTCTTTTGGTGGGAGCTATATGCCTCTTCTTCACAGCTCCTTCATTGTGCTGCTAAAAGCTTTTGAGAATTTCCCTGGGAGCCAACTTGAAGTGCTGATGGGATTATAAATAGGATTTCTTTCTTCGGTTATATTTAATCTGGATTGAGGAATTAATTCAGATTACAATGTTACAAAATTAGTATTGATGTGAACAGGCATACGTGGGTAGCATTGAAACCGGCACTGCCTCTATGAGACATACTTGGGAATCCATGGTTGCAAACTGATAAAAAGAAATAGATATTCTCATGAAATGTAGCAGTTCCTTGAGCTGAATTTTTGAGGCAAAGTATTTTCAGTGTTGCTTCAGATAAACTCGATTTTTTATGCCTGTGATCAGGAAGTTTTTTAATATTAAATTCTTTAAAAGATTTTTTCAGCTTTTGATTTGCATCTCATCCTTCTCATTTTTTATAACGTGATATAGACTGCACTATGTTGATACAGGATTTACATGCAATCTGTCAGGTAAAGGTAGATTTTGTGAGTGAAAAATAGATCTTTATTTGTAAATGAAATGAACCTAATATTTAAGAAAAAGTCACTTTTTCTTTTTTATTTTTAGTCTTTTTATTATTTTTCTTTTTTCTTTGTTCTTTTTATTTTTTTCATTTTCCTTTTTAATTTTCTTTACTTTTTCTTTCTTCTTTCTTCTTACTTCTTCTTTTCTTTTATTTTTAATGACTTGAAACTATTTCAGCTTATGCTGGTGTGCCACTCTTCAAACTGACATCTGCATTCTCTTCTGACCACTTACCTATGTATGTATTTTGGAAAAGCTTCAAAGAGTAGCTTTGGATTAAAGTAGCTCTTTCCGTTTCATATGGAAACTGACTTCAGTTGCCAGAGAAGTTTTTGGACCCGGCAATGCATTATAGATTTATAGAATAAAACTGGTATATATGAACTTGGGAACTTGATTGAATGATCTTATACTGCCAACAGACAAAAGGTGGACATACAAGTTTACGTGTGTGAGGTTGTTGTTATTATTTTACAAAATAATCATCCCTGACCTGTTAATCCTTTGCTTTGAGGGAAGCTTATCAAGTAGTCTCAAAATACATGAACCTGAAATATATAACTCTGTTGGACACTAAAATGTCTGGAGTTTTCTACCTGCTTCATAGACATTTACTCTTTTTCTCTCAGTTTTCTAAATAATAACTACATTAAACTGTAAATGAAACCACATTATTCTCAATACATTCTTGGTGCAAGCCATACTGCAGCAGCCTCTAATGCTTCTGTGCTTGATCATGAGGTTGAGGGTTAAATTTCATTAGTTCTTTGACCTGATGGACAATTAGTTGACTGAAAATATTGTTAGCTTTTCCCTGGGTTGACAAGGCAATGTCATCTCTAGAAACAGTGTGAGGGAGGTAGTTGAGGAAAACAGGTCTATGATTCTACCAGCCATCTTTTCTTACATTAGGTTAAACGTGGCATTTGCATCTGGGAAAGGCAGCCATTTCCAATCTGCATTTAACTTAGAGATTCTTTTTTTTTTTTTTTTTAAATTTAAATTCGGACCCACATAAAGGGATCTATAGTCCAAGAGCTTGTCTGCATTTTACAGCTGTAATTAAACATAATAAAAACTACTATTTCTCCTTACAAAAGTTGCTCTTCTTGCATTGGAAATCTCTTACTAACTTGTAAGATTTTTATTTATTCATTTTTGGGTCTAGAAGAGATTAAAAATATTTGTAGTTATGGATAAGAGAGCAATTATGAATATAAAGAGAGGAAGAGAGCAACATTGTAGGAAGGATGAAGGACATACGTGTGATAAAGCAACACACTCAGTGTGCTTTTGTTAATAGCTGCTTCAAGCAAATTTTGGACCTGTCTCTTGATATTGATAAAAAGTCATAAACTATTTCTTCAAATCTTGCATCTATTACTTAACTGAGTAGCTTTGCTAATGAGAAAAGATCTGCTCAGCAAGCAAGACTTACTAATAAAGACTGCAGAGTTAGTGGTAACTTCCACCACAAAACGTGCATTCTTCCAGGAAAAGCATTAGGCTGGATACCTATGTCTGCCATACCTGTGTTCAGAGATAAGAAAAATATTTTATGATTCCACACATAACGGTCAGATGGTGTCATCTGTACTTGTGGAGTTTGGAGAGGGGAAAAAAAGCTTAGAAAGCTCTGTTAAATCTGGAAGAAATGCAGTATGTTTGCACCTTTTTATTATTAAAGGGACAGCAGTACTCAGTGCCTTTCCTATAATCCTCAATCTTTTAAAGACTTGAATATTCATAATTTTCACATTACTGTTTTTGTAAATAATGTATTTATGCAGGTTTTCTGAGGCATGCAAAAATTTTCAAACCAAGAATAGTACAGTTTCAGAAAGGTTCAGAAAAAGACCCTGTCACTTAAAATAACTTGATCAGAATCTCTCTATATGAAAATGGATGATATACAGAATAATAGAATTGAACTTATAAAATCAAAGTGAACATAGGAACAATCTATTATGTCATCTTACAATTCAAGATAAATGGTTTCCTTTTGTTAAAATAAAGACTGCTTTGTAATTTTTGCAAGCCTGGAGGTTGTGCAGTGATTAATCACTTCCTTGTCCTTGTGTGCCTGTTTGGTTTTATTTAGTTTTATTTAGTTTCATTAATATAGACTGAAGAAATGGCCAACTGTTTTCTGTTCTGATTTTTCCTGGGCTTTCAGAGGTGTGTACTGGCAGTAAGTTTTAATAAAGAATTTATATTTGCAGTCAGTTAGAAAGTATTCCTACAACTAAAAAGAGAAGTGTGGGAATAATTTCCCTCATAAAATATCTGTAGAAATCTTTTACATGAGAACACCATTTAATAAATGCAGTTTTTGCTTCAAGCATAATCCTGAAAATGTCTGTATATGTATATAAAATACACACGATTTTAGCAAGCCTACTACTGCTTCTACTGAAAATACTTAAAAGTTAGATTGCTTAGTATAAAGACTGGAGCAATGGTGTGCCTTCCCATAGCTGAAGCCAAGGGATAAAGCTGTTACTTCATTTAAAGAACAGTGTTTTAAAATAAAATTAATGCAGACTTTCAACTTCTCCAATTAAGAGAGAGCTCTCTGCTTAGTTCATGAGGGTCTCCATAAACCTGTGTAAGAGCAAATAATCTTCTTTCTCAACACTAAAGAATACACAATCATATGTGCATTTTTCTAGAGGAACTTCTCATAAATGTTTTATATATTTGTTTAGATGAAGGTGATTTAAAATTCTGAAGTTGTAGAACCATAGAAATGGTTTGGGTTGGAAGGGACCTCAAAGATCACCCAATTCCAAGCCCCTGCCATGGGCAGGGACATCCCCCCCAGCCCAGGCTGCCTGAAGCCCCATCCAACCTGGCCTTGAACACTGCCAGGGTGGGGGGCAGCCACAGCTTCTCTGCACAACCTGTGCCAGTGCCTCACAGTGAAGAATTTCTTCCTTATATCTAAACTAAATCTAGTCCTTTTCAATTTGAAGCCATTAGCTCTTATCCTATCAATGCACTCCCTGATAACCAGTCCCTCTCCAGCTTTCCTGTAGGTCCTCCTTAGGTATTGGAAGGCTGCAGTAAGGTGTCCCCAAGCCTTCCTGTCTCCAGGCTGAACAAGCCCTATTGTCTTAGCTTGTCTTCACAGGAGAAGTGCTGCAGCCCTCTGATTGTCTTTGTGGCCCTCATCTGTACTCACTACAACAGCTCTGTGTTCTCTTTATATTGGGTGCCCCAGTGCTGAACACAGTACTCCAGGTGGAGTGGAGAAGCAGAATCACCTCCATTGACTTGCTGGTTGTGCTTCATTAGATGTAGCCCAGGATATTGGCTTTTGGGGCTGCAAGTGCATGTTGTTGTGTCATGACTCAACATGCTTGAATATTTCATCAACCAACACTCCTAAGTCCTCCTCAAGGCTGCTCTCAACCCATTCTCCACCCAGACTGTAGCTGTGCTTGGGATTTCCCTGACCCATGTGCAGGATCTTACACTTGACTTGTTGAATTTCATGATTCTTCTATGATTCGGTGATTCTATGAGGTTCACGTGGACCCACCTCTCAAGCCTGTCAAGGTCCCTCCAGATAGAATCCAGAACTCTTTGTCCACCACGACTCCCAGATCCTTCCCTGCAAAGCTGCTTTCCAATACATCAGTCCCTAACCTGTACTGGTGCTTGGGGTTAGTCCTTCCAAGGAGAAGGACCTTATACTTGCCTTTGTTGAAGTTCATTATGTCCCTCTCCACCCTATTCTTCAGCCTTTCTGAATGGCAGCACAGCCTTTTGTTGTACCAGCCACTCCTCCCAGTTTAGTACTGTCAGCAAACTTGCTGAGTGTAGACTCTGTCCCCTTGTCCAGGTCATTGATGAATATTTTGAGTAAGACCAGGCCCAGTACTGACCCATTGGGCATACTTGTTGGGTCCTCTATCACTTCAAGAAATAAATTATCATCAATACATCCTAGAAGCTTTGCATTGCTTATACCTTACTGTGTTGTCCCTCCAACAGATATTGGTGTTCAAGTCCTCCATGAGGACCAGTGCTTGTGAATGTTAAGTTGCTCCTATCATTCTATAGAGGGTCTCATCTGCTTGGTCACCTGTGCCCTTCGTTTAATCCTGACCCATAAAGACTTGGTTGGCTCCTTATCCATTCACAGGTGGAGCTCCATGCACTCCAGCTAGTCACTGACATGGAAGGTGACACCTCCCACTTGTCCTCCCTGCCTATCCTTCCTAAAGAACCTATATTCTTCTGTTCCAAACATAGGAGCTATCCACCACATTTCCATGATACAGAATTTGTCTAGATAGCTGGTTTCCTAGCAAATAAAGATTTGTAAAGATTTCCTTTTCAGTTTTAATGTATTTAGCAATCATTTTTCGACTCCATAATTTAGGAAAATAATACCTAATCTTGTGGTCTTAATTTATAATTTCTGGTAAGGAAAATCTCATCAGAATGTATACCATAGATCAAATTAATTCATTGTATCAATTTCACAGAGCCCAGAGAAGTGCTAAAATATGTTAAACAGTAATGGATTGGTCCTCTTCCCAAATTAAGCATATGATGTTTCCCAGAGAGGGCAGTTGAATGATTATTTTCTAAGTTTGATGCATAGTTAAATATATTGCTGCACTGGAAAGGTGAGGTGGTATTTAGTGTCTTGTCAAGTGGCTGTGCAAGAGTTAGACATCTGTTCCAATCTCAGTTTGGTAAATAGACAATAGAGAATGCCATTTATAGGTGATTCATATCTTCATAAAGTTTATATCTAATGTAAAATTGAATGAATCACTCTACTAAAAGACTCAACTATCTCTAAAATGAGATCCTTGATGACTAGTTTAGATTACATGACTAACATCGGATGGTTAAAGTTAAGTGAGAACAATCCCATCCACAGTATTTTTACCTGTAAGTATAATCTGATGTTGTAAAGACTTCTAGAAAACTGTGAGTTCAGAGGAAAAATCAAGTTTGGGTCAGAGTGATGCTTTTTCAGTGAAGCTTGAAGAATGCAAAGCCATAATGGGGAAAAAAGGAAAATATGTACAACAGGTCTGTATGCTGAGGAAGAATTTAAGGAAATGTGGTATGTGGTCAATTCATCTGGTATCCGTAAGATTTTCATCTTGAGGCAGATTGTGAAGTCATTTTCAAGCGATGTCTTTATGTTACAGATGATGAAGAAATGGTGTTTGCAGATTAAATGATACATGACAGAGAAAACATTACTCATGGGACAGTTTCAATCTCATAAAATAAAACAGGGTTGTTAAGTTTGAAATGTAAGTTTTTATATTTTCCAGTGCTGCATATTTGGACACGATCTACTTTCTTTAGAAAATGAAATCAAAACAAATCAAAACCAAAAATCTGCCATATTTTAGTCTCTAAAGTAAAAAGGAAAAAAGTTAGAGAATAAAATTTGCTAAGTGGTAACATACATTTGGGGTTTCTTTCTAAAGCTATTTGCTTAGGAATCTCTGAAAAAAGTGAGCTTAAATACTGAAATTGTCTTCTAAAAGACATCATTAAACATGTAAGCATGTTTGTGAAAGAAAAGTATACCTCATACTGAGGATTAATTAATGTTGGGCTAAATATATATTGAAGACATGAAGGGTAGCTGTATGAAATGCTTTAATACTGGAAATGTTAGTAGTGTACCACACTGTTCTCCCACAGAAGTACAGTTGCTTTTACTTACATTAGCAGTAGAGGTGTTATAAGCATTTTACTTTTCATAGTTGCTGATTTGTTTCCAACTTGTCTGAAGCCATGCTAGTGAGCAGAGGCCTATGTTTTGGCCCTGGGTCTCAGATCTTCTGCATTCTGTGTTGGATACTCGTTAGCTAAAACTCAGAAATTATTCAGGAAGTAGACTCAAATACAAATCTGACAACTAGGTGGTAAAAGAGAACCCCTGCAGAGAAGGACTTGAGGATAGTAGTGGATGAAAAATTGTATGAGACAGCAATTTGAACTTGCAGCCCAGAAAGACAATTGTATCCTGGCTGCATCAATGTAAGTGTGGCCAGCAGGTTGAGGGGAGGCAACTCTCCACATCTGCTCTGCTCTCATGAGACCCCACCTGGAGTACTGTGTCCAGCTCTGGGGTTTTCATGCACAAAACATATGCCTGTTTAGAGCGGGTTCAGACATGGGCCATGAAAATTACCAGAGGGCTGGAACACCTTTCCTATGTAGAGTGACTGAGAGAGTTGGGCTTGTTCAGTCTGGGCAAGAGAAGGCTCTTATTGTGGCTTATTGTGGCTTTTTAACCCTTAGACAACCTTACAGAAGGCTTATAAGAAAGAGGGAGTCTTTCCACTACAGCCTGTAGTGACAGGAAAAGGAGTAATATTTTCAAACTGAGAGAGATTTAGATTAGACATAAGGAAGAAATTTTTATACTGATGGTGGTGAGGCCTGGCACAGGTTGGCCAGAGAAGCTGTGGCTGCTCCCTCCCTGGTAAGGAGGCCAGGTTGGGTGGGGCTTTGGGCAGCCTGGGCTAGTGGAGGGTTTCCCTGCCCATGGCAGGGAGATTGCAATAGATAATTTTGTGGTTTAACCCTAGTTGGCAGCTAAGCACCATGCAGCCACTCAGTCACTCCACTCCCCTAATGGGATGGGGGAGAGAGTCAGAAGAGTGAGAAAACTCATGGGTTTTGATAAAGACAATTCAATAGGTAAAGCAAAAGCTGCACAAGCAAGCAAAGCAAAACAAGGAAACTCTTCACCACTTCCCATCAGTGGAGTGGTGTTCAGCCATCTCCAGGAAAGCTAGGCTCCATCACGTTAATGCTACTTGGGAAGACATGATGTCATATAATCTGTCATGTCCCTTTGGTTAGTTGGGGTCAGCTATCTGGTCTGTGTCCCATCCCAGCTTCTCATCCCCAACCGTCTTGCTTGTGGGTCAGTGTGAGAAGCAGAAAAGGCCTTGGCTCTGTATAAGCACTGCTCAGCAATTGCTAAAACATTCCTGTGTTATCCATACTATGTCCAGCACAAATCCAAATAAAATCCCCATACTACCTACTATGAGGAAAATTAACTGTATCCCAGCCAATACCAGCACAGACCTTAAAAGGTCTCTTACAACCCATATGATTCTATGGTTATATGAATTTAAACTGGTGCTTAGTTGTGACTGAAATTATTGCCCCATATTTGTTTTCCTCTAGTACTGTATTTTTTTGAAAAAGTATGAGGTCTTCTAAGTTAGGCAACTTTGGTCAGCTAAACCTCATATTCTTCTTAAGGTCGTTGCCTAAAGATTAAAAAGGATCAGAAATTGTTGCATCCTTTTCCACAGTATGTACAGAGTGCTAAATTCAAGACAGATTTATATTTATGTGAATAGTCAGTGTTTCTTGGTTTTTCTCCATTTTGTGTGTGTGTGTGTGTGTAGTACACATGCACACTATGGGGATATTTGGAGAAGCAAATCTCACTTTTTATTTTTGGTACCATACTTCAGTCCAAAGCAACTGGAAGCAGCCTGCACAGAGAAGTAAGTCCCTGACCCTTCTTAAAGCTGGACTGAATATAGAATCATAGAATGTGTTAGGTTGTAAGGGACCTTTAAAGATCATCTTGTCCAATGTCTCTGCAGTAAGCAGGGCCATCTTCACTAGATCAGGTTGCTCAGAGCCCCATCAAGCCTGACCTTGATTGTCTCCAGGGATGGGGCCTCCACTACTTCTCTGGGCAACCTGTTTCACTGATTTACCACCCTCACATTGAAGAACTTTTTCCAAATATCGAACCTAAATCTCCCCTTTCCTATTTTAAAACCATTACCCCTTGTGTACTATTAATGTGTGAGGATGAGGTATACACTCTCTGTTCAGTCCTAGAAACTGCAGGAAGCTTGACCATGTTCTCTGAGGAAGGAATCAGTGGAAATATTATCTATTCTAAAACTAGAATTCAAATGCAAAATACCAAGTGTGATTGATAAGAGACTCTGGTCTAGCTATATTTTCATACAGATAGCAGAGACAGACAGTGACTTCACCTCCCAAAAACATTTTGCTTAAGTAGAACTAGATAAAGAAATTTATTTGCATATTGAAATGAAAAGTAAATTTTAATATTTTTCTACTGGTAGAAAACAGCCCTAAAACATGTCATGCCACTCGCATAAGAAATGGTGCTATTTGACAAATTAATGGGTAGCAGCAACAAGTGCAATTAAAAAAATGTTATCACTGCAGATGCCCCTGATGAATACAACATGAAGTCAAATACAAATATTTGAAGGTGTGGGTTTTCATTGAAAGTGCTTTTGTTGTCAACTGGTTTTAATGCTAAAGAAGGAGGACCAGGATTTTTCTAGTAGAGAAATCACCAGGCAGGTTAGTAAGATCATCACAGTGTTATCCCAGAGAGGAAATCAGGATCTTCTCACATTTAAAAAAAAAAATAAAATCCTCAAACCAAAAAACCTCAAAATATCACATTTATTAAGGTTTTATTTTCGGTCTGAAATCTAAACAGTTTTGTTACAAATGTCATAATTTTCAGCTCTTAGATAGAAGCTAAACCTGCAGGGATAGTATCACCATCATCTGCCTGCTTACTTTAAAAACACTAATTCAGCCAGGCTTCTTAATTGAGCAGATGCTATGGAGACTCTGGCTATTAGGAAATGAAAGAGCTGCTGGAGGTGCCCATCTACTCATGTTTTCTGTTCTGAGCAAATATTCAGAGTTCTGACCACACACCTTCCATACAGTTTAAAGAAAAAATCTGTGGTTTATAAATCAAAACCACTTTCATTCAAGGAGTTTGTCATTCATTTTAGTCACTGTCCTTTTTGAAAGGTAAATCTGTTTGAGCAGGTTAGATGTGGAAACATCAATCTCATGTAAGTTTTGTTTCAAGGAATATCTTCTCACCATGAAAACTCAGTATTTCAAGGTTTCAGACACCTTCTCCAACTGCGCATTTGACTATTACCCAATTATTTCATAACTTGCAGTGCCTTAATTGACTAACTGGAGAGCTAAGATGTAATAGCAAACTTCATTTCTTTTTGAGAAAAATGTGTGTTCTATGTTAGGGTTTTTTTCTTTCTTTGTGGGGCATGACTTTCACACAAATTCCTGTGGTGTCTTATTCAACTTTTTTGTGGCCTTCTGCAATTTAATGGTAGTCCAGCTAGTGCAGTAAGGGAGTTATCTGATTCTTATGTGAATGTCAAAATCCAAAATGAAGTTTCCAAGGTCACTCTGCAATTCATTGTCTGTAAGTGTATCAAAGTGGCATATTGGGAAGAACCAGCACAAATTAGGCATACTGTTGTAAACTAAGAGATGCTGTTTATTGAGCAAGACCAATGGAAATTAAGGAACAGACTGTTATATTCTAAGAAACTGTTGTTACGTACTGAACAGAAAGGGTTTATTCATAATAAATTACTGCTTAGTATAGTCTCATGGTGGCAATCTAATTCATATGCATATAGTCCTTTCACTTGCATCCCATTGGGACAAACAATAATAAAAATATTTTATGCAAATATTAGCTATTTCAAAGCTCACATAGTAGGAATGCTTCATGGGAAGTTTGAAAATCCTCATTATTATAAATATGCAGTTCAAGACATTCAGTAGTAACTACTATAACTATTTTTATTGATCAGCCACTATGACTGTTGATCAGCCTGGCTATTAATAATACCTTTTATTTTGATTGTCAAAACAAGGCAATGAAAGGTTTCACAAAGAAAGGGAAATCAATGTATGTTAGCTCCATAAATATTTTCCATGAAGGCAATAATATCCAGAGGTTAAGGGTGGTTGATATTCTCCTTAAAAATATGCAATTTGTTAGTGGCTTTCAGTGAAGAAGAGAACAAAAGCATTGAAACATTAAGACTATTCATTTGATGTTATTCAAAATCTGACTTGGATAAGCTTAAATGCTTTAATACTGCTATGGGTTATTCCCTCTTTGTGGTATTTCCAGGAGAATAACATGAAGAGCACAGTGGGCCTGACCAAAGTCTTTCAAATCTGGTGTCTTACCTATGTCACTGGATAATAGCAGATGCTTAGAAGAAATGTGAGAGTATAAGTATACTTTCAAAGATGCACCTTCTTTCTTCTACCTATGTGCTCTGATGGTTTCATTTTTCTTTTATTAATTTCTCTTTTTTGACTCATTTTTTTCAACATATTACCTGATCATTCCACCTACGCTGCAGAAGTCCTCCTGAGTCCTAATAAGTAGCTTAGAGCCCATTGTGGTATGTGCAAAACCGGCCATTGCTTGGTCATGGCATTACTCTACATATGTCAACATGTGCTGGTGTGGCCTCACCTGAAGTATTGGGTGCAGTTTTGGGTGTCTGGACAATGCACTCAGTTCCATGCTCTGACCTGGCTGGCCCTGCGTGGAGCCAGGAGTTGGACTTGATGATCCTTATGGGTCCCTTCCAACTCAGAATATTCTATGAGTCTATGTTTCTATGGAATTAATTTCTCAGTATCACAAAGTCTTTATGCAGCTCTTCACATAGCCTTTTTGTAAAGCAAAGCAAGTGAAATGCCAGCTGAAATTCAGTATCTCTTCTTGCTATCAGGCAACTAAATGACCAAAGAATCTGGATAAAGATTTAACAAATACAGTAAAAAGTCAGACCTTTTCCTTGCCCAAATAAATATTTGAAAATGGAAGGAAGGAAGGAGGGAAGACAAAAAGAAGGGGAGGAAGAAAGGTGGGTGGTAGAATCAACGTGTGTGTTGGAAATTCAACTAGTGTTAGAGTTGATCTGGTGTGATATAGCTAGTGAAGACATGCCAGCTTGTATCAACTTAAAATCCATGAAGTGTGACACAAAGACAGTTGGCTTGAAGAGGGCAATGCCGAGACAAATCAAAGCTATTTAATAATGTGCCTGTTTTGTTGACAACATTTACTTTTAGAAATGGCACCAAGAGGATATTTGGGAAGTGCATGTGAGGGTGTCTCATGTTCTTCAAGTGCTGTGATCGTAACGTGGCTATACTTATATATATGACCTTTGATGTTCTTTTTCCTGGCACTAGTTGTTTTAATAGCCTACAGAATCAACACTTTATAAATTGAAACATGGAAAAATACCTGTTATGTCAAATGGCAGGAATCACAAACAATATTTGCTTTTTAATTATTTTATTTATAATAGATATTTTCCTTCATCACCAGATTATGACTATAAACTATACAGTGCAGTGAATCACAGAATCATTAACATTGGAAAAGACCTCCAAGATCATCTAGTCCAACTGTCCCCCCACCACCTATATTACTAACTAAACCATGTCCCTAAGTACCTCATCCAATCTTTTCTTGAACACCCCGAGGGATGGTGACTCTACCACCTCCCTGGGCAACCCATTCCAATGCCCAGCCACTCTTTCTGAGAAGAAAATTCTCCTAATTTCTAACCTGAACCTTCCCTGGTGCAACTTGCAGCCATCCCCTCTTGTCCTGTTGCTAGTTATTTGCGAGAAGAGGCTGACCCCCAGCACACCACAAGCTTGTTTTAGGTAGTTGTAGAGAGTGATAATGTCTCCTCTCAGCCTCCTCTTCTCCTGACTAAACAGTCCCAGTTCCCTCAACTGCTCCTCATAGGACTGGTGTTCCAGACCCTTCACCAGCTTCGTTGCCCTTCTCTGGACATGCTCCAGGACCTTGATATCTTTCTTGTAGTGATGGACCCAAAACTAAACATGGTATTCGAGGTGCAGCCTCACCAGAGCTGAGTACAGGGGGATGATCACCTCCCTGCTCCTGCTGACTACACTATTCCTCATGAAAGCCAGGATGCCATTGGCCTTATTGGCCATCTGGGCACACTGCTGGCTCATGTTCAGGCAAGTGTCAACCAACACCCCCAGATCCTTTTCCTCTATACAGCTTTCCAGCAAGCCTGCCCCTGCCTTTTCCTTATTCTCAGTGAACCTTACATTTATTTTCAAAGTATGTTAATACTTTTCTCTAACATTGTAAGAACATTGTTTGCATGGACTGGATGACTCCAGCTGACAACCATACAATGAATTATAGAGCTTCTTCAAGTATCGGTTACAATGACACAAAGAAGCTATTATAGTTACTGTGTTATAGCTGAAGCATGAAACAGCATTTGGCTGGCTGTCCAGCAAGCCGCTGTGGAAAATTTAATTTTATAGTTTCTGCCACAAGAGCCATATGTTCAGTGTTTTTCATATACATATGATCATATTCCTCCCTGAATAAGGAAAGTTGTAGATAGAAGGGTGAACTGGGAGTTAGGTACACTAAGAGTGTGATAGCAGTAAGTGCTTTCAGAATTTCAAGAGTAAATCATGCATCTGCAGTCTAATAACCAGTACAATGTTGATTGAATTAATAATTTATAGTTGGTTGTATAAAAAGTGTGGTGCTGGCAAGAATTTTTAATCCTAGGCACAAGAATAATTTTAAACTAGTTAAAGCTTGTTATATCGTAACTGCTAATCGACTAGTCACCTAAACTAAAATAAACATGTTCTTTTAAAATCACTACTGTTTTCTTTTTCTATGTTCTGTAACAGAAATGTGCCTGTCAGATGGAAGATAAGACAACACTACATAATGCAGTCTGATATTAGTGAAAGCTAACATTTCTCCGTCCTATCCTGCTCTTACTGATAGCCATGCTGAGTCTCCCAAAGGCACGTCCACTTCCATTGAGCCATGCCAGTCATTTCCCTCTCAAATTTTGTCTCCTTCTGGAAGTAAGCCAGATGTGTAATGAATCTGAGCCTGTATGTACAGAGTTGATCTTTCTCTCGCTGAAGCCTATAAAAGCCTTGTCATCACACTCCGGTACATTTCAGTAGTCAAATGTATTGTGTTACTGTTCAGAAAGGATCAACCCTTTCCACCTCCCATCACACCTGTATCTGAGCTATTTTAATTAAAGTTAAATCCCTTGATTATCACAAATATCAAGACTTTTGGTTTAGGCCTAGGTGAAGAACAGAAAATGTTCTGGTTTTACCTTGACCAGAAAATTACTGGTATTGGAATAGTTATGCAGGAAGTGTCTTAAGTAAATCTTCCGTGGTGGTAAATAGAAATTGTCCTAGAGAAACCCATCTCCATGTTGTTTTGTAGAAGCAGTGACTACAATAAAAATATTTCACAGGTCTGAGGGCAGCTCTGCACCACAGACCTGGCACTTACATGGCAGATCAGCCTACGTTTCACTCACCCTGGCACAACCAGCTTTAGCAGTGCTAACATGAATATCGTCTACTTGCTGGGCTTCTGCCTCCATTTCCTGTCAGTCATACAGGCTCCTGAGGATGAGTCAGTGATGTAGACAGCTTTTTCTTTTGTACAGTATGAACATAACATGGTATTGCTTGTAATATTCCCTCAAAGGGTAGGTGTCTTCTATCTGTTTCAAATATGCCTTAATCAAGCATTAAAAATGCCTTTGAGCAATCAGTTCAGAACAAGTCCCTGAGACAGTGCTTCTGTGTTGTGGTGTACAAGCAGTATGTGAGGGCAGAAGCCAGATGAAAAGGCCTGAAGGAGCAAAAGTTCAATTTCTGCAATATCATATGCTTCACCTCACATAAATAGTTGAATATTTGGGTGATTTTTCAATTTGTTATTTCAAAACAGCATCCACCATACTTCTGTAGCAAACAATTACATAGTATAGGCAAACCAGCTCTGAGTAATCTCATAAAGTGTTGCATTGTTAGGAGGAATAATTTCTTTAAATATGAAATAGCATAAATATCCTCTCACATGTTTTACAGTTCCAATTTTTGCTATTGTTGAAGTTTCTTAATTCATTTGAAACCAATTCACTGTGTAAACTTTTATTTCAGTAATCCGAGTCATGTGCATGGACTGAATAATAAACAGAAATACTAAACACACTATTTTAAAAGTGTTATTCTAATTAACTGTACCTTAAAGGAAACATCAATTGCATTTTTGTTACAGTTCACAACATTACTTGCCATTATTTGCAAATTTAAATAATTGCTTGAGATATACACAGTGGAAAACAAAAAAAAAATCTAAATAATTGCCTGAGATCTACACAGTGGAAAATGTAAACTTGAAACAGTGTATTTAGCATGGAAGAAATGAAACTTGTTCTTATGTACATATAGAAAAATATGGGGTTTTTTTAGTCATCTACCCCAGTATGAACTGGGGGCACCAAATCAGACTGGCAGAATTTTGGCACCCACATGAATTGGTCTAGATGAGGCCAAAGGATTTGGAACAATGTGGAATCACACCTACAGTTAGTCACACAATTGTGTTTGCTATTGGTGCTATGAGACAGTGGTTAGCTACTCCATTCTGAATATCACTGTGCACAAAAGTCAGCTACTGACATGACTCAGGCACAGGAGCTGCATCATCCACCATTCCATCCCATTGCCCCATTAAATTCAGTAATTACTTTAATACTGTGCAAACATATTAGTAAGATACAAAACATAAGGTACTAAATTTCCTGTGGTTAAGGGTATTAGAACACATCATTTCAGTTCCAGTCATGAATGTCTCAGGCAGCTGTACTCTGAATTTATAATCTCTGGGGAATATATATCTGTTGCGTCATTCCCATCCTGGTAATGTTAATGAATGTCATAGTTTCTATATGTTTTGTGTGTGCAAATTTATTAACATCAACAGTGCGATGAAATCTCTATTTTTACACACACATGTGTTGTCATGCTACCTGTATTTTGATTACATTTAACTTTGCCAGTGCTGTAGTATTGTTTCCTATGTTGTATTGTTAATTTTTCATAGGCAAATTTTTCTTCCTTATATGAGCATTATACAGGATAGTAGCACCCATATTCTGATTTATATAAAACACAAACCTAAATTAGAAGTACAGTTATGAGTATGGAAATAACTCTCTGTTGAGAAGAACGTTTCATTATTCTTGCAGTAGATCCATAAAATAATTTTTTACATGAAGGCTAGAATTCTTCCTACAAAATACCTTTGTATTAACAAAGGTGTTCATTTAAGCACTCAAATCTAATGTAATGTCAGCTGATCTTTCTAAATTCAATTATAAAAATAACTTTTCCATCTTTCAAAATGAAACTTCTCTAATGACTATTGAAGAATTTATTGCCACTCATTCTTTTTCCTCAACTTATGTCTTTGTAATCTAATTTGGAAGATAGTATTTGTCCTTAGTTGATGTCAGTTGCGTCTGCACGGGAAGCTAAAGGTTTTGCTTTAAATGCAAAGAAACTGTGGATTAAAGTAGCAGAGATGAACAAATCTGAAACCTTTTCTGGACAGATTCTATGGTTACACCGAGACAAAAATGCTGGAAAGCCTGCTAGATAACAGAAGTGATGCACTAAGTATTAACTGTCAGGGAAGAAAAGGTACCTGAAGTAGACAATGTTCATGGAGCTGTTACAATGCAACAAATGGATCTTTCCCAGTTTTCAGAATTGGGCTTTTGACAGTGCACTCTTTTTGTAATAGTATAAAACCAAACTACTTGGACTGAGTTACACTTCTCAGCCTTATGATGTAGGTGTCCAGTGACAAAGAAGGCTATAAAAAACCTGCTGTAAGACCCTGATATGTGAGGAAGGCTGTCAGTGAAGTCGTCTGGCAGAGTGGCATCAATAAAAAATGAAAGTTAAAGTGACAATACTGAAATGATCAGGTTTGGTACAGTTACCCTATGTATTGCAGGAGTCTAGCAGAAGTGAAATAAAGAAGTCCTCTTCTCAGAGTAGCTTGTGGATGGTTGAGCTAGTCCTACTCCAGTGAAACTCAGAATGGAATTTATTTTACTGTCTCAGTATTTCACAAATAACTAAATCAGCACTTTCCTTTTATTTACCTGAGCTATACCATACTCTTTCATTCTACCAGCTGTTGCTAAGCAACTGTAACAGTAACAGTGATGTTTACCTAAAACCTCAACTTATTTTACTTTATTTTAGGAAAGTAAACAAATAAAGTCCACCCTGTCTGCAGTGATCTCCATCTGCAGAATGAGTTTACTTCTACGAAGGACAGCTTGTTTTAAAGGGCACTAAATCCGTCTTTAGCTCAGCATTTTACCATATAGGATCTTACTTTCTGTAAAAACCTTTTTCAACACCAACTCCTACATATTTAAAATCTGATTATACAACTTGCATTGTTTTATTTTTTTTAATGCATTTTCTTCCCTTTGTTATGATGAATCTTAAAAACAATTGGAATAAACACGAAGGAAATATAAAGAGAATTTGCAGAACTTCACTGGGCTGAAATCATTACTTTTGAAGGAAAACAACTTCATATAATCTAGTTGCTTTTAACTAAGAACATATTGCTTTGTCAGAAGGAAAGACTGTCAAGCTGTAGCCTTGAGAGAGCGATTACGGTACTTTTATTTTTTTGTCTCTACTAGCCAGTGGCACTGAATTGATGGTGTTGTAGGCTGATTTTTAAAGAAGCATTAAAAGCCCTTTTAAAAAAAAAAAAATTCCTGCAGAGAAACATATTTTGCTGCATTTTATTTCCCCATTAACTTGTGTGAATACTGATTTATTGGTATTTTTGGACATTCCAGTATTGAAAAGAGAACATGAAATATCTTTTTCTCTATTTGTAATGGCAGCGTAATCCAGCTGATGTATATTATGCATTTCAGCATTGAGAACTTCATTAAAATAAAGAAAAAAACACTTCCATATACCAGCAATTAAGATGTTTTTCTTTGCTACACAGCAAAGCTACCATTACGGCAGGATTTGTTTCAGAACTTCTTGCTGTATAGTAATATTAATCTTTAACCTTCAGGACAATTTAATTTCAGTTGGATGCTGGATAAAGGCTCAAATATACATGGGAAATTGCATACAAAGCTATTGCGTGACTCTCAGAGTACTAATCTGAGACTTTAAAAACACTAGCTTTTCTGTTTCATCAACACAATCAATGAATATATATCCTGCAGCTTAGAAGTAAGGTCTGAATTTAAAATGTTTTATAGACTGGTGAAGGTACAGTCACTTTGTGAATGTTTGTATCTGAATTTAAGGTTATTACATGCATTCTAGCATTTACCAACCGTTCATCTCATGCAAGATATACCTAGTGAATGTCCTAGACTGGTCACAGACAAAAATTACAGGGTTTGAATGAGTCTGTATTTAAAGGAAATCAATCTAAAATTTGCAATTTAGCTGCCATTTTTTTCTCTGTTTTTAGCTTTAGCTGTCCACCTACAGAATATTTAACAATTCAGAGGCAATCGATGGTGTTAAGAAGGGTTGAATCCAGCAGCCAACAGTAGACGAGGCTTCCCCATCTCCGTGGCCCAGATGCAGGCAGGGACAAGGCTCTGCAGCTTTTCCCACTAGGCACACACACACAGACCACACATATACACTGCACACATATGTATACATATAGCCACCTACACAGAGGAGGATGTACTCAGCACTTGTATGAACTCAGACAGCACGAGTGGCCTCATCCCATTTCCTGTCTCTGGCTGAGCAGGATAAAGATCCATCCCCACACACACAGGGCTGACCAGGTCTCCTCTGGATCCCAGTAGCCACCTCCCTGTGATCTCAGCCTTGGAGAAACTCCTCCTGGCTTCTCATCCACATCACCTGCTCACTGGCTTATCCAGGCAGACTTTTGCCAGTGCTTGCACGCCCATTCACTCACTCACTCACTGACACACACATCAGAGCTGGCTCCCCATGCTGCATCACAGACACAGAGGCTCTGGCCGTGATCTTACCAGGTGCTGACACTTGGTGTCACTCCTGGATGTCTCCCAGATCACTGGCACCCATGCACATGCACCTTCTGGTCCATGGTCCAGCCCAGCTGCTGGCACCCTGACTCACACTCACCCCAAACTGGTACCACCTGCCTGTGGGACCCTACAACCCCCGTGGGGGCATGGCCAGACAGGCCACCATTTATATATGACCCACTCTGTTTGTCCCCTTGCTCTATTTTCCCACAGTTGCTCTTCCCCAAATTCCCACTTCCAGTTTCTTCTCTAAACACTCCTTAATAAGGCCTGTACAATCCCAAAACACTTCCCCAGCATCCCAGCACCACCACCACCACCTCTGCCAGTCTGGAAGGAGATCTGGCACTGGTCCTCTTGTTCCATGATGGTGGGTGTCACACCTGGACACGGGTGCTGAGGCTGTCCTGGGCCAGCCCTGGGAGGCCCCAGAGAAGGGTGTCTGTTCCCCCGAGTCCTAACTCTGGGTTCTCATCTGCCCTTGGGCTCCATGTGCTCCTCTAGGCAAATGGACCTGGGCCTACAAAGGGCTGGTGGCCTCTGGGATGGGCCTGGGAAGAGATGGGACAGGGTGGTGCTTGGGCTTATCCATCTGCCACCGTCTCTCTGTGCTCCTTTGTGGGTGCACAGATGAGTTTTTATCATATAACCTAATAATCATTATTAATTATTTCATTATCTGACTGTCCTGGTTTCAGCTATGATGGAGTTAAACTTTTTTTTAGCAGTGGATGGAATGCCATGTTTGGGTGTTAGCATGAGAATAGTGCTGATAGCACCCTGATGTCTCCGATTTGTTGCCGGGCAATCAAGTACCTTTCTCAGCTCTGCATACTTCCTTACTAGTGAGAAAGGAGGGGACACAGCCAGGACAGGTGACTCGAATTGGCCAAAGAGCATATTCCATGCCAGTTACATCATGTTCAGTATAAGGGGGGACTGGGGGGAAGAGGGGGAGACAACGCCAGGACGTGCAGTTTCTGGGGACGGTTGGGTTGTCCGGGACGGGCTGTAAGCTGTGCGGCCTGAGTTGTGTGGTTTGGTGAGAAATTGCATTGTGTATCACCAGTTTCATCTATTTTGTGCTATAAACTTCTGTTATTGTTATATCTAGTTTGCTGTTATTGTTTAGTAAACTATCCTTATCCCAACCTGCGTGGTTCTGGTTTCTAGGTTGTGGTTTCTTTTCCTCCTTTCTTCCTTCCCTTTTCCCCTTCCCCCAACTTTCCTTCCCCCTTCCTTTTAAAAGTACAAGCGACTGTGTGGGGTGCGGCCCCTGGCTGGGGCAAAACCATGACACTGACTTTGCTGCTAGCTCCACATTCCTTTAAAGTGATGTTTCATTCTGGCTGTTTTGTTCGCAAGGATAGAGAGTGAGGAATATGTGGCTGTTCTCACGGAGCCATCCCTCCAGAGTTGTTCCCTCTTTTTCTTTAAAGTTAGTAAATTCTTTTACTACACCTTAATTCTAATATAATGATTCTCTGTCTAGCTTTTCAAGATATTTGTCTGATTCTAGCTTTCGCCTAGTTTTGTTCAATTAATCAGGAGCTTCTCTCTATAAATCTATTAGACAAAAGTGGGAAAAAGGGGGGAAAGTTGCTACACCACGTGACTGAGAACACGTAAAGTAAAAATTTCCTTCCCCTTTATATTATGTGCTATTTGTTATGTGACAAGCTAAAAACTGCTAATTGGCTACACACACTGTTCACATCAGAGTGATTAATTAGTAATTATAACGAGTTTTGTTAAGCATATCTTATAGATAAACATTGTTAGTTTACCTTTGATGTCTAAAAGTTATCTGCACACCTGTTTTGTTTTGGCCTTTTTATTACGGCTGGTTCTTGACATATTCACTTACTTCCAAATAACTTCTCACAACTCCTTGGTTTAAGGCAGTCTGTCCACCTGCCTTCAAGGCCGCTATATTTTGAAAATGTGATCACCAAATACCTCTCAGCATGAGTACTTTTCAACCAATTGTCTGATCCAAACAATCCATTGTCTTGTTGTATCTTTTGTGTTTGATCTATTAATTTCTGAATGCTCGTATGAATTGACTGAGAGTGGTCAGCCAGGTTCTTTGTTTGCTTTGCCAATCAGGAGTGTCAGAAGTGCAGATAACATCAACCTTACACAGTCTGTGATCTTAAGCTCTGCAGAAATCACTATTTCCCTACTTTTAATTTACCACAAATATATGCATATCTCAAAAACTGTTAGATGGTTCAAAATGTCCCACAGCAAAACTCATAGTCCACTGTGGCTGCAGTTGGAACAACTGACTTCAGTTACTGTGATCAAGATCCCATCCTGCTTCATGCAAGCTTGATTTCTTCTGGATCCACAGCTTTATCCACTTCACTGGTTCCCACTTGGTTCCCGTATCTGTAATGACACAGGCAGATCTCCTTCCCCAAGTTAGTACCTGCAACTTTTTTTTTTTCTCTTTTTTTTCTCTTTTTTTTTTTTTTTTTCTCCTTTTAAACCTACTGCATGTTTCACCATTGAAGGTACCAAACTGTTCTGTGGCAGACATAAAGAGTTCAAAACATAAAGAGCTTTGTTTAATCAATCAGCCAGAGAGATACCCTTCTCTCCCCGTTTTTGTTTGTGAAGCAAACGCTTGAGAGTTTGATTCATACGTAGACCTTGAGTTAGTCAGTCAGCTCAGTGTGGCTGCAAATATGGGTAATAAAATACTGATGCATAATACCACACAATAATCTAATCCAGTGAATATTTTCAAGGAACTTTTGAACACCATTTAATGTGCTAACCTCAGCTTTGATTTCAATCCTCTGAGGTGTTACAGTACTTTTATCAATCTGTCAGTCCAAATATTTCCATACTGCCTTATTTTGAATTTTCTCTAATCTGTAATCCCTTGCGTTTCAAATGCACTGTTAACTCATGAATCAAACTTTCAACGTCTAAGTTTTTTCCCGCAATCAGTATCATCCACGTAAGGATAAAGGATCAGATCAGGATGCATTTTTCATACCGGAGCAAGTGCCTGAGCTACGTAAGTCTGGCACCAGTTTAACTTTTCCACCTCTAATATTCTTTCTAGTTTGCAAATCACAAAACAGTATTTTTCCAGTAATCATCCCATATTTTCCCAAATGTTTGAGCTACCCCAAAAGCATACCTTGAGTCAGTATAAATCGTCCCTTCTGTCCTATTTAACAATTGTGATGCTTGATTTAAAACATATAATTTGCATGTCTGGGCAGACCAATTATTAGGTAATCTTCCTGATTCTTTTACACTTTGATTTTCCTCATCAGTAATTCCATTGCTTGCCTCCCCACTCCTAGATGACAGGTTAAGCACTTAAAATTTACCGAGGCTCTGTGTCTTAAGTTTGGGTAATGCTTGAGACAGGGGGTTTGTTTTCTTGAGGTATACAAATCATAAGCTAATGCAGAACAGCTCTGCTGGATGCTATGTAATCCCGATCCTCCTGTTTGAGGTGGGGTTACCCCCCCACACATACATCCCACCGGCCCGCTATCAATGTTCTTTTCGCCACCACCCACTCGTCCCCACATAAACTTTTCCCTGGTAATTTTCACGATTATGTAGGAATCAAAATACCCTGATTTAACCGTTTTTCCCGCTCTGACGCCACCTTACATGCCCAGGCTCCGACGAGCAGTCTCTGCAGTCTCTCGGGCATCAGGAGATCTATTGATGATGTTTGTCGGGCGGTGTGGGTGGGAGCGGTGGGTGTAGATACAAAATGTGTCCCTGATCTGATGGTCGTCAAAGCCGACAATTGTCCATGGCCGTAGGTGTCCTGTGTCCTGTCCTTAGGTTTCTTGTCTGTGGGCATAGGTTCCTTGTCCGTGCCGTAGTCGATGATTCTTCATGTCGGTAGTGTTTGGGTGGGTGGGTGAGCAATTCTGCAGACCCTTTCACAGCAGGGCATGTCGTTGCCACAACTGCCTGCTCCGCTTTCATGTTTTCCAGCTTTTCAAGGACAAGCTGAAGTTTTAGATGGCGGTTAACATTTTCAACTGCGTCACGGGCTCTTTTAGGCTCAGTAAAAGTTAGAGGTGAATAGATATTAAAGGCAGTCAGTTGTACCTTTTTTTTTTCCACAGTTTTTCCTTCCAAAGCTATCATAGTGGGGGGGTTTGCAGACTGTGGTGGCAGATTTACGTGCACTACTTGCTCGTCTTCCCGGTCAGTTCTGACAGATTTATCACTTTGCTCTGATAACATGACATAATTACATAGCATAGTAACTGGGGTAGGTGAAAGAGCACCCAGAAACAAAAACACATTCTCCGTAGTAGAATTTTTCCCTTTTGAATCGGTTCTGTGGAACTCGCAACTGCTGCGAAGGCTGAAGCGGCAGAGCTCATTGTGAACTATTCTCCATAATTTTCCTAATTTCTTTGCTGTTTGGTCATCCTCTAATGTAGCATCCCACAATTTATCACCAAGTCTACGCCGCTCAGCTAGTTCATGTACTGTATGTGGGTTAACAAACATTCCCTTTGCATACCCGTATTCTAACGGTCCGGGCAATTCCTTATGTAAGGCAATGCCTTTGACCTGTCACTTCTGTAAAAATGCAGTAAATAAATCATATGCTACTTACCTGTCCATTATAATGTCAGCGCTGTTGCAGCCCTTTCAGGTCTGGTAGCACGTAGCGGCTAGGCTCACTGATGTGATCAACTAGGGCACGGCACGCTTTCTCGTCGGTGTGCTTATTTGCCGTCCATGCTGCTTAGGACCCACACACCCTCCGTTGTTCCACCGTGGTTCGTGATAAGGACGTTTTCTTCGCTCCTTGTAATCACGGCGCTTTAATCCCGGCGCTCCCCAGTATCACGGCACTTCCCAGTATCACGGCCCTTTTCCCGGTATCACGTTGGGCCCCCAAACTGTCTCGGAACCTAGTCAACGCCCCGCTAGGAATCCTGTCGACAATACACGAGACCGTTGAAATCAACGGGACATGTCTCCCTGTTCTTTAATCATTGAATATGATTAAATATATGTAGTATTGCAGCTTTGTGGCATCAGGTCTCCCTAAGATTGAAAGACGATGGTGGGCACAGCAAGCAGACACTGGTGCAGCACAGGCAGCCACTTTGCGAGATCTTCATGCTGTTGCTGCTGTCTGGGGTGTACTTCAGTTTTGTCAGCAAAGACAGTGGCTTGCAGTTGTGAATAAATCTCCAGTGCTATGTAAATTAAAAGCAAGCTGGAACTTTCTGATTTGGTTAAGTCCTTTTATGGGTGTTGTGAGGTTTATTTAACAATTGATTTTTAAATTTACACTTAAAGTAGCCAAATGCCCTTTAAAACATTCCTCCGAAAATAGTGCCTTTGCTTCTCTGGCCATTGACATTTCTATTCTTGATTAAAGTTAATTTAGGCAATAACGATTTTATTGGGTAGTGCGATTGTCAGAAGATAGCTTCTGGATATACTAATAAGGAAGAAGCGTTAGGGCCCAGAGCAGGGCACAAGCCAGTTGGTGGCAGGGCCTAGCACAGGCCTTGCAGGCCTTGGCAGAGTTGGGAAGGGCCAGGAGCTGAGATGGGACATCAGGTAAGGTAGCATATTAATATACAAAAGAATATTGAAAAGTAAAATGGGTGGCTGCAGAAGGGTGTGCAACTGCCTATTTTTGTCTAACAGCTATCTGTGCTCCACCATTTTAACTGATGGTGGCAATAATTTAAATCTGTAGTTACCTGTTGTAGTTCAAGAGGAAATTTTTTTTTGTTCGTATGTATAACACATCTTTGCACTATCAGAAACATTTGTTTTTTATGTTAAAAGTCGTATTTTCAAAACTGGTGCTGTCATGAGCTTTGCTGCTTGAAGTCTCTTAAGTTGTGGCTAATACTTATTGCAATGAGAAAGTTCCTGCAAGTGTGCAAGTACCTGAGTTAGTACATAAGGCCGAAATCAGTGTAAATAATCTTAAACTACAAGCCAAGGGCATCTGTTTTCTTCAGTCATATTCAGCCTACATTGTCTACTGTGTTTACATTCAGCCCAGCAGAACTAACTACTTAAACTCTGCTGATAAAATCCTTTGAATATTTTCTTGCTGGTATGTTCAGATTCGTTACCTTTTTGGCACTTTCTGCGATTAGGGCACTCGTAAGAATCAAAATATTCTTAATCTCATCAGTGTCCTCTTACTTGTCTGTGATGTCTGTGCAGTCAGAAACTGCATTTTTTGTGGAATATTATGTTGCCAACTCCCATCCTATATTCTGCCACCTGTCACCTAGAAATCTCTTTATTCCTGCTCTCCAAATATATCCTCCTACTGAATCACTCTTAAGTGATTTGATGCTGAATTTGCTCCTTGTCAGAGGTCTGACATTTGACAGTTCTGAAGGTTTGAGACTCATATATATTGATAAAATAAGTATTATACGGATAGCAGCTGATCCCTTTTTCCCCAATACGGCTCTGTTAGCATGCATGTTTTAACTGGGCAGGAGCAGACCTGGAAGGATGTAAGCTCTCAAAATGTTTTTCAGCTTTGCTTAGTTCAGAAGACAGATCATCTTTGCAGTTGTCGGTGTGCTGCAATGAGAATGCTAGGAGTTAACTGTGTATTAAATTTTTCTAGGATTTTTACTTGTGGTTTTACTGAACAAATATGTAAATTAAGCATGTATTTAAGTAATAAGTACATATTTATATTTATATATATACATATAAAATTAAGAGCAAACATAAATAGAATTTCACAGCAATAATTTTCCTTTATGTTTCTCCTTTGCCTTGTGTTTCTTGGATACAAAGTGAATAGGCACCATGTTTATGAATAGTTTCAGAACTGAAGTGAGATATATATGTACACACAGGATAGCAAAAGCAAACTGGAGAAAGAAAATGCTTAAGTTAAACTGGGGTAAAATGTTGGCTGCCTGGATTATCATGAGAATTTGTTTATTTATCAAGAGAGTAATGCTCAGTGATTTGAATTTATGGTGAAGAGTACAAAAGACCTTTTGGAATAAATCTGTGAACAATCACTGACAGTTGCAAAAACTTCTGTGAGTAGGTAGCAAGTGCCTCTATGAGCAGGCTAGTGGGCTCTGGCCATTTGGGGGTGGGAGGGCTCACCTACTACCCCATCAATACTCAGTTTTACCTTAAGCCAGCTGTATGGTTCCCTAAGAGATTGGGGAGGTAATTTGCTTGTCTCCCTGGAAGACAGAAATGTAATTAACGTATTATATTTACAGGTGAAATTAAATATAGTGTGTTAAGTTCTTTATACACCAGAATTACAAATTTCTTCTCCTAAGACGTGGTTCTGTCTTGGTAGTTTTTGGCCAAATTGCGAACTTACACTTGGTAGCTCTCCTCTTTCAAAGCAACCCTTTCACACTGAGTGGTAGGAAAGATGCTGTGCAGCATGGCTGGCAGGGCGTCCTTGATTTAAACAAAGCAATTTCTGTATGTTGCTGACATGAAGTAGCTCATTAGAATACTAGGTGGGTTCTGTTTTCAGAGCATTATTTCTGTAACAATTAAATTATTTTAAATTTCTTGTGACACTGGTATGACATTTCCCCTGTGTTTGTAGGAGTAGGATTCAGTGCAAAGCATCTGCAAGAATGCTTGCAAGTTACATAGCTGAAACTTTCATACTAAATTCAGAGTATAATAGGTGCCTTCTTAAGGAATGTTCAATAATTCCAATGTTTTATTAATATGAATCAATTGGTAGATACATTAGAGAGGATTTTTACTTTAAAGGTTTTCTGAATCACAGAATCACAGAATCACAGAATTGTAGGGGTTGGAAGGGACCTCAAGAGATCATCGGGTCCAACCCCCCTGCCAAAGCAGCTCCCTAGCACATATTGCACAGATAGGCGTCCAGACGAGTCTTGAATATCTCCAGAGAAGGAGACTCCACCACCTCCCTGGGCAGCCTATTCCAGGGCTCTGTCACCCTCACTGTGTAAAAGTTCTTCCGCATGTTGGTGCGGAACGTTCTGTGCCCCTTGCCTTGTCTCCACAGACAACTGTAAAGGGGCTGGCCAATTCCCCCTGCATCCCATACTTAAGATATTTATAAACATTAATTAGGTCCCCCGTCAGTCTTCTTTTCTCCAGGCTGAACAGCCCCAGCTCACTCAGCCTTTCCTCATACAGGAGCTGTTCCAGGCCCTTAATCATCTTCGTAGCCCTTCTCTGGACTCTCTCCAGGAGATCCCTATCTGTTTTATACCAGGGAGCCCAGAACTGGACACGATACTCCAGGTGGGGCCTGACTAGGGCAGAGTAGAGTTGGAGGATCACCTCCTTTGACCTGCTGGCTACACTCTTCCTGATGCATCCCAGGATCCCATTGGCCCTCTTAGCCACCAGGGCACACTGCTGGCTCATAGCCAACCTGTCATCAACCAGGACCCCCAGGTCCTTCTCCACAGAGCTCTTCTCCAGCAGGTCATCCCCCAGCCTGTACTGATACAGATGGTTATTCCTCCCCAGGTGCAAGACTTTACACTTGCTTTTATTAAACCTCATCTGGTTTCTCCCTGCCCAGCTTTCCAGCCTGTCCAGGTTTCATCATAGCCTTTTTATATTTTCATTTGAGTTTGTGTTATATCTGAAATTTAGTAGAAAACAATTACTTATTGGTTCTTTAGTTTTAGCAGCAAATCCCGTTTATTAAATCAATTTTTTTTAAGATTTAGAAACTTCCCACAAGCATTTGACAGAACTGCTCTGAAACATTCAGCTTCTGGGAAAATTAAAAATAAAATTGAAGCCTGAAATACTTTTCTGGTTTAGGTATAACAATAAAATGCTGGGATTATACTTGTTCTGAAGTGCTTAAAATGCATGTAATAATCCAAGCATTACAGTGCACAGAATGTTCTTAAACTTTTCTCTGTTCAAATATTTCATTAACACTTCTCTCCAGCCCTGAGTCAGTACAACTACTGTGTGTGGCATTAACAAAATCAAGTAGGAAATTAGCAACAATGTGCAATGTAAGTCAAGGTTTCTTGCTGAGGACTTCCTGTTAATGAGCTGCCATACCCTCACAAGGTCTGTAGGATGTACAAATGTACAAACTAGGCACAAATGCCTGCTGAATAAACCTTTAAGTGTTATTTTCTGAGAATACTAAAAATAAATAAATAAATAAATAAATAAATAAATGAAACAACACTTCCCTGATCATAATACTCATGGCACTAAAAATGTTATACCACTGAATTTTTACAGGTTTTGAAGTATAAAAATCTTAATGTTTGTTGCAACAGAATGCATAATAAATGCGTATCTATGTTTTTCTCTCTGTGTTGAAATTGTGTTTGGGAATAGCAGAAACTCTAATACTTCAGTATTTCTATAAAAACCTTCATAAATGGCATTCACTAAAAATCTCTGAACACTCTCTGACATTAAAACTGTCAGTCTGTTGAATTTATGGCATCAAGGCTAATGCTTAAATTTCACATTTGGATGAATAAGTCATACATTGTTAATACTAAATAACCTCAAATAATGATTCATTGTATAAAAGGATGGTAGGTGTCTCAGAAATTCCTGTGATGGGGCTTTTGAATCCAGAGGGAAGAATGGCATAAATGCAATTTTATTTGCTGCTTGTGATCTATAAAAAATATAACAAAATTAACTTTACATATAGTTACTCATGTAAGAATATATACTGGGAGGGGAGAGAAAACCACCAAAATATCCATTTTCCTTTCTTCTATTTCAGGTCAGAACTGTGGAGGCTTAGTACAAGGACCAAATGGTACTATAGAAAGCCCTGGATTTCCTCATGGTTATCCAAATTATGCCAACTGCACATGGATCATTATCACAGGAGAACGTAACAGGATACAATTGTCATTTCATACTTTTGCCCTCGAGGAAGATTTTGATATTTTGTCAATTTATGATGGACAGCCACAGCAAGGCAATTTAAAAGTGAGGTAAGGTATCTTTCTTCATTTTATTCTCTCTCTTTTAACCTCTCTCTTTCTCTCCTGAATATGTGTTCTCATGATATGTTACAAGTATGTTGTGTTTCCTTAGTTCTTCCCCAGCCAGGGACATAGCAGTGCTCCAAGATCTCACATCAAAAGACATTAATCCAAGTTTCACATCCTTATGGCTCTAGCTTCAGTATCAGTAGTATTTGTCACACTTAAAATTTTCACAGGTCGAGTTCAGTATTGGTAGAGGCCCTGAGCACAGGATTATCCCACACTGCAGTAGGTTATTTTTACTTATCTCTATCCAGATTGGCCCGGGGACCATTTCCTTAATGCATCTCTCCCCAGTTTTTGAAAGAACTCTTGTTGAGATCACACTTTACTTTTATACCATGCCTAGAACATTTGATTCAGAGGATGGTACACTGCACATGCTAACATTGTCCCAGGGTGTCTCACCAAATATGGCACACAAGAGGTGCAGGATGATACAGTAGTTTGTGAGAGGCACAATCTCATTAGTGAGTGTCAGGCAACCTCTGGAAATTCTTGCCAGATTAAATCCTTTGGGTGACTGTTGTCTGCCTTGCATATGAGTTGAGCTGGAAACTGTTTGACTTGCCAAAACTGAAATTCTTCTGCATCTCTAAGTAAATACAATTATTAAGCAATTAAGGATCTTTAAAGGTCAGAAACTGTCTTATATGTCCAATGTCACTGAGGTGACGGTGACAAAGAGGAAACTTTTTGATCTTGACACTTTTAATGAATTCAGATTTTGGTGCATTAATTTCATGAGTCTCTTGGTTTCCTTGGTCATTTGCTTCTCTGGACTGAAGAGCTGGAAAGCAAACATTGCCATTGGTGCTGCTCTGTCATTTTCTGTTCAGGAATGAGATTTATGGAGCACAGTAAAACAGCGCTGTCAGTTCTGTTGTCTGATTACTCTTTTACATGCTGCTGATTTATATTATACTGCTAAAACAAATGTGGGAATGTCTCCAATTTGTGCCACATTTTAGTGGGTATCATCATGTATTTTTGACAAGAACAATGTTCTGATTGATTGTTGACTCAGTTCAAAAAGTTTTGAAAACTGTTAAGGTAATACACAGCTATTGATGCTTGAGTTGCACAGTGTATGTGGTTCATTTACTTTACTTAATTGACCTTTAGTACTTATATCACCTTTATACAAGGATTAGTATTTCTTTTTCAGTCAAATGCATATATTATCAATAGCCAACACACCTTGTTTTACACTAATCTGTTGGTAGAAAATTGTTTCAAGGAAAATCTCCAGCTGATGTTCTATGAGCATTAGCCTAGAAGACACAAATTTGTAAGTATGATCGTGATCCCACTAAAGTCATTGTAATTGCCACTGATTTCAGTAAAAGAATTTAATTTCCAACTTCCAACAGGGAAGAAGATACTTTATTTATCCTTGCTTTGATTTGCCAGTTAGTTACCTTCATAAATGGTACTACAAGGGAAAAAAGCATTTGTTGGCTTTGCAGCATGCAGAGGCTAAAAAAGCAGAATTTGAATGACGGGTTTCTATTGACATGCCTCATACCCTGTGACAGACCCTTTGTTACACAAAGCACATTCGCAGGTGTACCCCTCTACAATTGCACTTTTCAAGACAATTCACTCAGTAGATATTGGAAAATTATAGTCTTGTTTTTTTTAGCTGACAGCATGCAACTGCAAGAGAGTATATTGGAACTTCTCCTTCAGGGTATGCTTTTTTTCCCCACAGATTAAAATAATCTAGATTTTTGGTAAATATATATTTTAGCCATCATGCCAAATCTGGAGGTTTTCCTTAAAAATAGCTGTGTAACTATATAGCTCTCACCAACTATAATAATTAATTAATAGTCATCCTTAGTTTGTATGGTATTTTTCAGCTAATATAGCAAAACTGGATAAAAATGAATACCACATTCAACTAGTTTACTGTGCTGCCTGAAGGACCTTTTTATATGCTAAATGTGCACTGGGATACTTTTACTACATATTGATTGTAAACCCCCAAACCCCAGAAATATATATAAAATATATTGAAATTAAATGGGAGGGGAATAAATTGTTTTAAGCTGTTTGTGTAGAGGAAGAAAAGAAACAGGCAGTTGTAAGACATACACAAATTTTTTCAGTCAGTTCTTTATTAAAGCATATGCTGATTTAATGGATAAATTGCACATGGTAGTAATCGTAGGTTATTGTAAACTATGCTATGAGGAAGTTGAAAAGTACAGTACTAGCAGGAAGAAGAATGTAAACAAAAGATAAGACACCACAAAGAACTATTTTACATCTTCCTGTTTTTCTAAATAAAACCCAACTACCATTCTGTCATTCTGTATAATTACTGAGATCCGCGGTCCAGGATTGTCCTTAAAAAGATTGCTACAGCTGCTTTATTTTTATCACTGTAGAGTTCACAGAAGACAAAACAGGATTTGATATATGTGTGTAAAAAAGGAAAAGTGAAATTTAAAGCCTAAAGCCACCTGTTAATGATAGTGCTTTGTACAGTACTATAGTCTTAATTGTATAAACAAACATAAAGTTAGATAATTAATTTTACTGTATATTGTAACCAAAACAGATGTCTCAGTTCTATGTTATTAGAAAAAAAAATCCCATCTCATAAAGCTTAAGTATTGCAATATCAGTTGATGGGGAAAATTTTCAAAATGCAACCAAATTCTAATTAAGCTGGGAAAAGATTTAAAATGTATTTTTAATGTGCATTTTAAATTGTAAAGGCATTTTCATGTGTTACACACAGTTAACCATCAGAATGCAGAATTCATATGGATGAATTTTGGAGAAGGGATGGAAGTGTGGTGCACTGAGACAACAAAGTACCTCTGTATTCCTTGTAGATTGTTTCCCTAAGTAAGAGTTGCATTCAGTCCTTCAGTGTAGTTCAGGTGCTAGCAAATACTGTTTTTTAGTTTTTTCTTTGCTGTATATATCAGCTGGAATAGTAAATGGTATCATTTTTAAATAGAAATGAGAAATAGATCAACAGGACATAAGAAGTAAGAACACATGCCAGGTCTGAAGAGGCTCAGTGTATAGGCAGATGTGAACTGAAAATATTGGCCTATTGACCTGTGTACTGCTGACAGATACGTTACCTTTCATGAGCAAGGGAATTCAAAACAGACATTTTGTGAGTTTATGGATTTCAAAAGCCGTTCAGGGCTAGTTGTACTAGGTGCCTATCTAAATGCTCATTTATCTTACTCTAAGTCTTGTTACAATATAATTCTCCTATTTGTAGAATAATGGCTGCGTAGGGAGGTATGGGGAAACCGTAACAGGACTGAGTAAATAGAAGTGTCTGTATCAAAACAACTATTGCTGAAGAGCTGGAGTGAGGTGTAAGCAGGGTGTTAAGACCTTGAAATACAAATGATACAAACATGGTGAACTCAGACTTCTCATGTGCAATTTCAATTCATAGCCTGAGATTCCACATTTTTTCCTACGTCAAATACAGGTAAATGCTGTAAGATCTGTGTGGCAGTGTCTGGCAGTAAAAGTTATTTTTTCAGTATCACTCTGTCAGTTTACTTAAGAATTATTTATGGAAGGTCTGTGCAATATACTCTGGAATAATATTTTCCAAATTATCAATTCAATCTTTAAGGTATTCCGGAAAAACTCTTAAAAATGGATTCCAAGCAATTTTGGCTTCTTTCTTACACAGAAAAAATGTTAATTAATTTATATGCACTGATGGCAAGGTGCAAATAAGCAGACATGAATATTCTTTGTTGTGTGTATACACAGCTGTCAGTAATAGTTATTTTGGACATATATGTTAAATATGTTTTATGGAAAGTGATTTTAAAATGTCTGCTTGCCTTCATGGTTCCTCAGGCCTTCTAAGCATTATGTAGGTTACTGTAGCCTAGGTAATAATGTAATAGATGTGCTTGTTATTACTCATATTAGTTGCAACTAATGAGTTGTTTTAATGGAGAAGTAATGCACTTGATGGACATTGCTAACAGAGCATGCAACAAAATAAAACTTAGGAAATTTTCTGACAAGAATATATGGAATGTATGTTAAATAGCAACATGTTCTGCCTGCTTTTTTGTATCTTATGGAAATTATAGGAATTCAATGTGAATTCTTCACAGAATTCTTCTTTTTCCTGTCTCCAGCAAACAATAAACCATGTGTTTATTCTCCATTTCATAATCCAGACATGGAGATAAAAACTGTTCAGTGAACTAATAGTTAGGGCACCTGTTTGCTATTAAATTAGTATTATTATTTTATCTTAACAAACCCAAGATTCATTATGTGTTCAAAATGTTTTAAAATTTTATTTTTGTTTGGGGTTTTGTTTGATTTTTTTTTTTGTTTGTTTTTATTGTTTGTTTCTTTCTTCAGAAAATTATTTCTATCTCCAGGATCAAGAAAACAGTGAGACAATAAGGTGATTGACTTTTCAATGGAACTGCTGATACTGCAGCAGCACAAGCTTTGTGCAGTTTACAGTTCCTTGTTTCTTTTTTTTTTCCCTTCCCCATGAAAATGTCATATGTAATTTTTTAAACCTTTTTATTGCACATCATTTTCTACAATTTGATTTCAGTGTCTGGGATTTGTGTGTCTATGTGAGCTGGTGATTTTATGAACACAGTATAGGAATGAGTATAGTAACCACCTTTTTTCCCAGATGAAGCTAACCTAGAATGCAGCACAAAGTAACAAAAACTGAGATAACATTCAAATTTGTAAAACAAGATGTTGTGGTTTAACCATAGCCAGTAACTGAAGATGGTGCAGCTGCCTGCTCATCCCTCCCTCATCAAGGGAGTGGAAAGGAAATTGAAAAAAGACAAACTTTTGTCTTGAGATAAAGACAGTTTAATAGGATAACAAAGGAAGATGATAAAAACAATGATAATAAGAATTATTATTAATAAAACAAGTGATGCCCAAATGGAATTGCTCACCACACATGGCAAAACCTGCCCCTGATGCCCAGTCTGTTTCCCATCAGTGGAAATGTGGGAAGCAGTTTCCAAATGAGAAGCTGAAAAGTACTTGGCTTAGTGTAGACACTACAACCACCTAGCAACAACTAAAAACATCAATGTGTTATCAACATTATTCCCTTACTAAATCCAAAACACAGCACTGTATTGGCTACTAGAAAGAAAATTATCTCAGCTGAAACCAGGACATAAGACTATTGAATAATTTTGGCAGGATATTCCAGTATTTTGTACATCTGCAAGAAAAAGACAACTATTATTGCATGATTATGCAAATGGGTTATTAAGCTCCTGCCAGTGACATGCCTATCAATGACTATCATTGCCCTTTTAATGTTAGATCAGAATTTTCTTGGCTTTTTCACCTATTAAAGTATTAGGAAGAAGAAATAATTTATACCGGAGGGGTAAAATGTGATTCATTGTATATTACATAGCTATTTCAGGAAAGAAAGGAAACTGTGACCTGACCAGCTAAATGCCAACAAAAAGAGCATGTAATGGAAGGAAAGATAATTTATGTGTGCAGTACTGGTGGGTTGAAGCTCATATATGGCAATTTTTTTTCACGTGTGGATGAAAGACAAAAATCCTATTCCCCAAATGTTTTGCTTCTCAGTGTGAAATCTTAAGCTTTCTATTTTTGTTGGCAAGCCTGAATACTAAGGAGATTTAATGAAAAATATATTAAATATTAAGTCAAATAAACAGTATCCTTACTAACAATAAGCTACTTCACCAAGAATTATAGGCCATATTGATTACATGTTTTAGGCTGATAGTAAATGATGTTCAATTATAAAAGGCTAAAATACTTATGTTTTCCCAAGACCATGGATCATTGTTTGAAGTCCCACCTAAGAAAATCCATTTCACATTTAAAGAACTATTATTTCTCAGAAAAGAAAAAGAAAACCAGATTCATTTAGCAGGTCAAAGCAATGCATGAATTTATACTGCAAAATTTGCATCAGTTGCTTCAAATTTTCATAATGTAGTTCTTTAAGTCAGCTTTTTCTCTAAAAATTGAATGTGACACCACAACATGTGGTTGTGCTCAATTTCTTTGTCCTCTGTAGAGGTAGATCTCTTTTTCATCTGAAACCAGCCCTAGTAAATTTTCAGGGAATTTACAGGTGTTACTTCTTTGCCTCTGTGTTAGGTAATCTTGCTGTTTAATAGCTGTACAAACAAAGGTGATTAGAGGGGACAATAAACAATTCATATACGAACACCTTTCTAATAAAGTAGAGAAACATTACTCAGTATTTAAAGATACCCCACAGAAAGATAGGTTATTCTATATGAATAGCTTCTAAGTGTTTCACATTACAATGTTTTAGAGTAGATATTTGATTTCAGAAAAGAGATGCACATCTACCTCCCTTGTTATTAGTTGTTGCATGTGGATATACTACATATTGTTAGTTATTCAACTTGAAAGAATCATATTTATGGTCATGCTAAGCCAAACACCCATACATGCCTTGCTCCATTAGAAGAGGGGTGGCCAGAAGGACAGGGAGGTGATTGTTCCTCTCTACTCTGCCCTCGTGAGGACCCATCTGGAGTCCTGTGTCCAGATCTGGGGCCCCCAATACAAGAAGGATGTGGAACTGTTGGAGAGGGTTCAGAGGAGGGCCACAAAGATGATTAGAGGGCTGGAGCACCTGCCCTGTGAAGAGAGGCTGAGGGAGCTGGGCTTGTTCAGTCTGGAGAAGAGAAGTCTGCAGGGGGACCTCATTGCAGCCTTCCAGTACATGAAGGGAGCTTATAAGCAGGAGGAGATTCAACTTTTTAAAAGGATAGACAATGACAGGACAAGGGGGAATGGATTGAAACCAAAAGAAGGAAGGTTTAGATTAGATATTAGGGGGAAGTTTTTTACAGAAAGAGTGGTGAGGTGCTGGAATGGGCTGCCCAGAGAGGTGGCGGATGCCCCGTCCCTGGAAGTGTTCAAGGCCAGGTTGGACAGGGCCCTGGGCAACCTAGTGTAGATCCAGGCCTGAGGTTGGTGGCCCTGCCTGTGGCAGGGGGGTTGGAGCTCTGTGATCCTTGGGGTCCCTTCCAACTCATACCATTCTATGATTCTATGATTCTATGATTCTATGATTAGTTATTTTACAATCCAGAACACCTTGGGTATCCATTAACTAGTATCTAAAGTCTTCAAAATGAGCGTGGTGAGGCCCTGGCACAGGTTTCTCAGGGAAGCTGTGGCTGCCCCCTCCCTGGCAGTGTTCAAAGCCAGGTTGGATGGGGCTTTGGGCAACCTGGTCTAGTGGAGGGTGTCCCTGCCCACAGCAGCGGGGCTGGAACTGAATGATTTTTGAGGTCCTTTCCAACCCAAAGCAGTCTGTGATTCTGTGATACTTAATTCATTAATTAGAGAAAAAAGTATGTTACAGGACTGGTTGCTGAGTACATCAGTGTTAAATCTAATAGAAACAACACAAAAAATGTTCTTAAAACTTTTAATTTTCAACAGTTAGATTTGAATGGCAGAAAAAGTTCCATATGTACATTTAAAATAAACCCATAGCCACAAACAAGGAATTTTAGCAGATTTTGTTTAGAGTCTTGAATTACAAAACAGGAAAGCACAATTTAAATTGACAATTAAAATCATGAAAAACAGGGGGCACAGTACTCCCACTGATCCAGAATAGTTCTTATTGAAATATTTCTTATTGAGGTTCTTTGAAATATGCTTACAGCTATTACAGTTTCCATTACTCAAATCATAGCCTCCTAAATAATGCCCACAAAAATGGAATTAAAGTATATGTGTTTATATATCTGTGTTTACCTTTCAACACAATTTCAACTGTTTATACCTCTCTTAAAATAGTATAGTGAGAGTTGAGTTTATTTTGTTTTTCCCATGGAGTTTTAAAGCAAATTTCAGAACTTCTGTGGCTTCCACTGAGTTACTTTTCTGAATTCTAGAATGACAGAATGACGGTAGGGTTTTCTCGGTCACTCTTTCCTCACCTCTGCAACTGAGCTATGTTATTTACTGTTTGGTCAAGGAAAATCTTTCATGTTCAGAGGCCTCATGGACAGAATATGAAGAATATTGGTGGGTGCATGAGATGAGGATGTGAGAACTAATGAATAATGGGGGGAGGGAAAAGAAAGTGGGGGACACCAGCAGGAACATGTTAAAAAAATTATAGGTGTGCTAAACCACGCATTTAGGCACATATACCTAATGTAACTCCTACACTGAAAGACTGTAATTTAGTATCAAAAATATCTCTCCACCATGCCTACTGTATGTGTCACATAGCTCAGGACTGGTTTTGTCCTATGTCATTGCAGAATATATAGCGGAGCTATTAATTTTGATACAAACTATACAAGTATGGGAAATATAGTTAAGAAATCCCCATGTGTAGTGGAGCAGATGTATTATCAATGGGTGTAGCAAATGTTTTATATAAAATTGGCAACTTATTTAACTTCGATGCATCATCTTACAACCAAAATAGCCAGTGACAGGTAGGTTAGGGAATTCACTTGAGAAGTATGAAAATCCAAATTTAATCTCCTGATTTACCTGGTTGAAATGAAGGACTGGATGGGAATGTCTCTCTCAGTCTTACTTTGTCCTCTTGGAGCTGTTTGACTTTATCCAAGTAAGCAATCAGTTACAGCATCAGAAAAAAAAGCAGCAATTTAGTGCCATATTCCATTGAATAAGCATTCTCGGGGAATGTCAGCGAGACTGATTGCTCCTAAGCCTTTTTCAGGTAAAGTGGAGGCTTGAACCAGAGTGGGTATCCTGGCCACCAACCTATAGACTACTGTAGAGTTGTATTTGTCTTTGTTTTTTATGAAAGACTGTGCAAGACCCGATGTGTAATGGTAAAATGGATTTAAATACCACTGTTGTGTTTTTTTGTGAGGTGGAGAAACTTTTGTGTTGTGCAATTACCTGCAATAACTTCTAAATTTAAAAATCCTTTATGCCCAAAATATATTGCATTGTTCTACATGAACAAGTCCAGTCTTGGAGTTACAATCTTACTGTTGCTTGTTGAAGGATCTAGTCTAATGACTTTCACAAAGACATTGTGAAAACTTACTAGTCACCAAATGAGTTTAGGATGTTGGAAAGCATGTATCCCAAATCTCACCGAATATTTGTAGTAGTAGTAGTAGTCCTTTCTGTGTATTGATCTACTTTTCCCACAGAAACAGACAATTACTTTAGTCTACCCGTAGTGAGCATCTTACCTAATCACTCTCAGCTTCCCTGAGAGTCAGTACAAAGTAACAGGCAATTTTAGAGTAATTTAGCTAATTTATGTTACACAGCAATTTTAGGCTGAGACTAATTATACCATAGAAATGTTTATTCTTTTCATAGGCCATAAAGATTTGATTCTGAGTAAATTCTAAAAGGTATTTTTCCTGTCGATGTGGAGCTGAAATGAGCACAGCCCATGCTTTTCTTGTGTCTCCTTATTTTTGAAAACCAGGTGCAGCATGTAAAAGCTACCATGGAAAACTTCCTATCACTGCCTTTAATCTAAGGAATGCCATTGTATTGCACTCTAACTTAGACTGTACATAACAAGGAAATCTGGTAAACAGTTCTAAGCATATAAGAAGTTGCTTTTTCTTCTTTCTCCTTCCTCACACCATATTCTCCTTAATCATTGTGAAGGACTGTTTTTGACTGGTATGCTGATCACTATGTCAGAACAGGTGGGAATGAGCTTTTTCATATATTCTTAAGCAGGTTTCTATGTACAGTTTACGTAACTTCTAACATTTATAATATATTTAATGTGTATATTTATCTTCATGCTAAAAAATACACAATCACAAACACATTTTATTTACAGTGCAGTAATTAGCTTATTTGTGGTAGGTCATAGCCCCTGAGCAGAATAAGCAGATGTATGTTGGAATGAAGTACAACTTTACACACTGTACATACTTTGAAGTACTTCCGAAGGAAAGTCCACAAAAACACCCAGGAAGAGTAAGAATGAATGCATTGCATTGAATGTATCACATTCATTATTACTTCAGTTAGGTGAGTCACCATCCTAGCTTTCATCAAGTTTTATTAGAAAACTGTGTAAAAGTTAGTTATGCCCTTTCCAGGACTGTTTGCATCTCTCTTCATTCCATATCCATTGGTGTGGTCAAAGTTAGATGAGCTTCTTAGGGCAAGAAGCTTGTCTTCTGACATCGATGTTAAATGTTACATCCAGTATGTTGTAATATATTTGATGGAGATGAAACAGAGGACAGTTAGTTTTATTTGAGACCACTGTTCTTATGTTTGGTGGCTTCCTGTATAATGAGAGAGAGTTCTTAATACTCAGGCTCTCTGTCTCATGGCTTATGAACACATACCCTGTTGAGAAGCAAAATCTAAAAGACAAACTGAGCATTTCAGATTTATACTATCCTTTACTGTACTTCAAAACTGTAACAGTTTGGTGTTGTAATTTTGAGAGCTTCCCTCAGAATTTTTCTCAGAAAAGAAAGTGAGACACGATCATTTCTTCAACTGTGGTGATGAGGTAAAGATTCCCAAGAGAACCACATAGTAAATTTTCCTGAACATCTCTGTAAGGTAAAGAGGATAGACATCCCATTGTCCCATAGTTTATAGATTAGCCATCATAAAATTTATGAAGCATTTAATAACTTAATATTTATTAAACATTTATTAAACATGAAAAATATAGGGTGTTTTTTCTTTGCATTCAAATTCCCATATTTCAGAAAATTAAAGCAGCAATTCTTTTATGACAATGAATGCAATAATTGGTATATAAATTTTTTGGAAATCTGCCTCAGTTTTTTTCACTAAATGGAAGATGGTTATCCGTCATCAAACAACAGAAATTAGAAAAAAAAATTACTTAATGATGGAGGGGCAATACATTTGAAATAATTCATTAGTAGGATAACTTATTGTAGCAAGAGATGAAGAATTATAGGGATGTTATGTAAACAATCATAGTTAGAATTTATAAATCAGAAAAGAATTTTAAAAAGGTAAATATTCCTTCCTTTTGTTATGGCAGGAATGCTGACTAGGGAAAACAGTGATACTGAACAAAAATATGTTTTAAATAATGTCCAAGGCATTGTTACTTTGAGGAATTCACTCCATAGGGTTTTGGTTAGAGTACTGTTCATGTGTGATAATATGTGAGACAAACATGTGCAAACAACTTAGAAGATGTGAAGGGAAATGATAAAGTGACCATACAGATTAGCCAAATCACAGTGTTAGGAAAGAATTGTTTCAGTACATATATGTGACATCTGGTTTCATACGTCATGTCTTTTAAAAGTTGAGATCAGCTAACAAATAGCATAGTTAATTAATTAGATTGCTAACTTTCATTTGAAAATGTTTTTTCTAGGAAGCTGTGAATCCAAATAGTGGTGCTGCTGCGCATATATGAAAAATAGGACTAATCACTTTTGTGCTGCACATAGTTTTACTTACTAATTATAATAGGAAATAATAAAGATAAAAATAAGAAAAAATAATAAAATGTATACTTTTCCCTTAGATTTGCTTTATCTTGAAAGAGGAAAATGACAGATAAAGAGTTTTTAAAAAATTGCAAAGTAACCTTGACATTTCCAACACAGTTGCTGAAAAAGGTTAGCATCTCTTTGTACAGTAAAAGAAGAATTTATTGTTTGGAGGTTAAAAATTAACGTGTAGAGTCCTTCAATAAATGTTCCACAGCACACAGAATGTGATGCACTCTCTGGCATCTGAGAAGAAAACCTCTCCTCCTGCAGCCATGGCGTCATCTTTTTTTTGCTGTAGAAATCATGGAAAATGGATGAAACTGAGAAAAGGTTCCCTTTCCTTATAAAGATAAAACACCAAGCTATCAAAATTTCTGTTCTGTGCTACAAGCATGAAAGAGCAAATCGAGCATAACAAGTAAACACAAGGATCATGAACAAGGTTTTTGTTTGTTTGTTTGCTTCTTTTTAATGTTTTAGGGCCTTTAGCCAAATATTCTAGTGTCATGCTGTGTGAAAAAGATGTTAGTCTCTCTACTTGCTGTGAGATATTCCAAGTTTGGAAGAGGTTGCCACTAAGAAAAAAAAAAAAAAGATGAAAGAATACATTAGCATGAATAACTCAGCGTTCTCCAGTGAGGAAAGAAAAGCAAGTTATTTACATATAAAATAAAAAAAATTCACTCCAGCAGCGAATGAGTATCTAATATCAGATTGGCCAAGTTTAGGCTCGTGCATGGCAAGTTTGTATGTGAATTCCTTACTTCGAATGAAGGTGGGTGATCGCTGCACTCAGTGCGCAGTGACCTAGCAGTGCAGATATTGACATCTGTGAACAGAAACAAAACCATCTAATTGTCTAAAAAATTGAATTTTAAATTTTATATCAGTTAAGCATCTCATTAATAAAGACTTAGACAGTGGATATTCAGTGCCATTTTAGAAGAGGTATGAGTAAGATGTTGTAACAAGACTAGAAACTGTGGCTTTAAGGAAATGTTCCCAGCTCCAGTTTGGATTGCACTAGTGGCTGCACAGCAGTGACTGAAGTCAGAAAGGCCCAAAGAGCACTGTGGCTCATTGTGTGACTGCCTATCATCCAGAGGCTTTACAGCTGGTCTATGTTTGGCTTTAAAAAAACCCCAACATCCTAGGTTTCTTGAAGCTTTTGTCTCCTTCTACCTGAAGAAACTACTTTTGTCTCAAGTTAGGGTGTAGATGGCCCCTTTTATATATTACATATCCTTTTTTTCCTGGTCTAATTTGAGATTTCCCACTTGTCATCTGCCCACATCTGCCAAAATAAAACTTGCCTCATGCAGTTATATTGATTTGTCATTTTTTGTTTAGAGAGAGCATCTTTTAAACATGAGTACTGTGAGTCAGCAACTGAGATGTGGACCTGGAGAAAAACCGAAAGACTTGAGTGGACACAAACTAGGTGTGTGAAAATTGTAGACAACTATACTTTAATTCCAAGAAGCCTAGGATTCAACAACCAAAAAGCAGTCAAGCTCCATACACACACAGGATTTGTCTTGTAAAGAGTTGAGAGGGGGGCAATAATTGACAAATTAGGCTTCCAGAATCTATCTTTCTTTGAACATTATTCCAGTTACAGCAGTTGGGAGGAAATGCAAAAGCACAAAACACATAGAAAGGGACAGTTAATTAACTAACATGAGTATATGTTTGAAGCTTAGGGAAGGTTTACTTTAAAATATACAAAGCATTTAAAGATGACTTTTTCTATACTAAATAAAATTGTAATAGAAGGATTCCAAAAGGAAAATAGAAAACAATGGCCAGGAATTCTGAATCCTCCTTAAAATGCTTCTTCTGAAATCCATACTTTTAAATGCTGCACTTCTCCAACTCCTAAGGTGAGAAAGAGCAGAGGAGCAGAAGAGTATGTTGTAGTTGTTGTAGGACTACATTATACCACAGATCACCAAAAATACGCAATGCCAAAGAAACTAGAAAGAAGATCTGCAATTCCTATGGATTTAGGTAAATAAACAATTAGTGCAATTATTGAATTATATATTTTATATTTTAAAATAAAGCACTAATTTCTAACATTATAATATGGAGCACAGTGATTTGTTTTATAAAAGCCAGTTTTCAAAGCTATTCAGCATATTTGGCAGCTTTTTACTAACTGCTCAAGCTTGCTTTCACAGTATAGTCTTGTCCTCATTTATTTTTTGTTGCTGCAACCATTAATCATAGGTTCTCTTATTCTTTTCATGAAGGCTTTGCCAAAAGGAAAGCTTGTCAACTTTAGCATTTCAAGATATAGAGCACAAAAAGGAAAAGCTATTTTAATACTATACATTCTCTAGTTATTAGTACTGTTCCACTATTTTCTCTTTGTCTGTGTTTCAAATCCTCTGTCTTGTCACTGATGGAGAGAGGATTTTTTTCTGCACACAGTCTGAATAAGTCTTTGCAAGCCTATAAGCACAAGACAGAACTGATAATATCTTCTCAAGAGGAATACGTTAACACATTCTTGCCTATAAGCTTTAATTTTGTATGCTCAGAGATGTTGCTCATGTTTAGGAAGACTCTACCTAAAAATAAGGATGAATATGCTTAGCTAAGTCTTTAGCTAAAGCTATCTATCTTGTTTCACGGCAATGGAATTTCAGTAATCAACATATGACTTTAAAATTGCATATTTTGCTTATTTCACATATTTAATATGACTAGAGGCATTTGACATCACATTGTGGAAGTGAATTATGATGTATACTGCTACAATATTGATACAAGCAGACAGAATTTGAGTTATTGAATATACAATTTGAGGTTTAATTATGGTAAGAAATTTACATAATGACCTTATGCTTGATTTTTCAAGTGGACAGCTATAAAGATGAATCCAATAAAACATCTTTTCTTGCTTTAATAGTCCTTACTGGCTCTATTTACATGGTGTATTGATTGATATGAAGATTTAATAAACTTTATTTATCGCAGAATTGAATTAAAATTACTTCACTTATTATTCTGTTACGCCTTTCAATTTTTATATTTGAAATCTCTTAATTAGTCAAGCATTGCAGTAGTTCATAAAACTGTATTTAATTTGAGAAAAAAAAAACAATCAGGTGAAGAGATTAAGTCCATTACATGACACAGGGTATACTATGTAACTTAATGAATGCACCTAAAAAGACACGTGTCAGAAATCAAAATATAGATTGCCTGAAATATTCTTGGTTGAGGTTATTTTAACTCAATCGAAGTCATTATTGGCTTCCAAGAATGGAAATTTCATTCATGGTATCATAATTTAGTGTGATTGAGTTCAAGTAAAAACCTTAATCAGATAGCCAGCTTTTAGAAGCAGGAAACTTCTAAGAGATCAACATTCTAAAATACCACTTATTGTCTGTTTTACTGTTTGTGAAAAATAGTGCTATCATGAATAGGTCTTCTCTTGCTAAATGCTTTAAAGCTATAAGGTTGTCAGGGGTCTTTAAGTGGAAACTGTGGAAGTGTAAAATATTTTTGTACAGAGAAGTAAATTAATTTTAATGTTCCTGTATCAGGATTTCCATATCTATAGGATGAAGTTATTTTCCTTTGGCAAAAGTGCTCTGAGATCCTGTTTTCAGAATGTTCACACTCCTTTCCTCTTTTCAGAAAACTCTTTTCAATATGCAAGTCTGTAAATCTGTATTTTCGGAGTATCTTTTAGCTTTATTTATGCTTAAAGTTTTTTAGGGCCTTGGGACCATAATCAAAGGGAAGCAAGCTGCCGGCACATGTGGAGCTTCCACAGCTCGCCAGTAAGGCAGTCTAGTATGTGCTAAATTGAGTCTTTTGTTTATAACTGTGAAGACTGATCAAATGAAGGCAGATGTACTAACACTAAAGTGATGTTTATGGGTAAGAAATGACACGCTTTTGACATAACACCTCTTGGATCTTTAAATCGAGGAAATAAAGTGGATATAGAGCAGTAGGTGTATTACCTCATAGCAAACAAACACAGGTAGCAGAGGCGTCAGGGCAGACTACAATTCATGCTTGTGTTTAGCATGATGAAGAGAAAATTGTCACTGGAAAATATCTTCCTATTGCCTCAGTGAGTCAGGGAAACATTGCTTGGTCCTGCTGTAATCTGTCATAGAAGAGCCAAAGCTTCTCTCAGAGTAGCAAAATACAAAGTATTTGGATCTCGTATTTCCCCTTTCCCCCACCACAACTACCTCAGCTGTTTGTGCTTCTTCTGTCTCAACTAAGACAGCTGATCAGAAATAGAGATGCTGTGGGACAGAATGAGCCCTCAGACATGCTGGATGTAGCCCCACTCTCTTGGGACTGGCTGTATGTTTTCTGTAATTCCAGAAGGGAAAAACCCCTATGTTTTTGTTAATGACATCAAGTTTTTGCTGGAGTGAATTTCAGAGCCAAGTTCAGAGCATAACTGCAAAGTCCACTAATACAACTGAAGACAATAAGAATTTCTTTGAAAAGGTTTTGAGGGAAACTTGCTAAGAAGCTCTCAAATCAGCTGCTGTGAGCAAGCATAGGACTGGGTATGAAACAATTGCATGTGAAGCATATGATGCAATGCCACCAAGGTTTTCATTCTTGTGAAATAAACACATTGGATTCAGGAATTAACTTTTAAAGACTGAAATGATCTCAACAGAAAAGGTAGTGTAATAAGTCAGATTTCTGCTATCCATGGTGGTTAAAACTGTAACATCCTTGTTTAAAAATTTTTGTGGATAGATCCTTAGAGAAAGCAAAATGCTCGCTTCCTTCCCCACCCCCACCCCCGCCCCCAAATACAATGAGAATTCAACAGCCCAAAGCCAAAAACCTTCTCAGAGAAATAAACGTTGTTTGGTATTTTCTGTGTGGGCTTTGTATCAGTTAGGAGAAAAGGAAGCTTTATTCTTATTGCATATCAAAATTATCTCCTGGCACTCTTTCACTGCGGTTAGGGGAAGGCAAGCCAAGGGATAAGGCAGGAATAAAGAGAAAACATCTACAGCAAAGCATCAGTAAACTCCTAGCCTTTCTTGATTTACCTGATCACTACTAATCACCTGTTACAAAACCCTTTCAAATTCTCCGTCAAAATGGGGAACACTGGTTTTATAACAATTTTATTATTCAAGACTTACTGATTAGCAAACCAAATTGATTAGTCTGCTTTAGACTATGGACTAAGGGAAGCAACTTTGCTCACATAGAACAGCACAAGAAATAACCCAAGTGGACAGTTAGACTCCTGGGAGTTGTGTGTTTAGTTCTCTTGGAGGAATTTAATAAGCAGGATCCATAAGTATTCAGATTTTGAGATTCAAGTTGGTTTCCTCTTACAATACTGCAGTTAAAATTAAGCGATTTATTAATTCACGGAGTTTTCTTTTTCCTGAAAGTTAGTATCTGATTCTTTCAACTCATCAAAAAGCAATAAAACTTTGAGATGTTTGCCTCTAACCTGAAATGGATAAACCCACTAGGTGAAAAAATGGGTAACAGAGTTAGTACAAAGGTTTTGTGAATTGCATAACCATACCAATAGATTAATTGGTGGTGTGCTTTAACCTGGCTGGCAGCTAAAACAACCACACAGACTTTTGGTCACCTGCCCCAGTGGGGTGTGGGAGAGTATTGAAAATTAATTAAAAAAAAGATCCATGGGTTTAGATAAAGACAGTTAAAATAGGATAGAAAAGTAAGGTAATAATATTAATGATAGTTAGGACCATGAAAAGAATAACAATAATAATAGAATATACAAAAGAAGTGATGAAGAGCACAATTTCTCACCAGCTGAAGTAAATTCTCAGATTCTGAGCTGCTCCACCTCCTGGTCAACCTCATCTTATATACAGAACATGATGTCATACGCTATGGAATATCCCCTTCACCAGTTTGGGTCACCTGTCCTTGCTGTGTCCCTTTGCAGCTTCCTGGGTGCCTCCCACCTTCTTGATGAGAAGCTGGAAAGTCCTTGACTGCTTGACAGCAGTTAAAAACACAAGCAGGACAACTAGATTGACAAACTTTTCCACAATGATGGCACTGGCTGATCATTTCCCTAGATGAGGCAGAAAACAAGACAGTTTACATCCTTATCTCCATGTTTTCTAGTGAAATTCTTATGTAAGATAAAAAATGAAGTAAATTACATTTAAAGAGTCCAATTTCCTGCCAAGAGGTAGGAAAAGAAAGTGTATTTGTGGAATAAAAGAAATCCCCCTTTCCCTTTTCCACCCGTTTTACCTTAATTTTGAACATTGTTTCATTCCTCTGCTCGTTGCTCTTTCTACTATAATTGTGTTCTTTTATTCTTATATTTAAATTGATTTTTAAGTTTACCTAAAGCCCAGAGTACATAGTAAGGATTTGTCTTATTTATGTTTGGCTTCCTCTTACATAGAGCAAATTTCACACTTTACTGATTCAAACAATCTCCCTTCACCACCAAAAAGCAGAAAACAAGAGAAATAGAGATTGATTGTAGCGAGCTCATCCACACAGAGAAATTAAGGTATGGTAAATCACAGTGTGAATTTAGAGCATTCACTAGTTTGTACTAACTAGATAGGTAAGAACGCGTGGTTTGCTCACAGAGATAGAAAGTATTAGCTCGATCTGCCCACATTCAGCACTGGCAGCATCACATCCCCATGTGATGAGTAGAGTCCAATCTGCTCTACACGGCTTGTCAGCAAGGGCAATTAGGTTGTGCTCAGCATGGCACTGTGTGTAACTACAAAGCTTCCTGCCGGATCAGAGTGTGGGCAGACTACAGCTCTTATCTGTCTGCAAAATACCTTCATAGGTGTAACCACAGAGTGCCCTTAGGCAAGGGAAGTTATTCTACTTGGAAAAAGAGAGTATCTAACATTTGCTTTATAGTAAGAGTGATAAATCAGTGAAGAACAGGCAGTGTGCTTAATTTTATTGTGCATTAACATTTATCAGCTTTAGTTTCATAGTATGGCTCAGCTGATATAACTCCATGCTTACACTACAAAAAGTGGTCCTGGTCCTCCTTTGCTCTCAGTTCCCATGTGAATGCTTTACCACACTGCTTTGTACCAACACAGTGATGCGTCTAACCAACTCATGTAATTCCATACACTGGCAAAACCCCCTTTGTTATTCTTTTGTTTAAATACTTAAACCAATTTATAATGGATTGAGCGGAATGCCAGTTACGCTTGTAAGGAGTACATGTCATGTGGTAGGTCTAAATTGGTTCAATCATATGGTAATCCATATCCTCCATCTTCAGTAATATCAGTTTTCATGTTTAACATTCTCATGAATTTGGAGAAAGGGGCATTAGGATAAGAAGTATCAGAAATTTTCTGACAAACATATTCTCGATTCTCATTGGGAAATACTTAAATATATGTTTTTTGGACTGTTAAATGAACTTTGGAAAGAAATACAGAGGTTTCCTACATGTTTACTGTAGTTCCAAGACAACCTTTGAAGATTCTGTTTTAGAACTACCTGAGGCAAATGTCATACCTTAACTTTAAAACAGCTGTTACCCAAATAAATTAGTGAGTAACAAACTGAGTAAATTGCTATTAGAAATCTAATTCTCAACAATAATCTCATCAAGGGGTGGGGGCTGTTGTTTGTTTGTTTGTTTGTTTCTTGTGAGATGGTGATCTTTTAGAAAATAGGTAGATTTTCTGTTGTTCAGAAGATAAAGTTGGAAATGAGCACTGGTGAGAAGCAGTACCCAGAAGCAAAAGGAACAAACTCTTTTTACCAAGGAAATTCATTCTATACAAGCTTCCCTCCTTACATCCTGAAATTGGGGGGAAAATCAAGGAAAAAATTGATTGATCTTCTTACCTGATAGGCTACTTTAGTTCAGAGAAAAACATTTTCATTTTCATCCAGATTGAAAAAGAAAATTCTTTTGCATCTTCATTTCTGCAGGAATTTTTATCTAATTGAAGAATTTAGATTTACATACAGACCAGAAGTACATTCACTTCTTTTGCAGGTTTATTTCAGTTGGTTTTACACAAACAATTCCACTGGTCTTGCTCAAAAATAGAACTGATAATTAATTTGCACTGCTGAAAGATGCAGATCACATACTTAACAAAAATGTCTTAAATTGCCATTTTAACAACCTTTCCTTTTTATATTTAATTTCATTATGGGGCAAGTTTCTATCAACTCAATACATTTCTGAAAAGTTAACATTAATTGTAAATAACATGGTCACATAAAACATGACAAGTAGACTACTTCGAAACTAAACAATGTCACCATAGTGAAAGGAGGAACGTTTAAGCTGTACCTGACAGTACATAATGATAGACTGTCTCCATTACCTATAGGCCCTGGCTCCTAATAATTATTCTTTTTTGTGGAGGTACCTTTCTGAGTTCTCTCAGAAGTCCCAGATCCATCACTGTGAAGTGCTTTGAACAGATATGAATTGCTAACCATCTTTACATTCTCATTTTCTGATATATAACATGGAAACTTTTGTTCTCCACTCTCTTCATGTGTGGAAAAAGGAGTAAAAGAACCACTTTCTTTCCTCAGCCTTTGGTTTTGCTTAAAATCTTTGAAGTGTAAACAAAAGCTACTTTGAAGTAAATGCTAAAATCTACTTCTTTAAAACAGGTAGATCCCCAAAGCTTTGGTTTTCCTTATTAGTAATAAGAAGAGATTATCAGACCTCATTGATGTAAGGTTTGCAGTGTTTCATGACCACACTGAAGTTAAGCTTGACTGGTATCTTTCATGTCTGATAGTCATTTCTTTACCTGAAAGATATAATTTTTTTACAAGCCCACTTTTCTGCTTTGTATATCAGTATTTCCTGACACCATTAACTTCCATAGAACATCACCATAGAGAGAAAAAACAGCTGAGAAGAGACTTGTGTGTCTCAGCATTCTTCTGTATTGTACTTCAAGTGTCTTTATGTGGTGTTTTGGTTTTTTTTTTCCATTTACTTTTGTATTGTACTTCTGCAACTATTCTTCGTTTAAAAATATTAAATAAATTTGTTATTGTCAGTTGTAGTTAGCATTAGTTGTACAGAATTGACATCTGGCAGTCTTCCCTCCCACATCAGCTGTGGAGACCTAGAAGAAATGCCATCAATGTATTAGTCTATTTGTGGCTCACTGGACTTTGGGAGACAAATTTGAAGAAAATTACTTGTTGCTGATATCAAAGATGCCTGAAAGCTTACTGCTTTCATTAGTTGTAACAAACGACTAAAAGGAGAGGAAAAAATGGCAGAAAAGACAGGAGCATCTAAAGACAGAATCTAGGAGTTTTATTTCTGATTCCTTCTCTAAAATTTTGTGTGATTTGAAAGGTATCACAAAACCTTTTTTTTGTATGAAAAAAGCATACTTTCTCAAGATGATTTTGGGATTTAAAGCATCATTTTACTTTTTGTAAAATACCTTAGAGAACTGAAAGATACAGATACATAGCAAAATATATAAAAATATATAGATACATAGAGAGAGGAAGTCTATGGGACAAAAAATAATCATTGGTTTTTAAAACCAAATATATTCTTTAAAATATGTCAATCTGTACAACACTGAAGAGCCAACCTGGAAATGATCCAAGAGTATTTATCGTGGAGTAGAATGTTTCCACGTTAGCTTAATGAAAAAGAAGCCTATTTAAAGTTTTCAATGCCATAACCCATAATATAATTGGTGAGATTTATAAATAATAAGTTTGATATAAAAGATCAATGTATCCTGTTTCATGAGAACATAAAATATATTTATTGAGAAGAGATTTTATGGAAAATTATAGACTTCTGATTTCTTGAGACATAATTCTTTTTCATGTGCAGACTTGAGGTGCTTTTCAGTGGATTCATGTATATCTTGACATGAGTTGTCAATACCATTGCAACTTCTGGACATGATTGTGGATTTTGACAGAGAATGAGACCAGCTTTCAATTCCATGTTCTACTTTAAAGGTCTTTCATGTCTGTTGGAAACATTTTTGGGATTATAGTATCACACCTACTAAATTTGTATGATTCAATAGTAAGTAGCTATCTTTAGTTTACTCTGCAATAGAGCAATATGGATTCATCTCACTTTAACTGTGTCTATTTCATATAGGAGAAAGAGCTCTCTAAAATTGCCTAACCCCAATGATTAAAGAGGAAATCTCAGTTGCAAGCTTTAATTATGTATCTGATTTAAACAGCTGAAGTTAGGTGAGATGAATTTCACCAAAATGAATGGTGATGGAATGAACAGTAGCTTGAAACATAAATTTAATCTTCAAATCTACTGTTTTAAGCAGTGTGGGATCCTGAGATGGAGATTTTGTGTACTTTTAAAATTATTTAAGAATCTAAAACTGCAGAAAATATTTAAGCAGTTCCATGCCCAAGACACTTCAGACAATATTTAAAGTTCTCTGCACTTTGGTTATCCACATCTAGAGCTGTCAGAATGCTTTTTTCATATGTCAAATATTTCTGTAATGGAGGACACAGAGCTGTTTTAGTGAAGAGCAACTCAACCAAATTTATTGAACCTATTAGAAGAAGATGCAATTTTCTTCCTTATAAATAGTAGTCATCCATGCACTTGAGAGTGAGCTGAGTGTACAGGTGTTGCAATAAAGAGGCATGTTAACAGTTTCCTTTCTTGAAATTTCTGAAAGATAAGCCAGCACTACTGATTACTGAGGGTTCCATGTAGCGTGTCATCTGTCACTTCTGATTTCTCCTGCAGAAGCCAAGATAGGTTCTGGCTTGAATTGAGTTTTCCATTCCTAGATAAAAATTTTATTTGATTGCTTATTACCAGGATGAAAGAAGAAAACGAAGAACACCTTTTTCTGGTAGCTCAGAAGGTATATATTTGTTCCATCAAAAAGTGATCTAAGAGGACATTAATGAGTTTCTATATTGCCTAGTTCCAATAGTTTTTTTGGTTTTGTCACAATTTCAGTTCTTTTACAGCTAAAGTAAAAGAAGCCTATATAAACCCATCTTTTTTACAAGTACCTTTTTCCACAAAGAAAAGAAACCCAAAAATACAGATCTCTAAAGAATTTATTACACTAAAATTAGCTCTCAGCTCATGAATTTAGGTTTCCAGTGTGGGAAGTTATGTTAGATCACTGCCTATTCGTAATCTTGCTCTTTCCCAAAATAAAATTTATGTGATTTATGCATTTATCTTCAGGTTTAGTAGAAGCTGTGAGAGATGATTTATGGTATTGGACAGAGCTGTGTAGCAGCTTCCTTTTCTGCCACGTGAGCCAGAGAAGATGCTTTATCCATGTGTGCTGGAAAGTATCCAAAGCCTTGCATCCCCAGATAAACCTACCAGGAAAATCTGATGCTTGTTTAATTCCCATGAACTTGCTTCCACTTTGTGCAGTGCTCCACTGGGAGGCACTGACTGAGTGGATGAAGATTTCTCACAAAGACGATGTCAGCACTAGAAGTGGTTTGCCATTTTGTCATGCCCAGTACTGACTATGTCCAGTTGGAGGGTTTTGTGGCTTGGCTTTATTTGTCTGTCCTTCATGCTGCCAATTTGCACTCAAGTGAGAGACTGGTTTAGAAGGTAATGGGAAGATTTTTACTTCCAAACTCCATTTAAGCCAAAGTGAAATACTCCTCCACTATAAAATGTCTTCCTAATTCAACTGTAGAACTTTGGAAAATTGGTAATTTTCTCAATAAACACTCAGTCATACTGTTCATTTTATTCTTTGTGGAAATTGTATTCTTCATTAATCTCTGTCCAGAATTCCCACTGATGATAATGCGGCTGCCCAGTTTTTAAGAAGCCCATGTGGTGCCTGCACTGAAATGTACTAATACGAAGCTGCATTAAGGAGGATGCTATTCCTTCTGCTGTCTGTGTCTGTGAACTGACTGCTTTGCAAATGGGTGCAGTCTGCAGTACTGATCTAGAATCAATGAATAGAGATGGAGAAGTGGTTTTGTTTTGATGATGAGTGCAAAGAAGAGAGAAAATCCAGCTCAGACAATACAGCATTGATTCAGAGATAGTGTTCATTGCATTGCAGTTAATTTCTAATTGTTATGACTCGTTTTGTATATTAGACCGAGTTGATGAATGCACTTTCAAATCAGTTAATGAGTAATGAATATGGTATTTAGTAATACTGTTCGCTATATAGCTTGCAGAAATGTCACAGTTACAGTAATCAGAATTCATTTGTGACCTGGGTAATCTCATCTGCTGTCAAAATTCTTTGGGCCAAACACTTCGTAGACAGAGCTAAAGTATCTGGCTTTCTCTTAAACTCCACAGGATCAGTTTTCAAGAGAAGGAAAGTAGGTAGCTGCCTATGGTGCAGGTCTCCCAGGCGCTACTGTTCGTAGATAGTTTAAGCCTCCAAATTAAGTGAGCTTTCCAGTTGCAGAATTCCAGTCTTGAGTTATTGCATGTTGAATCAAGAGTTTGTCAGCTATACACCTGCATAGAGGGAGCTATGCCTGTTACAGTTAACCAGGTAACTAGATGTTTCTAGGGAGAGTGTTTTCTCTGAATCCCAGCACTACCTATTTTCTGTTTAGGTAACAATACTTCTTAGGTATTTTATTTCAGAATTAAAAAATGCCTTTTTTCTAGGTAAGCTTGTAAAAGCAATGGAAAGAACTTGTCAATTCATGTAAGTCTCATGTGAATGTTAGTACCAGTATACATAGCTTCACTTAGAGTGGCTGCAAGTGAGGGAAGAGATAAAATAGCATCTTCTAGGACCATTTTCTGTTATGGATACGGTATTTTGAAATTATGAAAAATTCCCAGTTTTTAAATTCCACATGAATGCTGCTTACTTCTAACAGATGGCCTGCTTAGCTTAATTTTTGACTGCTTGGTTTTGAACTGTGTCAATAAGGAATTGTATTTAGGAACCTCAAACTGATTTTCTTGCTCCCATTGCTCACTTCTAGTGAAAGCACTTGTATTTCTTTGAATGTGAATTTATTTCTCTGGTCACAACAGCTGTCCACAGTGGTCTAAGTAGAAAGATTCATGGAGATCTTTAAATTTCTTAAAGTAGGCATAGGTTAGAGTGTTTTATTGGACACAATATCTTTAAAGTAATAATTTTAATTTATAAAAAGGAATACTTAAAGGCAGTGTGCAGTCAAGCAAGTGGCCATCAAAATTATTTTGCTTTCTAAAGAAGGCAAAGTTATATACAAGTGATTGGAAAAAAGTTGTTTTATAAATAATTCAATAAACAATATGCATCAGGCATAGCTGTTCAAGTTTGTACTAAGAAAAGATCTATAGTTCAGGCTCTCATTATTTTTTCCCCTTTCTCTTGGTAATTTAACAGTCCTTAAAATGTGAGTGCAAAGGTGCTTTAATCCAAACATTATATTACACTGTTAAGGTGACTGGCAAAATTGACAATCTGATCATACATGTTCTAAAGAAGTGTAGCTGTATAGATAAGGAGCTGTAATAATTATAAAGAGCTCACAAGAAATGTCATTTTGCCATCTTTCATCACAGTAACAAGAACAGAAACTCAGTAGTGCACAGTGTTTAATTAATTTGTTATGTAAAAGTTAAAAATAAGAATACGAATACAATGATGATCATAAAAAACATATTAGCATTCAGGCTCCTGCAGAGACTCCATTAACCTTGCCTCAGAGCTGTAAAAGCATATGTCAGGTTCTCATCTGTCCTGGACAAGGGAATATATTAGTTTTACTCCTGAACTCAGCTTACTGCTGTTTATAAAAAGAACCCAAAAAACAAACTTCTAAAAAACCCCAAACCAAACAGATCCCAGTTAGACTTTCATTTGGTGATACAGGTTAGGTATGCTGTAGTAGATGGACATACAGAATACCAAGGATATTTTAAACAGCAATTTCAGTTGACTGCATGTTGCAGTGATTCTGAAGAAGCTCTCAGGGAACAGAAGGAAAGAGCCCCAGCACGCTGAAAGGCTTTGAGTTACGTGTGGAAAAAGAAAACTTAAAGAGTTTATTCTTTAATACAGGGTAAGAGTGAAGTTGGGTAAATAAAGACTAATAAGACAAGTCTTAACGAAGGATGCAAGCTATCAAGAAAAGAAATATTCCTCTTCTTTAGAATGCAGAATAACAACTGGGATGAACTACAGCCACCCTGGTGATGATATCTAACATATGTTTTGGAGTGAAAGCTAAATCTGTGCTGGATTTTAAGTATTATTTGATATTCTCTTTTGAATGTTCGTTTACCTTATAAGCTTTGCAACAACATAACTTCACAGAAAGCTCTCTCCAATCAAATAGTTTTTGGTTTATCTATTGTTCAAAAGAAGTTCCCTGTTCAAGAAAATATTCAAGAGGAGACTAAACACTGTGCTGCTCTCCCTACCATTATGTCTCTCATTTCAGCTGCTAAAACAACTCTCCACAAAAGTTGAAAATGCAAAAATCATCCTTTAACACATATAACACTCAATGAAATATCAGCCATGACATGACCTTTCTTCTAGTCTTCTGAATTTCTGTCACCCATCCTCAATAAGACTTCTCCTTTTCAGAATAAGCTTTAAATATTACAACTTTTTATGACAAATGACAAATATTTTGCCTTTACTCTGCCAGTTACAGGAAGCATGAGATTCTAGATGGCTGAATGATGGGGTGAGAGCAAAGACTGCTTCCATCAATAGTCTTCCACCAGTTTCCTCACCTTCTTTAAGGAACACATTTGTCACTTTATTTGAGGTTCCCAACGCTTACCCATCTTTCTAACCTCATGAAATGATTGATCGATTTGATTAGGACGTGTATCTCAATAACAGCAGAATCTGTGACAGGCAGCAGTACTAAGCTAAAAACTTACACTGCTTGCAAGTGTTTTCCAACTCTGACCTTTTGCCTATTGGGTTCTGAAATGTGCCCTGAGCTATAAATAATTAATCAGTTTCTTAAAGTTATACTGTATATTCTGAGGCTTAACCATTTTGTTCACTTTATCTGCCAACACACACCAAGATGATCAAGCCAAACAATGTTCTGGTTTGTGTTGGTTTCTCAGGATCATCCAGTAATCTCTCACCTATTTTCTTCATGGAGGTGCTGGTCCTCTTTATCTTCCTCTACCTCATATTCGAGCACCCATATGGTCCTTCCTGATCTGAGTGCTGACACTGAAACCCCAATATTTGCCATTTCTTAACTGGGTAGGTAACAATAATTATGTCACACTGTCCCTACATATGATCATGACTTCCAAGCCAAGTTGTAATATTATGAATCAGTTTTATTCCTTTGTCTCTATACTGGCTGGATTAATCCTGCTCCTATTCAAAATGCATAGGCATTTCGGCTCAGGCCAACATTGGTTTTGACTGAAACGATGAAATAATAATGTATTACTCTGAATCTTCTCAATTTCATTTTAGATCATTTCATGAAGCTGAACAGACTGGATGTTACACAGTCATAGTTTATTTATCAGCAGTACTGAAATGTATCTGGCTGATAGACCATGTTAGCAGCTGCGGTCCAACTTGTCACCCTAGCAGTGAGCAGGGGGGGTCATGAGCAAAGACTACACAAAAGTCCTGCTAGTGGCTTTGCTTATGTTGTCATTTGTAATCACAGACAGGTTTACCTTCTTGCTTATCTGAACAAGTCAACTTATTTGTAATTCAATTTTCTGCTCCAGATACAGTTGTGGTTCTCCAGGAATGCTCACTAAGGGCCATCTCTTTCTCAGAGGATTCTTCTTCCGCAGATTGCTGAAAATCACTACATGAGCAGAGGCAAATTTAGCTTCTTTTGCTTACCTGCAGTGGCTCGCTAAGTACACTTAGAAAATGATGTTGATCAGAGCACTCCACTGTCATCTGTTTAACATTCTTTCTCGTCCAGTCCATGCTTCTGGCTTGTCTTATTTTCACTGCAGAAGTTTAAGGAGTGTGAACATTTGCTGGAAAAGATCTGTGTATGCCTCTTCGTCAATTTTGGAACTGTGAATCCCATCAGATTAAGATCACTTGAGCATAATTTGCCCCAAGAATGTTCCTGAAGACTGAGAACATTCAATTTACTGAGACAAAGAAATGCACGGTCAGGGAAGAACTTCAAGGTTTTTATTTATATACACGAGTACAGTAATGATATACATTCCAGATTTCAGCAAGAGTAAACTAAACTTGTATATTATATAGTTTTACCTAAATAGTCTTTCCTTTTGACTTGACACGATTCACAATTTTATTGCAAAATATTCTGAATAATCAAGTGCTTGGAAGGCTAGTCTAAACATAGTGAAGAAAAGACACATTTCACCTTCTCATAGAGATACTTAGAGTTACTAATAATACTCTAGGCAGCTATGGGACTAAAGCTTTTTTTGTTGGGTTTTTTTTAATGTTAATGCCATATTAGCATTAACTGTTTATGCTGTGCATAAGGACCAAACACCTAGGGAACATGGCACACCCGAGACTTTGCAGAAAGCTTCTCTTCGGAGGCCTTGCAGAGGACTAGAGCACATGAAAGCAAGCCCATGTGGGAGCTGTTCAAGTGACCTATTTGGGAAGGTCTAGCTTGCAGGTGGGTGCTGCAAAAGTCCTGGACAAGTTCTGCTAAGGCACCTGAGTTGTGGAGTCCAGGAAACCAGGGCAGATGAAGCTCCTGTCACATTTCAGTGTCCCTTCCAGGACATCAGCCTAATGAAATTGCAGGTGGTACTTAAATCCCTCTCCTCACCAGCATGCCACTGCCATCAATTGGGGGAGAGCTAGCATCTTCAGGTTATGCTGTATTGATTATAATAAACCAATGCATTTTAATGTTGAAAGTTGTAATTTGTGACAATTATTCTTTTCTGTGCTTCACTTAGGTCACTAATTTACATCATCAGGCTGATAATTGTCAAAACTTATAAAGCGTTGTGATGCTTCATTATCCAATATTTTATGGACTAGAAAAAGTCTGCAGACGTTATGTGCACACAGCAAGTCCTCTATGAAGAAACAAATTTGCATTTATGAGTGTTAAAACTTAGCAATGTCACGTAGCAGTGTTTTGTGTTCCTAAAACTGTGAATTAGCTACAGTCTTTTCAGTGCAGCAGTTGCCATTTTTTTCTGTTTATATATAAAAAAGACAAAAAAAGTGTCAATATTGCTAATTTTTAAAATGATTTGTTTTCTTATTTATTATTTTATGATTCCTTAGAGAGAGCAGGATTTGGAAGTTGATGATAATACTACTTTTTCCAACACTGAATTTTCAACTTTTGTTTGTTTGTTTCCTTGTTTATGCATCACTATATTTGATGCCAAGAGCACTGGGACTGGCCTTGTTAATTTACTCCTGTAGCAGAGCAGGCTAGCTAAAAGCAAAACAGGGAGCCATATATCACTTCTACTGAAGTAGTGGGAGGTTTTCCATTAACTTCTGAGGAAACAAAATACTAAAAGCTCTAGTTCCTTCTAAGCATTATCTACTTCTTTGTGTTCTTTTCAGTAAGCATTACATTTATTATGGAGAGAAGAAACAGAGGCAATGCTCAGTATTGAAGATGAGTAATTCGTAAGGGGATCCTGAGAAATTATTTTTATAAATGCCTTTAAAAAGCATTTAAATTAGATGAACTGTTCCTTAAAAATATCTCTGTGAAATGAGAAAAACAATTCTAAGAAATGGTTTAACAGCTTTTAGAGAAAGGAATGAAAATTAAATGCAAGGCAACATAAAATAATAGAAAGATGGAAATTGTCACTGAATATGTCTCTCCCAACTTCTAGTCAGTGATGTTACCTCTTGATCATAGCTTAATCAACTAAATAAGCTGTCAAATGTGAAATGTGGCTCTGAGGTAGCAACTTCTGTCTTTTTCAGGATAGCATGTTTATTTACTTTTAGGGAAGAAACTCTTTTTTTCCCTTTGCTCTTAGCCATGAAAAGACCTGAATTTTACTATCATTGTGCATTTTTAATGGCATCATTTACTAAATTAACTTGGGGAGATGATTATATCACTAATAGTGATACTGGGCAAATAATAAATCCCAATTAGTTCTGCATGTACTGAAATTTCAGGTATATCTCTCTTCATTGTGTGACTTGCAAAATGAATTCTGAAAATATTTTCTGCATATTCCTATCCAGATTATTATGAACTTCACCAGCATATTCAAGCATAGGTACAGTTGTTATATTGACTGAATTTCTTATAAGCACTGATTCTACAGGAAAACACGTGAGTAGTTTTAAAAAAATAATTTAAAGCCAGATTTTTTTTTGGAGAAACAATGTGTGTGAGATGCTGAGGGTCATAGAATGAAAGTACCAGATAACTCTAATTCTCTAGAACTAGAGTAGCAGAAGATTAAACCAAACTGAACCCACATGACATTTCTCAACTAGACAAGTCTTACATGCTGGTGTTAGTGGGTCAAAGATGAGATTCTGGGGGTTTAGGGACAGCTTCTCATAGACAGGGACAGCTTATGATCATTAACCTCATTCCTTGGCCCCTAAAGCACTCAGTATCTTCATTTTGTTCCAAGCTAAAGATCTTGTACAGCGTTAGTGCCTCTTACAACCAGATTCACAGAGGCGCTATGGCCATCACTGATTGGGTCTGCCTCGGTCAACGACGAGTCTGGCCTTGAGTTGGCTGGTGTTTGTCAGGCCTAGGGAAAGCTTCTAGCTGCTTCTTACAGAAGCCACCCCTGCAGCACCCCTCCTCCACCAGAACCCAGCCACAGAAAACCACAATAACCAGCCAATATCTTTAGAAGGTATTAAGAAAGGAACAGCTTTCTAAATCTTTCTTTCATGAAAACTAGCCAAAAATCAATGTATTTAAATTTTACAAATTTAAACTTGGAGGAAGTCTCTAGATATGTTAATAGACATTAACCAAAACTGAATAGTAATTGTTGTGTCACTTTATACCTAAAGTGTAGAGCATTTACTTTTGTTGATATTGTGATTTGTACTTGATGTCTCATTTCAGCCATGCTTCATCCTTCACCTCAGTTCTTTGGTAGAACATGTTTCATGCTGAAATTTTTAGCTTTTGGTGACAAATATTGAGAAACAAAAATCTAAACCATTTCTAACTGTTCATGAAATGGAAGTGGTCATTCCTGTTCCTATGTTATACTGGGGCAGCCTTGTGGTGATCTATGATGTGGTGGTTAAGCCTCAAACAGTGGCTGAGCACCACATGCCACTTGCTCACTCCTGGAGGAGAAACAGAGCCCCCATAGGTTGGGATAAGGACACGTTTCTGACAAAATCACTGTGAAAGTAGAACAATAACAGCCCACAGCAAATTTCACTTACACCCAGTGATAATACAGAATACTACACTGACAGAAGAACCAACTCAACAACCCAGCCACACTCTAAATGCTCTGGAGGCACCCCAACAGTACCCCTCCCTGACCAGCCCCTTTTATGGGGGAGTGATGTCAGGTGGTGTGGAAAACAGCACAGGCTAACTCAGTTTGCCTGGGCTTACTCAGCTCACCTGTGCTGGCTGCTGGGGACATTGACTCTGTCCTGGCCAGAACCAGGACACATGAATAAAAAAAACTTTTGAGAAGTTGATTTCAGAATTAGTCTTAGTAATACCTTCAGTAAAAGTTGGTGGGTGGTTGTTATTATTACTTTCTTAATAAATCCTGTGGAGAAGCAGCACTCCGTATATATTACCTTTCTCTGATGTTTGTCAACCTTGAAACACACAAACATTGGATACTACTCCATTTGCTTTGCTCAGACTTTTCTTCAGATAGCTGAAGGTCTGCTTAAATATGTTCTTCAATTCTATTTTTAGAAAATAACTTACTTGATTTATCATCAATTTTACTTCTGTGATTTATTGAAATGGACTGGTATTTCAAATGTATACTCTTACCTCATATACAGTGTAAATTGCAATTATACCCATAAGATACCATTGAGGTACAAATTTTGAGAGGTATGCTTGCTTCCACAAAATGTCACAACAGATTGCTCTTCAACCACTTCACTGTGATCCTCTGGGTCTCTCAGAACTTATTTATGGTTGGAGCATAAGACATTAAGGTGTGTATGTTCTGAAAAACATAGTATCTCTCCCTCACTTGACGTAGTTTTCAGATGCAATCATCTTCTAAAACTACTCCAAAAAATCTTAGAAGAAGAAGAAAAAAGAAATTAGATGGGTTTATCACTGTCATAAATGATACTTCTTTTATTGCAATGACCTGAGGGGCTGAAGTAAAGAACTCTCAGTCACTGTACAGGGAAAATTTCTCTACTTTTGTGAGTAAACATGCACAGACTGAACAAAAAATTAAAGCCCTTAACCTGGAATGAAAATTATTTTCACAGTATTAAGAAATAGTTTTAAAAACTGAGAAGAATTAAATACATAGCTGTGCCATTCTTTTAATAGTTCGTTTGGTATGTATTAGTCATGTATTATTTGAATGTCGTCTTACCCTGAGAAATTGCAAAGAAGTAATTAATATCTCTATTAAAGAAATTAATAGCTCTTGCATGAGAATTCTTCTGAAGCAGTCCCTAATTTTACCTGAGTGTTTCAACTGGGGCATGAAGAGACTGCTATTTATAACTGTATCTCCTGAACTATTTCTTAAGGCAGTCCAAACCTGTTTTTAACCTAGTTATAAAATCTCTTCTCAATTGGAAATGCATAAGAACAAAATACATAGGCTTTATGGATCAGATTGTTTTCTAACATGATTTCAACCCTTCAGGCTTGATTTTGAGGTCAAAGGAAATTATTTTGAAATGACAGATTCAATATGCATATTTTTGGTTTGTCCCATGCTGGTTAATTCAATAGCTGAGCTGTTAATGAAGAACAGCTTTGAATAGAAATAAAGTAATAGGAGATTAAATTATGTATAACTCTTGCATTTTTCCTGGTCCAATTTAGAAGCAAGAATTAAATTCAGGCTTAATTAAAGAATCAAGTCAGCTTCAAAACCAAAGAGTTATTGTGGATTTTGCTATACAAAACTAGTAAGCACCACTTCAACTTACTCGTTTAAAAGAAAACACTTTTTTTTTTGTTTGGTTGTTGTTGTTACTGTTGGGTTTGATAATTGAAAACATGGAGAGAGAGAATACAAGGACAATTAATCAAACGTTCTATTTAACATATCTCACCTCCACAGTTATTATGATGTATACTTTAAAGACTGTGTGAATCTTACATTAAGATTTTTTTAGTATGTACTTCTCAATATCCTTAATAAAACTTGTTAGGCATTACTGCCTACATTCTACAGATGAAGAACATTATTCAAAACTTACCGGAACCACATATACAATCAAAGACTTCAGTTTACTGGTTTTATCTCCTGCTCTTTAAATTGAGTATTGTTTGTGTTGTACAACATAAAATGTTGTATAACTAATGGTATAGCTTTAAAACACTGTGTTTTGAGGTTTTGTTTATGCTCTCCCTTAATTACATACAATGAAATATCACTTTATAGATAAACAGTAGCACATAATGGAGAGTAAATTATGGAGTACTAAATGTGGTTTGCTTTAGATTGACACAATTAGACAGAATTACTACACATATTTATACCAAAGGAAAATAAGGTTTTAAAAATATCATTTTTTTTGACTGAGTATGGGAAAAAGTCATTTAACAATCCATGCATATTGATTTCAAGCAGAGGATTTTCATCTACAACAACATGCAATCCCAAAATAAGGAACCAGATTTTGGAATTTTTTTAACCTTCTCTGCTTTCTTGTTGTAAGATAAATAGGTATTTATTGGAATATGTATTTCAAAACAGCTATGTTCTCTACCTGAGTTGTTAAAATAACCTGTGTGTCTTAAAAAAAGATGGCTGTAAGAGCAAAGAATAAGATTGGAAAGGTGGATGTAAAAAGAAAACACCAGCAAAATATCTAAAATTTCCCAAGACTTGCAGTTCCAAAAGTCTAATCAACTAAATGAAAAAAGCACAAAAAGTAACTGACAAATCTTATGTGTCCTGATAATGCTTATTCTAAATAGTTCTTGTGCATATAAAATCAGATATCAGGGCTATTGTTGTCAACTTATTTTCTTGCAATTTCAAGGACTGGTGAATACAGGAGAAGTACAAAATGATCTATTTAATTAATTTTAACCACTAAGTTCTCATTTCCTGTCTTAGAACACTCACACTTGAATCACTTAATCAACTGTTATTGTACATATGTTGATTTCTTTTTTCTTTACAATTTATTTCTGAGATGTAAGAACAACCTGACCTGCATATTCCCATTTCCGATTTTACAGAATATTTATATTTTTGTGTCTATTTCCAACATTTTTTCCAATAGCACTACACTTGTAATAAACAAAAAAAAATCAGTATAAACTGAAAAAATTCTGTATTCTACTTACTAAAGTATGATAAATGGTGGGATTCATCCAATTTCAGAGTTCACAGTGATTCTTCTGTGTTGTCATTCTTGGCGAAAATGGGTAAGACCACTTAAAATTGTAAAGATACTGCGTCTGATAAAAGCTGGTTTCCATGAGACAATATAAAAGACATCAGAAATCAAATTATTATTTCTATTCCGCGTGCAGAACATGTTGTGGACTGAGATGAGCACATAACAATGTGATATTGATATTATACTCCTAGAACGGTGATTATTGGCGTAACATAATTGTCTCTTTGTTCAGCACTTGTATCATTGCTCTCTCAATCCTTAAGATTTGCCATGCATTTTATGTTAATCCCAGAAATTTAGAAAATAAAACGAATGCATGGAAATGGCTGTTTTGTGGGAGGAGTTTAGCATATTAGAAAAATTTAGGCTATGACAACATAGTAGAATGTGCCTGTGCTGTAAGAATGAAGCATCTTTAATCAGTTACTTGTAGTTCAGAAACATGTTTGGCAACTGAAGCCAAATTCTGACTTTAAGAGCTTTATAATTGACTTGTTAAATTAGAAAAAAAATTTCCATGCCTTTAGCAAAGAATAAACCAGAAAAGAGATTACAGGTATTAAAATGTGATATTTTAATAGAGTGATAGCAACCTATTAGTTTCCCTAAATTAGAACAAACACTGTTAAATAAGCTTTCTAGTGTGTGGTTAATTGGTAGACAATAGAACAGTTTATTGTAAGATACAACTGTGGAAAGCTCCTACAATGAAGTTTTAAGATTCTTATGATGATTCTGGAGATCATCTAGTCCAACACCCTGCCAGAGCAGGCTGCACAGGACAACGTCCAGGCAGGTTTTTAATGTTTCAGAGATGGAGACTCCACAACCTCTCTGAGCAGCCTGTCCCAGTGCTCTGCCACCATCACAGTAAAGAATTGCCTTCTTATGTTTTGGAACTTCCTATAGTCAAGTTTGTGCCCATTGCCTCTTGTCCTGTCATTGGGCACCACTGAAAAAAAGACTGACCCTATCCTCCTGACATCCACCCCTCAAGTATTTATAAGCATCGATAGGTTCCCTTCTCAATCTTCTTTTTTTAGCTCAAAAGTTCCAAGTCTTTCAGCCTCTTTTCGTAAGACACATGTTCCAGTCCCCTAATCATCTTCATAGCCCTATTTTGTACCCTCTCCAGTAGCTCCCTGTCCTTCTTGAACCAGGGAGCCCAGGACAGCACACAGTATTTCAGGTGAGGCCTCACCAGGGCAGAGTAGAGGACAAGGAGAACCTCCTTCAACCTGCTGGCTGCACTTTTCTTGATATGCTCCCAGGATGCCATTGGCTTTCTTGGCCATGAGGGCTCATCGCTCTCTCATGGTTAACCTGTTGTCCACCAGGAGTGCAACACTGTCTATTTAGTAACACAGGAGAAAAGATTTAAGACAGGAGAAAAGTTTGTCTCATCATGGTCTTTTTAAAAATCTCTATAAGAAAGAGTAAACATTGAAAAATTGAACTCACAATGAAATTACTTTAAAGTGAGAATTTAAGTTTTGATTTTCGGTGAAGAGATTTATTTTCAAAAAGCTGAAATACAGTTTCAATGACTTTTACATGAAAACTTAAGAATTTTAAATTTTCTTTTCAAATAAAATTTATCAAATTGATTTTTAGAGACTTAAAATAGCTAATGAAAATAAAAAGCTGATTTATCACTTTGTCTGCAAAACTAAGAAAAACAATTATTCATTCACCTCTTTCAAAAATACATAATACCAAACATTAGAACACCAGATACCATCCTCAGTGCTGACATAAGTGTTCATCTCACTTGCTGTCATGTTACCACATACACTTCAGTCTATAACTTCAAGGAAATCCTGTCATTTTATCAGGGGACAGGAAAGAAACAGAAATCTCTGAAATTTAAATATAAAAACTATTACAAAAGGAGATAATAGTGAAATTTAATAGACTTAAAAGCCCTGCATTCTCAGAGACAGTATCTGTTAACATGAGTTAGAAAAATGCCCTTTATTAGAAAAACAATTAAGAGTGAAATTTATATGTATCATCTAAAGGTGATTATCTTTCTTGTTTTTTTAATTTCTCAGGAAACTAATAGGAAGGAAGACAAAGGTAATGTGAGTTACTCCATTTACTTTAGAGTTTCCAGAACAAGAGCTTAGTAAGGAAAATGAACAGTCATAAAGTATAAAATTCTTGTCAAGATTTTAAATTTAGCTATTATCATAAAATATTCTTAAAAATGTCTGGTCACTGGAATATTTTTCTCATCTCCCATTTCTTCTATATAGGCTATTTTAGGATATTAACTTCAAAGTGTGGGATGTAATATTTTTTATTGTAGCTTGACATCTCAGCTAGTACAGAATTTCTTGCTTCACACTAACTCATTCCTCCTTCACCATCAGAATTTTTATTTTCTTCCTTCTTTTCTTCTTGGCACTTTGTCTCACATTCTGATAGCCTCTGTCAGCTTTAATCACAAACTTAACTTTCTCCTCATCCATTTTTCATTTCCCACTCCCTCATCAGAGATGAGGGGAATTTGTGTATATGTTGTCTTAGCAATTTATTTTCTGCTTTTACAGATGTATGGACTAAGCATCAGCTATTTCCACATATCACAGAACTTTCCTTTTTCAGTTTATGAGGCCCCAAATGCCCTAAACTCAGGGAAATTCAGTTACTTACATGTGGTTTGGGTACATCAGTCCAATTCTTACCATGAAGAAGCCTGTGTGACTGTTCTGTGGTAATAAACAGACTCAAAGTATGAGGAGAGGTAGAGAGGTGACTTGAGGTCTCTCAAGGCATGACTTGCACTTCAAATATTAGACTTTTTTCCCTCTCAGAGGGGTTTGTATTAACGTCTGCTTTCAGGAAGCATTTTGTCATTTTATACAAGTGCAAAATCGTTGCTTATCTGCTAGACTACCTTATAGTAGGCCACAAAATTACAGCATTTCCCTTTTATATAAGTGTATTTTGGGTGAAACCCAGAGAACTGCTGCACACAACTGTTCCCAGAGTGTAGCCATGGGCAGTTCTCTTTCTTAACATATTATTATACAGAGGTGTTATATAAAAGGCAGACTACAATAAACTGACTTGTTAGCATTTTGTAGGTGCTAAAAATCCATTTTCAACACCATGTACACTTTCTTATTTCGACCTTTGTGGTGTGTTGACCCCCAACAACCTTTTAGATGCTCTTCCAAAGAGATGGACACTTTTTTTTCCTTTCAATTAAAATCTGATTAGAAAGATGAATGATAACATAAGAGAAATCTTCACACATGAAAAGAAGTCTGTGTTCCAAGAAATAGGGAAGTTATTGATCTAAATTGTCTACCAGGAATCTCAATTCGGACCAACACATTTAATGATTAAAGAGAAGAATTGAATAATCAATTTGTAAAATTAAAATAAAATCTTGTGATTTTTTTTTTTTTAAGGAAAAAACCCTTCAAAAACTCCCTTAAGCCTCTAGTAGCCAAAAATAATATGGACATATGAAAAATCATCCAATTCTTTTTGAAAAAGAGATCATTATTTCAGCTTACTCAATTTAACTTGGATAGCAGCAAGCTATTACATGCTTACTGCACTTAAAATGTTTCTAGACTCTGCACATCTAGACAACATAGCTAGAACATTCTCAAAAATTATAGATCTGGTAGTACTAGGGAGATCAGTGTGCAGGTATACAGTGGTGATAAGCAGTTGTTAAAAAGCAAATAGGATAATTTGATATGGTAAAAGAAAAAAAAAATCGTTTACATGGATACAATCTCCTTTGCACCTGATATCAAGGGAAAATAACCTCTAATAGATTTGTACAACGTCAAACAAAAGAGGTAGAAACAAGTACCATGGGAATTTGAAGAACAGAAGGCTCTGGGGGCACCTTATAGCGACCTTCTGGTACCTGAAAGGTGGTTAGAAAGCTGTGGAAGAGCTGTTCACAAGGACATGTAGCAGTAGGACAAGGGGTAATGGTTTTCAACTAGAAAAGGTGAGATTTAGGTTGAATATTAGGAAAAAGTTCTTCAATATGAAGGTGATAGATCACTTGAACAGGTTGCCCAGAGAGATAGAGGAGGCCCCAGACCTGGAGATATTCAAGATCAGGCTTGATGGGGCTCTGAGCAACCTGATCTAGTGAAGATGTCCCTGATTATTGCAGGCGGGTTGGACTAGATGACCCCTAAAGGTCCCTTCAAACCAAACACATTCTATGATTCTATGAATTCAGAGGAAATATTCCCACTTATAGGTATTATTTAGGGTTAATAGGCTAGCATTAATGAAGAGGATACAATCCATATATGGATCCATAGAAATGTTTATCATTGTCCTCGGCACTCTGTGACAGATGTCAATACTGAAAGGAAGGAAGATGACTATATGGCTATTGTTGAAAAATTTAAAAAAAAAAAAAGTATTTTAGAAGAAATGTGTTGGTTTTTACTTCTTTTTGCTTGAAAATGTACATCCTCTTATCCACACCTTGTAGTAAATCTGTAAGGATTTTTCATCTGTTCAGTAGCTAGTTCCATTTCTAAGGGATCACTCTCCTCCCTATCATGAGATGTCTCACAGTCTTAGAATCTGCCTTGTCTTATATTTTAAGTTATGTTCAAAAAAAACCCAACAGATAAAGCTCTATCAGAGCTTGTCACAGATGGCAAAATGTCTTGCATGCCATATCCAAATAGTCATTGCAATCCAACTGTTAGTGTAGTCAGAGACCTGAGTTATAAACCAATCCAGCTGTGACTTTCAGTACAAAAGTAGCAGTAATACTGTTCTCTTTTTCTCACTAAGGGAAGAAAAGGGGAAAGTAAATGTGTGATGTGCTCTGTTCTGTGCAGACACGGGCTTTTCAGATGCTCCTCCCAGCATGAAATACTATTTAACTCTAAGGGAGGGAACAAAGCTGGTGTACAAAAAGGCAGATTGTAGTAACCTGTGATCTAATGAAACTATTGCTGTATTTAAGTGCAAAATGGAGGAAGACCCCCTGAAACAGAATGGAAATTCTGTTCCACAGTTCCGTAGGTATAGTAGGCTGTTTAAATTAGCGAGTAATGTGGCATAGTAGGAGCCAGTCTGTTGAGTGAGATAGTTGTCTTTCAAGACCTCTATTGCATCCATTTGGTTGGGAGGGGGTACATCAGACTAGCTCTAGCCTGGTCCTGTGAGCTGATGGAAATGCCCCTTTGAGGGTGGAACATGTTCAGAGGCTTCACTGAACTTATATTCTAGTTCAGATTTCCCAAACACAATCTAGCAGCAGCACACTGAGACCTGCTTGCTGTGTCAAATCCAAGCCTGGCAAGAGAGGATAATCAGTGCTTCAGAAGCACATTTCTGATCCAAGTCAAAACATTAACGTGGATACACACCTGTATATCGCTTAAATACATAGGGTGGCAAGTTCAGTACAGCAAAAACATGTCACTTTTCAAAGTGCGCACAGTTATACTATAACTTAGTCATGGGATATCAGGGATGACAAAATCAAATAAGGTTAAAAAAATCTGCATGCAAATTAATGGAAGAAAAACGTAACTGAGACAATTAAAGATCTTATCTCTAGCTGCAAATGTTCAGGAGGAACAGATGACGGTGAGAGTTGATCATGGAAATGCTACTTAAAATTACTACCATTCTTGCAGTTTTCAAGCTCCCTGCTGTTTGATCCCTCTTAAAACCAAATGGGCAAGGTGTCCCTTGGTACAAAAGCCTTATGTAGATTAACCCTGCATTAATGATCTTACACAGCTCACAGGATGTAAGGGGAAGTCCAGAAACATCCAGTAAGATTACTTGCTCAGTCATTATTTCCAATTTGTCCTTTGGAGATAAATGTCCATGTCTACAGAGCTTCAGAGTCTAGACTTCTTCCCTGGAAACTCAGGTGCTTGAAGACAGTGAGAAACGTAGTTCAGACCTGGTCTCTGAGAGGCAATAAATATGGCATTTTTCTCTGTAAAACTTTACTTATGTTGCTGTATGTTAATGGAAACAGAGGTAATTAAAATCTGCATTTAAGTCTTAAGTATTTCTGTGATACTAGAATGCATTTCTGTCTTCTGCTTAAGTTTTAACAGTAATGTGTAGGATTTGGATTTGTAAATGTCTAGTTCTGATACGATACCTGACAATAAATGTATAAGTAATAGTTGATGCAAAGACTGCTTTCTTCCCATACGACTCAGGGTTTTGCTCCTTTATTTGGAAATCCTGCAGTACAGACTACTCCCCATGGAACTTAACTTACAAATATTACAGAATCATAGAACGGTTATGGTTGGAAAAGACCTTCAAGATCATTGAGTCCAACCATCTATCTAGCCCTACTAAGTCCAACACTAGACCATGTCACCAAGTACAACATCTGCTCTTCTTTTAAACACCTCCAGGGATGGTGACTCAACCACTGCCCTGGGCAGCCTGTTCCAATATCTAACAAACCTTTCAGTAGAGAAATTCTTCCTAATATCCTGATGCAACTTCAGGCCATTTCCCCTTGTCCTGTCACTAGTCACCAGGGAGAAGAGACCAACCACCTCTTTACTATGACCACCTTTTAGGTAGTTGTAGAGAGCAATAAGGCCTCCCCTTAGTCTCCATTTCTCTAGCCTAAACAATCCCAGTTCCCTCAGCTACTTCTCATAAGATTTGTTTTCCAAACCTTTCACCAACTTTATAGCTCTTCTCTGGACATGCTCAAGCATCTTGATGTCCTTCTTGTAGTGAGGGGCCAAAACCTGAACACTGCAGTCCAGGTGCGGCCTCACCAGTGCTGAGTACTAAGGAGGGATAACTTCCTTACTCCTTCTAACCACACTGCTCCTGATGCAGGCCAGTATACACTGGCCTTCTTGGCCATCTGGGCACACTGCTGGCTCATATTCAGCCAGCTGTTGATCAACACCCCTAGGTCTCTCTTCCACAAGACAGCTCTTGAGCCATTCCTCTCCAAGCCTGTAGCTTTGCATGGGGTTGTTGTGACCCAAGTACAGCACTTGGCCTTGTTGAACCTTGTGCAATTGACCTCATCCCATCGATCCAGCCTGTCCAGGTGCCTCTGTAGAGCCTGTCTACCCTCAGGCAGATCAACACTTCTGCCAATCTTGATATCATCTGCAAATTTACTGAGGACGTACCTCATCCATTTCATTGATAAAGACATTAAACAGAACTGACCCCAGTACTGAGCACTGGGGAACACTACTGGTGAGTGACCTCCAGTTGGATTTATCGCTGCTTACCAAAACCCTTTGTGCCTAACTGTCCAGCCAGTGTTACACCCAGTGAAGTGTATGCCCATCCAAGCCATGAGTCACCAACTTCTCTAGGAGAATGCTGTATGAAACAGTGCCTTACTGAGGGCCAAGTAGACAATGTCCACAGCCTTTCCCTCATCCACTAGGTGGGTCACCCGATCATAGAAGGAGAATGGGTTAATTAAGCAGGACCTATCCTTCTTGAATCCATGCTGACTGGGCCTGATCACCTGGTTGTCCTGCAATTATGATTATATTCACAAAGAAAAAAAAAACCAAAACAACCCAAAAAGCAGCAACCCAAAGCAAACAAACAAAAATCCCCCCAAATCAAAACCAACCCAAATATCAAAATTGTTCTCAGGAGACCTGTAAAAATTCTCACAGCTGTAGAGGGCAGTATGGATATGCCAGACTGTGTAACTGAGAAGATTCTGTAAGAATGAAGTACATTCAGTCCAACCAAAGGATTGGTAGGGGCATTTTAAGAAAGAAGTCTGCAATAGTATATGGAATAATTAATATTTAATGTAGATTTGATGTTTTACTGAAAATTATTCTTTAGATGTCCCAAGAAGTTTCTTTAAATCAATTTTCTCTAAATAGAACAATAATTAATAGAACCAATTTAATGGTAATCAACTGTACTTCACTGAACTGAGAGTTAAATATTTTTCAACCATCAAGGTCATTTTAAGGAAATAATATGCCATCTGGAAACGTTAAATTGTGAAACAAAGTGGACAAAGGAATTAAGAGAAAGAGCATAAAGGAAATAGAATGTATATTTGTGTGTTATAATGCATATTTGTGTGTTGCAACAAAGTTTGAGAACATATAAACAGAAAATTATTCCGAGGGTTAGTTACTTTCCAGGGAAGCAGATGGGGCATACTACCTTTTGTTGCTATTTAAGCTTTTACTTGCAAAACCAAGAGTTTTCTCATTTCACTCAAGATGTTTGGACGTCTTTTGCAAAGCAGAGAACAAGGTATCTGTAGTAGTGAAAAAGTGTTTTCTGTGATGTGGATGGTGCCAGCAGAAGAGAATAGAGACTGCTTATTTAATATTTATTTTCTTTCTGTAGAGAATCTTCTGTCTAGCTTCTGCACCGCACATATTACACAATAACTGCTTTAGACACTAAAAAAACAGTTGAATATAACTGTATAAAATATTTTGACTGATTTCTCTGGAGTCCTTTTGAGCACTTTCTCATGTATTACAATGTAACAAAGAAGACAGGTGAGATTCTTCCACATTTCAACACAAATAGAGCTCTTTTGAAACCAAAAGGCTGACAAGCAAAATATGGTATTTCTACATATGAGAAATTTTCAGAAATATTTCTGACCATAAATATGCATGTAAAAAGCTGCTGAAATGTGTGGGTGTATTTCAGATGCAGTTACTTCCAGATTTAAAAGGATCAAATGCATAGGACAAATCTAGAATCCTTACTTCATGATGTTAAATTTTAATACAAAATGCTACTAATGTTTTGTAATTGAAATGGCATATACTGAAAGCCATAAATCACAGAGCTTACTCTTCCAACCATGGAATAACTTTCTAAAATCATATAAAGTCAGTATAATAATGGCTATAATATTATTGTATTTTTTATGGTGCCATATGTTGTGAATAACATCTTAGACAACTAATAGTAATGTTAAAATAAAATGTTCCTTTGTACTAATCCAAAGTAGGTAATATTTTTTATATACCCATATAAAGATATTATTCAACTAAGTGATAAAAAACCTTTGTACCCTTGTGGGTCATATCAACTCTGCAGACAGGTACCAGGTGACAGGGTGAGGTTGAATGAAACCTGATTTTCTGCATATACATTTTGGATAATTACCTCCCCTCAAGTCAGCATGCATTTTCAGACACAGTGATGCATATTCATACAAGAATTGATAGGATGTTGCTATAAGAAAGAATTCCAAACTCAAGAATTTCCTATCTTGCAGCATATTTAGGAAGTTTTGGAAACTTTTTTCGAGCACTGTTAACTCCCAACAGCAGCCACTTTATTTCCTCAGTTTAATTTTAAATAAAATATCCATTTTAGATTATGTTGAAAGCATTTGTTATTGTAGCTTAAAATAGAAAAGAAAAAAAAATCAACACTAGCTATATGATTGAAGAATGGTCATGAATTCAGCACCTGAAATTAAGATTATATGTTGTTCAGAGGGTTAAAAAGGATTTCCTCCTGTTTAACCAGCTATAATAAAACCATCATTATGAAACCAAGTAACATGCATACATACATACATAGACACACACACATATATATATATATATATGTATGTATATATATCCATAGATCTTGTGCTCTGGTGTAACAGTTGTGGAGTTTCACTTGGTTTTGATCTATTCTATGATGGAATCACTGCCTTTTAAAGGTGACATACAGGCAGATGAGATATATTGGCAAAGCTCCAGAGAAGTCTCTAACTGCATATTTTATTGGAATTTGCATATGAAATACACTGCTAGATTTTAGTTTATCAATTTGGAACATGCTTCTTCATGACAAGAGAAAGATTTCTTTAGGTATATTGATTCAAAGTGTAGAGATACTGAAGTTTATTCTCATTACTGTGAAGGTAGTTGCTGCTAAGTGATGCAGAATCATCTTTACATAGGCTGGATCATATCTTGCTTCCTGAGTCAGCTTTCACAAATTATAGATTAGCAATCTTCCACACACAGTTTTCTTCCGAAGTACAGTGAAGATAGTAATTTGCCTGGAATTGCAATCTAAACAGTACTTAAAAACAAAAAAAAGGGGGGTTCCTTGTCATTAAGTTAAAGGAATAGAAGACAGGAAATGTATAATAAGTTGAATAGAAACAGAGAATTGATGTAGTGAAATAAGAGGTAAAAATCTTTTCTTGGTTACCTTGAAGTATTTTAAGATTCCAGAGTATTCAGAACAGCATTGCAAATACTGCATTACAGGAATTTTCAAATTGATATTAAATTCCCTTTTCTTTTGGGAGAGGAAGAGGACATGTGAAGGCAAATATTTGTTTATTATTAGAGGAATGGATATTTAGCAGTACCATTATTTGAGTAGACGTTAAAAATCACTTACCTTCTAATGCACCTATTAAATGAAGTACAAGTCTAAGTAATCTGATGACAACAGTCATCTTTGCACTGATTTCTATAGGCTGTTGGTCAGGTCACAGACAATCATTCACATAATATACATTTACACACATTTTTGACCCGATACTGTATTCTTAATGGGGTGCTTTAGTCATGACAGAAAAATTATCCGTGCACATGAAAGATATCTTTACACAATTTCCTTATATGAATTAATATTTCCATATAAAGGAAAGATTTGGTGTCTTCTGAATAAAAGCTTTCAAAAGCAAAATTAAATATATTCAGCACCAAATTTATGTAGCACAGAGAAACTGACATCTGTATCCACTTACGTGCATAATAAACAGCTCACTAATAAATACATATTAAAATATCCCCATGTTTCAAGTTCTTGTTGGGTGCTCTTCATTTTACACTGTACTGATTGCAGTGGTATTCAGGGTGAGATGCAGAAATGGCAGGATGAGCTGTCTTCCCACTAAGCTGTATGATAGAATGAGAATGTTCAGAAAAATATTTTATAATTAATGCTGCCTGCACAAAAAGGGCATCACGTCACTGTTCAGAGATGACAGGCCCTATTTCACTGGCTAGACTACACATCTATTACTGTGTACAGCTCTAAGCACCTCAGTACCAGAAATATCTGAATCAATTGGAAGGAAATAAGAAAAAAAGGGGAGAAATATGCAAGTACTCCATGGATTAAGGAGGATTGACTGTAGATGCAAAGATTGTTACATGAAATAGAAGAATGGGCAGCTTTTCTCTAATCCTACCTGCATTATATCAATATTCTTTGAGTTCAGTGATTAGAACAAGTTTAAAGGTATAGTTGTTACATAAAAAACACCTGTTTTCCAGACATGCCCCTAACTGCCTCTCTTCAGTGAGACTAATTCCAGTGACCATTTCCTATTGTTTATTCCCAATTTCTCCTGTCACCTCAGTAATTCCACAGCTAATATGGTCAATGGTCTGCTAATATAAAACAGTCCAGTGTCTGGCCTAGGTAGAATTCATTTGTTTTACAATTCTTACAGTGAGCATTCTGTACGTGTTTATGCAGATACAAAAACACATATATGTTTGGGTTTTTTTTTTTCCTGAAAAAAAAAATGGTAGGAAGTCATATGGAACAAATAAACCACAAGAAAATTCTAAAAGAAAAAAAAATTAGTCAAAGAATGTGTGAGAAAATCAACCTTGCAAAAATTTAAATTATGAAAATAAATCTGCCTGAATTTCTGTATACTTATACAAACCCAAACCCACACCCACACAAAAACTTGTGGGAATCAATATGATACAGTGTTCAATCAATTGTCATGTTTTGTTTTGTTGTGTTTTTTTTTAAATATGGTCCCTGATATATTTAGTGAAATACAGACACATAAGGGACAACTGTGTGTACATCAGGCTTCCTCAGTTCGTGTATTTGATTTTGCAATAAAAACATTTTCCTAGCATAGATTTGTATCTTTCTAATTCTAATTATAGCATAGCTAAACTTCAGCATAGCTAAACTAAGTCCCTCTGCAGTGAATATTTTATATTTGCCCAGTTTCTGTACTGCGCTCATTATTACCCACGTATTGTAAGCATCATGTCCTTTTTCTCCCCTGTTTTAACTCATGTTTCCAGGTTTTGCTTGCATTTGCCCTGTTTTTTTCACTCGTGCTTGGCCATGAATGACTATTGCCTCTGACTGTGAGTCTTGCTCTCAAATGCTGTTTTATCATTTTAAGGATTTGCCTGCTGAATTTCACTTGGCTATTTGTTTCCTCTGCTGGTTGCCTGCATTCGGTATTATCCTTTAGTCCACTGCTTCACTTAAATCCTTTGCTTGCTGGTAACTTTTTCATCTGTTACTCAGAGACTGGCATTCTTTAAAAACTGGGCAAATAAACAAACCCAAACAACCCACCCTCCTGTTTTATTTCGTGATCTTTCAATGGAGTGTTCTATCTAAACTGTTACATCTTTCTAATGACAACCTGCTGTGACTATCCTCTTTCATTTCCTTTCATTTACTGTTTATTTAATCTAAGCATACAGAGAATAATGGACACATTCTACTTTGTTGCTTTTTCAATATTTTTTCCTTTTTCTTCTGAATTATTATTGATTATATAATAGTCACTTTTATGACATTCATGGCTAGGCTCATTTGCCAGTTTCCATGCCTGAACAGTTTACAGAAACGCAATATTTATTGACTACTATTATCCAGTACTTTCACTTAACATAAATGGCCTGTGGGAGAAAAGTCTCATCAGGAGATGTCATTGAGGTGATAGGATACCCGCCCTTTATCAAATTAGGAGGGGAGAAGAGACCATTCTAACTGCTGTCTATCCTTAATGGATGCTCCTTTTAACATTTTCATGGGTTGATACCTTGAAGGAAAGGAAAGAGACAGAGGTTAAACTTAAAAAAACTCAGAATTTGTTTAATTTATTTTTCTGTGGAAAACATCAGGAAGAATTTTGTTTATTCGAGATAAGAAAAATGGAAAAGAGTACTCTGAAGGCATCTTGGTGGTCATTCTGAATCGTGACTAGTCAGTCACAGTTAAATGGATATTTAAGCTTGAAGAAATGTACTGGCAAGAAACCCTGTCAGCATTTCCAGACAGAGGCTTCCAGGCAGAATGTTATCCAGCCGTAAGACAGATACAGTCTTTTGGGAACAACATTTACAAGCTGTTCATACTGGTAAGATCAGAAAACCAAGTCTGATTTGTGGTAAAAGCTCTAGGGCATGTTTATACTATCCGCTTTACTGTCACTAAAGTACTAATCTGGGTATTCAGGTTCAAAAAAATGACCTAGTGCCTTGAGTCAAGAAATTAATCTGAAATAACTGAAATAAGATAGATTCTGGATTTTTTTTTTTCTATGTACTGGAATGATTACATATGTTTTAATTAGGAATGTAGATTTCAATTTAAATGAAAAACAGTAATGTTTGAGATTTGCCACTCTGCCTGGTCCACTGGTTTGGAACAGCTGAATCAAAATTTTTTTCTGAAGAACATGTGCACCTTTACTTCATGCTACTGTCCCCTCATAGTATTTTCGATCCCTTCAAGCACTGTAGGCTCCATTTAAGGATTCTCAAAATGTCTTTCACGGGTTGCAAGTGTTCCATGAAGTGTTTGCATTTTCTGCAGAGGACTGGTTCTTTATTCATGGTCATCCTCAAGTGATCCTGCGGGTTGCCAACACTGCAATGAACATTCATAATGACATTCTGCTCGAAGAGCATCAGTGCTCAAGAGGCTGATGATAGGAGCTGATCAGACCTCAGTGTATCCTGCTGCCAAGACACAGGCAAAATTCAGAAACACCTTAAATAAGATCCTAAATGTTCCTCCCTCCATTGTACATGGGGGAAAAGATTGCTCTGTTAAGCCTCTTCCAGGGACATCTCAGAGTCTTTCTCTGAGATTTTGAGAGTTGACAAATTCCCAGTTTCACGTGCAAACCTAAAGCTTTGGGGAGCTGCGGAGAGGGAGAGCTACCACAGCATAGAGCCCAAGTCTACAAACACACGCCCCAGTGAAGACCTGCCCTGTTCTGCTTACAGTTTCTCTTTATGCAAAACTATCCTATATGCAGGCCTTGGGAAGAAGCTGAGTTTAAGTTTTAATTACAAAGCTTATATCTTTTTAAACAACTGTTCAATCTACTTATGTCTTTAAAATGCTGTGTTGTCATTTGTCCACAGAAGAATTTGCAAATGTTAGATTCAATAACCTTATGTGTTCCTTCTCTTTTTTTCTAAGAGAAAACAAGATTTTAAGAATAAACAAGATTTAAAAAAAACCCTTTATATAAATTACTTTTTAATTTCTTAGTCTAGCATCTGATATGATTTCTGATCTTTCTAATTAATATAAGTAATTTCATATATATGTTCTAGTCATTTAATCAAACAAACATTCATGCCATTTCAGTTCTGTTTGTAGTGAAAAATCTTTGTTCCTACCTATAGAAAAGATTTCTTTCTGATAACTGTGTTTTTAGGTATTTTCTGAAACAGCCCTTATCTTACAATAAGCATCCATATACTAAGGCTGAGCTTTCTTCTCAGTTAAGCTCCTTGCTTTACCTATAAAAGGGTAAAGAGCACTTTATTTAGCAAATAAAGCAACTATCCCATTACCACACTGGTAGACGTTTAATGAGTCCATGTCAGGTCATTCATAGCTCAAGCCACAAAATCAGCATCAAGATCATTTAATTCTTGATGAGAGACCAACAAACACTGACATGATACCCCTCTCCTCCAAAGATCTCTAGAAGAGTCACCTGGTAACCACTGATCAGAAGGGAAATTTAAAACTGAAGGACATCAGCTTGCAGACATGGGTGTTTTTTATCACTGACCAGCTCCATAAAACTTGGATTGAATTGTTTGTTGGCAGGCAATGTTCCTATAAAGGCTGCTTCACTAGGTGACTGACACTGTTCCATTTCCAGGTGCCTCAGGGAGCATCACTTATTCCAACAATTCTTGCCCTATTTCTACATACCATTTTATTGTATGTTGCTTACTGTGCTTTGAAGTCTGAGAGACTCGAAGCACAGAAGACATTTTACACAGTTATTTTCAAATATAATCACATACCACAGCAAATATTCTTAAAAGTTGAGAACATCTTTTTTTGCATTTTCATGTTTTTAATAATATTCAGCTAACAGCTGGCACAGTTAAGTTCCCTTCTTTCCACTCCTTTAACAGATTATTTCCAAAGCATTAAAAAGATAAAATTAAGAAAGCCCTCTGAAAGTATGTATGAAAATTATGTCCTTATCTCTGGGACAGTATTTTTTGTCTTCTATTTTGTTTCCGAAACAATGAATCTCATGTTTTAGAGTCTTCTTTAGATTCTTTGATGAAGCATGGATAAAGTACTGGAGTACAGGAGGAAAGAGTATTAAAAAGGAATTTCAGATATATTTTTCTTGTGGACAGAAGGTGTTAGAGATGCAATACTATATCTGGCCCAGTTCTTAGAATAAAATGCTGTGTCAAATGTTACTTTCATTTGGTAAGTATGTGCAAACCAGCAAATCATTTGCCTCTACACACTTTAGTTTGTGTTAGTACACAGAAATTTAGATGCTTACTTTTATATTTTAGCAGTTTTATAGTCCCTTCCCCATGATCTATTAGGCAATTGTTACCTTTTCTCTTTTTCTATGTATTTTAATGTATTATGTTCTGATTTGCTATCTGAAACATGTGACTGATCTGAAAAATTTACCTGAAATAGTCCTCAATGAAAGTTCAGCTTTCATTCTATAATGATTATTTAGAAACCTTTTTGTTTTTCACATCATGGAGAGAGATTAGATGTTAATATTTTTTCAGGTTGCCTGGCACTCATATGTATGGGACACCATATTAAAAGATTATAGAGACTTTTTAAAATACATTTTGTTATGGTGCAGAGTAGATTGCCACATTGTAGAGGTCATACAACTCACTGATAATACTTCTATCACATTTCTCAAAAGAGATGGATGGATTTCAGCCATGTTATCTGACCTAGCCTAAAAAGAGAGAGGACATTTTTTATCTTTAAGAAATGTAGCCATTTCTCAACTCCACAAAAGATTTTCCAATTTACATTTCCTATAGATTTGTCATATAGTATATGTAATTCATAGACTTAAAACAGTGACTTGCTAGTGTATGATGTATTTTTTCAGTTCGAATGGCTGTGATGTACATTGCATTTGTGCTTACAAAATGGTGTCTATTTTAAAGGAAATAGTCTTAAATTAGAATAATTTAAGATAGACATTAAATAATTGTCTATCTCATCTTAAATGGAGCCTGACAACATAATACAGTATTTTCCATAATTATAGAAAACTGTCATGTTGCAATGTTTAACTTATAAATTGCATAGTTCAGGTGCCTTATTTTATGTGATTAAAAAATTGTAGTGTTAAAGGGGATTTATAGTCAAGAGGTAAATACATTCTTGAAAATTCATTTCAAAATCTGAGGAATTAGTCTGGAGGTGTGTGAATTGCTATGTGAAGTCTCTGATTCTACAGTAACGTTTTACAACAGTAAAGAATAAAATATATCAAACATTATCCTTCATTACAGGTCATTTGTCTTTAGGTAAGATGAACTCATTTAACAACTTGACTCCCTTAAAATCTTGGGATTCTAACTTAAACTTACTGCAAATAGTTGAGGCTCTTGCTCTGGAGGCAGAGATATGTTTGCAAATAGTTTGCTACTCTTTAATACAAGTTAGTGGTACAAGTTCCTGAAAGCTGTCTGCATGTACAAAATCTAGTTTGTGTAGCCAGTGATTATTAAAGGCTGCTGAACGTTTCTGTTTTATGTTAACCACCTCTGAGAAGGTGATGACATATGAATTTGATAGCCAGCAAGTTGGGAAAACCATCTGTTTATAATTTTTAATGCAATTTTGCAATGACTGCCAGGTGAGTTTCTAGGAAGTATATTAAAAAAAACCCAAGTAAATAAAATTACTACTACAGAGGTGAGCAATAAAATCATTATTATTGAATCATAGGTTGTATGAAAGAAATCTGAAGGTCAGTTTTTTCTAACCTATTCTCCAAAGAATTTGTTTCCAAATAATGTGTTGGAAACAGTTTGTAATCATTGAAATTATACATGCCTGGTGACATAGTTCTCATGAGAGCTAACATGGCACATTGCAAAATAATAGAAATATCTTCAGTCTGCTTTAAGAAATAAAACCCTGGGCAGGGGGTGGAAATCACAAACAAAAAAATCCCTCTCCCTGCACCCCCCCCCCAACCCAGCTGATATTTCCTTGCTGATTGAAACACAATAGTAATTCAGCCATTCTGCATGAAGAGAGGGAAGAGAAATTCAGTAGTAAGGTACATCTCTCAGAGTAAAGTCCTGTTACTTGATAGCTGCTAGCTAATGCACCTAAACGCTGGGTGAGATGTCTTAACTCTTGAGGGTTAAGACAAAACAGAATATGGTTAAAAACACTCTGTTCATTCACTGAGAGATGGTCTCTCTCATGTTGCTTGGGAAGCAGGCTAGGGACACTGAGAAAGATGGTGAGCTCTAATCCTGACCATAAAATGCATCACTGAGTACTGGGAGGTGCTTCTGTGGGTTTAGGAAGAGAAGGTGGACTGTATGCTGAAGTGGGATGTGTGACATCTAGCTGCAGGAACTAGCTCACACCTCATTCCTAGCGTTTAATAAATGCTAAATACCTCTGTTACCTACAGGCTTGAGGAATAAAGGGAGAGAAAATATTTTAAAGGCCCCTGGTGTAAGATTCTAAGTTAAGAGAATTAAGGTAATTAGGCTTTTGGAGGACTGCTTCATTAAGGGAAGGTTACACTGACTTTTGCTTTCCGTGTATTATTCAGGGCTCATTTATCTCTGAGCTATAGAGGAAATGGTGGGGTGTCCAGGCAGTCCCATTCCCCTTTCCTCATCTCCTCATATATTCATGCTCTTCAGTACAGCCTGGAGTGAGCGTACAAGTCCTGTATTCACCTGTGTAACTGGTGTGGGCATTTGTGAGAATATCCTAACCACCGTGGCTCCTGATGAGGAGGAGGTGGTGTATCTTTTCAGTTGAAGCGGTCCCATTTAAGGTTTACCTGGTCAAAAATTGGGCAGGCAAATGTTTCTGTCTTACCTCAGATTATTATAGTCCATATTCTGGTCAGCACTTCCAGTTGTTTTCAACATTTACATGTAAAAGTCACTGGATAAAATTCATCAACTCTTTTTCTGAAGAACTGAGGGGGAAATCTAAAAAACCTGAAGAACACTTCCAACCTCTGCAAGTTAATAAGGAAACAATTCCACTAATGGTGCCTTATATACAGTGTAAGACATTTTCTGTGTTTTTGAAAGTACAGAGTAATTGACGGCTATAATTATATCTAGCCATATGATTCAAATGAATAAAACCCCATGACTGCAGTACAAGGTGTCTTGCAAAGAGTGTAGCTGTTAAAAACAAATTGGACTGCCAGTGAGAGTTATTGAATTTAGGACCTTTCTTACAAAGATGGAATAGCTAATGAGAAAATGAGTGTTCTGGATCCAAGGTGATGTGCCCACACCATCTGAACACTGTGGTCCTGGCTGGAAATGTTCTGTCCTGAAAAAGGTGCATGTTTTTGTCTTTTGTTCAGGATTTTTCTGATGAAAGTACAGATAAAATAAACCTATATGTATGTATGAAGGCTGTCTTCCCCCTGGTCTTGAGTCCTTGAATTTGTACATTCATGTTGAGATCTAAAAATGTACTTTAATACATTATTAAGCCATTTACATTGGAAAGTAAGATATGTATGTTTATGTTCATTACAGTCTACCAACTGTCAGCACTGACAATAAAGTAGTTTGTAGATTATGGGAGAAGCTTTATGTACTTCTCAATAGTACAACAACAAGCCCTGCTATATACAGGGTTGTTTTCAGTGTAGTTTAGTTAGAAGATCAGAGAGTTCTATCCCATGTATAATAGGTCATCATTTTCACAGAGATCTTCAGTGAATACTTTTTATAAATAACATTCATGTCATTATAAATAGTACTTATTTCATATTTGCATTACATTATTTATTTTGTAGCAGAGAATTCATACCTTGGGGGAAAATAACCTGACTAGTCTTCCAAGTCCACCTTATCTATATATGAGTTTCCTCTCATTTTTTTTTCCACTGGAATCAGAAGTGGAATAAGCTAGAAGATATCTCTTAAATTGCAAGTTTGATGGCAATGAGCTCTTCTTTTACATCACTGTACTATGTGTTTAGAGTTTACTTAATAAATTATCTTATTAGTAGTTTTTTTGTTATTTATTTAAGAAAAAAACTCCATATATTTTTTTCTTTGTATAACCCTTTCTTTGATCACTTGCCAAAATCAATACTAACTGAATGAAAATCTGTATAGCTTCTCTGGGTTTCTCACTGTGATTTTGGCTGGAATTTAGCTTTGGTTCTTTTCCTTTTTTTGAAACTTCTTTTTTATCTTGCTGTGAGAATATCAGACAGCAGCCAAGTATTTGCTAATCCTTTCATTTTGGCTTAAAAACCAAACTACTTTTGGCTGTAACTCTCTGAGGTTAAATTACTATCTTTAATGAGCAGAAACAGTGACTCTTCATTTCAAGTATGCAAGGAAGCCAAAGAAGAATCTTTTAGTGCTTATTTGTGGCACTGAATGATGGGAAAGTAGTTGGATTTTATAGGTAACATTTTGTAGACAGTGGTTACCTGTCCTTAAAACTGTGACTGATCTTAAAGCCTTTAGATGGATTAGATGAAAGTAAAATACTTTTCAAGAATTTAGAATTACTTCTCCAAACTACACAGATGTAAAGGCTTGTATTCAATAGCCTAAATTCAAGTGAGATACCAGCAAGAATTCCTAATTGGAATGATTCTTCTGATATTTTTGATGGAAAATACAGGGAAGAATATAAATCCCCTGAATATTTTTTCTAATTTATAAAAGAACCAACACATAATAAATCTATAAAAAGAACACATCCTTACCTCCTTTAAGTTAAAATGAAAAAACCCCAAAACAATAATCTAAAAAAAAAAAACCAAACCAAAAATAACAACCCAAAAACCCACCAAACCCCTTAATCTTTGTCTGTCAGATAGGGATCTGGTTATTAGTCATTCGAACATTTCATAATGGTTTAAGATTTGCTGATGTAACATGATACTCACAAACTAATGTATTTTACAAATTTGGCAGTGTATTCTGTCTGCTGAAAATTAAATCTGTCCTTATTAAAATTAGAATGCAGTAACATTTTTGATACTTTGGTAGCCTATTGCTATTTTAAATTAGCCAGTGTGTATGAAAGTAAAGATAGTGTATACTTATTCCAATACGATGAATGCCAATTTTCAATAGCTCTTCTTCAACAGTCACATTTACTATTAATATATGTAAAAGCATCTTAATATGCTCAATATGAATACATTAAAGTGTATTCGCATGTGAGACAGCAAGAAATATTTGTCAGAATTAGAGTCTTCTGTGCTGTTTCAATGCTTAGAACGCTGCTGTACTTAAAAAAATGTGTATGTATCTTACTTCACAATTGTTTGTGTATCTTGAGGATGCTGGAAAGCAAAATAGGAAATTATTTTAAATAATATCCTGCAATGTCAGCCCTGGCCATCAGAGTCAAATTTGATTCTTCCCATGAATGGTAGTTACTAAAGATCTTGTAAGTTAAATGTAGTCAGTGAATTATGTCTGGACAACCACATTAACCATTAACTTCAAATTAGGCTGTTGGTGACTCTTGAAAAGTACTTTGACTTTGGAGCATTTTGTCATGTAAGTGACTATAATTTAGGAAGCAATTCTGTTGATAGTGGATTAGACATAATAAAATTTAGAAGTCTCTATTTAGTCTTTTGGTGCAAAAAATGAGAGCTATGTTTTTTTTTGTTGTTGTCATTTTGTTAGTCAAAATAAGAAGAAATAGGCAGGAGGCTTGATATTCAAAACAAATGCTTTTGCATAATCAATTTAGAGAATTAAATTAGTTTTCATTTCCCAAATTGTATGAAATGTACTTAGTAACAGACGCTGTTTGTGAGAAGTCAGACTCCTTGTCCAATGGAGTTTTTATCCTCTGTTTATTTGAAATACTGTAGGATGTTACAAATGAAATTTGGTTGTTAACCTCTTTTGTTACACTGCAGAATTTTTAGGACAAAATTTCAAATGCTTTATACTATGGATATATGTATTCATAAATAATGTGAAGATATTTGCACATATTTGTATTTCTTATTTTTCTCTATCTCTATACCTATATTTATGTCTATCTAAATTTATACCTGTCCAACAACTTATAGTTGCATTTAGGAATTTCCTTTCCCAAAGGATTTTAGCTGAAACAGATTTGTTTTGTCCTTTATGATGGTGGTGAAAGTACTACTAAATTCAAGGAAATTCTATCTACGAAGAAATCCCAGAACATTTCACCTTTGTAAGAGACTGTCTTTAGTGAAACTCATTTTCTTTCTCCCTCTGTCATTTTCTGGTTTGACATTCTCTGTTTTCAAAGAAACGTTCTTTTCCTGAACACTTTTTATGATGAGCTTGAAGCTGATTGCTATTTTGACTCTTTGACAAGGGCAATTTTCAACAACTGTCATTTTGTCCAATCCAAACTCTAGTTTCTCTGAAAACTTTCAATGTTTTTTTATGCCATGTTAAAGAATTATTATTTTTATGGTCTTTACATCACGTATCTTCTCTTTCAGTTTCAACAGCAATCACATAGACATTACCAAACCGTCCTTGCAGACACACGAGATGTCTGATTAGTGCTGGTAAAACGAAGCATTATTTGCCCTTGTGAGTAATCTGAGTGTGGTAATTCCTCTTCAGTACACACCTCTCATTAGGATAAGAAGAAGAAAAAACTTGCCAAAGCTGAATCTATTCAAACAGAAAAGATGAATTCCTGAAATGGGAGTGAGGGTGGCCCTTGGCACTATAGGTTGCTGTGCTGCTGCTGTCATACGACAAATTGGACAGACAGTGTAGAGTGTTTCTGTGCTACACACACACGGTGTGAAGGATCCTGCATGTACAGTGCTGCAGGACTTTTTTCAAGATAAGATCCCAAGACTTGAGTCCAGTAGGCTTTTGCCTGAATTCATGCTCAGCTACAAGCAAAGAGAAGCATTCTAGTAAAATAAAAATACCTAAGGTTAAGAGAGGTTAAGAGTGACATTTAACTTGTAAGATTAAATTATTTTCATCTGAACAAACCCTGTTTATTCATGAGATTAGCCCTATATATAGCTTAATGATAGAAGTTTTATAACAATACGAAAAATGTATTTAAAGAAAAGACACTTAGACAGCCTCTGTTTTCTTTCAGTTGTATTCCAGAAAATACCTTATCTCTGCTATATGGTTTGCTGTTTCTATTGGCTTCAGATTATTCATACTCATTTTCAAACAAAATTGTTCCAGTTGCCAGAGACCTACAATGATCAAGTAGTCCAACTTCAGGGACTCATCAGAGTTAAAAGTATTTTTTGGATTCTTCATTTTCCTTTATTAATTTGGATTAATTTTGTTGTTATTTTGATTCTTTCCCTGAAGATTAAGTTGAATTTCAAAATTGAAATTCAATTGAAAATTAAATATCAGAGTAAGAATTCAAGAATGCTTCTCCAATAGGTACTAAAAATATTTCAAAATGGAAAATCATCATCAGTGTAAAAATGTTTGACATTTTCTTTAGGGATGCAGTTACATTTTTTAACCAGTAGAATGCCATTTACTGCAACATAATATCAGAGTGATAATACTTATGAACTTCAGAAAAAAACAGTGGTGTATAACCCATCTGAATTTTTTAAGGATCACATAAATAGCCATACAGCGTGTAATTTTCAATTGCTTTTCTTTCCTCTTCCCATCTGACTCAGTTATTCTTGGGCCAAGTGCTGATTAACATGATTTCCAAAAGTACAATGTACAAAATTATAGCACTTTGCTAAAACAGTGATCAATGTGCTGAAGGATACAAGCTGGCAGAAAGCAGTAATAGTGGGGATGGGAAAACATTTTGAAAATGGAATATGATTTGGATGTGCTGTCATTGACTCCAGACAGTTACCTAAACAATGTAAAATTCTGCTGTAGGAGTTGAGGCATCTTGTCAAACCCAGAAATTTTAAAACAGATGTTTAAAAGAACTGAAAATAACAGAGAAGAGAAAAGAGAAGACAAGCCTTCTTCTGAAATGCTTTGCTCCACAGAGTCAGGGTCAATTGCTTTCATTAGGAAATACAAAAAAGAAAAAAAGAGAAGAATACAAAAAGAGTAATTAGTTTTGAAAGAGACTGGATCTGTCTTACTCTAGTTGTACATGGGTAACATAATGTTTATAGTGTGGTTTTGTCCTTAGATACAAGAGTTTTTAAAAAATGCCTTATGATTCAGTCTGAGTTTTGAAATTTTCTTCATTCTTAAGTCCACCCAGTTTTTGAGTGGCACTAAATGGATGTGGGAATTGCAGGACAGCCTCTGATATTCTCTAGTTCTCTTTGCAAGACCAAAGAGTCCTCACAGGTTTGGGGAGGAAGAGACAGAAGGGAGAGGGTGGAAAGGAAGAGAGAAGGAGGGAAGTGAGGAAAAAGAAAGCAAAGAAGGATATAGGAAGGAAGAATAAGACTCACTCATGAACAATAGGCTACCAACTCAGATACTTTTCGTAGTTTTATTTCCAAAATAAGAAACCGTGCAAACAAATAAATAGGGAAAAAAAACCAAGGTCAATTTGAACAGGATATGGACTTGATAAATGAGGTGTTTTAAACAAAAATGCAGATGACTGTAATTATAATAAAATGAAAAACACTTTACTTGAACACACAAGAGGCAGAAAGCAGGCAGGTCACTGTATGTACTGTTTAATACTACCAAGTTTCAAGGCGAATAGTAGCAATGGGAACAACTAAACTACAAGAAGACAAATATCCTGTTGCAAGGCAGCTTTTTATACTTTGGAAATTAATGGAAAATTAAAGAACTTTAAAATGTAATTTTGGTGGCAGAATTTATCATGAGTTAAGCAATTAGAGTTATCCAGGTTTTTACAATAATAGTAATAGCATACCTCATAGTATTCAGAGCTTAAAGTGTGTATTTTGGTGGGACATACCACTTTATTTTGCCATTTTAACTTTTAGAAGAATAATTCTTTGTCTGAAATATAACTAGGGCAGAAGTATACTATTTGTGCTTGGGTTTTAAGTACTAAAATTATTCAAAGTTCCTTGTCAAACAGATTTAGAATCATAGAATCACAGAATCTGTTAGGTTTGAAGGGACATTTAGGGGTCATCTAGTCCAACCCCCCTGCAGTAAGCAAGGACACGTTCACTAGATCAGGTTGCTCAGAGCCCCATCAAGCCTGATCTTGAATATCTCCTGGTCTGGGGCCTCCACCACCTCTCTGGGACACCTGTTCCAGTGATCTACCATCCTCATGTTGAAGAACTTTTTCCTAATATCCAACCTAAATCTCCCCTTTTCTAGTTGTAAACCACTACCCCTTGTCCTACTGCTACATGTCCTTGTGAACAGTTCTCCCCCAGCTTTCTTATAGGCACCTTTCAGGTACTGGAAAGTCGCTATAAGATCTTCCCAGAGCCTTCTCTTCTCCAAGCTGAACAAGACCAACTCTCTCAGCCTGTCTTCATAGGAGAGGTGCTCCAGCCCTTTGATATTTTTTGTGGCCCTCCTCTGTTGAACCTAGGAATTTCTCATCCATCAAACTTTCTGCCCTCATGCTGACATCTTATAGGATTGCCTCCAGTGTGAAGTGTGGGATATACCTCTTGATCTCAACCATCTCTGTTGAATAACTAGTATAAATTCCAGTCAGGAGGACTTTCCATTTCAAATCATAACAGCTGTATATTTGTTTTCATCACTTCTTCATTGAAATGTAGTCAGCAAAAATTAATTCCCTGTGCTACCAATGCCATTTCTCTGTGGTGTTTACTACAGTGGTTGGCATGTATTTTTGTAATGGTTTCAGAGGAAATACTTCTGGGGGAAAAAAAAAAATTAAAAATTGATCACATAGGAATCCATGTGCCACAAATTTTCACAAAACCTAAGAAATTCTGTGTAGCAATTTTCATTTATTCATTCAGATACATGAAACATAACAGAAAGTATCTGTATCACTTCTGTGTCGATAAATTATGCTTCAGCCATCTTAAACTGGAGAATAACCAGCCAGGGGTTCAAGGAATAATAAAACCAGAAAGAATATGATTTTTCTAAGACAGAATTCTCCATAATTTAAATACCCATATCATCTATGGAAGAGTACATCAAACTAGATTCTTCAGAAAATATCTACATTATTTTTTCTTTATCCATAAATGTATTTTTAAAGCAAAACCATAAATATACCAAGTAAACAATCGAGTCAAAGCAATAAATAAGCTGAATAATGAGTTAATTAATTTGGATATGTGTACTTGCAAAATGGAGAAAATTGTGATTTATTCTACTGCTACATACAAAATAAAAATAAAAAAAAAAAAAAATACCCACCACTTTTTAAGTTCAAAAGTATATTTGTTGTCATGGAATGAACAGACAGAAAAACATTAAACAAAATTAATTCTAAAATCCCCCTAAAGACTGTGAAATTGTTTAACTCTGGTAGTATGGAATCCCTTGTATTTTTGTTAAATTTGTAGATAGGAGTAATTTATTAATAAAGTCTATGCCACAATGTTGGGAAGTGTACTTGATGCAATCTTCAGTTTCTAAAATTTAAATTGGAAGTATTCTAGTTGTTTCTTCTGCTTTTATGCTATATTGAAGTTATTTTAAAGTGTATATATTCAGAATGATTAAACAAAGTATCTTAACCTTTCAATACATTTTTACAGTTGGAAAAAAATCTGATAAAATTTCTATTTTAAAAAAAATCGCTTTTGTGAAGAATGAAGGATTTAGGATAACTTATATTAATACATAGGATAATATGGATATTGTCCTGCTGTTGGGTTTTTTGTTTGTTGTTTTTTTTTTCATTTTGACTTTGACCCTGAAATAGCTACAGTTTTCTGGGTGATTCCCATAGTATCAAACAGGACCTCCAAGCCCATTTTAATAAAAAAGAAAATCACATATTATCTATTCAAAATACATTTGTCCTTCAGACTGTGATTCATTTTGCCTCTCTAAGGTATCTATTGTAGGGTGGGGTAAATTGTTGCCAGGGAAGTCCCTTTCTTTTAATGCTGAATATGGATGGATCTAAGAAATTCCTTTTCAATCAGATAATGTTATATAGCATGATTTTCACTATGAAATGTCACAGTTTTAATTTTTGGGGGGGGGGTTGTCAATTTTGTTTTGTTTTGTTTTTTCAGGATTTGAAAGGGTGTATTTTATGGGGGAATGTACTTGTTGGGGGAATGGGGGTCCCAGTTACCTCCATTACATTGTCTAAGGACTGAGAACGTAATGTCTGCACTGTACAAAAAAACCCCACTCTTCCTAGCTTCTATGATCTTGTCATCCTCCTTCTTCTCTGTCTTACTTAGGAATGACTAAATACTGGAGTGTCATGGGCAAATATAAATTATTTTGTTTTGAGTGGAAAAAATAATGGTGAAGCAGCTAACAGAAAGGTCCCCACCATGAAGAGGGGATGTGACACTTAGATCTTACACAAAAAAAGATAAAAAAAAAATTATAATTAACCATCAGGCATGCATGTATTTTTAATTTCCAAGTGCATTAGGCAGTTTCTTTAATGGAAGATTTTAGGAGAAAGATTTTAGAAGTAATTTGAAAGATGAGAGAATAAGGTCTGTAAATAGGGATTCAGAAAACATTCCACAAATGTGAGACTGCTGGAAAGAGAGCATGAAGATAAAATGGTAGAAGGAAATTAAAGCAGTGCTGAACTCATGTCCTTGGCACATAGAAGAAGCCAAGGTCAAAGTTGTAGGTTAAGGCTGAGTAATTAGGGTCACTGAATGCCAAGAACAAGGAATTTGAACTTGTCCTAACAGAAGGATATAGTTATGGATGATGTAATTGTAGCATCACACAAACTGTGAAGCTGGACGCATTTTATGCCATGAATTACATTAGTATGTTCTGAATCTGTTGACTGAGGTCAAAGATGAAGGGAAACTTTGGCTCAGTTTTAAAATATGGGTTTTCATATATATATTACATGTTTAGATATATAACTGTTTTTTTTTTTTTTCTCTTTGTGAGCTCATTATGGATATGAATCACTATTTCCTGCCCAGTATACAAAATGAATAGCTAAAAAGTAAAACTGAACTAGCCATTTGTCTGGTTTTCTCCTTTCTGCAATTTTAGTTGCCTCCAGTTTCTCAACACCATTTTCTCTGTTCCAGTGAAAAAAAAATCGAAGGACAGCTTTTGCTAACAAATAAAAAATTATTATGACCTATTGAGATGTGCTAGTTAGGTTTCTGCTTCTTCAGCATCAGTGGTTCTTAAAGATCAAGCTTTCCACCTTATAGCTCAATATTTTATCATGCAGTTGAGAGAATAAAATAAGTAAACTGTTCTATAACATCTGTATAAGGCTTATTGGTTTTCTTAATTTGCATTTCAAGTTTAGCCTAGGGACAGCAAGTGCAAAATCAGATTTCTTTGCTACTTAGTATTGTTTACCAATACACATCAGTGTATTTTCTTCAAGCATAATTTATCTAATATAGTTAAATGTTTCTGGCTACTTTTAGAGCGTTCCTAAGACACTCTGAAATAGTCATCTGTTCTACACATCTGAAAGTTTGAATGCATTTTACCACTGGTATGTGGTGCCTTGACAGCATATTGGATGCTGCTATTTTATGTCTGTGGGAGTGAGAAATGAAAATGCCAGTTTTATGACAACATGATGCATTGATTCTACTCACATGAATATCATTAATGTCATACTCTGCCTTCTTGTCTTGTGCCAAGTTATGTTTTCAGCAAAAACAAAACAGTGTAATTCAGAATATTTTTTATTTGAGTCTTGCGTGATTTAATTTTTTTTTTACCTGAACTCTTAATCAAAACAAAAGAATGAAGGCTACTATACAAGGATAAGTTAGTGTGTAACAGAAATTGTTTTCCAGGCAGAACTAGTGTGGAAATCATATGCACACAAAACAGATCAGAGTTTTTTTGACTATTTTGTAAAGATGTGTAGATTTTTCAGTTCCAAAAATCTGCACACCAGTATTTTTTTAAGAAAATATGTAGGTCCATGATGAATTTTATGGTAGAATTTAGCTAGAAATATAAAAGTGTGGTTGAGGTACTCAGACGAGGTTCTTGATCCTCTGACCCAGAGGAATGATTTAACCTTGGGGTTACTCCCTCACATAAAATGGAAGCACTACGAAGTGGAAATGGCATCTCAATGGCATCCTTTGTCCGACACTACATATATGTAGTAGCAGAAGATGCAAGCCCTCTTCAAACTCATAATCCCAGTAGGAGACATAGACAAGGGACTCAAGGGATGTTACAGCAAGGATTTTAAAACTTACTACTGAATCATCTGAGAATAAAGACGCTGGATGAGCTAAATATTTAGATTAGGAATATTTTAATCTTTTTCCTTTAAATCAGAAAATACCAAAGTGAAATTTTTGATATTTTGGACTGATGATTTCTACTTTTGAATTAGAAGTTTCTTATTTTCACTTTTCATCAATTCTCTTCAGAATAGAAAAAAAAAATACATTGATAGAAGTTCCTCTGGGGTACAGTTTCCCATTTTCAATGAGCTCTAGTTGAATAATAATAATAATAATGGATTCAGAGTAGATAGATTTGTGATTTGTTGCATTTTTAGGATTGTGCTACTTCAGAAATAAAAGTTTTACATGAGAAGCTTCAGAGTATCTTCATAGAATATCTTTTGAGTTTCTAATTTTAAGCCTCTCATCTTCTAGGGCCTCATCAACATTTTAAAACATCTGATTTTCTTCAAGCGTAACAGAAATAACTAAAGCTGTGTCTAGTTACATTTTGTTCTCTAACTTTTAATAAGTCCAAGAGCAATTGACCAAATATTTCTAGATCATTTGAATACTTTGTGAAATTGCAGGCTAGTCTACCCTGTAGCAATTTTCATTTACTAATTCTAACTTAACTTTGAATCTTCAGAGTGTTCATCCAATACTTTGTTGATGTAGTTATTCCAGCACTTCCTATGGTTCTGCGCTGAGAGAGAATGAAGAAAGACGGTAGTATTCAATACAAAAGTGGAAAGGTCTTAAGAGATGACCAGAGGGCTGGAGCACCTCTCTTATGAAGATGGGCTGAGAGAGTTGGGCTTGTTCAGTCTGGAAAAGGGAAGGCTCCAGGGAGGCCTTATTGCAGCTTTCCAGTACCTGAAGGGCCTACAGGAAAGATGGAGAGGGACTGTTCACAAGGGCATGGAGTAACAGAACAAGAGGTAATTGTTTCAAGCTGTAAGAGTGTAGGTTTAGATTAGACATTAGGAAAAAATTCTTCACTGTGATGGAGGGTGTCGCTGCCCATGGCAGAGGGGTTGGAACTAGATGATCTTGAGGTCTCTTCCAACCCAAACCATTCTGTGACTCCATGATTCTATAATTTTGGTATAAAGGATATGCATCCATTGTCAAGGACTGTTCCTTAGTGCAGACAAATCTGCTAAAAAAAATGCCTCTTCTAAGCTGTTTTGTAGTTTCACTTTGTAATACATCCTTTTATTTTGAGAGCTGCTTTTGTAAAGGTAATCAGAGCCTCAGACTACTTAATTGTGGTTCCTGGTTGCTCTGCAGCTGAGCATTTAACCATGAACACAGTAAAACAACTGTTCTTCCTATCTTCAGTTTATATTTATTTCTGGGTTGTGAGCACATTTATATCCGAGTAATTTAGCTGTCTGTGCATACTTAAAATAATTAAGTTGCACGTAATGTTTTTTCTCTCGCATTGATTTTTCAACACTTAGTATTTCACCTGGTCTTCTTACATGTGGCTGAAAAAAGCAATGAACAAAAGTAGCAATCATTACTATATCCAGATGAAATACCAAGAATGGCAAACTTCACAATACCTCACTGAAAGTACAAACCTCTATTTTGAAAAATGGAGACGTTTTTTCAGAAAGCATTTGGAACCTGAGGTGTAGCTGTTCATTTATTTCTTTGAAATTAATCTTCTGAGCAGCACTGGTACCTTTGAATAGGCCGTTACAAGAAGTGCCATGCGAATGTGTGTACATGTATGCCATTAAGAAAAAGTTATATTTATTGATTGTCTGTTTGAGACTACCAGTTAGTTTATGTGCAATTCCATATTTCTTGGAATCAATGTTTAACTTTCTGATGTACCATGTTGCATTTAATTTGCAAGGATAGGTTTTGTGTTTTACCTCTTCTATAATCTCTTTTCAAAAGTGGTGATTCTGAAATTTGCTTCTAACTGAAGTTAATAAAATAATCAGAAGCTGTTACATTCTCAAGATAATTTACCGTTTGTATATTCATAACCTCCTGTGTTTAGTTAGTGTCTGTCCTGGTGTTTGTCAGCACATCTACAGGTTGCAGTTTTCTTCCTTGTGTCATACGACAGTGATAAAAGGGAGTGTAGTCTCGAGATTGAAATTGTCTGCTGTGGAAGCACTGGAATAGGACATAAAGAGGCTCGGACTGCTCTGATACATCAAAAAGCAGCATTGCCCTGAAGAATGTCCCCGGTGCTGTAACTCACAAATTCTTAGATGCTATAGCATGCAATATTATTTCAGTGTATCTGAGGGTTCAATGCAATTTTGGAAGACAAAGTATGTTCTGAAAGGTAAATCGTTTTAGTCTGGTTCCTCTTTCAGCTTCAAATTTATAAACTCTTCCTTATTAACAAATGGACAATGAAAGATGTTTGGTGATTTGGTGCTTGTCTCAAACTCAAAACTTCAGTTTCCTATTTGCTGTGTGTTTCTTTATGATCTAAGCACAGTCCCTTGATGCTAGATCAAGACAAAGATTTAGTATCCTGCACTTAGGCAATACAGTACCTGATTTTTCCAGCACACAGGCTCAGACTAATATTTTGAGGTAGATATGAGGCCATCCTGTACAGTGGATGGGGAGGACTTAAAGAAAACACTGCTGAAGCTTTGTCACTAGAAAAAAAAGGAGAAAGATTCATAAGGCAGGGAAAGAAGTATAACTATATAACCTGGGTTCTTCATGGGAGAAACTTGATTTCCAGTTTCCCCTCTGAAATTGGCTTCTGCATTTTACATGAAATAATCATCACAAAACAAGCAACCTTCAGATCAGGGAATAGAGTTGTGCCTTCCAGCAGAACTCCTACTGGGATATATGTCCTGGTTTCAGCTGAGAGAGAGTTAATTTTCTTTCTAGTAGCTGCTATAGCTACGTATTTTGGATTTGGGATGAGAATAATGTTGATAAGACACTGATGTTTTAATTGTTGCTAAGCAGTCAAGGACTTCTCAGCCTCTCATACCGGCCTGCCAACGAGAAGGTGGGACACCCAGGAAGCAAGCTGGGAGGGGACACATCCAGGACAGGTGACCCAAACTGGCCAATGGGATGTTCCACATCAATGATATCATGCTCAGTATATAACTGGACGGTGGACTGGGAGGTGGTTTGGCTCAAAAACTAGCCAAGTAGTGGATTTGAATGGTGAGCAGTTGTGCTGTGCATCGCTTGTTTTATACATTATTATTGTTAGTAGTAGTAGTAGTTGTTGTTGTCGTTGTGGTTCTGATTCTGGTTCTTTTTCTTGTCATCATCTTCCTTTTCTTTTTCTGTCCTATTAAACTGTCTTTAACACAACCCACAAGTTTGGTTGGTTGGTTGATTGGTTTTTTCCCCCTTTTTCTTTTTAGTTCTCTTCCCCATCTCACTGTGGGTAAAAGTGAATAAATGACCGTGTAGTTGTTTTAGCTGCCTGCCAGGTTAAACTACTACACTACAAAATCTGCTTATTTTTGTCCAGGTACATACTCTGTCTAGCCCTACAAATTTGCATGTTGCTGCACAAAGCTTGTACTTAACAAAAAACATGAATAGTTTTTTTCTAACACTTGCCTGATCTTAGAGCTCGAGGTAATGTGTTCCTCTAGAAGGTGGAAGAGATTGGTTTCAATCTTGGTCGATACAATAGGTTATTATAATAAGGTGAGTGCTCTATCTTCCAGCTCCTTGAAAGTAAAGGGAACCTCTTATAGCTTGATTTTAAAGAAAGCAGTTGCTATTCCATATCAGCAGGACCCCCATCCTTTCATACATACTCTGATTACTCTGATTGTGAAATACAAAGCAGTGCTGTAATGTAGATATTCCTTTCTCTGGCAAGTAGTTGCTGCAGACGTACGTTTTCAATTTTTCTTGCTTCTGCTTAAACAGGGATAGCACAAGAACACTCAGCAGTGGAGTCTTGCAAAGAGGTGCTGAAAGAGCAAGGGGTCTGCAGGGACAAATGGGTGTCCTTAGGGTTTGTGAAGAAAAAGTTGTGCCAAAGATGAGAGAATTCAGATGGGTGTAGGAAATGTCATTTAGTTTTGAGTGACAGGAGAAGGGGTAAGCTAGAGGAAGAAGGAAGAGCCTTGCTCTGCCTATACTAGTGACCAATTTCCTTAACTTTTCCTCTGCCACTCTTAGGGGGAATGGATCAGGGAATCAAAATCTCTGATGTGCTGAGCCTCCTCCTTGGGTCCAAAAGCTGCAAAAGCTAAGTATTATGTGAACCTGAAACACAGACATGATTTTCAGACTGGGATAACCTTCCCCTCTATCCTATGAGGTTGCCCAAGGAGACAGTTGGCTGACCCAAGATGCTGCTTTTTACGTCAACTGCCTTCCTCCAGCTTTCCAGCTAGATCCATGGATGACATTACTGAAAGTACTTCTTAGTTACCTGTTCTGCCATCTGTAAAATGGAGACTCTTAGAACCTCCAAACTGAGTAATCTTCTGGGAAAGGTAAACAGAATGAGGTTTTGAAGGGATGAGAAATGAGTGAAAGTACAGATGAATGCTAGAGAGAGAGAAGGAGAGAGGGAAGTATTTCCTTTTCTTTTTTGGTGGGATGGGGGAAGTCTGTTTTGTAGTACATCTGATGGAATTTGGTTTAAAATTAAAACTTTATATTTGGAAAGTATAAAAATACATATTTCTGCTTCTGGAGTTTCTTTCCTCCTGTTTTTCTACCATCAGTTCAGAAAAATTGCAAGACATTCCCAAAGTGGGTTAAATCTTCATCAGTCCTGAGAGTCTTATGCCTGAAAACTGTTGCCTAGTCCTAAAGGACACCTAGCTGCGGATCACCCAACTAGCCTACCCTGATAGCTCCTTCACTGGAACACATGTATTTTGGACATTGGCAGTTAAGTGCTGTGCCTGGCACTCTGCAGAGAGTGAGAGCGACATGTCTTTCAACAGCCCCAGTATCACCTAGCGGGGTCACAAGACCTCTTGCCATGGATCTTTTCCATGCCACGTGACTCCTTTCTCTGTGGGGCTCCTATACAAAGTTGGATCAATTAAGAAATCAGTCTGTATCTTATCCAGAACTGGTACTAAGATGATATGACAGTCTTGGGCAAAACATGCGCAAAGCCATCAATCTACAAAATACCAAGCTAATTATTCTGCCTACTGTAATTGCTCTCAAATATGCTTTCATAATGGAAATGTTTTAAAATGCATTGCTAGGAGGTTTTTTCCTAACAGCAGTATTCAAGTTTCTGTAAGAGATGTATGTTGGTGGGATTTTAATTTTTTTCTTCTCTCTTTTTGTGGGAAGGAGGAAATTGTGTCATAGATTTTATATGGATTTTATGTGCCAAAATATATGCAGCACAGCTTGAATACAGAACGTCCTAATTTTGCTTACAATCATTTCATTAAATTTCTTCCACTCTGCTTTTGACCACAGTCATTACAATTTTGCACTTACCAAGTTGTACCCCTCTAAGACGGTTAAGAAAGGAGGTGGAGTGCTTAGTTTGTGTCCTTTATGCCAGCAATGTTTCTTCTTTATATTGAATCCTTTTATATTGTTGGAAGAAAACAAGCAACACCTTTATTTCCTGAATATCTGTCTTGTTTACCCCCTCTGACCTTTTTGTCAGACAAAAAGTTCAGGGCTATAACTGTGATGTGAAGCATTTTGTGTCATTCTTCCTCTTTTACCCTTGCTCTTTAGAGCATTCTGAAGAATTCTTTATGCTGTAGCCTGTGATCATTATTAGTGTTAGAGGCCAGGCAGAGTATTTTAATGCATCCAGGCTGACAGGTCAAGGTCACATCACTGGAGATGTGATGCCTGACAGGTAAATCATTCTGAAGTTTTAAGTCAGAAAATAATCTGGTTTACAGCTGTAGCATGTAGCCACCTAGCTTTACTTGTGTTCCCTTTTTCTCCTTTAAAATTTCGTATTTCAAAATTCCTATGTAATTTACGGGACCTTTTGTTTGTTTTGTTGTTTTTTTTTTTTTCCCAGATAATTATCTTCCTATCCATCAAATATCTGCTTTTTTATCTTAGGTTAATTTTTAAAATTTTAATTTATTTGGCTGCTTTTGTCAATCCTGGGTTTAACTCACACTCGCTTTAAAGAGACTGCACCCAATGCAGTAATTCCCATATGACATATAAATTACTGATAAATTAACAGTGATTTATTAAGGCTGCTTTTCTGCACTGCCTTTTTTGGGGAATAAAGGAGGAATGTGTACAGGCTAGTGTGAAAGAAATCTCTATTGTCTTAGACTACTCCTATGGAAGTTCTCTTCAAACATCACAAGAAGGCAAAAACATCAGACTTTTTTTTTTAATTATAGTTATATTGTTGGATAGAACTTCAGAGAGCTGTCTCTGCTGTGTCCTTAATTGCTACAATATAGTGACCATCTCCTCAGATCATCAATTATATCCTGTGACAGGTCAGCATTTTGGTTGAATGAGCTCAGCTTAATATTGGACAATACAAAATTATGAAGATTGTAATATCCTACCATCTATTTCTCATTACTGATAGTTGTCTTAATACATGATTAACATTACACATAGAAAAAAAAAGTGTTTTGAAAACAGAATGATTTTCTAAAATTCGATTTCAAACTCAAACCTTTGTCTAATTTGAGAAGGCTAAAATTTGAGCAACGGACATTATTGCCATTCAACTTTCCAATATCTGTGTTGGAAAGAATATGTTCCTATTTATTTTATATAATATTGTGCTAGAATTAATGGGTTTTGGGTAGTGTTTTGGGTTTGGTTGGTTTTTTTGTTTGGTATGGTTTAGGTTTTTTTAAGCACAGTAATTAAACTAAGATTGAGCTCACAAAATGCAGTAGGCAGATTTAAAACAATGGTGGCTTAATCATATATAGCATTTCTATATTTGGGGATTCTAGAGGATTTGCCTCCTTTCCTCTTGTCTGTTTTAATTGTTACATAACTTTTGTGGTTTGCCCTATAGACTTCAAGGTCAGCTGGAGAGCAGGCAAATCCTTTCTTTGTGTCTTTGCTTTTCTAAGATTATGTAAACAGGCTTTCAGAAAATACACCCCACTTTCCTCCGTCTCACTCCAAGGAGCCAACAGTTCAGCAGGTCAGTTCTGAGGAGAATTTTTCAAGGATGACTAATAACTAGGCATCTTTTCGAAAAATAGGACAGTTAGTATAGGGAGAGCTTATGCCAACCATTTCAGTGCTTTGCTCAAGGAAATTTCTCAGCCAGTATGTGAAAAGAGGTGGGTCTTTGCTCTCAGGGGCTCCTCAGCTGAAATCTGAGCCTTGACAAAATTAGTGAGAATGTGCTATAGCCACAAATTTAGTTTAGAAACTTAGAATTACTTCAGTTGGCATCAGATGTAGAAATATTTTACTTGGCAAATGGAATCATCTATTTTTGTTTCTGTAGGATTTGGTTTAGCACAAAATGAGGAAGGAGTGTTTAGTTCCTTCTTAAAGTCCCAATTTCATCCCCAGCTCACCTACTCATGCTATCAAAAAGTGGCAGTTTTCCAGTGCTAGAAAGTGGAAATGATGATGTTTATGTTTGCAGCCAAGTAACATTGAGTGAGACGCTAACATTTAATACACAATGCAAAAAAAGGAGTTTATCAGGTTACACAGCTGTACAAAACAGGAGCAAATGGTAAATAAAATATAAACATATTAATCAGAAGGAATATTTTTAGGTTAATGAACTTAGAAATATTAAATGAAAATTATCTTTAACAGGTCGTAGCCCATATTTTTGGAATGTGAAGCACAACAAATGGACTAGTCCTACATATTAATGTCTAGATATGAGGACATAGTAAAAAACATGCAGCACAAATAGGTTACACAGGCAGTTCAATTCCAGCCCATCTAAGGACCGGAACAAACCATGTTATCTAGAGATTGCGGTTCACAGGATTTTTCAGTTATTAAAGATTTGGCCAAGATTTGCTCTTCAGGAATGGTGCATTCAAAGACAGCCTTTCAGATGCCTGCATTGCATTCTACTTCAGGATTTGCTTTAAATCTTGCACATAGCAAACCACTCAAAGATTATGTATTTTTAGGCGAGAACCTGCCACAGCTAAAATAAAAAACAGCTCTGTAAATTTTGAATTAATTTAAAAGTTGCATAATAATTTATGTTTCCTCTTATCACTAAGATAAAATCCATTTTCTTATTCTACTCCTTCAAACCCCCACTTACTGTGTTGATTCTTATTATTTGATTATGTTAATCAGAAATATACATACACATTTTGAAAAACTGTGCTCTCTGCCAAAAGGAAATTGTTTCCTCTTACAAGCAATTATAATTTTTCCCCTCACTTGTAATCTTAACTAAAGAACAATAAATTAATTCAGCGTGTGATGAATTTGAATTTCTGACTGGCATTCTGAGGACAACAGAAGGTATGAGGCATCTTCATCTAAACATTCTATTAATTAAAGTATCAGTCTGGTAGAGGTCATAAGAGGAAATTCATATGTGTGAAAAGTATTCTCCAATGTGGAGGACAAATTTAGACCTTACTCCTTGCTGATGTATTGTTTTGAAGATAATTAAACTGACATCATCACGACATATCTGTTGGATACAAAATACATACATTACATCTCACAATTGTACTAAATTAAACAAAAGCTGAAAGAAATCTCTAGGCAGGCCAAGACTAGTCCACAGAAAGCCTGGTCCATCTGGAGACCTGTGGTACACTGGGATATAAGGCCCAGTAAAGAAATCATTGGATGTTTGAATCCTTACAGAGGCTGTGCAGAACTAAGATTGAGCTTAAGTGTAAGGTGCTACTGGCTCTCAACAGCCGCAGTTCAACAAGGCCTCATGTCTTAGCCACTAAAGACATGAAATATTAAGACTTATTTGGTTCCCTGTTTCCAGCTTAAACTGTCACCAATGACAGTGGAAGTCTCCTTCAGTGACATATCAGACATACTACTTTATATCATGTAATTGAATGAGCATTGTTCTTACACATCACAAAGTAGTAGCTTGCCAGGCAAAACATGTCATACGTTGTCTTGCTTCAGTTGGCCACTGTTAGTGAGGGTGCTAAGGAGTGTGGGGAAGGTCAGGAGCTTTGTTTTGCTATATTCCTTAATCTGCTCACTTTACCTGCCTACAACTTTTTAACAGAAAACTTTAGCTTTCCACAATCAGAGCTCTACTCTCAGGATCTGAAAAAGTTGCCTCAATTTTAGTTCCCAGATTCACAGTTCAGAAACAAACTTTTCCATTTTATAAAAACACAGACGTAGTGTTTACAAAAAAATTAACTCAGAAAACCCAAGGTCTTATGTGGTATTACTTGCAGTGTATAATTTCCCATACCATTTGTTTTACACTGGGAATCTAGATTGTACCTTCAGCGTAACAGTCTTAAAATCTCACTTTCCCTGTTTTTCATGTTTAGGCAGGAGACTCAGAGTTGGGCTTTGTTGCCATTGTTTGGATAAATCGTATTACTTTTTTGAAAAAAAGATCTATATATAAGAAATTAAATAACCAGTGTTATTAAACTTGTCTCATAACTTGGTTTTCTTTCATTCTTACAATAGATACAGATATATTTTACTGTTTTCTGTATGATTTTGTTAAATGGTATTTCAGGTTGTTTATATCTGCTTACCTTGAAATGCAATTTAAACCTCCTTGCATGTTCAAATGAGTTGGAGCAATATGTACGCTTTGATTGGGTTATTCTCTCAAGAGTGCTAAGCCCTTTTTCTTGATTGCCATTAGTTGCTGAAATATAAACAAAGGTGCACATAGTTATCAAATATGTGTCACTTACTTAAAAAAAATAATCTATTCATCTGCTGCTATTATTTTTTCTTGGTTTTCAGGTATCTATATCTGTCCATAAATATTGGATGCAACCATCTATAAAAGGAGTTATTCATAAAAGTTTGAACATGTCTAACACTGATGGAGCACACTTTTCAATTCAATATTAAATTATACTTTTTTTAGTCATTTCTAGAACTGAATGAGAAATTTCTTTTGCAATTAACCTGAGCTCAGAATATTTACCATGCATTGTTTTTTTTAATGTCAGATGATGAGCGAACTCATGTGTCTTTAACAAAAGCAAATTGTTTACTCATTCAAGGATTCTGTTCAGGGCTCTGTGTTTGAATGAATTCCAAATCAGCAGTTCTATTGAGTTCCATGGCAATCGATTGCCTTTTATGTTAGATGAATGGTCATGTTCAAACCCCTCCTCCCCCCTTCTTCCCCATCCTTTTTTTTTTTCCCTTTCTGGCCCTGCGCCTTAGATGCCATCACCCAAAGCTGTTAGTCCCAAATGAGATTCTGTTTAGTGGCTATCAGCCACTTCCAGCTTTTCACTGCATATAAATGACTGTGTTAAGAATTGGAGATGTGATGTGGAGTTATAAATGCGAGCTGTGAAAGAAAAGTCCAAATGTGTAGAGAAATAATTTCAAATGAGGCACGTGAGAGGATGATGAGCAGACGTCATTTTAGTGTACCACTATAGGAATATTACTAATTGGAAAACATACCTTTTTCATGTGACATGCTTAGTATCCAGCTTAGGGAGACGTCTTCCCTTTAGAAATGCATACCTTTCCTTTTATTAATAAGGTGCCTTTATATCAGCCTGTTTAACTGCGTTGGACAAAGCTTATAACAGTTCCATCATGCATGTATTGGAAGGCAAGGACATTGTTAATGTTTCAATTTATTTTATGGTTGTTTCAGGAGACGGGCTATGTGTCTTTCACCTAATGTCAAGAGTCCTCATTTTTCAATGTTCACTGCTTATTAGAATCCTTTCAGTGCTCCCATCAGCCATGTAGGAATGCAGTGAAATCCTCTAAAGCACTTGCTTTGTGACTAAACACTGGCATTCAGTAAAGACTGTAAGCAGGTGCATAAGGCATCCACAAGTGGGAAATTGCAGCTTTGTCACTTTAAGCAACACTGCAAAGCATTACATACAAATGAGTACTACCTGACAATGAGATGACTTGGTGTTGACATCACAATTCTAACATTTTCCATGGTGTTGTACCACCTCCCACCTCCCTCCCCCTGCCCTCCCCACCTCCCCCTGCCCAGTTCTGCATGGAGACCGCTTGTATTAATGGTAACACATTATGTTCAGCAATGAACATACCAGGTATCTTGCTGTGACCCTTTAGGAACATTCCAAGTTTCAACCATAGGAGTAATTGTGCAAGGTGGTTCTTCTTGCAAATGATAGTTGCTTCATGTTGGTGTACAAAGAAAACTCTTCATTTTTGAGCAACGGTATTTGAAGACCTGTAGATGTACCTCTATGATGAATGTTTAATTTTTTCTGACACGCTCCCACCCCCCACCAAGATTCATTGCCTTTAAAGGATTGACATGACTGATGATTTTGGCTTATGGTCCTGTTAAGGACCTGTTTATCTGAAAATAAACAGATATCTGTGTTACTGGTACCATAGTCTGTTGCACCTCCATATCACTCACAGCATCTACTCTGTTTCCTGACATTTCACAATTCCTTCTTTCCACTAGTGAGCTAAGATCTCTTTCCTGCACCACTTGAACCCAGGTGGTTCTCAAATGGACGTGTAGCCCTATATGTAAAAATTACCACTAAATCCATCTTTCAAATCCTTAAAATCTCCTCCCTGGACAAAATACTTAAGATTTCAGAAGTATTGGAAAGGCCACAATCCTGGCCTAGGGTTTCCACAGATGATGTAACTAACCTCCTGCTCCGTTGTTCCCCCCCTTATAAAATCTTCCACTCTTTCTAGTGTTCCACTGCTCCCCCTGGAAACTCTTCACCAACTTCACCTTTGTTCTTACATGTGAAATGTGAACCTTTGTTCTCATCTTTAAAGTCAGGTGCTGTTCCCCAGTGCATCTAATTTCTGTTAAAGGGCCTTTGCTCTGCCCAGTCTTCTTTCCTCCATTTGTTCTCTTCACCCCCAACCCTCTTTCTACTCTGCCTTTGATAGTCCCACTCCACAATGTAGGAATGGCAGCCTCCTTCCTGTGTGTCAAGCACTCTCTCTCTTTAAACTCACTTTTTTTGCATCACTTCTTACTTCTTACTGTAATGGACTTACACCGTCTGTCTGACCCAACTCATACCTCATTATCCCTTAGGCAATTGCAGGCACCTCAGTCCCAAGTCCTTTAAAATCATGAATAAGTGCATTAGAGATCATTAAACTGGTTTAAAACAGTGATTTATAGGTATAGAGAGAGACATTAAAAGTTAAAGAGCCCTATGTAGGCTCTAAGAAGAGAACTACATTTACCAGTGGGATGAGAGCTTAGCCAAGTGTTAACCTCTGTATCAGTGCTGGCTTGTTAAGCATGTACATAGCGAGTTACCTAGGATTAGCTATCCAGCTTTCCTCTTCCTCCAGTAGATCATGTTTGCTTTGTCGATAAAGGCCACTGCCAAAAAAATCACTTCCAGTAAAGTGGAAAAAATCCCAGTAAAACTGTTTTCTTTAGGACATTCTATTGTAGAATTTGAGCTCCCATGTGAAAGCAAGTTCACAGAATTAGAGAATGTTAGGGGTTGGAAGGAACCTCTGGACATCATCTAGTCCAACACCCTGCCAGAGCAGGGTCACCTACAGCAGGCTGCACAGGACAGCGTCCAGGCAGGTTTTGAATGTTTCAGAGATGGAGACTCCACAACCTCTCTGAGCAGCCTGTCCCAGTGCTCTGCCACCCTCACAGTAAAGAAGTGCCTACTCATGTTTAGGAACTTCCTATAGTCAAGTTTGTGCCCATTGCCTCTTGTCCTGTCACTGGGCACCACTGAAAAAAAGACTGACCCCACCCCCCTTACACCCACCCCTCAAGTATTTATAAACATCAATAGGTTCCCTTCTCAGTCTTCTTTTTTTAGCTCAAAAGTTCCAAGTCTTTCAGCCTCTCTTTGTAAGACACATGTTCCAGTCCCCTAATCACCTTTATAGCCCCATTTTGTACCCTCTCCAGTAGCTCCCTGTCCTTCTTGAACCAGGGAGCCCAGGACAGCACACAGTATTTCAGGTGAAGCCTCACCAGGGCAGAGTAGAGGACAAGGAGAACCTCCCTCGACCTGTTGGCCACATTTTTCTTGATACACTCCCAGGTCTTTTTCCACAGAGCTGCTTTCTAGCAAGTCAACCTCTACCTGTACCGATGCATGGGATTATTCCTCCCTAGGGTCAGGACTTGCCCTTGTTGGATTTCATAGTATTTCTCCCTGCCCAACTCTCCAGCCTGTCCAGACCTTTCTGAATTGCAGCACAGATTTCCCACATGTCAGGCACTCCTCCCAGTTCTGTATCATCAGCAAACTTGTTGAACTTCCTTCATCTAAGTCCTTGGAACAGGGCTGAACCCAGAACTGATCCCTGAGGAACACCACTTGTTACCAGCTTGTAACTAGACTTTCTAGGGGTGGAGGTGAGGCTGAGTGGCCTGTAGTTTCCTTCTTGCCCTTTTTGAAGATTGGAGTGACACTGCCTTTCCTCCAATCTTCAGGCACCTCACCTGGTCTCCAGCATCTTCCAAAGATGATGAAGAGTGGCTTAGCAATGACTTCTGCCAGCTTCCTCAGCACTCACGGGTGCATCCCTTCAGGACCTATGGACTTGTGGGTATCCAGTTTATTTAATTGCTCTCTAACTCGATCTTCCTCAAGCAAGGGAAGGTCTTCCTTCCTCCAGACTTTCTCTGTAACCTCCAGATTCTGGGACTCCTGAGGGCTGGCCTAAAGAGTAAAGACTAAAGCAAAGAAGACATTCAGTAACTGCCTTTTGTGCATCCTCCATCACCATTACACCTGCCTCATTCAACCCACATCTTTCCTAGGTTTCCTTTTGCCACCAATGTAATTGAAGAAACCCTTCCTTTTAACTTTGACATCCCTTGCCAGGTTTACCTCCAAAGAGGCCATGGCTTTTCTCGTTTGATCCCTGCTTTGTTTATGGTAGTTAACATAGAGGAAAAAATAGAACAAAGAAAATATGAGTTATTGGTTTTGTTATGCCCAACTAGTCTCGAGCAGGTCATTTGTTTGTGAGCTTTGCAAAATGCCATGTGATTGGAATGCTAAGGGTTATTAACAAGAAAAATGCCTGACAAAAACTGAAATCCATAATTAACATAGCTTTCTTTTAGTCTCATTGGGTGGCAGAACTCTTCAAGAAAAATTGCAATTGTATCTTTTTGGGTCAGCAGTGTCCTGTGTTTATATTTATTCTTTACAATCTTTTTGATCACATCCTATTGATCGGAGGTCAAGTATCATGTGATCAATATAAACCACAATGATCTGATATCAGGTGCAATCTTTTGCAAATGTTCCTGCTTCACCTAGAATTTATGTTCATTTTGGTGCCTCCATGCTAACATTCTTTTGGTCAGTTTTTAAAAACATACAGTCCAAGACTATAAATTATCACTAAATTAACGTTTCTCATAGGAATGAGATGAATAAAAAAGTTATAAAGCGTGTATCATCTGAGATAAGTGATGAGGATGAGCTATAAAACACTTCTTATTGTCTCTTGTGTGAATATATATATTTGTGTGTATATATTTTTAAAACCATACACAGTTGTGTATGTGTAAGTATGTGGCTATTTACCTAATAGAACAGAATAGCACCAAAGGACCATAAACTTCTTTTGAAAAGTACATATTTAGATTAAAAAAAAAAAAGAAAAAAAAAATTGCCCATTTACAACTGAATGGTTCCTTTCAAGCCATTGCACAGAACTTTGACAAACATTAACAGGTGGCTGTAGAAATCTTTCTTTTATACAGAATTATGTGGTTATTCATGTTAAACATTAAACAACAGTACCAAGTAGATGCTGGTTTCTAAATGTTAGTGCTCTTGATCTTTCCCACACCAATGAATAGATAATGGAGGGGACTACTTTAAAAATCATTCATTGAAAAAGATTTCTTCATGTGAGCTGCCGAAGTCCAATATGTGTGCTTTGAGTCAGTCAAGCTGGAAATCATATCTGATTTTTAATATTAGATAAAACACCCATATTTTAAAATTGTTTTTTGAGAAGTGTAAGACTGGTTTCAATCACTTCAGTTGAACTCTGATGAGATTTTACCAGAGTAAATCTGGTGCTTTGCATTTTGGCCTTTGGAAACAAAGAAATGTTGCGGTGCTCTTTCACGATTTCCCAAAGAGTTTATGATCTTGATACTGCATATTCAGGGATTATTTACAACACTGGGCAATATGTATGCATTTAGGATGGTTTTTAATCTGCCCAATCATTTGTATTATTAACTTCCGAAAAACCTTTAAAGTAGGACCCTTGGGACATAATTCTCCAGAGTTACATTCTGTTAAACACGTGACTTATTAAGCATTGCAAGTATTTTTTTGTTATATTTTGAATCGATGTCATGGAACCCATTGTCAAGTGAACCAGGAAGAGGGTTTTCATTTATATAGTTGATATTATATAATGATGAAAGTAGTGATCTTGTGGTTTTCAGTTCACAAAAAGCCCCCATGCCAGGATACCAACACCTTCTAGGTACTGGGTTTAGCAAAGTATCTTTCCCATCTGCTGGTAGTCAATTCCTCTCACTCTCATCAAAGAGAGAATGATGAATTTAAAATTTCCAATGACTGTTCATACAGTCATTATATGCCATGTGCTGAGTAGTCCACTTCTGTATGCAGGAATCACCTTTTTCATGGCAGCCTTCTAGAGCTTCCTCCAAAGTTTCATTACTGTACAGAAAAGCATCTGAAGAAGGAACTATTTATTGTTGTCTCTTCCAACTGGTGTCACTAGAAGTCAAAAATAATTCAGCAGACTTCATATAAACATCTCGTTTGGATTTTATCAGTGTAGCTTTTGTTTTTATGGGGCATCAGTGCTGGGCAGAACTACTTACTAGTCAGCTAAATAAAGAAACAAGAGGCTGTATTTAGGCATCTCCCCTCTAATGCTGTTTTAAGAACTATAATAATTTAAAGTACTTTCAGTGCTTGTGAATGAAGTTCCCAGCTGTGTTTTAAGTGATGATTTTTGGAAATATCTAGCTTAACAGATTTTAGATTTGTCCAACTGTCTTAAAGAAGCCATATAAAGTCTAGATTGGGTAATGTGTTTCCTATCTGAAACAATCCCAAACACTTGCTGAAAAACTGTATTTTGTTTTCGAATTCTGACAATTAAAAGGTTTGACAAAACCAGCATGCAAGCATAATTCATAACAGAATCTGCCCCATAAAACCATGAAGTACTGTATTTAGTTAATTTGAACATTTTAAAATTGAATAGACTTTGAGAAACAAACCTAGGAAAGTCTGATTTTGTGAGGGAAATTAACCCATCGCTGCAGTGATAGAAAAAAAACTACACAGATGCAAAATATTTTCATTTCAGCAATTTAACTCCACTCATATATGGCTAAATATCACTATGCATCACATGTAAAATCTTGGAATGAAAAGACCAAGTTGGGATAATTATTACAAACTGTAAATTTGAGGGTGGATCCAAGTGTTAAACTGGTTTCTCCATTAAGTTAACAACTTAAGGAAGGAAAATGCAGTTGCAAAGTCATCTGGATAAAATTTTGTAAGATAAGTGATACAATCATGGTAAGTGATGAAACATGTCACGCAAAGAACTACAGTGCTGATGTTTTATTTACCTCTGTAGTGTTTCGTGGTTACGTGCTCCCTGTGCATGGTTGCTTGAAGTTTATGTTACTGACTCAAAAGAATTTAATATAATTTATTTAGTGTATATGTTGCATTCCTTGGAAAAAAAATTCCAAAACTTGAAGTGAGTACAGTACACGGACTGCTCAGGACTTTTTGGGTTGTAAGACCTACCTCATATGAAATAACCTTTTCTCTACTTGTATGTGTATATGACCTCATTAATGATTTTCAGAGAAGAGTCCTGAAGTGTATCAAAGCCTTTCTACCAAATACAGAATCTGTTGCACAAGATCTTTGGTATTTAGAAACAGAGTAGTCTTGCAACTGCAGTACATTAAAGTGATTTTTTCCTGCTTCAGTGTACCAGAAGTTAAAATAAATGCAGCACACAAGCAAACTTAGGCAATATTTGTATCTAAATGTTGTTGCATGTCCTTCATTCTTAGAAGGCTTAAATTGGATGTATCTCCTTGTATACAGTATTAAAATAGTTAATGTTATCTCATGACAATATCTTGATTTTATCTTATGTAGTAATACATATGTTTACTATGTTATCAGCAAACATTAGCTTCAGATCTCAGACACCTGATATTGATCTGAAGTTCTTTCCAGGTTCTGTTCTAACATTTGACCTTGAGACTAAGACTGTAGATAAGTTTTGATGTCAGTTGCACAAAAATAAATTCTTAATATTTCTGTTACTCCATTTCATGCTACAGTTCCTTTGATACTAATTCATTGCAAGAGAAGATCCAGGATTTTTAATCACTAAAAAAAAGATCCCTTTTGTAACACAGGGCAACCATGAATGGGCATCGGAGCTTCTTGAAACAGAGAACTAAGAGAACTGTGCATTCTGTATATGAAATTCAAGGGGGACTGAAGGCCAAAGTTTGGGTATCTCATCATCTCTCTGGTGCTTGCTGAAAAGAAACTATGATTTATGCCAGACACTTGTAAATTGATAGGACTTACTCAAGATTATTAAATTCATTTGAAGGCTATCAAAGAGTACTCAACTGTTTCTTCTATTGAAGCCAATGGGTTTTCCTTTTTTCCTGTAATTTTATGGTCCTACTTGTGATTTTCATTTATTGCAGGCTAGCCACATAATATACATGCACTTTGGAGGATCCAGAATGTAAGAATAGAGGATTTTTTTCTGTTCTTTTCCTGAAATTTACCAAAATGTAAAAAAAAAACAGAAAAAAAAGTTTTAAACTAATCCTTCCAGAACAAAGTGTTTAATCTGCATTTACTTTTTGGTTTGTGTGGGTTTAAGTTATACTTATTTATTTGTACAGGGAAAACATCTGAAAGGTTACATTTTTTTATGTTGTTTGACAGTAGTCTTCACTTTGCTCTGCTTTCAGAGAAATGGCATATTCTTGAAAAAGTAAGTTGAGTTTGACAAACAAATAGAATCTAAAGCTGGCAGGGCCAACCCCAGCTATTCCAAGGTACAGTGTTCTCGAAAGCTCATCTTTCCATACAGCTACTATGCAAACATCTTCCTGTAGTACTGCATCAGAAACTGTGGCTAGCTGGCTGTGTTATTCACAGTATAAAATCAGATCTTATAAAATAAATACAGGCTCTTTGGGAAATACTAGGCATTATAAAAAGTTGTATCAGTGCTAGTGCATTTATTCTAACAGGTAGGGAATATGTATGTTGGGGTTTGTTGTTTGTATTGTTCTGCATTTTTTTTGGTAGAGGGAATGAACTAAGTAAAATGTTAGCTCCTGTATTCCCAGCCAGCTGTGCCTGTTGCAGCTTTGCAGTTTGTTTTTTCAAGAGCTGGTGGAACGGATGAATTGTTATGGGGTTATAATCAGAGTGTTTTGAAATATCAAGTGATTCTCCTTACCAGGGTGTTGTAGCCTAGGTTCCTCGTGGCTGTTTCAAAGACAGTTGCATCTTTTATTCTGTCATTACCTCTATATAGATTTTGAATATGTGTGTATCTATGTATGTATGTGTTGGTTTTATTTATTGCTGTTCATATAGGTGAAGTCTTTGTTTTCCAGAAAAATGCTGTCACAGAGCTCTTGGTTGAACAGTGTTGAGGCAAGATTGTAGTCTTGAGGATTACTGCTTAATTTGAAGCTCCAGCTGTGCAGGGAGATGTCAGCTTTTCCTGATCTAGTTTTGATGATAAAACAGGAGGCAGAGGTGGCTAGTATTCAGTGTCTTCCATGTGGGAAATAACTGGGAACTCTTTTATCTTCTCATTAGAAATTCAATAAAAGCCATTTTAAACTAACAGAACACATCCCTTCAGTTATGGAACACCTACTCCTATCAGGACCTTCTGCTGTGATTTAAAACACCATATGTTCATATAAGCTTGCTGTGAAATTTGCCCAAATTATCCAAGATTAAAAGTGGGAATTAAAAGCAACCAGCTTCTGTAGGTATCCTCCAAATCCGAAGAGCTCTATAAAGTAATCGGCTACTTGACATCCTCATTAATATTTACATACCTGTATAGTCCAGGTTGGCATCACAGCACTCATTAACACAGCAAAGGAATCATCATATGTGTTTACTGCTTGAAACAACTGGAACTAAGAAAGGCAAACTCACCTGCCTAAGTCAGATAACAGAATCAGCAAATTAATACTGTTCTGCTGTGCATCTCATAGGAAGCTGGTGCTGTACTGGTGCTCTGCTTTATTAATTGTGTTGTTTTGTGAGCAGAATCACTTTATTCTGTAGTTTCTGCATCATAAAGCTTCTTTAATTTGATGTAAACAATAGTTTAATGTTCCTCTAATTAGCTCCTGTTTTAGTTTTAGTCCTGGACATGTAAGTGGAAACACTGAATTTCCAGAAGCCAGCAGCAACAGTGGGGGAGGCTTTTTAATGAGACACAATTTAAGCTTCACTATTCAGAGTACATTAATTAAATAATTTCTAGTTCTCCCTCTAGACTGACTCTGAAGTTTCTAGGAGTGAACTGGTGAGATAATTATTTCACAATTAGTAGCAGCAACATCAAGCATTTTAAATTACTTCATCAAAAGAAAAAAAGATGAATAACGTGGTTCATCCTTTGGCCTCTTTTTAGATGCACTGCATTTTGTTTTGGCCTGGATATTCCATGTGCGTTTGCATCTTGAAATAGCTTTATAATTATGTGTTGATAATAATAGACAGTATTCACACTTTCCTGATTTTTTTTTTTAAAGCTGATCATTGTTCTTGCCTTAGAAGACACTTTGTTTTTCAGCCATCATGCGTATGTTGCATTGTTTTAGCATACAAGGTTGGTTATTGTTAATGACAGTTGGAAATAGAGAGCTTTTTATCCTTGATACTGAGGCTGGATCTTCGTCTGATGAAATTGTATATTCTAACAGAGAGAAAGAAGGGCAATTAGAATTAGTAGCTATCTTGTGTCTTTTGTATTGTCTTTGTACAGCAAAAAGGTATGCTCAACTATTTGCTTCGGGATTTTTTCCATTAGAATCATTTTCAGAATCAAATTTGAGTGTAAACATGATGAAAATAATCCAGTAAACCAATGTGCATAGTATGGGGGAACCCTGTTGAAACCAGTCAGAATAATCTTTGCATTAGCAATGCTCAACATGCAAAACTTGTCATGACACAGTTTTGAGGAAAACTCTTATTCTTCTGTAAATTCAGTCATAATTCCTAGGCAGTAGCTGACAGCACTGATTGTTATAGATCTCCTCCTCGGGGCAAACCTATTGTTTATTAACTTTCTGCTGTGCTGATTTCTGAATTATGCAACATGAATTACAGCACTGTGTTCATGTTTAAATGATGTGAATGTTTCCTAACTAGTATCTCTCACAGATTACTGACAGGAGACACCCTAAAATTATTATTTTTCACATTGTACATTTTAAATTATAATTACTTTAAAAATACAGCTTTCTGGAAGAAGAAGAAGAACAAACAACATTCACACAAAAAAACACATCTGGAAAAAAAATCGTTTTCCTTTCCAGACTCTTTATTCACATCCTGTCATGTCTCCTTCCCTTAATTCTGTTTCTCTGAGGATGAGGAAATTGAAACACAGAGATAAGTGACTTGTTGAAGTTCACAAAAAGAGTTGATTGTGAAATCAAGATATAAATCTCAGAGGCCTGCTTCTTAGTCCTGACCCTCAAGTACTAAACCACAAATAACACATAGCACTGAATCTGATATCAGAGAGTTTGATCTGCTCACCAAAAGAAGGGCTGTGACCCCTGAGGAGAGCACAGTGCTGAACTTCTATTCCCTGCAAGGGAAAGGCAACTTCAAAATCATGCTGAAATTGTAAAGGCACAGTTTGGTCAGATACTGTTCACAGCATTTCAAAATACTGCATCTTGTAAATAAACTTTCCTTTTTCTTTCCCTGACCACATTGTCTGGCAGCATTAAATAGTCCAGCACAGGAATGGCTGTCATTCAGGTACCCCAAGCTTTGCACTGCCTGTGAAAAACAAAGTCCAGAATTAAATACTGCCGTTTTCCTGAACCGCTAATCACTGTACTGATACCGTGACCATCAAAATGTACAATGCGCTTTCCAAACGCCCAAAGAAGGCAGCAGGCACTTCTTAGAAAGGATTTCCCCGAGCTGCATGCCCTGCTCTTTTGGATAAGCAGTAGCACAAGCCCATTTGCAATACTGACATCTAGTGACGCCCGGTCATATTTATATAACCTCTTCATTAGCATTAACTTTTTGCGGCGTTTTACACCCTCACAAAGTTTCACAAGTGAACTAACAAACAGTCTCCTTCCCCTTCCCACTGGAAGAGGCAGGCAACCATTTCACTGGAGCAGTGACCACCATAAAGAAGCACGTATTTATTCCTATTAGATACAATGGGACAATTTTCCAGCCTTGTGAATCGAGCTATATTTAACACTTGCAGTAAAATGAGCAGAAGAACAGTTTTAGTGTTTTACCTGTTACTGAGTTCCTTTAATTAGGGTGGTGGTATAAAGGCAGCATATGCTTGTAGGCGTTAGGAAGCAAAAAAGTGACAGTATTTTATTTTAAAGAAATAATTTAAAGTGTTCCAAAACTGTCCCATAATGGGGCATAGACTGCGTGCTACACTACTAGTTTGGGGCTTTTTTCCCTGGTGAAATGTTTTTTTCATGATGCCACAGTGTATCAGTGAATATTATTTCAACAATCCTTTTTTCTTCTTCTTCTGTATAATTTATTCTTGAATATTTGGACACACTGTTTAGCATCCACTTATCTTCTCAGGTCATAGTACATAGGAATGCAATAAATTAAGACAGAAATATAACACAGGTTTCTTCATGGTTTATATCGTTATGATATGTAAATATAAGTGATAGTTACTTAGATTACATGAAACTAGGTTTTGTCTGGCTGTCAGAGTCCACTGCTTTTCAGTTAAAATGGTGATGATCTAATATTGCTTCTAGGTATGCCGAAGTTCACAAAAGCTCGGTGTACCTTGACATCTTCACAGTACTACATCTGGTTCTTCGACACGAGCCATTATGTCACTCAACTCTGTGTATCATTCATTGTGTGTTGTTTGGTGGCATTAGCAAAAGATGCCCTGACACAGGCTATTATGTCAGTCTCTTCTCTGACAATATCGCGCTTTTAGATAGCACATGTGCATTTGAAGGGATGCCACTGAGAACGGCTGTTCATATTTCTATAAAGCTGCAATTTCTCTCTTGATGAAAACAATACTTTTAATTAAGTTTGCGTTTTAATTAAGGAAAAGTTATTACCAGCTGTAAATCAACAGATTTTTTTCTAATAGTTCACATTTAATTGCTTCTTTTCATAATTTAGATCAAAATGATTTATGGATTACCTGAGCTTGTTCAACACCAAAGAAATTTGTTGGTCTTGTCATTTAAAAAAATCCACAGCTCTTTCATCTAAAATTGTCATAAGAATACAATGTCAAACCACACTTTCCCAGAAGCCTTGAAGAGGATTTGAAGTAGGCAAGTAACCAGGAGTTAAAGAAGTCTGGCAATTACATGCTATCAGGGCACATGCGAAAGACCCGCACAGAAGACATCAGAGAAGCTCTTAGTCTGTGCTGGCAAAGTGTGCACGCAGTCTGCATGCTCTCTCCTGCATCTCCTGCAAAAGGTGGGCCTTCACATCCAGGCTTCTCACGAGTAACCAGCAGACAGAGAGGGGAATGATGGAGAGGCATCAAGATTAGATTGTGCTCCCAAGGTATGAAGCAGCTTGTGACACCACAGCGAACCACATGCTCCAAGTCCAGAAGCTAGACTGAAAAAATAGAACAGGGAAAGAAGGAACAACAGACATTCCATTTTGAGAAATGGTCCAGAAACAGTTTTAGAGTGGGGCATTTGTGGGGTTTGTTCTCCACAGGGAAGTCTGGCCTGTGAAGACAGAACCAAAAATGTGCATTGAGAGAAGTTATGATACATCATTTCACTCCCTACCAAGAAATTTAACAGTTACAGTTGCATTTTAAGGATTGACCATTGCAAAGTGCTAAATACCTTTGGAGCAATATTTGGTACCTTCAGATTACCATTTTTACTTGGATACAAGCATGTCTAGCCTGTTAGAGCTCTTCTCTATTGTAATACAACAATTTGCTAAACAAAATGAGGAAGATATTTCTAATTTGTATATTTACGTTGAACAAAAATGAAATCAAGTCAGCATTTTGAATTGCCAATTTACGTGTTTGTTGTTGGAATTGCTAATATGCTAATTAGATTTAAATTGCAAAATATATTTAAATAAATATTCTCCCATGGGATGTTTTAGGTAATAATTAAGCATAATTTCTTCATCTTAAATTCCCAAATTAACTTTTTGGTTTTTCTTTCTCTGTGTAGAAACATGAGTTATATGTGCATGTCTTTGCTTTAAACCCCTTTGGTTTCCTCTAAAAGACACTTCAGAGGATTATGCCCTGGAACAGCTAATTCTTTATGAGGGTGCTTATGTGTGAGATCCCATAAAGTTTCAGTTTACCATTTCCCCTGTTCATATTCTATGCAAAGCTGCTCTGACTTATTTCTGTGTTGCACTATCATTCATAGAGGTTTATGTTCTCCTGCTTTTTGTTTAGAAGGCCTGTAATTTACAATTTCTTTATCAGCCTCATATTTGTGAACTCATTAGTGGAAATACAGAGGTTTTAAAAATATTTGCTGTTACCTGATCCCTCAAATGAAGTAATAGTTGTCCGGATGTGAAGCATATGGGTAAAGAAATTAAAGCAGCTCTGGGGATTCGGAAGATGTTTGACCCCATTTTTTCTAAGTGGACAAACTGCCCCTGTTTTTCCATAGAAGTTGAACAGCATAATTGATTTTTTTTTTTAACCTTCAGCTTGTGATGAAGATGCATGCTTTGCTTTCTGGTGATAAGAATACCTGTTTTTGTCATAACAAACTCAGTTGAATATAGCCCAAGAAGACCTTCTAAAACTGTCAAAGAGTCAATGTCTACCCATTTGTCTTGATAAGCCCTCATCACCCTTAATTAGCCTCTAGTTCAGGCTGCTCCTTCCACTCTGGTTCCATTTTCATAGATGACTGCTATGCAAGTGACAATCCTCAAAACCATGATAATCTCATTTTGATAAACCTTTTCAATCCAGAAAACAACCGCTCCCATCAACTGCCCTGTATGATACCTTTCGTACACCTGGCATTTCTGTGTTAGTTTTTTTTACAGTGTAATTGTGAGGATTAAAGATAGTGGGTTTAGGGGATTTTTATCTGGGCCCCAGTTTTTAGAATTCTTTACATGGGGAAAATTCACCATAGCAAAATATGGATAGATGAGCACTACAGAACGGTAATAATAATAATAATAATAACAATAATAATTACAACTATTTTTATTCTAGAAGAAATCCTGGTATAACTGTTTAGTGTTTATTGTAGGGTTTTGGGGGGTTGGGTTTTTTTGGTTTATAGCTCAGCTGTCTTTACAGGTGCATGCTGACTATGGTTATAGAACCATAGAACCATAGAATCACAGAATCACAGAACATCATAGAATCACAGAATAATTTGGGTTGGAAGGGACCTCAAAGATCATCTAGTTCCAACCCCATGCCATGGGCAGGGACACCTTTACCAAAACAGTTGGAAGAGACCCATAAGTATCATCAGGTCCAACTCCTGGCTCCATGCAGGGCCAGCCAGGTCAGAGCATGGGACTGAGTGCGTCGTCCCAATGCTTCTTGAACTCCGTCGAGCTCGGTGCTGTGACCACTGCCCTGGGGAGCCTGTTCCAGTGCCCAACCAACCTCTCAGTAAAGGACCTCTTCCTAATACCCATCTAAACCTACCCTGTCTCAACTTCATACCGTTCCCTTGGGTTCTATCACTGGCCACTAAAGAGAGGTTGGTGCCTGCCCTCCTCTGGATGCTCTCCAATATTTTTGGGTCTCTCTTCGTACTGTGGTGCCCAAAACTGCACACAGTACTTGAGGTGAGGCTGCACCAGCTCAGTGTAGAGCAGGACACTCCCCTCCCTGGATTGGCTGGCAATGCCATGGCTTGATGCACCACAGGATAGGGTTGGCCCTCTTGGCTGCCTGGGCACACTGCTGGCTCATGTTTAACCAAATCCCTCTCAGCATGGCTGGCCTCCAGCATCTCATCCCCTACTCTGTATGCACAGCCAGGGTTGCCCCTTCCCAGGTGCAGAATCCAGCACTTGCCCTTGTTAAACTTGGTGTGGTTGGTGATTGCCAAACTCTCTAATCTGCCCAGAAATCTCTGTGAGGCTTCTCCACCCTCAATGGAGTCAACAGCTCCACCCAATTTATTGTCATCTGCAAATTTACTTAAGACACCCTCTAGGCCTGAGTCCAGGTTGTTTATCAAAATGTTAACAAGACCTGGACCTGAAAAGGAACCCCAGGGAACCCCACTACTTACTGGCTGCCAGCCAGGTGTAACCCCATTTACTGTCACCCTCTGGGCCTGACCCTTCAGCCAATTGCCCACCCAGTGCACCTATGGCTTTGTCTAGTTGTATGCTGGACATTTTGTCCATCAAGTATCTGTGAGGGGCAGTATTGAAAGCTGTACTGAAAGCCAAACAAAATAACATCAACTGTCTTCACTTGGTCAGCCAACTGAGAATACACTGCATCCATTTGACTTTATCTACAGTGTCTTGTTCCTATTCTGTCAAATTTGAAAACCAAAGAAGTGACACTGAAACTGTGATGTCAGAATACAGAAATACTGCTTGTGTGTTAATCACCAAAAGAATAATATTAATTATATTTAATACAGTATGAATTATATTAGATACAAGTATATCGGAAGTGTACATTTTACTAATAGCATAATTTCACAGGAACAGAAAGAAACATGAATCATAATTTTAGTTCTTTATCTTAGTTTCTTTATATGTCTCTTTTTTTCTCATTTAGAACTAATTAAGTTTTGCTACCCTAATTAAAATAAACTAATTAATCTTAAAAAAATGCTAAATTCAAGTGTTTTTTGGCCATTGGAACCGTTCTGTGACCTTCCTTCCATATTACTGAGGTTCAGAATGACTGTTACCTTGAAAACTAACTCATCCCCTTGTGCTGCTAGAAGTTGAAATAGAGCCCAAGGGAAACAGAAGTCATAGAGTAAAGCTTCATAACCTCTGTGTGAAAACGTAGACAATATAGAAGACACATTACTACAGATAATACAGAACTAATTCCTTGAGGACTTTTTTATAATGGTTTTGGGCAATTGCATCAGAAAGTTAGTCTGTATAACAAGATGTTGTGACTTTTATATTAATGAAGGGCATTAAGGAGATCTTAATTATGGTGTCTGGTGTGAAAAATTAATCTAAGATTTTAAAATCTGTGGCGTTTGAAGTAAGCGTGAGTGTAGCCTCTAGTCAGTCAGACAAGATGGTTACTAAATTTTTCTTAAAAAATATTACAAATGCTACTGCATTTCATTATTAAGACCGTGAAATACCACATGTGTTCATGAGGACTTGTTAACTCTCTGCAAGGACATAAATTGTTTTACTAAATGGATTCTCCAATGATGCATAATTCTAACTATAAGCTCTGTGCCCTTGCACCTCTTTATCATCAAGCCACGGAATTCTTGCACATTCTAAAGGTACGATAAAATTATCATAATTATCCAGTACAAGTTTTTAAGAGTTTTAAAATACTATTTGAATAGTGGGGTTCTCTGAGAAAGGGTATGCAGGTTGCATCAGAGCTGAGTGCACTGACCAGCCGGGGGTGGACTGAATCCCTCTCCTGCTCCAGTGACACAATGACTGACTCTTTGAGGAATGCAGAAACCTGCTTTCAGATCCTCTACATTTGGGTATCTTAACCCTGAGCCAAATCCTGCCCCAAGCTCTCTTACCAACATGATTGTTTTATTCTCTTTCACTTCAGAATCTTCCCTGTTATCCACTGTGCTCGGGCAGTGTCCTTTCTTACCACTAATGTAGATATGAACAAAAATCTGTTTGTTTTTTTTTTTTAACAAGATAAATATAAAGGGCATTAATGGTATCTAAGTAAAATGATTTAAATAAATTTTTAGGGACTTGATAATTTCTCACACACACACACACACACACACTTTTCTTTATCAAATTTAGTTATCAAATTTAGCTGACACTTTTCAGGGGAGTATTCCAGGCAGACAGACAAGTATAATTTAATGTGCTTTATTTTCTTAGGAAATCAACTTCAACATATTGTTCTCATTTCTTTACTTCTCTTATCTATTAACCCTACATTCCATTTCTGCCTGACAAGTAGATATTATATGTTTGTGTATGCTATTATGTCGGTTTTTTGCTAAAATGTTCATAGATTTGTAACCATTCGTCTTCAGTAAATCTCATTGAGAGCAACACATCTTGAGAAACAAACATATCTGTTCACCTTGCTGAAAATGTGGATGCTACATTTTTGCCTTGAAAAATTTCCCTAATTCTATTAGTGACAGCACAATAGCCAGTGCAAAAAAACCCCTCCTGACAATGGAGCAAGAAGCAATGGAAAAAAAGTCAGTGGAGATGATGTGGACTAGTGTTCTTTTCAGGAATTACTTACTGATGTCTCATGTCTGTTGTTGGCTGTCAATAAGAACATGGAACAAAAGTAAACAATTTCTTTGAAATATTTCTCTGAGCAAGGTACAGCTCTGCCTGTCTACAATATAAAGATGTTGAAATATGCCACCATATTTAAGGACATCGTTAATTAATATGACATAGGATGTAAAAACATGTATTATTTTTCCTAGTTTATTTTTTTACTTATTTCAGGTATCATTCAAAGTTTATTGTTAAAATCAAAGCAGTTGTCTCCAACGTAGGCATAAGAAATACAACTCAGAGCAACAGGACAAATCCTGCTTAACCTGTTATTTCTAGCCAAGAAGTTTCAATAAAAATATTTGCCAGACTTTATAAATACAGTTTTCTTTATGTGTTCACTTCCCAAGCATTTGTCTCTTCCTTCTTGCTACAGATTTTATTTTTTTAATTCTTATTGGTTCTGCAAATAACTTCTCTTTATTTATTTCAATTCTACATCAATGATATAGGAATGGTTACATTATTATTACAACTTAATCTCATGAGTGATTTATCAAAATGCTTGCTACTAAATCAGTCCTGGTACTTGTCTATATATTGCAGTCAAGCAAGTTAGCATGTTCTATGCTCAATTCCCCAATTAATTATAGCTGCTTCTGGGTAAAAGGTCTATACCTATAACTCACTTCCTTATGCCAAATAGCAAAACTCCTAATTAGCTAGGCCTCTCATGAGCCTAATTTTCCCTACGTGTATATCTGCAAAGTTAAATATTCAGTGAGGTCAACAGTATCATTTCATCCCACTGTTCAGTATGTTCTGAAAAACATACTGCAAAAATCTTTATTCAGTGCATCAATAAGTGATGGGTAAAGAAGGCTCAGAGTAGTTTAATCAATGTGTTGGAACAATTTACCTATCAATTACTTGACACCTTGTTTTTTTTAAATAGAATTCAAGTACAACCACAAGTTTGTCAGGGCTCTGAAGGAGCCGTTCAGCCATACTGACTCTTCCTGGCCTCCCCACAAGGGGCCAGGAGCCCCATTTCAGCCTGGAGACATCAGTTCCTGCCCAAGATACCTTTTAGGTGTACTTGACCTACAGCCCTTTCTCTCACCCATCTCTCAGATGGCCCTAGGACTTGTGCTCTTGAAAGTCCACCTCTGAATGTGCCTTTTTGACATAAATTGCAGCATGCTTCCAGCCTTGTCTTTGGCCCTGACTCATTGATGGACTTTGGATCCACACTGTAGCTTGTTCTCCAGCCTTTTCTTTGGCCCCATCTCCTTTTGCTCCTGGCTCGACTGCAGGGGCCTGGTTTATTGCTTGCTGTGGCTGGGGCTGTCGAAGGACCCAGTACGCCAGCCCCTGGGCTCTGCTCACAGCCTTTAGTGCCTGCAGCACTGCTTCCCGTCTGTACAGTCTCTGCCAGCTCTGAGGTCACCCATCCCTCCCGGCTTGTCATCAGGCAGTAGCTGGCCCTTGCTGCTCCCTAACACATTTTTTGTAATATAACTTTGCATAGTTCTTCTTGATTCTGTAGGGCTACAAGGCTGTGTATTTTGTGTCTTTTCACACTGCCTGGTAGATAAGACATCCAATGGCTAAACTGCCTGGACTTTATCATATTTTTTACCTAGTTAAAAAAAAAATATGAGGGGGACTGTCTAAGCACCTTCCAGTGTGTACCCTCAGATCCATGGTAATCTGTGAGCCATCTGCCCTAGTCCATCTGCCGTATATCTTCCAAGGCATAAAAGTCTCTACATTATGTGCCAACAATGCATTTACAACTTCATGCATGATGTTCTTTGAAAACTGATATTACATTGATAATTTACTTTCAGAGAAGATTTGTAATTTATTTGGCTGTCCACATAAGCACCGGAAGTCTTCACAAGTACTGGGTATCTGCATGAATTGTCCCTGTGCTGAAGTGGAATCCTGCAATATTCTTGCTGTCCAAGAACTATGTACAACTGTTGAGGTAGTGAACGAGCATACTTAGCACCCATACCTTCTCAGCTCTCTGGCTTTCAAAGACAGCATGTCTAGTCACCTTCTCCAACACAGCTGATGTGACCAGGATTTTCAGATGACCCAAACCTGTGTAGAAACTGGATTTATCAGACCTCTGGGTCAACAGCAGATCATCATGGTACAAAATACATGTGTAAATTTGCCCTTAGTATGTCTCTTGACAAATACCATGTACACATCAGAAAAAGAATTTAGAAGTGGCTGGATTGTTTCAAAATTCATAGTTCCACCCCGAGACGGTGAATGCAGGATGCCATCCCATTGCCTCTCACATACTCTGCCACAAGTCAGTGAGATTTCCTATATGGTATCTGCTCTCTTGATTTCCATGCATGTCCAAGTCCATACAAAATATGCTTCCAGGAATCCCTGTAAAGCTAGTGAACAGTACCTGTGTGCAAGGTGGGCTGTGGTGTTTTCTCTAACCAGTTGCTCAAGTGCCCAAAGGGACAATATCCAGCCCTTATTTCAAAACCAAAATGGGTTGTTGCCTTCTAAGTGGGATTCAGTATTGGTGTAAGAGGGATGCTGTCATTGTCATGGCTAATTAATTGAAAGGTCTTTTGTTGACAGCTGTGTCATGGTGCTTTTCCTGATATTGACTGGCTTGAATTTTTGATTCAAGTAGCTTAAGTTTGCTTTCCCAGCGGGTGTTTGATTTTCAAGCATTCCAGCATTGTCCAGGCAGTGTCCTCTCTATTAAATCTTCAGGGCAATTAGTAGATGACTGAGAGGTAGTGGAGCATGGAAACTGGCTCAGAAGTAAGTTCTCTTTATAATTGTGAGGGATAAGAACAAACTCTTTCAATTATGGACAAATTCAAGATTTTTGATGAATAAATGTATGTTTTTTGAGACAATAGTCTAATCCTGACTGGCTTCTCTGAAGAAACTCTGTTTATTCCCTGGTTTCTTTTACTTTTACATCATCCCATATATATTAAAAAAACCAACAACAACAAAAAAACCCCCAACCTAATCAAAGAAATCCATCCCTAAATAATCTATTTTATGTGCCTAGGTGAGACATAAATTCCAGAAAACAGCTCTCTAGTGCCTAGCTGAAGTACCAAAATGAAAAAGCAGCAGAGCAGTCAGGGTGGGAGGCAAGGAGGGTTCATTTAACCAAGCCAAGCTTGTAGAAGCAAACACTGTTGTTTTCTGGTGGGGTTTGCTGCTCTATAAAGGTACAAACTAATCTTGGAATTATGTTTTTGAAGCTCTTTAATTTCATTCACTGAAGCATGGACAGAAAATAATGGGCAGTATTTAAAAGTCTAGAGTGTTTTATTCATCATCACCTTTGCATTTCTAATTTTCACTGAATCTGGTGTGGCAATGTTTTGGTGATAGCAGCTAATGATAACTATTTTAATGTTATTGGCTATGTTTACCTTTTTATCCTATGATGTGCTTAACACGTCTTTGGTTGTGGGGAATTGTTTTGCTGTGTACACAGAGCCTGTTGACAAAAGATAAAAAACTTAACATCCTTACACTTATCAGCTCCCATCATCTCACCGTGGGAGTGTACTTTGCCAGTGACAACAGATCTAACTGGATGACAGGAAGGCCTCCAGCTTGTGCAGTCTGGAAGAAAACTGTTGCATTCAAAAATTTATATTCTGGAGGTCTTGTGGAACCAATATTGCTTCTATAGCATAATTGCCATATGGTAACAAAGCCTGTCTTATTTGTATTCTAGACACTTGCCTCTGAATTTCACAAGTGCAGTATATATATTCAGTGAAGTAATTGTTTCTTTCATCTAAGTTAGAAATTCACTGAAAGATATTGTTAGTTTAAAATGCAGTAGTTGGAAGAAAAGCAGAACAGAATAATATCACATTTGATGTTGAAATCAAGTGTAATTAATATTTCAAAGGAGATGAAAAAGTATTATGTACATTATTAATTTTTAGACATAAAATGTAAAATATGCAAACTAAAGACTACGATAGTAATTTCTCAAGTGCTGTTATCTAATTAGTGGTATGGTATATATACCTTATGTTGTTAAACAGAAATTCAAAGGGCTGACAAGGTCAAGAGGCTGAAAGAGGGCCAAATCCCTGTGTTCACTGGCCAAGGCAGCTCTTGAATATATAGACTGTTAGTCTTCCTGCAGAACTCTGCATTGTGGATTGTTTTCATGAAATATTCCCTTCTGGTGAAATTTTATTACATTAAGTGACATTTAAATAGTTATCTGTACAGTTTAAATTGTCAGGTATTTTGTAAACTATAAGATGAGTTATTTTGAAAATCTGTTTTCCGGCTGAATAACTTATTCAAGTTAAATAGAAAAGAAATACTCTATGGAATAGGTAAAAAGGGAATCAAACATGATGGTTAAAAAAACAACTCTTCTCTCTCTCTCTCATTCCCCTATCTGTCTGTCCTCTTCCCTCACTCCCTCTTTTCAGGGGGAAAAAAAAATAATATCCAAAACCACACATTAAACATCGTCATTTACTATCACATCAATAAGAGTCAGTGCTGACACTACTGAATGCTTTCAACTCTCCTAGCAGAAGACATCTTCAAGTGATCAAGATAACAATGACTTCATAGAAATTCCTTCTTGCTTCTTTAAATAGTAAAATAAATTTAACCATCTCTTACCTGAAGAATCTGTTATATTATTGTTGTGACACCTCAGACATAGACGTTTTCAAAAACATGAGTCAGGCATACATCTTATAAACTTTTCAGGCATTTCACAGGACATTACAATGCACAGAGTTTTGAGAAATTGCTTAGAAGGCTTATCTGTAAATCTGTGATATATCCAGAACTTAGAATGTGTCTAAGAATTCCATGTTCTAATTCAAACCTACTGAACCAAAGAAAATACTCTATTAACTTTGATATATACAAAAAATTCAGGTTGCAGCAGATTTACAATGCTGGTTCAATGCATACCATGTCATCTTTTCTACCTGAACAACACTGAAGAACATAGAATTGTGCAGTGGACACAGGAAGGAATGTGGGTGCCTGAAAGTAGGATTTGGTTGAAAAAATGCCTACCCAACTGTTGCCTGAACCCAACAAACAAAATTTACGTCTTCTTGTTTGACCTGAAAATTTGTCATACAGCTATAGTTCAAATTAACCCACATAGTCTGGTCTGATCTTCTTATATTTTGATCAATTGTCTTCCTAAATTGAGAGCCTACTTTCTAATTACACCCAATGAGAGTGAGTCATTTGCGTGTGACAGCTTTCTCAGGACGATCATCTCAACCTGAATTTAGACGTGCAGGAATGCTCAATTTGGTTTTCCAGTTGCTTCATTTTCTCATCCATCTCCCCTCATTTATACATGTTGAAGCTTTATCACTACACAGCAAGGAATGCAGTGTTTCTGGGTCTATAGCCTTTTGTAAATTAAATAGTTATTGCTTACTGAACTGAACAGTTTTTATTTGCAATATACTCTGTGAACTGGGAATCTGGGGGCTTTAGCCCTTACTTTGGATTTTCTGTTGGTTTTTATCCAAACTTTTTTATGTCCAATCTCTTTTCATATAAAGATATACAGGAGGAACTCTTCAAGCTGTGAATATAAGGCACTCACTGCCAGATGGGGTACTAGCCTCAGGGTTATCATGGAAAAGACGGACATTAATTTTCTGGCTAATTCTGTGTAATTCTCGCAGGGAGTGGGGATTTCTGGGTTCTTGTGTTGAGGAATGCTGATGAATTTGACATGAAACAGTAGATGTATAATGTAGATATGATTTGACTGGAGGAAAGGATAGAAGCCAGAATCCCTTCAACTAGCTGGCTTGCTCCAGTGGTTGCTGGCATATGGACCCCTGCATCTTCAGATCCATTCTCAGCAGTGGTAGTTTTCTCTGGAAGCCATAAAACAATATTTCTCACTACAACTTTGTTGATGGGGTTCTCACCTAGGAAATAGAAGTGGGTTTAAAACACCAAATGCAAAAGACAGACAAGAACGAGTCTCACACCAAGATAAATGCATTGAGTTATTGATTACGTCACTAGGCTCCTAGAGAAACAATATTTCTACAAGAAGGATTATATTCTCTGCAAGAGATTTTGGCATCTAATTTAGTTACCTTAAGTAGAAAGGATATCCTTTTGTAGTGACTCATATGTACCCATTCTTACCACGTGACTTTGAAGGAATCCTAGACTATGACATTTTGGACTGTGAATCCTTAGTAGAAAGCTATACCAGTCTGTCGTAAGTTATTTAAAGTATCATCAGCATTTCCCAGACAGTTAAGTTACTGCATTGTTTTCTGTCATCTTCAGGCTTGAGGCACTTAACTGTCCTGTGCAGTAATAAGAACCTTAGGTGCTTGATGTGGCTGAATTTTGTCTTAGGCACCAGACACCCAAAACTAGATCCTGCAAAGCTAAGAAATTTGTACCTATGTCTCTGTTGTACCTGCCCCAGCAGCTACATATTCTAAACCAGAATGTTTCTGAAAAAATAATATTGTTATAGAAAAAATACTGCCACTTAATAGTTTACTACTTTCTTATTACAAACATATTGGAAAATGCTTTATATATATATACAGGAAGTATAGTTTGAAAAAAATGGAAGTAACAACTGCAGTCTAAGCTAATGTATGCTGTTTAGGTGAGTTCATGTTTTACCTAAAAACTCCTTAGGACACTCTGTTTCTTTAGGTCTATAGGATGTTTTGAGTGACTCAGTAAATTGAGTCCACTAAAAGACTATTCCTGCATTACTGAGTATCTAGGTGCAATAGGGGCACTCCACTAGACAGAAGTGGTTGATGCCAAGAGTCCCACACCTTTGTATTTTGTAGGGTCAGGGGCTCTGCTTCAGATTAGATTTTGTCTGGCTTCTGGGAAAAAGCTTCCACTAAATATGATGTGAAGTTGACTGTAGACAAAAAGTGTTACGTGCACACTGGATGACTCGGTGATGGTGTAGCTAACGGGCTGGTTTTTAACCTAATGTCCTTTTGAAGCGCTGGGAATATCTAGTTCACGTACATCAAAACTGCTCAGAGATCCAAACGGGCACATACGAAGTGGAGACAATGACAGGCTCACAGAAAAATCACACTTTCTCTCTGAACCAATTTGCTAATACAGCCAGTGACACAAAACATCTGGGAAGCATCAGATGCTTCACAAAATGCTGTTGCATTTGCTTTTACTTCTTGGGGATGCTGGTACATTGGAGAGAGAAGTGAAATCCAAAGTGACACAAAATAGATAGGAAGTTACTGGAGAAAAGTTCTTTATAATCTTTTATAATCTAGTCACAGCCTGAAAAGTTAAACAGAAGAGCTTGATCTTTGCTTGTATGTTGTACACACAAGATTATTGGTCTCTTTTTTACAAATTTTTTATATAAGGCCTAGTCACAGAACAGGAAACATCCATAATGTTTCATTCCAGGGCACCTCATATCATTACAGACTTTGACCAAAAACATTACATCATTTTGATTTGAAAACAATATAAGTGTTTAAATTTGCTCAGCTTATTTTCCGTGGAGACAGAGTCTGGTTGTAGAAGTGCTGATCTGTGATTGATCTTAATATACCTTTCACTGAAACCAGTACTGGTTATCAAGTAGTACCAGATGTTTTTACTATAAGTCTATGTAAATAATAAAAAAGCAATATTCTAAAAGATAGCTCAGGAAGATTGGAAAGAAAAAAAGAGGAAGATCATAATAACAACTTGCTAGAAAATTAATTATGAATTAAGATTCAACATCTCAGCCACCTACACAAAAAAGTGTAAAAGCCTTAATAATCAAAAGGTTAAAAAGAGAAAACCAAAGGCAGAACATTAATATTTAACAAAGCTACAAAACAAACTAAATGAAGAGATCATTATCAATTGTGAAAATTACAGCCTTCCTGCAAATTATGCACAAATGTATAGAGGAATGATTGATGCTAGAAACGTGGAAAGATTAGATAAACCTTGGTGCATTGCTTTATTGGCAGACAAAAACTATTGAGTTTTGCTGGTGAAGCATGGTCTAATTAAAGAAAAAACAAACAAACCCAAACCCAAGCAGTAGGACCAGCAGTATTAGCAGTATGTTTTGCAGTAAACAACAAGGAACCTTTCCAAACCCCTGCCTACAAGAAGACCCCACAATAGTAATTGCAACTGAGTCTGTGAACAAAATACCTTAGTCAGACCTTTAATTTTCAAAGTTAGAAGAAATGTTGAATTTTTCTGTGCTGCTAAAGTATGCTAAGCCTACATTGGAGTTCTCAATTCACATCACAATTTAAAAAAAAATAAAACCAATCTTCTATACTGTTACTTTGAAAACCATTCACTTCTGTCTCTCTGCCTCCTGGAGTGCAATCATGGGAGTTATTTGGAACAGATGAAAGGATTAATGGGATAAAGTGAGTAATTTATCTTGATCATAAAATCGAGCAGGATTTTAGCAATGCACTAAAGAAATATTTCTGGCTTTCTATTTATTGAGAGAGAATATTACACCATTATGTAAAAGGGATGTATCAGAATGAGAAGTGATACTGACTACACTGACAAATTAAGGCCACATAAGAGATTTCACTCTTGAATACTGAGCAATTACAGAATCTATTGGCTGGCTGATATTTACTCTGCTCCTTTTATATCTTGCAAACAAGTAGGCTAATAATAAGAATATGACATGGTGGTCTCTGCAGACATCAAAATGCTTGAAGATTTTTAAAAATGTTTTTTTAATGTTCTTTGACTTTTTACTGCATTTGATTGGTATTAAAACAGAATTAAATCAATACACAAGAAGAAATTAAACTAAGTAGTGCAAGTGCTCTTTGGATGCTACTGTCTCCTTGGATAGTTTTTCAAAATATCCTGTGATTCCAAAAACTGTGAAGACCTGCATTGTAAACTTTGCTAAACATCCCTAAACTAACAATAGCTAAGTAACTAGTTTAGAAGGAGTAAGATATGTGTTCTGGAAAAAGGATTTACAGGGTTTTTGAGGTTTATGGTTTCAATTCATACCACCAACTGTCAAATTGCTTCACAGGATAAAAGATGAAATTTCATACTGGGATGAATTTCTTCACTGAAAGAATAGTGAAGCATTGGAACAGGCTGCCCAGTGAGGTGGTGAAATCACTGTCCCTGGGGCTTTTCAAAAAATGGGTAGATTTGGTGCTTCAGGAGATGGTTTAGAGGCTGTGCTGGTATAGGGCCTGATGATCTTGAAGGTCTTTTCCAACCTTGATGATTGTATGATTCTATTAACAAACAGGAAAGCAGACATTAAAAAGCAATGTTTAGCACCAGAAAGACCTTAGCTGATACATGGTCTCCAGTTTTGGATACTGTACCTCAAACTCAACTGGAGGGAAGCCAGCTTTAAAAAAAAAAAAAAAAAAAAGAAAAAAAGTTGATCTTAGATTAAAGAGTCAAGGCCTGTAGAGAAAAAAGAATGAAGTGATGTAGTAACAAAAAAAAAAAAGGAAAAGAAAAAATAAAATGAAAAAACCTTTTACTTGGTGGGATTTATTTTCCAAAACCAATATTTAGTATTACTATAGAAGAATCTGGTGGGAAAGTAAGAATGTGTGCAAAATGTATGACTTCTCCATGCCATCATTGGCTGTGGTGAATGGCTAGTGGTAATTGAGTGTCTAGTTTGGGCTATTTGCTTCTTGGTGGGAGGTCTTGCCAATTAAATTTTAACAATACTAGTACTGAAATGAAATACTAATAGACAATTATTCCTCTGAGCGTGAGTGTATGAGCTTTCCTGTATTCCTCCCTTGACAAGGCAGCTGCCAGAGAGATTTCTTTTCCAGCCTGTTGTAGTGGCTTAGGTTAATAGTTTGACCAAACTTGTCAGACTGATATGATATTCAGCATGGCATTTTCAGCTGTTATCTTTTCTGCTAAATTTCCAGTGTTACAAGAATAGTGTTTACTCAGAAAGCATGTGTTTACCATGCAAATTCTCCACAATACCAATATCATTAGCCTAAAATAGAGGGGTTGGTACCACTCAGAAAAAAACCCTAGGATGATCAGAGGTTTTTGGGGAGGATGAATTGAGGCAATGGCCCTAAAAAGATCATTGTAATTCCAGCAGAGGAAGCAGTTTCTGGCAGCTCATGGCAGTAGCAGCAGACTGTACAACCCATAGCTGGAAGTCTGAACTGGATAGCATTGGATTGTACTGTGTAGTGCTGTGTTGTACTGTGTGTGTAAATTCTGTTTGAATAGCATTACAGCACTGGAACAACCAATATTTTCTCTTAATTTACTTATATTCGGTGGGGAGTTTTCCTTGTTGCAACTCCCGAGTTTTGTGTCTCATCCCTTCACCAGACACCTCAGAGAAGAGTCTGTCTCCATCTCCTATATTAACCCTGACCTTCCAGGTCATAAAACACTGGCTTAGGTTATCTTTTTGCTGCCTTTTCTCCAGTTTCCTCATTCTCTTCCTCACACAGGTAATGTCTTAATGGTCTTTTGCTGGAATCACGCATTTAAGTTTGTCAATATTCATGGAATTTTGGGGTGTTTGTTTCAGGGGTTTTTTGTTTTGGTTGGGGTTTTTTCCCCTCCAAATTTCTTTTTAATATTTTCTGGAAGTATTATTCCTCTCAACTAATTTTATTTGTGTAAAATTAGACAAGATGTGGTTTGCCCTATCTGAAGAGATGTCTGTATTATTTTACAACCTTATTTTTTAAAATTTAGCCCTCAGTTCTATCTCATCATTTAAATCATTATATCTTGATTTTATAAGCTATTCTAATACTCCTTCTCAACATATTTGTCATTTTTTTGTCACTATCATTTTTTGCCAACTATTAATAAAAATATCTGATAAGACTAGTCCAAAACCTGGACTTGAACACACTGACAGTATTTTCTCTTATGTCTGACACTTCCTTTTCAAGTATAAGACATAAAATCAAATAATTTGGGAATTTAGATCACCAACTTCCAAATTTTAGCAATGTATTATCTGCTGTGGATCTTTAATTCTTTACCTCCCAATCCTCACACAGTTAATATAAATCTATGATGCTGTGATTTGCAAAATTATATGTATTAGTCTGTTCAGTCATAACTGAATTCCTCTCCTAGACAAAGCATATGGTTACAACTACTCTGGAGCCTTCCACTGAGAGGTCTTTTTCAATGGAAAAGAAACTATTTTATCAACATTTTACAAGCTTGTACTTAATTCAGTAAAGTGGAGAAAAGGAAATAGCTCACAACTTCAGGATTATTTTTTTCTTAAAATAAAAAGACCCTACTATTGCAGCTGCTACCACCTCTATCAGAATAGGCAGTTTTTCAGGAATTAACTCCTAAGATGTAGGAGAGGAAATCTGTCAAAATTTTATTAATTATTCCTCGAAGTCTGAAAAGCCCCAGTCACAGGAAAAAGATGAGATCACCAAAATTCTTGTTGCTGGCAAGAAGTAAAAAAAGATTTTTAAAAAAAATATTTACTTATTTTTACATATATTTTCATAGAAGAGAAAAAAACATTTCCCAAGTACACATATCCAGAGAGGAATCATGGTCTATTTCTTAAAAGAGTGTCAATAAGAAGCATCCAAAAATGAAATACAATCATAAAGAACACATCAGAATTGCTTTAGATACCCTAAATTGAATAGATGTTCCATGAAAACCCACATTCTCACTCCAGATGTTCTTGTTTTTAATATGGTATTTGTTAAAACAGCTACAAAACCAGCAACGCTGGTACTGATACGGAAGGAAGAGTGGCTTATTCTGATAAGTGGAATTTCATAAGAAATTGATACATCCAGAGATAACATAAAAGCTTTTAATACTACCAAACATATGGAAATTAAAAGATGAAAGTGTTTTCATTCTGCGGGATTGAATAATACTGTTCCATCAACAGATCAATAAAAGGTAGGGTTTTTATTTGGCCAGCAGGTAGTAATAAAACTTCAAGTACAGATCTGTAGCAGACAAGGCTGAAACAACTTCATCAGGTTATTTAGTCCATTTACCTCTTTCCAATCATGATCAAATACAGGTTTGTAAGGAAAAGAGGGTTAACAATGACAGACTGCCAGCACTAGAGTCTGCTAGTAAGGAAATAGGATATCATACAACCTGCCTCCCCCCATTTCTGATTAACTGTTTGAAACAGGGACTCTATGTGCAGACTGCGAACAGACTTCTGAGCAAACCTTATTTCTCTAAACTATGATGGCTTTGTTAATAGCAATAGCAAGAAAGGCAGCATTCATGGTTGGTGCTACCTCTTCTTGGCTGGCGTCACCTTTTTATTTTTGGTGCCCACCAAAGCCACTCTGTCCCTGCCCTCCTCAGCTGGGCAGGGGAGAGAAGATATAATCATAGAATATCCTGAGTTGGAAGGGACCCATAAGGATCATCATGTCCAACTCCTGGCTCCACACAGGCCCAGCCATGTCAGAGTACGTGACTGAGTGCATCATCCTGATCCTTCTTGAACTCAGTCAAGCTCGGTGCTGTGACCACTGCCCTGGGGAGCCTGTTCCAGTGCCCGACCACCCTCTCAGTAAAGAGCCTCTTCCTAACATTCAACTTAAAACTTGTGAAAAGCCTGTGGGTGAAGATACAGTCAGGGAAAGATCACTCACCAATTACCATCACAGAAAACAGACACAGCATAAAAAAAGAAAAATAAATCATCTAATTCATTACCCAAACAAAACATATAAACGAATATAATCAAATTGTAAAACAAGTCCCCTGACTTCTCCCTTGTTTCCAAGCTCAACTTCATTCCCAAATTCTCTACCTTCTCCTCCCCAAGCATCACAGGGGGATAGGGAATGGGCGTTGCATCAGTTCATCACACATCGTCTCTGCTGCTACTTCTTCCTCAGGGGAAGTTAATGTGGTTCTCGTGTTTTGTACTTGTTCTGTCATCCATTTGAATAGTAGCCATTGCTGCTTAACTGTTTTATACTTCTCTTACTCATTTCCCTACCACCCATTACTTGGAGAGGTATATTGACAAGGGAATAGCCAAGTACTATTGTAGCCCATGGCATGACTGTTCCACAGTCATGGAATCCTCCACAGTGGTTTGTTACTAAAACCTTTCTCTCTCCACAAAGATCATCAGAGACTTGGGAAACTAATTCACCAAAGGCATCTTATTCCATAAAAAAAAATAACAACAATTTGAATAAGTCAGCACATGAATGAGAAAAAGTTGAGCTTTGCTAACTGTTCTACAGAAATATGAGCCAGTGACAATAAAAATATACCCAAATACAAAGATATTATAAGCAATGGGTTTAACTAAAGCTCCTATTCAGATTAAAGAGAAAAAAATTTAAGTAAATCAGGTTCTGAATGGGTTAAGATGAATAACATGAAACTAAAAAGTTCTCTTGCAATACCAGTTCCTTCAGTATTGACTTCCTCCATATCAATGTTTTGTCTGCCTGCTTCTCTTCTTGTAGGTACTTGGGGGTAGCCTGTAGGCTGCCTGTAGGAATGGAAGTCTGAGCATGCCACTGGTATCAAATACTGTGTTAAAGGTTAACAAAACTAAAGCTATCATCTGTGTTCAGATATTGAAGATCCTGCATTATCTGGACACGTGTGGGTAACTAAGGGCAGCTTCAGAGAGCTCTCACAGGACCATCTGCAGGATGCAATAGTCTAACAGATAATGCAGAGCATCACCACTTTCCTGCAAAGATCTTACACATTTAATGGAAGAATTTGTCTGATGTTCACCTTGCTTCAGATAACTAGTCAACACCCATTCCTTGGGGCTAAAGTATAAAAATTACAATACAAGTTTAAGAGAAAGTATACTGAAATTAAAAACACAAACAAAAAAGACTGCATACCTCCATTCTTTGAAAGAAACACTTTAAATGAGAACATTTTAAACTAGCAAAATATGACTCACCTAAACACAGTTGTTAGGGCAAGTCATCCATAAGAAACAATTTGTTCCAAACTAAAAATGATATTACTATACATATCTCAGTGATGATCAAAAGCTCTGAAATGATATATTATATATGTAAGGATTAAAGGATGGGAGAACAAGATAGAATTTCCTGATAGGAGGAGCTGAAGCATCAAATTATGCATCCTAGGGCAAACCTCTACTGAGGTGACTCAAAATATAAGCACAGAAAATGCTCAAAAAAGAAAGATGAAATACCTTTCAATTAAAACATATTTCTAAAGTTACTTTTGGGATGTGATATTTCAGGCTGAAGCTAGCAAAATTTATTCACTAGTAAACTTAACAGGGCATTGTTAAGCTTCATTACTCCCAAATTTGTTGAAGAGCTACTGATCAGAGGGCACATTGATAAGGTGGCACCATAAAGAGAGCAATTTGAGGGTAAAATTTAAATCTATATGCATACTAGCAAGTTGAGGTAGATCACAATGAGAATGCAGTATAGTAAACTACACCGTATATTGCAACAGGATATATATGAAGCAAAGATATTCTGAAATAAAATAATAAACTGACATTTCAACAGAATGATTTTTGCTCTAAAAATTCACCAAAAAAAATTTACAGTTATAAAAGTCATTTTACTCTGAGAGTCATTAACTGCTAAACCAAATAAACACAATGGCTAGAGAATGGTAGTGTGGCAAAATAAAGATACTAAAAATGTGGTAGTTAAATATTGTTAGCATGAGTAACAATATCAACAAAGATACAAAATTAAGAGTTTCAGCATATAGTACCAATCCACACCAGTGTTCATGGGCACACACTGACCGTGGAGCTTTCTCAGGCCTCTGGATCTTTGCCACAGTGTAGGGTCCTTAGCACAGGATAAGTATAAGAATCTTATCCTTAGCATAAGGACCACAGTTTTGATCTTCACTCCCACCTATCCTCACTCCCAGTTGATCCACTGGTAAAAATCCCTGTCTCTGTGTGTTGATTGTTTATGTCAGATATTCTTGTATGTGCTGTGCATCCTCTTACATTTTACAGCCCTTACTCCTGCCTTACATAGGAACTATACCAAATTGAAGCACTGAACTACACAGACAACTTACCTTCCAGAAGGTTTTCAATATTGCAAAGAAGATGATAAGTGATATAACGAAGGAAAATATTAATATATGATACTTATGAAAATTATACAGTACAGTGTAGAGTTAGCCCAAAGAAGTCATGTAATTCTCAAACTTTACTGGAATTGGCAGCTATTTTGTATCAGTAGCAGAAGCTACTTGTGTTGTTTGAAATTGTCAAAAACTAGTTATTTGCAAAAAACTGTTTTTAAAAGTTAATTTTAGATAAAATGAACTTTATGACCTAAGAAAATACCCACAAGATTTCTTTCCTTTAAAGGACAAACCAGACAGCAATTTTGCAGGAGATATTCTAGTACTAAGTGATATATACTGTACTAAACTCCGAGTATGATGGCTGGAAATAATAGACAGACTTCAAAGGTTTGTGTAGAAAGAAAGAATGTCATAGCTCTTGGGAGTAAAACATAGGAGCGGAAAGTTAATATAGTGAGCTTTGTGCAGATAGTCTAAAACTGTCAAAGCATGACCCCTTTAAAATAGAGTTGTCAGAACAATTAACTTCAGGAGAAAAAAAAAAAAAAAAGCAAAGTCATAATGAGGTGACAGTGAAGGAAAATCCTTTCCTCAGTTCTGAAACAGGATACATCATTTTATTAAGTGAAAGAAGTCCTGGGGCTTATTTATAATATAATGTGTGTAACATATAGTAACACCCTGAGAACATTCTTTATCTGAAAATGGACGTAGCTCAGAAAGACACAGAAGGTGAAGGAAAGGTCTCATTTGATTGACTCAAAAGATTTTTGGTTTTGGAACTGTTTCATCAGTTGCTCTTCCTTAAGTACAGAATTTTTTGTCTTACAGCTCTAATAAACCCTTTGAGTCAAATTCCAAGCAATCTTGAGATCTTTTTCATTTGTCAAAATGAATTGCTCAAAATGAGACAATTTAACTTTTTTTTTAACTTCTTTTGATTTTAAATACTTAAATGCACCCATCCTATTCCCCGAACTCTGGCTCTCTCTACAATTTGTGATGTACCTGAATTCAAAATAATCTTTTCAGTTTGCTGTTTTATCCTTATTTTGTGAATGGGAAATGAAGACATTGAAAAAAAAGAAAAGACATCTAACTTCTAATATTTTGGATCTGATTGATTTACTGAGAACATAAATGTAAGTAAACAAAATTAAGATCAAACCTTACAAAAACCATATAGGTCAGCTTTAAAGTTTGGCTTATGATTTGAAATGTATAAAACCCAGTGATTTTTTTTTAATGTAGGTTGCTTTTCAACTTTTATCACTTTCTGGTTTGGTTTTTTTTTTGGTTTTTTAAATCTGTTCCACAATATGTAGGAAAAAGAAGCCATTTTGGCAAGAGCAGATGAAAAATAATGACTAGAAAATACTAAAATAGAAACAAAGAATCACAGAGTGTTAGGGGTTGGAAGGGACCTCTGGAGATCATCTAGTCCAACCCCCCTGCTAAATCAGTATCACCTAGAGCAGGTTGGACAGGATTGTGTCCAGATGGGTTTTGAATGTCACTAGAGAAGGAGACTCCATGACCTCTCTGGGCAGCCTGTCCAAGTGGTCTGTCACCCTCACAGTAAAGCAGTTTTTTCTCATCTTCAGATGGAACTTGTGTGATCCAGTTTGTGTCCCTGCCCTGTTGCTGGGAACCACTGCGAAGAGTCTAGACCTATCCTCTTGACACCTGCCCTTTAGATATTTATAAGCATATTTTAGTCTTTAGAAATATTTATAAGAACATTCTACTCTTTAGAACGATTAAATCTTTAATTGGTTGACCTATTTTATTTCATTAATCTAAAAGAGTCTATCTCTCAATAGAAAAACAAGAACAGTCAGATCCCAGATCACTATTTGGAATGGCTGCAGTCATTAGTAAGTATTTTGAATTGAGCAATATCAAAAAGGCAGACAGGCTAGCCTGTGCAAAACAGATAATGGAAATCTGCAAAGCTGTTTACTGCATAGCATTGGCCACATTTGGAGCTTCAAACATTCACAGAATGAAGTTCTAGGCACAAATCTTTAGTCTTCCTTACAGAAGGAACATTGAGCACTATATAAATTGTTCAAGCCACTCATCTTTGGACAATATAGTATTTTTTAGATCTCTCCCTACTGCTGCAAAGGACAAATATACCGTTTGTACTAAAATCTGATCTATTCAAATATTTGCTAGTTTTTTTGGGGTTTTTTTTGCCTCAAGGCCTTTGCTTAAAGTGATGCCACCAAAGAGGCAAGAGTAGGTTTTTTTCAGCTGCCAATACTACTGTAATCCCATTTGTAAAAATGTTAAAAGAAACCTTCAGAAATTGATTTATTTCACCTCCTCAGGCAATTTTTGTTGCAGGGTTTCTAAACCACTTGTTATCATTCCATTTCCATTTACACTGGCTTCGTTTCACCGGTTTTTGTGGCAGCGCTCTGATACTGTCATAAAAGGTGAGCCTGTAAAACCTAGGGAGGTGGAAATGTGGGTGATGTTTCACTTATTAGTGGCTCTTCACAGACTTTTTCCTCTCTAAATTCCATTTAGTAGCAGTACGAAATGCTATTTGTGTTTCTGTGATGGGGTTTTGAGGGTTTGGGTGTTTTGGTTTGATTTAGTTTTTTCTTTTCAGAAAGAAGTTTCTGTACATTTTTCATTCCCAAACAACTTGGAAGTGGGAGCATGAATATCACCTACAACATTATGGATGATTTAGAATGGATTTGTAAAACAAAGGTTCGAATAAAATTCATCCTCATTAATTACAAAGTTGAATCAACTGTTCATTGCTGTAATGTTTTTCCCAACCTGACGTAGACCTCTGTCTGAAGTCTTATATACATAGGAAATGAAAGCCAGCTTCACAGCTGAAGTTCTGTAAAATAACAGTTTCCTATATAGACTTTTGTGGATTAATCACAGAATTACAGAATCATAGCATCATAGAATGGTTTGGGTTGGAAGGGACTTGTCATGGTCCAATTCAATTAATTAATAATTGTATTTGAAAAAATATTATTTTTAGAAAATTACATAAACAGATCATAGATTCATAGAATGGCATGGGTTGGAAGTGACCCCAAGGATCATAGAGTTCCAACCCCCTGCCACAGGCAGGGCCACCAACCTCCAGGCCTGGATCTACACTAGGTTGCCCAGGGCCCCATCCAACCTGGCCTTGAACATTTCCAGGGACGGGGCATCCACTACCTCTCTGGGCAGCCTGTTCCAGCACCTCACCACTCTCTCTGTAAAAAACTTCCCCCTAATATCTAATCTAAACCTTCCTTCCTTTAGTTTTAATCCATTTATTTTTTAAAAAGTTGAATCCCCTCCTGTCTGTATGCTCCCTTCAGGGACTGGAAGGCTGCAATGAGGTCCCCCCGCAGCCTTCTCTTCTCCAGACTGAACAAGCCCAGCTCCCTCAGCCTCTCTTCATAGGGGAGGTGCTCCAGCCCTCTAATCATCTTTGTGGCCCTCCTCTGAACCCTCTCCAACAGTTCCACATCTTTCTTGTATTGGGGGCCCCAGATCTGGACACAGGACTGCAGATGGGGCCTCCCGAGGGCAGAGTAGAGAGGGACAATCCCCTCCCTGTCCCTGCTGGCCACCCCTCTTCTGATGGAGCTCAGGATACTATTGGCCTTGTGAGCTGCAAGAGCACACTGCTGGCTCATGTGAAGTTTCTCATCCCCCATGACACCCAGGTCCTTCTCAGCATGGCTACTCTCAAGGAGCTCTTCTCCCAGTCTATATATATGTCTGGGATTCTTCTGGCAGATTTCATAGGCTCAGTTATTTCTTCAAGCCTGTTACCTATATCCCTGTACCAGTTAGATCAGTAATAACAGCATGATGAAATTAATGATCAAATACAACAGTAATATAGTAATATAGTAGTAAAAACATTGTTAGTAAAAGACTACAAGTGAGGTTTAACATTTTTAATTAAAAAAACCCCAGGAACTAAGTCAGCAAAACAGATCTCAGTGATTTTACCACCTGTACCTTGTTAAACAATTTAAGGTACAGAAAATTTTTGCATTAGTCGGTTAAAGCTTTTTTAAGTAAACAGTTTCATCTGTTTACTCTCACATACGGATGTCACATCACATTCAATCATGTTTTCAGAGGGTATGTCACATGGACCTTTAGGAGTGAGTCTAGAGGAGGACCATGAAGATGATCAGAGGGAACAGCTCTTCTATGAAGACAAAACGAGAGAGTTGGCCTTTTTCAACCTGGAGAAGAGAAGGCTCCAGAGAGACCTTACAGCAGCCTTCCAGTACCTGAAGGGGCCTACAGGAAACCTGGAGAGGGACATTTTACTAGGAGGTGTAGTGAGAGAACAAGGGGCAATGGGTTTAAGCTGAAAGAGGGTAGATTCAGATTACATATTAGGAAGAAATTCTTTACAATGAGGGTGGTGAGGCAGTGGCATGGGTTGCCCAGAAAAGCTGTGGCTGCCCCCCTCCCCCCAGCTGTGGTCAAGGTCAGGCTGGATGGGGCTTTGGGCAACCTGGGCTAGTGGAAGGTGTCCCTGCCCATGGCAGAGGGTTGGAACTGGATGATCTTTCAGGATCCTTCCAACCCAAATCCTTCTGTGATTCTTGCCTATTCCAAAGTAATTATTAACTTGAGGTTATAAATCTTAAATTTCAGGAGAAATACAAGCTTTTTGTATGCTACTAGTAGCAATGCCCCTCCAGTGAAATGCACACACCTGAACTGCCTGTAGTTAGCAGGAAGGAGGAGCACCTGAAGGTAATTAACCAAATAAGGAATGGGACAGCAGTTGAGAGTTTTGCAGGACTTTCATTGGTTGTATTGAGTTATGGGAGGCAGCTTGTGAAAGATGTATTTTGGGAATCTGTTGAGGTGGCTCTAAAGATATTTTTCTAGGGAAAGGAAAAGTGGGAAGTCTGGGACTGGAAGAGGGGTGTTGGGTTTTTGCTGTGGATCCACAACCTGAGAGAAGCCGAAGATGGCAGAGTCTGAAGCTGGTGAAAGCAGCACTTGACACTGATAGAGTAAGAAATGTGAGATTTAAGTGGGTTTGATTGGTGTTGTTTTTTATTTTTCCTTAAAAAAGAAAATTGAATGATATTCAGCATGTGAAGAGGTATTGCTCTCTGTTTTCTTTATGATGGAGAGGTGGGTAAGCAAGGGGTAGTTCTATTGCGGAGGACTGGGTGTGCTCTCTGAGCTGGAGCTCTGCTAGTTGTAGTGTTCTTGCACAGTCTTTTAAGGGAACAGTCAGTGTTACCTTAAGCTTGGGAAAAGTCAATTTAGAGTCTCTGAATGAAAAACATGAACAACTTATTCTATATGTCTTCCCTTTTCTGTGACTGTAAAAATATAAAAGTTGAGATGTGATAGTGGGATTATATATGTTTAACACTTTCTGGGATAGAAAATAAGTTCAAAATTGTAGATCTTGTACTAATCTTATAGTGGCTCTTCATTCCTTCATGTATGAAATGGTATCTGAGTCAGGTTTTAAATCTTCACTTCCTCTGGGCAACAGAATGGATATGAATTATTAAAATAAGCCTGTGGTTAAACATGTGGCAGGTAACAGCCTGGTTTGCTGGAATGAATGCACTGGCCTCCTGGCTTTATGTGTGATTAGGAGTCTTAACCTGTGGGTAACTCTTCTCATTGTTGATAACAAGTACAGATAGGAGTTTAGCCCCCAGCATCTTATAATGATGAAGAAAACGGGAAATCCCTTTATAAGTCTTGACAGTGTGCTCTTTGGGCTCCTTCAGGTTGTATAATGAAGCAGATAAGTGTGGTGTGTGAGACCATGACTTGTAGTGACTCTGGCCAGCTTGCTTTGTGATGGTTTTTTTAAGCTTTTTTTATTATTTCTGGCACTTAGCCCTTCTGTAGAACAGCAGCTTATGGCAGTGGAGATGAAAATTCTCCAAGATACTGCAAAAATTATTTTATATATCGAGATAAATGACTCGGTCCCAAACAGGATTATAATAAAAAATAACAATTTGTTAAACAAATAAAGGCAAGCAAACAGTGCTGGGGTGCACAACCAGCACCCGGTGCGCCGGAAGTCTCCGCTCCACCAAGACGAACGCTGTACAGTTCTAGTCCCTGGCTTATATGTCTTATAGGGATAGGTATATCTTCTTTCTATGCATGCCCTCTTCCCCAATCTGGTGAATGTTTTGGCTAGCTTCACCGCCCACCGGCTTAAACTGAAAATTAATAAATAAATTAAACTCAGGAATGATGTGCCAGGAATCCATAGATTCCTTCAGATCCATAATTGTGCATACCTGTTACTGATTATGTTGGATGCCTAAAACATGGAAGGGGTTTGCTTGGTGTTTAATGACAGTGCATTTTGAGGATAATTTCCAGCGATGCCAAATATGAGATGGCACCTTTTAAACATTTTTAATGTGCTGTACTTAGTATTTGACTTCGGTGGTGCAGTGAGGTATTTTTGGAGAAATACAATAGGTAGCCTAAAGCTTTAGTCCTTAAGGGTACCCTTTGACTTCCCTTCTGATCTGTGGTTGATCAACATAATCTTTGATGCAGCACCTGCCATTGACTTAGTGTTTTTGTGTGATTTGGTGAGTTTGATGCAGAATGAGCTTATGGAACTCCTTGACATCAAATTACATTTAAAGAATAGTGTGATATATGTCCATCTGATTCGTGTTAATATGGAAGAATGTTGGGGGTGCATAATGACATACCCTTGTATGGCTACGGGCCTGGGAGGGACAGTTTAAGGTTTTTGCATGGACTGAATGAAGTATGTTGAAGCAGCGACAAACTATATAAATGTTGTGCAAAGCTTTGCCTAAAGGATCACAATGTTAGCATTGTGATACCTCAGGAGAAACATCTCGTCTCTGAAAAGGAGGTAATAAAGAAGAAGGAAAGAAGAGTAGGAAGGCACCTCATATCTGCAGAACCAGCTGCCTGAGTTCGTTAGCAAGACAAAAGCTAAAGCTCACCTACAGGATGTCTTGTGGGGGCACTCCAGCATGTCATATATGGTTGTTCAGTTTAAACCGGAGGGTGGTGCTATCCCTGGAAGATATATAAGCCAAGGACTGGAACTATACGGTGTGTGTCTTGGTGGAGCTGAGACTCCTGGTGCACCCGGCGCTGCCTGTGCACCGCAGCACTGTTTACTTGCTTTTATTCGTTTAATAAATTGTTCAATTTGGTTAAAAATCCTGTTTGGGACCAAGCCATTTATAAAAATAGTATGTAAAACCTGAAAGATTTGGCACTGATGTGAGACAGCTCTCTGGTGTTTCATATGGCTGTTGATCTCCTGTATCACTTTCTGAGAAAATTGGAGAAAGGTGTTTTTTTTCTTATACAGATATTGAGGGAAGGAAAATAGTTCTCAGTTTTTTGTCATTTGTATATAGCTTACCCAAAAGTACTTTTGGGATAATTCATTGAAACTTAGACTTACCTATTGCCTTGTTATTAATAACATTGATCCTTTTGGCGAATATCTTTTGTAAGATATCTGATAGCTAAATTAGTGCAACAATGTTTTTGTCTAAGCCAAATGAATTCTAGTTAATACTTCTGAGCATTTCTTGGATCAATCTGCATGGATGTATAAGCAGTGCTTGTATAGGTTGAATAGATCTGATGCTCCATGTAAGTGCTTTCTTAGTTTTTTTGGCCTGATTTAAAAAAAAAAAAAATACTACTTATGGGTACAAGATTCCCCTCTCTCTAAATTTCTTTTCTTTTTAATTTTCTCCAGAAAATTTGTTGAACTTGGAATAGTTTTGTCACATGTGGTAACCTGAACGCATCACTATACTGTAGACAGTTGTAAGAATAAATAAGCTAGCAAGTGGCAAAAATACCTCAATTTTTCCTTTGCAACTGCTGATTGGTTTTTGGCAATCCTGAAATCAGTACATATTCTTGTTAAAAGTGGTCTGGTTGTATGAGACTCTTCATGCTGGACAGCTGTTTCTGATAAAGCTTTTCTGGAAAGCTTCATTTGCTTCACTTTGACCATGAGGGCAGTGCAGAATGTTTATTAAAAAATAAATCTAGTGACTGGGAACAAGAAAGTGATTATTTTTCATTGGAGGGATTAGGAGCAAAGCTGGTTTTGTCTTAAAGATACCTACAAAACGCCTGCAAAGATCATTACAGCTTTAGCCTTGTTTGGAGGCTTGTTGGTTTCTATGTGAACAGCTGGGATGCAATAAAATTTCATAACTACACTCAGGAAAAGCTCAGTCCCAAATAAACTGTGATGGGTTGACCCTGGCTGGAGGCTAGTTGACCACCAAAGCCCTCCCCTGAGAAGATACAATGAAAGACTCGTGGGTTTAGATAAGGACAAGGAGAGATCATTCACCAGTTACCATTGTGAGCAAAACAGACTTTAAAAAAAAAAAAAAAAGTTTTTCTGTTGAAATTGGAGTTAGTCTGAAGTTAGATCATGGTGTTGGAGCACTATGAAGTTTTGAATCTCCAAGGATGGAGATGCCAGATCCTCTCTGGGCAGAAGTTCCAATCATCCACTATCATGGTGATAATTTTTTCCTAATGTAAAATTAGAATTTTTCATATTGGGGAACTTGCTGGTTACTTCCAATCCTTTATGCATTTCCAAACGAACCTGGATTTTCCTAGATTGCTCCAATAGGTAGCTGAAGACAGCAGTAAGGTTCACTTAGTTGTCATCTTTAAAGAGCTCAAAAATTGCATTCCTCCAGCCTTTTCTTTTACAGACCTTTAACCATATTGCCACACCCCACCCAGGAGGACTTGCCACTCTATGTAGTACCAGAAAGTCCCAAAATGTATCCTCATGAGAACAGGGTTAAGAAGTTCTGTGCAGAGCCAGTTCGATCTATTGCTACTCTATTAGAGAAAAAAAAAATAATCTGTGTATTTATAGACCTTCACACTATAAATGGCTGAATATCAAGATCTGTAAAGTGACAATGGAGAATGAATGTTTTGGTTTGAGCTTCTTTCCCCCTCAAACAGGCTACACTCAGTACTGGTATACCACTGTGTTTTCTGTTACGGGTTGTGTTTCATCTGCGTAGACAGGCCAAATATATTCCATCTGTGGCTGAAAAGTATTTTAGCGTGTGCATTTTGTGCAGATTAATGCTGCTGAAAGCTAAGGAAGGAGCAATATTTTAAGCTTAAAGTATTACCGTATGCTCAATATGAAGTAGTGCAAGTTTATCAAATGACAGTTTCATTAGTAGAGGGACTTGAAATGATTCTGCTTTCTTAGCACACACACTTGTCTGTCTAAACAGTTCCCTTTCTGGTCGCGGTAAAGGGCTATGTGTTAATTGCCAAGATACATTTCCAGACTAAAGCAACATGGGAAGGGCTGTGATTATTTTTTTTTTTTTTTCCTGCATGATGAAATGAATGTGCCAAACACATTATGATTCATGAGCTATGACTACCTAGCAAAAATGTGTGTGTGGGGATGACTTGGTAGGCTAGCAGTGTTTTAATTCTGTACAGTGTCTGAAGAATAACACTCTAGATTTTCATCTGCTGTCTAGTTTCTGTTTGCACTCAATTTCATGGCATTTGATCTCACTGAATTTATTAGAATACCAGGAAGCGATGCTTTCAGAACCATTTCAGGAAACAAGGCCACTGTAGAGGCACCCAGGTAGTCCGTTGAGTGATTGAGTCTTCTATTAGAGCCTTTTCCATGATCTTTCTTAGGATTACTGCAATATAAATAACTTGAAGAAATAGATTTCAAGTTGATGTGTTAAATCCTCAAAGTTTGCCACGTACTTTATTTTTCCCATGCCTGTAAAACCTTTCAGTGCATAGATTAAAGGTATAAAAGAATATATGTCTTCCTTTATTGTGAATTGCAGTGTCAGCCTAAAGAATGATCTCATAGTTCAAGGAGGATACTATAGAAACAGTTTTATTTATTGAGCAGATAAAAAAATATGTATTGTAGGAGTGATATTACTATAACTAAGCAGGTAGGTCTAGAAATCATAAGAGCTCAGGATGTTCAGTTACTGCTCGGAGAAGTACCTATATATGAACTGAATTCATGCCAAGTGGAGTAAATGCTGGTCAGGCACAAGGTAGCAAAAGTTGTATAGTTCCAGGCTGATACAACATTTTTGCCTTTTTATCAAAAAGAAATTTTAAGGCATTCTATGTAGTGTGAAGTGTTGAGACTAGCTGCTTCTATCTTTCTGTGTGTCTCAACCTCATTTTCTTTCCTCCACCTGCAATATGTGCTAGCTTCCTCTATTTCAACAGAAAATGTTAGGTTCAGGAAATACTTTATTGTTATCAAAAAAACCCATCCCAACTCCTTCGAATCAGATCTCTTTGAATTCCTTAACAGAAAGGTAGAGACGTATCATGGAGATCCTAAAATACCTATCCTAAATTAATAGTGAACTGTCATACAGTATGCTCTAGATGTAGGGCAGTAGTGATTATCACTCCAACTTATTAAATAGAGCAAGAGGCACATTTCCCTAAAACCTGCAACATATACTGCAGGTGAGAGCTCATACAGAAGTCTGAACCTGAGATGTGGTTACCTGGTGGTACCTCTGCAGTTCGAGAGGAAAAAAAATCAACCTGGTTATTTCTGGAATTGGAGTAAATGAGGCAGAAAGGAATAGGAGTAATAGGTTGATAAGTACACAGAAAGCAAAAAGATTAGAGCACACAGCTAATTAGCACATGGGAGACAGTGTTGTTTAAAAAGAAAAGAAGAAGTTGCAGAAAGCTTTTTGCTGCCTTTTGTGGCCTTGACTGTAAGCTTTCCTATGTATTTAAAGCTCTCCTCGCTTTGATCTCTGACTCATCCAAGTCTGTTTTCGAAAGCTCAGAATTGGTGAGTGATGGGGAACCACCTGATCATTGTCATTCAAGCATAGAGTTCCTTTTGCATGTTTTCATGTGAGTGGTCTTAATCCTAATTTTGCAATGAACTGCTGGTTTGGTGATACTGCTGTACTAATATGTTGTTTATAGTTATTTATCCCCTGCAGTTTCAGATGCCAATTAATGAACTGTAACATCACTGTAAAATAAATTTCATAGGGGATGATTTTTAAAAGGTAGGAATTGTCTGAACCATCCAGATTAAAAATATGTCAAAGCATTTTTGGTGCATTTTGGTGGTTTTTTTTTTATGAGCTGAGTTCAAGAAACTCTTTTCAGATGAAATTTGAGTAAAAAGTGGCTCTTTGGTGTGTTGTCCTGTACCCAGTGGATTCCATACCTCCATTGCAAAATAAAAAATCAGCTAGTGATGTGAGCTGACAGTATACCTCTGGGTTTGTGGGACAGTAATGGTGTCTTGCATCTACTCTAATCATTAAGAAAGCAACATCTTACTAGTATCAGCCAGATCTAACATTGTCTTTGGCAATATTTCTGTAAAGGATGTAAAAATTTTCTTTGTTCTGTTCTCAAAATGAATCAAAACATTTGTTTTGGTAAATTATCTTAAAGTCAGTGAGCGATGTGATTACAGTTTATCAAAAATAGTTCTGTATGTAAATGTAAGACTGCTAATAACATGGGAAATGTAATTTTTCTGAAACTGTAAAATGCAAGGGATTTTCTTGTTTTCTGGTCAGTTACTGTATATGGCATAGAACATATGAGATACAAGCTTTCTCTGAAGTAGCAGCTAGAGGGCCAACATGGTAGTCCATGCCATTGCAAACAGTACTATCTTAGTGAGTCAAGACCTGGTTATCTATTTCTAGGTGTCCTAAATTTACCTGTCATCATCTTGAAACGAGTCCTATCAAAAATCCTTTGTCTTCAGTAAGTGCGAACAGGTCTGTCTTTCAGTGCTCTCTGTTGGGGAGTGTGTGGATGTGTTAAACAGGTGGGTTAAAAAGCTTCAGAACTGTTTGAAATTTTGCAGTGATTGTTTAGGGACTGCATCAGGGTAAAAAGCATAATGCGTTGGCAGTTTGAGTGTAGAAATATGATGTTCATCACACCTACTGATGTACTTTTACTTTAGTTCAAAGGTTATAATGATTTGTGCCTTTCTATTACACAGGCTATCTGGATTTCAGCTTCCGTCATCTATTGTGAGCACAGGATCTATCCTCACCCTCTGTTTCACCACAGATTTTGCTGTCAGTGCTCAAGGCTTCAAAGCTATCTATGAAGGTAAGGACTCTTCCTACTAGTTCTTCCTTCCACTTTATATGTATTTTCATGTTGAAACGTTATGTTTCAATTTTAATTGGTTTTGGGTTCATATCACCAATGAATATTGCATAAACTTGTTTTTTTTAATAGCGTGATGAAATGTTGCTACATCACTGCCATAGTCCTGATTTTGAGGTTTAATTTTAAATTAATACTTTATTTTTCTGTTGGAATTAAGGCTCCCAAAGCTGGATTCAGAAATGCTTACATTTTAATAGTTTCCTTATTTCCTAAATGATTTCTTTTGACAATTGCTTTAGGCAGTGCCTAATTTGAGTGGTATAATGATAAAAATGAGAGGAGATGTGGATTCTAACTGGTCTTGAAAATCAATTGCTAATCTTTTCCTTGTGGAAAATTTAAAACAATGACGAAAATACATGCATATATAAATTAATAAAAGAAAAAAAAAAAACCCCAAACAACCAAAGTAGCAGAAACCTGTTCCTGTGGAAGATGCTAGACAACAATGGTGACTGCACAGTTCTGAGAAGAAAAAAAAAAAAGAGGCCAAACATTTCATGTCTTCTAGTGTTTACCAAGGGTTAGGTTCATAAAACGAAACTGGTACTATTTCCTAAATATTTTTCTGAGTTTTACAGAAAACTTTGAGATCTGCAACCTTTGTGTGGGAAAATTAACAGGTATAGTGGTATTAATCGATTGCTTAGCATTGTTGGATAATGAGGGTGTTTCAAGTGTAACTTCAGGATTGATTTCAAACTTACTGTGTGGGGTGGGGGGCTTTTTGTTGTTTTTATTGATACTATTTATGGAAAATATAGTACTCTGAGAACGAGAATTTGCAGAAAACTCAGTTTCAGATTACTTCTCAAATACAGAGCCATTTTTTCAATGGCTTCATAGGTATAATGCTTTGAAAGTGTTTATTCTGGAAAAGATGTGTACATGGTTAAAAATATTTTGCTTTTAATTGCTTGTCAGTGAGGTTGCTGTAGAATTCTAATCTAGAAAGTAGTATGGTTTGATTCTACCTATTTCATAGGGTTAGCACATCCAAGTATGTAAATCCAGTATTTGAAATCTCTAAGTTGCTTTGCTTTTCTTTAAACTAGTGACTGATTTTTATCTTCAGATACTTGATGAACTTTGATTACATTTCTTCTAGATCTATTCAAGTCCCTTGAAACTTTACCCTTTTTCTTGACAACACCTAATTCTTCTCCATATTGATGCATATCTTTCTATCATATTTGATTAATACTTTGAAATCACAATGTTTCCTAAGTATGTCTTGAAATCACTACACTCCTGAGTGGATTACCTGTGTGTGAAAAGATGTGAGTCTGTCCTTGAGGCTTTTTTCGATTAGGATCCATAGCTCAGCAGTTTCTCTTTCCTTGGTAGCTATTCCTTCCTTTCTTTGTCTCTCAAAGCCTTATAGCCTCATAAGTCCACTGATCAGTCTGGCTGGTGGGTTTTGGATTTTTGGGAGTTTCTCTGGGGTTTTTTTTGTCTTTTTTTAATTGAGGTAAGGGCTGTGAGGAAAGACTAGGAAGCTTTCATTTTAATAGTTTTCATAAGGAAAGGAGTATCAGACCCCACAAACGCACCAGGAACTGTTTTTGTTGCCTCAATAGGAAGTTGCTTTCTGCATGCCTTATCTCTCTATTCTTGTGGATGCGTGTGATGGCATATAACATTAGTTTATACATCTGAGCAGTTTGTTTTTCATATGGAAAAAGACAGTGAAGTATACTAAAGGACATCTCTTGACTGTCAACTTAGGAACACATGCACCGAGCCACAGGCCGTAATATAATGACACTTCCTGCTGGCCTGCTTTCTTGTAAAAACCCCAGCAGAAAGAGCTGTAATTAACACTGACAGACAGCACCACTCTGGTTAAACAACACTGCCCCCTTGCAGATGTAGTGCTTTAAACCTGGAATTGTCCGTTAATTTTCAAGTGTATTCAAAATACAACGTCCAACCCTGGAAGAAATGGTGAATGTCACTCAAATGACAGCGTCTCAATGGGGACTGATGATTCGGGAAGGATTTGGAGTAGTATGGGGTAAGGTGTTTTTTGTGAATGCTTGGGGTGATTTTGACCTCAGTGGCCAACTGAGTTAGTGAAACACTATAGTTGAAGAACTGTAGTGACAGTTCCCTAAACTACTTGTTTTCAATAGTGATAGCTTCTGGCTTCTATGATATGTGTAATTTTGTGACTAACCAGGTGATCAGCCTGGATATTACCAGTCACTGGAAGTCTTTCTATGATCGTTTTACTGGCTACCTATCTGTAAGCTAATTTGATTTTACTGAAAATACCTGGTTATCCCTGGTTTCAGCAAGCTTGCTCTTTCTTCTCTGGACTAAGTGAATTGCTCTTCAATTGAAAGTGTGGGAAAGATTGAAGTGCTACTGACTGTTGCCATCGAAGAATTTGGGACCCTATGGGTTTGTAATGCACAGTTTGGAAAACGTTGATTTAAACATCTTTATTGGAGGGAAGTTTTTAACTGTATGGCAGCTGTCAAGGACAGTATGTTTTAAAAATAAACTTTTAATGGGATCTGGGGAAGTGATTCTGTAACAAATTTTTGTATAGAAGCATGAAAAATAAAGTGTTCGGTCACTATGAAAAGGCATGCAAAGGAATTGCTCTGGGTTTGCACCACTTTTCTCTCTAGCAGATGAAGGTAGGTCTGAGAAATTAAAATATTTGGACTAATGAAGGAACTAATTTATAAACTATCCGTATTCTGGGGAAACAAACTAGTGGGTTTTGGTGTTTAGGTGTTCAGGGGGTTTTGTGATAGGCTGCTCTTTCTTCTAAATAGGAAAACTTTGTCTGATTAGGATTGCTACCTTCAAGCAGTGTAAAACAAATTGATTGATTAGTGTCTTCAAAGTTAGCACTTCTATTGAAAGTCAGTATTTTAAATGTAATAATGTGGGGGGAAAAAGCTAATGTTTTAACAACAATGACACTGTTCTCCTGAAAGACTTTACTGGGCTAGGTTCTCTCCTATGCTGAGCTTCTGCTTTGCAGAGCAGCGAGGATGCTGTTGGGAGGTCTCACCATTACTGTTGACAAGGTGCTCTTTTTAACTTTCCTGGTGAACAAAGGTAGGGTGCTGAACCAGGAAAGAAGGCATATGGACCATGCCAAGAGGTACTGAACAGCCTCTGAGGTTATACCCGTGCTGGTATCCCTAGCAGAAAGTGAACACTACATCCCATTTCCTGGGTTGAGATTGATTTATGCATTGAATTGGGTATGTCCTTGATTTATGACCTCATTTCCCGTGTAGCAATGACATAATCAGGTCCTCTGTGTTTTTGCAATATATAATAGGTTAACAATTAACCTAGGGAAATTCCATTCCTGTGCTCTAAGTCCCTTGAAGATTTTTTTCTACTGATCTGATTTAGCCTGCTCTCACCCCTAGACCACATAAATATCGACACTTAACTAAATATGCTTTTTGTGGCAGCAGACCAGCAAAAGCTGTCTAGTTTTAACAAGATACTGACGTAGTTGGGCAGTTGCCAAGTTCTTAGGCTGAAATGTAGATTTCTTTACTATATAATTACTTCACCAGATTTATATGTCTATTTCTGAGAATCTCTGGTATTTTTAACTGATAATACTTCCACCTTTCTCAGTGATCACATCAGCACTCTAAACTTTTAGTACAGGTGGAAGCTTGAATTATTCTTACTTTCTGGAACTAAAATGACCTATGTGACTTTCAAACACATTATTATATTGGTGAAAACTATAAATTTCAGAAGTAGTAAATTGAGTTTATAGAATTTGTCAGATTAAATTATCTGCTAAATGAGATATTGACCCTTATCATCACTGTTGAGAAATAATTAAATCTGAGTTTTAAGCGATGGGATTGGGGAGTTGAAGGATAGATTCTGTATCTGTAAGGTGTGGTTGTTTTTTAATTGACAGTGTTTTACATCATATCAAATACATTTAGGCTTTGCAGGGGTACATGGGAAGAATTACAAAGTAGTTGTGACTCTAGCAATTTTAATTCCCTATTAAAATCAGTTTAATTCATATTCTCTAGAATGTGATTAACTGTTTTTAAAAAGGTGCTTTGAGGGCTACAAACAGAAGTAAAAATTCAGCATTGTTGTGTCATTGTAGTAGTTTTCTTTGGAAATACCATGAATATTTCTCCCATACCAAACGTGTATATGTGATTGGAAATACAGAAACATGCTCTTTAAATGAAAGCAATAGCTGAAGCGTTGTGCACGTACTTAATTGGAGTAATGCATGGTAGAATTATTATATGGTCAGTCTTCTGGTAAACGAATGTGCCCTGCCATTCAGGAAATCAGGTTGTCAAGTGCAGAAGATTCAATAAATGTAGAAAAGCTTAATTTAAATAACATTGTTAGTCATCAGTGTAAAACGAAATGTGGGTTTCAGCTGAAAAGCAACCAAGCATTGTTAACCTTCAAAGGCAGTGTAGCGGCAAACACTAGTGTAGGGAAATAAAAGCTGTCTCGGTTTTTTTGGTGGTTGTTTTTGTTCTTTCTAACCACGCTTTGTAATGTGGAACTGGTAGATAGTATTTAAGCAACAAATCATATGTACTGGACTTGATGTGTGTTAGTACCTCTCTTTGTTTGCCAGAGGAAGAGCTTTTGCATGTCCCTCTATCCTACTTATCCTCGGGGCGTACTTCCTTTTTTCTTTTGTTCTTTGAATTCTCAAAGCTTTCTACTCACACCCAGTATTAACATTCATACTGCCAGTCACCTCATCCTGCCTTATGCATCTGTCTTTCCTGAAGCTTCTTTTAAAATCCTGTTCAGCATCAACAGCAGAAAGTAGTGATACACTTCCACACTGTAAAGTGTTTGATGAAATTGTCTTTTTTTTCCTTTTACTTCTCCCGTTCTCTGAATATCTGTTATTTGGTGTGTTTTTTATTTTAGGGTTCAATACTTATTTAAAACAAACTATAATACTATTTAAAACAAACAAAATTAAAACACTTCCCCAGACAATTTGGAAATTTTAATCTCTTCTATTAATTCCATGAGTTTACCAAGATAACTTTCCCAAGGCACTGATTTTTTGAGTCAGCATGGACCCAAACAAGTAACAGACCTCAAGGCTGAAGCTAAGGTTTCTTTTGTTTGCTTTCCCTCAAGTGCCAAAATACCTTTCCCGTGCTCTTTTAAGAGTAAAAATGGACTGCTTGCTGAGTCAGTGCTTGAAAGTTCTTGCTGTCCATAAGTCTGTTTTGGCTAATGGCTGTGTAGCTCTCCCAGCAAACTGTGATGCAGTGATAGGACTAGTTACTCCTGGGAATGGACATGTTCAAAACAAACAGTATAATGAGGCGAGTATTTCTTGTTGAGAGTGGGAAAATAAGTTGGCAGGGAAAAAAAAAAAAACCTCTTATGGAAGTCATGCATAACAGTCACGTATTGTAAAATGAGTTAATCTCTCTAGTTTACTCATAGGTGCTTTTTTATTCATTAGATAATATTTAATTTTGATTACTCCATTGATTTGAGACTGAATATGACTCCTGAACCACAGTGGATATCCAGCTCTGAAAAGGTCCAAAATATTTTAATGACTATCTAACGTTCATTTGCATTGAGAGCAATGCAGTTAATTCTATATTTTGTTGCATTGTTCTTGTGATAGATTGGGTTGGTTGTTTCAAATCTATAGCTATTCCCTCCTCTACTGTGACTTTTGGAGAACGAAGCACAAATTGCAGGGTTTTTTTAGCATTTATTTGGTAAGAAAACAAAGCTAATGCCGCAAGAATACCAGCGTTTATGATAGTATTAAATGTCATCTTGGCAGCTATACATCTTATCTAGCAATCTTACCATTGATTGTTAGTGTAATTGGCCATAACATCTGTTAATAGACTGATACATTTCTTTTGCTTTTCTTAGTTTAATACTTTTTGCTTACTATTTTGTTAGTCTGTTCTTTTCAAACAGATCTTTGCTGAAGCTTAAAGCAATGTGTGCATGTACACATGACCAGGTAAACCAAAAGCTTTGTGTAGTGAAAGCACAGACTCAAATGGGATCTTTTTAGGCTGAAATTTGTAGTTGTATCTCTTTAAAGCAGAAGCAATTGTTTTTTTGAGAATGAATTTGGGTATAGATTTCCTCTGTAAACTCAGGTTGTTAAAAAGAAAAAAAATACTTTTTCCTAGCAATTTTTTAAAAATTTTTTCTGAAATAGTACAATCTGAATGACTGTTTATGATGACCTACAGGAAAGAAATCATAACGCAGTTACAAACGAAACTCATATTTTGTGTGTCAAAGCATGACACAACACGTAGCAGCAAAATCACAGGGCAGAAGAGGTCTAGCAGTGCTGTGGGGCTGTTCTGTGGGACTTCTGATAGCTAAACTAGCCTGTCAATGAACTTGGTGTCAAAAGAGTTCACTTGAATAATAATGGCTAAAGCAAAAGATTTTTTAGCCTACATATATTCAGAAAAATTATGGAAAAGTAAATAGAAGTTGTTTTCTGAGGAGAGATAGGTAAAATAATCTGCTTGAGCTCTGAAGTGTATGAATAGATCTAAAACTTGCTCAAAAGGATGAATTTATAGGAAACTGAATTTAGTCAGTAGAGGCAGGTAATGAGTGCACTTTTCTATGCCTTCTCTTTGCAGTCTTGCTTATAGGAAGAGAATGTGCAGAGAAAGAATAACTGTATTAAGTATATTCCACAGCTTTCTTGTTTATGAGAGTTTATGGTGGATAACTTCAACTGCTAAAAAAGAAATAAAATTCCTTTGTGTGGTTAAAATGCTTAAATGTTGTGCTTCAGCAATAATAGAAGGACTGTGAGTCAAATCTGGAATGTAATTTCTTAAACTACCCAAAGGCAGAAATATTCCAATTGGAAGTTCTAGGAAATTCTTTCATAAGAAAAAAACACTGTAATGAAAGTTGTGATGGAATAAACTCTACCTGAATTAGTAGAAAATAGAAGATGTAGGACTCATTATCAATGAGTTAATTTTGTATCTAAAGGAAGAATAATTTTATAAGAGCCTTTCTGTGTCAACTGTTTTCTTCTTTCCAGCTCCCACCATGGGTAGTTCCATCTGTAATGCAAAGTCAGCCTTTAGGTGGCAAGTAGCCCTCAGAAAAGGGATTAGATATGTTCTTGGAACTGTCTTTGTGACTGACTCTTGAAATAAGGTATTATTTTGTGCCTTCTAGTGACTTACTGATCTATATAACTACTACTGTGTTCATTGTCCTCGGTGCATGAACCAGTAGCAAAACTAGCGTTGGTCTTTCATACCTGCTTTGTAATCATTTAGTCGGCTTGTAACTTCTGTCCTCACAACACTCAGTTGGGTTTGTTGTTGCAAACAGGAGTGATTGGTAAAAGTGGGCTTCCTAGAGTTAAGGAGTTACTCCTCTCACCTTGGTGCCAGTTATAAACCAAAACAACTCCTTCTGTATGGAAAACAGGAGTGGGAAGTCAAAGTCATAGCAGGATTGTTTCTCTTTTTCATAACCTGAGTAACTTAATATAGTGGTTTAATTTCTCTGCTATTGAGTATTGAGATTCTGAAGGAGCTAATCTACATCCTAACAGCTCATCATCCCAACTGTGCTGATACTAACACCCTGTTTCGTGTTCTTTCTTATCTCCCATCATTAGTATGTGGTTGTATGACTAATATTAACTTGTGAAAAATACTTCAAAGTTGTCTTTTTTTAAATGTCAAAATTCCTTTAGTGCAGTCACTGCCTAGTCTGAATCAGTATTAAGATATTGTCATAGTTTAACCCCAGCAGGCAGTGAAGCACCACACAGCTGCTTGCTCACTCCCCCTGCGGTGTGTTGGGGGAGAGACTTGGAAGAGTAAAAGTGAGAATACTCATGGGTTGAGAGAGACAGATTAATAGGTAAAGAAAAAGCTGCACGTGCAAGTAAAGCAAAACAAGGAATTCATTCACTGCTTCCTATCAGCAGGCAGGTGTTCAGCCATCTCCAGGAAAGCAGGGAAGACAAACACCATTGTTTTGAAAGTCCCTGCAAAACGGCAGTCCTGGACAAATTCTATCCCTCCCAGTTTTATTGCTGAGCATGATGTCCTATGGTATGGGGTATCCCTTTGGTGGTTGGGGTCAACTGTCCTGACCAGGTCCCCTCTTAACTCCTTGTGTACCACTGGCTGACTCAATGGCAGTACAGGAAGGGCCTTGATGCTGTATGGGAATTGCTAAAACATCGCTATGTTATCATCTCTCTCTTCATCACAAATCCAAAAGATAACTTCATATTGGCTTCTTTGAAGAAATTTAACTGATCGCAGCCAAAACCAGTAGAAATTTGTAGCATGATGTAAATATACTGCTTATCAGTATGTTGTAGTCAGCATAAAAGTAAAAGAAGAAAAGGAATAAAAGCAGAATAGGAATAAAAATAGAAAAAGGCTGGCTGCTTCTCTTCAAAATGCTTTAGTAATTCTACTCAGACTTTTACTTGTCAAAGTCAAAATATTTTCTCTTGATGGAGCACCTGTTTGAGAACCAGACAAGGTCAGAACTTCTGAAATTCTGTAATCGTGCTGTATTTTCTTTTAAAAATTCAGCCACATAAGGAACATGTGGAACGCATCTTTCCTCCAAGTGATTTTTCTGAAACAAGCCATGCAGCGTGACTCAACAGAGCTGGCATTTTTCTTGTTCCATCTTACAGCCAACTGAGATTTGGGGAAATATTTTTATTTTCTGTTCATAGCCTTACAGATTTTCTGTATGTAAGTATTCAGTTAAGCAGCCTGTGGCCAGCCCTGTCCCCACTGTAAATTTATTTTAAATAGCAACTGCTGCCAAATATCGGAATGTCAGTAGTTTAAAGAAAAAGCCTATATTGTGTTCAATTTACATAAACTTTCAGTTCTGGATGTGGCATTTATCTCTTTACCAATGTGGAAATTAAGATACTGCCAGCATCTTGTGTGTGTTGCCAGATTATTTGGAGGATATTTTTGAAACATTTATCCCCAAACTTCTATCTGGCTGAAGAGTTAAATCTTACTTCCTTTTCTAATTATCAGATGTATTCTGTAATGTTTATTTACATTCAGAATGGTCCCCAGTAAGGAGGTAGTCCGAGATGAAATGCAACTGACACTTACCTAGATTTTAATGAATCAGAAAGACTGGTACTATGGCCTGCTTGATTTCTGATCTCACTTGTAAATAAAGCTCTTTATCCCTTTGGCTGATCCAAAGTAGGGAAAGTTGTGTTGGGCTTTTCATCTCTTGGATACTAAAAGTGCATTTTCAGCCATACCAGTCTGATTTTTGGATTGTTGTAGTCCTTCATAGTGGTTTTTTAGCTATCACCCCAGTCTGATTTTTGGATTGTTGTAGTCCTTCATAGTGTTTTTTTAGCTATCACCCTTTAAGTAATATCGCTTTTTATTATAAAAACTTATTTCTGCCTTTTAAAGTCCCTGCTAAGAATTGCTTTTGATAATTACTTCGTATTTATTACAAATCCGCTTTCAATAGCGAAGATGGCTTACAGGTTTTGTGTCTTTTTGTTGCAAAAATGAAAAAGGAAAAATCTTTACTTTTGTCTGGAATCATTGTTTGCAGACTTCTATTCCTCTAAACTGGAAAAGGGTGCAGACTGTTGTGGGGTAAAATCAGTATTTTCAGAATGGAATGGTTAGTGGGCCAGAAAATAGAATTTTGGATTTGCTATGTTACTGTAGCCAGCAGCTGTTACCCTGATTAATTAAAGGTTGCATAATTTGCTATGTTAGATGAATAGTTAACATACAAATACAGTCGCATACCTTTCTTTTCATCTTTTCTTGTATAACTTTAAGCCATTAGTAATTGTACTTTGAGATACTTTGTTATTCACATCCTTCCCATATATTGAGGGTTTTATTTACGTAACCTTTCATGTTTTTCTTCTTTAATTGGGATAATGGCAGATGTCTAGAACTTTGCAACAAAATATACTCATCAAAACAAGCATGTCTAAATTTTGACTAAGGCATTGATCTCTTTCAGTAATGAATAAAGTAGCTGGTACATCAGTCACCTGTTAATTGCGAAAGGGGGTAAGTTGACTGTGGTACACGTAATGCAAGCACTGTATTATAAGTGGAACTTTTGAGATTTGATAAAAACTATCATATAATCTTCACCATGTGCATGTTAGAATGCCATGTTTTTGTACAGTACTATTGCACCACATAGTGATGTTTCCTGGGTGAATAAACTAAACAATTTTGCATATATAAATACTAACTTCATTAGATACACATGCTGCTCTAAATCAGTCTAGAAGACGGCTTTGAGTACTTGTTAACTCTGTATTTTGTATTTGTGTCCTCTAACACAATGCTTTGAAAGCTTTCATTTTGTATATATTGGAAGACTTCCTAATATAATTATTCCATTATTTGTACTTCCAAGAAATCTTGTCATAAGGTTCTTTCAAGCCAGTTTATTTGATTGACCTGAAAAGGACCATGGGAGTCATGGAAGGTCACACAGTCTTTGGACTTTTGAGATATGTGCCTTTCCTATATTTGCTTAACAAGACAAGGGACACCTGTGTGGGTCAGTGGGTTGTAAACCTTAAGTTGTGAGAATGCCAAAATAGCAGTTTTGGATGCACAGGATCTTATTTATAGAGAAAGAGGCAACACACTCTGTGTGTGTGTATGTAAACCCAAGAATTGCTATCATAATCAATTTCTTAAATGTTTAATCATTATCAGTCCAGATGAAATGCTTATAGGAAAGGGGAAAAAAAACCAATGCTGTTAAAGTAGTTATATGCATGCTGCTTGGTTTCTACCCCTTTTCCTAGTGTTTTGCTTACCTCTCCTCTGCCCCTTTACTTCCTGTAGTTGATGTGTTTTTCTTTCTCACTTTAGGATGCACCTGAGTTTACTCTTGCTAAAACAATTTCATACTTTGGCTCTTTCTCCCTTGTTCTGCAGTTCCATGTCACATCCATACTTATTTTATGTTGTGACCCGTGCATGCTAGATCCTATTACTGTCAGTCCTAAAACCCGTTTTGTCCAGGTCTGCATTTCTTTACTGACCATGGGTGAGTTGTTTGTATATGTGGGCTCTCTAGTTTCAAGCCTTTGTCATACTGTTTCTTGTCTCTGTGCGTGTATTTCCCTGCACTGCATCCTGTGTTGCCACTTATCAAAGCCTCTGCAGTCAAACCAGGAATATATTTCTCTTAACTATGTCATTGTGCCATCTGTGTGGAGTAACTGCTTGCCACAGCTATCCATGTAAAACTATGATTGTGCTATCAGAAGAAGAAAAACTAAAAAAAAAAAAAAAAAACAACAAAAAACCAACACAACCAAAACCTACCAAAGTGCAAAACAAATTAACCGTAGCCAGCCAGTCAGAGAAATCGGTATCTCTCATGGTTTAACCCAGTTGACAGATAAAACAACCACACAGTCATTTGTTTGTTCCCCTCCAGTGAGATAGGGGAGAGAATTGAAAACAAAACAAACAAACCCAAAGAACCCCCCAAAACCCCCTTATGGGTTGAGATAAAGACAGGTTAATAGCACAGAGAAGGAAGGTAATAAAAATAGACAAGATAAGTGAAAAGCACAATTTCTTACCACCTAAAGTCATGACCATGCCTACCAGTCCACTCCCATATCAATGCATGGTATATGACATGGTACAGAATATTCCTTTTTTCCAGTTTGGGTCCCCTGTACTAGCTGTGCTCCCTACCAACTTCTTGGGCATTCCCTGCCTTTGCATTGACCGGGCCGTATGAGAAGCTGAAAAGATTTGACAGGAACTAAAAGGTCAGTGTGTTATTAACATTATTCTTACCCTAAATCCAAAACTCAGTGCCACAGCAGCTGCTAAGAAGAAAATTCACTCTATCCCTGCCAAAATCAGGACATAACTACAGCTAGAGCAGGAAAGCAAAGCTGCATGCAAGGTTGGAGAATTTCAGAAAAAAGTGAGCCTGACTGTAGCAGCCCTCAGTCCTGAGACTTTGGAAGCTCAATACAAAGCCTGTGGTCTGTTTACTGAGAATGACAGTAGCAGATAACAGTGCTACAGAGTTACAACATATGAAGTTAAGCATATGTTGTAACTCTGTAGTGCTGTAAGGTGACAGTGTTAGTTTCTACAGTTGTCTGGTTTAGTCAAATTTTCTATCAGAACTATCCAGGGAACTTCTGACTCTGAAATCCCTTCCCAGTGTGCCACCAGGTAGCTAGGGTGGACTTGACTAGCCCTTAAAATTGTGATAGCCAGCTACAGAGCTGTTCACAAATGGTTATAATCATTAAATACTTTCCAAAACCAATTACATTAGTTGCATGTGTTAGCATGTGATAGTTAATTTCAAAGCAGAGGTGCCAGTCTGCCTTGCTTTTGACTTTACGGTTAAATCTGAAGGAGCTTTGCTGTTTATAAATTGAGCATGTTAATCATAGAATAGCTTGTGTTGGAGAGTCATCTCAGTGTAAATCACTTCTATTTAAAAAATAGTTTGAGTTTATAGTAATCTTTATTCTACAAATTTAAGTTCTTTGATTGTTTGGGAATCTCTTATTTTGGAGGCTGAGTAGAAGTCATGAGACTTTCTAACACAGAGTGGGGCAGCATCCTCCTTCTCCTGTTCTGAGATGAAATACTGAGTTTTCTACTGTAAAATGTGTGAGATTTTGCTAATGCCTTAAAAGATGCAGCCAGCTTAATGTGCCCTGTATATGAAGCTCCCTATGGGCAGCAGAGGAAAATTTGGCCAAGTGTCCTTTTTAACATTCTTAGGAGAACATGAGACCCAAATTAACAGCCTCCCTGCTGTTGCCCACAGTCACCGAAGTGGAATAGGTTTCTCAATTGACCAGCATTTAGGGGCTTTGTGCCTGCAAGGGATTTTAGCTCCTGATACAGTCTGGCTGTAACAGAGAACCTGTATGTTTTTTAAAATTTTATTCTGCATATTCTTATTTAAAAGCATTGATTCTAATAAAGCACTGAAGAGCTGTGTTTTTGGGGAAAAAATTTAGGCAGTGGGTGATTGGACAGCTGTTGTGTGTAGGATACTGAAGTTCTCTTCAATGCTGTCAAGTCAGCTCTGCTGTAGGAGTTTAGCAAATGGCAACAGTAGTGCACTAAAACCAAGTGGAACATGCTTCAGCACTGCACATATGACCAGGCTTCACCTTGGCAAAGAATGCCTCTTTCCAGCATTATGTTTTGTTGTGAGGTTTTTTTGGTTCTCAAAACTTGCATAGTTGCCCAAATCATACTCACATGCCATACTTTCCTGACTGAAATCACGATGAAATCTTCATGCTACATGATTACTAAAATAAGCCTTTAAATGAAAGGAGAAAAACCCCACCCCTGAGTGTGAGATGTCAAGTTTGAGTTGAATTGATTCTGCTGGGGGAGTGAACAACACTTTTACTGGGACATCTACCTGAATTCTGTAACAACTGCAAGTTTTGAATACTATTCTTTGCTTTACTCATTGCATGTTTGTCAGTAGCAGAGTTTTTCATGTGTGAAATGTAGTTTTTAAAAGAAAATTGAAAATGAAACAAAATAGTAAAATGTGGTTTTCTGCTTTTACGTGATTTGCAAAATTAAATGTCATGATCACCTTTTAAAGGATATAGCAGTGATGCTTTTTGCAGCGCTTAGATCCTACTCCACTTCAAAGTAATGTTGCTACCCCTAATTTGGTTAATTTGATTAATTTTTAGATTTGGTTTCTAACTAACAAACAGGCCAAATATTTTCCTTTAAAAATCAGCTCTATATTAAAGGCAATTTGACCTTCACTTTGGATTGTCTACTAAGGTCTGTAAGAGATGTGGGAGTGTAAGTCTGAAGAAAAGAGAGCATACACTCTTTGTAGGCTTAGTAATTACAAGCACTTGTTTGTGGAACTCCATGAGCAGTTCAGAAATTAGTTACTTATGCCTAGGTTTTTCTTTTTCCTTTAATACTGACAGGAGCCCCAGATGCCAATGCAGTTTACTGTTGTGGTGGGTTGACCCTGGTTGGAGGCCAGGTGCCCACCAAAGCTGCTCTATTGCTCCCATACTCAGCTGGACAGGGGAGAGAATATGTAAGGAAGGGCTTGTGGGTTGAGATCAGGACAGGGAACGATCACTCACCTATTAGTGTCACTGGCAAAAGAGACCCAGAATTTAAAAAAGAAAATAAATCTACTTTATTACCCAAGCAAAACAGTAGAGCAATGAGAAATAAAACCAACCTTAAAACACCTCTCCCCACCCCTCCCTATTTCCTGGACTTAATTTTACTCCTGATTTCACTATCTCCTCCCACCAAATGGGACAGAGGGATGAGCAAAAGGGGTTGTAATGAGTTCATCACACGTTGTCTCTGCTGCTCCTTCCTCCACAGGAAGAGGGCTTCTACTGTGTGTTCCAGTGTAGGGCCTTTCACACAGGAGACAGTCCTACACAAACTTCTTTAGCATGAGTCCTTCCCCCATAGGTGACAGTTCTTCATGAACTGCTCCTGCTTTGGTCCCTTCCATAGGGTGAAGACCTTCAGGCCCAGAATGCTCCAGCATGGATCCCCCACAGGGTCACAAGTCCTGCCAGCAAACCTGCTCTGGTGTGGGCTCTGCTCTCTGTGGGGTGCAGGTTCTGCCAGAAGCCTGCTCCAGCACAGGCTTTCCACAGGGTCACAGATTTCTTCAGGAATCTCCAATTGTTCTGGTGCAGTGTCCTCCATAGGCTGCAGGTGGAATATCTGCTCCACATCTTCCTCCATGAGCTGCAGGGAGACAGCTTGCCTCACCAAGGTCTTTACCAAGGGCTGAAGAGAAATCTTTGCTCTGGTGCCTGGAGCACCTCCTCCCTTTCCTCCTTCACTGGCCTTAGTGCCTGTAAAGTTTCTCACGTAATCTCACTTCTTCCCTCTGGCAGCAAAAAGCTGCTGCTAGGGTTTTTTTCTGTTATAAATATGTTATCCCAGAGGCGCTACCACCATTGCTGATGGGCTTGTGGCTTGTCCTTGGCCAATGGTGTGTGCATCTTGGAGATGGCTGGTATTGGCTCTGTCAGACCTAGGGGAAGTTTCTAGAACTTCTTTCAAAAGCCAACCCTGCAGCTTCTCCCACCACTAAAACCTTGCAATGCAAACCCAAAACAACTGTTTTATTTTGATTTTTTGATGATTGGTTCATTTGGCTTTTTTTTTTTTTTTTGGTAGCAATGGAATTGATTTTGCTTCTAACAAGTTGAGGGACCTCTGAAACCTGGATGTTTCAAAGCATTCAATCTGAAAGGCAAAAGTGGTAAAGGCGTTTAAAACCAAAACATCACTCCCACAAAACCAAACAAAAAACAAACCAAAAATAAGGGAAAACAAAACAAGCCATGTACTCCACACAGTAGTTTACTAAAAACTAGGGTGTAAATATAACTTTAGCCAAAAAGTAATAAAACATAAGAGGAGATGCTGGGGAAAGTTGCTGCAAACTTGCTTTGTGATGGGTTTTGTTGCTTTTAAATTTTTTTGGAGTTTCTTTTATTCTGCCAGACATTTGCTACTGAATACAGACAAAATCAAGGTGCTTAACTTGTTGTTTCTGTCCCATTCTTAGCATTCTCCAGTTCAGATCTGTCTGAGTTTACCCTTCATAGGTCTGTGGATACAGCGCTGCAGTTCTCAATACTGCAGGAACAGTTTTTGGAAACTGCTGATTGTTTAGTGGGCATGATGGTAACTGAATATATATTGCTACAGGGTTGTTGAAAATATTAATGCTCATCATTTCTGTCTATCAGATGTTATGAAAAAGATCTCACAGCTGTTCATGTATGACAGGTAAAGTTTTGCCAGGCTGGGCTGCAGTGGTGTGATTTAGCCCAGTAAGTTTCAAGTGTTCTCCAAAGTTTTGTTCCACAGAGTAATGAGTTACAACATGGAAAAATATTTAATCCAGTTGACAAAACTGGACAGCAAGGTGAATTTTTTTTATGGCACTATGGTGAAAGCAGCAGGTGAGGAAAGTGAGGTGATGAGACAAGGTGGTGCTAAGCAGATGTCCTTGGAAAATTATGGTCTAGTTGCTATCATGGAAACGTGGTGGGATGATTCCCACAGCTGGAATACCCCTGTAGAGGTGTGCTGTCTTCTTAGAAGGGATATGCTAGGTAGGAAGGGTAGGGGAGTTGACCTCTATATTAAAAAGTGGATGGACTGTGAGGAGCTCCCTCTGAGAAGTGGTTGGGAGCAGGTTAAAAGCTTGTGGGCCAGAATTAGGCATGGGACTAATAATGAACAGCTTGTGAGAGGGGTCTACTACAGGACACCTGATCAAGGGAAGCCTGCTGACTAGGCCTTCTTCTTGGGGTTAGAAACATCTGTGTAAGGTAGGAAAACCCATGAGTAAGCCTAACATTAAGTTTACTTAGTGTGTGCTTGCGTGAAGTATTTGCATGAAAACCTACCGTACTTGTAGAACACCTACTGGCTTGTAAAATATGTTACCAACAGTAAGAAAACCCAGCAACTTTAGTAGGACAGATAGTAAGAGCAAAATATTTATACCACATTTGATCTTGAGTGACAAAAGATATGCTAACAAAACTGTGGTACTGTAATTTGCGGTGCATTAATATGAGATAAATCGCACAAAAAGGATCAGCATTCAAAAGTGATGAGCTGATACAATTGAAGAAGTTAGTATGGGAGTAGGAGAAAAACATTAGAATACAATTAATGTGAAATACTAGCTTATGCTGGGCAATCATTCTCTTTTGAAATTCTAGCTTGTTTAGGGTCAGGCCTTGGAGGAAGGAAGTTTTAAATACTTAAAACGAATTAAATATGCCAAAAGCAAATTTCTTAATCAAAACCTAGGGAATTTCCTAATCAAAATCTAGACAACTTCTAGGAGACTGCTTAACTAAGACTTCCGTTACTTTGACCCGCACAGTAATCTATGGACCTGACAGGGTGGGTGGCACATAAAGCAACGTCATGTTGGAACCCATTCCTCCCCCATTAAATTTTGACGAATGTCACATGTTCTTATTTTTGTGATAAAGAAGCTGCTCTACCACTCCAGTCTTTAGCCTACTGACATCACAGCTATATCTAAACTGAGCATAGCTCAGTTTAATTTACATGACAGATGCTATGAGGTACTAGTTTCAATTAAATCTTAAATGCTTGTACTAGAGAGTTTTTGGTTAAAAAGGGGAAACCTTTTTGCTTACGGATGTCCTACTATATACTTTTCCTAGCCAGCACTGCGTGTTTCCAAAAGTACTTTTGTGAAACAAAAAAACAGTCCTGTTTGGTGTTAAGCTAGCAAAGCAGGGAGGTTTCCCTTCCAGGTTAACTCAAACCAAATCTGTTACAAGATGGGACTCTGGTCAAGGCAGAGAAGAAAAATTGTGTGGTTGCTACAGAAAGTACTAGTGAAAGAGTTTATTTCTCCCTGTGAACTGGGAGGGGGGGAAAAAAAATTGTCACTGTGTATAACAGCACCATCTGCTGACTGCTGCCATAACACTTCAATGTTTCATTATAAACAGCAGGTATATGCATATGAAATGCATTGCTTGTGGTTTGGTGGGTGGTTTTTTTGGTGCTGCTAGAAGCGTTAATCCATTTTTCCCTTTTTTTATTGTGGTAATTTGAACATCTGAAGTATTATGAGCTATACTTTATATTTTGATAGTTCATTTTGCATTGGCATTCTGTAAAATACTTCTTAAAAAATTAATGGAACAGAAATAGGTTATCCATTTTGACTTTCTTGTCTGAGAAGTACTTCCTAGAACAAGGTATTACTGATGGTTGATTTTAATCTAGAATCCCCTGGGCCTATCATACCTTTAAGACATACTATGTTAAACTTTACTGAAAAGGGAAAATTACTGAGCCTGACTTTTTATGAAGCAGCAAGTCATTTGGAAGGTTTTTGCTCAGTGGTGAATTATCTCTGTTCTTTCCTTTTCATTGGAGAAAAAGAACCCAATGGAATATTGAATAAGTTATTAATTTAGATCAACCATGCTACTTTTATCTGAAGTAGTGGAACTGTGGATGTTTCACGGCAGAAGCCTGATTAGTGGCTTGTGTTAAATTTAAGGACTCGACTCTAGTCTGTAGCCATGGCATTCAATTTGAACAGCTTTAAAGAAAGTGATTGGTGACACTGCTGGTACTGGAGAGGCGGCATGGTGAGGACAACTTGTATTGATTGTCAGTCTTCAGTTGTGTTGACTAAAAGCTGTTTTGTGTGGGTGTTTTCCCCTGAGAAATCAAGCAAGTAGTTGCAAATTATAGTTAGATTAGATAAGAATGAGAACAATGAGGTCATTCACTACTGTTATTGACACACGACTTACCTGAATCATCTGTTATTCTTAAAACAAGTAATAACTCTGCTATTTCCATGCCCTTTCATAAACTTTAAAATGTGTGTATATAAGCAGGGCATTTCTATCAGAAATCAACATCTGAAACAGCAGCTTGTCAATGTTGTCCCATCTTCTTTCTATCTAAAAATTTCACATCAAGTTCTCTATCTTCTTAAGATAAGCTTCCAAAAGGGTTCTACTGTAAAATCCTCATTCCAGGGTTTTATTTCTTCAGTGAGTAATTGAATCAGTGGCTGAGTGGCCAGTTAGTGGCTAAATCTGGGATTTGGTTTCTGCCTAAATCGCTCTGTTATGAGTTCCTTACTGTCTATAAAAGCACAATTAGTTTGACTCTCTTGCAGGGACTTTGGAATATTTTAATAAAAAGTACCACACGAGAATAAAAATACTTCTGTGGGTATATTCAATCTGACTGCAGACCCATAAGGAACTGTAAAAAACCCAAAGCAACCCAAAAAGCTAAACAGAAAACACCAAAACCCATACTGGTGTGTTTGGGTTTTTTTTTTGTTTTTTTTTTTTTTTTCTCTTGCCACTGAATTTTAAATAGTATACCTGAACCTTCTGATTGTTGGGTGGTAAAAGGTAGTGGATATTGCTTCGAAACGGTTACAAACTCCTCCTTTCCAAACCACAGAGTCACTTCTTCAGCCTTTTAGTTTGGTTTAGTTTTTGTTAAAGGTCATATGTAAAGCCTGCATTCCCTAAACCATTTTTTATTTTTCACTTATTTGTCCCTGACAACCTTGGTTGACTTCATCTTGATGTCTTCATGTTCTATAAAAAAGTGCTTATAATTAGTGCCCATCTGAACATTGTCCTTTAAAGAAGCCTGAGAGGTAACAGTTACCTGTATGGACAGGTTTCTGTATACCTAGAAATTTTACATAAACTGAACTGCAAGATTTTGTAAGGATTTTTTTATAAACACTAAAACTTCATAGAATTCTATAAAACTGCTGTACTTGATTTTTCAGTACCTTTAAAATAACTTCCTCATTATACACAGACACCACATCTTAAATGTGGTTCAACCTTCATCTTAAAATGTCTGTTCTTTCTTCCAGCTATTTCTAATGTCAAAGATATTGAAAAGACAAACAGGGAGGTAAAGATGCTTGCTGTAAGCAATTGCATGGGCCATTAGTTAAAATGAGTGTTTAAATGTATAAATGATGCCCCTTCAGATTTTAAACACAGAACTAAATTAGTAAAAATGCGTAACTCAGCAGAGCCGTTTTGTTATCACTAGTTGAGTGTTTCAACCCCTCACTGAAACATGGAAATTGAAAATCCATGGAAGTAGCATAGTGCACAATTAGATTCTGTTGTTATAACGTCTGGTACATTATACCATGATACCTGCCTCATTTTCATGTTTATATTGAAATATTCTAATTCAGAATGAGTAATATATTACTCATTATATTTAGGAACTTAGGAAATAACGTAAAAATAGATGGAAATGCATGCCTGCCTTGTGGTGCTTCTCTGGCAGACATAAAGTAGAAAGCCACTATGCAGCCATAGAAACACACCAGCAATGTGATGATAATAAAGAAATTAAGTCAGATCTTTTGAATTATGTTCTTGTTGCAGAAAGACTTGGAGTTTTGATCAAAACCCCTATTTCTTCACTTATTGTTCTTCAGACCTTCATGTATTATTCATATAACCATGGGTCAGGTATTGCTGTTTATGCAAACCTCATGAATGTTTACTCTAATGGAAACAACCTACTCTTATAAATTTCGGCCATTCTGTTTGTGCAGCCATTATGTGCTTAACTACAAAATGTGTTCCTCCAGAATAAATATATTCTCCATTAGTAGAACACTCTGATTGTGGCTGTAAATTATTTGTCCTCACCATTTTATTTCTTGTTGTTTGTGTACTGTCTTTTCTCAAGCTTCTCATGTTGAATTAGGTTGTAGTGTACTTGCTGCAGGATTTTTTCTTTGGGTTGTTTGGGTGTGGGTGGTTGGTTTTGGTTGGAAGGTGTCTTTAGGATCGCAGGTGAAAAAAATTTAGTTTATAATTGCTGAAGTTGGTTGCTATATCTTTCTGAATGTTAAACCTGATGTGGCATTAGTGGCAGCTCTGCCTTTGTTCTAACGTCTGTACAGCCTCTCAATAATCTGATTTGCTGTGAAAACTCAATCAAAATATTTAATATAGCCATACAGTTTCTTTTCTGAGGTTAAAATTAAGAACAAACTACAGGCAGGTTTTAGAGACCTTTATGATCTGAATGAAACATAGGAAGTCCTTGTGCAACTATTGATGTGCGCATTGGATTCTAACATGTAAGAGGACTTATCCTTGGTTTCCTCCCCCAGGAGGGGGAGGAAACAGGCCAGAGACTAATGAAGCAGATGATGATCCTCCTTTTTTCTTCAGTAGCTTGCACAGCAGCGTCAGACCACTGGGGAGTAGAAGTATGCTGGTCTTTCCGTGGAAGGCTGTCCTTGAAATAATGCAGAGATCATTCCTAAATTTCAGACAGATTTCCATTTTGAGGGGTGTCTTATCTCTCTTATATCTTCCTGTAAAGATTTTTTTTGAAAAAGTAGATTGTAGTCTGAGATGTATTGTTGTAGATACTAAAAAGTGGGAACTAGATAGAACTACAGCTAGATGAAGAGTAGGCAGCTAGTCTGACTGCACTTTTCAAATCAGCTGCTGTCAAATGAAGTGATGGGTTGAGCACTGGATTGAGCACTATTTTTTTAGCAGCCTGAGGAAGGAACAGGTAGCATTTAGTTGCAGATAGTATTAAAAGGTGTAAGAGCAGGATTCAAAGGTGTAACCACAAGCAGGAGAAATGATGAGAAGGAAAATAAGCCCCCGAAATAAACAGGATGGCAGTCAAACAGTGACAAAATTTTGTACTCGTATAGAAATAACTTTTCCACATGTTACACATTTCAGGAGGGACTGGCTAGAAAGCATTACCTTAGGAAATGGTTTGGAGGCCTGGAAATGTATCATGAGTGAACAACACTCCATTCTATTGAGGGGAAGAAATCAGTGCTGTAGTCAGACATGTGAAGAGGAACAGTAAGTGAAAGAATTCTGAAATATTCTGTATGCTTCTGCTAAGGGCTTAGACTGAATTTTGCAGCTCTAGGCACTGTGATTCCAGAAATAGGTAAACAAGAAATGTTCACAGATGAGCAACAGAAATAATGAGAGAGAAAAATGATTTAAGCAAAATTCTTAAAGGAAATAATTCTCAACTCTTGGCAAAAGAAAAAGACAATAACCTTTATGTTTGTAAAGAAATAAGTATAAACAAAAATAGTATGAGAATTACCTGTTTCACATGTGCATCAAGCAGAGCTAACATAATTCAGATTTAGCATAGGTTTAGTTAAAAAGTTCCATTCAGATCTGGTTTTAATTGGTATGATGGTTAAAATGATCTTACCTTCATTCTTGAACTGTATCATTAAATAGGTGGTTTTGTTCATGGAGCTCCACTAGCAAATACAGGTTTCTACAGTCTTTTAAAATTTTGAGTTGTGCCTAGTAAGATACCAGAATTTTCTTACACAATCCAGTATTTAATTTGTGCTTTTATGGTGAATTCTTCAAGACTGTAGTGATTCATGGTCTCATATAGCTTCATAGTCAGAAAAACAATAGAAACAGGAAAATCCTCAAATTTACCTCGTTTCTGTCAGTCCAGATATCCTGAACTTTCCATCTCTTGGGAAATGGAATGTTTTTTCTGTGGCTTCATGTCCATGATAATACTTCCTTCAGTTTCCCAGTGCCTGATCAAAGCCAGTCCAAATTGTTTTTCTACCTTCCCTTACTCAAGGCTTTGACTATCATGAACCTATCCAATTTTGGCAGTAGTACAACTGTAGTACAAATATGCTAAACTTAAAAAACGAGTGATGTAATGAGTGACAATATAACTGCTAGGTATTGTGTTTACACATCTAGCTGTGAAATTCATGACTGAACATTGTTGAAAATGTATAAACTAAATTTTGAGAGCTATTATAAACACATCCATAACATAGGTGTAGCATCTTGCACATGTCATGATGTGTCACTAAGGACTTTGTGCAATTACATAGAGTTGTTTTATGAAAAAAAAAGCCTGAAGTTACAACCACTATTTTAATATAACCTTATTATTATTGTTATTAAAAGCTTTTCCACTTGTTCACAGCAATATAGGAAGCTTCTATTTTTTGCAGTCTCAAGAAAAGGATTTGAAAAGTGGGAATAAAAACTAGGGCCCTGCATTTAAATTGGGCCAAAAAGGAACATTATTTAGCCCTATTGGTGTATCCATGCACTTTGCAATAGCAGGGTTAGTTTGGATAATATCAGATAGACGATGCTTAGATGCAATATCATTTTATATTAGAAATATAAAAACATTTGGGATTCAAAATTTGTTCATTCCTTAGTGTAGATCCTGTCTTTAAACTCATCCTTTGAACTAGTTGTTTTGAAGAACTTAGTGCTTCATCAAATTATTTCAAAGGCTGGTGCAACTATCCTGGACTTCTGTAACTGAACTGATGTGATTTCTTGGAATGCTGTTTGTCAAAAGTGATACAGTTGTGTATTCCAAGTATATCAGATGCTCTCTGGAATGTGTAGGGATGGAGAGAAGTTAATAACTTTATTTCTGTGAGAAACTCTGAGCAAATTGGTTAAACTTTCTTCAAGTCCTCTTGCTTCAGTTGTTCAGACAGAACATGAAAAATACACTGAAATCAAAATTTGCAAACCCACATAAATTGTTCAGAGTCGTTTATCTTGCTTTATCCACTAATACTTCAGATGCAGCAAGAACTTGAGTCAAATTGCATTATTTTTAAGTTGATCAATTAAGTACTAGATTTTCAAAACCAGTATTAGCTTAATCTTACTCCCACTGATGTCAATAGAAGTTCTCATGGGGAATAATGATTAGTACTATATTGAGCTTATATGAAAGTTACACTCTTAATCAGCTGTTTTGTTTGTGAAGGAGCTATTCATATGGATACGTTTAAGTAAATGTAGGTTATGTGGGTGGAAATTGTGCCTGCTAATATAAAATCTTTTTTTCTCTTTAGGATTGTAGTTTTTCTTTCCAGTCCAGCTAATCCTTGCATTTGAAATATCATGTGAGATTATATTGTTAATTGCTGAATTAAGGGAGATAATGTAGCAAAAATGCTTCCCCGAACTGTCCAAGAAAAAAAGCAAACAAATCTTCCTTAATTTGATAAGTGACCCCCCCCCCCCAGATAATGCATGTGCAATGCTTTGAAAGTGCTTTATGCACATAGTAGTTTAGGAGCAGGACAACTTTTGTGGGTTTGGTTTTTTTTTTTTTTTTTTCCTCACAAAGATTTAAAAGTTGGCATTCATTAGTTGTCCTACTGTAAGGATGTCTCTACTGTTTTTCCAGTTACTTGTGGCAGTGCAATGCTAATAAATAAGATCAACATCAAAATTCATAGATATAATAGAATTTAGTTACTGACTTATTAAAGTGTACATCAACTAAAGCATGAGGTGTAAAAGAAGTTTCTAATGGTAAAAGAATCCTTTGCAATTTCTGAGGTCTTACTCTGCTATAACTTTCATATGATTTTTTTAATTAAACAACTCACCTCATCTGTCTTAGGTCCATAAACATATTTGCCGCAGCAGGATGCTTCTCCCTATGTAAACTGGTGTGGATCTTTTACCATTCCATTTTTAAACGTTAAAAATGACAATATTGGTTTATGTTAGAATAGTGTAAGTCTCTTACTCCCATAGCAGCCTTTTACTTACAGCTTGGGTATGGTTATTTTGGTTCTGAATGTGACCCTGGTCGGCTAGGAAAGGTGTTACACCTGTGTGGCCATGAAGTCAGCACCAGATGGTGGCACGGGGCTTCAGGGAAAATGACAGCTGTTAGTTAACTGTTACATTGTCACTGCTGTATTCTCTTTCAGTTCTTCTTTCTTATATTTTCTGTATATTACTTAAGGACATAACTTTACAATATGTATGTGCCTACTTCTGAGGTTTTAGATGGAAGACTGCATAGAGTATTCACTTTAAAGAGTGTGATTTTTGATGGGGTAACTGCAGAAAATTTTAGCATGCTTACAATATGAAGTATGTAATTGCATATCCAAAAAAATGCTGTAGGCACAAATAATCTGAGCTGATGTGTTTATAACCTTCAAATAAGTGTTTCTTTGCTTTTATATTTTCAGGTATATACGTTTCTAACATTTTAAGTGTTTGACAAAGTAAAAATGTGAAGAGTTCTTAAGAGTGTATTCGTAAAATGTGGTAATATAGCTAATAGACTGGATAACTTGTTTGCTCTGAAAGTTGGTAACTTGAGTGTATACTTTAAGTTCTATTCAGTTAATCAAAATATTAGAGTTTAATGATTTCCAAATTTTTGTTTCACTTTGTTTTATGATCAAGACTGCTTGTAGCTCTTTCGTGATTTCATTTAGTTACTACCTGTAGTTTTGGTGTCTACAAAGTTTCATGACTCCTTTGAAGTTCTGTTGAGAAATGCAAGTTCAGTGGTTTTCCTTTTCAGCAGAGGCACCTATGTGTCTAAGAAATGTGTGCACTTTCTTCAGGTGGTGTAAGTTGAGCAGAGTCTGCTTTTTTTTAATAATGACAACTTCACTACCTCTTGGGCTACCCCTGAAAATATCTTAATTATTTCCCTCACTTGGCTTTCTGAATTTCATCTTGTCTAAGAATGAGTTCTCCTATGAATAAGACTTAAAGGTTGCGCTTGCAGCTGTGAAGCTCTGATTTATGAGGCCCTTTTAGGCTAATTTTAGTACATCTTCTATCATATTCAGAGATCTTAGTGATGCTGTGTTATGCACAACTTACGGATCTCAGTGTTACTAGAATTATCATAGGAATGTGTGCTTTAGATGGCACCATTTGTAACTCAGTGCTTTTTTTACTTTTTTTTTCCCCAATCACAGAACATTAGGGGTTGGAAGGGACCTCTGAAGACCATCTAGTCCAACACCCCTGCCAAAGCAGAATTTTCCAGAGGGAGATTGCACAGGATTATGCCTAGGCGGGTTTTGAATGTCTCCAGAGAAGGAGACTCCACAACCTCTCTGGGCAGCCTGTCCCAGTGCTCTGTCACCTTCACAGTAAAGAATTATTTTTTATCTTCAGATGGAATTTCCTGTGTTCCAGTTTGTGCCCATTGTCCCTTTTCCTGTCACTGGGCATCTCAGGAGAGTCTGACCACCCTCTAGACATCCACTCTTTAGGTATTTATAAGTCTGATGAGATCACCTCTCAGTCTTTTCATCTCCAGGCTAAACAGACCCAGCTCTCAGCTTTTCTTTGATTCGCATACGAAAAGCTTTTCATACTGAGGAAGGTATTATGACTTACTGACACTAAATGCTCATTTTAATATCTGAGAACAGTCTTCATCTCAAATAACATTAACCATTTAGACTGCAGTTCAGTTCAAGCCTGACACCTTACTATACCTGTTTATAGATGTCTCCGTGTGTATATGGAATCTGAACTCCTACTCCACAGTCAATACCATCTGTCCTAGGACCTGTCCTGTTTACTATCTTTGTCAGCAGCCTGGAGGAGGAGTTGGAGAGCACCAAGTTTGTTGTTGACACCAAGCTGAGGGCGTGCATTCAGTTTGCTCAAGTCTAGGGTTGCTATTTAGATGGTCCCAGTGCTGGAAGAATAGCTCAAAAGCCAAAAAAGCCAAATATTAAATTTTCCACCTTTGATAAACTCCCTTTCCCTTTACAAGTTGGGGACTGGCTGATCAGGTTGCAGCTTTGCTGGAAAGGACAGTATGCTGAATGTGAGCCAGCAGTGTTCACTGGTCATGACGAAGGCTAACATTGTAGTGGTCTGTATCAATAGGAGCATAATAAGTAGGTTAAGGAAATGATTTTTTCAGCCTTAACTTAGTGCTTACTAACCTTGAAAGGAATTCTGCACCCAGTCTTTCTTCCCTTAATGCAAGAAGGACTGAAATGAGTTTGGCATAGACTTTCCAACATGCTCTGCTTACCCTGTAAATAGAGGAACTGGGTTCCTCAGCACTGGGGAGGAGGTGGCTTTGATGGGACTTAGCAGCTCCTTAGACCAATGCTGAGAGGTTGCCAATAAGATGGAATCATGGTCTTTTTGACCTTTAAAGGTCACCTAGTCCAACTCCCCTGCAATAAAGCAGGGACACGTTTAACTAGATGAGGTTGCTTCATCAAGACTGACTTTGAATGTGTCCAGGGATGAGGCCTTCACCACCTCTCTAGGCAACCTGTTCCAGTGTCACAGCACCCTCACAGTGAAGAACTTCTTCCTAATATCTAATCTAAACTTACCCTGCTCTAGTATAAAACCATTGCTCCTTGTTCTATTGCCCTTACATGCCCTTATAAACAGTTCTTCCCCAGCTTTCCTGTAGATCCCCTTTAGGTACTGGAAGGCTGCTATAAGGTTATCTTCTCCAGGCTGAAAACCTCCAACTCCGTAAGCCTGTCTTTGTAGGAGGGGTGCTCCAGCCCTCTGGTCATCCTTGTGGCCCTCTGGAGCTGCTGCAAGAGGTCCATGTTTCTTGTGTTGAGGGCTCCAGAGCTGGACACAGTACTCCAGGTGGGGTCTCACCAGAGCAGAGTAGAGGAGGGACAAATCGCATCTCTTCATCTGCTGGTCACACTTCTGATGTGATAATCACAGAATCATACGGGTTGGAAGGGACCTCGAGAGATCATCGGGTCCAACCCCCCTGCCAAAGCAGGCTCCCTAGCTCATATTGCACAGATAGGTGTCCAGACAAGTCTTGAATATCTCCAGAGAAGGAGACTCCACCATCTCCCTGGGCAGCCTATTCCAGGGCTCTGTTACCCTCACTGTGTAAAAGTTCTTCCCCATGTTGGTGCGGAACTTCCTGTGCTCCAGTTTACAGCCATTGCCCCTTGTCCTGTCTCCACAGACCACTGAAAAGGGGTTGGCCAATTCCCCCTGCATCCCATACTGAAGATATTTATAAACATTAATTAGGTACCCCCTCAGTCTTCTTTTCTCCAGCCTGAACAGCCCCAGCTCACTCAGCCTTTCCTCATACGGGAGCTGTTCCAGGCCCTTAATCATCTTCGTAGCCCTTCTCTGGACTCTCTCCAGGAGATCCCTGTCTTTTTTATACCAGGGAGCCCAGAACTGGACACAATACTCCAGGTGGGGCATGACCAGGGCAGAGTAGAGGGGGAGGATCACCTCCTTCGACCTGCTGGCCACACTCTTCCTGATGCATCCCAGGATCCCATTGGCCCTCTTAGCCACCAGGGCACACTGCTGGCTCATAGCCAACCTGTCATCAACCAGAACCCCCAGGTCCTTCTCCACAGAGCTCTTCTCCAGCAGGTCATCCCCCAGCCTGTACAGATACAGACAGTTATTCCTCCCCAGGTGCAAGACTTTACACTTGCTTTTATTAAACCTCATCTGGTTTCTCCCTGCCCAGCTTTCCAGCCTGTCCAGGTCTCGCTGGATGGCAGCGCAGTGTTCCTGCGTGTCAGCCACCCCTCCCGGCTTTGTATCATCTGTGTACTTGCTGAGGGTGGATGCTATTCCCTCATCAAGGTCGTCGATGAAGATATTAAACAGGACTGGACCCAACACCGAGCCCTGGGGAACACCGCTAGTCACAGGCCTCCATTCAGATTTTGTTCCACTGATCACAACCTTCTGAGCCCGGTCCGACAGCCAGTTCTCAACCCACCTCACTGTCCACTCATCTATCCCATAATCTCTTAGCTTTTCTATCAGGATGTCATGGGAGACAGTATCAAAAGCCTTGCTGAAGTCAAGGTGGATGACATCCACTGCTCTCCCTCCATCCACCCAGCCGGTGATGAGATCATAGAAGGCTATGAGATTGGTCTATGAGGATCTCCCCTTGGGGAATCTATGCTGACTACTCCTCATGACCTTCTTCTTTTCCAGTTGCTTGGTAATGGCATCCAGAACAAGCTGTTCCATCACCTTTCCAGGGACAGAAGTGAGGCTGACTGGCCTATAATTGTTAGGGTCCTCCTTCTTGCCCTTTTTAAAGACTGGAGTGATATTGGCTATCCTCCAATCCTCAGGTACTTCTCCTGTTCTCCAAGAGCTGTCGAAGATGATAGCAAGCGGCTCCACAGTCACTTCTGCCAGCTCCCTCAGCACACGTGGATGTATCCCATCTGGGCCCATGGATTTGTTTGCATTAATCCCTTTGAGCCACTCCTGGACCACCCCTACATCAACTAGAGGAAAGCTCTTCATTCCACAAACACTCCTACTTTCATCCAGCCTTCTGGGCTGTAAGTGCGCGTTGTTGGCTTATGTCCAGCTTTTCATCCATCAATACTCCCAAGCTGTTTTCTGCAGGGCTGCTACCACATCATCCCCCAGCCTGTATTCATAACAAGAATTTTCCCAACCTAAATAGGAAACAAAGTTCCAAGTGGATAAAAGAAGAGTTACTGTAAAGATAGTAAAGCACTGAAGCTGTTTAACCAGTGATGGTTTAGAATCTTTGTCCTTGGGGGATTTCAAGACCTGACTGGAAAATGTCATTAGCAACTGGGACTGAAGTCAATTGCTTGAGGTTGGTTCCTGACACCTTTTCTGATCTGAATTATTTTCATGAATGTGATTGCTTGCATTAACGCAATTTCAAGTATATCACTTAATGGTGACTTGGCTGACTATGGATTAGATCTCATTTGTCTATAAAGAACACTTAGACTGTGTATATGTAGGTGTCTTGTAGTTTCTTAATCGTAAACTGAGTTTTTATTTCTAAAAGTAGTACAAATCTAATCTGGGGAATTTGGACTCCTCCTTTATAGGAGAGAAACAGACACCCCTGAAGAGCTTTCATCTCGGTTTTCTTTGCAATTTATTTTAGGATGAAGTGAATCACTTCTGGTGACGTTTATTTTCTATACCAAAGGTCTATATTTAAAAAAGGAAAATCATGTTGAGATTTCAACTTTTCACTTACTGGTATGAAAATCTGCAGTCCTCAAAAGTGCTAAGTGTTCCACAATTGCTTCAAAATATTTATATCTAAAAATCAAGTCCTCATTGTGTTCAACCCAAATAAATCAGTACTCATTTTGGAAAATTTGTGATAGAATCTGTTGAAGTCTTCCTACACTTAGTGTCTGACCTGAAATACTGTACACTGGTTAATTTTCAAATGCTCACTCAGGTATTGACCTCTTTTGGAGAAAACTGTTCTGCTCCAAAGACATAGCCTCTATACTTAAAAACAATTTCATGTTTCAAAAGTTTTGGAAAGGAAATAATCACTGTTGTATAATCTGGAGACATAAAATGATTTGTCATGTCCATGTTTCATGTAGGAGAGGAAGACTTGGGCTGAGTTACTTCCCATTACTTATTGAGGGTGAAGAAAGCAAATGGTTTAACACAGCAATTTGTGACACCTAATTATTTGCTTCACTACACTACTTTGATTTGCTGAGCAATTATCTCAATTAGAACTTGTTGCAGAGTTAGGGCCAAGTACTGAGTCAGGCTGAATCTCATATTGTGCTAGTGCTTGCACCAGGTAGTACACTATAAAATAAATATGTTAAATTCTGTTAGGTGCAGATTTCTTTGCTGTATAAGACAAGGTATTTAGCAACAGCAGTCATCCCCATGCACTGAAGGACAAAGGACAGATCTGTGAGCAAGTAAAATAGTAGGCCTGGTGTCATATTTGGAAATGCTTCTTTTACGCTGTACCACTTACAGCACACAGTGCTGTCACCTGGGAGTTGATCTGTGTGACTGTACAAAGGCTGAGTTATTGGGGAGATGGTCTAAGCCAGTGTGTGCCTTCAGTATCAGATGGCTGATGCCCGAAGATAGTTATCCTTGAAACTTGCTAAAATCAAAATTGTCTTCTCTCAACTTCAGTACTTTCAGATAAAAAAATGCCAAATCAAAATCAAAATTTGTTAATGCTTCTGAACATACTGCAAAATTTTGCTAAAATGTGTATGTTCAAGGTGTCTGTTTTAACATATTGTTGTGTCTGTATTCTATGTGGAGGCTAATAGGAAATAACTTTGGAGCTATCTTGTCAGCTGAAAAGATGAACATACTCTTTTATGTAAAAATGAACGCATTTTTGTTCATCTGCAACAGATTTCTATTTTTCCTATTTTTACAAATTACATTTTGGCTATTTAGAAACAATGGGGGTTTTTTTTAACTTGATAAATGTGAAGTAGTATTAAAAAAACCACCCTTTCTATTTAGTGTGCAGAAGATACATATACTTGAAGTGCAGTTATAAGATTTTACTCTTCTATATCATACCCTTCTGCAGTAGCATCAAAGCCTGTTTAAATGTATTTTTGTTTAAATAATAAGTATTTGTGGCATGATGCAACTTGTATTGAAAGCAATTTCAGTGCTGTTGGTACTCAGTGTCGCTCTGTCTTGCTTTGCTTAAAATACTACCAGTTTGTTTATCATAATTAACACATCTTTTGGATAATATACATTGAAACTGTTTGCATACTAGAAGATTTTAATGTATAAATGACTTGTTTGTAGGCTGTTGTGAGAAAATAATTGCAACTGATGAAAACCTGCTCTTAATTCACAGGCCATTTTTTGTCAGCTGGCATGGGTTTGTTTGGGGGTTTGTTTATTTACATTGATTCAGACTCTAGAGAGAGTCACAGTTTCTGTCATGCATTGATTTGTCTTTGTGTATTTTTTTCCAGTTTACCTCCCTGAAGTAAGTTCTTTTAAAAGCCAGTCTTCAAGCTATATTTTGTTTTTACATAGTAGAAACAAATCCCAAAATGATAATAAGTACCTGCCCTTCAGTACCCTGCAAATGAAAGGGGTGCAGTCTAAGAGGCAGCAAACAGCTTACCCCTGAGAGTTTGTACTGACTGGAAAGCTGACAAACCCATATTCCCCAACCAGGCATAGCAAATGTTACCTGCATGTTTCTGGTGTAGAGGAATAGCTGAGGAACACAGGAGCTAGTGCTGCCATAGGAGAAAGTGGCCAATGATCTTGGGAGTACTGTTGGCACTGCAAGAGCAGTGAGGTGGTAGAATACTAGAGGACAGTCAACCCAATACTTAAAGAAAAGAAAGGTTTTCAAAACCTTTATTCCTCAGTGCTCTGGTAAAATATTTATCAACGATAAGTTTTGTTCTGTGACTCCCTTAAAAAAAAAAACAACAAAAAAAACCCAGCAACAAAAACCTGACATGCAAGTTCTTCCAAATGTTATATAACAATTTTATGGTTAAAATGTGGAAAATAAAATAAAATAGAACTTCAATTATAAAGTGAATTTAGAATTATAAAATATTTATACCTGAAAACATATAGGTAATTAAATTCTGTAACCTGCCACAGGATTTTACTCTCTCCTTGGGAGCCTTCCCCTGTATAGTGCTATAAGACCAGTAAGGTTACATTGGAGCTAGGAAATACACTATTCCAGGCAAAATTTTCTGTACTGGAGCTTTACTGTTGTAGTGTGGCTTGACTTCCATGTTCATGGCCAAACGCTTCCTTATCCCCTAAAACTCGACTAGTTATTTCCATAACTGTTGCGAGGAATAGTGCCCAGCCTAGGCCAAAGTTATTTTAGGAGTCAGGTCTCAGTTTAACAGTCTGGACAATATACCATGGCCAGTGTGTAACGTTGCCCAGCCTTGTTCAGTGTACTAGCGCAAATGTAGCGCAGAGGTCTGAGTGCAAGAGCTGGAGTAGTTGTTTATGTTAGAATAGTGTCTCTTCACATTCAGTGCATGGTGCATTCCATATATTTCCAATTCTCCCTCCTCTATCCATGTAATAAACATCCTCACAAAAAATTTCTGTGCAATGCCAATAAAATTTTGATGCACTATATCTGTGTAGCACCTCTCCTATTGCCTGCAAATTGCGTCCAAAAATCCAGCAGATACAGAACTGTCCGTGTTTCGGAACTCTTCTATTTCTAAATAAACCTGTATTTTATTATCATTAGGTTCAGATCAAGTGTAAGATAATCAAGAGAAGTTTCTCAAAGGGGTTTGTAAAACACACCTACCACATTCCATGTAAATTCAGCAGTGTGGCATAAGCCTAACGCTGCCCACAATGAGCAAAACTCGATCAGTTAATTTCAAAGGGGGTGAGGAGTATTCAAATGTTTAAAAGGAGCAGGAGGAGAGAAAAGAAAATTCTGTTGGGTAAGACCACTGTGGGATATAACGTGACACAGCTACAGTGACATACAGAGCATGTAAAACTACTAATCAATGCCTAATAAAAATACCTCTGCTGGAAGCTAATTCACATCACAAAATATCTGCAACAGAAATTAATTTTAATGAAGGTTTATCTGGATGCATATACAGTGACTAATGAAAGAAATCCTCTGAAACTTTATTGCATCTGCTCCATAATCAGGAACAGTAAAAGATTACACATAGAGATTGTGGCAGTTGAGCAATGGGTGTGAGTAGATTTCAGGCTGAGGAAGCCTTAGTCTGTTAACACAAATACTTTGCCACCAGTGGAGGGGCATTTAGCATTGTTGATGTGAATGAATTGAGTGCTGTTAGTGCATCTAGAAAGCAGGATGACAAAGCATCTTTGTTCTATGTCAGTAAACGTGAGAGCCAAGCAGTTTAAGAAGGAAGGGAAGGAAATGCTACTTTGGTTATTCTTTCTGAACATGAAGAGCCTGTGAGATGGCTTCAGGACTTTTGAAACAGTCCTGTGACCTGAATGCAGTATAAATGCACGTCATTTGGGGCAGAGAAGAGGTCATAAAGTCACCGTTACAGATTGCTAGTCTGGCTCTGCTGAAACCGTACAAGAATCTGAGCTGTTCCTGCTCACAAGGTGCTCTGTAAATTATTATGCACCAGCTGGCGATGTGCCACATGCAAATGGATGGGGATCAGCAAAAGGATGTTTCCAGACTTTTATTCTGGGAACAGCTGCATCGCTCAGGGGAGTGGAAGGGTGCTCCTTTTAAAAACTGATAATACATAATCCTTTCTGTATTATGATATAGAGCCTATATTGCTCCCAGTTAATGTGCTTTGGTGGTTTTTGGTTTTCAGTTCAAACAATCTGTATAGAAAATATTATAGGAGCTCTACTCTGGAGTCTTCTCATATAGAAAGTACTGCTAATATCAGAGAAAGGATTATTCCTTCAATAAAGGATTGACCGTGGAGTATTTCGTGCCTTCTAACCATGCTCCATGAAACACGACAGTAAAAATACATAACTTTGCTTTTTGTAGCAGAAAACTGCTCTGATACTGTTGAACAGAATCTGGTCATCACATTTCTAGGAAAATATAATAAAATAGTCTGTGGGCAAGGATCTTTGCAATTCATGAGAAAGTTTTATACATATGAACGTCTCATCCCTGGCTTATGCTTCGTATTTTGTTTAAAGTGTGATGCTACTAAGAAAAATAACCCTAAAAGTAATGCTTTCTTGTCAAGAGATCTGTTTTCTCAGTATATATTTGTTACCCGCTTATTTTGGTAACAAAACCCCATTTTACTGCACTTTAGTTAAGAGAGTAGAAAATAATAGTTCAGTGGGCTCAACTCTGTTTATGTGCAGGGTCAGCAGAACATTAACCAATTTGAAAGTGTAGCCCACACGAGCAAATACACTAAAGGTTGGTTGTGTTCTTTACTGCCTCAGAAGGGATAGTGTCACTCACAGAACTTCTTTGGTGGTGTTAGGATATAGGAACCAGGTTATCTCAGAAACCATGTGCAGAGATTTGAAATGTTGAGATTTTCCTTGGGTTGTTTTTTTTTTTTTTACCTGACTTTTCCCTGCCTGTCTTGCATGCAGTGTGAATTGAAATCAGTATAAACTGGAGTATAGAAATTGAGCCCCTCCTAAAATTGAATAAGATGAAGGGGGGAAGAGGGTAAGGCATGCACAACAGGGAAAAGAGCAAAATTCCCTTAGTCAAAAATAAATACTTAAAAAACGTTTGGCTGTGTAACATTTTATATACTGGTTTGCCTAAACTAACTTCAGCACTGTCTTGTCAAATTCCTTGCTACTGTATGATGTTATATTTTAAGACACCTGGCAAATTTACAGCTCCTCTTTTTAGCTCCAGGGTAATTCTGCACCTCCTACACTGAATTGGCATCGTACTGAAGTGGTTTCTGTTCTGAGCTTCACTGATTTTCACGTTGTGTTTGAGAGTGACAGTAGGCAGTAAGTCTTATTATGGGGGAGGGAAGAGGGAGGAGTTGTTTTTCCATCAGTGTTTGTTCAGGTACTGTGTGTTTAAAAGTGTATACCCAATTAGGAAGAGAACATTTATTAGTGACTATGTAAACGTGGAACAAATCTCTTGATGACATTCTGAACAATATAGATGGTGCTTAAGCAATAGCTGCATGATTTATGTTTATCTTCTGTTGCTGCCACTCCTCACTTTTAATGTTGTATGTCTGAACATTGGATATGTTATCTGTAAGTACAGATAGAGTGATTTATAAGCAACACTGTAGAAGACTTGAGACAAGATTCATCTTAATTGAAAGTTCAGAGTGATCTTGCACAGAATGGAGAAGAAGCAGTAACTGGATGCTGATCTCATTAAGATAATGACTTAGGTGAAATAACATAATTTTTGGTGCCTCAGTTTCTCTATATACAATATTGAGCTTGACTGAGTTCAAGAAGCATCTGGATGATGCAATCAGTCCCATGCTCTGACCTGGCTGGCCCTGTGTAGAGCCAGGAGTTTGATTCAATGATCCTTATGGGTCCCTTCCAACTCAATATATTCTATGAGTCTATGATTATATCTTTTCTCCCCTGTCCAGCTGAGGAGGGCAGTGAACAGAGCGGTTTTGGTGGTACCCTGGTCAGAGTTGTCAGCCTCACACATCACAAATAAAAAGGTGATGCCAGCCAAGAAGAGATAACATCAACCATGAATGCTGCCTTTCTTGCCATTGCTATTAACAAAGTTTAGAGAAGTAAGGTTTGCTCAGAAGTCTGTTCTCAATCCCTTCCAACTCAGGATATTCTGTGATTTTAATGTGGGTAATGTCTCATGTCTTCTGCATATTTTGTTGATTAATTAAAAATACAAACAAAGCTTTAGAGATTTTGAGGTACCTATTTTTAAGATAATTTGAGACTACAAATACAAAATAATTTCTAAACATTTAATAACTGTAATAATTAAACATTTTGTCTGAATTTAAAGAAAAAGAAATCTGAAGATAACATTTTCCTATGAAATGTGCACATGATTTTGTTACTTAACAGGAGTGGCAGTAACTAGGTAGCTGAAAGGGATGAAGTGTCAGGACTTCATTTTATTACACAGACTGGCTAGCTCCTAGCCTTTCTTGGACATAGAGTGACTAAATGTTGTGTCAGTGAATTGCAGGTAGATGTTGTGTATTACCAGATGGAGGCATATACTAGAAGAAAGGGAAGGCTGGTTGGAGTATTTCTTTCCCAATCCAATGTCTACAGTTCTGTGAAATGCATATAATTTATTTTGACAAAGAAAGTAACTTCATATAACAGCCACAGTCCTGTAGTTCACCGTGTGTGTGATACACTTGTGTTTTTGTTAAAACACTCTTTACCTTTAGTTCAGTGTTTGACTATAGCAGTGTTGCATAGATAACCAACATGGCTGAATAGACTGTGGAAGACACCACTAATTGACTCTCCTAAATCTGTATTTTCTGTGGTACTTATGTAACGTACCACTTGTACAGTACGACGCTTTTTATCCTTTCATCTCTCATTGGGTAGTGATTTTTGAATTTGCTTTGCCTTTCATTCCTGCAGCAAAACAAAGGTGGCAGACCTTAGAGTCTTGAAACAGTCAGATGAGCTTATTTCTACCTTAAGAAAAAAAAAAATGTTAGGCTTACTGTGCAGTGCTTCCATGAAGTACCCATTTGTTATCGTTTAATTTTATCTTATTTAATTTTCTTATACACAATAGTGATTCATGGACACAGCAGAGATTACTTTTCTTAAAATACTGTGTGATATATCCTAGTTTAATGAAAGTTTTCATTTTTAATTAAATTAGAGGAAAAGGCTCCTATCCTTTTTCCTTTTCCTCAGGGGAGATAACATTGTGCCATGTTATTAGCAAGTTTCCCGGGGGTGCTTTTTTGCTTTGATGAATTTGTCATAGTCAAGGAACACTGGAAGCTGGTAGCTTGCCAAAAGGGGTGCATTTTAGATTTATGTTACAGCCTCTGTATGTTAAAATTTAAGTGTTATTGATAAACCACTGAGAAGGACGTGTTTCTGTGTTAGATTAGGTAGCTATTAGAGAAGAGGAGCATCTGTTGCATAGACCTAACAAACTTTAGCTTAGAGAGAGCACAGGCTGGGGGATGACCTGCTGGAGAAGAGCTCTGTGGAGAAGGACCTGGGGGTCCTGGTTGATGACAGGTTGGCTATGAGCCAGCAGTGTGCCCTGGTGGCTAAGAGGGCCAATGGGATCCTGGGATGCATCAGGAAGAGTGTGGCCAGCAGGTCAAAGGAGGTGATCCTCCCCCTCTACTCTGCCCTGGTCACGCCCCACCTGGAGTATTGTGTCCAGTTCTGGGCTCCCTGGTATAAAAAAGACAGGGATCTCCTGGAGAGAGTCCAGAGAAGGGCTACGAAGATGATTAAGGGCCTGGAACAGCTCCCGTATGAGGAAAGGCTGAGTGAGCTGGGGCTGTTCAGTCTGGAGAAAAGAAGGCTGAGGGGGTATCTAATTAATGTTTATAAATATCTTAAGTATGGGATGCAGGGGGAATTGGCCAACCCCTTTTCAGTGGTCTGTGGAGATAGGACAAGGGGCAATGGCTACAAATTGGAGCACAGGAAGTTCCGCACCAACATGCGGAAGAACTTTTACACAGTGAGGGTGACAGAGCACTGGGACAGGCTGCCCAGGGAGGTGGTGGAGTCTCCTTCTCTGGAGATATTCAAGACTCGTCTGGACACCTATCTGTGCAATATGAGCTAGGGAGCTGCTTTGGCAGGGGGGTTGGACCCGATGATCTCTCGAGGTCCCTTCCAACCCGTATGATTCTGTGAAAGCTAGAAAGGGAAGGATATTGAGGGAGGCATGAGGGACAAAAGGGTCATAAAAGTAGCCTTTCAGTAGCTGTGCTGGAAACCTGTGCAACACTTTGTACCCTCTTGTGTTGGAAATGGGATTGAAAACAGATATTTCCAGGTATTTCTGTATATTAACTGTGCCTCTCAGGATGGGTGTAAGTGACCAAGTAATTGCTTTAGAGTTGCAGACCTTGGTTTGGTTTGGTTTTTGGAGAAGGCCGTTTGGGCTGTAGCCTTTGAATAAAGACTGGTGAAAGAGTACTTGCTGTAATTTTTCAACTGATGGGAGCTTTCACTTACTCTTTCATACAAGTATGTAAATGTTAAAAAGCCATGAATTTTTTTTCCCCTCCAGTTTTTGTTGATTTATATTCTAAAGTGCCTAGCACTTCTTCCAAGGGAGAAAATGTTTGATGTCAGGAAGCTTGTTTATGTGTAATCTAACTCATTCCATTCTTCTCAAGGAATAAACACCTTCAATACAAGACAGCGTGTGCATTGGTGTTCACTTGTTTCTTAGAAGTGCAGGGGAGGTGCTACTGCCCCCATATGCATGTTAAAACCAGACAACATAAAATCTGAGGGTTTTATAAACTTTTATGAGGTTATTAAAGCACTTGGGTTAGAGAACAGTGGCATATGAGTTTGGATCTTCTCTTCAACTGTTTTCTTCAGCTCACAATTTGACCAGCTCCAGTAATTTACCTGAAAAATAGCTTTGTGCAGCATCACTTCTGATATCTCTACATGGTAGAAATGGGGATTAAAAAAACAGTTGTTAGCCCCTTTCTTCATAACAGTCCCACTGTCTTATTGTTATGAAGCATATCAAGACCTATGTTAAGGGATATCATTAAAGTGACTGGAGTTTGGGGAAGTCTGGTGGGGAATCTCAAAAGTTAAGCAAAATGGGAAATACTAGGGCCAATGAAAGCTGTCACAGACTACTGAGAGGGATTGAAAGTTGGGAATCAATTTTTCAACTATTGATTAGATGGTTACCACTGAACCAATGAACTTGAAGCAAAAAGATCTCTCACAACTCATTGCTTTTTCAAATCATCTGATCAAAATTCATCAGCAAGGAAAAGAACAAAAGCAACGTTAAGATGCATGAGAAAAATGTAGAAAAATAATAGGAACATTGTTATAGTTCTAGTATAAGAACTTGATGGTACTTTTTTCTGGGATACTTTTTACAGAGATTGACTGCTCCTAAAAATGTTACATAAAAAAGAAAGATAAAAAGTGCACAAAAATTTGAAGCATGAAAGATCTTACTTCTAAAGAGACAGCATGATTAGTATATTTTAATTTCAGGAAAGATTGAAATAGGAGGAAATGAGATCCTTATCCTTCTTCATACTATAATATAGGACACATGATGTAAGAAAAAATAATATAATAAATCCAAAAGCCTTAAATAATTTTTTACAAAATGCATTTTAGTCTCTGCCACTTCGACAAGATACCATCATCTAGGGCTAGCTATCTACATACAAAGTAAGAATATTCAGGATTTCTGAGACAGAAATAAAAGCTTTTAAAACTGCATAGCTTTGTTAATACTTTTCTTTACCAAATGATTTGTAATTGTGAAGCATCTGGCAACTGAACTCAGCAGAAAAGAAACCAACATACCTGATTAATTTGAGGCAAAGGCTGTTTCTGCTCCTGTAAATTGAATATGCTGGGGTTCAGATCCAAGTAGGCAAATTGTTATCCCTGGCTTTGGATCATTGGAGCTGCTCTGGAAGTCTTGTGTAGCCACGATGATAAGTAGTTCAAAATCTAAAATATGAGTGGGTACACAAGGGCTGAATTTTATTGATCACGTGTGTAGAAAAGAAAGGACAAATTTCTCAGTTCTTGTGGTTAGAAGAGGTCTAAATTGCCGTGATGTGGTTTTTAAAGGTTTTGAAAGCAATAGGTGCTTTGTGTAGGTACCCCCTTCAAAAAGATGTGTGTGAGAAAATTCTTTTCTGTATATTTTGTGACTGATTTTTCTGTAAAAATAATTCTTAAGTCTCTAGTGATTTTTTTTTTTTTTTTTTTAAGCAAACTTCCCTAGCTTCCCAAGCACAGATGTTAGAATGTTTGTATGCATTTTTTTGCTAAGATAAAGGGAGGAGGTGATACCTTGGAGGGATGGGGGGTGGGGAAATAATATTGAATTTATTCTTTGTATCCCTATTAAATATTTTGATTCAAAACCTACATTTGAAACTGGATTATTCTTAGAAATCACCTGCCACATGAAACATCTTAAAATAAGGTGGGTTTTTTCATTTCTTTTCCAGTGCAGAACAAAAATATATTTCAAGGATATAAAACTTTATAAGATAGGGCAAAACAATGTTTTTTCTTCTGGACTATAGTAATTATAAAGAATGGTTGCCTTTACTCTAAAGATATAGATCCTCAATTGTATTTGCTTTCCCCTGTTTCTAAAAGGGAAAACTTGCTTAAGGGTAAAATACAGTATTGAATGAACAGCAAAATAAATATCTTTTTATTTAAATTAGTAGGCACAGAACAATGTACAGAAGGAAAAAAACCAAAGCCCCACAACTCATTTCTATCTTTTTGAAAATACTACTGTTAGAAATAATACTAGGTGAGGCTGATTGTACAGACATCTGCTGGTGTTCGGACAGTAGCTGAGGTCCTGGCAGGAAGATGTGTACCAGACAGATTTCACCCAGTGTGGAGCAGGTTTGGCCTTGGTGTACAACAAAACTCAGTCTATGTGTGCAGACAAACCAGTGAACAGAGAATTACAGCATGATGTCTAGAGTTACCACAGTCGTTGATCTGATACTTTTCACCATGTGCTAGGGCTGCACGTTTATAGCAAAATAATGTGTGTCAGAAGGAAATGGTGATGCTAACAAACACTGAATCACTGGTTCTGTGAGGTTGATGTTCAGCTGACCATATACAGGAGCAGAATTCACCATTCTCCTCACAATCTGTGAGACAATACAGAGGAGAGGAGGAGGGAAAAAAAAACCCCGAATAGGTGGCATGAAATAAGCCTGTAGTAGATTAATTACAGATTGGTTAGTAGGTTACTTACAGAGTTTCTCCTTAACTCATAAATAAGATTTGGGAGAGCTATTTTGATTTTGTTCTATTGGAAGTTTCTGCTTTTCTATGTAGAAGGAAAAATGAGTTATATTTTGTGTTTAATTCCTGCTAAGCATCATCATAGGAGAGGCACACAGAAGACAAATGCACTGCAGTGGACAAAGCTAGCATACTGATAAGAGTGTATAGAAACTTGATGTGTAAAAATGTATTTCGATTTACAGTGTGATTATTTTCTCAAAACCCTCAGTGTTGGCTATGCATATATAAATTGTCCCCATTAACATAATATTGTCATTCTCTGTGAATAACATAAAATTGCATAGTACGTAAAAAAGAAATCAAATTAGTATTGTATGACTCCTTCTGTTCACCTACTGCAGCTGCAATTAATCTCCAGTGTCTAAAAGATATAAAAGATAATTGTGGTGGGTTGACCCTGGCTGGAGGCCAGGTGCCCACCAAAGCTGCTGTATCGCTTTCCTCTTCTGCTGGACAGGGGAGAGCAGGTACAGCAAAAGGCTCGTGGGTTGAGGTCAGGACAGGGAGAGATCACTCACCAATCACCACCATAGGCAAAACAGGCTTAAGTTGTAGAAATTAATTTATTGCAGATAAATCCAAGTAACCACCACCCCCCCTCTGCCTTCTTCCTTCCCTGGCTCAGTTTCACTCCCAATTTTTTCTACCTCCTCTCCCCAAGAGGTACAGGGGGATGGGGAATGGGGGTTGCAGTCAGTTCATCACAGGTGGTCTCTGCTATTCCTTCCTCCTCAGGGGGACGACTCCTCACAGTATTTCCCTCCTCCAGCTGTGGGGTCCCTCCCACAGGGGACAGCCCACATGGACTCACATTCGAGTTCTTCCCATGGCCTACAGTTTTCTGCAAACTCCTCCAGCATGGGTTGCTTCCAACAGGTCATAAGTCATGGCAGCAAACCTGCTCCAGAGTTAACCTTCATGGGCTGCAGGGGTACAGCCTGCCTCGCCATGGCAGGCTGTCAATATGATGGCATAGCTTGCCTCTGTAGAGCTATGACATGTAGTGCAGAAATCTTGTCTCAAACATATAATACCTCTTCTGGTATCATATCCATTTTTTAGTGTTTAAAGGAATCTTAAATAATGGATATTTATTGACTTACAAAGTCATAACACAGATTGCTTATAAAGCTGGTAAAGAAAAAACAAGTCTTCTATGGGAAATTTCAGTATTCTTTATTAAAGTGGTGTTAGGTCTCTATGGGAGCAAAAATGGCACTTTTGAAATTCTTTTGAAAGAAAAATATGAGCGTTTGCAATTCTCATTACAGGGATAGAGTAATTGACAAACTAAAAAGCTCATTTAGTTTTCTTTACATAATACACAGCAACTTGTGTACTCTATGTGGGGCCTCAGGTGCAGTTCATAGTATTCCATAGAGCTACTGTTAGTTATAAACTAGTAAAGTAGTGTTGCAGGGTGAAGAACTATAAAATGAGAGAAGGAAAAAAAAAAATCCTACCCAAACCTAGCAATTGAACAACAGATTTTCAAAATGAAGAGACTGGGTTGTTGCTTAAGTGTGCTGTCTACTTAATGTTTGGTACCAGAGTGACACCAAATGCTGCAAGCTGAGTAATATAAATGGCAAGCATAAAGAACCTAAGGTGGTAACTTAAGAAGAAAGTACTTAAGAAGTACTTCCTCAGCAGTTTAGCTATTTATTTCACAGTTTTAGATTATATGTTCCAAAACTACTAATTTCATTTCATGAATTGTAAGGGACTTTAATGAATTTTAAACAAATTAGTTTTGACAGGCAGGTAGACGATAATGGAGGAAAGCGTCTTGCAGAGAGGTGGCCTACGTAACCCAATGAATACTGTAGTGAAGATGCTAAGTTACTAATGAATAGTAACCTGGGTACTTGGGAGGAAAAAGAAAAAGCTGTACACATCGTATCAAATGGATGAAATTCCCTAATATATCACCTATGCTCATTGCTTAGAACAGCTTGCTGAACATGCCTTTTTTCCTGTCAGCCTTATTGAAAACCAGATGAGCCATAATTAAAGCTGGGTCACAAAGGAGAGAAACACTGGTTTTAATCACTATGCCATTTATATTTGTGCAAATTAGTAAATCAAATGCTATTGTGTGAAGGGCAAAAGTAAAACCTTTTCACTGCAGCCTAAATCCGATAAACATTTCCTTTTAATTGTTTTTGGTAAACTAAAGACAATCAATTAAGTGTTCAGCTGAAAAAAAACCCCACAAAACCCTAGTAACATTTTTTGGTAAACTGTAGATCTTTACCATGCTACCATAGTATTCATGTTCTTCACCCATATGTGGGAGGGCAAAAAAATCCAAGGAAACAAAAGATTCTTGAATTTTTTTGTACTTTATTGCTATTTTGTTGCTAACATAGTTGTTACCAGCAATCTATTCCAAATTACAGAAGTTATGAAGCCATCTTGTTGAAAGTAATGTATAGAACCAGTAGATGTTCGTTAACAGCATCTTTGTGCTGGTATGCCACATGTAAACTTTATGAACTTCTTTCTGCTGGCGGCACAGAGTACTTTCAGTTACATGTTTAGATTACTTACAAGGAAAAACTGCAGTAACCTTAGTTTACTTACATAGCACTTCAGACTGTGAAGTACTACAAGTACTGCATGGTGTTCCCCAAGAGTCCTGGTCCACCAATCTTCCAAACTGACTGATCTTTAGTTTTGTCTGTGGAAACCAGTGATCAGGTGATGGCTGCATTCACTCAGTTCTTAAGGATGTCTGTTTAGACCCAAGACCTGTGAATAAGCTCCACGTTCTTATTTGTAAAAATAGAGACTGATGCACCAGTTCATCAAGAAATATATCTATATCTGAGCAGATGTGATCCATCTGGTATTAGAGTCATGATTTTATCAAGTTCTTGTTTCAACTGCTGTGAATAAAAGTCTACAGAATTGTGTGTTTGTTACATCTGTAGGAAAAGCAAACCAAATCCCTACTCATTTTGACAATTTGACAAAAAGGTCTGTGCTTTTTGGATTTTATACAGCACTTTCTAAATAGTCTTGGGGATCAGACAGGTACCTGGAGGACTGGTCTCAGATACAGTTTTCTTTATTGATAGTAAGTGCTTTCACTCAGAGGTTCTTTGTGCTAATTGTGAAATTAATACACACTCCGTCTTTTCAGTTAATTCTCTGAAATTTGCCATTGTGGTAGTATCACTCCATGCAGTTTACTTTGACCAGTGTAGTTGAAGGAAAATTGCCCAACGGTCTTTTTCCATTGCATGTTCAATTCAGAATAAAAATCTAATATTAGATTGTGCTAGTTAACTCTGTGAACCTCCTAATACATATCCCTTGCAGAAAACACACTTTAGCAGGTAGACTGGTATCTATCGCTTTTGATACTGAGTATGGAACAAAAGGGATATCCTGCATCATAGTCAAAGATAACTGATAAATGTTCCTATAATAAGTAAAGATCTGTGTCTACAAATAGCTGACAAGATAATGTTTGGTGCAAAAGCCTATCTTAGCTATCATTTCTAATTTACCTATTAGAAACTCAGTAAATTAAGTTAAAAACTGGTATGGATAGTCCTTTACACCATAACATAAGCATTGAATTAAAACACAGATTTACAAGATTTTAGTAAAAGTAGACTGAATATCTTAATGAATGTACCTATTGTAAGTAACACGTTGTTTTTGTTGTCAAGGATTTAATGAGTTCATTTACTAAACCTGAATGTGAGAAATGAAAGGCAGGCATATGAATGTTTACTGTGTGAAATGCTGTAGAGAAAGTCCTTTTTCAGCTATTAGATGGCTGAAATATGCTGCTGTTGCATACAAATTTGCATATCCAGTGCATTTGAAGAGTTATAAATCTGTAAATGATAATGCTAGCTGATGGAATCTGATGCAGAAAAGTCATCTCTTTTCTGTGATTCCACCCACAAGGTAATGAAATCTATAACTCATACCAACTTCTGAAAGCGTGTAGCAGTCCTTTGCTGATTTGTTAAAATGCATGAATCGTGTTCTACTGAGATTTTACTGCTATATACTATCCTGCTGACAGTGATTGAAATTAGACACTGACATGTCTACAGAGGAAAAGTATTTGGGGGTGTTGGTTGACACTTGCCTGAACATGAGCCAGCAGTGTACCCAGGTGGCCAAGAAGGCCAACAGCATTCTGGCTTGCATGAGGAATAGTGTAGTCAGCAGGAGCAGGGAGGTGATCATCCTCGTGTACTCGGCTCTTGTGAGGCTGCACCTTCAATACCATATTCAGTTTTTGGCCCCTCACTACAAGAAAGACATCAAGGCCCTGGAGCATGTCCAGAGAAGGGCAAGAAAGCTGGTGAAGGGTCACACAAGTCCTGTGAGGAGCAGCTGGGGGAACTGGGACTGTTTAGCCCGGAGAAAATGAAGCTCAAGGGAGACCTTATCACTCTCTAAAACTACCTGAAAGGAGGCTATGGTGAGCTGGGGGGTCAGATTTTCTCACAGGTAACTAGCAACAGGACAAGAGGGGTTGGCTGCAAGTTGCGCCAGGGAAGGTTCAGGTTAGAAATTAGGAGAATTTTCTTCTCAGAAAGAGTGGCTGGGCATTGGAATGGGTTGCCCACGGAGGTGGTAGAGTCACCATCCCTCGGGGTGTTCAAGAAAAGATTGGATGAGGTACTTAGGGACATGGTTTAGTTAGTAATATAGGTGGTGGGGGGACAGTTGGACTAGATGATCTTGGAGGTCTTTTCCAATGTTGATGATTCTGTGATTCTACGTTCTGGAGAAAATTATAATCAGCAGTGTTCTCTATGAGCATTTCATCATCATGTATCTCTGTCCTTTGACACAGTCTAAGTCACCATTAATTTCCCCTAGTTTCTGGTAAGCTAATTTAAATACAAATCATACAAACACTTCTGTAACCTGTATAAAGTCACCATTCTATTACACTGACCTATCACAGCTGGTTTTTTCCATTATTTTTAACATAGTGGGTTCTTCCAACTCGTATAAAACCAGTGCAGAGAAAAACATCACTGAAACCCTGTTTTCATCCCACTTAAGTTAATACCTAGAGGATACAAAATAAAGCTCATTAAATTACACTTCTGGGAACAACATTTTATTACTGAAGTAGTTTGTAAGAGTTACATACTCTCTGTAAGAGATGTATATGTGTGCATGTGTATGACTGCAAACAGAAGACCGCTCAGATGTGAATTCTCTGGCGTTCAGAGGCTGTGTAGTTCTAATTGTGTGGAAAAAGTGATTTTGGCCATCTGTATAAATATACAATTAGCTATTGGTTCCTAAAGGAAACATACCTGCAGTCTGGGTTCTCTGAACTTCGACCTTTTCCAAAATTGAAGGTACATGAATTACCTGGTGGGTGTGTCACAATATTCTGTAGGCTTATATATTTTTCTAAGTGCTGGTAACAACTACTGTCATGATAACACAAAGGTTCCAGTCACCCGAGCTCTAGGATTTAGAATGAATGTTTATTGGTGCCACCTTTCTTACATAGCCTAGTTGGTTTTGTCAGGCTGTGCCTACTGTAACCAACACAAAGTCTTTTGAGTAATGAGAGCTTTTCTGGTCTGTTTTAAACCCATTCATTCAAGCATTTATTTGGATAATGGAAGATGATCTCGCACCTCTTCCTTACAAAATCTTTTACCACAGATTGGAATAGAGGTTATGCGCATCTCAGGTGCTATTTAAATGACCCTAATGTAAGACAGCTCTTCCTGTGAAAATGTTCTAGTTTTGACACTTAGATGTGTACTGCCCCAGGGAGAAGGGTGCATATAGCTAACCTCTTCCCCTACTCAGCGTGCTAAGCTTTGTCATGCGCTGCGTGGGATATTTAGGTGTCTTAACGTATGGCTGAAGATTACAGTTGCCACAGGCTACAAATGGCCTAGCAGTAATAAAACCAAGCCCTTTTTTTGGAGGTGGCTGTAAAATGAGTTTTCTCCTTGTCCAGCAGTCATGCATGCATTAAGTATGTATTTCAAAGTTCAGCTTCCAATTAAAAATCTGTTGAAAAACTACTCATTAGTCTGTCTCATTATAACTAATTTTAAAATCCCGATGTTGGAACTGCTGTCTCCTAAGTAGATCCTGATCATCCCTAGCTTTTCATAAGTTACAGCTACTGTGATATTATGCAGTATTATAGTGTGGTATACTTTGCAAATGTAATGAAGTCCACCTGAGACCTCACTACAACATTGCTCTTAAATCTGTGTTGACAAATACACAGGCTTTAAGAGTGTTTTGTGAGTTATAAATATGTGGATTAGCAAAGTGCCCATTTATACACTAAGGGGATTCTGACAACAACATAATAAACAACAAAGCCTCACTAATGCAGTATGTATTATGGTTATGGTCACAGTTTAGCAGGGTTTTTTGTTTAATGGATTAGGACATATTGTGTACATCCTTCAACCCACTCAGTTTTTATTCAGATGATTTAGTAAAAATTTATACTGCTTTATTTCTGTCTTCTTTTTTGTTTTGTTTTTCCCCTTAGTCTTTATTAATTCTTTTTTAAATTCCATTTTTTTTTTCTTGGTTACCTATGGTTGCTATTTGGAGATGTGAAAACTTGTGACTGCATGTTAGTTCATGAAATGTCTTTTATGTGTTTCAACTAACCTTGAAGTTAGAGCATTGATATTAGGGATGTGATTACTATTTTCTATAATACTAAAAAGCTAACTGAAATACTGAGTAAAGGTTTAAATTATCTATCCCATATGCTTAAATCTTACAGTGAGTTTGATACATGGAGGAATAAGGATCATGTTGTCATAGTCTTGTGAGGCCACACTACATTAGCGTGAATATTGCTCTACCAGAAATTCTTCCAGGATCACTGCCATTGACACTTTTCTTTATCTCAAAGTTGATGTACCATGTTTTTAATTATATCTTAATTAACTAAATTAGTACTTGAGAGTCTACTGGCTAAAGAAAAGTAACTATACACTGCTGCTACAGTTCCTAAAGCATTGAATGTAATCCAGCCATGTCATTCTTGGATGGTGGTCATCTAAAATGATCTGTCATTTTTCCCCATTAATACTTTGTGAAGCTGAAGACAAGAGGACATGTTTTTTCTTCAATTGAAGCCATGTACCTCCATTCTTGAGGAATCCTAAATCTTAAAGTTATGCTTAGAGTTGTCTATAGTTTTGAAGAGTCCTTTTTGTTCAAATGTAAGGTTTTTTCTTGTCAGTGTCATCATTAACACAGACCTGCTGATTTTCTCAAATAAAAAACTCAATATTTCTTCATAAGGAGTTTCTTGGTTTTCTTTCAGAGAATACAAAACTGTGGCTTACGATGTTGCATTTCAACTTGGCTATGATTAGCACTTGACCTCAGACAAAACTCTGAATTACTATATTTATTCTTTAACAGATCTGAAAGACACATTAAATCTTATTTATTTCTAAAGGTTTGACAGAAATATAGAGGTTGTATCACTGGATTTTTGAAGTTCATTTTGAACGGAAATTAAAGCTGCCTTAACACTGAAACTTAAATCAGCTAATTCTGCCTAAAGAGATTGGAGATAGTACTGGCAGGAGGTAGGACTAATACTGTGTGAGAGATTAGATTGTACACTGAATTTGTTTCTTTTATGAAACACTGATGAATTGTCTGAAGCACACCAAAAGCTCTAAAAGTTTTGGTGTTAGCACTTATGCCTGCTGTCTTTGCTCTGACCTATTTCAAGTCCAGTGAGTAAGTTTTAGGGGGCTGCTCTGAAGCCAGATCTGAATGGTGATGCAACTGCTTTCCACATGTGTAAGGGAACTAGAGGCAAAGCATTCCTGTGCTTTTGCAAGACAAGAGGAAATGAAGGCTAATGCAGAGACCAAAAGCAATGCACTATTCTGTTTTGAGTTAATCTTGATAAATCAGCACTTGGCAGAAAACATCACCCTCCGTTGTGACACTTTTCATGCTAAAACTTGTATCTCTAACTAGATGGTAATGTTATACACCCAATAGGGGGTCATCTGAATTTGGCAGGGTACAGGTCAGACTTTTCTTTTTTAATTCATAACTATATGAGAAAAGCTAAGGTGAACACTTATAAGCAAGTTGTAGAAATGCTCTGTATTGTACAACTTCATAGCTCTGTAAGTTTGTAGAAGTTTGCAGTGAGACTTTATCTAAAATTTTTCCTCCAGATAAGGAATTGCCTTTCAAAGAGAATTATCCTGTTGAACCAATTCATTTCTTCATTGACTTCATGGTTATATTCTGATGAGACTTGTGTGAGATTCCTTTGTCTCAGAGAAGTTCCAAATTTGATGAAATGATGGTCTATAATTTGATTATTTTTTTTTCCTGATAAAAACAGAAAGCAAAGAGTATTCTCAGCAGTAGTTGTGACATGATGTAAATACTGTACTTGGCTATTCAATGATGTAATCTATCAGAATAACGGTATAATAAATCCTGTATTTTGTGACCAAGTTATTTTACAAATGTCAATCACTTTTTTTCCCCATGATGAATCATGTAAACAGAAAATGTGTAATAACACATCAGTGAGTCACCAGTGTCTTAGTGTAGCAAACAAGCTTCTCCAACTTGAACGCATTCACATCTATCAGTATGGATTTCATATATATATCTCTGGCAATGCATACAATTTTTTTCCTGAGGTTTTCCTAAGGTCCTCTAAATAAAGTTTTTATCAAGTGTTTTTTAGCACAAATAGGAAATTCCTTCCTGGAAGTGTTCAAGGCCAGGTTGGATGGAGCATTGGGGAAAGTGGAGCCTATGACAGGGGGTTTGGAATGATGTGATGCCTTCCAATCCAAACTATTCTATGATTCTGGTAGAATCTTTCGAAAAATAGTTATGGAGCTCTGTGCCCTATAGCTTAGTAGTTTGAAAATCACTACTCTAAAGTGATATCTAATAAATACATGTCTATAGAGACAGCTTAGCTGATGATGATAGGCTAGGAGCAGTAACACTGCATATAATTTCCTCCATGGCATATTGGAACCATTTGTATCTCATTTTAAAGTAGTAAGTAATATCTGGCACAGTTATTTGTTACTTAGCTAGTGTATAATGCCATATCTTAGCGAAATACCCAGTTTTCCTGAAATGTTTGAATTGAGCTTCCTTTGCATAGCGTATGGTATAACTTTTAATGTGTTGCAAAGATTCACAGAAGTAGTGTTAGTGTTTCTTCTTATTGAATTTACCGAGGGTTTAGTTTTCTGTTTGCAGTCTTGCAATTTTCAGTAATCCATGTTAAAAGGTTTCATCTGTCAACACTGAATCACTGGAGCAGTGCTGCTTCTACCTTTAAGATCCCAAAATCTGCTGTTGCTGCTGCTGACTCAGCCTGACTAGCAACAATCGTGACTTCATATTATATTAGGTGTGGTTCAAGAAAGGACTCCAATGCAAGATTTAATTGATCATTTTGCAAAGTGCCATCAATTCATTTGCTACATTTTAAAATTTGTGTGTAGCTAAAAATTCTTTTGAAGTAAGGGTATTGATTCACTCAGTTTCTGTACATTTTCATGGACTTTATAGCAATAAGCTAAAATGTATGTGTTCAGCACAGAAACATTAATTAAGGCTGGGTGAACACTGTCGTATTTCTCAGCAGCCAGAGGAAATGTAGAACTCAATGATCTGACTATCCAGTATAGTATATATTCAGCAAAAACGTTTTTTTTTTCTTCAGAAATGTCTTTAGCAGTAATTACAGGCACAAATATAGTTGGGGGCTGTGGAGGTATCCTTTTCAGTATTTTTTAGGTGTATTTTTACTGAGTTTGTTTGATGATTGCATAGCAGTTGGTGTGAAGCCTGCCCAAAGCTACAAGAAAATCAAGATGGTAGAACAGACACCCAAAAGGGGTGAACCCTTCCTGATGGATTACCTCTCTCATTCAGTCTTGATCATATGGTGCTGCTATGGAAATTAAGCTTAAAAAAAAAAAAAAGTATATCTAGTTCGTCCACAGCTTTTAGGAAAAACAAAGTGATCATATGTGCTAGAAGATTCACAGGCTCCTCTTCTGCTCATCTTCTTTTTATTTTAACTCATGAACTCATGACAACACAGAGAGGAGTAATCAAACTAAAAAGTAGAATCAAATGTATTTAATTATATGTTGCATGAACACAAACTGTGTATTATACTTCAGGTAAAATAAAAGCAAGGAGTTCTCAGGACGGAGCTGGTAGTTAAAATATGGTAATTTGGGGATGATTGGTATTTTGTTTGGTTGGGTTTTTTGGCAAGTCATAGCTCGAGACCAGTTTCATGTCATATAGTAATGTAACAAGGAAATCTACTGTTTTATTCCAATCAGCAGTTTATGTGTTTGCTTTTCTGAATTATGGTTTGTTAACTGCAGCATATGTCTTGAAAGAGACAAAAGCACTTTTGCTAAAGCTGTAATGTTGTCCAAACCCAGCAATCCAGTATGACATCTCTCTTTCCTGGGAAATTGCCTTTTCTTGTTCATTCTCTCTTTCGTGGAGAAGATTTTTGATACTATGTACTTTCCTCTCTTGATTTAAACAGAAAATTAAAGAATGACTTTATTAGCGGTATTTCTTTAAAAAAAGAAACAAAACATTCAGAAATATAATATCCTTGATTGATTATGTCTCTTCACTGCAAGAAGCTGAGAGATTGCTGAGGCCTGCATTACTTGTTTTTGTTGGCAGGGTCCCCTGAAATAAGTCTTCACAATGAGTCTAGAATGTCCTGTTCATGGATTGTGCCAGCATTCATTATCGTTTCTTAACAGGTTGTAAATCAGTACCTCACATTTTCTTCTATCTCTTTTTTTTTCCCCACTTGGTCATTCATCTGCATATTTTCAATCTGTTGACTGCAGTGATGTAGTTTTCTGTACTTTGGAGACATTCTTTTTTAACATTTTGAAATTCAGCTTCTGGATATTTACCTTTTAGTGATTTTCTGAGCACTTTATGCAGCTATAAAGAACAACATTGAATTTTTAATAAGTAGCACTAGCATTAAGAAAATAAGAGCTTAACCAGAATTTATGGCTTAGATGAGCACAGTAATGATTGAAAATTATAATTTGCTGCTTGTTTTCTATAGAATTGGTAATAATACTAATTAGCTTCTGCAGCATAAAAAAGTCAAAGGAGTTCAGAAACTCTGTAGACATTTCAGTATTGAAGATGAGGTATGCTGCTATAACGAGATGAAAAACATTACACTGGGCCATTTTGAATTTGTGTCTGGATAAACAAAGCAATCCAAACTTTTCTCACAAGTAATGGTGATTGAAGGTTGTACCGAAACCATGAGAAACAGACCTCCGTGCACAGAAGACCAATAAACACACAAGCAGTGGACCAATTTAGTATTGTTGCAAAAGAGCAAATAACTTTTTTAGCATTTTTTCCTGAAAAAAAAAGATAAAAAGGAAGAAAAAATGAGTTTATTGGTGGTGCAAGCTCTCCAGACAGTTGGCAGATAGCAAAGAAGAATGAGTGAGGTAATTCTCATTTTGGAAATAGTCTCACTGAGTTAACTGAGTCCAACAGCTAAAATGGCTGTGATGCTATTGTCAGCATGCTGCTTCTGTTTCTTAGGCTCTTTTGGTCAGTGTTTTGCACATAGACCCTTGCGCCTTTGAGGTGCACTCAATGTTGCTGTGCTCACAGGAGATGTCGGTTGAACTGGGAGCACACTTGATACAGGTTAATAGAGACCTGTGTCTGTTCTTTTGGTGAGGCCACACCTTGAGTACAGTGTCCAGTTCTGGGCTCCTCACCACAAGAAGGACATGGAGGTCCTGGAGCGAGTTCAGAGAAGGGCAACCAGGCTGGTGAAGGGGCTGGAGGGCAAATCCTATGAGGAGCGGCTGAGGGAGCTGGGGCTGTTTAGCCTAGAGAAGAGGAGGCTGAGGGGAGACCTTATCACTGCCTACAACTACCTGAAGGGAGGTTATAGAGAGATAGGTGATGGTCTCTTCAGCCAGGTGACAGGCGATAGGACAAGGGGAAATGGCATGAAGCTGTGCCAGGGCAGGTTTAGATTGGATGTTAGGAAAAAATTTTTTACTGAAAGAGTTGTGAGGTCCTGGAACAGGCTGCCCAGGGAGGTGGTTGAGTCACCTTCCCTGGATGTGTTCAAAAAAAGGGTAGATGAAGTACTTTAGGGATATGGTTTAGTTTAGGATGTGAATGGTTGGACTTGATGATCTTAAAGGTCTTTTCCAACCTTGTTCTGTGATTCTGTGTGATTCTGTAATTCACTTTGAGTAGCCTTGTACGCCTCTGAGTGTAAATGGGATTCCACACTTTGCTATTTATATGCAGGGAATTTTTTTTTTTTCTTCTTTGTTTTCAGGACATTTTGCAAATGGTGACTTGTAATAAAAATTCTGTAGGCCAGATTAGTTTTTTGTTGACACTTGTACAACCCCTGTGCTTTCCCTGAGGAGTAGTTTGACTTAGTTTCATTTTATTCTTTTGAAGATCAAGAAGATGCATGTGCTATGGCAGGCCTGCAGAAGCAAAAAACATTAACATTTATTTATGTGTTCAGCATAGATATGACCGTGTTCACCCCACAGGCACACAACTGAAATGGCTGAGGCAGGCATATGGTTTCTGTAGATTGCTTTCATAGTTGATAGAAAAATACAGAGGCTCTCTCAATCCTTACACCCAAATCATGTTCTGAAGGTGCTTTTTCTCCCCTCTCAAAAGTGCCTGGGATGACTTTGATGTTCCAGTTAAATGCTTACAACCATTAAACAAAAACAAGGACTAATTACCCTGGGGAAAAAAAAAATAAAATGGGACTGTTTCTATCACCTAAGAATATAAATCTTAAAGCAAAATCTTAGTACATATTTATTTACTCTGCATTCCCTGCTTTCTTTCATTTCCTGCCCCTTTCCTGTCATAGTATCTTTAGGGCATCGACTCAAGACGTGGGTGTCTGGACACACTCTAGCCTCACTGCCAATTACTACTGTGTATTGGTGTATTTTGTTACACATCCATAAAGGGTAGCTCCACTAAGAGGACAGTAAATTGTAACTTCTACAGCATAGTAATCTGGAAAAATGGAAGATTTTCAATTTTCCTGAAAATAAATTAGTTTCTATACTTTCAAATAATTGTTGGAATTATTGGGAAAGGTTCTAATACAGTAACTACATGTATTATGTACTACTTGTTAATAAGGTTTTTCTTTTTTTTAATTTAAGTGATACTTGCATGTGATGCATTAATACAGAAGTTATGCTAATTTGGAAAACATTGGCAGTCCAGGACCATGCAAAATTATTTATTTTCACTAATTTAGAATCGCACAAATACAGTAACACTGTGAGTTTCATTTATAAAACATGGTATTTTTGTGTACAATTAGTTAAGAAAGTACTAAATTTGTGGTCACAATTCTATATTCATGGTTGTCTGTAAGACTTTTATTTCTTCTTTTTTCTTTTTGCATGTCGACTTTATGGAAATCCCTTAAGTTTTAATGCCTTAAGGTTTTAAAGTTTGGGGATTTTTTTTTTTTCCTCCTCACTGAAATGCACGGTCATAATGCTTAATTAACATTTATTTATCTCTTAAAAAAACAGTCATGCAAGCCTAGGTGTAAACTTACACTCTGTGTGCAAGTGGATTTCCGTCACAGTGTGAGTGCTTTTTTACAGAATTGCTACCTAGGTATTTTTTCAATGGGAGTAGAGAGATGGAGTCTGGATCTGTTCCCAAGTAGCTCTTTGAAGTCTTAAAGTCTATTAGAGCAGCCCAGGTTGTTGAAAAGCCAGCTTTTCAACAGCTGGCTATTAAGATAAATAATGGAACAAAAAGTATAATCAGAGGAAGGACATTATAGGAAAGAAAAGTTCAAAAAATGGAGTAGTAACACATTAAAATATTTTCCCCCTTTTTGAAAGATAGATGATTATTTGGTATGTGGCTGTAGTTTGCTGAGAGGAAAACTGTGGATTTGCTAATGAGATATACACTATATAGTACACTTTACGTATTTTTGTCACTCTGATGCTAATGTTTCTGGGAGTTGTTTGCAGGTATGTTTTATCTGTTCCAGTCTACCTTATTAAGACCATTTTTTTAATGGTTAAGGGGGTAAATAGAGACTAAGGGAAGCTTAGCAAGCCAGAGAAACTGAAGCAATTCATAGTTTTCATGCTATATAAATGCAGGTGGTTTTGAATACTCCTAAAACTTCATTAAACAGTTTAGATTTTATTTAAAATTCTTTAATTTGTCTAGCAAATATTCTCCTGTCTTATTCTACATATCATTTGGTATCTGATTTATTTGCAATATGTATATACTGCATATTATGTAGCTATGTGTATATACGTGTACCTATGCATATTTAAGAGGAATGTATGAGTATGTTCTACTTACGAGAGCATTGCATATTTGCTCTGTTCTGCGTGAGTCCATGCTTCTCACAGTAACTGCACACTCAGGAGTGGTGTTTCTGGAATATAGGTCAGAGAGGTCTGAGAATAAGGGAAAACAAAAGGAAAAGATACACGGGACAAGGAGAGAGTGGGAGACATGAGAACAGCAGCCTTAAGGGAGTAATCCTCAGAGGTGGAAGAGAATTGAGAGAGGGATTCAGTGGAGACTCTGCACAAGTCAGTGCAACATGCTGAGCCAAGGAGCTATATTCCAGCAGTCCTGAGGGACAGGGGAGGTTCTGCATGGTTATAAACACTTTTCTGTGGTCATCTCAATTCTGAATTCTCTTATTGGGGAAGATCCGGTTTCTAGTGTCCATGGTAGCAGAGCCTTCCTCCAGAAATTACTGTTTCTCAGCACATGGGTGCTTGATTTAAGGAAAAACAGCAGAAACGTTTGCCTGAACATCCTGTTTTGCTTAGTACTTTGTCACAGTGTACTTCAGGACAGCTGTGTGTATGTGTAAAATTAGAGGAATAGCACCTTGTCCAAATGGAATGTTCACATCAGTGACAGCATATGCCTTCAGTTACCTTAGCTGAATAACTTCTTTAGCAGATGCATGATGAAATATACCTTTTAAAATGCAAGTTCTGTGGAGTTGATTTCATTTTGCAGAGCCTTTTGTGCTGTTAACTAGTGTGATGGAAGAAGCGGTGATTCAATCATTTCTAGTTTAATATATTTTAATTTACATTTAGGACTTCATATAAAGTATTTATAATAAACTAATTCTGAAAGATGTTATCGTGCTGGTTTATAATAAGAGAAATGGAAGTGAATATTATGAAATATTATTTAAAATTCTCTTCCTAAGGCTTGTTCATTCACTTTGGGAATCAGTCAAAAATTTTGCATCTGTCTTTCGGTTTTTCTTTTTCCAAAACAAACCATACATTCTCAGTTTAGTGTTGAGATTAAAGGAGAGTGATGAATGATGCAATATGTGTTAAAAGATGTGTTTATTTTAGCTAAAACAACAGCACAGTATGGCATTCTATAGATCTTGAATTTGAAGACTTGGATTCTGCTAGTGATTTGCTTCAGAAATGAGGAACTCTGACTCCAGTGTCCATCAAGAATCGAACAGGGTGCTGGAAATTTAACGGCACTTTTTTGCCACAGAAGAATATTTTCTGTTCTTAATTCAAAAAGATCAGAACATTACTCAGATTTTTCTCCTGAGAAGATGAAAAACTAAGCCAGTATACTTTTCAGTGATTATGTCAATTGTTACTCGTATAGCAAGTAGTATTGCAGTTCAAAATTAAAGTGTGGGATTTCTTTGCATTGCTCACAATTGAAAGTTCAAAGTGGTGAAGATAGCACTAGCTTTATTCATTGCTTTATGATTATTGCTTGTAAGTGCCATGGTGATTTCAACTGAATTCCTGACATCCCCAGCCTAGGATTCCCCTCTTACATTAATTAGAAAACTTGAGCAGAAGAAAGAATGTAGTGACTTGCTTGTCTACAGATGCTAGACCACATGTAGTTTAGGTAGTAACCTGTAATTTGCACTTTGGTTTTGCATACTGTATGCATACTTTCTCTCCATTTGTATGGAGAAAAAAGGTCTTTTTAACACTGTCAGTCATTTGTAATTCATATTTAAACACAGCTGCTAGAGTTGATCATGTTATTGCTGTAAAGGCATACACCCGGTGAAAACTTCCTGCCTGTCTTGTTCTGAGTTAGCGATGCGCTTGAATAATATTAACTTCCATGCATACCTTGGCACATCTGGACTCTTGGATGTTCTGTGACTCATTGCAGTAATTTGTTAATTCTATTAAAAATATGTCAAGATGCAGGCAGTTACTTGCAAACATAGAAAAAAGGAGAGGGTGTTTTATTATGCTACAGGTATTTGCCTATGGTGTGATAATACCAGTCAGCAGAGTGTGAGACTGTGTAACTTGTAACACAAATGCCAAAACAGTAATAAAAAAGCCATACTATTTTTGAGAAACTTCTGGCTTCAGGAACCTAGCAAGGGTTTTGATAACTTACAGAAAAAATGTTTTAACTACTAAAACTGCAGCGATGTTGTCTTGGAACTTTATTATTAAGAAAACGTGAGTTATCAGTTTTACTTTCTGAAGTAAATAAAGACTTAGAAAAAAAGCAAATAATGCCAGTTCAAGACGGTTGCCAAATGTGATGCTGTAAAAATGCAAACAATAGCACACAAAAATAGGATTTTGTTCTTTGTATCTGCAAGTACCAGGTAAAATCCTTGGTACATTAGGAAAGGAACTGGAAGAGATGTGGAGTTTTTATTTATATTTATTCTCCTAGCTTTTTGTCTCTAAAACTGCAAACAATCAAAGTTTTATCTTGTTTCTTTGCATGTGTTCAGAGGAATGGAATTTACGTGCATTTGTTCATATTAGCAGTTGAGATCTGTATCGTATGTTTTTCCTTTGGAGCAAGACCTCTGTTCATCTCCACATCAATAACTTTGAACCTACTGAACAGTTTCAAACATATTCAGCAAGGATTTATTCCAGTGTTGGTCACAAATCCAAAACACAGCACCAGGTGGGCTGCTATGAAGGTGGTTACCTCAAACTCAGGCAGACCTACTACAGTTTTACAGATCTAAAAATGTACTGAGTTTCTGTGTGTTGTGAAAACTGGTGAGTGGTGGAGGGGATCCCCCTTATTATTGTCCCTTATTTTACCCCTTATTTACTGTGAGCAAGATTTTACCTGTTTGGCCAGTCAACCAGCCACGTACATGCTACTGAACCAGGCCTGAGAACTCAACGTGTTGTAGACTATGGGGCTGAAGGAACCTCGAGAAGCAAGTGTCTTAGAGCTCCAAGTAGGAATGCAGAGACATCAGGCAAGCACAAAGACCCCCTTCTACTTTGCAAGTTGCTGAACAATATGTCTTGAATGGACTAACAGGATGCAAGGATTCAAAATTCCAAGGTTTTAGGATGCGTGTTTTCTGTTTTAAGCATGGACTTCTGTTTTTCAAATTTTTGCTATTAGAACTGAAATACTAATCTAAAATAATAAAAAAGTTACACAAGGTATCATCTGTATTTAATGGGGCAGGCGAAGAAAGAAGGCTGAAATGATTTAATAGCTTGTTGTCTCTAAGGCAGTAGCTCTGAAAAGCCCAACTTTGAGTTGTATATTCCTGCACCCTCCTGTGCATAAATCGAGCTTACTCTCTCAGCGAGTCACTGTTTGCCTGTCCAGTGGGATGCTAAGCTAGCAGAAGTCTGAAGCAGGACTTGGTCTGGGTCCAACAGAATGAAGAACTACATAGCCAGGAACTGGCAGAGGTGGAAAGACCCTTCTAACATCAGCAGGCTGGTGTAGGTTTAGATGAGATTGTTTAAGCTTTCTTTGGCCAGAGGACAGATGAACTGTCAATGCCAGGAAAACAAATTGCAAGATTTCTAAGACAGGAGTATAGTTAACAGTAGGTGCTAGACAAGGAAATTGCTAGATAGAAGTGTGAAGATGACAACCACACTTGGATGTCCAGGACAGCGAGGCTTCATATGCAGTCTGTACAGTCAGCAGAGATGGCAAGTAATCTGAAGGATGATCTGAGGTATGTACATTAAGAAACTGTGTAGCAGGCACATTATGATAAAAATCACTCTCTAAGGAAAACTATCTCTCTTTTGCTGATCCAGGGAGCTTAAGGAGACTAACCTCCTAATGTGTATGAAAAGTTACCCTGTGTGATATGCTGTCCAGTGTCTCTGAAAAAATTCCAACTAAGTAAAATTAGATCTCGTGAGCAAGGAATAGAAAATCAGAATCTGATGAATAAATGTTTGGAACAGCAATGAATCTGAATGAGTTGGCACTACACAGTGATATTCAGACACATGGACAAAGATTACGAAATACAATACTCTTTCAAACACACATTCTTCTTGTGCCAAATGTGGTCAGAGAATTCATTTTTCCAAGGCAGTGCAGCCAACAGACCTTTCTGCTACTGAAGATATTGTTGCGATCCTTTGGCATCATCAGCATTTTTGCCCTTTTTCTGCTGTAGATTTAGCCTAATCATACACTGACATCTCCGCAAAGGGGAGTAGGTAGGAAACTTTCCTCACTGCAGTTTTGCCTCTAATGGTTACAGTGAACTATGAACAAATGGTCTGTGATTCAGGTGGAGTGTAAAGGAGTTGCATTGCAACTTACTAACAAAGCAGTGACCTATAAATTACTGAAAACCTTACAGATTCTGAAAATAAATCCCAAAACATCTGTAATTTGCACAGTAAAATGTGGTTTTCATACTTGTATTAAATATTTCTCTAACTAACTACTAATTTTTACACTGTGTTGTGTGCTTCAATGACTTGCAAAGTAGGTGTGTTGACAGATGGTATCTGTAATCAGCAGTGGTAAACTGGAGGAGCCCTGTGAAGCAGACCACACTGCTCACTGTCAGATGTGACTGCAGTGGGTTTTACTTCCATTTGTTTCATAGATACTGTCTTCCATTAAAGATTTGAATAAATTAATTTTTTACCACTCATAATAACAATGTTAAAATTACTAGTTATAAGTAGTATCAGTGGTTTTTTTTTCCTTAAAGTTATCAATAAAGAGAGAATAATCTGGTCAGATACCAAACCCAAGAACTTTCCAGTCTTAATCCTATTACTTTGGAAAACATAGTTTAATTTCTCTCCTTCAGTTCCCTTCTTCTGTATATAAAACTAGAAAAAAATAGTCATTTTCTACATGCTTACAGATTTTCCAAATGTAATTCATGAGTATTTGGGAAGTAGCATATGCATAGCTCATAGCTTCTATTTTTTGATGTGCAGAACTATTCCAGTAGGAAAAAAACCCTTCAAAATACACCAGCTGCAAAGATTCCGAGTTATACCTAGGTCTCTGTTCTTGCACTGTCCATACTATCAAATTGCACCTTAGTCCAAACATTTGCCTTCAGTTTGTTTTTTTGTGGGTTTTTTGTTTGTTTGTGGGTTATTTTCTTTTGTCAAAGCTCGTACTCTCCTTCCTTGCATCAAAGTCATAATGCAGAACTTAGGACAGTGTAACTTCATACTTAGTTTTCAGTGCTTACAGTAACCAGCCACAGAAGAGCTTTCAGGTCTTTTGAAATCCAGCCATTCCTTGACAGACATCAGTCTCAAGCAAGGAATAGGCAGGTTGGTTCCTAAATTAATCAAGATTACCTAGCAGTTTCTGTTGATTCCATGCACAGTCAGCAGGGAAGGACAGATGTGTAATTTGGGTGAATTAGACTACTGTTGAGAGATCCATCATAGTGCTTACAGGAATTAAGTTAAATAGTTAAGTTAAGCCCTGTTTCACATTGACTTCTTAGGTGGAAAAAGATTGCAATTTCAGGTCTTTCTTTACAACAAACAGGTTTGGTTTTATTTCTTTAAAAAAAAAAAAAAGACACAATACAACAATGGAAGAGTGGTTCTAGTTGTTATTTTGATGTCTGCAACTTCAAAAATACTATTATTTTGGAACATAGGAACACAGAAAAGTCCACCTCAACATGAGGAAATATTTCTCTACTGTGAGGGTGACAGAGCACTGGAACAGCCTGCCCAGAGAGGCTGTGTAGTCTCCTTCTCTGAGACATTCAAAACCCGCCTGCATGCATTCCTATGTCACATGCTCAAGGTGAACCTGCTTGGCAGGGGGTTGGACTAAATCATTTGCAGAGGTCCCTTCCAAGGATTCTGTGATGTATTTAAAACTTCAAAAACTTCATATTTTGCAACTTCAAAATAGGTGTGGAAAAATAATATTCAACATTATAGAATTTTTTAACTCCTTTTACTTAAATCCATGTATTTATCACTGTTTTAAATGTCATTGGAGGATGCTAGGGAAGTATTTGAGAGAGGAATACCTTAGAAATTTATATAGCTAAAGAAATGTAACCTCAAAAGAGAAAAAAAAAAAAAAGCAGCACAATAGTCTTCTATTTATCTGTAGGAGGTTTGATTCTACCTACTACTTGGACAGTCAATTTCTTAGTCTTTTGAAGCTAACAAAGTGATAATAATTAAACCTCACATTTAATTCCATTATCTGCTCATCTGCTCTGTGTCCCAGACTGCATGTGAGTTTCCAGAATATGTGAATTTGGAGTACATCAGATAATTGAAAACTAATGAATATGGCTTTTCTGAGACATTCAAAATAGAGAAGATAACAAACAGGTTACAGAATTCAGTAAAACACGGCAGTGAGGGAATTGAAGAAGTTTTCTAGGCCTTTCCATGATCCAAGAGAGAGCACTGAACTTATGTGCTAGGTGATACCTAATAATTTTTAAATTCTGTCTCCTCAATCCACTTTTGAGTATCTTCTGTATGGAAAGGCTTTCTAATATCTTAATTGCTCTTACCATAATTTAAACCTGATTCTTTTTATTCTGTCTACACTCACAATAAATATCAAGTTATTGTGATTCAGATTTTAGTCTTTCTGGAAACGTACTGCTTCCATCCAAACTGCCACCTTTGAGACATGGAAGCACAGTTAGTTTATTTTGCCTTTGCATTTTATAGACGCTATAGTCTTTTCCTACTTCATCAGTGAGAGTCCCATGTGAAACGATGTCAATGCTCTATTAGAGTGAAGATACAGGGCATTTCCTGTTCGTTTCCTACCTACAAAACTTGCTCTCTAAAGGGAACTGTACTGCATGCAATGTACTTGTATAATTACTGGTCAATGATTAGAAGTCCCCATTGAATTTTGGACCTCACTGTCTTAGATGCTGTGTGCGTATGTATTGTAGAATCATAAAGTGGTCTTGGTTGGAAGGAACCTTTAAGGTCATTAAGTTCATCTTAGAAAAAAGCTTGGTCGAAAGACTTTAAGCAGATGACAAAGTTAATCAAAGGCAGAGAAAACCAGACACAGACCAGGGCATTATGTGCCCTACCGTGTGTATCAGGTCAGTTGCAGGGCCAGGAAGCTGCAAGTGAGCTGTTTATTACATACTGGTGGGAGGCAAAGGCAGTGTTTCCATTCTGTGGCTCTTTTCAAACTGATGGCATTGTCTTCTCTGAAGAATAAAAAACAACACAGACACAGAACTGAGTTAATATTACTGAGATAAGCTTAACATCTGCCTTCACCTTTTGCTTTCTCATAATATTTGAAGTATACTGCAAAATTCAATATACTTTTGCCTCCTGCTTTGTTTTTTGTAATTTGTTTTCTGAAGATGCCAAACGATCATAAGATGATGAATAGTGAACAGTATGGAAACAAAGCTTCTAGGTCATATTTAATACGAGGCAAAATGTTCCACCAGTCTTCATACAAAACAATTTTTAAGGTATGAGAGCACTCTTCCCAGGAGGTAGAGAAGGAGTAATAACGACATATATTCTGGGGATAAATTACTGTCAGATTGCTGCTGAGGGCAGTGCAAGGGACAGTGCTGACAGGTGACTGGGGCAGGGCTCAAGCCCGGATGCTTAGTTGTGCAGCGGTACGGAGAATGGAATCGAACTGCAGTTAGGAAATGCAGAGAGCAGAAGCTGGAGGCAGCTCATGGTACTTAGGAGCTGTACTGTGCTCTGTCAGAGTGATCACCTTTAATCCTGTAGAGAAGTATTGATACACCTCCTGGCAATTGTGAGATTCCTCTCTCTGATTTCTGCACTGTGCAAACAGAATGTTCATACTAAGGCTCCCTCCTTTACCATTTGCCCTGCTTCTTTCTTTATTCTCTGCTACACTCTCAGAGAAGTGCTCACAGCATTTCACAAAAATACTTTTCTGACCAGGGTTGAAAAGGAGGGGAGGGAGTTTGAATTGGCACTGGAAAAGAGAAACTCTCATTTTAGCATAGATAGTTACTGCAAGATACTTGAAGTTAAATCTTAATTTTTCCAGCAGGACTTATTAAACAAAAAATCTCTGAGCAGAAATTAATGTCTTTAGTGAAAGCAGAGTATGTATGTTGTTGTACTTTCTACCCAACATTTTTCTCTCTTAAGAACTCTCAGGGGAAGCTCCTATCCTGTGATGGGAGATCACTTAATATAGAAGATGCAGGACATGGTGCTTGAAGGAAACATGTCCCTTACTAATCTGATGAGATACTATGGCAGGGTAGATCTGAGAGAGTATTTGAACTTGTAGGTGAGACCCGAGTGTCAAGGAACTAAATATTTGTCAGAAGACTCTTGCAGTTTTCTAGAAGAGTAATGAACTCATGTTTCCCTCCAGATTACAATTGCAGCAATTTGCACTGTGGGCACTCTACCTACATTTTTAATTTGCTAGGTGACTTTTAACAGTATCAATATAAACTTTTAGATGATTACTGTGTTTGTCTTCATGCAAAGCTTTATATTTTATAGTGGTGGAGTGATTTTTGCATTGGTTTGAGTTTATGGAGCACTTAAGTGTTCCTATACAAAGTAGGTGCTGTGAAAATGTTAGCTACTATGGGAAAATTGACAAAGTAGAATTTCTGCCTCTTCATTTTTTTTTTTTTCTGTTTTAATTTTAAATTGAGGAAACCACAGAGCAAGATCAGTGGAGATTTAAAAGGGTCCCTGAAACGGCAGTATTTTATACAAGGAGTTGTGCTTGGTGGGATCTAAAGTTGTGAATTTATTGACTTGATGAAAACACTAAAATCTGGCTTACTTCCAAGTGTTAGCAGTAAGATGTGGAGCAAACCAGGCATATGCATCTCCCCTGTGGCATGATAAAAACTATAAAGTTGAGGTCTTATCCACAAGATCTGGGCCATGTCCTAGGAGAAACAGTCTGGAGTGGGAATGTTGTTAGACCATTATTCTGCAGCTAACACTGTTGTTGTCATATCTTAATAATAAAACATGAAAATAAACCGAAAAGGAACAGATTTGCAGCACCAAATTTGTTTTATTAAAAAAAAAAAAATCTGCAGTAATGGAATTTGTTATGAATCTTTTTTTTTTCACCACAATTTATATGTGTGAGTTTGTATTTTCAAATGTTAGTTCTCAGACCCTGCACAGGTAAGAGGAAAATTGCTGGGGAAAGAAAAAGAAAAAAAAGTTCTTTTGCTTCTTACTTGTTATGAAAATGACAACGTTTTTATTGTCACTTCTTGACAGTGTACCCACATTTTTAGCAGTTTGTGTAGCTCTCCTTTCCTATAAAATAAAATCTGTTCTGTCTAGAGAATACTAACCACTGATTTTCATATGAAAAATTATCACATTAGATTTATTCAGAGCTCTTGATTTTGTGCAGCCTCAAAATACAGGTTTGCTAATTTTTTCTTCCATTTTTCCCTTACAAAGTGGAGACATCTTCTCACAGCAGTCTTGTCATAGCTAGTAACGTTTCTTTTGTTTTACTAGAAACACTTCTGAAGTATCTAAAATGTCAGTAAAGATGCTCGCTCATGACTGTGTTTTAAATCTTTCATAATTTGCATCTACAGCACGTATGGCAGAAGAATTCAAACTAAAAAGAAGCCAATATGTATTAGGTGTGCAGTTGAAAGAAATTCATCTGAAGGTATAGCAGGTCATTGCAGATTGACGAATATGCCTGCTTAGAAAGAAATTTCCTATAAAAAAGGGTCTCTGATTTCAGAAAGTATAACACGGCTTTAGTCAAAGCACATTTCTTTGTCTTAGTGTTTAGAAACAGAGTTGCTTCTGGATCTTCTTTCTACTGCAAAACAGTTGTAGATAGGAGACCATCTTTTCCAGTAGTGGCAATTTCCTGGCTGTGGGAGTGCAAGCATCACAGAACAATACAGCAGAGAGGGTCCTTTAATACTATCTGTAAAATCCTGCAAAGGTAGAATCATTCAGGTCAGTAGGTTATGGATATACAGCAGCTCTTCACATACTATCACATGCAGAGATTTATATGCTGTTTGTCACAATCCTTTCTCCTGATAAACAAGTTACATAAATTACCCATTTCTACTCCACATTGAGAACTGTTTGCTACATCCAAATAATGCTTCTCTTCCTCAGAGGGGTAGTGTTACATTATTTAAGGAGTGAATGAAATAGCATTTGCTCCTAAAACGAGCATATGTCATCTTCTGACACGGCTTCAAAGGAAAGAAGGTTAATCTTTTTTAAATATCAAAATACAAGTGAATTTATAAAAAAAGGAAATACAGAAAAGAACAGAAACAAAAAGAATTTTCACTATCAAATCATACTGTTTATTTAGTTTATCTTTCCTTTTCCCATTTTAACATCACTCTTTCTTTATAGCCAAGATAGTTAAAAAGAAAACTTTATTGTAAGATAAATATGCTAGAATTTAGATTAGGTCTTTTTACTTTTCTGTGTAACATATTGTTCAGTAACATTCAAAAGTTGCTGCTAACAAAAGGACATGATAAATTGATTTGAAGTTTTGATCTCAGTGTGTCATAGTCTGTACCTAACTTGACCCAAAATATATTTTAATTTCTGACTGAACTCCTTTTTTTGCTTGGCTTTATGTGAACTGAAGACAGTGACAGAAGTACACCTAATGTGGCTGTTCACATTCACAGTAGCAATGAAATGCTGCAGATTTGCAGGTTTGCATTTTACAATGCCTGAAGAACACAGAAACAGTGTAATCATCTTGGGATTCAAAGATTAGCAATAACTCCATATAACCAATCCATCACTGTTCACTTAATTAAAATTGTATTATTGGGTTGTGGCAATTCAGATCAAATTCTGTTTTCTCTCTCTGTATTTGCTATATTGCAGGTCTCATAAAAACGCAGCAGAAATGCGTAGTAGTTTTCCAAGAGCTGCTAAAGCAAAGACTGAAAGGCAAATGTTAAATACAGAGAAGTTTCTCTTGAAAGAGTCACGTTTTTTATATGGCCACATGATCTGTACTAAAATTCCTGAAGTTAAAATTTTCTCCCACTGTTTGAACTGCTTCAATAATTTATCTTTTATAGAAAATGCAGACTTATTTTAGTTTCTGATGCTATAATGCTGAAAATGAAATTTTCTGTAACTATTGTTTCCCTTTCAAGCAGGACATTAGAACATGTACTAAAGTTCATTATTTTTAATACAGAGATTGAAAATGCATGATAAAGATAAAATAAGTGTGAAGATATTGTAAAGTGTAGCTTATACTGATGAAACTAATTCTTAGATATTTTGTCTTTCAAGTTTACACAGAATTTTTTGTATTTTTCCTTTAGAGGACTTTCTGATATGTTGTAGCACAACTTGCTTCTGCATCCTCAGTAGATGATTAAAACTAGTCCAGTGTAGAATGCTCTGTCTAACCCTCAGCACCTATATTGGCACTCGTTCTGTGATTGATCACTGAAGGGTGTGCGACTGAGAAGATAAACCACAAAACACTACAGTTCTTAGTAGTGAGGTTTGGAAGGACAAATGATCAGGTTTACAGCCAGTTATCTCTAGTTGCTTTTTTAGAATCAAGATGATAGTGGCAGGTGTGTGAGTTAGAGTAGCCCTGGAAGACTACATGAGCACACCACTGTCTAGTGATTCATAAGCATGATGATGATGTAAAGCTAACAGTGGCTTGTGTCTCAGTCTGTACATCCTGCTTGCCGACCAGGTATTTGGTTTCATGAAAAAAGACCAAATCAGTTTCCTGGTCATTCTTGAGATCTAACCAGGGTCTCTCTGCCTGGATCAGATTTTGTTTGACATAATGCATACACTCAGACATGTGAGAGACTGCTGTTGGAAAGAAAAATAAACCAAACCTCTTTGTTTCTGGATTCCCTTTTCCTCTTGTTTCTTTTGTTTGTTTCACTAGTTTTGGGGGTTTATTGGAAGTTTCACAGTAGTTCACAGAGTCTGGGGAGCAATAAATTGTCCTTCAAGAAGAACATTGTAGCAAAGACTTGGATACTGCTTCCTCCTGTCTGTGCAGCCATAGGTGTAACACTGCTGTGTCCTATAGCAATTGGTTTCTGTCAGGAAACTGCAATCTGTCTTGGCTGCCGTTCTGACATTTTCTCTTAAAACCATGAAGTTTTTTTTTTTTTTTTATTCCTTGTAGATTTGTGTGATTCTTTGTTTATTTCTCTGGAGGAAGAAACCACATGGGAATGATACGCTTGTATCATCAAGGTGTTCCTGTTAAATCCTTTCCCTTCTCCTAACTCCAAACAAAAAGACTTGCTACCATATGTTTGTGTTTATACTGTTCCTCTATAATGGCAGGATTATTATTACTATGGAAAACACAGAGTAATATTAGAAAAGGTATTGATACCACCCTCTGTTCAGATTACCTCAGGGATTAAATTGCAGCCTGATAGAAATGGTTTATTCTAATTTGGCAAATTTAGAAATCTCAGTTCTTTAAGAAAATTCAGAGAAGGCTGAAGATGTTACAATATATTAATTGAAATTCAGTCATATTCTGAAATACTCAGATTATGTGGGAACGTTTAAGGTTAATTTACTGTATTGGTTGAAGTCCTCATCACCTTGAAAATGCAAAAAAAAAAAAAAAAACCCAAAAACATTTACTTGAAAAAGAGACTTTTTAAAAAACTTCCTTTCCAGAAATTTGTATCTTTAAAATACTAATGCTCATCTAGATTTCCATGCTATGTTACTCCTGATGCAGTAGAAAATGTTGTTTGTGTTACAACTCCTGACGATAACAGCTAATCATGATGTCTCTCTGTCTCTGATGTAGTCTATTGTGATTTTTAATGGCTCAATTATTGCTCTACTTCTTGGTCTACTGAAAATGTAGAACATATTTTCAGAAACCCACTCACATACTTTGTACCATTCAGCCTGAAACCAAAGATTTCAATGCAGCCTTCTCAATTTTTTCATAATTATAAAAATCTATTTCAAAAATAGATTTCTGTTGCAATAATAATACCTCTACATTATTTCTTTTTTGGAATCTTCATTTCTTAACTTTAAAATAATGTGTTTCTTGACTACCTACATAGAAGTATAAAGACTAATCGATTTCTTATGTCACCTGCTGTAATCCCCATTTGACTTAAACAGCCTCTGGTTTTACCTGAGGCAGGATGAAATTGCTTTAGGAATTTCAGATTCAAAATTCTATTCAAATTTAATTCTAAAGAATTCACTTCTGAGAAATTTCACCGTAATATCTTTGTAGACACTATTTTTTAAAGTTTTTGCTTAAATTGCATAGGTGGGCCATCTCAGCTGAAAGCCATAGTGCAACTTGTTTTGGGAAAAATAAAAGGACAAAAAAAGTCAAGTCACAGCCAAATGAAATACTGCTTCCATTACCAAAAAGTATTTCTAATTTATACTGTGTCATAATCTTTGCTCTCTGCTAGCTTTCCATTAACTCTCATCTCAGTTCTCAGACAGACTCCTACTTTCAATAAATTGCAAGTCAAATTATATATCGACCTCTAGGGATTAGGTATTAATTACTTTAAATAAATATATCACTGGCCTACGAATTTTTGCAGTAGAAAAAAAGGAATTGAGAGTGATAATTTTATTTATTTATTATTTTTAAATTTTAACAAGAGGTTTTTTTGTGCCTTAAATAGCAATGGAAATATTAGGATTGCATAGTTTTTCTAGCCATGAAAGAAGTTCTGGTTCATGGCAGCTCATGTTGTTTGTTGTCTTAGAATGAATGTGGCAGAGGATTTTATTTTCTCTGTCTTTTGCTATAGAACTGTCTACTTAATTCTGTCATCCAAAGTTCTCTGCAGGCAAATACAAAATGTCTTTCAGAGAAGCCATGTGACAGTCTTCTTGGAGGATTGTATTTCCCTCAAGGGAAAACCTTTCAACACCAAATTGTTTGTAGTGCTGTATGAAAACGCTTGGATTTTCAGTGGAGATAGAAACTGAAAAAAGAGCATATTTGACTGGAGTTACTCATTCAAAAAGCGGAAGTAACACAGTTCCAATGAAACGCATTAGCTCTGTGACATGCCACCTGAGTTCAGTCTCAGCTTGCCTCATGGCTTGTCTTCTCTTAACTAGTGGCCCTCAAAGTTCAGTGGTATCTTTGATTACTGGAAAGAGCCCGAAGAAAAGTTATTCTAGCCTTTTGGAAATGCTAGCACAGAGTCTCCTGTTTATCTTGCTTGGCCTTATTTTGCCTTCAATGAACTGAAAGCAGTCAGTGGCTGAATCTATATTCTGATGTGGACAAGCCAGTAGTTCATGATTTTCCTTTCTTTGCTCAAATATTTCCTATTTAAAATTGGAAAAAAAAAAGTTTATTTTCTAACCAGACATAGTCTCAAAATATTGGAATATGGAGTGAACTGTTTAATACAAACACAGTGCCACTCATTATATACTATTTTTTTAATGTAGAATTACTATCTTCCTTCTGGATGGTTTGCGTGATGACACGTGAGAATGGCTAATATGATCTTTATTATTGCATTATCCATTATGACACCCTTCTTGGTCATAGGAACTCAAGTGATGATTTTACTGCTGTGAGTAGTCAGGTGGTCTTCGCAGCTGTGTTACACAGTACATTAAAATAAGCATGATCCAAACCAACAAGCAAAAAAAAAAAAAAATCCAAATTTTAAGTATCTTGCATTATTATTTTAGTAATAGAAACTTGTGAACATTTTCTACTTAAACCTTTCTTCCCTAAAGTTTAATGCCATTTCTCCCCACAAAGATACCAGAAATATAATGCATTTTTCTACTAAAAGTAAGCTTGTTACCTGTCTTAAAGACAGAAGAGTGTCTCTTCTGAAAATAAAGAAGCAAATGACCCAGCAATTTACATGCAATGCATTTAACAAAAATACATCATTGTATCTTTACATTTTATATATTCCTATATACTCCTTTAGCCAGTCCTGTTATCATCTTAATTTTCCTTAGAAAGTTTTTATATGAATTTTCTCATAGGCAAAAGTAGCTTCAAATCGGTAGATTTCTGTTCCCCTTTGTGAACAGTGAATACATTTAGAAGGAGGCAAAACATGTCCAAAAATTTTTATGTAAGCAATACTGTATTTTGGTAGGCAAAGCAGCATAGGAGAGCTAATACCTGTCCTGTGAAGACAGGCTGAGAGAGTTGGGCTTGTTAGCCTGGAGAAGAGAAGGCTCCAGGGGAACCTAATCACTGTCTAGCAATACTTAAAGGGGTCTTACAGGAAAATGGTCTTACAAGACTGCTCATCAGGGAGTGCAGGGATAGGACAAGGGGTAATGGCTTTAAGCTGAAAGAGGATAGGTTTATATTAGACATTAGGAAGAAATTCTTTACTCTGAGAGTGGTGAGGCCCTGGCACTTATTGCCCAAAGAAGCTGTGGCTGCCTCCTCCCTGGAAGTGTTTTAAAGGCCACGTTGGATCGGGCTTTGAGCAACCTGGTCTAGTGGAGGGTGTCCCTGCCCATGGTAGAGGGGGTTGGAACTAGATGGGCTTTGAGGTCACTCCCAACCCAAACCAGTCTGTGATTCCATGATTCTAAGAATGATAAAATTTAGAAAGCTAGTAAAAGAGTGAGCTGTGAACTGTACTACTTCCTTTGACTGTTGTTTGTCTTGCATTTGTCCTTACAACTTCAAATGCCACCAACAGGTATGTTTTTTAAAAAATTGGGAATTGTTTACTTCATAAAAAATAATGTTCACTTATGTATCATTTAGGATCTCACTAAGCATGTTAGGATGATGTTCACTGTACCTCTCTGAGAATGATTGTTGGATTTTAGTTTAAAACTCCATAATAAGCCTTAATTAAACATTTAGAGACTTGTATTACAACTGTATAAATTGTTGCCCATGGTTTTGCAGCATGACTGCACTACATTACCACTTAAATTATTTCAAGGAGAGTACTTCAAGTTTGTCTGACTTATCTTTAGTCCAGAGGAAACAATTAAATGTATATTCATTTTCCCCACAAGAGATGCTTTCCTCTTCACTGGCAGTTATTAGTTATTTAGAGGATGTTATATCTCAACAGATAAGCTTAGGGACATTGGAAGAAAGCTAGTGACAGAGATACAGAGAGATACATCTGTCTTCTAGGTTGTGACCATATTCTACCTACAACCACTCTCAAGTAGTCAGTGCTGTTGAATACTGACCCCTTTCACTGGCCAGCTACACTCATAGTGTATTTAATTATAATTTTATAGCTAATTTGTACACAAAATTGCTTCCAATGCTGTTCCTGAAGCAATTTTAACCCAGTATGGTGTTTACTGATTCAGTTATCTAGACAGGTCAGCCTTGCATCCTAAGACTCCCTTCTGACTCATGCCAATTATGTTTCTTTTTGGACAAAATTATTTTAATTTAGCCTTGATTCTAATTCTAATTAATTCTTATGAACAGTGAGTTTGCATAAAAAATCAACAAAATACCAAATTTTGTGGATATCTTTGCCCTTCAATAGTTTTCAGGACCCTTCATGTTCTCATTAGAAGCCTCAACTCGTTTGGAAGGCCAGTGCTCCAGTGGGACCTCCCACTCACAGGTGCTTTGAAACGGGACGGTGTTTGTGTTAGTATAAATGTGTGTTCTCAGCAAACTGGAGAGAGACTTTCTCTTAAATACCAGAATTATGGTTATCTCTTCAAAGCCAGAGACCCCCAAAGAAATCGGAGAAAAACAGACATAGTGACTGACTTTTAATCTCTGCTCATTGTCAGGGTTGACACTGAGACCTCCCCAAGTCTGAATATAATATCAGTTCTGAATTACAGATTCCTTGTTAGTCCTTCTATGTGTATTTTCTTCTGATAGTCTAGCATCCTGCCTAATCAGTAGTGTTAGTTAAGCACAATACCCCACAATATAAAAAATAGAAAAAGGACACAAATCCTTTGGAAGTTAAAAAAATGAAAAAGTGCATTAACCTCCTTTTTTATATTTTTCCCTTTTTTTTTCCTTCTTTTTCTGTCTTTCCCCTGACCTATTTTATCTAGTTCTGACAGGACAGTAACTTTGAAAGACTTCTATGCATTGTGGTTTTAAAGGGAAAGCTTAAATCTTTCCCTGCCTTGTTGGAATGAACTGATCTTGGTCACCAATGTAGGCTGTAATGATGTATAATGCTACTTTTTACTTTCTGTCTTCCATAGTGTGGCATTATCTTCCTGATGACAAGTGTTCTGATTTCAGGGTGAGAGGAGCTGACAGCATTTTTTAACTCATAGAATGACAAGTGCATGTGGAGCTGGGCTATACCAGGCTCAGGTTCAACAAAGGACTACATTCTAGTTCTGTGTTGACTACAAACTTCAGTAGAAACTGTTATTTTCCTCAAATCAAGTTGAACTTAGTGCTTCTGAGCTCATTCGTGTCTTTTGGTGTAAGTAGTTAAATTCATTGAAGTTGTTATGGTGGGATAACTCAGAGCAGAAAGAGGCCAGTTCTCCAGAAGTTGAAATAATGCTCTTGTGCAATACAAGATAAGCCTCATGAGAACCATGATTTAATATTCTTGTTCTTTGATAGGACTGTTCATAAGAGTCTAGATGAGCAGATTAAGTTTTGGAGAAAACTCAGGCTGATGGCAACCAGTTGTGGTCTGGTGAAACATATATACATGTCAAAGCTGCAAACAACTAAATGAGTTGGAAGCTTGTATATAATTAACACTCTGCCCCCCTGTTTATAATGAATAGATCATACACTCAAGGGAAAAAGACAAAATTATCTAACTTAACTTAAACTTGACTGCTAGTGCTGCATTGTAGTTATGAAATAGACTGTATATTTCCTCTGAATAATTTAAGAAAAAAATCCAGTACATCTGTAATTAGCATTCATTCAGTCACTCTGAGAGGATACTTTAGAATAATTTTAAAAATTATGTTTTCTAGACAACTTGGAATGAAAATATATGCAGTATGACAAGATAAACTGCATGTGACAAGTAATTCAGCTAGAAGTTCTCTTTTTAACATTTCTTAAAAATTTCAGGGAAAAGAAAAAAAAATGTTTCAAATGTTAGTGTAGCTCATTTTGCAGGCTGCAGAAAGGGTAGTGAATAAAATTGCTCCATCTGTGCTCAAAATGGTAGCAATTAGGAGGTAAAACCGATTAGGTGTAGAGGGAATACTAAAACCAAACAAAATCCTTACCAGCTCCTTGAAAATGCAAATACTTGTATACATACAATTTCAACAGCCGCCTTATTTAAACATAACTGAACCATTTCCATGTTTGTGGTTTAGATTCTAGATTTGTATTCTGTTCTGCCTTTTGCATTCTCTTCCAGGTAGTTAGGAATCTTTGAGAATATGAAACCCTGGAACTAAATTAAATGCATGAAATGAAGAAATGCAAACCCATTTGAGGTTTATGAAATCTAATTTAAGTTCAACATACTCTTGAATTACACCGAATCACACAGAATGGTTGAAGTTGGAATGGAACTCTTGAGGTCATCTTGTCCGACTTCACCCCCCATTCAAGCTGGGTCGCCAAGAGCTGGTTGCTTAGGACCATGTCTACAGGTGTTTTTGTCTACCGGTTTCTACAACGATGGTGACTCCATGACCTCTCTTGGCAACCTGTGCCTGTACTTAGTCACCGTCATGGTAAAATAGTGTTTCCTGATGTTCACACAACACTGACCATGTTTCAGTTTGTGACCATTGCCTCTGGTCCTGGCACCGTTAAGAAGAGCTCAGCTCCATTCTCTTTTCCATCCTCCCTTCAGGTACTTTTATCCATTAAGAAGGTCCTTCTGAGCATTCTTTTCTCCAGTGTGAAAAGTCCAAGCCCTCTCAGCCTCTCCTGGTGTGTGTAGTCCTACAGTACCTCAGTCAGTGGCCCTTTTCTGGACTCTCTCCATTGTGTTCTTGTCTCTCTCATACTGGTGAACTGAGGTGTTGGCTAAATAAAGGGGAGGAATTGCCTGCCTCATGCTGCTGGCAATACTTAGAATCATAGAATGTATAAGGTTGGAAGAGACCTTTAAGGGTCATCTAGTCCAACCCTGGTGCAGTAAGCAGGAACATCTTCACTAGAACAGGTCACTCAGAGCCCATTCAGAGCCTGATCTTGAATATCTCCAGGGATGGGGCCTCCACTACCTCTCTGGGCAACCTATTCCAGTGATCTGCCACCCTCATAGTGAAGAACTTTCTCCTAATATCCAACCTAAAGGTACCCTTTCCTAGTTTAAAACCGTTACCCCTTGTCCTCCTGCTACATGCCCTCGTGAACAGTTCTTCCCCAGGTTTCTTACAGACAACTTTCAGGTATTGGAAGGCCACTATAAGCTCCCCCTGGATCATTCTGTTTTCCAAGCCAAACAAGCTCAAGTCTCTCAGCCTGTCTTCATAGGAGAGGTGCTCCAGCCCCTTGATCATTTTTGTGGCCCTCCTCTTGGACATGCTCCAACAGGTCCATGTCCTTCTAGTGTTGAGGGCTCCAAAGCTGGACACAGTAGTTCAGGTGAAGTTTCACCAAAGCAGAGTAAAGGGGCAGAGTCACCTCTCTCAATCTGCTGGTCACGCTTCTTTTGATACAGCCCAGGATGCGTTTGGCCTTCTGGGCTGCAGATGCACATTGGTCCAGCTTCTCATCCACAGATACTCCCAAGTCCTTTTCCTTGTGGCTGCTTTCAAGCACATTATGTCCTAACTGGTACAGATCATGGGGATTGTCCCAACCCAGGTGCAGGATCCTGCACTTGGCTTTGTTGAACCTCATGAGGTTCACCTGGGCCCACTTCTCTAGCCTGCCCAGGTCCCTCTGGATGGCATCCCATCCCTCTGGCACATTAACTTATCCACTCAGTTTGGTGTCATCAGCAAACTTGCTGAGGGTGCATTCAATCCCACTGTCAATATAATTAATGAAGATATTAAACATCACCGGTCCTAGTACAGACCCTTGAGGAACTCTGCTGGTTCCCATCTTCCATCTGGACTTGGTGTCATTGACCACCACCCTCTGGATGCAACCATCCAGCCAATTCCTTTTCCAGGGAACAGTCCACCCATCAAATCCATATCTCTCCAACTTAGAGAAGTGTGTTGTGGGGGACTGTGTCAAAGGCCTTGCAGAGGTCCAGATAGATGGCATCCATAGCTCTGCCCTTGTCTACTGATGAAGTTGTTCCATTGTAGAAAGCCACTAAATTGGTCAGGTGGGACTTGCCCCTAGTAAAGCCATGCTGGCTGTCACAAATGATCTCCCTGTCCCCCATGTGCCTCAGCATAGCCTCTAGGAAGATCTGTCCCATGATCTTCCCAGGCACAGAGGTGAGACTGAGAGGTTGGTAGTTCCCAGGGTCCTTCTTCCTGCCCTCCTTTCTACTTAGTCCAATGCAGCCCAGCCTACTATGCACCTTCTTTTCCACAAGGGCACATTGCTGGCTTGTGTTCAACCTGGTGTCCACCAGGACCCCCAAGACTTTTTCTGCTGAGCTTTCTTCCTGCTGAGTGGTTTGCCAGCTGTGTATGAGGCTGTTCCTCCCCAAGTACAGGACTTTGCACTTCCTGTTGAGCTTCATGAAATTCCTGTCATCCCATTTCTCCAGCCTGTCAAGGTCCCTCAGTAATGCAGCATGACCCTCAGCAGGCAAATCAGCCACTCCTCCTAGCTTGGTGTCATCTGCAAGCTTGGTGTGGGTAGACTCTGCCCCATTATGCAGGTCCTTCATGAAGATAGATTCAATCAGTTTTCAATCCACATCCCTGGCTGCTCAAATAACTCATATAACTTTTCTATGAGGATGTTATATGAGCCAGTTTCACAGGCTTTACAGAAGAAATCACAGAATCATAGTGTTATGGGTTAGAAGGGGCCTCTGGAGATCACAGAATCACACAGAATCACAGAATAACAAGGTTGGAAGAGACCTTTAAGATCATCAAGTCCAACCATTCACATCCTAAACTAAACCATATCCCTAAGTACTTTATCTACCCTTCATCTAAATCATCTAGTCCAACACCCTGCCATAGCAGGATCACCTAGAGCAGGCTGCACAGGACAGCATTCAGGCAGCTTTTGAATGTCTACAGAGATGGAGACTCCACAACCGCTCTGGGCAGCTTTTATCAGTGCTCTGCCACCCTCACAGTAAAGTTCCTCCACATGTTTAGGTGGAACTTCCTGTATTCAAATTTATGCCTAAGGCATCTTGTCTTGTCAAAAGAAGACTTTATTGAAGTCCACTGTTCTCCTCTATAGGCCAATCGCTTAATCATTGAGGTTTATCAAGTTAGTCAAGTGTGACTCGCCCTTGGTGAAGCCATGCTGACTGCTCCTCATTATTATTTTGTTCTTTATATTCCTGGTAATCCTTTCCAGAATTAGTTGCCCATCACCTTTCCAGAGGTCAAGGTGAGGCTGACTGGGTCCTACTTCTTGGCCTTCTTGAAGATACGGATGGCACTTGCTTTCGTCCAATCATCAAGCACTTCTCTCTTGAAATAGAAGTGCAAGTTTTCAAAGATGTCTCAACAGAATTATTATCTCTCTTAATGGAACATATCAATATGTGGGTTGTAACATGGAAAATAAAGCTTATGAGAAAATTTTGAAGTAGACACATACTGAAACACGATCAAACAAGTCTTACTTGAAAATACACAGTTTTTAAGGGAAAAAAAACAAATTTGGGCAGTCAATTTCTTGCTCCTTCAGTTGCTGTGTTGTTTTATTTTTTTTACCCCTGCACATGATTAGCCAAAGCTAGAGGTTTTTGATCTCCATGGGAGGTGGGTAGGATGGAAAGAGCTTAGTTATTTTTAATCATATATCCAGTATACCCATTGCTTTCATATAAACTTTAAATAGCAGAGAAAACAAAAGAAAACAGAAAGTTGTTCTCCAATGCAAGTAAACAGATCTGTGTATTCATGTGTTAGTAAATCAATACACAAGATTAATAGAGATTAAATATAAAAATACATCAGCCTTTTCCAAGTTCTGTTTAAATTTATATTTTAAGGAGTAAACAAGGTGTTTTTTCAGACTTAAAAATGACTAGAATTTTCTAGTTGGGAAATGCAGTACTAGATAACTTTATGAATCTGAGGCATAATAGTGGTATTCTTTGATGTGCCTTGCACCTATGTACTTCCATCGTGACTTATGTCTTTGTCTAATAAAAAATGTATATTGCTCAAGCTGTTGACGTGGTTGGCATCTGTTTCAGATTCATTTTTACTGACAGCAAGCTGCTGCTGGCGAGCACTCAGCCTTTTATCATCAAAAATACAGAGACTGGCATTCCTGCCATTGCTCTTATTCTGCACTAGAGCTCTCCATCAGATCTACTGCACTAAAATCTGTGACGGATGACAAGCATTATAGAATATGCATTTTAAGTTTCCTAATTCTCATTTTTAAACAATGCTAGAATTTATGGGGAAGTTATCATGGCGAGTATAATAATGTTAAATAACCTTTGGCTATGTCTAAGCTTTTAATCCCATTTTGAAGATTATAGAATATCTATGCATATCTGCATGGATATGTCAGAATATTTATCCGTCATTTGTTACAGGAGACAGTAGTTCAGAAGAAGCCAAGTGTTTGACTGCTGGTGGTATGACTCATTTCTCTGTATATGTACAACCGTATCTTTTATTTTCATGTACCACTATAGAAGGGAGCGTGTGTTTGTGTGCATGTGTACATAAATGTGCATATAAACCTTCCATGCACATACATACATCATCGGATGTACATGCAGACTTGGGATTCAGCCAGAAGTTAGAAACACTTTCTGAAGTATTTGAGGAGTCCTTTTTTTCCCATTCCTTGTACTGTATAAAGTAGGCTACTGGGGCTTAGTTCAGGGGAGGTTGTTGGTATTGTACAGAATAGAAAAGGTGTATTCTTCTATCTCTGCTTTATAATGTTGCTGCCATTTTGCAGTCATTAAAACTACAGTCTTTCCTGTTCACTTTTCCACTGTTCACGTAGGCATCGTACTAATTTGTGCTTGTTTTTCTGCTGTTCCCAAAGACATTTCCTTTTGTTATCATGCAGTGTAATAAACCCCTGTATTTTCTTCAGTTCTCCCATAAAGAATCACTTAGTTTATGATGTCTAAGAAAAAAACCAGCAAATTAATAACAGTAGGTTGGAAGCCTTCTATGGAGGTGAGAAACACACTTATGGTCTAAATGCTATTATATGTAGACTATGTCCTGCTCTCCTGCTCTTCCTATGTAATTTGTACTCAGGTAGTATACACTGTAGGCACAGATTAGTCCTGCAGACTGCTTACTCCATGAACAAAATGAATAACAATAAAATCAATAACAGCTCAATTTGCAGTGTAATCTAACCAACTGTTAAACCATATCTTGCAAAGCCACCTGATTTTTTTGGCACGAGACACTTTCTACAGTGCAGACATTTCTGTTATCTTGGCAACCCCATTTTAGTGGGTTAGAGATGTTGAAGTTGAAATGTCAAAACTGATGCAGCACTACAGAACAGTTCAACAACCTGTTCACAGTCTGCAGAGATTGTTAGTCCCATGAGGAAACAGCGGAATCCTCTCTGAGAGACATAATTAGGTGGTAGTCTCTGTTTTTCAAACAATGTGGAGTTTGCTCCTGTCAGTTGCTACCAGAATCAGAGGCCTCTTTGTGGGAAGGGATGCTTATGTAGTGGATTGTGTTCCTCCAGGAAAATATGGCTGTTTCATGTGGATTTTTTTCCTGTTTTGTCTCATTTATCTTCCAGAAGGTAATTTGATATTCCCAGAATGTCTTTAACTGGCAAAAGCCCTACATTTCTCTACTTGCCTCATGTTCTGACTGTCTTGCCATCCACAAATATTTGCTTCTGACCTGGTCTCTGCTAACAGTTTTATGTACTCTGCAAATATCTACTTATACGTATTTTCTGTTCTATTTTCTCACACTTTTGTCCCTCCTTCAAATGGCATGGTGGCCCTTGTAGAGAACAAGAACCTTTATCAAATCACCCCTGACACCACTGTGATCTCAGAGCCTCTTCAGGACAGTGGTGTCAGCCCCTGATGTGAGCACAGGATTCATGATGCATTCAGAGAGGTACTGCACACCGGTGCTTTCTGCAGTGAGGGAAGGGCAGTATGCTGGGAACCCGGCTCTTCAAAAAATCCCCCAAGGGAGAATTGAGAGACTTGAATTGAATTGCTTCTGTGTAGAGTGTGATGTTTTCTTTGTTCCACATGCTTATCACCAAGAAGAAGAAGAAAAGAAAGAGCGCAAAATGGGAAGATGGGAAAATTAAATATGGTATAGGAAGAAGGCACTTGGTTATCCAGTTAAAGTAATTGAAAGGTAACACAGTCTACTGTAAGAAAATAAATTGTCATAGATGGTAGTAGTGATACATGGGATATTTCTTAAGATTCATTGGTATCAGTGAAATGACTATGTTACACTGGCTGACTGACATTTGAGAAAATGAAAAGGGAAAAAATTAACAAGTGTTCTTAACTCAGTATTAAAAGCAGTAGTAATGTCATAAAAGGATAGTATTTTACAAGACTTTGCAGTACTTTCATCTGGATTTATTGAAAATATTCAGGGAAGTTACTAAACCACCTCTGCTATTGTTCGTCTAATCCATAATGGATTAGGTCTTTTTTGTGGATCAAACACTTTTACCAAAAGATTTCTAGCACAATAGATTGCATTTCACAGAATTATTTAAAAAAAACCCCCAGCTTTCTAATTTCAGGAATTGATGTCAGGCTGTAAATATTTAGTGAGTAGAGGTACCTCCCTGTGGTTCCTGATAAAATGTCTTAGAGGCAGCAATGAAGATACTTCACCACCAGTGTTTCCTATTAACCAGCTCTAAACAGCTGCACACTTAGCATGCAAGCAGTACTTCTGCGTATTCACGTTGCCATCCCACTCCAAGGTACCTGACTTAACGCACTAGTAATTCACAAGAGTGGAAGAGTAACTATTATTTCTTCTAAATATAGACCATTTCAGTAATTAGACCTTTGCAGGGAAAGAAACAAGTAATTGCCATGCAGAGAGATTCAAAAGTGTCGGAAAAAAGACTGAAAGTGATAATCTCTGGGTGCTGCACAGTGCTTCATGGGAATGCAAAAATCTGTAAACAAAGGCTTAGAAACAATCAGGAAAGATAAAATGATAGATCTTAATTTATTTCTCTGATGTGAGGTCAGAATTACTGAAGGTATGACTGGTATAAGTTGCTATGGGAACTCTGGAACTAAAGGATTTGGGAATGACAAAACAGGGATGGACAGATGTGGAGGGGATGTCTGCTCACAAATTTTACCATGGGTTTTAGTCAAAACCATGAATTCTCATTGACTCAAATTACATGTTCCTTATGATATGCTCTATACTGCCAAACATTTAAGTATGTAGCAGTGTGCGAGCTAGAGTTGCACATGCTGTGGCATCCCTGCAACATTCTGTAGATATGATTCCCAAGAAGTGACATTTTTCACTGAAGCTCTTCCTTTTGGAATTTACATATCATTATATACTGACCATCTGATGTGGAATCTGGAACTGTGAGCTTGGTGATTAAGGCTATTCTTTACATGGAATAATCCTACTATGTGAACTAGTACTTTCTCTGTGATTTAGTACTTTAACTGATCAAATCAGAACATTAATCTTCTGCAAAAGAAAAGCAGTTTCATTTCCATATCGTGCTGCAGTTAAAAAAAGAAGTTTCATTCTCTGCATTTATTCCTACCACATATCTTATATTTTGGAAAGTACTTACTAGGTCAAACCATTAAAAAGATTCAGGAAATTAAGAACTTAATTTATATATTTTAGTTGGGTTTGCATGTAAGCTGCTGAATCGTGTCAAAGCTCAATGTTTGTGCGTGGGGCTAAGGAATTATGTGGTAGGTGACTCTTGCACGTATGGGGTTTTAGAAGTCACAGTGGTGTAGCATACAGCTTAGCAGGGACTTCTTTATTATATCTTAGAACTGTATTTCTAATTTAAACCAGTTGTATACCATTTTACCTGTTTAGATCTGGTTTGAATCTGCCTTATAGCATTTTACAGATGCTTACAGACCTATGAGACTGGACCTTATTATTTATTGATATATATAGACACATACATTCACTGAAGCTGCTTTTATTGTAATGCCTTATCAAATGGATTTACCTTATTTCAGAATGTGAGCTTCTCTATTAATTTCTTTACAGTGAAAAGATTTTGTGGCAGATGAGGCTGCTGCTGAGTTTTCAGATACATCATCTTCCTGAGTTTATTGATTTCAGTATTTTAATATTATTTTCTCTCTTTCAATTATGATAGGTTAAAAAGTCACAGTAAATAGAAACAATTATTTTTCAAAGCAGTCCAGTAGTCGCTATGCTCCCCTTTCTACATGAGACATCACAGCTGGAGGGAGTGTTGAAAGTAGTTTGTAGGACTGTCATAGAAATGAGGCTGTACTATGATTTGAATTCTCATAATGGTGAAGTTACCAGTATGGTTTCCATGGGGTATCTTTCATTGGTTTATATAATGAGTCTGCAAATAAAATCTGCAGACAGACATTTTAAATCCAAAATCTTTTTCATAATGATTTCTGAGTCAAAAGAACTTTTGATGGTCAACAACTCCTCCTGCAACCCCACCCCAAAGTCCACTATAGCATACCTTCTTCTCTTTCCAGCACCAGTGACACATGTAGAGTAAAAATTATCATTTTTGTGCAGCAAGAGGGAGTGTGTGGAGCACTTCTTGAACAAGGAAAAAGATGAAATGCAAATAATGCCTGCTTTCTGTCTGCATTCTGTGGGAAGCAATGTAGACTACTGTTGAAGCGACAAAACGATGGGTACTGTTACCAATTTGAATAAGAGCATAATTTATTGGAAAAAGGCATTTTCTGTCATGCTTATATGTAGTTCTTTCACGTTTTGTATTCCTGCACTCTCTTTTCCTGTGTTTATCAAAATGCATTAGATTTCTGGTATATTTGAAAAGTGTCAGGGAAACAACATACACAGCTCTAGCAAGGTTTTATTGAACCCTGTTCATCATGAGTATCAGAGAACAGTTAAACCATCAACAGAATCATGGTTTTGTTGGGATCACTCATAACACCCCCAGAAATTGGTATCTTTGGGTGATGTAATAATTTCCTTTAGTCAGCAGATCAACCATCTTTTGGTAACAACCTTAAGAAACTGGTAACCTTCAAGTAGAAAGATTTAAACTGAATTAAGAATGGGTTTTTGTTTTTGTGTTAGCAGTGGAACAGAAAGGACAACAGAGTAAATTTGGTAAGGGAAACAACTAAAAGAGCAAATTTTTATATATTTGTTAATTTGATTTTTAAAATATTTTCTCTTTCAATTTAGTTCATTCAGAAAAGGATGTGGTCTCTTTCGGAAAAAAAATACTGTTAGAAGTGGTATTATTTCTAACCTATGTACTAATTTGTGACTGTCATCACAGCTGTGAAGTAATCTTGTTTGAGAGATTGAAAAAAATGGGAGTAAACTAATTTTAAGCCAAATTGTTAAAAAAGTCTAAAATTTTGAGACAATCTGAGCACAGAATGCACAGCTATCTTAGTTTATTTCATTAGAGCACTCCAGTAAATTTCATTGGGATATTTTTCATACATGGAATGTAATATAGGGAAATCACAGAAAATGCATTATATTATATATATATAATATCTATTATATATATGTATATTCCAGGAGGATTTGACTCAGTGATCTCTGGATGTCCCTTCCAACCCCTACAACTCTGTGATTCTGTGAATCTGTAAATGATAGAATACAAAAAATACTTTTTTTTGCTATTCAAATAGGGGTGAAGGGATATTCATCTTCCATCAAAGGACTAAATGCACTCTACAGCACAGCAGGTTCAACTAAGAGTTTCACCACTGAGTATGATGAACTACTGAGTTTAAGGATTTTCACATGCGGGAAAAAACATAAATCATATTCTTGAGTAAAATCTTCAGTTTGAGTAATTATCTTTGGCTTTCAAAAATTATTTTTAAAATTATTAATAATACTGCTTGCTGATTAATCATAGTTTAGTATTAATAATAAATACTAATAAAAAACCCAAACCAAAACAAAAACAAACCCCCAAAAAGCAACCCTCCCAAAACAATACCAATTTTGATAGTTTTATTTAGAGGAATCTGTTCGTTTTAAGAAATTTCCTGAAGCAAGTGTCCAGGGTTTCTTGTCAGTGACACTCAGTCTTAATTTATGAGATGTTCTAATTTACTTTAAGCATTTAAACCACAATGACAGTCTGTGTAATTCTGTGTGAACGAACCTTTTTTCAGAAAGATGACATGGTCAGGAATCAAGAATTACCTGATGGGAGTCTGGGCTGGGAGGATGTCACGATCTACAACCTGGACAAGACTTAGTTTGGCAGAGGTTAAACCCCCTTGTGTTCCAACCCAACCTCAGATCGCTCTGGGTGGCTGGGGGCAGCTGGGCTTAACCCATGAGTGACGTCCAGTTATTGGGTGTTTTATCGTGATCAGTTCTTCGCAATTCTCAGAGAACAGAATTAAGACTCAAAATGGAGTCAAGGTTAAATTTGCTTTATTTGGCCCACAACAAATGTGCAGGGGAAGGGGAGAAGAAAAAGAAAGGGGTGGAAAACAGAGATAGAGAGAGGGAGAGAGAGAATGGAAAAGAGGAAGCAGGGAGGGGGGGGCTATATCTACCACCATGAGGCTAGGGCGTTCTGTCCGATGGCAGAGTATTCTTCAGTGTCTCTGGCCCCTTGATATTTTCATGTCTTCCTTGGTTGTCCCTCGATGTGTTCGTTCTCCGTTGCTTCCCCTCCCCATTTTTCCATGGCAGAATGCTCCCTTTTTGTAGTCATCCTTGGCATAACCACAAGCTTCCACCTGGCTTTTGGGAATGCTTCAGGGTGGATGATGGAATGTCCGATGTGTGAATGGTTCCTGATGTCTCTCTTGATATCTTTTGGGTGTATATGTGGAAGGAATGCTCTCCTGATGTCTTCAGGGTGGCTCCTTGAATAGTCACAAGCCACTGAAAGCCTGACCAGTGGTGATGTGGTGTGGTAGGAATGAGGTTTGGTTAGGTAAGAGAAAAAAGAGGGGGTAGAGTTCTGTTGGCAATTGTTAAGGCATATTTCCAGTACCTTACAGAGGACTAAGCTTTACTTTGAATGGAAATGCACTTTTGATGAACAGTCACAAATCAGTTTTACATTTGCTGCAATCTTCTGCCTGTTTTGATAGAACACTTACCTATACCACAAATTACACAGGAAACAAGTTAATTGCGTTGGGCAGAACGAAACGTTACTGGTGTTGTATGCAGAAAGAAATGTCATTCCACCATGAGACACTGTGAATTCATTGTGTGCCTTTGGTCTGCTTGTAGAGAGATCCAGTCACATTTGTATGACTGAAAAGGCAACTCCTAGATATACTGGCATCCCTCACTACTACAGGCTTCTCCTTTATAGTCCAACATAAAAATGTTGAGTTCCTCCTTTTGTTTTATGGGAAGGCTACATGGTGCCACTATCATCGAGGAAGGACAGTTGTGTTTCTTTATGATGTACAGTTGTGAAAGTTGGTAATCTGTCTGTCTGGCAAATCACTGAGCAGAATATTAGGGCAGTCTATTCTGTGGGAGATAAAGGCATGTATGAACTTCTCTGTGTTTGATCGGTAGAGATACGTTTTAAATCCCAGAATCTTTCTCAGGTGCTAATAGATCTTAATAATAAACGTGCCAGTGTTCAGAGGATGTAGTGGAGTCAAAAAACATGGCAATTTTAAACAACACATAAGCATTAAATGTCCATGCATCTGAAAAAAAAAACCCCAACCAAACAAACCAAAACCAACCAACATACCAAATGTAAAACTTTCAAATATTTGAGATGTCCTTGAGCTCGTGAGAAAGCCTAATTACAAATTTTATCCAAATTAACTTAAGAAATGAAAGTACTTCTGTATCTAAAAAGGCACAGTGTATCACTGCATCTGATGGTCAAACCAAAGTGGAGATTCTTGGTGTGGTCTTTCTTGCCAGTCATGGTCCTCACTGAAGGTATCACAGAAATACTGTAAATAGGTAGATGGAGATATCCAGAGTTGACTTCCTTGGGGGAATTAGGTAGCACACAATCAGATCTGCTCATGTTGACCTCTGAATCCCTGAAAGATCCCACAGAAAAGAGTGACAAAAAAATTTCCACACATAAGTTTTCACTTTCAGGTCTAGAAGTATACAGAGCTTTTTTGGGTTACAACAGAGAAATACTAATTTGGGGAGAGGGGTTTCTTTCATTCTTTAGACATTTGGGAATTTAAGCCATAAAAATAAATTGCCTCTACAGCAGAAACACAGCTCATCCAAGCAGAAATTAACACTGTTTTGATACTGTATAAAACACATTCACTGCAACCTCATACATTACTACTGCTACACAATCTGTGGAATAATTTATTCTTAAAAATAGACTCTAAAAAGTTTTTAAAAAGAAATTTAATCTTTATTCCTTAATTTTTGGTGAAAAAATTTAAGCTCTCAAAGGTATTGTCAAATTTTTACTGATGGCTAATAATATTGGAGTGGTTCCTATCACTCAGAAGGCATGCTGTACTTAACTCTCTAAACAGCCATTTTACCCTCCTTTGAGATTATTTCAATCTGTTAATTCTTTTCTCTTGACATTGTATTCTTAGTTGCAGATATGCTTTTGTAAAGGACCATAATCACAGCTTTGGTTTTAGGAGTAAGATGTTTTAAACATTCTGTGCTCTTTATAGCTCTTTAAAATTCCATTCTTAATTTCATCAATGTGCAATTTTTGTAAAAGATAGCAGTTCCATATAGTTCTCAAAAAAATCACATTTAAAATACAGTTTATATGTTGTTTGAAAAATCTTAATACGGCAATGCTGAAGACTGGATAATAGAAGAGAACCTTGTTAAAGTAAGAACGCTGCTGGTTTAATACCAATAATAAAGGGACTTTCTTTGGTTTGGTGTAAATTTTTACTGGTACTAAGTTTATGCCTACAGAGACTACAGAGACTCAGCTCTAAAAATCAAACTTACAAAAGCCCCCTTTGTGATACATATAGACCCTTCCTTTTGAGAGGAAGAGGAGGAAATAGAAAGGGTTCAACAGCAGAGTCGTAAACAATTAACAGATTCTCTAGAAATCTCAGTTGATGTGTAACCTCTCAGAATTCAAATGAGACCTAAATATAGGAAAAGGAAATGATGCATTACAAAAAACCCCAAAACCCAACCTAAACCAAAACACCCCCCAAAAAAGCCTGTTTTGCTTAATTCTGTTTTCTCAAGAGAAGTAAAGAAAAAAGCGATGTCATTCTTTAAGAGCTGGGGACAAATGTTCAGCTCTGTGTTTTCTAAAAGTTAGTAAGAATCGATGGTGAATATTTTATGAATAAGGAATATATTTTAAATAAAGTTGGTAATGAAAAAATAATTTGCTATTTTGAGAACTGATTGTTAATTCTTCTAGTTCATTACTCTACTGTAACTTATAAAGCAAAAAATGATACCATATTAATGTCATCATTTTGATTTGTCTAGAGAAAGAAATGTATTTCAAATTTTTGAACAATTTACTTCTGTGTTTTGACCAAGTGCAGTGTTCAAGCCCGTCTAAAATCTTAGTCTCTTACATAGTGACTCAGTGATTGAGCTTTCAAATGAGTTGTTTGGAAAGTTACAGGCTGATTATAATTGTGGATCCCTGGTAAAATAGGGCCACTCGCTACCAGCCTCAGTCTGTGCAGATTGCTTGGGCTAAAACCACAGGCAAACTGCGCTGTTTGTCTGTACAGTTCCCTCATGATCGTTGGATCTTGCCTGCCAAATAGAAGTGCCAGGTATTATTTTCTGAATGGGCTTTTCCTTACTTAGGGAAAAAAAAAAGGTCCAGAAGAAAACATTTGTCAGCATTTAAAGCTGTACTCAAATGGTTCAACCCCGACTCTTAAAAGCTACTAGGCATTTACTCCTTGATTTTGCAAAATACTGAAGAGCAAGTTGGCACATCAATGCTGATGTGCTCAGGGTGGGGTAAACACAATGTAGAAGTGTACAAAAGATTTTTTAATTTTGCTTTTAGAAGCTCAAGACAAGCAATATAGTCTTATGTCCTTATTAAAAAATATGCTGAAATACGTAATGAGTATCCGCTGGGTCACAAAATGCCCAATGATAATAAGGATGCATTTGTGCTATATTACCAATTTGATGGAATTGATGAACTAGATTACAGTAAGAGGTAGTTATGAAGAAATTATAATCACACTGGTGTTTTAATAAATTATTAAATTGACATTTCTGTAATTTTAAGATTAGTAGAAGATGGGAAATATGTGCAGTGTCGCAAATAGTCTTCAAGTAATGAAAAAGCAGATTAGTGACATCACAGTTCTATCAGACAAGTAATATCTGTGATAGAGGGTTTTTTTTAAAAAGAGAACTTAGTCAAATCCAAGAGATACTATTAAAAATAACTGCAGTGTAAATAGAACTATAGAATAATATGCCAGAAGAGAATACTAACACTAAAAATAGGATCGTAAACTTCAAATAAATGACACAGTAATGTCAGGCACTTCCAATAAAACCTTTGAGACCTAAAGATAGAATTTTACCTTACAGTTTATATCCCAAGGTCAGAAAAGTGGAGTACTTTGTCCTACATTCCAGAAGTGGTCTCTTTACTCATTTACTGTAGGGAGCAATTTAAAGTGACTTACAAGTAGGTAAAGGGCTTGGTTCTCACTTACACCCTTTAAAGAAAAACAGTAGTTTAGTAAAACCTGGCAGCCTTTTCTGTTATTCATTAATCCTTCAAAGCATTTATAATCTAGAAATTGAAAGTAATGTGTTGATTGAAGTAAACTTTCTACATTAAAGGCAAATGAAAGGCAGATAACCTGTATGGCAAAGAAAAAGGGTTTTTTTGGGGTTTTTTAATATGCAAACATGGAAAGTGGCTTGTTTATTTAGACTGTCCTTTGATTCAGATAATGAGACTTCTAATAAATGAATAAGTTTGCATCTGAGATAACTGATTCAGGATTCAGTTTCTCCTCCTGATTAAGCTAATATCAGAGGCTCTGAAATGTTTGCTAACAGCTTAAGTCAAAAGGAGGGAATGATTTCTTAGCTCACTGGAACATAATTATCTAAATTGCCATTCCTGTGGCTGATGGATTTAGTATACCATCCTTTCTGTGGCAAAACACTGCCAAGATCTCATTTTTACTTTACACAGAAAGGAAACATTGTAATCTGGTGCCACTGTTCATAAAATTCCTACCTCAAAGTCATGCTGAATTCACAATGCTGCTTCTTGCAGCTCTGTCTTTTTTTTTTTTATTTTCCCTTAGATATATCCAACATCAAACCTTGCTTACCAGATGATTTCTGAACAGGGTCACTTTTTTTTTGGTGGAACATTGAGGGCAAATCCAAACTCTTATTTATACAACATAGAAGCATAAATCAAGCTTGGAGCAAATCCAGAGGAGGGGCACAAAAATGATAAGAGGACAGGAGCACCTCCCCTGTGAAGACAGGCTGAGAGAGTTGGGCTTCTTCTGAAGAAGAGAAAGCTCTGGGAGATTTTATAGCAACCTTCCAGTACCTGAAGGGGCCTATGGAAAATCTGGGGACGGACTGTTTATCGGGGAGCGTAATGATAGGAGAAGGGGTGTAATGGCTTTAAAGTACAAGAAGGTAGGCTTAGATTAGATATAAGGAAGAAATTCTTTACTGTGAGGGTCATGAGACCGTGGCACAAGATTGCCCAGAAAAGCTGTGGCTATCCCTTCCCTGGATGTTTTAAAGGGCAGGGTAGATGGGGCTTTGGGCAACCTGGTCTAGTGGAGAGTGTCCCTACCCATGGCAGGGGGGTTGGAACTAGAGGAGCTTTGAGGTCCTTTCAAACCCAAACCAGTCTGTGATTCTATGATTCTCTTAAGTTTTATTGCAACTATTAATGCTGCTTTGGGAAGTACATACAGATAGAAGATAACTTCTAATCTTGCTGTCAGAGAGTGGGACCTCATAATTGCTTTTTCAAGTGTTGGATCAAAATATCCCTTACCTAGAATAACATAAACTCAGAAGAGCTAATGGTCAGTAATCCCTACATTCTATTTCAAATTTCTCTATGACAGAAATATTGGATAGAATTTATAGGCAGATTAAAATCAGTTATGTTTTATCTTTGAGAAAAAAAAATCTTTTGGGCTTGTACATAATTAACTCGTAACTTCTGTAACAATTAAATGGTGTGGAGTTGCTTGTATAATTTGTAAAAATAGACTTCTTGGTTTTTTCATTCAAAGGATGGGAATACACAGGGGTACAGACGTATCTATAGCAGTCAAACAGAAAATAATTTGTCTGGTTTTAACTTTGAAGTAATGCTGACTTAATCTGATAACCTTGTGATGACTTTTTTTTTTTTGAATGCTGAATTCAAACATGAGTTTGAAATTTCAACACCAGTTTTGTGGATTCTGCATCAGTAACTTCAATAACAATTAATTTGTGGTGTTCTTTAAAAAGTCTGTTCTGTACCTGAATTTCTGGTATGCTGAAAAGTCTAGTAGAAGTTAGTTAAGTCCATCATTGCCTTGGCATGCTTGCTTCTATAAAGCCGTTTTTGTAGGCTGCTCAACTCCTTGAATATTAAATTATCTGGATGCAAATTAACAGTGTTTTTCCAATGCAAGTGTACAGTGTGTAGTGATAACTCCTGCTTAGTGACTTCTGGTTTCCAATTATATGTATTTTATTTTTTAAAATAAAATAGTGTAATAGTGGTATTATCTACCTGGAAGAGAAGACAACAGCAAACATACAAATACAACACACCATACAGATAGTACTTTCATAACAAATATTTTTAGTATAGTTTATATGTTTTAAAAAGTTATTTCAGGAAGATGGAATTCAAAAGCAGAATAGTCCAATATCCATGGGTGTCTATCTTAAATATCAAAAAATTAGCAATGCATAACTTACGTGTTTCATGAATAATAGAAACATAAGTATGTTTGTGTTTAGTGTATTTCAAGAAAGATCATCCTCCTAATTAAATTATTATTAAAGCATATATAAAGTATTGTTGGACAGTGTTCTTTGGCTTTTCTAGCTTTTTCTGATATAAATATATGCTAGTAATGAAAAGGAAATAAAAGTTCCATTATTTAGTCCGGCAAATTACATGGGGAAAACAGTCTCAGTATTCAGAATCCATACAAGCATTCTGGAAACCTATATCCCTCATGCTAACTGTAGAAAATACACGTTAACCTGATACAAACTGCAGGAGCTACTGAGGCTATCTACAGCTAACCCACAATGAAAGGTAAAAATGGAAGTGACACACTGAGATGTTTTAAGGATGTTTTTGTTTACATTCCTAATAGCGACTTTCACTTATTTTTTTTCTTAGGGAAGTGTAAAATATATTGCTGTTTATAAATAGATTGTGACCTGAGAACAAGTTTTGTTGTTATTTTAGCAGGCTATGTTTTAAACCTTTGAAAACCTTTTGATTTTCATGTTGTTTCAAAATGCAGTTAAAAAATACTAACCTTTCACGTTCAGAGTTTACTGGGAGGCTGCACTAGTGCACTCTTATTCCTTCAGATAATCGTGTCAGTAAGCAAAGGGCCAAAGGGAACCAGCTGCAGTATCATCAAAATGCAGGAGCTACTCATTATCTTATTCTCTGCTAGATAATAGTGAGAAAGGCAGATGTGATATATGTTCTAATCCCTCGAAATGTGGAAATTAAGATATTATCTTAATTTATAATCACTACAGCACTCTGAGAATTTGTTTAATGAAACCACTTAAAGGAGAGGTAATCTGAAGATGTAAATCAATTATGTATTTTATGGTAAGCGTAAGTATGATCTTTTGCAGGGTCCATCTTAAGAGAAAACTACCTACACAAAACAGCCAGGAGGAATCAGTATCTTCCCTACGCAGTTATAACAGAGGTTGAATATTTTGATAGAGTTCCAGCTTTGTTAGAGACTGAGCTAAAGAACAGCAACAGAATATGATTATTGAGAGAAAAGTGCCTATGTTAGCTCAGAAGTATGAATCAAACAAGGTTTGAAAACTTTCCTACAGCATAACTTGCAGACCTGTTGAAAGTTCTGTATCGGAAGTTTTGTGACATAAAGCCATAACTAATTTAAGACAAATCAGTGAATTCAAAGGTTTTGAAAAGAATTAAAACTTGCTCTTTACTTACAGAAGTCATTATTTAATTTAAATATATGGACTTGAGTTATGCACCAGATTTTTGCTTTAATTTCGAGAGCTATGAGACCTAGAAGGGGAAAAAAAAAAAATTTCAAATGAACTATCAGCAACATGAAAAATTAGTGTGCTGATGTGATTAAAAATTTCTCAGCAGAGAATACAAACGTGAGAGATTTTGATTTTAAAATATAGTGGAGAAAATGGTTGCAGAAAAATAATTTTCATGCTTATAAATCAGAGTGCCCCCTCAAGACAGGGTAAATATAGAATTGCTATTGTTGGGTCGTTTATTATCATTTTAATATCATAAATGCCAAATGATAATAAAAATAATGTTAGCTTACAATTGCAATATTATAAATCCGATAAAATAATTTGAAAGTGTCACTTCCCTCCTGTTATTTTGTTCAGATGGAATAAAACAAAAGTGACAGCAGTTACCTAGTGCAGAAATGGAGTGAACCTGAGAAGTAACCAGTTCCAAGCAGATTAATTTCTGATATTCATTATTTTTTCATCAGCAAATTATGGGCAGTAACAGTAGGATCATATTAAAATAATTATAACCTCAAATTTTGGAATGAAAACTTGAAAACGCAGAGGGACAAGTTATATCATACAATTGTTCCCCATTACTCCTCTATCAGATGCACAGTTTGTCATTTTCATAAAATATTGTGGCTTTTGGAACACCACATCTTTTAATTTTTTTTTCTGCTACTACCAGTTGATGTTTCTGCTGAACTTGCTTGATGCCTTCTTTTTTTGTAACAGCCTTTATAAATTCTTTGGTATTGCTTTATTACGGACTAGAAGGACCTATCTGTCCTCATGTTTTGAGGCAGCAACGGAGACCTGGCAGTCAGTTTCCTGTTCCAGTATTGCAAATTTAAATATATCCTACATGCCATACACAGACAAACGATGAAATATGCTTAGCATGAAAGAAGTAAAGGGCCAATCTTCATTTGGCTGTAAGTTATCTCGTTATTTGAGTGAGCTGGGGATTACTCATCTAAGATGCAGAATTTGGCCGTTGAACACAAGACAGGTTTTGATGTTGTTTTAAACAAGCATTTGTGTTCAGTCCAGTGGAATTCCTACTCATTTTTATTGGGAAAGAAAAGAGATTAAGGGTCTATTTAGAGTATGTTTTGTGAATTTGAATCATGTATCAACTCATTTACATCTTATCTCCATGAAAAATTCCGTTATGGCTCACCATCTCTCATTTCATTAAGCATATTTCCCATAATTTCAAAGCAAAAACAGCCCTTGAAAGAAATTGTATAGTATTCATGCAGTGTATTTTTAACAACTTTGTTATTAAAAACACAGGGATAAAATGTGTCAAATTATTGCAGTTTCCCTCTATGTGTTTTCTTTTCCAGAAGGCTCGAACCTATCATGCATATGTTAAAATTAGCCTAGGGCCTAGGAAATTTGGCAGAGAAATTGTTAGAACAGTATTTCACAACCACCTGCACTTTCCTGTTGTGAATTTTATTCCAATTGCTAAAAATATGCTTGCTATTAGCAGTGATTTAAGAGCTATCAGTGTATCATCAGTGCAGGCTGGAACCCTGAGAGAGGACAGCTAAAGAGAAGGAGCAGTGATTATGACCTCCTCCTTGAGAGTGACTCTTTTCATCTATGCAAAGTACCTCCTGCAAACAGGGAGCTGCGCCGCCTCAAAGTATTCTTTAGAAATGATCTGTCTGAAGAAGTAGGAAGGAAAATCTGTATAACATGCAAGAAGCACAGTCAGTCAGAAAGCTTGTGTAAAACACGTCAGCCATTGTAGTGCAAGGTAGAAAAATCAGATCACAAACCAGTTTTCCTCAATAAATTAATTCTGCAGTAATTTGAAATTAATAATATGGCTTGCATGTATTTTGCAAACCTGAATTTGCAAACTACTTTTCAATTTGTAATTTGTGGTTTAAATGCTGCCTGAAGGAGCAGTGAGGTTTAGAAATAAAGGTCATTAAGCAACCTTCAATGATGGATTTTTTTTTTTTTTTGGTGATCTGATTTGTTTTCTATTGGCTGCACTATTACCTACCAGTCATCTTCATGCTCTGAATCACACTGTAATCTTAGGTCCTATTTCAGAAAAAAGCAATTGAGTACTTGGCCAATAACTGATTTGCTTATTCAGATTTGCTAATATTTGGAATAACATATAGCAAAAGGAAATTACTTAATTGTCACAAAGTCCTTCTATCTTATTTCCCGGTGTGGTTCTGTATGGCTGTGTGGGCTCAACCCTTTTTGTTCATATTGGTTGCTATTTTTGCCTGAGCCACTGCACAGCAAAGAATGACAGAGTAGTGTAATGAATGGGAACGCTCCTGTTTGGTTTTGGGTTTGTTTTCCTGAAAAGGCGTTGCAGGATTAGCAGCTCTTTAAATGGCTTGAGACTACTCTTGCGATGCAAATGGGACAGGTTTCCAGTGAAAGTCTCACTTGGGGATTTGGCTATGCCCTGAGTTAATTTAACAAATTTAGGTTCTGAAAATAGGTCAGAGGCTTTTGGTGAGTGGGAGCTGGGCTAGTGGCAGTGCCTTGCTGCTACGGTTAATGTTGCAGGGAAGATAGACCTTAACCAAAACTCTTGAATGGTCTGTGTGCATTTAATAGGTTACTTGGGTGGTACATAATCTTGCTGTTAGGACTCCAGTTGCTGAATATGTACATGATTCTGCCTTATTGAGGAGCAGTGACCCTCTGTAAAAGTGCATAGGGATTGATTAGCAGCTGACAGGTCCAGGTGTCAGGCTATGGGGCATTTGAAGCTTTGTAGTATCACTTTCCATTCATCTTCAGGATATTACTGTGTGAATGAGCCTAGAAATACCAGTGCCTCTATGATTGTCTCCTTCCAGCCATTTCTGGAAATATTTTCAGAGCAGGTTTTTGTGGATTATTATTTCCCACTGTCCTGCTTTTGGCAGGGATGGAGTTAATTTTCTTTCTGGCAGCTAGTGTAATGCTGTAGTTTTGGATTTAGAATGAGAATAATGTTGATGATTTTAGTCACTACCAAGCAGTCCGGGACTTCACAGCTTCTCATACTGCCCTGCCAATGCAAAGGCAGGGGCACTCAAGGAGCAGGGAGGGGGCACAGCTAGGACAGATGACCCAACCTGTCCAAAGGGGTACTCAATAAAATATGACTACATCAGTTTATAACTGGAGGGTGCAATGAGAAGAAGGGCAGATGGGAGGGGAGAGTCATCGGCCTTCGGAGCATTGCTGTTTGTCTTCCCAAGTAACTGAAGCCCTGCTTTCCTGGAGAAGGCTGAACACCTGCCAGCCCATAGGAAGCGGGGAATGAATTCCTTAGTTTATTTTGCTTTACTTCTGTGAGTGGCGTTTGCTTTACCCATTAAACTGTCTCTATCTCAACCTATGAGTTTTCTTTTCTACCCTTCCATTTCTCTCCCCCATCCCACCGTGTGGGACTGAGTGGCTGGGTACTGTGTAGTTGCTGAACCATGGCTGAACCATGCTACCTGCTACAAAAACTGCTCTATTAACCCAAAGTAAAAAGCAAGTGGTAATAAAACAGGAGATTTTTATCAGCTGTGAGCTAAAAGGTAAGCCTAAGGGATCTACACAATGCCAAAGATAATTTATGGAATTTGTTTTAAAAACAACAGGCAACTCAAATTCTGTTCTGATACACACAAACTTATGAATTAATGCAGATCCAAATGAATATTTCCCAAGGCCTAGTTTTTCATGGCCTTTCTCCTCACATCGTTGCATAGTGTAGAACCCATGCCCTTAGACTCTTGCAGAATCGATGTAATACGCATGAAGCTGTTTTAATGTCATAGGAATTAGTTCTGTACCTTTCAATATGTAGTTGTCCCTCTACATAATTTAGGGAAAAAAATTACTCAGTGTAAAATCTGACCTGTAGGTATGTGGTTTTGTTGGGTTTTTTTTTGTTTGTTTGTTTTTTTTTTTCTTGAAGAAGCATGTTATATATGAGTTTGGACAGAATTTGCTAATATTAAACAGTTGAGAACACTGGCGTTTGGTCTGTGTCTTCAACTCAAATGATGAAACTGCTATGCTAAATAAAATCAAGGGAGTGAAAGGCACTTCCTAGCTTAATCAAATACCTTCTTTTCAAGGTGTTCCACAAACTCAGTTGTTAATTAGTGTGAAATAACTGTTTTTAGAATAGGATTAATACGTTCTTTTCTGTCAGTTTACTTCTCAGATGAAATGCCACACTGTTTTATGGTCATATGACTTACATTCTTGCAGCAAGTGATTATTTGAAGCAAATTTAAGGGCATGAAATTAGACAACTTTTTTTTTCTTCAGCAGTGCATAATGAATTAACATTTATAAATGTTTATTAACCTACCAGTTATAAAGGCAATTATGTTTGGATACTAGTATACCAAGACAAAGTTAAGTATGAGCTGCAAGTTATTAAAATTCTTTATTTTTGCTTATCTTCTTTACAGTTTGTGTCTCTCCTCATGACCATTAAATTACATATCTCTAGTTAAATTAGCTCTGGTGTGCAACTGCAGTAAGAAAAGAGATTTTTTTATAACGGCTTTATTGACTTCAGGATTGAGAACTGTTAGAAAAGAGAAACAGTCATAAAAAATGGTGGCAACACAATATTCTTGCAGGCATTGACATACTCTGCTAGGTCGTCTGGAAATTAGAAAATCTAAAAAATAGGTCTTGATTATGATTTGGAACTGTCTGCCCATTGTTTTTCTTATAAACAGTGCCAGAAGACTTACGCAGGTTAGTAAATGCAGAATGAGCTAGAGTCTCGATTTAACTTGGTCAAGGTGGTAGGAAGTGTTTCCACACAAAGGAAGGGGCTTCATTAGAAAAGTGCATTTCAAAAACATAGATTGTTTATAATGGAAGATTTGGCTACTCCAAAGTGAAGTTTTTCAGCAGAGTTCTGTCTTTGCACTCAGATGCAAGCTTTGATTCTCTGTCCTCACCTCTAGACATCGGCTGTTCTGATTTTTTCTCTTGCTTTTCTGCAAATCATCAAAGGAATTTCATGTCATGTTGATGCAGACTGTGGAAATAGTTGAAATCTCAAACTCTGGTATTGCTAAAAGATAGATTCCCACACTGTTGTGATTTCTATGGAGAATAAGGTGTATCTGAATAGAATGACATGGTGAAGAGACAGTTCTCTTCTTACACAGGAATATATTCTTAAATCATATTCAGCTTTGCTATAGTGGACCTATATTAGCATACGTTAGTTATCTATCTCTCACAAGCAATAATACAATATGCAACTTGCTGTTGCAGCTTTGTAATGAACCTTGATCCCAGCCATCTTTTAGAAGTTATACAATTTAAATATTTAATTTTGTTTCTAGATGCACAGAATATATTAAGGGTAATGTATTCCACTCGCCCCCCCAGGTAAGCTGGCAAAAATACATTCCTGAGTGCTTTCTGAGAGTGAGAAGTAGTTAGCACTAGGTGATTTCTCTGTATTAGTTAAAAATCAGATCAGAGGAGGTAATTTATAACCATCAGTGCAGATGAAGGTGATGTAACATGGCATTATTGACGTATGGAGTAACATTGTTCTTCAGGTATTTAGGACTCTCTGATGTCTGAAGCACAAACTTTCCATCATATTAAAATTCATGTCCCTTCTGAATGCAACAGTGCATCTGATATTATCCCATAGGAATTCCACGTATTACCCACACTGTACAAGATAATCCATCCCTTGGAAACCTCATCTTACTCATTACTGCATGTGTTTACATTAATTGTAAAAAGTTACAGCCCCTTCTAGTACCTTTGTAATAAATGTCTTGTATTTCAGCACTATGGCAGTGTCTAGTCCCGTGTTTCCACAGACCTGCTGTTTCTTCCAAGCTCAAGATATACATAAGTGAGAATTTGACCCGCTTAGGATTGATCAGGTTTCTGCTTCCATGGTATCTTCTTTTCCATGATCCCAACACCCTAAATTACTCTAGTACAACCTTACCTCTTATTTCAATTTCACTAGCTTTCTACATGCAAGAACTCAGACATCTAAACAGGTCAGTCCCATCTTTGTGTCTTCTTGTCTCACATATATCCTCTTGGAAATTGGATTGTTCCTGTACCTTCATGCAGCACAGAGGAAGGTCCCTTTGCTTTTGAATTGCTTCCTCTTTTACAGAATCTTTCTGAAGTTACATTTAACTGTCTGAATTAGGTTATGCATCTTAATTCTAAGATGTCTTATTTCTGAGTTCCTGTTGCTTTCTATATCGGTTCTCATTTTAACAGCTTAAACACCAGCCATTTTTATCCACATATTAGCATTCTGCAGGCAGTAGAGTGTGTTTTCCTTTTCTCAGACATGTTCTGAATCACATATTGGTCCAGTTTTCTCTCCTGCTGCATCACTTTAAGTTCACATTCCCCTGACCTCTGTAATCTTGGCCTTTCCCTGAAAAGAAATAAGAAGTAAGTAACATTTAGAAGATGGATGTAAACAAAGTATTAGGCATTAGAGGGAATAAGGTATTCCAAATGCTATAAAATTAAACACTGTCTGTTGTCGAGTGTACTTTGAAATCTGTAGACAATGTATTATTTCCCCTTGTAGTGAGAATAGTCTAATTCTCAATTCTAGATCATATAGGATCTTCATAAATTCCATTAAAATAAAGTACTCTGACTCCTTATTTAGTCCCAACATTTTTGTGCTTTATTGAATCCTTACTTCATTATCTTTGAGAGAGGTTGTTTAAAGTGGGCTTATAACACTGCATTATGTTCATTATGACCTTACGTATTAATCCTTTAAACAAACACTGTAAAATTTCAAATGACTGCTACTTTTGAAAAAAAAAAAAATAAAGTGGAATGTATTCTCTAAGATGTGACAGCAACAATTGTAATCAAAAGTAGGTAAAAATGTTATGGTCTTGCAGACCATCGACTGATTGCAAAAGGAATCAGTCTTTTTCTCTATGGGCAGGAAAAATCAGTAAGTTTTATTCTTTGATATTGTATTATTAGGTTTGGAACAGAAACTCCTGCTTACATCTGTCCAAGGAACTTTCTTTTCAAAATTCTACACATGGTTATTCATAACTATTTAACAGTAATGCTGGCCATATAAATAAAGTTAAAAAAAAAAAGTAAATATATTGTCAAGAAAATGTAAAAGTTAGAAAAGGGGTTAAAATACCTAATTAAATTACAAAATACATTACAGAGGAAAAAAAATCCATTATAATTTTATTGGGACTGTATAATATTTGAATTTTAGTCATCAATAAATTATTTCAAAATTTAATGGAAAGACACATTTTAAATGTGTTTATAACCAATAGATCAAAAGTTACACCCAAATGAGACAGAATTTCTAGAAGAAAAAAAACTTTAGAACTTCAAGTGCATGTTTAAAATTGGCACGAATAATTCTGATACAGAAGATGCTATTATGGGTGAAAAAAATATCTGTTGTTTAGCAAATGGTTTCAGCTAAGTTTCGTATCTGTCTCTTCTATGTAGAATGTAAGAAACATCAGACATCTCTCACTGCTTGGGTTGTAGTCTTCTCAGGACGAGTCTGTAGGAGTGACAGTTCTCACTGCTATAATAGTGTAATGGTGCTGGAGAACTCCTGAAGTAGTGTTTGATGACTTACTCAGGTAAAGAGCAGTTGAATTCTCACATCTCGCCTCTACCTCTGACTTGTTCTTCCTGGCTGCTTGCTCTCCTGCTGCTGGTGATCCACTGGTTTAGCTTCCAAACAAGAGAGACAATGATAGAAAGTTCTCCTGTCAGTGGGATTAGGATGCTTGCTAGAGGTGTGGGAAGCTTGGAGTCTGATGTGGAAAGGGGCCAGCAGATCAAATTTTCTTTGAACAAGGGTTTTAGACTGTGAAATATAAAGTGGAAACGACCTAATCCACCAGGATAACAGCAATACTACATTTGTTGACTGTCTGAACACATTGGGCTCTTTAGTCTTCTCCATGGAATATAGAAAGGTACTGTCTGTCTAAATTAGGGCCATAGGAGTACTCTCCACAGAACAGAGGTCCCACAGCTCTTTCAAAGAGGGTGCTGAGAGAGCTGTCAGATGTGCTTGCCAAACCCCTTTCCATCATCTATCAGCAATCCTGGCAGACTGGGGAAGTTCCAGTCGACTGGAGGCTGGCAGATGTTACACCCATATACAAGAAGGGTCGGAAGGAGGATCTGGGGAGCTACATGCCTGTCAGTCTGACCTCAGTCCCAGGGAAGATCATGGAGAGGGTCATCTTGGGAGCTATCATGCAGCACATGCACGATGGCCAGGGGATCAGGCCTAGTCAACATGGGTTTACAAAAGGTAGATCCTGTCAAACTAACCTGATCACCTTCTATGACAAGGTGACCCGCTTAATGGACGAGGGGAAGGCTGTAGATGTGATCTACCTGGACTTTGGTAAAGCCTTTGACACAGTTTCTCACAGCATTCTGACTGAGAAACTGGCTGCCACTGGCCTGGACAGGTGGACCCTCAGCTGGGTTAAAAACTGGCTGGATGGCCGAGCCCAGAGGGTGGTGGTGAACGGAACAAAATCCAGCTGGAGGCCGGTCACGAGTGGCGTCCCCCAGGGCTCAGTCCTGGGTCCAAGTATTGTTCAACATCTTTATCAATGATCTCGATGAAGGGATTGAATGCTCCCTCACTAAGTCTGCAGATGACACTAAACTAGGAGGAACTGTTGATCTGCCTGAGGGTAGGGAGGCTCTTCAGAGGGATCTGAACAGACTGGACTGATGGGCTGAGACCAATGGGATGAAGTTTAACAAGGCCAAGTGTAGAGTGCTGCACATGGGACATAACAACCCTATGCAGCGCTACAGGCTTGGGGGGGACTGGCTGGAGAGCTGACAGGCAGAGAAGGACCTGGGGGTGTTGGTTGCCTGCAGGCTGAATATGAGTCAGCAGTGTGCCCAGGCGGCCAAGAAGGCCAATGGCATCTTGGCTTGTATCAAAACCAGTGTGGCCAGTAGGTCTAGGGAGGTGATTGTGACCCTGTACTCGGCATTGGTGAGGCCACACCTCGAGTCCTGTGTCCAGTTCTGGGCTCCTCACCAGAAGAAGGACATGGAGGTCCTGGGGCAAGTCCAGAGAAGGGCAACCAGGCTGGTGAAGGGGCTGGAGGGCAAATCCTATGAGGAGCTGCTGAGGGAGCTGGGGCTGTTTAGCTTAGAGAAGAGGAGGCTGAGGGGAGACCTTATCACCACCTACAACTACCTGAAGGGAGGTTATAGAGAGGTAGGTGATGGTCTCTTCAGTCAGGTGACAGAAGATAGGACAAGGGGAAATGGCATGAAGCTGTGCCAGGGCAGGTTTAGATTGGGTGTTAGAAAAAAAAAATTACTGAAAGAGTTGTGAGGTCCTGGAACAGGCTGCCCAGGGAGGTGGTTGAGTCACCTTCCCTGGATGTGTTCAAAAAAAGCGTAGATGAGCTACTTAGGGATATGGTTTAATTTAGTATGTGAATGGTTGGACTTGATGATCTTAAAGGTCTTTTCCAACCTTGTGATTCTGTGAATTTAGAACTGACTGTGGGATGGTCTTGGGAGTACCTTAATACTTTGGCACTGGTAAGCAGGCCACGTAGGTTTCTGACCAAGTAGAATGCCAAAGTAGTTTAAACACAGTGGAGCTTATCATGTATTTTCTTCCTAAAGATAAACCAAAAGTGTTTGGAAACTGGATATAAATAAATAACCCTAAGTTCCCTCTTGTCTTTCATGGAACTGCTAATATCTGTCTTGTGTCTTGCAATACCAGAGACTCCCCAAATTTACCCAATATATGAACAAGTGATTGCAACACAATAACGATGAAAACAAGAACACTTTACATGTGATCAAAGTAGGTTTGAAATGAGATGTTATTTTGCCATTAAAGCAATTATTATAATTAAAAAAATCAATATAACATTTTAATGAATATATAATGAAGATTTCAAACTATTATGGTTTATGCATTCAAATACCTTACTGTTGGATTCAGTGAAGGTTTTCTCAGTTCTTGCAGAGGAAGTTGTAGAACTGCATTCATCACAAGGTAGTCTTCTTAGAACAGACATGACATAGATTACATATCTAGCCAGTTTCACAATTTCAAAACTTAATATGAAATAACAAAAAAAATGGCAGTACTAGAAGGAAAAGGAAGACATTTTTTGATGTGTGCTTGGTAAAAATGAGACTATTTTATTGACTAAGATAATATTTAAAATAATATTCAAAGAAGCTTTAAATCAGGAATAGCTTTCCTCTTAACTTGAATGAAGTAGTTTGGACTTTAAAAGATCAGACAGACATAGTTGGTCTACAACATGGATGCAGACTGAACAGTGTAATAAAGCCAAACAGTGTATTTATTTCTTTTACATGAAGTTCTTAATTTCAAATTACCAAATTAACAACAAATATAATCAGAAATTATTGCAAGGCAAGAGAAGATACTGAATGGAAGTGGGCAAAGGAAAGAGAAGAGCTCTCTGGAGATCAAGAGAACTTATTGTAGTTCAGTGACAGGAACAAGACTTCCTCTTCTCTGTGCTGTCTATATGCTTCAACATTTTCTTCACTATTTGTCTATTCAACCTTTCCCTCTTATTCTCTTCTCTCTTCTTTATCCCTCTGAGAGGTAGCTGGAGTCAGCTACATGAAATTGCACTAATGTTCTATTAGTTCATTTTGGATTGGATCATGTTTTCTTTGTTGAACTTTAGCTGGTAAGCAGTTTCTAATGCCTAATCAAGGTGCAGCATGTGGTCTTCATCACATGAGGTTTCATCATATCCTCTAATGTCAGTTCAGACACATGGGTAGCCACATTAACCTTTCCAGTGAATGTGTGTCCAATTGCAAGTACTCTTGATTGATGGATGGATTTATATTAAGATTTCATAAAACAAGATTAAATTCAAATTTAAAATATATATATATATCCTGAACTAAAGCAATGAGGTGGTGTGTATGAAATTCAGTGGGCAGCCACCACTGGGCTTCTCTCAGCTCTATTGATGTTTTCTTCTTTTAAGTATCACATGGGGATAGCTTGCATCTATTTCAGCAAAACAGATGGCTTGATTAAATGACAAATGTAAAACGTACACTGATTTATTGTCAGATTTGTTATATGTTTTATCAACTATGATGTTTTAGGTATGAGAAATCTGAAAGTCTCTAGAAAAAAAAACCTCAAGTCATATATTACTTCCTTTTTAATTAAAGGACTTGTCGTCAAAAGCAAGCTCAAACTATACAGGCCCGTGTCTGCTGTAATTCTCCTAAACCTCTGAAGTAATTTAAAGATGTGCTTGTCAAAGATTCATTTCTAAGGAAGGAATAATTTTTAGTTTAGAAAAACAACGTTGGTTTATTTCTATTTTGCAGTAGTGTATCTATGTCAAGGGTCTGCTATGTGTTTATTCCGTGCTGGTATCCCGGGGTCAGCTGCTGGTGGTATATGGCCAGCTGCTGGTGCTACATTGCCCTAAGAAGTTCTGGAGATATGTGCAAAAGCTGTCAGCAAAAGCTGAACATTCCCAGGCAGCTTCCTCTAGGTGGCCCTGCTTGAGCTGGAGTGTTGGACCAGGTGACCCTCTAGAGGTCCCTCCCAGCCTAAACCATCTTGTGATTCTATGAAGTGCAATCAGGACAAGGTTATGAACACCACATTTTGTTAAGTTATGCTTACATCGGGGCTTCTCTGGATGCTCACAGTCTGCTGCAGTGTAACCCTAAGTCTAGACATGAACTATGTATGTTCAGAATTCTCACTTCTGATGGCTCAAAGAAAATAATACATAGAAAAATATTTAACCACCTGTAAGTTACATATCACATTTAAAGTAGTGGTCATTTGGAAATTGATCCTCCATATTTTAGAATAGGACAAATGGTACTCTGGGGGTGCTTGCTGCAATTTTTTAGAGGTAGTCTATTGAAAAATTTGATTGGATTCCTCTGCATTTGATGGTTAAAGTTAAGTGATTTGAATTTTCTCTCATCTGTGTAACAGTCTTTAAATGAATGACTCCTTGCTTACATCATTATCTTCACCTATTAAAATCTGCACATATAGAACCCCTGATAGTGTGGTCAGGAAGGGTTGCTTAATTAATTTCAACATTATAGTAAAAAGTTGGTAGGTAATATTCCTTCACTGAAACTCTTTTTATTCCTCAATTTAAAGATTAGCTGTGCTCATTTTTGTATGTGGTATGATAGTAATTTTAAGGAAAAGACTTACATGACCAACTGTTCACATCAATTTAAGATATGTCTTAAAAGAGATTTTTTTTCTGTATTAGGTTTTAATGGCTGATTAGGTAGCATTGTTTTAGAGAACAGTTAAGAGCTGGCGTTTATACAATATCTGGCTATTGCAAACCTGAACTGACAGTGATTCAGTACGTTGCAGATGAAATGCCACTTTTATATAAACAGCCACTTTCTGATTGTAGAATACAGTTTATATTATTGCTAGTAAACAGTGTTTAATTACCTAACTGTGCTTTTACAACAGTGGTTTTGGTTGTGTTTCTCAAGTGTAGCTTCATTGTCTTGACAAGCTGAAGAGTTAACTGACATGCAGTCCAGGGACAAACATAACTTTTGGTGAAAGATACTTCAGTCAAATTCAATTCTGAATTGTAGCAAGATAGCAGTACACCAGACAAAGAGAATAATTACAAAACCAACTCTAAAATAGACATGTACAGCCTTGTCAGTTAAATTACTCTATAGACCCTCGTGACTGTATTGAGTTTTTCCATTGATTATGGAAAGCCACCATATGGACTATGGATAACACCAAGCTGAGTCTAGGTGTCTTAGTATTGACTTAGTCTCTTCCATAATATGTTTTTAGTCTGGAAGTATGCTATAAAACTGTATTGCTTTCTATAGAGGAGGTGACATTAATTATGTCAGAAAATATAGACCGTAGATGTCTAAATATGTACAAATTAACCTTTTAATTTTATTTAATTTTAATGCCAGTGTTACTGAACCTGCCATATGCATGCAATATATATAATCAAAGTCTTCAACCTTGTTGCATGTAGAGAAATGCTTATAAACAAATGCAGACTTTCAGAAAATACAGTAGTATGTTTCTCCACAGATTGAGCAAAATGCTTCCATTCTGCTGTGCTGCTTAGATTTTCCTTTTTGCAGAGAGGAGATACGGATGGGACTTGTTCTCATGTGAGCTTTTTCTTTGCTTTCCTTGGAGATACTTGTTGAAATTTAATTAGGCCCAAGGCTGTCTAGACACATTAAAACCCCAAGGATTTATAGGCTCAGTTCTCAGAAAGATCTTATCACAGCCAGGTAAACTTGGAGGGATGGCTAAGGGGCAGCTGCAAGTGAAAATATAAGGAAGAAGGCTGATGTGTCTTGAGAGAAAGCAACAAGCATCTCTACATATATTCAAAATACATTTTCTTCTTTGCTCTTTACCTTTCCTAGCAAGATGAAATATATGGATATTTCTCCACCATAAATGGTAGGAAGATGCCCTGTACTCATGCTCTGCACATGGTGTGTGTATGTGTATTTAGCATCTGTTTCTATAGGAAAGGAACATTCCAGTTTTAATCCTATATTTGCATAAGCTTTTATGTTGAAGTTGTTTTCACTAAACACCTGTTGGAGAATTTTGTTAGATAAGTGACTACCTTACTGATGATTTGCCTGCAGAATAGAACTATACCATCAGGATGCAATTCATCCTGCCTACCTTTAGGTATTTGCAGTATAGATAACTATAACTGATGCTACCCTACGCTCCTTTTATAGTCAGTAGAGAAAAAATGGACACTTCCAGAGAGCTATTCATCTGATCTAATTCAAAGATCTACTTCAAGGTAAGAATAGCTCCTTAAAAAGCCCTGTTTACGCTTATTGCTCATGGAAGAAGCCATGGCTGTTTAGTGCACTACTGTCATCATGGTATCTGAACACCCAGAGTTGGATAGATGCACCCCAGCATCAGTCTTTCAAAATTACTGGCTGGTTCTACTGAATTTGAGAGGCAGGACTAAACTGGCTGCAGTGGAAGCTTAATTCATTGACTTGAAAACTGTCAAAGGAGAAATTCCAAAATGGACACAGTGTAGTGCAGCATTTGCTGCCTTTTAATAGTACAATGTATTTACTCCTGTGAAGATTTAAATGTTTATCTTTCTTGCTCTTCTCTGCATACTGAATTGTCAGATTATTTCTGTTTACTGAAATGTGCCCTGAGTTTTTTCCCCCTCCAGTGCTTCTTTTGGTTACATCTTTCAAACACCTTAAAAGGAAGCTTATGAGAACATTCTCTCACCCTGGCATTAATCACAGCAGTATAAAGTATGGAGCTATTGATTGCTTATAACTGCATCTTTTGAACATTCGGAGCCATTGTGTTCACGACATGATGAATGCACTTGCAGATGCCTTTGTCTGTAGTGGTCGTAAACTCCAGTTAATGGCTGAATTAATCTATAGTAAATGAATAATATCCTTTCCGGCTGTTCCAGGGAATAAATGACTTGGGGCATTTTTTCTATTGCAAAAAAAGCAATCATAATTCAAGCAAATACCTGTGTCGGCTTCCCAAAATATGGAAAAGTGCCTTGTATAAATAAAAGGATTCATTTTTAAAGCCATTATCTGAAGATTTTCAGGAAATAAGCTGACATCCAAATATGCATTTCATCTTCTGAAGTGAAAACAAGTATTTTCACATGCGTACTATGAAGAATTACAAGGACACAGATATTTCTTTGTTATAGGTGACAGCTTTTGGAAATCTTCCTGAAGTTTTTCTGTTTTTCTTAGTTCGTCAGTGGAGTTTCTTTCATTTTGCTTAAACAAGCAAGCAAAAATCAATCTTGGAAAGAGCTGAAAGAGACTGGTGAAATCCCACCTGGAGAGCTAACTTGATTTTAAAAGAAACGAACAATTTAGCAGGCTTCTAAATCTAGAGAAACCCAAATTAAAATCCGTCTTTCTCAGTTTCCCTGAATGCTCAAAAAAAACAAAAAAAAAGAAAGTGTTCATTATAGATTCTTCGTGTGTTTCATCTTTCTTACCTCGCCTTTTCCTCTCAATTCCTCCTGAGCTCAAAGGAAAACAAACACTTAATTGTGACCTTTCAGGCTTTAGTTAGTGTGGTGTGTTTTTTCTGTTACTATACTGCCCAGTAATTGTTTCTGCTGCACCGACCCCAAATAAGCAAACAAATCCTAGTAGTGAGGCTCTGTGATCTCATCCTGCAATGCAGCTGGAGCAGTGCTGGATCTTTGCTTCATTCTTAGAAAGTTAAGTGGTTCTGAATCCAGTGTTACGGTGTGGGATGGGAGTGGAAAGCAGGAGCCTTCCCTTAGCAGCTCAAATGAGTGGCAACATGAAAAGCTGGGATGAGCAAAATGTACCTACAGATTTGATATTTGCTACTCTTTTCATGCAGAGCACAACATTTTGAGTGTATCACATGACACAGTGAATGGTATGAGAATCCCAAAGCAAAAATGCTTTGTATTTGCTTTTTTTGCTCAAGTTCATTATCACTAATCAGTGGCTATACTGCTTTCGCAACTGCCTTGTGCTCTGGTTCCCAGTATGATAACACTGACAACACAAATAGCTGTGGCTGGTTGAATTAGCAAGATTGCAGAGCATATTACTGGCTGTTGCATCATCCTGCTGCTCCTCTATTTAAATGACTGAGTGACAGAATTTGTTTCCTGTCTGTTTCTTAAGATACTTTCCAATTATAAAAGGAAGTGTGTTAGGAGATGTTTTTCCTGTCTGATTGTCATCACAAGCCTTTAAATATCCCAGTATCCCACTATGATTGTCTGGCGTTGGAGTTGAGAACACATGCATTCTTACAGAGTTTTCAGCTGGGGTTTAGTGCTTATATTGGCTATCGCACTTTGTTTGTTTGTTTGCCTTTCATCACATGGATTTCTGATGTGAAATCCCGGTTTTTGAGAACAGGAAGGATTCCATTTTATATTCTGTGTTTGCTCTTGACTCTGTTACATGTAGTAATTACATGTAGCCTTGGTCAGCAATTACTCCGGCCTTGAGACGACTGGTGTTTATTTACTCTCTTGGGCCTAGGGAAAGCTTCTAGCTCCTTCTTGCAAAAGCCACCCCTTCTGCCACCCCCCCACCTCCACCAGCACCTTGCCATGTAAAACCACAACACTTAAAAAAAAAAAAAAGTAATTGACTTGAAATGTTTTTTGATTTCAACTCAGAGTAATTTCCATCTTGCAGTTAGCATTGAAAATTTTATGCTAAGTAGTTAGAGCATTCTGTCTTAAGGAATCTCTGTTGAGTCAGCTTTGTGTTACACTGTATTTCAGGGAATACAAAAGCAGTGTGAAAACTACTTCTAAAAACCTTGGTTAGCTTTGAAAATTTGATATGATCAATTATAAAAAGGTAAAAAAAGAAAACAACGTGAATTAGGCACTTGGTAATGCTGGTGGTGGTTTTCATCATGAAGCCATCTTTGACAGTTCTCTATATTTAAATGTATATTTTATGTTAGCATTGTACATTACAGAGTGTAAGTTTATTTAAATTTAGCTTTCAATTCCTAAAAAAGGTTCTGTTTCTGTTTGTAAACCTGTTTGCTAATTCTGTCAACAACACTGTAGTTTTCAAAATGGTCAGCTGTTTGAAGATCTTTAATAGTAGTTAATTTTTTTCACCATCTGACAGAGTACTGTGATTTTTGCATATTTTTGTAAATTTTACATAACTATGTACAAATATATATATGCATGTGTTGAAATTCAGACTACCCATACTCTGCCAAAATTGGGATCTAGGTAGGCACCTTGACTTGAAAGAGAAATTCAGGATCCTGTCCTCAGCCACTGCCTACTCTGGTAACACTTTTAGTTACTCAGCTCCTATGGTTGGACTAAACATCTAAACTTGCGTGTGCTGAGAAACGTTCGACTCTGAGAAAAAGAGGAACCACCTCCCACCTTTACTCCGATATAGAAACTGAGTAGGAAGAGACACAAACTCCTCCTAAATCTCCAACTCCTTAAGCGTACTCAGGCTATATTTAATACATTGATAATACTGAGTTCTGCAGAAAATGAAGCAGAGGTGTACATTCTCATTCGTGCCCTTTTGCAGAGCTGCTTTATAATTACAGCGTTTTCCTGCTGAAGTATGTTTTTAGAGGAAACCCTGAGGTATTTCTCAGTCTGACTTGAGACCTCAGACCACAAAACAAGCATTGGTCAGAAAAGAACAAGCTGGTGACACACATGTCAATAAAAAGAAACTCTTTACTGATATTAGTAATACTGTTCTGACTAAGGCGTGCAATTTGTCCTTCTGTAGGACTACCTGAACTACTCATCTGTCACCTCTTGAATCATTGCATCTCACGATCTGAAATTTCAAAGGAACTCCAAGTTTTTGTTTGCTTTAAAAAGCTGGGTGGTAACCTGCGATGATTTTGGAGCTGAGGGTCACTTGAGATGTTGTAAGGTGGACAGAGAGTTGAGAGCAGAAGGCCTTTCCTGGAAATACAGTACAGGTGGAAGACACCTGTAACCATTTGAACAAGTCTGTCTTCAAACAACAGAGGGACGTTCTCAACAGTTTTCTGTTTCATAAGGTGGTGGGTAGGCATCGTTCCTAAGAATGACCAAAGGCAGAGAGAGAGAGAGATCTGATGCTGGGGTGTATTTTGTTGAGCTGGGATTCCTCCCCTGCATCAAATGATTCTGAGAGGGAACCTGTCCTACATCCGGTTTCTGCTCTCAGAATCAGAGGTACAAAGGTAGTAGTACCAAGAGTGCCTGTGAATGAACAGGAGTGGTTTCCTTGAACACTGTCTCCAGAATGCTGGGGAGGACTGAGGATACCTGAATGCTACTACAGGGTTGTTTTTCCCTCCCTGTTAAGTTCAGTGGTAGCCTTCTTGCTGTAGAGGTGGTCAGCTTGGATTCCTGAAACTGTACTTTTCATTGACTGACTACCTCACTAAAGAAACACCTAATGTACACAAGTGGATTTTTTTTTCTTTAATAAATGATCTAAAAAGTACTTAAAGAATATTTTTAGTAATGGAGATGGCATATGTAGCATACATGGTCGTTTTATTGATGAGTTTAAAACACTTTAATATTAGCTGAGTAACAAGTGAAGGATTCTTAACCAGTCAGTAGGATGTTCAAGTTGCACAAAATACAGAAGAAATCCCTTTATGTATCCTATGCTCCCAATATACATATATATGCCATATGTATATATATTATGTGTATTTAAGTTCATCCTCTTTACCTCAGACATCATTTGCTTTCAGTTTTGGGGAACTTTCCTGGTAGCACAAGAAGTGTAAGCAGAAAAACCTGTCATAAACTTTGCATTTTTTTAAAACTAGTTTTATTCTAATTCCTGCTGTATAAACAGAGACAAAACACTTTGTGAATTGAAGAGGAGCAGTCTAGGAGCATACCTAGAATGTTCCCTGTTATCTAAGCATCTGTTTAATCCTATTTTATGTATTTTTATACAATGACAGTGAAAAAATGACTAAGCATGTTTTATTTTAATGTATTTCTAAAATTAGTGTCTGTATAAGTAAAATATTTTATAATGACTTAATAATTTACAGAAGATTTTTTTTAAATTCATCTATAGTAGCTACATGTCACATTCTCAGAACATACTCCTCATCTCTGCAAATTAAAGGGCTGAGAATACGGACACTTAGAGCCTGATTTAGTTAAAATTATCCCCTGCAGCAGTGGGTGGGTATCAGTTCTTTGCAGCTGAGAATGATTTTCATAATTGTGCAGCACTCAGCAGCTGCAAAATCCCTGAGGATGCATCTTCCGCCTCTTTCAGGAACAGCCTGGGTTTGCCCTGCCTGGCACAGGCAGTTTGACCCTGCATCTCTCTTACACCCTCCTTGACAGGGGTTTCAGGAGAGGCTCAGTTTCCTTGCCCTCCAATATTTACCCTTCCTCGGAGGAAAGTTGTAGAGGCTACAAGAAATACATAAGAGTTGTCTCCTTACTGATTGACAGATCCATTTAGAACGACTCAATGAACCTTTAAATAATGTATATTCTGTAGCTAGCGGCCTCTCGATTTATGGAGATAATTTTCCGAAACATTGCCATCTAGTGGCAATTTATACATGGAGCTGACTTCGTGATGCGAAATCCTTTACGCTGTTTTTTCTTAATGTTTCCTTCCATGACCAATAGATATAGTAGAAAAAGAAAAGAAAAGAAAAAAAAAAAAAAGGAAATTATGAGAAAATTAATGTCATATTCCTAATTTTAGCAGGCAAAAAATTCAAGAAAACATTTACCTGCTTTAAAGCTGGCTTTATTTCTAAAGAAAATGTTATTTGGGTTTTCAATTAAATGTTAAGCAGACATTTAGAAGCACTACAGCTCAACCTGTATTCATATAAGATTACATATCTATTTCTCTGAAAAGAGCCTGGAGATAGCAACTTTTAAATAGATCTGACATAATCCGCTGATCACTTGGAATAAAAATATTGTGTTACCCACCCGTGGGCAAAATTTAAAATATCAACTTCTTGGTGCTGGTGATTCACAGGTATGTTTAAAACATGATTAAATAATTGGTTACTCTTATTTCAAAGAAAATGATCTTTTTCCAGGAGTTTTGACTCATCTGCTCCAACTAATTTAAAATAATGTGAACTGAAAATACTATTGTTAATCACAGAAAAGAAATTTGACTCATTTGAACAAATACAATTAGTTCTGATGAATGTTAATATCAGAAGTGATAAAGGTATCTCATCAGAAATGCATTGAAATACAATTACAAATGACAGAATCTTTGTACAGGTTTTGTCTTGTATACATTTTTCGCATGTTTTACAGAATCACAGAATCACAGAATTATCAAGGTTGGAAAAGACCTAGAAGATCATCCAGTCCAACCATTCACCTATTACTACTAGCTCCCACTAAACCATATCCCTCAATACAACATCCAGTCTTTCCTTGAACACCCCCAGGGTTGGTGACTCCACCACCTCCCTGGGCAGTGCATTCCAGTGCCTGACTACCCTTTCTGAGAAGTAGTGCTTCCTAATGTCGAGCCTGAATCTCCCCTGGTGCAGCTTGCTACCATTCCCTCTAGTTCTGTCACTGCCTACACGGGAGAAGAGGCCGACCCCCAGCTCACTACAACCTCCCTTCAGGAAGTTATAGAGAGCTATAAGGTCTCCCCTAAGCCTCCTCTTCTCCAGGCTGAACAATCCCAGCTTCCTCAGACGCTCCTCGTAAGGCCTGTGTTCCAGACCCCTCACCAGCTTAGTAGCCCTCCTCTGAACGCGTTCCAGAGCCTCAATGTCTTTCCTGTAGTGAGGGGCCCAAAACTGAACACAGTACTCGAGATGCGGCCTCACAAGTGCTGAGTACAGGGGGACAATTACCTCCCTGCTCCTACTAGTAACACTATTTTTGATGCAAGCCAGGATGCCGTTGGCCTTCTTGGCCACCCGCGCACACTGTCGGCTCATGTTCAGCTGTGCATCAATCAGTACCCCCAGGTCCATTTCCTCCACACAGTCCTCCAGCCACTCCGCCCCAAGCCTATAGCGCTGCCTGGGGTTGTTGTGGCCAAAGTGCAGGACTTGGCATTTGCTTTTGTTGAACCTCATGCCATTGGCTTCAGCCCAGCTCTCCAGCCTGTCCAGATCCCTCTGTAGGGCCTCGCTACCCCCAGGCAGATCCACACTCCCAGCCAATTTAGTGTCATCTGCAAACTTACTGAGGGTGCACTCAATGCCCTCATCTAGGTCATCAATAAAGATATTGAAGAGGACAGGCCCCAGCACCGACCCCTGGGGAACACCACTCGTGACCGGTCGCCAGCTGGATTTAACTCCATTTACTACCACTCTCTGAGCCCGGCCCTCCAGCCAGCTCCTTACCCAGCCGAGGGTGTACCCATCCAAGCCACGGGCTGCCAGCTTCTGCAGGAGAATACTGTGGGAGACAGTGTCAAAGGCTTTGCTGAAGTCTAGGTAGACCACATCAACAGCCTTTCCCTCATCCAGCAGATGGGTCACTAGATCATAGAAGGAGATCAGGTTGGTCAAACAGGACCTGCCCTTCATGAACCCATGCTGGCTAGGCCTGATCCCCCGGCCATCCCGCACATACCGCATGATCTCCCTCAAGACTATCTGTTCCAAGTGCACATATACTCTTAAGCTCATGCATATGTATACATTATTTATATTCATATGCACTGTGAAAATACCTGAAAATCCAATATAGTAATTAAGATAGTAACAATTACCCATTCAAATTTTATTCTTTTAGATAATGAAAACATTTATTCCCCGTTCCTACAGTAGGTCTGTCTGTGAGAGCCTTTGCAAAGCTTTTTTCAGGAATCAATGACAGTAAGGCTTGGACTGCCTCAAAGTGAAGGGTGAAATAAAAATCTGAATCTAAATGTAAGGTATGTTTTGCTTAGGTTTCTAACTTTGATCTTTAAGTGCCAAATGCCTTAGAAACCTGGAGTTACGCAGAGCATCTCCACTGTACTTGAGAAATATAAAGAAGATACATAGTAGGCGTGACAAAGAAATATTGGTAACATACAGTTGGTAACACATTGTTTGATGATTATGAACACCTTTCTTCATTGGTACCAGGCATTTATATCTAATCTTTATAAATAAGAAGCCTGAAAATATCAGAATGTCATTTTATAGAATCTTAAGTGCTAACATAGTAAAAAAAATTAAAAAATACAATCTGTTTTTAAGGACTTAAACCATTGTGTTTCTTTATTAACTATGTGGTATCTCATCATGCAATTGCCCTTACCTATGTGTCAGGTTAACTGTAATCTGGATAGCACAAAGGTTTCTTTGACATGGGTGAAGGGTGACAATGTTATTTGTGAGTAGCAAAGTCAAATGTGAACAAGGTAACTCATCCAGTCCTGTCCCCAAGGGAGTTAGCATGCTAAACTACTATTTTGTCATCTGTGTAGCACCAAATAACTGCATAAATTTCAGCACAAGTGGGTTTTGGTTAAATGTAGGAGACCGCTATGTGCATAGAATGATGTAGGTTTGTACATACAGATTTATCTGTTCATATTTTGAGTAGGGTGGCTGTGTACTTAACTGAATCTAAACACAAATAAGATGTATTTAATACAGTTATTTACTTAAAAGTATATTAGTAAAGTATTGATGCAAATTTTCTAGGCAGCTTAACTACAACGAAAATATACTATCAATATAGTGCCAAGCGCTCACAGTGCATCATAATTCATATCATAATATCATAATTCAATACTCATAATTCAGGTGCACAGTAACAGGGGTGTGAATGACGTGGTAATCTTTGATACATAAAAGGATTAAAATATTTATACTACCACCAACATACTTTAATATTATTTAGGCAGTACACTGACATGAGTATCTTGATGCTTCCTATTCACATTTATATAAATCGATTGACAGTGAATATCTTTCACTGTTCATTGTGGTAAAGAAAATGTCAGGGCATTAGTATGAAGTGATTTAGCCTTGGGTAGTGCTGAAGGAAGTGTATACTCTCGCTATAAATGCAGTTTTATTCAGGTGAAAATGAGGAAGATAAAAAATGACTTGAGAACAAATATGTCTCTGATATGAAAAGAAGAGGTAATAGTTTCATGGCATGTAAAATAGTTTAACGGGATATGTGAGTGAGGATAAAGGAAAAGGAGCAGCAATAATGCAGGAGGTTCAAGATAAGGATAAAAGGAATGCAAATTTCAATTATTTGAAACTTAAGAAAGTACCTCCAGAATGCAACTAAAAACAAGTCAAGGGAATAACTGAGCCAGATAGCAGATGCTTAACCCTGGTGGAGTTTATTGTAGGAGCATTAATAGTCAGAATGTGAGTAAGAAGTCTTACAGAATCATAGAATGCATTAGGTTGGAAGGGACTGTAGACCAATTGTCCTGTAGACCAATGCCCCTACATGTCGTCACTAGATCAGCTCATTCAGAGCCTCATCAAGCCTGACCTTGAGTATCTCCAGGGATGGGGCCTCCACTACCTCTCTGAGCAACCTGTTCCAGTGATCTACCACACTCATAGTGAAGAACTTTTTCCTAAAAGCCAACCTAAATCTACCCTTTTCTAGTTTGAAACCATTATCTCTTTTCCTAGTGCTACATACCCTTGTGAACAGTTCTTCCCCAGCTTTCTTATAGGCACATTTCAGGTATTGGAAGGCCTCTATAAAGTCCCCCTGAATCCTTCTGTTCTCCAAGCCAAACAAGCCCAACTGTCTCAGCCTTAATAGGAGAGGCGCTCTAGCCTTTGATCATTTTTGTGGCCCTCCTCTGGACATGCTCCAACAGGTCCATGTCCTTATTGTATTGAGGGCTCCAAAGCTGGACGCAGTAGATCAGGTGAGGTCTCATCAGAGCAGAGTAAAGGGGCAGAATCCCCTCTCTTGATCCACTGGTCACACTTCTTTTGATACAGCTCAGGATGCGTTTGGCTTTCTGGGCTGCAGATGCACATTAGTGGCTCATGTCCAGCTTCTCATCCACAGGTATTCCAAAGTCCTTTTCCTTAGGGCTAATTCTTCTGAAGAATTATGATGTCTTATGATTTTACATTTTTCCATGCTGTAGCTGCTACCTCATGGTATCTGGAAACTAGGCAAATGTTTTAGGTAATGGGAGTAAAGTTGGACAGCAGAAAAATAAAATTGTAGAGGAAATAATACCCTGCAATCATAATAATGCTCTGAGGTATTGTTTGGCAAGAAAGGAGTTCTCAGCCTAGAGTCGTATTGTTTACAAGGGGTAATAGATTTAAGCTGAAGGAGGGTAGATGTAGATTAGACATTGAGAAGAAATTCTTCCCTGAGAGGGTGGTGAGGCCCTGGCACAGGTTGCCTAGAGAAGCTGTGGCTGTCCTGTCCCTGGCCATGTTCAAGCCTAGGCTGGATGGGGCTTTGGGCAATCTGCTCTAATGGAGCATGTCCCTGCCCATAGCAGGGGACTGGAACTAGAGGATCTTGGAGTTCCCTTCCCACACAAACCATTCTATGATGTTATTCCAGCTGATATTCTATATATTTTCAGATTCCCTTCACGATTTCCAGACTACCCAAGTTGGCATATATGGGCTGTGCCTGCTGTTTCCAAGACTATAATTTTACCTTGTTTCTCCTGTCACGTCTATTTGGAGGATGTTTCAGTGAATCTTTTATGAGATCCCAAGTCTTTTCCATAACTGTTTGAAAACAGCAGTTTCAAATCTTTTAAGTCTGATAAGATATTGAATGTATAACACCATTATATTCCCTCCCAAGAATAAAGAAGGTGCTCTCTAACTGGTATTATGGTCTTGTATAGACAGTGCAACTGCTCAGAGAAGTGGTTCAGGTGACCATAACCAAATTACTTTTCTCTTGCACCAAAAACTCTAGACTTAATCTTAAGATTTCGAGCATTTCCTGAAAGATTTTTGAATTGTGTTGTCATGATAGTCCAAAACTTCCGTTGACCTGTGCTCCTGGAATCTTTTCTTGATTTTTCACCATTCCTTAGCTGTAATTTAGGATTGTACTCACAAGATATCTTATTTGCTCACTCATCAGTGTTATTGAACAATTTTTCTTCAGGTAACTTGGATTTTTTAAAATCAATTATGTAAATGGAAAAATGTAAACTCATAAGACAACATAATTCCTCAGAAGATTATAATCAAAAAGTACTTAAATTGTTTCAGTTTGCTAAATCCCTCCTTTCTAGATCTTTGCAGTCCTCCAAAATAAACTAGTCCAGTCCTTGTATCAGTTAGTGACTACACGACAGGGGGAAGGAGAGAGCCCAAGCTCTGATGTCTGGCACTGCACACAGGGCATATATGTAGTGACTGATGTGTTCGTATTTCAAAAGAAAACCAACGAACACTTACCCACAGAACACGAAGACATCTAACTAGTCAATTTAAAAAGAATAACCCAGATTACTTGAAAGAAATACTAAGTAAGAAAAAGCAACACAAAGTGTTTTAACATGAGCCTTCACTTTATAAATAATTCTGAACAGCAGGAAATGAGGAAGATGCTAAAAGTGAAGAAGAGGAATATATACATTTCCATTTAAACAAATTGTAGTTGATATAAAATCTCACTTTACATGATACAGATATTTAATTTTCTTCTTAAATAGTTTTTTAAATCCATGTTATACCAAAAAAAAAAAAAAAAAGAAAAAAAAGACTGAAAATATTCAGGGAGACAGACAGAAGTTGCAAGAGCATATTTGGTGAGAAAAGGGGTCCCTCTCCAGGCTGTGGTTTGCTAACGCCGTTGTGCTTTTGACACAAGGTTACTGTAGTTCCCTCTTTGGATGCTGCTCAGATCCTTCAGCACTCAAAGCGAGGTTTGCATCCAAAGAACTGAGCTTCTATTCACGTATCTGGAACAGCAGTATTGTTATTTTGCTGCCTCCATAGTTTTCCCTGTGCCAACCCGGCAGAAAGCTACAGAACTGAATCAGAATTGCATTTGGCTTCCTCGGTAATCCTGACAGAGTGGGCCCTGTCCCTGAAGTCACAATTGAAGTATTGCTCATTTGTGTTCATGAAAAGGAGTGGGGAAAGATAGTCATCACTAGAAGAGAAAGCGCATTGTGTTCTCTACAAGCTTCAGCCCTTGGGAAGTAATTTTAAGTTTTCTGCAATTTCTGCATACTGTTTTCAAAGATGCTTACATGATTTTTGGCCAAATACTTGGAAGTGTTTGAATTACTGTAAAATTCTCTGTACTAAATAGATAAAGCATCTAAAAATAGATAATGTGTAGCAGATGTAACACTGCATGTAAACAGTATTTTTATAAATAGTTATATAAGAGTACAGCTGTAAAAATTGCCAGCTTGTGAAGTTATGTTAAAATGCTGGAAAAATATGACAATTTTTCATATTTTTATACCACAGATCTTTGTAGATTTCTTTCTAGTTGTAAATGAGCTTTTGAAGGGTGATTTTATATAGTAATTCTCAGAAATTTCTAGAGTTTTGATAACCTTTCTGAGGCCAATTCACTGTGGAGTTCTTATTACAGGTGAACCCACTGCCATTTGTTCTCTGATATTTTCTTGCAGCCTTTTAAAAAGAAATGTGGAGCAGGCCTTCCACAGAAAATTTTCTGAAGTATAGGCCTTGGGTTTTGTTTTGGTGGTGGGTTTTTTTTTTTGTGTTTTGGGGTTTTTTTTGGTTATTTTTTTCCCCTGAATAAGTGCAGCAAGCTATTGTCTGCCATATTGATATACTACCTGCTTTTCATTTTCTAATATGTACTGGTATTTCATAAAGGTTCAAGGCATCCACTCAGAAGGCAACACAGGAAACCAGTTTAATAGTGGCCAGCAGCCTTTCCTAACTTAATTTAGGTTAGTGAATGAAAAATATTGCACCCAGATGAAACGTCAGATTAAACTGGTCAGAGGTAGGATGTTATTGCTCAGACTAAAATTTGATAAAACCCTCACCCAAAAGTGGCTGGCTTGACACAAGTACCCACAAACTCACTTTTTGCTCAGGGTACAGTTCATGTAATCTAGTCATCAGGAACTACTGAAATGGAATTATTTTCACCCTGAAATAGGTGTCTGAAGTAGGCAGGATTGACCTCCATAGGGATGTATTGTCTTACATTGACTGACGGCCTAGAAAAACATTTCTTTCAAAGTTTAAATTACATCAGGTTAACCATATTTCCAAATGACCAAATGTTTTGCTACTATGAAAGTTTCAATAATTCTCTTTTCAGTTGGAAAACTCTATTTGTTTTTTTGTTTCACTGGCTGGTAAGTGGGAGTTTGTAATAACATTAATTCAATCCTTTTCTTTCTTCTTCTGACAGTAGTGTTTGTGTCTTGGGGACATTGCAGAGGCTTCCACTTTAAGTGCACCAGAGGGCAGTAGGGAAGGTGCCAGATGCTACTGAGCTATAAAATAGGTGCTAGACGGTGTCCCTGGACAAAATGCCAGGCAGAGTACAAGGAGTGATACAAGTGCAAAGCGGAGTGAAAGAATTAAGAGCTCTTAAAGGTGTACAGTTGATGAGGAACCTACCATATCTTTCTCACCTCTGGGGGAAAAAAAATCAAACCAAAAAGCTAGAATTTTGCCTGTGACCTGTCAAATCTAATTTATGATGGCAACTGATTACATATGATTGTAAATCACCCATTGCAGTAGTCCTGAGATTTCTTTAGGTCGTTGGTCTTTTCTTTAGGTCGTAGGTTTGTTAGCTTTATATGTAGAGGGTTAAAGGGTGTTACCTGTAAACTATGATTTTGAGATGTGAAATATAATGCTGCCCTGAATTTCAGGATTTATTTGCATTACTCCAGCGTGAGGTTAATTTAATTACAAGCAGCAGTCAAATTATACATGATTTTAATACCGTTTTTGTACAGTATGTCAGATTTGCAGTCTACGTTGGCCTTAATTTCACCTGCAAAATGTGGTGCTGTGGTTACAGGGTTTCAGCTGCAGAGTGCTTAGAGAAACTGTAAAAATTGATAAAAGTACTGAAAGCAGAATTACTGTATCCAGCAAAGTCATACTATTAAACTCTTGTATCTTACAGCCATGCAGGGAAAAGGGAGTACTGAATGTTGCTGGAGGCTTGAGGAACCTTCCTTTATATTTCTAAATAACTTCAGTTTCAAACTCTGTTTTCCTCAGAAAGTTGCAATACTTTTAGCTGTAGGGGAACTATTTTTGGTACAGAAAGAATTGCTGTTGATTACTGAGATTTTGTTGACCTCTTAGAAAAAAACCAAAACCTGACCAAAACAGTGCTTCTCTAAAGTCAGATTTTCTATTATAAAAGCCTTCTTGGATCTTCTTAATATTTATGCAAATTGCCATTAAACCTACTATTTAGTACAGATTCTGCTCTTTTGTCCAGTGCCAATGTCAGGTTTACAGGCTTGTATTTCCTTGGATCTTCCCCAGAACTATTTTATTTTAGGGGAAATAGCCTGATGTTTTCCAGACACGGTTATTCAGTTATTTCATCCTTAAGATCTCTTGGAACTCAAGGGGTAACTGTTAAATCCTGGGTATACTATTTAATCCTGGTGGTGTTCAGCTGCTAATTTTGTCGGCTTGTTCTGTAATCTCTTTTACAGTCACTTTCGTTTTAGATGGATCCCCTGATGAATGCCTGTGCAAAAAAATGGTATTGAAGTGGGAATCTCCCCAGTTTTTTCAAAGCAAACATTGATGCCAAGAAGTCATTTAGCTCCTGTGCAATTCCATGCCCTTTCTCAGTGTTCTTTTTATATCCTGATCATTAAGAGGACCTGCAGGCACTCTGACAGGATTTCTGATCTTGATGTGTTTGAAAAAACCTTTATTATTACATCCGAACCTCTTTTACTATCTATTTCTCAAATTTATTTTTTGGTCTTCCTCATTTGCCAGAGTTATTTTCTTCATTTAAACTCAGCTTCAGCCTTTTTGCAATGTCTTCTCTTTGCCCTGCTAGTTAGCCAGGCTTTTCAGTCCTTTTGTGCCTTTTCAAACTGTTCTAAAGAGGTGGTGTGCACTGGCACGATGTTTCCAATGTAGTTTCTATACAAAAATTCCATGCTGACAGGAAAAAATCAATTCTCTGGATTGCCCCTTTCGACTTCTTTTTGATGAGCATTCTCTTTTTTTTAAACATTGTCACTTTCAGAAATTAAATGCAACCCTGGAAATTCCTAGCTTTGTTCTGCATCTCCATTAATATCGTCTCTAAGTACCTTATGGTAGAAATCCTGACACTTGATGTCACTGGTAGCGATGCATTTTAACTCCCGTATAAACACCCTTGGAGAAAGGGAAATATAGTTAATTATGTAAGTTCTGCATGTTAGTCTTGTCTGGCACAGAGGATTTCCTCAACTGCAGTCTTTCGTTCATGTGTCAGGTGCAATAACATGCCATTGTGTCGTTGTTTAAATTTTCCCCATTATAACCTCTCGTCACTGATGATTACTGCCTGATTGATTGATGGATTGATTAATGGTCGATTTCAGATTTTCAGCAGACCAGCTGAGATGAGGAAACAGTCTTGACAGGGTGACTGTTACTCTCCTGTCTTTTCCTCTCTGAGATTGATTACATCTCTACTGCACAAACCATGGTTTCTAAGTCCTCTGATCCCCCACTTCCACTTCTGATTATAGTTTTCAATTTAGTTTTAGCTTAACTGCCTGTCAGCCAAATTCACTGGCATGTTCTTGAGGCTTAAATGCTTTCAGGTTTTGGCTCTGGTGATCTATTGAAATGGTCAGCAAACAGCAGAATTGAATAGAATTCCACCACCGTGCAAATACGTGAGCTAAAAGATATGTGATTGAAAAACTTAAGCACCCTTTCAGTCACCTAAATACTGGTGTTTATGAGTTAGAACAAATCACAGCACAACACTAAAAAAACAGCAAGTGAATTCCCTTGAAAAATTGTGTTTCAAATAATCAGTTTTTCATAGGATTTTAGAAAATGAGGGGTAAAGGTCTCTTGTATATTAACTATAGTACCACATGACTGGTATTCTTTATCAGTTGCTGAGCAACGGTCATACTCTGAATTTTTAAACTCATTAGCAAGCTGAACAGGCTGGCATTTGGCAGATGTTATTTGATTTTGTTTGGAGGCAAGTCAATGGGGGAGACAGGAGAGACATTGAGCTCATTGTATTATCTTGTTTCTCTTACAAAATTCTCATGATATTTTAAAGACATCTCAGGAGACTAGAACTTCTTAATTTTCTGGCTATTCACAGACCTTAGTCATGAAATGTGTACTAATATAAATAAAGCACACATGGCAAATTTGGTTACCTTCAAACACATTTTAATCTGTACCTAATATTTTCTTGACTTTTCTTCAGTCATTAGTAATGACTGAAGTAGCTTTATTTGCATCCTACAAACATGCAAACATTTCCTATATAGATCTGCCAGCACACCTTATCCTTGACCAGGAATATATTTGTTTGTCTTCCAGTTGTAACCCTTTTAATAGAAATGTCAATTGTTAACAAAGCTTTCTGTACTGTGTGACAAAAATACAATGCAACCATGCAGCCACAAAGAACTCACTCCACTTGTAGTTTAAGATAGTTATGGCCAGACTTTAAAAGTCCTGTCAATGAGCCATTAGAATTTTGAACTAATGAGTTAAGAACATCAGGGGACCTGGGCACAGTATAAATGTAAGGGAAGTCAGGTGCTGGCACACTTGTAACACTAACTCAAGAACACAAATCTCCAACTCAAATACCAGATGCCATTGTATGTATGCTTCTGTTGACCCGCTTTCATTAATGGAAGTTTTAGTATGGCTTTTTTCTGACTGTCTGAAGCTCATTGGCAAACTACTGAGAAGAGGGTAATGATATTCCTTAGTTTCTAACAGTTGCCTTGAGTACTTTCTTTGTTTAAGGACTATTTACCTAACCCACTTATTGCCATGTGATTCAAAGGATCATTATGAATTAGTGCATTATTATCATTAGTTTGCATTTCAGTAGCAGACATGGGACCCAACTCGGGTCTTTCACAGTTGGCATTATATACAAGTCTACATGAAGAAATGACTCAGACTGGCATCTGGAGTACATATTTTTAATTCCTTCCACATTATTTAAACTAGAAATTTCTGATGGTTTTGCAAGTAGCTTCTGAGCAATTCTGGAAACTGATATTGCCTGACTTCTGGGTATTTTGGAGTTTTTCCAATCTCGTTTGCTTGATCACACATAGAGTCTACATATTCATCTCAAAAATGGTTACTACTAAAACTGTAGGAAATACAGTCTATCAAAAGTATGGGGCTGGTTTATAAGACAAAAAAAAATGTCTGAGTAGACTAGCATGCTTCAGTCAGTAACATAAGTCAGCTGAAAAGGGAGTATCAGAAGAATATCCATAAATTTTAATTAGCAAGAAAAAGATACATACGGACTGTCCAATTTAGTAGTCATCTGTTTTATTAGAAGTTTTTCAAGAACATCAGACCAGACTCAAAAGTGAGAGAGGTTCATAACATGCAAGAAGATTGTTTTACATACAGTGCATAGTTAAGCTAAATAAGGATATTACAGATACTAAAAATTACATAAGCTCAAAGGAAGATTATTAACGAAAAATTAATGAAAGACAAATTGGTTAGGGTCTTTGATTGAGGAGGATTCTGAGCTACAAGTTACAGGGGTTGAGAAAGTGTTATGTCTTGAGGAGATGTTATTACTTTGTTTCTCTGGATTTTTCCTAGATATCTGTTACTGGTCACACATCCTTTGGATAAAAAATTAGCCCTTCTCACAGGAGTTCTGGGTTGGCATGACTTCAAGAATAGAACCCTATCAGTACTTATCTGGATGTGCAGAGTGAGATGGGTAGCAGATCTTAAGACTTCTGTTCTATGGCATTTGCCCTTTATCTTAGGTAAATCTATTCCTGTTCATACATATTTAAGAAAAAAAAAAAAACCAACACATTTTTGTCGCGTATACATTATGCAGATATACACAAAGATGCTGTCAGCATGCTGTGAGGGAAAGCTTGGAGAGTTAAGCAGAGCTGTTGTAATTGCTGTCAAATGATCTGGGTGTCTAGAAATCCCCAGAAAAAGAAGGAAATATCATAAAAGGTTTGCATTTCCTTTGAAGGATACTTTAAAGAATACGGGGAGAAATGCTGTATAAAAAAAATCAGTGGTATGAATGGAAAATTCACAGGAACTTATTATCATTTCCCAAGTTTGTGGAGCCAATTAAAAAAAAATTCTATCTATCTATCTTTTCTGCAGAGGAGACCTAGCAGCAAAAATTAGTTGGGTAGTTTCATCTTTATCTTGATTTTTTTTTTTGCACAGCTTATAAAAACCACTGCAAATGTGATATGATTGGCAGTCTCTGCTCAAGAGAGGACAAGGACTAGAATAACAAGGTAGTTAGCAGGTCAAGAGAAAAGAATAAATCAGTAGAGTTGGAGTAAGAAACTTGCACAGCCTGGATACTCTGTTTAGCTTGCTCAGTGCTGTTAGACTTCTACTTTAATGAACACCAATTCACTGAGAAAAGGTAGAAAAGAAGTAATAGAGAAAGAGCTGGATGGACCCAGGCACTGGAAATGTGATAAAGAACCTTTCACCTCAACTTTTATTTCACAATAAAGCAGACCCTTTTAAAGGAAGTTAAAGGGAGTTTCTGAAATGAATCTAGCCGAGGTCAGAAATTCTTACAATTCTTAATATCTATTGACTCTTCAGTGCTCTGGGAAGAATATAGTCTTGGTCCCACTTTATGATGGACAGTTGCAAAATCCCTGTAGTATTTAATGTTTTTAGAAAACTCGGGGAAAAATGCAGGAAATAAATGTGAATGCATGTTGAAATAAATCAGGTAATGATCCTGACTTAGGGCTGAATTTAGACTTTTATAAGTTCAGTGTGCTGTTGTCACTTTGTTACTAAGACCATTTAATGTAAAGTTGTTTTTTTCCAGTGCATTCCATATGAATTTTCATAAAAACGTCATTCCTCCGTTAAACATACGTACATCCCAGAGAAGTCCAAATAAAACACCTAATTCAGGTTAAAGTTCAGGTTAAAGTCTGTATCAGTTTCCTCAGGACAGATGTATTAAACAGCAGAAGACAAAATGTTCAAAATACTTTAAAGCAGGAATATTCTGCAGCAGGGAAGGATAAAGAAGCATCATTTCCTTTTCCCTGTGTTCTGAACTCTTTCTCCTCACTCATTGCTACTTTTCATTACCATCTATTTACTTTCTTTTGTGGCATCATTGGCTCAAAATACCAACAGACCCGTTTTGCGACAGTCCTCCCAAAATGTGCGTTATTTTTCATAGATTCATAGAACATACTGAGTTGGAAGGGATCCATAATGATCATGAAGCCCATCTCTTGCCAAGTCAGAGCATGGGACTGAGTGCATCATCCAGACGCTTCTTGAACTCCAAGCTCGGTGCTGCAACCACTTCCCTGGGGAGCCTGTTCCAGTGCTCGACCACCCTCTCAGTAAAGAACCTCTTCCTAATATCCAAGCTAAACCTTCTCTGTTGCAACTTCATACTGTTCCCCTGGGTTCTATCACTGGTCATTATGGTAAAGACGTGCATTAAGACACAATGCTGATTTATAAATGATCTTACTTTCTAAATAATGTCCATAAATACTCCAATATATGTTGAGTAACAACATAAAAATGGGCTATATAGATTGGTGCACTAAGTTAATGAAATAGAGAATGCTTTTAATGTGTCTGTTTCCTCCAAGAAGCTAACACTGCAGTTTCTCAAGGTTCATTTATGGTAGTTCACTGTTTTGATGATGACAGTATTTGAAGTTGGAACTCCATTTGTAATGAAGCAGTTTCCCTGCTCGACCATACACAGTATTAAAGTTCAGGTTTTTTCATTAATTCATCTATGTTTGGGAAGTGAATTTCAAGGCTTCAAAAAAAGATATGGTTCTAATGCAATGAAAATGAAACAGAGCATGAGCTAAACAAACAACAACAAACCACCAAACAAAAAAAAACCCCAAAAACCCCCCAAAAAACCCCAAAAACAAACACCAGAATGCCAGTGAACATGGAAATAAGTCTATAAAATAACAAGATGAACTGTGAAGGTTGTCTTAATATGTAACAGGTAATAGAGAATAGTGATTGCACAGTTTTAAAGTAGCTCACCTCTGCTTTAATTTCACAATATAAGCAGTCGTATTTGGAAAGTGTTGAAGTCATTTGGGTTACACAGTTGTTGAATGTAGTTGAAATACTTACCTGAGTGATACTTGCGTGACCCTCCTCATTTTGCAGCATTACAGTTTGTCTTTGCTGTCAGTTTTGCAGAATAAACAGTTACCTTCTGAATACATAAATAAGTACATGCAAATTCATAAGGTCAGATACAGAGCACTGTATTCTGGTCATGATTTCCATATGTTCTTGTCAGCATACTACTTTAAAGGATTATGTAATTGAAAGTAATGAAACATTATAGTGATAGTGAAAGATCTAGGGAAAAAAAAAATCCAAACCATAATGAGCAATGCCAGCATTTAATAAAAAAAGCTGAACATAAGGCCTTATCAGAATTTCAGTGACCGTGTAGAGGTATGAGTTAGCCAAACACCCTTACAAGATCAGCTGCCCTTTAACATCGTCCAATTAGATCAGTGATTAACTTTTATTTTCCCTGATTTAGAACTCATGGAGGTTATATACGGATTTCCTTTGTTGGGTTTATTTCTTCAAACCAGCAGGAGATACATCTTACAGCAAGGAAGCTGAGATTCAGGGTCACTGGGAAGGAAGTCCTGGTTCCTGGCCCAGTAAACAGCTAAGTGCTGTCCTCACTGACATTGATGGCACATTGGTGACAGCCTGGTTTCCCACATTCCTTACAACTTGAGGCATTCACTATATCTGAACATTTGCTTATGCTGCAGTTCCCTAGGTACCTGTATGCCCAAACCACTCATTTCTTTGCTAATAATTTTGTTTACTTGTATCAGCAAGCAGTAACTAGTGTGCTCATTTGACTACTGAAATCCAGCTATGTTTTTATGCTAGATTTTGAAATTTGTACTGATTTTCCCAAAAGATTATATTCTGATTCTATTTTTAGTATGGAAAGACTACAGTAGTTATCACTGGACCAAACAGAGGAACTGTAATTACTCTTGGCCTAAGAAGTTCTTAAAGCTTTTTTTTTTAGTTCTTAGGAACTATGTCATCCTCTATAAATACTATGAATAAATCCTAAATGGTATTAGATACTGTCAATATGAAAGATTTAAGTCACCTTAATGGTGCTTTTCTTCTGACTGGATATGCACTGAAAAGCTTACAGTTGCTTATAATCATAGTTATTTCTGTGCCCTCTTTTTAATATATAAAGCTTCTTGTTAGATGAAGACTTAAACTCTCTAGATTAATTTAGCATAATTTAAATACTAGAATCACATAAGCTATTAAGGTCCTTTGGAATTAACTCTAATTTTTTACTTCCCAGTGATAGATTCTGATTGACTTCACACTGATCTAAAGCAAGAGAACAACACTGAGTGACTTTGACTTGGTAACTTTTTGCATAGTGTTTGTGATACAGACACAGATACTGTAGGACAGGACTGTTACTGAAAGAATACATTTCCCATTAGTTTCTTCGGTATAAAGTGACTATGGTGTTGGAGTTTCTGAGAATTTTGTCTCCTACATTATACACCTGTATCTGAAATTTGTACCTGTGCAAACTGCAAGGTCAGGGGGTTTTTTCTATCAAATTGTTGAATCAGTTTCTTTAACAAGCTTGGTACCAATGTGAGTAAGTGAGAACAGAGGTGAGAGCAGGATCTGGCCTGCTCACTTCAAATAAAATGTAATACACAATCAGATTAAGCTATTTAGTTTCTGTTCTAAAATACCAAATACTGTAGAAACGTCACTGTAAATGCAGCATTCTTTCTGCAAAGGATATGGGTAACTCTTCAAGGGAAATAATATAATTACAGCTTCCAAAATGATATCAAGAAATCTTCACAGTAAGAAAAGCAATGATTATTCAGTCAGAGTAATCTAAGACATGCCAGTGAAATGACAGCAGTAAGATGTCTCTTGCAGCAGCCAGCCCCACCAGTTTTTGGCCTCTGACTGCTCTTGCTCATTTTTGTTTGAACCTTTTCATCTGTGGCCCAGGTTGTGCTCTACTGAGAAGGTCATAGGGCCCTTATGTTCTCACTGTACATAATAGCTGCATGACATTGTGATAAGAGCTTTTTTTGTCCAAGGAGTTACATTGAGGTAAAGAATGATGTCCAGATCATCCAGCCACACAAATTTGACTTTAGTTTGCAGATGTCTCCTGAGGTCAGATCTGGACAACTCTGGAGTTCTCGTGGGAGTGTGCATGTTAGCTATCTTCACTTCCATGCTCTGATTAGAAGAGGTCTTGCAAGATTGGAGAACTGTGCTAGCAACAGCCATGCCAGGACTTAAGAAACAGCACTGCTGGGGACCTGGTCTGGGATCTGTGGAGGGTTATCACAGAATCATAGAATGGTTCAGGTTGGAAGTGACCTTTAAATTTAAAGATCATCTAGTCCAACCTTCCTGCATTTAATGAGGACATCTTCAACTACACCAGGTTGCTCAGATCTCTGTCCAGCCCTGACCTTGAATGTTTCCAGGCATGGAGCATCTACTAGTTTTTTGGGCTGTCTGATGAACCTATTCCAGTGCCTCACTACTACCCTCATTGTAAAAACTTTCTTCCTTGTATCTAGCCTAGGTCTACCATCTTTTAGCTTAAAACCATTAACCATTGTCCTTGCCAAAAAGTTTGTCCCATGCCTTGCACTTGACCTTGTTGAACCTCATGAGGTTCCCATGGGTCCCATTTTCAAGCTTGTCCAGGTTATGGAGGAGTTTCTGGTTTATCTGGTCAGTTGGGCCAGCCTGGGAGACAGAAAGGTTTTTTTAGTTCTTTTCATGAAAGAAATCTAGGGATAGAAGTCCACACAAAGAAAGCTTTACTGCCTATATGGCAGTGGTGTGTGGTGTGCAGATTACCTAGATTTTATAGGGGCTTGTTAAGCAGTTTGGGGTAGCTGTTATGCTACGGAATATTCAGGCTGAATTGTCTCACAGACATGATGTGTCTACTCCAAAAAAACCTTAATCCTTCACCAATATGCCTGTGTTCTAGGATGTAACATTTGGCAGAGGTAGTCCGAATTGTTGGGGTACTTTCTTGTAAACCTGCATGAGATAGTGTGGAAACATCTATTTGTTTTGCTTCCAAGCAGCCGAATTGGAGACTTCATCTGCTCTTTCAATGAAATGAAATTTATTTTTGTGAGAGAATCTCTACATGGCCGGTGTACCAGATGGGTCCTACTTAGCATCTCTGTGCCCAAGCAGTTCACTGTGCCACCGTGTACATCACTTGATGCAATCATGATAACTCATTCCCAAACACTTCCTAGTGTAGGAAAACTAGTGCATGAAACTTTAGTGGGCATATTTTGCCCTTTTCGTTTTTAGATTTAAATACAAAAATATCCTGTACCTTTTCAAAGGTGAACAACAAGGGTTTTTTTGTTCTTCCTGAGAATTTTCATTCTTCTTCTGATTTAGTAATTCTGTTTCTTTATATCCATTCTGTTTCTTTTATGGCTACCCAGCCATACAGAGGGCAACTCTGTGAAAAATGGTGTCATATGAATGAAGAACAGACAATGTTCTACTCATAAATCTATCATTCTTAGAACAAGGCTGCCATTGTTTTGCTCTCCTGCAGAAGGTGAAAACATATGCAGATTCCTCCAAAACAGTACAATGAGTTACAATATGTTTTTAAGCTGTCTTAATGTTTCTATTATTTGAACTTAAAAGATCTAAAATAATTCAATAAATAAGGAAGTGGATGATACTTGGATATTCTGTCCATAACTGAAGGATCTAAAACATACTGTAAGCATGCTTTTATACTTTGAAAAGTATCACAGACTTATGAAATTAAAGATGTTGATGATGATGAAGTTGCATTTGATCACAAAGCATGTCATTTCAAGAGGATTTGTAAATAGTTGTGCAGAATGCAGACAGCAGAAAGACCTCTCTTAGCCCCTATTAAATACTCTGTAAATGTAAAGCAAGCAATCTGAAAGCTGTTTGAAATCCTGTACCTCTTCTTGTCAAGGTCCACTAGCCATTTTTGCTGAACTTGGGAGGGCTGTGATAGAAAAAGAAAGCAGAAGTTTAAATATATATATTTGTTTGGCTACTTTTTATATTCTATGCTGTATTAAGATTAAGTACTGCTTCCTTTTGAAAATTTAATTTAATTTGCATGTGACCATTTTGATTTGGATTAGGAGAGCACTTTGGCCACACATGGAGCTTTCATTTGCCTTTTGGAGCAGCCCTAAAGCATGCAAACTATCTATGAACTCTATCAATGTTAAACTGTCTTTTAACTGTTCATAGGTACTTGGTCCACCAAACCAGAATAGAGTTAGCCTGGAATAAATCTCTGAAAAAGCCTGTAATGGCAATGTAACTATTTTCTGAGGCCTGCAAAGAGTCCTGAGGAGCACCAGAGGTAGCATCCCGAGCAGCACACCTCCCCTTGGCCCATTCTTGCACAGGCAGACAATCCGTATGTAAGGAAACACTTACCTGATGCAAAGTAGTTTCAAGAAAATATATCTTCCAAAATGATTTAATAAAAAAAAAATAATTAGGTTGCTGATGCTTTTCTTTTACAAGCCCATTCCTATTCCTACTGTCATTTTCAGAAGGAGTGCAAAATAAACCAACACAGTTATACTGCAATAGCACTTTAGCTGGTGAAGCTTTCAATAAATCTATATTAATGCAGCATATTTAACTATTTATCCTGCTTTATTAAACAAATAAATTCCTAGAGGTTCTCGCTTTAAGTATCCATTGCCTTGCTTTTCAAAATGTCATATACTATTTAAATCATCATAGGATTACAGTGTGATATTTGAGCTGTGCTTTGGTAGCAAGAACGAAATGGAAAGCTAAATCTATGGTGGGCTGATAGTCTTCCATTCAAACCAGATTTTATTCTAATTTCTGCTTTCTTTTACAGTCTCTTAACATAATCAGAATTAATTTTCTACTTAAAATACTGTTTTATCACTGTTTTTTTCTAAAATATGACCTTAAATTAGTTCATCAAAGTTTTTATTACTTTTTCATTACTCAGCTCTTCACTATACACTGTATCTTCCTTTTGTTTCTTATGCCATTGATGCAGTGATTACATTCTCCTTGTAATCACTGATTGCAACATAACTTTTAAGGCTACGCAGATCTGGCTGAACATCGTATTTGGAATCAGAGATCTTTCAGTTTGTCTTTAATTGTAAGCGTATGTGCAGTAGGCATTTAAGTGTTTGTACTAACACACATGCACATTTATAAGTATAGAAGTGCTCAAGGTAAGATGAGCAGGAAGTAGTACTCGAAGTATGTCATTTGTATAAAAGGGACAAGTTGTCATCTTACCTACTCAAGGACTGTGCTTCCAATGACTTGTGCCTTTGGAATGAACTTCTGAAGTGGCTCGCATTCTTGCCTTCACAAACAGGGAGAAATGAAAAACCAAGCACAGTGATTGCTTTGATAGCCCTTCGGGAGCCACGTGTTCTGGTTCACAGCTAGAATCCTAAAATTTACTTTGAAAGACTGGTGAAATACATCCAGTTCCGAGTGTACTACAGTTACTTCTTCTGCACAGATTCAATATGCTAGATTAAAGAAATTGAAGAAAAGGGAACGGAATGGCTATTGTTCAGGCTTCTGTATTAGTTAGATTTCTGACTCACTCTGCCAAACACCACCCGACTTTTATTTTCTTAAAACTGTTTCATTCAACAGGCACGTCTTCTTTTTTACTTGTTAGACAGAAATATGTGTGATACTTTCAAAAACTTTGTGCAAAACACTTCAGCCTCTCTGTGATACACTGATATTTTTTAAAAAGTATTAATAATACTGCCTAATAAATATGAGCTGTAATACAAGTGAGTGAACATTCAGCGTGTGATACAAGCCAAGCTAGAAAGGAAAATGAGATGCTGAAAAAGAATCCATTTATTCAGTCTCTCAGAGATTCAGATTTGTAACACATAAGACAGATGAATTTTCATATATATGCCTATGTTTTGTACTGCATAGTTCAATTCTGGAGCCTGTTGGGATATCTAAGACAAGGAAAGATTCAATTAATACTTCAGTGGTGCCCTTAAAATTCCTTTTCTGCCTAAAAGAGAAGGCATTGCTTATGACTTGATTGACTGCGCAGGACATGAATTTTAAATAGATTTTGTCTTTTCCTAGTCTTCAATTTAGCAAGCAGCATAGGACATCTTTTCTTTTGGAAATCAAGTTCAGAGAGATTCCCCTGGTTTGCATCCATGACAATATATATTTCATGACCTTTCATTTTTCATATTGAGATAAAAGTATCACTGACTTCTCTTTCTTACTTTCCTGGTCATTTGCTATATGCCACTGCCTTGAGCAAATTGAAAGGCCTATGTGATACTTGACAATCTGCGGACTGTACCATGAAGAAGTACCAAATGACTGCATCTGTCAAGACACTGAAACTAGTTCTTATGAAACTGAGCCAAGTATGCTGTATGATATAATTGGCTCGGTACAGCCTATTCTTGTAAAAGCAGTCTTTCTGATGGTAAGAACTGAATCCCAGTGGGCGATTATTTCCTCTGAGATTGGAATATATTTTGAATCCTTTTATAGATAGAATGCTCCAAATCTTATGGCTGGCTTTTGAGTTGAATGATATATAGCATCTTTCTTAAAGCCTTCACTCTATGAATCAAATACATATGGTAGAATCTTTCTAGTTCTCATTTTTTTAAAACAGAAAAATGCCATTCCTTCTATATGCAGAAGAAAAATGCTTAGTTGCTCAAAAATAAGGTAATAGAACACACATTAATTGAAATTAAGTGATACTGGGATCTGTATTTGACTATAATGTCTTCAATCTCTAGCAAGTTTAAAGTAGAAATAGAAGATAAATACCAGCTACCTTCAGGGGAAGAAAAAAACAAACCCAAAACCAACCCCCCCAAAAAACAACCCAAACCAGCTGAAAATTATCTTGATGTTCCGACAACTCAATAATCTGTTAATCTGTTTTCATTTTCAAACAAACAGATCATACAATAAAATGAGTTACTAAAGCATATTTTTATTCTTTTCTGCTATTGTAACCTTAATGGATTGTAATCTAGATCTGAATTTTACTCAAGGGCAACACTCATCCTCCTTGAATAATATAAAAATTATATCAAGTACCACTGAATGAAATGGTAAACAGTTGAGGATGTTAATCTGCAGTATTTTTCAACACTACTCTTTAATATGCAAACTCTTTAATAAAATTATGTCAAGCATAGCACTAGACAGTTCTTACATGGGAAATATGACAAGTATCTTCAATCACATTTGATACTCAAACTGTTCTACTTCAGAGAAAACTAAACTGCTCAAAAATTGTCTCCATGAAGAAGTCCCTGCATCTGTCTGTTTACATTGATATGACAGCATGCATAAGAGTGGATTGAGCCACAGATTTTAAATGTGATTTCTCTCTCTGAAATATTTAATCAGAATATTTGCAGTTACCTTCAAATGCCACCTAGCCATTGTTACAGATCTCCATAAATGACATATTTCTGTAGCCCAGAAAAGCTCATCTAGTTTTGCATTTTAGTAACTACAGTTGCATTTATTGAATATCTGCAGCAGGTGTTTTCCTGAAACACTTCTGTAATTAAATGTTCTTTCTCTGGGAGAAGTTTAAACAGCTTCTGTCAACTCATTAAAAATTCTTCTACCATTTAATACATCCAGTAGTTATTATACTGACCAGGGCAGACACATGCATTGTTTTCTAGTCCCATTTTTCTTTTTAAATAATTATTTAATGGGTTGTTTATGTAGACAAATACAAGACATGAAATGACAGGAATTTCCAAGTAGATGCTTAATTTTGTTTATCCAGTCTTTGGGAAATTTTAGGTCTGGAGCAGGGGCTGGATGGAGCTAGAGATTGAAGCACGATTTGCATAAGGAAAGGGTCATGCTTCCCCCTCATAACTTCTCATCAACATCCTGCATGTGGATGAAGATGTCCCTAGGAAAATGTTACCTTTGCCCCTTTTAAAGTCAAGCATGTACAATGTCTTATCCTCCTTTATTCTGGGTGAAAAAGAGTAGTGCTCATCTTTCAATATGAAGCCACTTTCGCAGTGTAGTGACTGAAAAAATTGCAGTGTTAGTCTTGTAAGGAAAATAGAAGGGGAGGATATTTTCACAGTACAGTAGTTCTTATTACTAGAGCTGTGTAATAATATGTGATGACTAGTATTCTACATACTGTTTATTCAGTAAATACCGTAATTATTTTATCTTTGCAAGAAGACATCATTATCAGGATTGTAACAGAAAACTACACACAATATCAAACAGCTGCTGAATCAGCAAAACACTTAAGTCTGCTTATGGTCTGTTTGCTTCAAAGAGATAATTTAAAGCTTTATTTAAACTTAAGTAGAAATAATAATACTATGTACATTAAAATCCATGCTTCACAAAAATGAAGTCTGGTTATACTTTCATAGTTCTTACCTTGTGTTAGAGCACTGAGACTTTAATACAAATTATCAATGTGGCCTCTCTGCCAGAAATCATGCAATTATTGATTAATAATTTTGGTGACTAATTCCTTTCTGAAATCTTTAAAAATATAACCCAATCACAGTGCAATCATTAGAGGAAAAAAAGGAATAGGATTTGAAAAAAAAGAAATTCTTCCATCTTCCTGCCTGCAGATTTGGAGCACAGTAAGAAACAACATTGTTGAGCTTCATACTTGGAAAGATTTCAGATTACTTTCCATTGCCTAAAACTACCCAAATATTACAGCATTATAAATATGATATATGCTGGCAGCAATGCATTAAATTATGATACAAAATTGATATTATTTCTAAAGCTTTTCGTAATTTCTACTTACTGTTTGTGCCAAAGGCCTAGATGTCTAGGTGTAACAAACAATGAGACAGAATCACAGAATATCACGGAATCACAAGGTTGGAAAAGACCTTTAATATCATCAAGTCCAACCATTCCTGTCCTAAGCTAAACCATATCCCTAAGTACCTCATCTACCCTTTTTTTGAACACACCCAGGGATGGTGACTCGACCACCTCCCTGGGCAGCCTGTTCCAGGCCCTCACAACTCTTTCAGTAAAAATTTTTTTTCTAACATCCAATCTAAACCTGCCCTGGCACAGCTTCATGCCATTCCCCCTTGTCCTATCTCCTGTCACCTGGCTGAAGGGACCATTGCCCACCTCTCTACAACCTCCCTTCAGGTAGTTGTAGGTGGTGATAAGGTCTCCCCTCAGCCTCCTCTTCTCTAGGCTAAACAGCCCCAGCTCCCTCAGCCGCTCCTCATAGGATTTGCCCTCCAGCCCCTTCCCCAGCCTGGTTGCCCTTCTCTGGACTCGCTCCAGGACCTCCATGTCCTTCTTGTGGTGAGGAGCCCAGAACTGGACACAGTACTCAAGGTGTGGCCTCACCAATGCCGAGTACAGGGGCACAATCACCTCCCTAGACCTACTGGCCACACTGTTTTTGATACAAGCCAAGATGCCATTGGCCTTCTTGGCCGCCTGGGCACACTGCTGACTCATATTCAGCCTGCAGTCAACCAACACCCCCAGGTCCTTTTCTGCCTGACAGTTCTCCAGCCAGTCTCCCCCAAGCCTGTAGTGCTGCATGGGGTTGTTATGTCCGAAGACTTAAGAGATGTCAGAAAGGGAATAGAAGGCAAATCAATATATCAGCAATACTCAGTTTATTTTCTGTGCTAAGAGACTATCTATAAATCCCTCAGTAACTACTAAATACGATTGGTAAATTTTTGTAGTCCTAAGGTGACAAGTTGCTTATTTAATACTTCTATAAAATTGTAGTGTTCCCTCTAGTCCTTGTCTTACACTTCCTATAGTGTTAAATGTAATTTATCTGAGCTCACTTCAGTGGGACTTACTGATATGATTAAAATATGTTCCTGCTGGATAAAGTCTGTGTAAGAATTTTCTTCATGTATTGAGTATGCAAGGATACCATTAGTGAGCTACACAATACCTCGTGGCTGAAATGTCTGTTACAGTAATGCATTTTCAAAACAGTAAGTAATGTAAATACAGATACTTTCATAAAATATTTCTGTGCAGAGTAGTTCTAAAATTTCTTTTGGTAATATTTGTCAGTAAATGTTGAATGAATTTTAAAAGGATGATATTCATTCATTTTGAATTTTCATAACTTTTATACAGATTGCATAGGACACCCTATGAAATTCATCATGTAGAGGGGGGTTCTTTAAAATGGCTTTTGGTAAAGCATCCTTTGGGTGCCTAAGAGGGTTTTGCTAAAATTTTTTGTCTAGTTTACTCGATTCTGATCAGGTACATTGTCTGAAGATTGTTCTAGTACATGTTAATACACTACACATAGGCAATCACCTTTCAACAGACAGGCAGTATCTACGTAATTATTTAGACACTAATACAAAGAAAATAAGTGTACCTATTTTTTTTTTTTCTTGATAAAGTGAAAATGTAGATTAAAAGAAAAAAAATTATCCACTCTGCATATCTGGCTTGTAGGTAGATGTAAGTTTCAGAAATCAAAGGCACTGATATTAACTGAAGTATTATTTCAAGTGAAAACAGCTTAGTGGATTGTAAAGCAGATAAGAATTTTTTTGAGAAAGTGACTAATTCCCATTTTATCTTTTTCTTCTTTACATATACTTTTAAAATTTATTTCCAATTCAGTTTAAAAAGGAACTAATGCCATGAAGACGTAAGGATACATTTTTCTAGCTTTATATTCTTTAAAGAAATAACCTTTGCTTAAGATGGAGCACAGGAATTGACAAAACATTTTTTTAAATTAAGAAGCAGCTTATCTGCTAGCTTAATCATACAGAAATAGGCAATTATTCTTGTTGCCTGCTTTGTACAGTTGGTCGATAAATATTGTATAGACAGAATATGAGTAGCTGCTTGTGAAAGGGAGTAGGAAACAGACAGACTTTTGGAACAGTACAGAGCGCAGAACTGTGCGTGACTGAAAAGGTACTCGGCCATTCACACAGATATGCGTGGTAATGAGCACTTCCTAAGTTCACATATGTAATGAAACTAAATGAATCTGTGGAAGTTTGTCATTCACAAGAATCAATAATAACAGAAGCAGTAAAGCAGAAAGCACGCTGATGTCCTGATTTAGAGCTTGGCATCTGGCTCTTGAGTTTTGTCATACTGCTGGAATAATCTTCAGATATTAATCTTCTGGGCAGTGGTATTGAAAATTTCTTGGTATTGAATAGAGCTAATCTTACTTTATTGATTGTAGTTACATATCTTTCCTGAGATTCGACAGAAAGCAAAGGAAACTGGTCTGTTTCATTTAGACTACCTGCATAAAATACCCACTGTATCCTACATTGAAATAGTGTATTCATTGGATTAAACTGCACTGAATGTATATAAATAAGATTACTGCTATTGATTTATGGTGAATATCAACTAGAAGCAAGCAGTACTATATCAAACTGTGTTTTAAGGATTCATGTGGACTTGTTTCTCTTTTGCACAGACATAGCATGATGAATTTATTTCTTGACTGGGACTTCTAATTAGATAGTTAATTGCATATCTGAGAATGTTTTGTGTGTGTGACATTGCAGTTTTCTGTGAAACAAACAATTTGCTTTAGTTCCTAGATGACTTTTGTCTTGTCATGAATACTTTTTCTTTACCATGTAGGATTTAGTATTTGGAGGGAAGAAAAAATTTATGATGAATATCAATGGTAATTCAGTTTTACAGTACTCTGGTTAATGAAAATGTAAAATATGCATTAATAATGAATTAAGAAGTGAAGGAAACACTTTTAATGTTTGTTGGTTTGTTTGGGTTTTTTTCCCCATGTACTGTTTCACTGAACTAACAGTGCTGCTAATTACACTTTTAAACTGGCTACACTTTGGGAACACACATAATTATCACACTAAGCTGTATGATCTATTAGGATATGAAAGAAATAGCACAGTGTATTGTAACTCTACAACAGATTGCTTGCAATGAAATCTTAAATTAGGTAAGTGGAGGAGGAGGTTAGATTTTTAGCAAATTGTACCTGTAAGCTGGTGTTTGTCCTGAAGGCTGTTGCTGCCATAGTCGAGGGGTTCAGAAAACAGCAGTTACACAGCTGTCTACTTGGGGGGGTTTGTGGTTGCCTGGATGGATCTGCTCACTTGTTCGAGAAGTACTGTGGCATGTCCATGGTCATCAACAGCATCAGCATTACCTGCCAAAGGGGCAGTGTGTTTGCTGCTGTCATTTCCCGTTTCGATGACAGGTCAGGTCTTGCAGGCAGAGCTCCCACAGAGCAGTGTCCAGGTCCTGTCCCAGTGAACAGGCAGAGAATATAGACATCAAGGAGGATCTGCTCAGGGCATTTGGAAAACATACTGGCAGCTATAAAATCACATCCCTTTTCTCAAGCCTTGCAGTCCTTTCTTAACATGTTCCAGTCTACTGAGATGCTGTACTTTAACAAAAATTTTTAAGTGTTGAAAACTATTGTGAATTTTTAATTAAGTAGAAGTTTCATAGAAATCACATTATTCCTCTTCTCTGTTCTCCAGCTGATTTCTGAGTGAAGCTTAAGATGACTGTTTTGATGTAAAAATCTGGGATGGAGTTGCTCTTGATTACAAAAAGAGAGCTCTCTCTTGCATGGTTTCACTACAGATTCTTTCATCCCTTTCACATTGAAATATAAGGAAGCTGACCGGTCAACGTTTTAAAATCTGAAGTAGCAAAGATCAAGGCTAAAAGCCCTGTTGAAGATTGATAGTGCAGATCATCAAAACTTTGATTAAATAGCCTTTATTATTTAATTATGGATCACCTGCAAAGAAAACAATGGATCTCAGCACTTTTCTTTCCGTAATTCCTCAAAGTTCTTACTGCATCTGATTGTCACTATATTAGTGCATTAAAACGTGCCAGGAAACAGTTTCTGAAGCTCTTCTGTGGTTTTGAGACCAGCTAGTACTGTATGACTTTTACCATAAAGCTAAGGTCCCTTCTGCCTGCAAGGCAGGGTGACCACATTGCAAGTACCTTCTGGGAATGGTCCTTGGCCTGCATTAACCGCTGAGATGCGAAGACACAGTTGGGAGATTGCTATTTGACTTGGGTCAAAGTTGTGCCTGGTACTATGCTAACAACCATGTGAATGATCTTTTGCTGGCATCCTGGCCTGTTTAGGTAATTTTAATACAATAATATTGCTGCAACTCTATTCTTCTAGAGGGAGTTGTTCTTGTTTGGCTTGTCTTGGTTTTCCATTAGAAGAAACTCTTATTTTAATGTAGGAAATTCTGATGCTGTGCCTTTGATCCACAGTTAATTTGAATGATTTCCAGCTTCTACATGTACCTGGTAGTCATGCTTGGGTGGCAGTATTCTTAGAGGAGACTGCTGCTGGTTCCTTGTTATTTCTGTGTGCTCCACCTTCTGTTACAGAAATCCCCCCAGAACTGCTTATGTGAGTATCTTCAGCAGATTTTACTTAATAGGAGTTTTTTACCAGGTTTGTCAGTCACAGTATGAGGTGTCAGCTGAGTTTTTGTAGGAAGGAACCTAACTTTGTCATTCAGATACTTCCTATGGATGGCAGTAAGGTGCTATGATTTTGAATACACAAAATTCAAAGTTAAAAGTTGAGAATTGAGATGGATTTAGAGAGACATTTCAAATTTGCTTCTGTTATTTTGGAAGCTTGACTGCTAATTTTCCATTTGGAGTCAGAAAGAAAGAAAACAATTCTGTGCTTTCAGATAATCATCTGAGGTAGATGCTAAGAATACAGATTTTTAGATGAGCCAGAAAAGACTTCATTGGGCTCAAAGGAAACGTTCTTTACACTGTAACAATAAATACGACAAAAGCATAAATAGATAAAAAAGGAAGCACTATCTTAACTATTGCAAATATAAGGGTTTTAATTCCATATGTCAGTTTCAAGATCAAATATTTTGTCTGACCTACATCGGCATACAAGCAAAATCATGCACATACATCCTCAGAAAAATGGGTTTCCATATGCCTATTTAGTTTCCTTTGCTTTCCCTCACAAAATAGCACACATTTTGCTAGCAATAGCAATTGCCAGGGATGATAAATATAGTTAATATTTTACTACCTCACCTTTAAAAAAAAATATATTATTTCAGGAAAACACCCAGCTACTTCAGTCTTTTGAAGATGGTCACTTGATAATGCCTGTTTTTGCAGTTCAAAAAAAATACCCTAGATATCTCTAAAGAGTTTTAAAATATAGGACCTAATAATTTAAATAACAGATGGAGATTCACACAAAACAAGTCATTTAACCAGCAGCTACTCTCCTTGTTGGTGAAATTATGGTGTTACAAATGGCATCTAATTCAAAGCATCAAGTCAAACATGAACTACATCAGTAGCATTGAGGAAAGTCTGCCTGTAAAGAGGAAGTTTCCTTGAAATGGTTGTGTTGCAATATATATTAAAATTATTTGTTTCCAAATTGGGCTTGTGACAGAAGTTCTCATTAGAGAGTATTTTACTCCTCAGTGATTGTATTTAATGCTGAGTAATGTTCGTAGAAAGTAAATCCCTTTGCTGTTGTGCAGTGAGCTGTTGCTTGATGGATCTACAATCTCTTTCTCTGTGTTCTCAGAGTTGTTACATACCAAGCAAAAGGACTAAGGAGCTTTCTTGTGTCTTTATTGTAGGAGGGTTCTCTTCAACATTTTCCTGTGGCAGATCTGAAGACAATAAAGATTATTTTTCTCTCTTTCTCTTTTATTTCTCTAGGAACCTGTGATACAGTGATATTTTCCATGCCTCACAATCATTCTTTTTCTGCTTTATCATCTATTTCTCATTTCAGGGATTTCCTAAAGGATTGTGAGAGAAGCAGACTATTAGTAAATTGAATTTGCAGACAACAATTCTTAATAAAGCAACCTAAGGGCATACTGTATGAAATTACACTTTTAGAAGTTCAGAAATCATGAAGTGTAGGATTTCAATAGAGTACATCCCATTTGTTTCCTGTGGTAGAGGCAGCCAAGCCTGAATCATTGGTCATAAGAAGGTCAATAAACCAGCATTAGTTACCTGGAGAAGTGAAGCAGGGCCATCTGTCAACTTCACCTTTTAATAAAATTTCCCAAAGGAGACACACTTCAAAAAGCCATGGAAATAGCTTATTTAGACAGTTATAATGACCCTCACAGTAATTTTGCCTTCATCCTCACTGGGATGTCATTCACCACTCTGCTACTGTAAGGCTGTTTCCAGACATTTTACAAAAGCTTGTGTGATTAAATATTTCTTGGAAATGGTTTCACTTGAATTTAGGCAGATTCCAAAACAAGTAAGGGCATTCGTGACAAAGTCTGCTGGATCAAGCCTTTGTCTAGGGATACTAATGTATTTTGTGATAGGTAAAATTCTGTTCTGCCTTCTGTGGACCTGACCTTCCAAAATTATTTTTGTGAACAGGAAATAATTAATACATAATTTGGCAGTTATGAATCACCAAGGTATAAGATATTGCATGGAAGAGTACTTTGCCATATCCCCTGTCAAAACTTTGTATTTATGTATAGAAGAATATGAATTTTATTTGTTCATAAGTTGAAAGGAAGCTGGGTGATTGGGACACATGGTTGAATGAAGGTAGGCTGGAGTTTCAGCAACCTTTCCTGTCTAAAGGTTCTATGTATGACTCTACTACTTTATGTGGGTTTGGTGTTAAATGAAACTATTTTTTTTATTTGCTTAGACATATCCCCCTAGATTTCACTCGTGATGTTGCATTGGCATATAATACCAACAGGAGTAACTAAACAGGGTTGGGTTTGCTGTGAAGAAAGCATCTAGAGACATTGTCAGATTCAGTTCTAGTATGTCAGTAGTATTTCTTCATTGTTTTGTTTGGTTTTTATTATGATTATACTGAGAGTATGGTACATTTATTTTAGAATTGTAAGGAACAGAAATACATATTTTTGTATTTATTAACTATTACTGATTAGTTACAAAATCTGAACAAAAGTTTTCCTCTCTGCTTTAGTTCTTTAAAACACAGAAAAAAAATCCTTAGTTTGTAAATTAAAGAGATGTTCTATATGAATCACTTTTAGACACTGTGAAATACTGTCTCTGGGACAAATTGTATGATTGTAGCAGTGAGCAACATAAGTTATATAAAAATACTGGTTCTCAAATTAGCATTTATTAAGGATACATATCTGTCCTGCTTGGTGCATGATAGATTTGAAACTGACAGACACTCTTAAAAGAATCATCATGTTTACAGATGTGTTTACTCACATATGTAACACAAGAAAAGCCCTTAAATATCGTGTATGGTTTACTTACCGTCTGCTTTCTGAAACTTTTTGAAAGAATATTTCAAGAACCTTTTAAATGCAGTTATCATTCTTACAGAAAATTTTAATCAGACTTTTAGCCTTTTATGAAGGATGTCAATAATCTTAGTTATGCAATACTGCTGTAGGCAATACTTCCTGTATATGCAGGGGGAATGTGAGGTATGCTGAACTGCTTAAGCTGCAGGTGCCAACTTCTAATATTTCTTCTCTTGGTGAACTTGGGCCACCAAATCCCTCATGCTGGAGAATTTGAAAACCCGAATTGTATTCTTCCCATAATCATCCTGCTTCTTCCTGAGAGAAAAGATGAACCAGTCTCTCTAGAACATTGTATTGCAGTTGAAGGTCAAATCGTGCTTCCTGAAATGTCTCTGTTCATTATGAACTAACAACAAAGTATTACAAACTATTTCCCATTTCCAGTATCTTTTCAAGAGTAACCTATCCTTGCTTTCATACCATAGTCTAGTGAAATCCCCAGAAGAAATGGGAGACATCCATATGTTTTCCAGACATTTGTGACTAATTTCAGAGTGGGAATCAGCTTTCTCATAGTCCCAGCTTAGCATTTCTGAACATATTACTGTTATAAATTGCACTATACGTAATTTTAAAGATCAAAACAAAAGATTGACTCATTCATTATACTGGCCTTAGAGAGTGTTAAATACTGACTTGAAAATTGTATTATGAATGAATTTGCCATACTGCTTTATTGGCCATGTGAATGCATCTGTTCCATACTTGAATGATTCTATACATAGCCTGTCAGAACCTTTTTTCTTACATATCTTACATAGGTATTGAAGAGCAGTAAATACTATGTGTAGCACAATTCAAAGATGTTTGACAGAGCTGAAGGAAATGAGAGGGCATGCTAGAAAACAAGAAAAAACCCACAAAATTCACCTTTCATTATTTTATTTTGCCGCTTATATTACCTTAAAAACTAGGAAACTGTTGCACCACAGCTCTTGGCAGGCTGCTGGTCAGGCATGCCTATTCTGAGATGATAAATAGGTTTTTCTTATGGCCACTGAAAGACACTCATCAGAGGAAGTAAATGACTACTGTAAACCCAAAATGAATTTCCCTTAAGAACACGACAGCGACTGGGAGCCAACAAGGTAGCATGAGTATGAGGGCTAGGGGAGATAAAAATATCTTAGAGACATTTAATTCATTTATGTATCTTCACATCATCTTTTTTGAAATAAGCTGATGATTTCAGTAGCTCTGTTAAAAAAAAAAAAAGGTGCACACAAGTATTCACAGCCAGTGAATGCCTTTTTTGTATCAGTAAAGGCAAATTTGTGACCCAGGGTTTTTGTCTATGCTTCTCTTGTGTTTGTTGCATAGGACGGATAATATCTGTTGTTCTATGCTCTTCTCCAAAGCCTTTCTGTTAACTGAGCAAACATTTTTCAATTATAAACAGCTGAACTTGATTCTTGCAGGAATTTTTACCCTATCTAATGGAGTGATCATCAGAACTGGAGCATTTATACTTCATCCTCAAAGAATCAGCTTTTTAGTTTTGGGAGATTACTGCTAATTTGACTGCTGATGATATCTAGAGAGAAATGGTGTGATTCAGAGCATATATGGTCCTTTCCATATTGTGCATGTAATGCATTGTCCCCTTCATCCAGTCATTTACAGTTTAGTGTATTGGGGAATATATTACAATTGTGTGAGCGAATCCAGAGAAAGACAACCAGGCTGGTGAACGGGCTGGAGGGCAAATCCTATGAGGAGCATCTGAGGGAGCTGGGGCTGTTTAGCTTAGAGAAGAGGAGGCTGAGGGGAGACCTTATCACCACCTACACCTACCTGAAGGGAGGTTGTAGAGAGGTGGGCAATGGCCTCTTCAGCCAGGTGACAGGCGATAGGACAAGGGGGAATGGCATGAAGCTGTGCCAGGGCAGGTTCAGATTAGACATTAGAAAAAAAATTTTTACTGAAAGAGTTGTCAGGGCCTGGAACAGGCTGCCCAGGGAGGTGGTTGAGTCACCTTCCCTGGATGTGTTTAAAAAAAGGGTAGATGAGGTACTTAGGGATATGGTTTAGCTTAGGATGGGATTGGTTGGACTTAATGATCTTAAAGGTCTTTTCCAACTTTGTGATTCTGTGATTCTGTGTGTGATTTGGAGGCTCCATCTCTAACTGACAACCAGATTAGTAAATGTTAGGCATTTGTCTCGGGACAAGGTACACATTATTAAAGGAAACGAAATGTATTTCATGGATAGAAGTTATGTAGTAATCTGGTTTTAGCCTCTTTCTTCCACTTGGCTATGCAAAAAACACAGTTACTGCAGCCCTGGGGCTCTTACCTGTGGCTCCAGCACTACAGATGACATAACTGATAAATGAAATAAACCTCCCTTGTACTCTAAGAGGTTTATATCTTTTCTGTTGCTAAGGTCCCTGATAAGTCTTCTGTCCCTGGAGAATTCTCTGTTTTTCTGTATTGATACAGAGAAATGTATATACAGGACCTCCCCAAAGTTCCCATATTTAATATATCTTCTTTAGGGATGCTGCTTTTCATGTCCAAACACATTGGTATGATGCTGTAATGTAAGTATATCTCTCGCAGTCTGAATTGTTGCTTGTACGTTTACAAGATCTGTAAATCGTAATAGTACCTCACACTCCTTTACAATGCCAATCTCTGGTTTTGAGGCAGCCACTGAAGCTTTGCACAGTTTTCTCACACTAAGGTCTTGCTTAGAGGATTAAGTTCCTAGTGGATCTTAGAATACCACAATATTATAAATGTCTCTCATAGTCTATAAACTATGCTAATATTGCAGAATGCAAACCTCTTCTGCTTATTGGAACGGGGCCTGTCAGCTTCCTTCAGATGAGATTGTTGGTATCAGTCAATGAGAATAAATAAGTTTTTCTGGTAAATGAGTGTTGAGCTGAGAAGGGCAAACACACATCAGAAAGATGAATTCACATACACATCTTTCAGGAGCAGGCCCAGTTGTGATGAGCTGATACTACCATAGCAAGTTGTAAGGACTTCTCCAGTGCAACATAGAGACTTGCATTTCCCAGCACTTTCGTAGTTTCTTTAGGGAGAGTGAAGATGCTGTACTCATCATTCAGTAGGGAACAGCTTCAGAGATTAGGAGTGTATTTGTAGCCAGACAAAGTTTCTTGTGATATGTCTGTACTTGAACCAATATATGAAGATACTAGTAAATATGGTGTTTCTGAGATAGGAACCTCTCTTGTGTTACACGAATTTGGGTTATGAGGAGTTAAACTAATTTCCAACAAAATAAGTGGGAAAGCAACTCTAGGGTAGGGTATGCTCCAAGCCATGGCTTAAATCACACACAGTTTTTATCTTCACATAATTCATTTACTAACTACTTCATCTCTTGTGTGTCACTAATCTCATGACTTTCCTCAATGCATGTTACGCACATTTTTAAAAAATTGCTTGTATACAAAGCTCTTATAACCAGTCCTTACAGTTTTCAAGTGTATTTCAGACATCGTTACCATCAGTCCCTAGACTATGTGCTTATTTTAAGGCAACATATAACTTAAGTGGCAAGGAAAAGAAAATACTGATTGTTAGGAATGACAAGGATATTGAAACTGTATGGAGAAAGTTAGCTTGGAAGCATTTTTTATGGTATTTTAATCTCTTCTGAAAAGGTATTTTATAGTGTAGAACACATTTCAAAATTGACTTATGGCTTAATATGATGGTAAACTACCTACAGTATGTCCCAGTAATTGTGTTTAAAGATAGCCTGAATATTTGTTATCATAATAAACAGAGTCTTTCCTTTTCAGAAGTCTCAATTGTTCCTCAGTCTAATAAAGCCTAGTAGGGAATAGTTGGGAGGCAAAAATCTGCTTTTATTGGCAGGGAAGGAAAGAAGAATAATTGGCAGAAGATAGATATGAAATGGAAAATTAAGGATGTCTGGAGAGAACTCGTGGCACAGTGAAACCATCTGCATATACTAGTGTGTGACTGTTAACTGTGAGGGGGTGAAAGCTCAGTCCGAGTCTAAATCAGAGCTTTCTGTAAGCAAGGGGAACATCTTAGTTAGGTTTTTTTAGCTGCTTTAGTAAGAAACTTAGATAGTGTAATATTAAACAGTAAGTATACAACTCTTAAGTATGACACTTAAGCTCATTATGAGTAAGTAGTGTGCTGCAGCAGCAAAGAATGCCAACAGGATGTTGGGCTTCATCAACAAGGGCATCACCAGCAGAGATGAAGTTATTACCCCACTTGTCTTTATCAGGTCAGACCTTGAATGCTGTATTCAGTTTTGGTCCCTAATATTAAATAAAAACAAACAAACAAACAAACAAAAAAAAGTGTGGGCAAGCTGGAGAGGGTCCAGAGAAGGGCTGCAAAGGTAATCAAAGGACTGGGAAAACTGACATATAAGGAAAGGCTGAGAGAATGGGATATATTCAACCTTGAGAGAAGGAGGCTTAGTGGAAACCTCATTGCCATGCTTCAGTAGTTGAAAGGTGGCTACAGAAAGGTGGAGAACCCCATTTTACAAGGAGTCACATGGAAGAGATGAGGGGGTAACAAGTGCAAGTTACTCCTGGAGAGATTTGGAAGAAATTTTTTTCACCATGAAAACAATTGATTATTCCATCAGCCATTGGAAAAAATCGCTCCAGGGAAGCAGTGGATTCCCCAACATTGGACACTTTTTAAGGTCTATGTGGTACTGGGCCATTTTGGCTAGACAGTGTTTTCCTCTAGACCAAGCTTTTGCCAAGAAAGTTTGAATCAGATGATCCTTGTGGTCCCTTCCAACCTGGTATTCTATAATTTTATGATTCTATAATTCTATGACATATTTGGACCTTAATTCAGTATATCGTGAACATGAATCGGTGTATTATAGAAATTAAATTCAGAGTATTTAGCACTTGAATTAGGGATGGTTACACCAATCAACAGAAAAACCTTAAAATATATTTAGTATAATACATTTAGTGTAGCTAAAAATCTGAATGAAATCACAGAATCACAGAATCATTGGGGTTGGAAGGGACCTCAAGAGATCATCGGGTCCAACCCCCCTGCCAAAGCAGGCTCCCTAGCACATATTGCACAGATAGGCGTCCAGAAGGGTCTTGAATATCTCCAGTGAAGGAGACTCCACACTCCCCTGGGCAGCCTGTCCCAGGGCTCTGTCACCCTCACTGTGTAAAAGTTCTTCCACGTGTTGGTGCGGAACTTCCTATGCTCTAACTTGCAGCCATTGCCCCTTGTCCTGTCCCCACAGACTACTGAAAAGGGGCTGGCCATTTCTTCCCTGCATCCCATCCTTAAGATATTTATAAACATTAATAAGGTCCCCCCTTAGTATTCTTTTCTCCAGGCTGAACAGCCCCAGCTCACTCAGCCTTTCCTCATAGGGGAGATGCTCCAGATATATAAGTGTATCTACGTATATTTACAGCTGTGGTTACATCCCCAGAGTGATTCCTACAGTTATTTGACTGCATTGTGCCACCGCTCCTTTTCCTTCTGGATGTGCTGTGGCTGCACCCTCTGATGAATTCAAGCTTGTCTCTACACATTAGATGCAGTCTGAGAAGTCCCTCTGGGGATTTAACTTTCAGGACATTGAACTTGTGAAACCTAACTGGAACCAGAAGGCAGAGGATTACAGAAGTTCCAGTCACTCAGGGGAGAGGCATGCTTAGAAGTTTATGGTGTGCTCTGGAGAAAGAATCTTCTCAAATGCTTACCTCAGATATGATTTTTTCTTAAAAATCCATTCCTACATCCTGCTGAATTAGACCTATGAAAAGTTTTATATATCATTAATGTTCAATGATGATGTTCGTCTACTAGTGCTAGATTACAGGGAAAGCTGGATGAGGAAGAAAAACTATACAACATACAATAGGAGAGAAAAGGTTAACTGTCACTCATGAGTTCAGTGGAATTACAGGACTGATAAACCTGAGTCAGTATCTTTAAAGCTACATTAACTAATTTCCATGGTCAGAACACTGCTCCAGTTTTGATGAAAAATAGATTTGAGTCCTAAAAGTTGCAAAAACAATTCTAGTGTTTACTTCTGAAAATGTCACTTTGAGTGATGATTTCTAGTAGTCGTAAAGTCTATGTTGTCAAAGAAATGGAGATGCTAAACTTTTTTCTGAGACAGGTGTCTGAATACATTCTGAGCATCCGGGTTTAAGAAGCTCTGCACTTCATTTTACAATCTCTAGAATGGCAATAATATTCCTTAATTACCTCCAAAGCACATGCATGCACAGACACAAATAGGTGTTTGTATTTACAATTGCAATGTATGATAAGAAATGTAAGAGGAAAAAGAATACAAGCAATTGGAAAGACTGACTTTTTTATACTTTAAGGCATAACTATAAGTGGTATACTATGGTTATGTATATGAAAATAAAGTTCTTTGAGAAATGAGACATAGTTACCTGCTTAAAAATCAAATTCCATCTTGTACTTAATGATAATATATAAAAAGAAGAAAATATACTACAGTAGTATAACTAAGCTGAAAAAAAAATATTTTTTTAGTGAACTTGACTTTTGAATAAGTTTACTTAAAAATCAAAAAATAGTAGTGATAAAAAATATATTTCCCTGTAAACTCTGCCTTTTTTGATTTGTTTTAGGTTTTATTTATGTATGCTAAAAAAGAAGTGTCAACAGGAGATTCTGCAGTTGTTCTGTTTTTCACTTAGTTGTTACTTCTTGACCTTGAGATCCTTATAAATGATGAAATCCTTACAAGTCAATGTTTAAACAAAGTAAACACTTGATTCTCACAAGTATTGCTAAAGTAACTTGATAACTCCTATAGCCTTCTCTACTCTGTCTGCAGTTCAGTAAGTCTTTCATGCAGAAGATCATGAGAGGAGGGTTGGAATCCCAGCGGGTTATGTGAAAGGGATGATAAACCCCCTACATTCAATCTTTTAAGAGGACTTCAAACTTCAGGTTTCCAGCAGGACTACTGTCAATATGGAGCTTTGCCTTTCACACCATTAATTTCCATCTCCAGTGCAGGTTTATTACACTGACCAGATCCATTGGTTTTCCTACAAAAATCTGAATTGATATTCCTTAAAGAAAAAACTAACAAATACACAGTAGGGATGTTTTTAGGGATGTTGTACTAAAGTGTAAAGAGCCTCTTTTTTATTATAAATGGACAACTTCACGCACAGGACAGCTTCTTCATTAGCTGTGCTAATCAGTAAGATGAATGAAACATCCTCTACATTTTCATGCTGAAACAGGCAGTTGCCACTAATGAAATTTATAATAATAAAGAGATAAATTAAAATGAAGTTTCCTTTAATGTTTTATTGTAAAATATATTTGACTCTAGTCAGACATACATAAAACATCATACAGTCTATGAATATATTGAAATGTATCTTTTTCCAAGACAGTTATTGTCTCTCACCTATTGTATGATCGAGAACATATATTATTTTTCCAGCATGCTGTCTTTTGAACAAGTTGTTCAAAATAATAAGAGCTAAATTTGGCATGTTGTGCAAAACTTCCTTGAAGAGCTAGGAAAGGATAATTGGAAAGGAAAGACTTAAAAAATCTTTTGGAATGTAAAACCCACACAGAGCTCATGTCTGGTAAGCAAGATGAATCCTGGTCTCCTGTGGTGTATGAGTAATGAAAGGAAGACTATAAGACCAACACTCCATTTTAGATGGTAATTAAAGACCAATGACACATCATAATTTGGCATTGATAGCAGAGAAAACAAAACTTGAAGGATTTATCATCTTGTCTCTATTTACGCTCCCTTCTAAAACCTTGGAATCTACTATGACATTAGTTGGTCATCATCATAATCTTGAAAGGTTATCTGGAACTGGTCTCTTCATCACCATTTCCAGGATTTTCTTTATCTAGAAATTGAGAATATAATTCTGTAACAAACATTTGGTAACTTTTTTCTTTCCTAGCTTATAGCAGAACCCTGTACTTTCTGCCCAGGCTCTTTTAGATACTCCTCACATAGAGGCTTTAATGTTTAATACCAAAGGTATTTATGCAGAATTACTTGATGTTACATGGAATTTCGATTTTACAGAGTGATGTAGCAACACACTTAAATCCTAATGAAAACACAGAACCTGATAGAGACAGGTTTCAGGTCTATGTTCTTACTTCTGGTGTTCCTGGGAAAAATGTTATGGTGACCATGGAAAATAACATTTTTCTTCAAGGAAAGGCCACCAGGTGTTGGACATAATTCAAGCCTCAGTGTTTGAGCATCCTGTACTCTTTTTCCTTTATGAAACGGCAACCCAGATTGATCTCCATTTAGGTGTTTAACCACAAGCTCATCTCCAGTGCTTTGATAGGGTTTTACATCTATTTTAATAGGAATCTGTGCAGCTACTGATAGGAACCAGTTATGAACAGGACTTAGTGTGGAGTTTCTACAAGTGCGATCCCCTCCTGCAGATATTAACAGACTGACTCTTTTGTAGCTATGATTTCATTACTCTATTCCACTGTTCTACTGTCCTGTTACTTTGAGGTTGGAAAGTCCTTTGTATATTGAAGTACACCGTTTGTACTTCTTTGTTCTTAGTATCAGCCATTATAAAACTACATTTCTCTGGGCAAGTAGCAAACCATTGATTTAAACCAGCAACACAGATTGTTTGGGGTACAAACTCCCTCTACCCCAACTATTTCTGTTAATGTAACAATGTATTTCCAGCCTTCTGAGCCAGAACATAATAATCTGTTTGCCAACCCAAAGAGATCATCAAAGTGTTGACATGTGCAGTACAATTGTTTGAAAAAAGCAGTATCAGTCTACATTTCTTCGTGGAAGAACTCTTCTTACAGGCCTCACCTCACAACTTCAAATAACGGTGGGGCCCCAAACACTTCCATGCAGGTTTCAATGACTTTGCATTCTGCATCTCCTTTTTACTGCTGCTTGTGGGATGCAGGACCTGGAGGTCCTGTGGCCTGAGTCTGGGCCTGAGCACCAGCTCTCCTCACACAGTGGTGGGTGGCCCATGCAGTGGACACCTCATTAGTCCTTTGGCTAAACATTTCTGCCAGATACAACTGCAGTCCCTGGGTGCACCATCTGGAGGGTGTTTGCCTTTAGTATTTTTGGGTGTAGTAGAAGGATACTGTGGCTGGGTAACCCCTGTATGGACTGAAGTCCCACCCTAGAGTCCAGTGTTCCGTGTCTCCCATACCCATTTGCCTAGCTCAGTCAGACCTTTACACTCTTTTGATTAACTCTGCGTTCACACAGACAGTTCATCATTCAATGGGTCCGCCCAGGAGATCTGTTCATCCAGACCAAAGTGCCTGTAGCACTGAGCAAAGCCTGGCTCCCTTTGCAGGAGCCCTGCTTCTCCCCACACCCTTCGCTCTCTACCACCCCAGGTACTCACCCACCAGTCACACCTTTTTTAAGCCATCTAAGGGCTTTCTTTTGCAAAACATGGTCAAAAAGTGGTTCATAGAGTTGTTGCTCATCTGTACTTTTTCTATCACAAGTCATGCAGTAGTTAAAAGCAGAAGAGATTTCAGTCTTTGCCATTTGTAGTTTTCCCTTTTGGTGTCCTTTTAAAAACCATCACTGGACCAGATGGTAGGTGCAGCTTTACCAGGATTTCACTGTGTTTCAGTGTTTATTGATTTTCTCCTGCCATGCTAGTACAATTTCAGTCTAGTCTGAAGGATATACAGGCAGGGAATTTATTAAAAAGAAATATGCCCCTATACAGGAAACAAATAGCAAAGCTGTATCATTGAAAGAGAACTTGAGTTATTTCATTGTTTATTCATGGCCTTAGCTGTTCCCCTCCCCCCCATCCATATTAATGGTTAAAACATTCAGCAGTGTTATTGTCAGGGTTCAACTAGCAGATTCAGGTCTTTAAACCTTAAATCTAATTTACTTAGATAGTGTTGATGGATGCTTTCATGGTAACAACTTTGTGCCAGTATTCCATCAAAATGAAAACAGAGGAATATATTTTAGTATTTTACTATTTGCAATAGAGCAGAACTAATAATGAAATAAATAAAATATTAAGATAATGAGAGGAATTTTATTTTTTTTTAGTGGATAAAGAAAGAAAGAGCAAGAAAAAGTCCAACATATACATGGTTTACATTTCATCATTTTATTCAGCTGGATAATAATGGATAATTATCTCTCTGCATGTTGTATGAAAAAACACATTTTCTTCAGATTGTTTCAGACTATCTGGCTGCTACTTCATCCTAGAGAAAATGGTTTTGAGGTTCTTAACAAAACCAGCAAGTTTCTTGAATCTGGTCTGCACATGCTGTCTGAAAAAATGATAGACAGAGCTCTGCAGTGCTAATTGTGTGGTTTGGGAACTACCCGTTATTGGTTACAAAATGACTCATCAGCTGCTGAGGCAACTTTTTTGTAATCTGAGTTTGAAACAGAATGACTCTTTGAGGGGTACTTAAGTAAGAGTAATACTTTGCTGACTTTAATTGCCACACCTATAAATGTCCTGATTTTGGGTAGCAGTTTTAATATGGTGTTATTTTATGCTGTCTCTTGATTCCAAGAGATCACTTTTAAGCATGTGTGTATGCATTTTTTCTTTTTAGGTATGTCATCAGCATAAGGTTTTTTTTCATATTTTTATTTACACTGATATAAGGGATTTTTGTGTAAATAGACACGTGAATAAAATGAGTGCTTTCTTCAGTAATAGATAAGGTGATGTCTGGACCAGAAGGTCTTTAAAAATTATACATAATTGATGCTGCAAACATCAATGCAGCTTTTAAATAGCAGATGCTCTATGAGTGACATGAAGACTTGTGAAAGCTGAAGGTATACTGCTGTTAATGCATGCTTCCACCATGATACCTATTTAAAAGTTATGATTCATTGCAAATCTCTTCAAATGCAGTGCTGCTTTAGATTAATGCAGAAAATGTTTCCACATGGAACAAAATAACTTATAATTAAATGATACTTTTCAATTTTAGAACTGCTATTACAATTTAGATTCATATATATTCTATTACATAACATAAGGAGCCACAATTTCCCAAGACAATTAAACCAAAGCAGGTAGTTTATCAGTCTCAGTCTCAGAGTCCTTTCGCAATCATAAATAAATACAATCCTACTCATTAATTTGTAACTCCCAGATTTAGTTATACTTTCCCAATACTGTTCTTCATTAACCTGACATCTTCAGTTTATGTATCCTATAAAGACATCACCTTGAAATGCATAGAGTTAGTTAAGTGAAGCTTATACGATTCACCTACACCTGATTACATACCCTAAACTTTTATGATTTTTACAGCCACATCTTCCCATATTAATTAAATTTGTTTTACTCTTTTGTAACAAACTACTCCTTCTCACATGTGAAAAGATTTTAAAGATAACTTTAGGCATTCATTTTCCCTGGAGAAAACATTTGTTTTCTCAGACCAGTTCTTCTCTCCTATGCTTTGCCTTGTCCCCTCCTTTGATAAGGATAGCTTTGCTTTTCTACAGTCAGTCTCCTACTCAGGGAGTTCTCCCACAGTCTTCATGTAGATACTTCCACTGATTTTATTACAAGAGTTTTCCTTTGGTTTAGCTTTAAAAATGTTCTTCTCGCTATTCGTTTTTCTAGCTACTCTTCCAGTGAAGGTACTTGTCTCTATTAGGGGTATTTTTCAATCTTTAATTAGAGTAAGTAAGATTAATTCAGTATTCCTTCTGATCTGGAGACCACATCACATCTAGTAGTACAGATGGTAAATTGTTTTAGACATGAATAGAGGCATTGCCAAAATGCAGAATTTAACGGTGTTATGTGTGTTCATACATTAACTACCAATTACCTAGATTTTTCAGACTTACAAATGAAACAAACAACACTAAAAAAAAAAACCAAAAAGAAACCACTTCCAAAAATTCTCTACATGAAACTGAGACTTGTAAAATATGCACTTTCCACTTTATTACTTATTAATTATTTTATTACTCATTGTGTGCAAGAGAGTAATACTCAAGTAACTTTTTTTTTCTGTTTGAAGGTGGTCCTTTATTTACATTGAATAGTCTAGGGTGAATACAGAATGATAAAGAAAATAGAATAGCCTGAAGCAAAGTAGTCCAGCACATGTATCTCTTCAAACATGAATAATAAATTGCACAGGGAATACTAATATTTTTCTACATCAGCCTATTCAGGTTTAATATGTACTCTGCCTTGTTATAACTGATTAGAAAGGGACTGAAAATTAATTTCAATGTAATTGGTTCCTCTCCCAGTGAAATTGTAGAGGAATATACCTACAAAGGCAGCAGCTGAACTTGGGTCTAATAGATTTCTCTACTAAATAATAAAAGGAGACACGTACTGGTCTTTCCCCACTGGCATTCATATTCTGCTATATGAGCCTAGACAAATGTTCTCAATTTGAATCATCAGATCACCTCTTTCACTCCTTGGGAAGTGGACACAATGAAAATTACTTCCCTGAAAAATAAAGGCTTCATCAAACCAAAATGCTGATATTTGATAAAATCAAGCCATCAGGGAAAGATCTAAGAAGGAGAATGCTAAGAGTTGTTATCCACAAATAATATATCTTTTGAGTAAGATGGCACTCATTTCCAGAAATCATGTCCGTTGTACTGTTATTACTAATGGTAAACAATGATGTGTAACAGCTGGTGTAAAAATACTGAAGAAAAATCCTATTCAATATGGTTAAGAGAGTGTTAGTTTTCCTGTGGAAGTAAAAGCTGCTTGTATAATCAGGACAGCCTCTATCCTGTCAGCATTGGGGCTGACAGCAATAGCAGATCCTCACTGTTTTAATTTTTTAACTATAACTAATCCTGAGAAAATAGCATCTAACAACTATCCAGAAGAGGTACGCGATAGGAACATTTGGCAAGTGACAGTGATGTATCAAAGATGCAACTCAGAGTAGTGTATGATCAGGCAGCTGTGACAAACCAGCTTTTCTTGTTGTGAAAGGGTGACATGATTGTGATAAGCTCTACCTTATGTTAGATATTAAAACTGATCCCTCAGTGTACTAGAAAAATTCTTAAGCCTCATCAGAGTTGGATCCTCAATATTTTTTTTCCTAATTAATGCATTTAACCTCATCACGGCTAGTTTGCTGTACCACCTACAGAGACATAACCCACTTTTAAAAACTACCCAACCAAACATTCAAATCCTGTTAAAGGAAGTAGTGTCATTCATTGCAAAATGCTGGATTTCTGCTTAAAGACTCATTATATCTTTCGTGGCTTTGGCATCCACACTATTTTCTGTCACCTTTCCTGTTGCCATCAGAGGTCAGATGGGTGTTTTGCTCCCATAGGCTTTTTTGGTTCCCTTTGATAAAGCAGAGAGGAGGAGATCTGCTGCAGAGTGTGTGGCAATTAGCATTTTACTGGCAGCAGAGCCAGTGACCTCAGCCATATTTTTCCTAGAGGGAACCAGAAAATCCTGGAGGTTGAGTTTTCCTAATGCTCATTTTCAAATACAACCAGAGTAAGTGAAGAAACAGTTACATATAAAATAGGCATTTGTTTGTAAAACAAATTGCATGTAGTCAAAACAGTTGTTCAGATAGACGATGTGTTATATGAATTTCCTGATGTTTTTTCTGAAAAATTGCAATAATATATTTCCTCACCTAATTGAAGAGACTTACTAAGTACAATACTGGGATCTCTCTTTTTTTAAAATTATTATAGTGTATATAATTAAAGTGTGATCTCTCGGTCTTTAAGCATACTTAGTTTTATTTTCTAGTGAATGGTTTTAAAATTGAAGGGGTTTTCATAGTTGGCAGTAACAACAGTGTATAGCAAACAGTTGAACTTGATGATCTCAATTGTCTTTTCCAACGTAATGATTCTACATTTCTGTGATTCTAAAGAGTTTAAGCAAAAAGTGGTTACCGAATAAGCAAATTCTATGTTGTACCTTGCTTCCATGTGACACTTAGAGTCAGAATTTTTTTTAAATAAAACTATTTAGAAAAAAAGAGGTTTCCCCCTCCCCCTTCCCCCTCCTCTATTGAACATATAGAAAGTAACTGATGAGGCTTTGATGTAGGGTCTGTGCCAAACATTATTAAATCTGGTGAAATAGAGGTTTAGACATCTATTCCTTCAAATGAAAAAGGAGCAGACCATCCCTGGAAGGAGTCTGTATAAAAATTCAGACAGCCTGGTTTTGCTGCCGGGAAATACATACTGTTTCTGGTATGAGTAAAAATGAATTTAATATTCTGCTTCAGATCTATATGATACTTTTGTGCCAATACTTTTCAGGTAGTGCTTCCTGAAATCCAAGTTCATCACTGTCTTACCAAGATTGTTTTGAAACAGGATGTTTACATCTGTCTTCTAGTAGTTTTACTGTGTTTTACTTCACCCTCCACCATTCTTATGTAAAACCCCACTGCTCAGAAATGGAGTACTTTTTTTTTTCTGTCTTGCTGTTAGCTGTGTAATAATACAGGGTGATTTCTGAACTTGCTCTGACTTCTGAGTCAAGCAGCCCTACTACTTCAAGCAGGCCAGGGTTAATGAGTTCTGCTGTGTGCAAAACAGCAACACAGCATACTTCTGGAATGTGTGACCTGACTTGTTCAGAGCTACCTCAGCTACTTCTTACTTCCTTTGCCTCTCCACATCCTGTCTTTGCAGTTTTGTGGGAAGGGAGTCCAAGGTTTACTGGTTTAGAACAAAAAATACCAAAACTGAAAATGACGCTGTGTTTAGTCCTTTGAGTACTCACTGGGGAATGGAGACTGACATACCTGCATTATAAATCAATTTGATAAGGTATTAAAACATAGTAATATTAATTAGAATGTGGTTTTCCCTACTTCCCTACTGCAACAGCCCTAGCCATAAAGCTCCCATGTAATTTTTTCTTCCACCCTTCTTTGCTTTGTTGGGGTGGGTTTCGGTAGTGGGTTTTTTTAGTGGGATTTTTGTTTGTTTGTTTGGTTGGTTGGGTTTTGGTTTGCTGGGTTTTTTTTTTTAATCTGTCTGTCTGTCTGTCTATCTATCTATTTATCTATTGCCTGTATAGTTATATAGTTTCAATAAGAAGAGTGACACATGCTCCCAGTCCCAGAGTGCTCCAAAGCCTGTTGGCTAGGACTGCCTTTCTCATGAGTAATCTCATCTGTGCAGTGAAGAGCAAGCTGCACCATTTTAATCTGCATTTTTATTACAATGCAAATCATAGAACCAAACTAGATGGATCATCATCAGTGTAGGTTCCTTCCTGATCTATAGAACTGTACTATACTCATGAAGTTTAAAAGATTATAAAAGGTTTTGTGGTACTTTGCAAGGTATTTGCTGACTTTCAAAATTCTTCAGTTCAAAATATTTAGAGATTGATAACCCAGATTTTGGTGTAAAACTATGGGATCCAAAAGAATGAGTTTCCAGTCTTCTCTGTTTGCCATCTTGGCGCATTCCCAGATCATAGAATTGCAGAATCATAGAATAGAATCGTAGAGTCACCTGGGTTGGAAGAGACCCTTTAGATCATTGAATCCACCTCTTGATAATATCCTCAAGGACTACATCTACACACTTTTTAAATACCTCCAAGGATGGTGACTCTACCACCTCTCTGGGCAGCCTGTCCCAGTGCTCAACAACCCTTTCAGTAAAGAAATTCTTCCTGAAGTAAAGAAATTCTTCTTGAAACTTATCTTTATAGAAAAGTTGCAGGTGACCTTCAGGAAGTTTCTCAGACCTAGAAATGCCAAAGGTTGGATACAGTGACTTGCTGCCCTGAGCACAGGGGTCTAGAGACAGGAGAACAGCTTTGTATGTAGCATTTACACATTATTATCTCCAAGCAGCTGTGGCTGCTGCCTTAGATTGCTTCATAAACTATTGGATCCCAGCTCAGATCTGTTGAATTCTTCCTGTTCACACTGGAGCAACCTACCTGAGATCCAGTTTCCTGGTTCTGTTTTTGTACCCTGAACAACACACACCTCTTTTACTGACCTGCCCCCAGTTAGAAGTACACATGCATAACCATAGTCATACGAAGTACAACCATCTACATGATCCTAGCATTGCTTTATATTCAGTAAATAGAAAAAGATAAAATTTGTCTAATCTATTTCAGATGTTTTCCTCAATTTAAGAGGAATCATATTGTGAAAGTACTTTTTGTCCTTTGCCTTTGAGGGAGTTTAGATTAATTTGCTTTATGCACAACAGCCTTTAATCTGATGTACATCGTCCTCTATTTCCATCAAACAGGGAAAACACCCCATGGAAAGTATTTACGTGGTCTGTGGGACTACGGGCTATGTAAGACAAGGTATATAGATGCTAATTGAAGGAGTCAAGTAAAAATAAAATAAATATTTTATATATTCATATTGTAAAAATCTGAAATATTGCAGACATCTGTGAGATGCAGATAGCCATTAAAATTTGTACATGCTTCAGGCTAAGCAGGGAGGCTTGTGCTATGCAAATAAAAGAATGTAAATTTATGTGGTGACATGGGGGTTAATATTTACATTATAAAATAGCCCACTGCCTTCAATATGGTAACTCAGGCATGAAGTCCAGGCAAAAATGGTATAGGCCAGGGCATTGTTCAGTGTTTAGAAGAGCAAAGCATCAACATGCTTAAATGTTGGTTGTCATGAAATTATCCAAGTAACACTACAGATGCAGTATATTAGAAGGGTCATGTCTGTGCGGACAGTTTTCTGACCCTAGAGTAAAGGAGATTACAGTGGCCTATGCTTAGTTTGAATCCATTCAGTTCAGTATCAAACTACCTTTGTCAGAGGATTTGTTTTGGAATTTGGTATTTCATTACAGATTTTAATTTCCCCAGATTTATCTAATTTAACAAAAGAGGTTAAGAGAGGTACTTACAATAACTCCTTTTTTTCCCCTCTACGATGTTTTGGAAAAATGTTTTCTGCAAAATTGTACTCAGGAGTGAAGAGATACTAATAATTATGAATTGATTTACATAGAAATAGGCTAATTATTATGTTGGCTGCATGAAGTTATTCATTGTTTAAAATTTTAGATTTGTTTTTTATTTTAAGGGAATTTTTTATTGCTTTATGGAGTGTCCCACAGCATAATCTCTGATTGGCTTTGAATTTCCCTAAACTCGGCCACAGATGTTTTTTTATTACTTTAACAAGAGATAAAGCTCTCTCTGTAATACATGTTATGTTTCAATTTATTTTTAAAAGGTTAAGGGGACTCCCTTTGGTGCCACCTATATTCAGAGAAAAGAAGAGAGAATTTGGTAAATCACGTCTTGCACTGTTCCTCTATAGAATTAGCTTCATTTTTTTCCTTCAGTCTCCAGTATTTCCAATAATGTAATGATTCCATAATTTCTTTGTTTGCAAATCACAAATTAATGCATAGAAAAGGCAGCAGTAGTTGATCATTGCATCTCTGAAACTTTGCTCATGCAGGAAAATGTAATATTTAAGCATTAATTATCAGCATCGGCTCTGCCCTATAAAGAGAAGAAGAAAGCATTGGGAGCATATTACCTGGTTTCCCTGACATTTTCACTGTTATGGGATAAAAAAATCAGACTTTGGCATTTACAGTATAGAAGTTACCCACGTGCAGCATGAAAGGACTAATGGGTTAGAGTGAGTAATTTATCTTGGTCATCAAATCGAGCAGGATTTTAGCAATGCACTAAAGAAATATTTCTGGCTTTCTATTTATTGAGAGAGAGTATTACACCATTATGTAAAAGGGATGTATCAGAATGAGAAGTGATACTGACAGATTAAGACCACATAAGAGATTTGAATTCTTGAATACTGAGCAATTACAGAATCTATTGGCTGGCTGATATTTACTCTGCTCCTTTTATATCTTGCAAACAAGTAGGCTAATAATAAGAATATGATATGGTGGTCTCTGCAGACATCAAAATGCTTAAAGATTTTTAAAAATATTTTTTAATGTTCTTTGACTTTTTAGTGCCTTTGATTGGTATTAAAACAGAATTAAATCAGTACACAAGAAGAAATTAAACTAAGTAGTGCAAGTGCTCTTCTGATGCTACTGCCTTCTTGGATAGTTTTTCAAAATATCCTGTGATTCCAAAAACTGTGAAGACCTGCATTGTAAACTTTGCTAAACATCCCTAAACTAACAATAGCTAAGTAACTAGTTTAGAAGGAGTAAGATACGTGTTCTGGAAAAAGGATTTACAGGGTTTTTGAGGTTTATGGTTTCAATTCATACCACCAACTGTCAAATTGCTTCACAGGATAAAAGATGAAATTCCATACTGGGATGAATTTCTTCACTGAAGGAATGGTGAAGCATTGGAACAGTCTGCCCAGGGAGGTGGTGGAATCACCATCCTTGGGGCTGTTAAAAAACAGGTAGAGGTGGTGCTTCAGGAGATGTTTAGAGGTTGTGGTGGTGTAGGGACTGATTATCTTTAAGGCCTTTTCCAACCTATGATTCTGTGTGTCTGATACAACTTCTGTGTCTGGACGGATCATGCCCCTTTAGGGAGTTCTCTGCTGAGGTGGGCTGCAGAGGCAGGTTTTGTTCTGCTGCAGCAGAGCTGACTGGTGCAAAGGAGAGGGATGAGAGGGAAAGACTAAGAGTGAAAGACAAAACCCAGGAAAGATAAATTTGTTTTATGCTACACAGCCAGGGCCAGGACTGAGTCATGCATTTAAAGTTTGGTGGGTTTTTTTTCAGTTACATTTCAGGATTATGATCATAGCATGACATTAATATGTTGTAGTCACATACTGTTCCACCAGTACATAAAAAGTGTAAAAACTCAAAGTAACTGCACATCAAATCCATATAACAAAGTTAATTTTCAATATTCTCTCAGAAAATTTTAAAATTGTATTTAAAAAGTTATTCTGAGTTTGTTTTTTCCACAAATTTGCATTTTTACAGTTACTCTTAAACAAATTTGGTTTTGCTGATCTTTGACGTTTACCGTGTTGTTGTTCTTGTAATGGTTTTACTTCACTATTAGTGTGTCTCATTTCAACCATATTATCTGGAAAAAATACCCCAAAAATGCTTTAGTATTTGACAGCAACATTGTGGTTTTTAAAATAATGGTTGATCTTAAATTGAGACATCTATAATTGCACCTTAAAATAATTAAACGATTCAGTCTCTATAAGACAGATGGCTCTAGCACAGAAAGCAGCTTCACAATTGGCACTAATTAACACCCTTGTTGGAATCTCACCAGTGGCCAAAATATTAAATGGGTATCAAAACTAAATTACTTAGCCAGAGAGAGTTTGTCCAAGTCAATATATTGATAAGAGATTGTGAAGCTTTAATTGCATGTATGCTCGTTCATATTTATTTTCTGAAAGCGAATAGGTAACTTCAAACTCCTGTAAAGATAAATATCGTATTTGCTATTAAACTAAAATAAAAGTGTTTCATGTTTGTGTGAAATGAAAGAATGCATTCTAGGAGCTAAAAGCTCAATGCCATTATGTTACAAAATTATTGTGGTTAGAAAATCCCCAGTTACTATAACAGTATATGAATGTCATGTCTACTTTATAGCTATGTCTATATACAGTAATTTCTGCAGGCTGAGTAAACTTAGTTTTTAGAATTAAAGAAATGCATACATATAACAAATACCATAACACAGACTAATGCTTTATGAAATGTGGATGTGAAAAAACTGCATTTAATACCCTTAGTAGCTGTCAGGAAATACCCAGAAACACTTGCCATCAATATTTTTTCAGTTTAAGATGGGGAACTGCAATTGTTGGAAGCTGAAAGAGTGTGAAGGAAGCTTTATCGGAACACTTGCTCCATTCCTACACTTCTCCTTAGATATCCATTATCGGGCACTGGCTGATTCAGACTACTGTTGGTCTGATCCAGCAGAGCTGATCTTAGGTTAACTGAAGTGGTTATGGGAAGCGGTTTGGGAGACATGGCTGGTTTGACTGATCAGTATGAAAAATGTTGCCTACATAATTGTACCAATAAAAGCTTCAGTAAGAAAGCAGTCACCCTCATCCTTAACCAGTATTTGTTTTGGTGTTACCAGTACTCAGCTTATGGGAAGGCAGTTCTTCTTGCTTAAGATATATCAACATACTAGATATAACGGAAGTGTCTAGACAAGCCCCTTACATTAAGAAAAGAAACAAAACACAACTAGAAAAACTTATTTATTGGATTAAGTTGTTTGTGTATTGCTGAGCTTCTGTGGTATTGTTATTAATAATGTGTTAGGATGCTTAGAACTTTGAGTCAGTTTGTTTTAGAATTACTATTTCAAATGAAATATAGAAGATAAAATAGTTTGAAAGAGGTATGTGATATGGTAAAACATGCTGCTTACCTGAAATAAAAAAGAAAAAAAAAAAAAGACATGGTGTATAAAATACTAAATCATAAGTGTACAAACTATACCCATTTTGTCATATATTCTTCTTTTCTGTGGTAAGAATGTGACAAAAAGCAATTCACACACGCAACTCATTGAATGCATTTTAAAGAAGAGGGATAACATTGGGAGCCATGATTAACAAAACTTATAACAGAGATCCATTAAGGATCCATTAAGAGTCACTTAGAAAATCAGATTAAGTCAAAGATACTTTTCTTGCTGAGCAGGAATTGTCACAGGCACAGTGATGAAGGCAGGGGTGCTGGATTAAAGACTTCCTATTATTTTCCTGAAGCTACATCAGCAATGTGTATGGTTGTAACAGAGATCCTTAATCTGATGCAACTTGGTCGTTCCACTCAGTTCCACTGCAAATTCAGGACATGATTTCCGCCATTGCTGGGAAGAGATCAGAAGTATTAAAGAAAAAAATGCAAGAACCTTATGTAGTGATCCTTTGCTGCATGTTTCATGACATCACAGCTTGGAAAGTGTTCAGGTTGATCAGCGATTAAATGGTGATCTTAATTTGAAACTGAAAGGGGGACCTGTAGCTTAGGGCTTTGGAACTCCAGTCCCACTGCCTCTGACTGTGACTTGTTCCTTTGTGAAGTGCCTCAGGGATCTGAGGCTCAGCCAGTGGGTGCTTCTGTGTGAAGATAAAAAGTGTGCAGAATACAGTTTTACTTTATCAATTTCTAGAGTGATCATCTTTCCTGCCGTGTTCAGTTATGTGTTTCATAGTAGCAAGTATCTCTGGTTTCTGTTTGATCTCCTTCCTTGGAGATCTGTCTGTGCCTGAATTTTTTCACTGAACTAGAAAAAAGGTAACATCAAATGTTGACCACTATCACTTCTTAGGCATAAACAGAGTTTATTTCATGGCTCTGCAGGCCCACAGGTATGAGAAGACATCTCAGCATTTTGACTTTGCTTGCATTTGGTGAAAACGTGAAAAACAAAGTCTTCTGTATGCTTTCCAGAACTGTACATTTGAGACTTATAGTGAAAAGCACAAAAGACAGAAGCTTCCAGGTTATACGTTGAAAAAAGACAAAAGAATGAATAACTGAGTTTCTTTTCAACTAGAAACAATCTTTCATTGAAGTTTTGGTCATTTATTTCTGCAGTATAAAAGAGATCAATTGATTGGTCTTAGGCGTGTTCCATTTGTATTAAAATGGAGATAAACAAAGTTTCTGGGAACATTTATTTTAACTCCTTATGTGAATTGAAAAAAATTCCTACAAATTATGTGATGCCATAATTTGTAGTTAAAATGATGCCAGAGAAAGTAGTGAGCCGCAGAAGTGTTACACTGACTGGGGTGGGTTAGCCCTGGCTGGTAGCTTCGTCCCACACAGCTGCTCACTCACTCAAGCCTGGTGGGATGGGGAAGAGGATCAGATACCCTTCTGATTCTCTTCCCCAAGAGTCACGGGTTGAGATAAGAACACCGTAATAGCTAGAAAAAACCCTGCATGCATATACAAAGCAAAATAAAGAATTGATACACTGCTTCACGTCAACAGGGAGGTGTTCAGCCATCTCCAGGAAAGCAGGGCTTCATCACCCATAACCTTATCTTGGAAAGGCAAATGCCATAACTTTGAATGTCCCCTATTCTCCCTATTCTTCCCCCCCACCCCGCGTTTGTTACTGAGCACACCACCATATGGTATGGGGTAGTGGTCAGTTAGGGTGAGCTGTCCCAGCTGTATCCCTTCCCAACTCCTTGTGCACTCCAAACCTACTCACATATGGGGTTGTGTGAGACATAGAAAATCCCTTGATGCTGTCCAAGCACTGCTCAGCAATAGCTAAAGCATCCCTGTGCTATCCACGCTATTTTCATCACAAAATCCACTGTGCAAGCTGCTCTGAAATAATGATAAATCTACCCCAGCCAAAAGCAAGAGACTAACATTCACATTTCAGCCTGGTTAATAGTTAAAACAGCTTCTGATGCTGACAAATATATTTTTAAATGTTTACATAAATAGTTTATTGTAAATTTATAGAAGTGAATAGGAAGATGACAGTCATAAAATAGGAACTCTTAGGATTTTACTGCTCTAGGCAATCCAAAATTAGTTCAGTCTTGCAGCCCAAAGGCATTAACTAATTTGGTATCTATATTTTCTTGCCTGGGTCAACTACCTATATGTTAAAGTTGTGGGTGATCAAGGGTCACAGGTGTCTTTCTCTTTATATACTGAAGTCAGTTATTTGAATATTACAGGGGAACATACAGAAGAACACATTTTTATATATATAAATATATATATATAGGTAGATACAGATTGCTTTTAGCAATTTGAATTGCATTTTTCTGAATGGAGAAGAGGAGGCTGAGGGGAGACCTTATCACCACCTACAACTACTGAAGGGAGGTTGTAGAGATGTAGGTGATGGTCTCTTCAGCCAGGTGACAGGAGATAGGACAAGGGGAATGGCATGAAGCTGTGCCAGGGCAGGGTCAGATTAGACATTAGAAAAGAATTTTTTGCTGAAAGAGTTGTCAGGGCCTGGAACAGGCTGCCCAGGGAGGTGGTTGAGTCACCTTCCCTGGATGTGTTCAAAAAAAGGGTAGATGAGGTACTTAGGGATATGGTTTAGCTTAAAATGGGATTGGTTGGACTTGATGATCTTCAAAGGTCTTTTCCAACCTTGTGATTCTGTGATTCTGTAATAGGCTGGTTAGCATACTGAACGCACATTTCTTTTAAGTGAGTCATTAAATGAGTAGAATACTGGTCAAACCATCTCAGATAATTTTGTATTAAAACAGCACTTTAACAGAAGATATGCAGCTTGAAGAGGAAGACTGCAAAAGCTTATGTATTTTTACAATGTTTCTTATTTCTTCCATGGATGTAACAGAAATCTAACTTATTTTCTCTTCAGAGCTTGGCCTTCCAGTCCATCTTGTATGATAAAATATTTCTCAAATCAAAATTACACATTCAGGAGGTTATTTCAGAAAAGCCTCTTGTATTCAGCTGAAACAGTTCTCTGGAGTATTGCATGAGATTATTTAAACAACAGTTACTCTTTGCAAGAAGTGTATAGGATAACATTAACCTTATTTAGGTAACTAAGGTAACATGGACAAGCATGAGCAGGCTGCTGTACCAGCTAGATGACTTGTCAGAGGGATGTGGTGTTTTTCTTTGCCCCAGGCTGCCCAGTTTACCCAGGAAAACTAAATGTCAACTTCCTCCCTATACCCTGAGCTCCCTGAAAGAGGTGAAGTTAAGAGATCAAACTTGCTGATGGGGCACCCTGTTCTCTAATCTAGGTTGTTGATGAATATATGGAATAGTATTTAGTATTTTTTAGATTTACCAAGTTATTTAATAATTTAATAAGCCTTTAATAAGTATTTCTTGTTTATTTATATGTGGGGCTTATGTATGGAATTTATTAAGAAGGCAATATTTTAGAGCAGGATGTCTATTTTATAGGCATTAATTTTTCAGTGTGGCATAGTACAGGAAATGATTGTGAATTTACTTTGGACATTACTTTGTACTTCTTCACCTCTTAATCTTGTTAATAAGAGTTCATATTAGGAAATGAATTATTATTTCGGGCAACTGATGGAGTATTGTTATTCTAATGTGACAGTCAATTTAGCATTAATAACAGAACTTAAGTTCTGCTGCTCTTTATGCCCTACTGCCTGACCCCAATGATTGGCATATTTAATGTAATCTTACACTGTGGCATAGCTGACCACTGGGAATATTTTTAGCCTCAGCCATCCAATTAAGTACAAGGGAGCTGGGATCAAAATCCAGACCACTCCTCATTTGGAATAAACTACAGCACTATTAGCAAAATAATCTGAAGAAAATTACTTTCTACCTTATACAAATGGCTAACTAGCTGAAAAGATTGCTAAATTTAGTTTTTCTTTTGAAGCAGCTTTCCTCGTGAAGCATAGGAATGCCAGGAATCCTGTAAGTAAAAGGGAACTGAAGCAGCAGGTGTACCCAGAGCAATATTTACCTGCAGAACCTGGTTCCCTTGCTTAGCCTTCCGCTGTTTGCCTGAGCAAGACGGTCACTGCCCTAGTAGAGCAGAGCTGCCAGGGTGTCCTGTTGAACCGAGCAGTTAGAGCAAGGAGTCTCACAGGAACATAAAGCATTGTTTGGCATCAGAAACCGGGCATAGACTCTGAGTTTTTAATAAATGCAGTGTTTTTATAAAGAGAGCTAATTTATAAAACAATTGTGTTAATTTGGTGCTTATCTTGAGTTATTACGACTTTATGTACCATTATCCTTTTTACATTTGTTTAACTCTCTGGTATCTGCTGACACACAGTGTTTCAGTCCTTAGGGGAATGCTTGCAACTGGTTATTTTGTTCTCTGCCCTATAAATCCTTTGACATATCAGCTCAGAAAAGTTTAATGCTCTGATTTACAAGTGAACAATGTGGCACGGTCACTCCTGTTCTGCTAGGTTGTGGGAAAATACGATATTGCTCGATGCGTGCATGCAGCATTGTGTGGGTGGGAATGTGTTCTGGAAACAGAAGATTGGCAAAATAGTATTTTCTCTGAAAGAAGATGAGAAGCTCTTGATTGAGTTCCATGAAACCAAACTTATAAAATAAATGGGTTTGGTGTACACAAGGATGACATACACAGCTTTAAAATTTAGTGTAAATAAAGTGATTCAATTTATCCCTGTCAATACACAACGTGTGTTTGTACTGCTCTATGTAGGCTCTACAGCACAGAAAAGCTAAGGTGTGGAATATGATGACTGTAACAGAAGGTTTGTTGTGTACTCCAGGTCACTTGCGCTTGAGGCTTTTAATCTGGTTCGCATGAAGGATCATTAAAGCAATACTCTCCCAGCTGCTGGCAGCACTAAAAATCATTTCGTACAACCATGCTTGCGGCAAAGTTCATATACGGTCTGATGAGAGGGGAAAGTGAGACTGAAGGGAATGTGAACAGTGAAGGTGGAAAAAATATAAAGAGAAGTAACTACCACAGGGATAAGAGAAAAGGGAAGGAAAGGTGAAAGACATTCAGCCCCCAGGCTGATGAAGGAGCATGAGACAGTATGGGAGAAGGAAGCAAAACGTAAGGGCAGGATGGGAATGCAGATGTTCAACACAAGACACAATTTTGGAAGCAGGGAGGAATAGAATTCAATTTTTATGGGCATGCAGGAAAAGGCCAACACCCCTTTGAGTCTGCATAGCATTTGTTTGAAATTTTGTCTGTAGCAATTGTATTGTTTTAATAGATCTTGATTTTATCTCAAGTCTTTAGGACTGTTGCTTGTTGAGGCCTTTTAACTTAGGATTTCTTTAAACAGTTATCTGGTACCAGACGCAGCTTAATACGAGTATTTCTATGAACAGCAGAATGGTTGACTCAAGTGGGACATCAAAATTTTAAACTGGAATTACGATTTCTATTTTTCATCCTACAATACTTCAGTAAAGACAGTGACATACATCTTGTTTCAGTGACATTAGTTTTCATTTATCTCTTGTCTGTATTCTCTCCCTCATTCTTTTGTGTGCTATTCTTTTAAAAAATCAAATCTTGTTAAAATGAGTCAACCTTTTAGTAAAACAGGTCATGTAAAAACCTGGTTTAGGGAAATTGTTTGGTTACCATATTCTTAGGCTTATCTCCTCCATCCTGAGATGAAATAATTTCAGAAAGCTGAACAAAAACCCTAAAATATATGCCAGAGAAGCGTTTCCATAAATTATCAGTGATGGGCTTACAGTAGTCAATAAACATCAAGGCCAGTATTTAGACCCATCGGTGTTTGAAAAGTGCAATTGAGAATAAAGGCACAGCTTCAGTGTCTTATGTAATTCAGTAATTACACTTAAAGTGTTCCTCTGACTGTAAATAAATGCTCCATGCAGAATGAAATGCCTGTAGGCTCATTTTCCTGTGTGTTAGAGAGGTGCAGAGGAAGGGGGACAAAATGGTGGGTAAGTGGAAAAGTAAGTGAAACTTGGTTTCACATGCAAAGCTGAATGACTTGATGGAGAAAGGGTTGCTCTGCCTCTGCTCAGCTTCTTTTCCAGCTGAAGAAACCCATAGTGGGATGAAACATTGCAGTGTGTGTGTTAGGTGGTGTGGCCCAGAAGCTGGCCAGCAGCATCACAAAGCCAGTTTTTTGCCAGGGCCCAGCATGGCCAAGCACTGTCAAAGTGAAGTGGTGCAAACAGGATACCAAGGCCTGACATCAGCAAGGCTGTGCTCCTTTCTATTAGGGTGTGACTAAGTCTAGTGCCACCTCACAATAACATTGAAGCAAAGCTGATCCCTGTGTCAGTTGGGTCTGTTGGAGTGAATCCAGAGGAAGGCCATGAAAATGATCAGAGGGCTGGAGCAGCTCTCCTGTAAGGACAGGCTGAGAGAGTTGGGCTTGTGCAGCCTGGAGAGGAGAAGGCTCCAGGGAGACCTTACAGCAGCCTTCCAGTACCTGAAGGGGCTTACAGGAAAGCTGGAGAGGGACTGTTTACAAGGGCATGGAGTGATAAGAAAAGGGGTAACGGGTTTAAACTAAAAGAGGGTAGATTTAAATTAGGTAACTGGAAGAAATTCTTCCCTGTGAGGGTGGTGAGGCCCTGGCACAGGCTGCCCAGAGAAGCTGTGGCTGCCCCCACCCTGGCAGTGTTCAAGGCCAGGTTGGATGGGGCTTTGGGCAGCCTGGGCTAGTGGAGGGTGTCCCTTATCCCCGACAGTTGGGTTGGAATTAGATGATCTTTAAGGTCCCTTCCAACCCAAACCATTCTGTGATCTTATGATTGTATCTTGACATCAGGACCAATCTTTTCTGCTAGTGGATATATCAACAATATTCTTGGGGAGGGAGTGGGGAGAGGGGGTAGAAGCATATGACATTCCTTTGAATTATGAAGCTACCCCATAGCAGAGAAATTAAAGAGTTTAAATATAAACTTATTTAACACAATACTGGTAAGACAGATAGCCACAGTGTTTTATGTAAACTTTGTTTCTAACCTCAAGTGTCTCAACAGAGCAGTACGATGATCTCCACAGAGCAGTATCTCTGTTTAATTACTACTTCATTACAATCATTACTGTCTGGGAGGTGATTTATAAATCATTTCTGAGTGAAGCATTTGCATTTTGAAGGCAGTTTCATCAACTTGTAAACTAAAAGTCACACATCCAAACTGAATCAACCAGACTCTCTTACTGCACGCAGCAGAATATGCTAATTATTAAACTGGCAGCATGTAGAGAAAAGGTGACTGAAATTATGGTGTAATTTGGGTTGTCATCTCTAAAGACTGAGCTACAGATCTACTCCTGTATCTGCAGGATCTCAGCCCTGACTAGTTCTGAATTTACATTTCCTACCAGTTACAGTGCCAAATAGCTTTGCTGTAAATAAACACTGAAATACCTTCTGGTATATTTTCAGAGAATTTTACTAGGACATAATGTTAGTTCAGTACTGTGTGATGTTAAAAATAAAAAAAACAAACTGTGCAATACCTTAATGTAGTGCGGCTCCATATGAATTATTCATCTGCAAGCCAGATCTTTTTAAAAACTTACAATTTATTAAGAAATGTATAGGTCAGAAAAAATGGCTGGGATATGAGATTAATGTCAACAGTGGATGCTCCAATGCATGAGTTTTATGTACATTTTTATTATCTTTTTCCTGCCTGATGCCTGTCATTCCCATTAACTTGATCATAATCCAGAAGAGGCACTCCTTTGCCAAAATCCCTGATGATCCCAATCTGATCCATTGGGATTTTCAAGAGAACATACAATACAGAAGTGTCAGTTATAGCAGCTTTCTTTTAAAACAGAGGTGAAAAAGGAGGTGTTGGTGATGCTCCACTTTGGTATAATGCAAGTCACTTTAGCTCAACTTTAAAAATTCAATATTTAGTCAGTCTGGCTGTTTACATTCTTTGTACAGCTGAATACAGAGAAAGGAAATAATCAGATCAAATTTTATATATTTAAAGCAATAATAAATAATAAAGCAACAACTCAAGAGGCAACAAATGCTTTTTTTTCCTAACTGATGGTAATTTTCAACAGCAAGCAATATTTGCTACTGTGAACATAGTTTAAAATGATAAATCATGGAATTACTGATTCTTTTTGTGGAGTCTCTGACATATTATGAAATTGTGAGTTGACATCTTCCCTTTTTTAATATAATTAAAAATATTCAGCGGTTGTAATAAAGTTCTGACAAATGGCAATTAGATGAAATTGCTGTGTGATTCCCTGGACTAATTTAGCAAGCTCTTCTTTAACAATACTTACCCAGGCATGAACTGCATGTAAACACAACAACTGCTGTACTGTTTGCAAGGATAGAAAGTCCAATTGCCAGAGGCCTTATCTTTCTAACATAAGTCCGTGGGTGTTGTAGGAAGACCTGACCCAAAGAAACAACACGGATGTGAATTCATCTCCTGTTTTTCTTGCACAGTGATACATCTTGGACAGAAGAAGCAAGAATTGCTAACAGCTCACTTATGAAGTCAATGTTGAGTACTATGGAAATTATTTGAATTCTGTCACGCAGGGGATAGAATAAAGTTGTGTTTTCTGTATCCTGTGGAGCACACACATCATTAGCTCCTGAATATCAAAAAGAGGGAGCACGCCAGCAACTGCTCTGCTATCATTTGGTTCAGGCTCCTTAGTGGTTGAATATAGAATGGTTTATGAATGCACAACTGAGTTGTGCAACCCTATCAAGGTTTGAGCTGCTGAACCTCCTGCATGGTTAGATGCTGTGTGTTAAACAGCATCTGCATGCAAAGTTTTCAGGGTCAAAATTAAGACATTAGCTACCCTGATTCCACGTGCTCCTCTGCCTGACATCAAGTTTTATTTAGTTTTATTTCTGTCGCTTCTTTTGCAGATTATTAAAAAACATTTTTGAAAGTGATGTTGACACTTAGATTCCAACATTCCATTTACTTTTCTGGGGACAGCAGTGATAACAATACAAAAAAATCATGGACTTTCATGACAACTATAAATGGCTTTATAACTACCTAATGACATCTATGGTGTTCTTGCGGTTTATATTTCAGTGGCTGAAGTCCCAAAGTTTCTTTGTTTCTTTCACTTTTCACCTTTCCAGGGTTCAGTAAAAGTGAAATATAAGAGAAATTTGCATTCATTTTAGCAAAAGGATTGATATGTCATTCCTAGAGAATTTTGAAGCAGTTTCAAAAAATCCACTTGGCTTGTAAAAGATAGTTGAATTAATTCCTGGAAAAGCAATAAGGAAGGAAATAATTTGAAGAACTGTACAAGCATTGATTTCTTGATAAAAATAATCCTAAAATGCAATTATCTTCATGAAGTCATTTTTGTTTTGTTTTGTTTTGGTTTGGTTTGTTTGTTTCAATTTGAAAATACAGTGAATGTAAATTCCTGAGATCTGTGAGACTTGCTATTATGATTAATTAATTAGCAGCTCCAGGAATTTTGTGATAGGGTTAAGTATAAAATTTATATATGGAAATTCATGAGAGGCATCCCAGAATTGAAGTGAATTGAACTTCTTGACCGAGTGATTCATATCACTGTCATATCTGCTGCAGTAAAGCATTTTCTTCTTTTCCAAAAGCTCATTTTAAGTTTTAATGTTCCAAAAGCTCATTGTAAGCTCATTGGGGAAGAAAAAAACAAACCAGAGGGCATTATGAAGGGAACTGCTGGAGCCTTCTACAGAATTTGTCTTGTGCTGTTGTGTGGCACATGTGTCACAGAATGACAGAATCACACAGAATCACAGAATTGTAGGGGTTGGAAGGGACCTCGAGAGATCATCGGGTCCAACCCCCCTGCCAAAGCAGGCTCCCTAGCTCATATTGCTCAGATAGGCGTCCAGGCGGGTCTTGAATATCTCCAGTGAAGGAGACTCCACCACCTCCCTGGGCAGCCTATTCCAGTGCTCAGTCACCCTCACTGTGAAAAAGTTCTTCCGCATGTTGGTGCGGAACTTCCTATGCTCCAACTTGCAGCCATTGCCCCTTGTCCTATCCCCACAGACCACTGAAAAGGGGCTGGCTGATTCCCCCTGCATCCCCTGCTTCAGATAATTATAAACTTTGATTAGGTCCCCCCTTAGTCTTCTCTTCTCAAGGCTGAACAGTCCCAGCTTACTCAGCCTTTCCTCATAGGGGAGATGCTCTAGGCCCTTAATCATCTTCATAGCCCTTCTTTGGACTCTTTCCAGGAGATCCCTGTCCTTTTTATACCAAGGAGCCCAGAACTGGACACAATACTCCAGGTGGGGCCTGACCAGGGCAGAGTAGAGAGGGAGGATCACCTCCTTTGACCTGCTGGCTACACTCCTCCTGATGCATCCCAGGATCCCATTGGCTCTCTTGGCCACCGAGGCACACTGCTGGCTCATGGCCAACCTGTCATCTACCAGGACCCCCAGGTCCTTCTCCACTGAGCTCTTCTCCAGCAGGTCATCCCCCAGCCTGTACTGATACAAACAGTTGTTCCTTCCCAGGTGCAAGACTTTACACTTGCTTTTGTTGAACTTCATCTGGTTTCTCACTGCCCAGCTCTCCAGCCTGTCCAGGTCTCTCTGGATGGCAGCCCGGTGATGCTGCTGTGCTTCATCCGACATGGTGGGGGACACTGAGGCAGAGTGATAGGGCTTTCTGCTGCTTCCAGCACTTCTGTGAATCACCAAAAATGGGGCTCTGGCAGAGGGGAAGGACGTGGCTGATCCTAATGTTGTGCTGTTGACAGATGCAAGAGCACGAGTTGGTTGACTGAGAGAAACTCAGAAGAAGAAAAAATGTAAAGAAGGCAGTGTTAGAGAATGAAACTAGAAACCTTCAGTGGAAACGTGCTTCAGCAGAATGTTAGCTCTGATCTCCGGCAGAAGCTATGATTATAGCATGAGAATAAGCAATTTACTTGAGAAGAAATGAAGATGAAATGACAGAGCCACAAAATAGGATCACACGGTAGACAATCACTTTTTTTAGTGTAAACAAATTACATCCTAAATGGATTTCAGTGCTTTACATGTTACTCTGGAATTGCAGTTCAAGACAACCGGCAGGCATGTTTTAATATATATTCAAATATGTGGTTTAGAGAAACGCCAGTATTGAGGGGTTTGGTAACCTGTTGTTAAGTGCAAAGAGGATATGGAAGAGATGAAACAGATATTTCTCCAAAGAACATTTCCCCATGTTCCTTTACAAAGAGAAGTCATTTTGTCTTGTCTCTGCTTGCATATCCAAGTCACTTTGCACTCAGACTCCTTGGAATTTGTCTTAGTACCTGATGTTTACATTCTATTTCATCTGCCTTTCCTAATTCCTGAATTTACAGCCTGGCCTGGGCTACACCCTGTGGCTTGAAGTGACTCTTTTTTCTGTCACTACTCTGAGAAGGAATTTAACTGCTTTCTCCATTGATATTCTAAATGAAGGGTTGCTAATCACTTCTAACAAGACTTTGTCCATTTTGATTGTAACGTACCATAAGGCTGAAAACCATAATGCTATACAAGACAGTCTGTTCTCATGAAACACAATAGCAATCTAATTTGATCAACTTCAGGAATTAAAGTACATATTTTATATTTTGAAGGCGGATTTTGTGGAATTTCAAAGCCGACTCTGAAATTGGGATTGATAGTTTTTATTTGACTAGAATTTTAAGATGATGATGATATCTAAATATTTTTGTATGGTCACTATGTATATTGCAGTTTGCCTGAAAAAAAAAGTCTAAATCAGTAACATGTAGATAAACAGTCGTTGGACACTATTATAACAGAATTCACTTAACTGGAACACACATAAATAAACAATTCCCTTAAGTGAAAATTTTGCAGGGAACACACTTTCATGTAATTAATTTCAATTGACTGATGGCTTAGTTTTTCAATACATTGCTTTGTTCACTCGCAGACAAAGCAAACATTTCAGGGCTGCTGATGCAGTGTGATCTATGGAGTGAACACATTATTTATTCAGTTAATTAGAAGTTGAGAGTAGACTTGATAAAATATGGGCACTTGTATAGCTTTCTGTAGGTGATGGAGCCCTTGCAGAGGGACTTACATGAGAATGAATTATTTGTAGTGTTTTATTTGTTAGTACACTGATAATGAAGATCACTTTCATATAATGGCTCCTTTTTATTTAATGTAGAACTGGAACTTGTAATTTGAAGTCACACTTGCTTAAAGGGCTTATTTTATTACCTGTAACACCAGGTAAACATTTCTAATTTATTGTTGCTTTGTTTCACATATAATTTCTGATCTTTCGAGTAATTTCATTTGGGGAACAAATAAGGAAGATAGATTCTGATATATTTGTTGATAGGAATCTATTTAGTCACAGATGTGTATACCAGGAGGTATTTCTATTACTAACAATAGGAAAGTACAACATGAAAATTCAACCATATCTCTTCAAACATAGCAAACATAAGCTTTTTACCTCTCATTTCTCTTACTTCACCTATCATATTGTTGTTTCTCATGACTGCTAATCAGTGTGGACATAACTGGTCTCCAATTTAAAATACTGGAACCCCTGACAATACCTCTTTATGCCTATGAGCTTGAGCTTACAATGCAGGCTTCATGGTCAAATCACACCCACAGAATCATTTAGGCAGGAAGAGATCTCTGGAGAATATATACCTCAGTCTCCACTCAGAGTAGAGGTAGTTTTGAAAAGGATTTGCTCCATAACCTTCCCATGTACTGAGGTGAGACTTACTGGCCAGTATTTCCCTCCATATTTCATGCCCTTCTGGAAGCAGTGAGTAATTTTTGCTTATTTGCAGTCATTAAGAACCTCCCTCTGTCACAGTAATGTTTCAAAGTTGATAGACATGGCCTTGCAGTCACATTGAACAGCTCCCTCAGCACACTGGGGTGCATCCCATCAGATCCGATGCCCTCCATAACTCTCTTTTCCTCTACTGAGGATAATGCTTCACTCCCACAGACCTCTATTAGGCTTGAGGAACTGGAAGGTCAGAGGGCAGACCTTTCCAGTGAAAACTAAGGCAAAAAGGTCTTTGAATAGTCTGGTCTCTCATCATTAGATGAAAGACATATCTTTGTCCTTCATCATTACATCCCCTGTCCCACTGAACATTGTGCCACATATTCTTTAGTCTGTCTTTCACTGCCTGAATGTATATGGAAGTATAGAAGTCCTTCCCGCATTTAACCTCCCTGACTTTTTCCAGCTCCTGCTGTGCTATGACTTTCTTACTCCATCTCTGCATGCTGGGCAGCATTTCTATATCTGCCATGAGTAGCTTATCCCTGCCCCCACCCTCTGGGAGATTCTTTTTTATCATTTAAACTCAGTCAGGTGGTCTGTGTTTATCCTTGGTGGCCTTCTGCTGTTCTTGCTCTGCTTTCTGCATGTCCGAATAGATGGCCTTCTGCATAGATGAAGCTGACCTTGAAAATCAAGCAGCCTGTCTGGGCCTCTTTGCCTTCCAAGTTAGTCTGCAATGGGATCCCGCCAAGGAGATCCCTGGACAATTCAAAATTTGATTTGCTGAAATACAGGATTTTATTTCTATTATTTATAATTCTACTATTTTTATTGCTTATTTTTCCTAGGAATTCAAGCTTCATAGTTTCATAGTCAGTGCAGTGCAAGCTGCCCTTTGCCTTCATATCCACTTCTATTTAGTGCTAAGCAGGTCCCCCAGAGCATCTCCCAAGTCAGTTTATCAATCACCCATATCAAGAAATAGTCATCAGCACATTGCAGGAACCTCCTGTGTTGTTTCCCCCCAAGATACTCCCTTCTCAGCAGATATCATGGGAGTTGAAATGCTCTGTGAATACCAGTCATAATCAAGTGTCTTTCTTCTGCCTAAAGAATGCTGTAGCTGTGTCCTCTTGATCAAGTGGTTTATATCAGAGGCCTACCACAATGTCCCCTATGTTAGTCTGTCCTCTGATCCAAGGCAGAACTCTGTTTATTTGGTCTACTTTTCAACATAGAGCGCAAATGTTCCTCTTCACCTTCTCAGGAATATAATTATTTCACACTTTGCAGATACATAATTACATTAAGACAGTAAGAAGGGGGAAAAAAAAATAATCTGACCTAATTCATTTACACACAGTCTTCCAATTTATTAAGTTTATTCCATATTTGATCTAAACTGTGGAAAAATACATATTATTTACTACTTGTTGTGTGAACACACTAGTTTATTCCTTTCATAACTGACCTAAAGTTTTCCTAGCTAAAACCTTTAGAGGATCAGAGTGTAAGAGTGCAGAATTGTGCTTGAAAAATGGCAGATTTTGACAGATGATGTTTTAATCTCAGTGTAAACTGGCAAGGCAGTGGAGTCATTCTTATACAATAAGGAAACCAGTGAGGTGTTTTGATATCATTTATGATTTACTAAGCTTACCGTAGTCACCTGTGCAGTTTTAAGCAGAGCCAGAAGCAGACTGTAAAGCAACAGAAGATAGAACAGGTGTAGATGAACAAAATCCCATGTTTTTTCAGTGAAGTTCATTTGAGCAGAAACATTCATTTCAGTGTAATTCACATGCTTGATTAAGTTCTTCTCGGACCTCCTATTTCTTTTTCTGTGGGTTATTAGCTTCCAGTATTGTAGTATTTAGGTGCTTACCCACACACCAAAGTTTACAAAACTCCTCTGAGTTCTCTGTGCCAATAGGCAGCTACAGACTTAGGGGGAGTGAATACTCATTAAAAGCTAGGAGCAATTTGTCTCATAGTCTTAATTTTTAAAAAAAGCATAAAACCTGTACTTTGCTAATAGCAGGATCTGGAAATGTTGTTCTTTAGAGTCCTCTAGAAGTGTTACAAATTTCTGGTCCAGTTTCTTCACCTGTTTATTTGTGACACTTTAGTAAGCAGTGCTATTCATTAATAGTAATAATAATGACGACAAGAACAACAACTTTTAATTGTAATTTACTCGCACTTATGTATCAGGGCCAATATGAACCCACTGAGACGTAAAAGAAGCCAGTTTACTGAGAGGAACAGTTTTAAAATTATGAAAATTATTCATACTTCTTTTTGCAGTATATCCCTCCTTTTACCCACTACATATAATAGTCAACTGAAGAAATTAGTCAAAGTCATTTAGTGAAAAGAAACTGAATTGGTGAACCAGCCTGGTTTCAGAAAAAAATAAACAGTATTTTTCCAGTTAAAAGCTAAATCAGATACCTTCCCTTGGCTTGAGTGCAGCTGCCCAAATTCTCATCTTGGCACAGTGCAAAAAGCAGCACAAAAATGAGAAGCATGCAGTCATGCAGGTTTGCTGTTTGCTTTTCCAAGGTGAATGCACAGCAGTCTGCAGGATAACACTTGCTTAGGGAGACCGAAGGCCATATTTAGGCAGGTTAGGAACCAAGGTATGTGTGGATTCAAGTCTAATACAGTTTAATACTAATACAAGTCTGATACTTTACCTTCTCTCAGCATTGATATTTAATAGCATCTTTATTCTTGATTTCTTACAGATTATTGAAATTGTTTTAGGTTGATGATAGAGGCTCTTCTTTGGTACTGGTAGAGGGAATTTGCTGTTATGTAGTAACACAGTTAATTCCACATTCTTTTTTTGCTTTATATAAGAGGTTTAATGTATCAGATTTTGTAATGTCCCAGTCAGATCTGAAGCATAGGGATAGCAAGCCAGAGGTGCAACCTAGCAAAACTAATGTGTGCTTAGGAAAAGCAAAGGAATACTTTGTAGCTATTTTAGGAATCTCTGAAGTGTTATACATATAAGAACAACTGAGGAGAATAAAAAGGAGCATAGTCTATCATTACACAGTTTTAGTTAATGTGAGATTAATATTTTAATGTTGAGGGAAAAGTCATAAGAACCCTAGTGAGGAATATTTCTTTGCAGGGGAGATAAAGGGAAATAAAGAATGAAATGAAATTACCCTAAAAAAAACCCAACCCCAAAACAACCTACAGATTGAACCAAGTTAGGCAGACACTTACCTATTTATTTTATTTTTTTCAGAGACAGTAGAACTTTGAAATTAAAATGGTTTTGATCCTAATCTGTTACTAATACAAAGAGCAAGAAAACCCCTAAAGCTTTGCATTAACAGAGTTAAAACATACTAACCATTACAAGCTCCAAAGGAGAGTCCCCTAGAACACTGAAGTTCATTTGTGCCAGTGAGGTGTATATTGCCTTCTAAATTATTATAATCTCAAATTTTGTTTCTGGTGTGTTTAAGATTAAAAAAAAAAATCTTGATCTTCTGCCACTTTTGAAGGTAATAGCAGAACTTCTGTTGTTGCCAGGATGAGAAGTTGCCCTTAGCTGACAGAGCAATAAATCACTTAAATATTTGCGGCTTGATCCAAAAAATAAGTAGCATTAGCTATATCTATTCATTAAGAAACTTTGTGTACCTTCTTTTAAAAATAAAATAATAAAACCATTGTACATTTCAGAAAGCAGATGAAGAAATAGCTCTACCTGTGAATAGGCTGGCATTTCCAGGCAGTGATCACTTTAGCCCCCTCAGGAAAATTTAAAATGACTGAAAAGGGGTTGGGAAGCAAGATTCAGATACTGGTATTGGAAGTGGTAAATACCACAGCATGGCTGGGAAAGGCAGGCTAAGCTGCCATTTGGATCATCAGAAGCTCACCCTTAGGATATGCATTTGGGTGTGAATTCCCTGATTACTTTTTCCTGGTTTGTAAGTGATCTTAGTGTGTGTGATTGTACACAGTGAGTTTTGAGTGCTATGTGATAACTAAGTCTGCAGTTGCAAACATCATGTAAATTTATATCCATCTAACCTCTGTGTGGTGACCATCTCTCAGAATAACAAGCCCTGTTTCAAGCTGCATGTTGTGTTTATGCCTACTTTTCCCCACGGGTATCTCTGGTTGCTTTCTTAGTTCAAGGGAGAATTGTCTATACTGATCGACACCAGCGGAGCATATCTAATACCTTCTACAAAACACACCAGTTCACACAGAGAAATAAATTTATCATCCAGGATGTGCCCACTCTTGCCTCTCACTGATCTGTATGGGAAAGGTACACAGGTGCTGCTTTTCAGTTTGGTTTAGGGCAATCACGCTAGGTCAGCAAGAAGATCCCTATTACTGTGGGATTTCCTTGCACAGCTAGGTAGGAGAGGCATTTCCATACCCTGGGGAGGCTTGTAAAATTCAAATACTGTTTATACACCACCTTTGAGCAGAAAAGAATTACTAAAATGAATACATAATTATTACATGCTTTTTCTATATCAAACTATGTAAAGATACACTTCAAAAATTAAATACTTCTAAATTCATTTTTTCTGGCCATATGCTTCACTTTGTATTTCTGACATACCTGTAGCAAGCAACATGAAAAAAATACTGTTGCAGGAGCCAAATAGGTGAAGAAGTATTTTAAATTGCCTGGCATTACAAAGAAAATGCTGATGTTCTCTCTCAGCAGAACCAAAACTTCATTGTTCATGAATGGATGATGACATCAGAGCCTTATTTGGAATGTTTCATCAAAAGATAGGCTCTTTGACTCCCTGAACCTGACTTTAATTGTGTCAGAGTTAATAAGCTGGCTTGAGAAAGCTTCTAAGATAATTTAATCTTATTGTCAGAGAACAGCTGTGGAACTCCAACTTATGCTACCACAACACCAAGGTTACGTGAGGGGTGCTATGAGGATGAGCTAGTGCCATGCATTGTGTGGCAGTGTACAGGCAGCCTTTTTTAGGGAGCCAGTGACTAGTAACATTTAATGGACATATACAATGTTTTGCCTTTCAGGATTCTCGTTTTCCATCTATTCTTAGGACAAACCCCACACAAATGGTTTGTGATTCACAACTGAAATGGCCAGAAGTGACCACTGTTGTGAGACATGTTGTTTTCAGTAAGACCTGAGACCATTTGATAACTGTTCTACAACTAGAAAGTACAAAATAATACTAGTTCATTGTAAAAATAACTGCTTATGAAGACTGCTATTAGTTGTTACAATCAGTGAGTATTGTAATGGGTTGCCATAAAAGGCATTCAAGAGAAAATGATTTATACTGTTCCAAGTGCATCGTTCATTAAAACGATCATAATACTGGCATTACAGTGCATTGCTCCTGCTTTCATTTATTTTCTTGTAGGTAGAGACACAGCCAGGAGAAAACCTTTTTTGGCTTATAGTTACTTTTAAGTAGGTTGTGCTGGCAGGATCATGCTGTATAGGAAGGGATTTAGAGAGAAAAGAAACAGACTTCACTACTTTAAATGGTTTTAAAAAAGGAAAAGAAATTTTGAGAACAGTAGAAATGTCTTCCATCCATCACAATGCCCCTTGAGCAAGCACCAATTTTAGTGTTTATTTTTATTGTCATATACAAGGACTCCATTATATAAGGTCTGTACCATGACCTCATTAGGTACCTCTCTGTCTGTATCTTCCTATCTGTGACAAAGATCTTAAACTGGAAATAAAAATCACTAAAGGAAAACGGGGTATTTGTTTACTGTTAGGTGAACATCCCCCCCCTCCTCCCCCCCAAATCTTTTGTGACCTTGGATGGAATTTGTAAGGGTTTCTCTCTGGTTAAATATATAGAAGAAAATACCAGGTAGATTTTCTGAAGACACCTTGGAGAATTTTGAAAGCCTGCTATGTACAACTTCTCACGCTTGGATACATTAAAAAAAAAATTTAAAAAACCCAAACCAAAACCTGGTGCACAAATAATGTGCTCTGTTTGTTTTCAATCTCCTAACCTGTAGGCTTAGAAACCAGGATACCCTCCATCTTTTTGTTGACTGCAAAAGGAAGGGATCTAATCTGTGAATCTGGAGCCAGAGAAGAATCTGAAATCCTGGAGACACTATAGCCTTCAGCAATACCCATCATAAAAATAAGTTAGATAGCTTCTAATACAGGATAGAGGCATGTTTGGTATAATACTCAGTTCAGAAGTACTTTGTCTTCCCATTAATTCTGAAGGGAACTCTAAAGGGACTTCTTCTCTGGAAAGGAAAACCGATCCAGGATCGCTTTTCACTTTTGAGAACAGCTGCTACCACTGCTCTTAACTGCTCTCCCTGACACTACTGTTTGAAGTGCTCCAGAATTGCCCACAGCACTGGAGGAACAGGATATATTCTTCAAAGGAAACTGTGGTATTCAATGACACTACACATTGTACAGATGACATTTATTAACTGGATGATTTAACTATGGTAAAACTGTGAACAGGTTGGGAGGATAGAACAACTTGTGTAGGTGTGTCAAGGAACAAATACTTGGTGTTGAAGAGGAGAAAGGAAAGATAATGGCACAGTAACCTATACAGACATACTACTGGAAAGAGCCAGTAAAGGGACAAACTGGAAGAACCAAGAAAAAAATTGGACATGCTAAGATGGTACCTGGTTATGGATAGAGGAGAGAGCACGTTTTAGGAGGTACATGTGCTACCCTACAAGAAGATGAGCAGTTAAGGGCACAGATGTTATCCATACTGGAAAACTGTTTGTAAGCCCAGTTTGTTGGATTGTGTGGCAAGGTAAGGATAAGACTGGTGTCAATAAGTTGATATTTGTGATACATGTGTTCTTGATCAGGAGGCTTTTCCAAAAAGACTGGAATTTGTGGATTCTGGGTTTTGGTACCATGTTTTAATTAATGCCTACTCTTCAGGGCTTTTGCTCCTCACCTTCTGACACCAGAACATTTCCCTTCTGTGGCCTAATATTATTCCTGAGCTCTTTGGTTGGTTGGTTGTGCTTTGTGTTTTCTCTTATTTTCTTGAAGACATAGAGACTATTGACAGCTGAAAATGGGATATGTGGTGCTTCCAGTGTGCCTCTCAAGTGCACAGCTTGCTGATTCTGTGCTCAAGAAAGGAAATGTAGCTTTCCTAAGGGGTGGGATGAGCAGAAACTGGGAATACTGAAATTGCTCGACTTGCCTGCAACACACTATCCCTTGCTTGCCATCATGAGGAAATACTGGCTAAACACATGCCTTTAGGACATTAGTTAACAAAGCGACATACCTGAATTTTTATTATCTCTCCCTGTAGCCTAATACTTTTTATGTCAACTGATGCTTCATACTAGAGACTTCACACATGAAGCATTCTGTGGACTGTTCCCAATGAAACAGCCTTTAAACTGTTACTGGCAGTTGCCAAGACCTGGGGGCACCCTTCCCGAAGACCTTCTGATTCTTTTCCCCTGCTCATATACTTGTTGATCTACTTTGTTTGGTGTCAGAGATTATGTGACTGAAGGATGCTGGATTTTACAGATCCATGTTGGAAGACAAAGAGTGTCTAAACTGTTCCTCAGGAGGTTTTCTGAAGTTCTTGACTCAAACAGTCCATAGTGCAACACTCTGGGATTGAATTTATCTCCACCAAGCAGTTTCAGTTCTTAGTGATTACCTGAAAGTGAATCATTACCACAAATGATTTCTGTGGTGTATCTGAGATACGACAATTTGATTTTACCACCTGTTTCACATAGGAATTAATTCCAGCATAAAGTTGCTGTCTTAAAACAGGAACATTTTATTTATTTGCTAGGTCACTACTACTATATGTGCTACTATTATGCAACAAGATTTCTCAAGTGAAAATTCCTCAGACTGAAAACTACATTTTCTGTCTAATGGGTTCTAAATTATACATAAACTGTGCAATTTTCAAAGGTGATGCAATTTCTTCTGTCACAATGTCTTGTAATTTGGAGGCTGTGTCCATTAAAGTGACAATTCTGTACAGATGGACTACAATACCCTCAGTTTCAAAAACATCAACCTGCAGTGCTATCACATGATGGCTAAAGATTTCTTAAATATTTCTGCCTGTCTTTTTCTTGGCTAACAGTGATAACCAATGTTAAGAAAGATTGGAATCTTCTATTAAAAACAGTTTTTGATTGTGGTTATTATACAAAAAAAGGAAAAGCCAAATATATGAACATCTTACCATTCAGTGTCATGAATTAAAGCGTTTTCTGCTTTTTGTTGTTATTTTATAGCCCAGCATTTAGTTTACATGACTGTGTCAGCATGCAGCACCAGGAGCGGGTACCTTCCTCTTCCCCATTGGCAGAGACAGATTGGAAACTATTGATTGCAGCTATTGGCATTAGGACCCTTTCTGTGCCTTGCTGATGGTTAAGAGATATATGTGGCTTCATCTCAGATTTCAATTAAGACTTCTAAACCAAAACAACAACACACACACCCCCCCCCATTTAAGTTTATATAGTTTAATTAGATTATCTGAATCTCATGGTTTTCTTTTTTCTTCTTTTTTTTTTTCAGAGTAATTATGGCAAACTCAGTAATCAGCTCTATTAGCAGATCAATGAAAAGGCTTAGTGGTGCCTGCAGCAAGTGAAAACTAGGGGAGTGGTTCTTTTGTAATGCAGGCATACATGGAAAAAGATACCGGGCACAGCCCAGTGTAAATTACTTCTGGGAGCACCACAGTCTCAGGAGGGGGAAAAAACCCAACAAAACAAAAAGAAAAACCCAAACAAAAACTACAAAAAAATCCCAAAACCATAAAATGAAGGATTTTGATTTGGTTTCAGAAAGGTACATCTGTAACCCACTTGTGGCAAACAGCATCCGCACATTGTGTTATGGTGTCATCCACAAACAAAATCAAATAGGTCTGCTCTCACTTTCACTTCTGTAAATCAATTGGGATTGCCAAACAGACAGGTTTTCTCAGATGCACTTTTGTCTGTCTGTCTGTCTTACACTGCTCCCAAATAGGAGACTAAAAGGAGTCGCTGGGAAGTTGATGCTGCTCCCAGTGTTTAACTGAATAAGGAACCCAAAAGCAACAACTGTGATCTAAAGGATACCTTGTTCTCTTTGTATGGAACAGGATGGGGACTGGGTATGGACCTCTGCTGTGAGAATCAGCTGTGCAGATTTAGGAAGGCAGAAATCTAGTCTCTTTTTTCACATCACCTGAAAAAGGACATTTAAAGGGCTGAGAAGAGAAAACATAGTTAAGGTCATTTCTCCCCACTTGCAGACTGTATTTTAGAAGCCAAATTGGGTATATATTTTTCTGTGCAGATTCAGAGCATTATGAATTTAGTTTTAGCTGTCTTTGTGCAAGTTGGATTCACAAGAACCTAGTGAATTTTTAAAAGCATCTTGGCACTGAAACCCCTGCTGATATGTGTTGTTAGACAGATACCAGTCTTTAAATCATACTTTAGCAAGCAAACAAATCTGATTTTAAAATGACATTTTATCATGCCAGTATTTTAATGAAACCTGAAATAATAACATCACTTCAGAAGCTAGAGGAAAAGTGATGAAAAGGGAGTACACAGTGTACACTTCTGCAACAGGTTATTAATGTTGGATTTTTTCTGATAATCACTCATTTCACATTAGCACTTTATCAGTTTTATTTTTTTGAGTTTTATCTTCCTTTTCATGCTGACTTTGACGCTGACACTTTAATTTTATGTGCTTACCTATCTGTTCTTGTTTGTATTTACTGCAATTCTTCACTACTTTTATTGTTAGGCATTTGCATCTGTTATTAATAGCAGATGGGATAGGGAGGAACATAATTGCATGATTCAGCAGCAGTTCTTGTCTGTTTAATTAGTAGCATCTCACACAGCATGCATTTACTGCATGATTGCACTGTCATGTTTGACACAGATGATGGATTACTACTCCAAATAAGCTTTCAATATTTGTTCATTCTATACACTATGAAATTATACGTTCCTTACATACACTCATTGGAAATGTCTGACCGTAATTACAATTCAGCCAGCACTATCTTGGTTCTAAAACAGTATCAATATTGATTACTTTATAGTCCATTCCTCCTAGGATGGCTGATTTATCAGTTGTAGCGTGTAATGGCATTCTCATACAAATCTAGTGTTGTAAACTCTCCCTTAAGCTCAAAGAAGGGATTGTCTGCTGACCGATCCATTTCTATCATATTTTTCATTATAGTCAAGATGTTCATTTGAGGATCAATGATTACTAAAAATATCTTTGCCTGATTTGTCAGACCTACCAGATTTCTGTTGTATCTTTCTGATGTGTTTGTTTTGATTTCAGAAATGCCTGTCATTCTTTTTAAGCGACTACAAAGACCATCTAGTTCCAACCCCCTGCCATGGGCAGGGACACCCTCCACTAGTCCAGGGTGTCCAAAGCCCCATCCAACCTGGCCTTGAACACTGGCAGGGAGGGGGCAGCCACAGCTTCTCTGGGCAACGTGTTCCAGTGCCTCACCACTCTCACAGGGAAGATTTTTTCGTAATGTCTTATCTAAATCTGCCCTCCTTTAGTTTAAAGGCATTACCTCTTGTCCTATCCCTACAGTCCCTTTTAGAGTCCCTCTTATTTCAAAGCACAATTTTATTTCTTCCATTTCAGATGTGTTTAAGTATGGCAAAAAGAAACGCTTTAAAGGCTGTGTGTTTACCACCTAGCCCTGAGGACTAGTGGCATGGCATGGCTCACATGATGCACAGCTAAACTTTAACATCCCCCTAGCAGGGAGGATACAGACACAGGCTATCTGCTGAAGAGAATCTTTCACCATCCACTGAGCTATGTCCAAGAAGAGTGCATCTATACTAGCAAATTAAAAGGTGGCATTGCCAAGGCAATGGAGCTCTGACACCCAGGCTGCTAAATCACCACACTGGTACCTGGCACGGTTTTATCATAGTGCTCTTTTGGACAATGCCAAAGCATAGTCTGGGAAATCCCATGGGCTGGGACCTGCTCCTGTCCTGGAATCAAGGGAAATTTGTGGTTTCACTATGCATGTCCTGCAGAGAGCTGGCTCCAGGGCCAGGTTGCCCTCCATACTGCTTTCTAGATAGAGGTAGCTTCAGTGCCCGGGGCTCTAGTAGGGCCAAAACCTAGCAGGGAGCATGTTACCAAGTCAGTGATATGGATGCTTGTATGTTAGTGCCTGGGCCAGGGCAGTGCAGAAAAGGTGCAGAAGAAATTAATAGTTTCCTGCTGTGTGTGACTGTAATAGAAAGGCAATGAAAAATTAATGTACTAATTAAGATATTGCAAAGATCCTTAATATTTATCTCTTTAAAAATGGAAACCCAAGAAACTCAGATACAGTGCATTATAACCTGCATATGCTGGAAGTTCTACATAGTTCGTTTGAAGTTTTATGTGTTATTTATAGTAGAGAAACATATGGTGGGACATCATCTTAGGTATTTGTATGCTGGACAGAGTCTGGAGATAGGAACACCTCAGTTTTTCTGAAGAGCAGTTACAAAAAAAACCCCATTTAGCTTCTTAGCTCTGCAGTTCTATTTATTAGCAGGAAATTAGGATATATTAACCAGATCTATGGGGTGAAGCAAATGGAAATAAAAGATTTGAAGTCAAACTTCTTTCTTCTACTCTGTCTCCCTGTCTTCTCGAGAATTTCAGTTCCTACTTGTTCTACAGATAATTTCTTCTTGTTTCTTCCAAGTCTTTGTCCATCACCTAGAAGCTGGTTTCAGCTGAACTTGTATTTTCCTGAGAACACCTCAGCAAATTGTTTTTTTTTTTTTATTCTGGAGAACAGGGTGCAGCAAGGCAACATTCCAGCAGCCTGCTGAATAGACACAGACTTCTGAGACCACAAGCAAATGAAATATGTTGTCTACCACACATCATTTTCTGGAGAACAGGTTAACTTTGCAGAGACCACACAAATTACTGTATTAGAAAAGAAAGAAAGAAAAAAAAAAAAAGTATTACCTTTAAAAAGAAGAGAAACAATGTCACAGAGTTTTGCCTTACATCAGATTTATGGGTGACAGATGTGCATGATCAGAAATAGCTTCTTCAAAACTGTGAAATACCCCCCTTGTCTTCACCCTGGGCCCTGTTCCTCCTCAGGCACAGCTGAGCCAGCAGTCGAGAAAACCTTCCTGCAGAAGGAGCAACACGATAAATGGGGAGGAGGGAAGTCTCACTTAATGTTAAGTTTCATAAATGGAATTTTGAAGCAGGCGATGAGGACGGGCCTGAGCATGTAACTCCTTTTGTTTATTAAAGGTGGACTAGTGGCTTTGTAAGCAAGCAGGGAAGAATAAGTGATGGTGTATGAGCACCATGGGCTGATTCTGGTGAGGCTTTTAGGCTGAGATGGCAAAAAAAGATTAAAAGCAACAGTGGAGTTACAGTGCCATAATTGATCATGATATATGCAGTAGGTACTGGCAGAGGATTTTTGAAAATAGTATATTATTGCAATAATACTTGTCTTACTTCAGTTTGTGCATTTTTAAAGTGTATGATTTATTGACGTCTCCATTAGAGCTGAAGAACTTTGTGTAGCTGATGGAAGCAATAGTCAGATATTTCAGTAACTGGCTTCAGGCAAGCAAAACGTGTGATTCCTGGAAATGCTGTTTCTAAAGAGACATTATACACTGCAGTTCTTTCCTACTTTTGGCCCAAGTGTTTAATTTTTTTTGTCCTGAGTGAAGACACTATTTATTTAAATATAGCAGGGCACTACTGTCATTACATCTTACTGCAGATGACCTACGCCAAGGGTGGGGGTCAGAAATGCTTGAGCTCCCTTGAACTTCATCTTACTATGCCTCTTCAGTAAAATAAAGAAATCTTGCAGCTTTAAAAATGTTAGAGCTACTTGAAGCCATAGAAATTACTTAGACTATAATAAATGATTATTAACAAAATTTACAGTATCTTTTGCGGCATCTTTGGGCTGTGATTAAGTGCATTAATAAGGAACTTTCAAAGTAAATTACCTTATGTGCTAGTTAAATTGTTAATATATAAATACTTACATTCCTTTACATTTAAAGTATGTACAGCAGGATAAAGTATGGATAAAGTATGTATAGCAGAATGACTATCCAGAGCCTTAAAGATAGTTACTGGCTGAAGATGGACACCTAGGGTTTATACAGTACCAGTGAATTAGTGGTGTGGAGACTTCAGTACTGAGTCTTGAATGTCTATACAGTTGGAGTGATACAATGGTCCCTCGTGTGATTTCTGGCTCTAGTCAAATAATTCCTGGCACAGTTCAAAAGAGCACTTCAGAGGCAGTTTGGAGGTTATCTTTTTCTTCTGTATTGTACTACTTAGCTTAAGGGCCATAAAAAATAAGCTCTGGCAGGCTTAATTTACTTGTATATATAGCCCTAGTAGTATTTGAAAGCACTTAGCTAATTCCTAACTTAATATTCTCACTCGCTTTCTGATTATTATTATAATAAAGCTATGGGAGAATGAAGAATTACAATAATGCCCAAAGTGTATGAAGGAGCTAATAAATCTGAAAGCCAGATCTTGGATAAGAAATTGTTAGAAGTGTAATAGAAAATTTCAGAAATAGGTGCTGCCCTTTATAACACGTTATGGGTTAAAGTGCTTTCTGAGCTTCAAAAAAGAAAACCATGCTCCAGGTACTACATACCGAGACTTACCTCCTGTATGGAAGAGTATGTGGACAATGAGAGTTCTGCTTCACTGAGCTTTTATGATTAAGGGTTTTGGTTGTTTTGTTGGTTTGTTTTGTTTTGTTTTTAAGGTCTTAACTTTGGTATTACTCTGTAATAAATTAAAAATAATAATAAAAAAAAGCTGCAAGTTGAAAATACAAACATTAGAATAATCTGTATGCGTGCCAGGATAGCATCATAGTCTCCTGAAGAGTTGACACTTTCGGCAGTTGAACTGCTCGGTGTCAGTCATCTGCTCAGGAAGGGGTGCCACTGCATGACTGACAGTTCTCATATCAGCTCGGGATTGACCACGGAGCTCTTTAAACATGTTGTGACAGAAACAATCTGAGCCAGCTTCGGCGGGGTTAGCACATTAAATTACTAATGTCAAACCTCGACAGTGGGTACAGAAAAAAGTATAATGCTCCTGTATGGGCCTCATGTTGAGGGAAGAAAGAAAGAAAATATCTTTGCTGCTGCTCTTCCCTCTGTAACACGCAGTTGGGAGTTTGTGAATGTAAGAGATGGAACCTTTGCTCTCAAAAGTATAAACTGCAATGATAAAATATACTGGTGCTTCATTAAGTGAGTGAAACACTTAAATATTATCAATATTCAATGCTATTGATATAGAACTTCCAAATGACACACTGTGTGCTAATTTGGACCTCTCGTTGTAAACAAACACGCTGGCTCTGTAATTGGATTTGTAGAGATCCAGTCTCCTGGCTGTGAAGAACAGGCTACTGGAATGAAATTGAAGATTTAACTGATTTCAAAAGAGACTCAGGAGAGGCTTACACATGTGAGACAAGTTCTGAGTATACAGCTGTAAAATTAGATCCAACTTCTGCATCTCCCCAAATTTTACTATATTGACACCTTTCCACGTTTTAAAAAAAAAAAAAAAAAAAAAAGAGAAGCAGGGATCCCTAACTCCAGACAAGTCAGAGTAAACTCCTAAGAAAGGATGTTTCTAATGAGGAATGTGTAGGAAAATAGTAATGACTCTGGAAAGAGTCTGAGTCATTTATAATCTGAAGTGAGCCACATGTTGGAGAGCACTCAGGTGACAATCGGACTGTGGGGGTGCCATAGTGTCAAGAGGAGGTGCCCTGACATGAAGGGACAGTGTCTGTCCTTGGAGATGTGAAGCTCCTCCAAAAGCACTTGCCTGAGATGGATTTGCCTTTGAGCCAGTGTACAGTCAGGAGCAGATCCTCTGCAGAAGTTGTGATAGAAATTCGGTTTTGTGTTGTGAAAGATTTTTGGATCCTAAACTCAAGATCAGTCCTGTGAAAATACAGATTGTGAGTAACTTCTCTTAAAGGGGATTCACACCTGAGCTCAGCTGGGATCCAGGATCTTCTCCCTAATGAAGACAAACTTTCTTTCTAAAATGTCATCAAGACTTGCTCTTTTCCTTTCAAGTAAAAGTGACTTTACCTACGCTTTTCTCCTACCTTAAAGACAATAGTATTTATTACAATTTGCTCCTTGCTGTATGTGTCTTAAGTTCTTCTGTGACTCAGGCCGAGTCAGTACTGCCTCTAAAAATTCATGTAAAACCAAACAGAATGCCAAGGGGACCCTACACAAGAAGGTATGCTTTAGAGCCATGTTTCTGGTGCCTCTCTTTACTTCATGTATTACTTCTGTGTCCCTTTCTACCATACGGCAGTGATTTGGCAGGAAAAGCTGCAAATATCTTTATCTCAATAAAGGCTAAATGAATAAATAACGCAGTGAAATTGAATTCACTCCAACTCAAGAGGGGCTTGAAATTAGGGGATTTAATTTCCTGGAAGAGTCTTTCTCTGGATAAGTAAAATTCTGTAGATTTAGGTTGGGTTTGCTTTGAGGTTGTGTTTTGTTTTGGTGTTGTTTTTTGTTGTGTTTTTTTTTTTTTTTTTGTCTAGGATTTAAAGATAAATCTTTTATTTAACAACAAATAAAAATACATATTTTTGTTTAGAGCCCAGTTGCACTATGACATAGTTTGGGTGTTCTTATTGCCCCTCCAAGGACATAAGTGTAGGAATGCCTGGTTTCTCCTTTAGGGGAGGCAAGTGAAAGAGAAAGATGTCATGCTGCTTAGATTGGGCAGTTTTGTATATGGAACTATGACTTTAATAGTTTGAATAGGGCTGTAAAAACAATCATAGAAGCAAGTAGTGAATCTTACCTTTCCATAATAAGGTATGTGACAAGGTATTTTTCTTTCTCTGATGGTTTGCAGTACTTTCTTAATCCTGTTTCAGAACATCTGGGAAGGCACAGTGCTCCAGCCATGCAGCATTCTTTCTCATGACAGAGTAGTATTGGTGTCTGATGTAAGACAAATAAGCAGTATTCCCGTGCAAACTAGTCCTGCTTTTGTTAAATATTTGTAATAAGAAGAATTCTTGAAGGAGGACCTCCAGTCTATCTGTACAGTTCCATTTCTATTCTCAGCAAGGTTCAGTTCAAAGAACAGGAATAAGAAGCCGAGCATATCTTTGTCTTCTTTTGAGACTGTTGTAGGCTGCAGGTGCAGTTGCAAAGAAGAAAAGGGAGTTGTAGCTGCAAGCCTGTGCTTATAACAAAAAGTTGGTTTTTTTCATTTCAAGCACAATGCAGAGTGTGTACATAGCAGGTTATACTGTGAACTTAGAAGCAGCAGTGGTAACTTGCTTTTAAGCAGTAAGTTAACCCTGTTTTTAATCATTAGCATATATTGCTTTTTTTTCAGTTTGGTACTTGATTTCATGACTAAATAGTAAGTTCTACATAGCTTGCATGTTCATGAAACTTATATATGGACACATTCTAAAACCAGAATATTCAAGATTTCTCTGTATAAATATGCTATGAACTAAAGGAAAATGTTATATGAAAGATGTTAATTAAAAGGAAATTAGGTCTTTAAAATGAAATATTTAATAAAATCAAGCCCAAGCAGTGGTCATTCATTCCCCATGCGTTTCCTACTACTTAGTGTTGGGGGAAAAGAAATACACATGTAGGTATAAAAGACTGACTTTTCTCAAATCCTTGTAAGACTTGAACTGTGAAAGGCTCGTATTTACTAAATAGTTTAATTTTACCTATAAATGTTGTTGCAACTAGACCTCTAGTAATCCCTAAAGGAAGTAAAATAGCTAGACACCTTGTCGAATCTGATTGCTCTTTCCAAAAGCGTATGTAATTCCACATAGACTTCTCTTCAGTTTTGAACATAGCCTGCTGCTTCTGTGTAATTACTCTGGGCTGAGCTTCAGTGCAGTTAATTCTTCCTTAGTAAGAGATATCCTTTAGTATTTGTCTGCTTGTTTCTAGGTTAATTGCAATGCAGTCAAGTTAGGGAGGTTTAAAGTGTTGCTCAGAGGGATAAAAACCAAGGCAATACCATGTGCTGATTAGAAATGGCATGACAAGAAATCTCCTGCTTTGTTTTATTTTGTCATGGGAAATTTTATTGGTTGGGGTGAAGTAACTGGGCTTGGGACAGTCCCATTTTTTAGACTGAAAGGAAATAGAGCAAACTTCACACATGATGCTTTGTTGTGGGTTAGGCCCAGTCAGGAGCTGAGCCCCACACAGCCACTGAGCTGAGCCACCCACAGTGGGATAGAGAGAATCAGGAAGGGGAAAGTGAGGCAACTCATGGGTTGAGATAAAAACAGTTTAATAGGTAAAGTGAAAGCCACATGCACAAGCAAAGCAAAGCCAGGACTTCATTCACTTCTTCCTATGGGCAGGCACATGTTCAGCCATCTCCAGGAAAGCAGGGCTCCATTGTGTGTAGCAGTTACTTGGGAAGTCGTGTTTATGTTTCTTTGCTTTCCTCCAACTTTTATTGCTGAGTGTGGTATCATATGGCATGGAATATCCCTTTGGTCAGTTGGGGTCAGCTGTCCCAGCTGTATCCGCTGCCAGTGCCTTGTGCACCCCTAGCCTACTCACTGGTGGGGTGGTGTGAAGAACAGGGAAGGCCTTGGCTGGGTGCAAACACTGCTCAGCAACAGCTAAACTGTCCCTGTGCTATCAACGCTTTTGGTCACAAATCCAAAACAGCACCATGAGAGATACTGTGGAGAAATTCACCTCTAAACCAGTCAAAACCATTACATACCTTCCCATTCATTTATATGTTACCATGGCTTGGGTAAAAAATGCTGCACAGACTTATTTTTCTCCTAATTGTGTCTTTAGTGGATGTATTTTGAAGTTATTTTGAAAGTATGTATGTGTGGTTCGTCTTTAATGACATTTTTTTTCTTTCTACAGAAGGTTCTTATTTTACTTTAAAGCCTACAATACTTCATCAGCTTTTAAAATTGGCAATGAGTATGGCTTTTTTACCATAATTATAATCTGCTGAGGAGTTAGATCAAATCCTTGTTATATACGTGGTTTGTGCTTTATCTGTACAGTGTTGGCCTTGTTAACATCCTTTTCTTTTACTAATTTGTATCTCTGCATGCCTCAGAAGTCCTTTAATCATCTTGTTTAGATTACGAGAACTACACTGAAACTTTTTGTTTTTCATAGCTTAATTGGATGCTGTGTTAGTATGCAAAGTGGACTTCTCTGTAGATGGTAGAGCTGTCAAGTAATGCTGTTGTAGAGTGAAATACCCTGAATTAAATCCTCCACCCCATTGAAGTCAGTGGGATATTTGCCTTTGTATTAAGATTTCACTCTTGGGCACTTATATACCAACAGCAAACTATTTAGGAAAGCACAGTGTAAAGTCTTTGAAGGAATATGCAGTAAATTCAACCTTAAATGTAAAATAAGTGTAAGGAAGGGAGTCTTTGCTGCAATATATTTCTTGTTCACAACCATCTCTTGTAAAGTCATCTGATTTTTTGCTGGCCTTTGCTGTTGTTCTGTCTGGTCTTGGTGCCACTTCCTAAAGGAAAATATCTTTCTGGTGATATAAGGAAATGATACTATAACATATAAAATAGATAGTACATTTAAAATACACAGTGCCTAAAGGAGTGTACAATGCAAGCTTATTCTGACACCATATTACATTTTGTATCACACTCTCTGTAACATAGGAGTGTATGTTTTTCTTTTCCATTAATTTTACTTGGATTTAGTGACGATTTCTGAAAAAAATAATTCGAAGAGTGGTTGTTTTTATTTAATAATAAAAGTACTAATAGCATTAACAATGCTTTTCAGATAATAAAGATGTTGAGTAGTTGTATCATAGGCAGCCTGGAGGAATGTTTTCCTTCCTGATAGGGTAAATTTCTCCCTTTCCAAATCCCCAGAGGTGTTGGGAACAAGGAATTGAATTAATTGCAGGTTGATATCCTCAGGATGTCTTGGTATAATTAGGATGTAAACAATTGAACCAATGCCTTGCACTTACTCCCCACTTAGGTGAATACAGATTGATTGTTGATCTTTATGTATCCAGACTGTTTGTGAAGGTAGGAAAGTCTATCAGTCTACAGGCGGCATCTGTCTCTAAAGGGACTCTAGTCCACCGTGACAGAATCCCTAACTGATTTTTTTTCCTGACTTCAAACACCTTCAGCATCTTTCTTTGAGAACAGCAATGAACTTAGATTGGAAGTTAGGAAAAAATTTTTTACTGAAAGAGTTGTCAGGGCCTGGAACAGGCTGCCCAGGGAGGGGGTTGAGTCACCTTCCCTGGATGTGTTCAAAAAATGGGTAGATGAAGTACTTAGGGATATGGTTTAGTTTAGGATGTGAATGGTTGGACTCCATGATCTTAAAGGTCTTTTCCAACCTTATTATTCTGTGATCTGTGAACTTAGACTTCATTTATACTTAACACTACCAGCTTTCTTAAGAATTGCATGTTCCACCTGTAGTTGGTTGTTTCATGTTCTTTGTTACATAGTATAACTATACTATATTGCAGGCTGCATTGTGCTGCTTTCTGCAGTCCAGGAAAAACAATGGGCAGCCCGGTTTTTTTAAGTACTTTAAAATTTTTGCCTGAGAATTCAGTAGCTGCAGTCTGTTCCCCATGAACTGCAAGTGGTGGTGTTCTGAAAAGCAGTTCTGGTTGCATAACTTCTTATTCTTACAGAAAAAAATACAAAATCTTAAAAATTGTCAAGTGAAAAGATACCTGTTTACTTGAATATGAACTTGCAATTATAGGAATTATCTGACAATTTTCTTCCAATCTTCCTCCACCTTTGGTGCTTGCATCTATCTGAGATAAAGCGTATCTTAAGTAAATAATTTGAGCATATTTTAATGCACAGTATGTGAATTCCCAGTGAAAGAAAAAATGCTGAATCTTCTCCTTGTTGTTTTTAAATTTTTGAAGAAGATGAAACCTGGGGATGGGAAGGAGGAAAGAAAATGACACCAAATATTGAAAGTGAGAAACAGCATTTTATTGCTGAATTGAGCTGGGGCAAAATCATTTGTCAGTCATTTCCCATCAGCTGCAGATGCAGCTGATGGAAAGATTTGATTAGGAAGTACATGTACCTTCACAGAGGAGAAAAATAGAAGAATTTTTACACTAGCGGAACGTTAACAAGAAACAATATTGGAAAATATAACTAAAAATGCAAATACAAAGTTTTATATAAACGTATTTTAACTGAAAGGCTGATTAATGACTGGATGAAATGTCAGTGCTTATGCCTTTTATAAACTGTCTGTTTCTGGGAGTTATATTTTACTCTACAAGTTGTCATGTTCAAATAGGTAACTACATGACACTTGGTACTTTATCACAGGAAATTTTAAGGTCACCTACTATATTCGATCTAAAATCTATACATGTACCCTAATTTTTCTTATTGTTATCACATTGATTTATTTTCCCTATTTATTTAAGAGTTAAAGTGGTATGTAAATTGAGCCTGTATTTTCCTGACAAAAGTTCATGACAATATCTGCAAGTTCTCAAAAGAGCTACAAATCCTCAGAAGTATTGTAACTGAGGAAAAGTGTTGGGTTTTTTCTTTGTCTGTTTGTTTGTTTGGTTTTGGTTTTGTTTTTGGTGTGGTGTCCTCCCTCTGCCACCCAGTGTGTCACTACCATTCCTCCCCTTGCTCCAGATGGCAAATCAACTCTGGAGGAGCATCAGGGTGCTTTCTAAACTCTGCTGAAGATTTCATCAGTGAGTCTGTGTATGCATGAGTCATCACCTGGACGAGCAATGCTGTTTTGTAGACGCAAGACTGCATTGAAATCTGTGATGTTTAGTCAGCTTCAGCTCACTGCAGTGCTAGTACCAAGCTTTCAAGTTCACTACGGTGTCTTAATGTTGGCCATAATGGATATAATTTTGCACTTTGCCCCCCTCTTTCTTTAATCCTGAACTTTAGTATATTGTGGAGTAATGTTAGACCATCTCTTGCCAAAACTGTGTGATATCCTTTACTGCTCTTGACTTTTCTTCTCTCCTGTTGATCGATGTCAGTAACCCATTTATATGTGATAGTATTATTCTTCTCCCAAACCAATTTTGCACACAAGGCACATCACAATTCCTTATTCATGCAGTGTGATGAGCAGGAGTAAGAAGCAGACATCTTTTTGCTGAGGAATTTAGAAAATCAGCAACCAAAAGACAAAGGCATATGAAGAATCAAGGGCAATTAAAATATCTCATAAGCAGTGTAGCATTGTGTGGAGATATGAAACTGGGGGGCAAGTGGGATTTGAAGTTTTTAGCTAAACTGATCTGGCTACCACAGGAGCAAGTAATGCTTTTCCCATTAATACCTTTCTGCATCCATAGCACTATAAGCCTGTGTAGACCAGGCAGAAAAATGGACGGAAAAAACTCTAATACTATGACAAATGCTGTAACTCCCATCTCCCTATCTGAAGGGTCACACAAGTGGTAATACTGGCCCCAGTATTTATGAACATGTAGCTGTGGGTGAGACCTTAGTCGCTTTAGCACTTTAGCTTATTCTACCTGAATTCTAATAAAATGTAGTTTATAACAAAATGCTTCAGGGCTATTAATTTTCAGCACTAAACTTTAAAAGGGGATACAGTTAAATAATTCTCCTTAAGAATCATAAGATTTTTTGAGGTATTTTATTTCATTTCTATTTTTTATCTGTATGATTACTGGTTGAGTTAAATGAAGGGGTTAAGAGGTCTTGGAAGCAATTTGTTGTCTAACTTAAAAAGCAAATATGAAAAAAAATAAACATCACTGGCATTACATAGACTAAACCAGCATTTCACAGACAGTGTAATTACCAAAGTGATGCCTTGCAATTAAAATCTGTAAACAGTGTTCACTAAATAAGGCAGGAAACTGTCCACATCTTCCGTCCATGTACAGTTGTCTGTGGCCTTGTACACTGAGAAAGCTCGTATGTCTTTGTCCCCCAACAGCAGGAGAATCAGCCTGGTATGAAGGGCAAGGGAATGACAAAGTATCTTTTATGCAGCGCTGCCTTGCTTGGAGCTGTAAAACTGATGGGTAATTGAGCTTTCCTCCTGTGATCTACAACACCAAGTTCCTGTGAATGCTTAAGCCATCAAATGAGTTCTAAACTTTACAGTAAATTTTAAAACAGTAAGGTTACTTTGTCGGGTGCTAGAAGAAATCCCAAGTTTCCTAGGATACTTAATGCCATATAAAACACAGGAAGAGTTAAATTAACAATTCTGTGATTTATAAAGAGTAAATGTGTCTACGAAGTTTATATTTTTGAGTAAAGTCAGGCCAAGAAAATCCTACACAGTTTATATTTAAAAGGAGGAAGTAATTTTTTTTTTTTTTTTAATCACTGTAGTTTATGTATATACCCAGCTTGTAAAAGGACCTGCACACAATGAATCTGTCCATTGGTTAGTTGTATTTAAAAGAAAAAGAGGTCTTGATTCACATGTAAAACCCATCAGAGTTCTTAGCTCTCCCTTACAACTACTCAAGTAGCTATTGCTTTCTTTATTATTCATTCCTTGCTGGCTTGGGAGGAAGAGTCCTTCTGTTTGACAACTGCAGAAAGATTTGATTTTTACAAAATTAATCTTAGCCCATGAAATAGTAGAAGTTGGTTCTATTCACTGCAGCAAGTAAGTCAAATATGCCATTTGCCCACATCCTCTGCAGCTGTTTGCAAACTGACAAGTTCTCAAAGCCTGGTTGGATTAGAGGGGGAAATAAAAGCCAATTATTCTTAATGTTAAGAACTCTTCATATCAAATTATTACTTACATGATAGCCATTTCATTTCACATTAATCTACTTTCTTACTGTTTCTAAAGCTTAATAAACAGCCATTATCCCACTTCATGCCATTCTGATTGATACGTGGTCTCTGACTGACATGAGGTATATGTGTTTTGCTGAAATGGTTTAGTAACATCTCATACCAGGTTCCCGTTGATTAATTTGTCAAAATTGTCACTGTTGTGTTGCAAATCAACTTTTCTCATTGAACTTAGCCTATTGACTTGATTTTTTGTTGAGTGTCATGCTCCAAAAAGGAGAGGGGGAGAGAGTGAGTGAGTGAGAGTGTGAAGATGCATAATGTTTTGGATCTGAAGCCCTTTTGCAAGTCAGGATCTTGCTGAGAAACCCTTGTGCTTTCCGTTTATACCAGCTGATCAAACACTACTTGATCCCATATGCCTTGTGTCGTTAAATCTAAACTGATACCTTTCTCACTTTGGTATGTACAAAAATACTAAATGATTACTTTTATGATCTAATGGGTGGAATGGGAAATGATGTAAGTTACAAACAGGACTAGAAGTGTGGATTATTTTGCTGATTTTGTTTTACTTTCCTACAACCACAGTCATAGTCTGGGTGCATGTCAGCTGCATACAGCAAGACTTTAAGCTCTATAAACGAATGCTTTTCTTTGGATTTCTGTCTTATAAATTTAATCTTCAGAGTTTTTCAGGTGTGAAAGTAATAGATTGAATTGCTGACATTATTCTGGTGTTACAGGGAAAATCGCCATAGCTGTAAGAAGCAGCCTACATTGTCTTGAAATAGAACTAGCATTCTCAACTTCTTGAAACTAAATTGAGGAGATTTTATGTATTCCTGAGACTTTTACTGCAGCTGTGAAGGAGCAGTAAGGGATATCTGTGGTGCAGGGCTGTGAGGACTGGGGCCTTCCTGGCATGGGCCTTGGGGAGCAGGACAGGCCTTGGCGTGGCAGCCAGGACCAGGCCCATTCCTAGGGTGGCTAGGCAGGGACACAGTGGCAGGCATCAGCTCCAGGCTGGGATATCAGCCCACATGCTGTGTGGGAGCTCTCTGCCAAAGTCCTCAAGGGAAATGGACAGCCCTCAGCTATGTCACCTCTGAGCTGACCCAGAGGGCCTGCAGCCAGACCCCCAGGAGAGGGGATGCTCTCAGGGCCCCTATACTGAAATCTGGAACAAGTCACTTGTTGGGCAACTTGCTGATAGGATGGGGTACAGTCGATGCCCGTATCTGAATTTAGCTGTTCTGAAAAGGTTTTGAATAAAATTATTCTTTGCAAATGCACAAACTCCCTTGCAACAGAAACTTTAATTCTCAGTAGTGTTAAATCACCTTTATTTGGGGGTGTGTGGGGATCACTTGCAAGAAAATACTTCAACTGCAGAACTTCACCTTGAAGTAAATTGATTCTAGTGCAACTTTTATGACCAGCTTTTCTGTCCAGTTTTATTTCATTTACACCTGAATATGTCAGAAGTACTTTGCTAAGAAAGAGTCTGTATCTTTCATATATTGATGTATATTATTATTAAAGACCATCAGAAATAGCAGTGTTTTTTGATAAATTAAAATACTGGAAGAAAAATGAGCCCTTGATTTCTAACCTTTTTTTTTCCTAATGATTTTATTCCCTTAACAGTTTGTAATTGCTGGATTTAGACATTTTGTTTTTATATAATTTGAATTTCTTACTGTGAATTCTTTGAATAAACATGATTAAAGATAACTATTAATAGAAATATACCAGCCTCTTGTAACTTACTTGCTTCAAAGAAAAAACAAACTCATAAGATTTTTAAATCTCATCCTGTTAGATGCAGAGGCTACACCTCACTCTTTTGAGAAAATGTCCAGTAATTGAGAGATACAAATACATTATTTTCAAATACTGTATTTGAAAATATACAAAATCCCATACTCTTTAATTTAGCCAAAAAGATTATTGCACATCTGACATAGAAATTCTGGAATTTTCCTGCAGATTTTGTTGTGTCACATAGAATCAAGAATATCTGTGCTGTTATCTACTTGTGTCAGAATTTTTAAACTGTCTCCCACACTGCTTATGTTTTATAAGATAACTTTTGCAAAATGCATTTTATGATTTTTTTTTAGTTCTTAGTGCAAATATTTTGAGGAGAGCACTATTCAATGTGTAGAAGTTCTTAGAGCATTATTCATACACCTTTGAATGCCTCAGCTTTCAGCATCTACAATAAGTTCCAACGAACTCTAAACTTAATTTTCCAAACTGTCAGAAACCATGAAGATCTCTCATACCCATAAATGCCACATATTGGAGATACTAAAGTGGTACTTAATAATTTGAAGTGTTTTCTTGATTTCATAAAGGCTTCTTATAGGAGGTATTTCACAGCCAACCTTGGAAACACATTAAAAATGTGGGTGAAGATGAAGGCAGAGTGTTTGTCTCTTGAGATGTTACCCCTCACCTTGACAGGTTCTTTATAAATTGAAAACTGGTTTAGTGAAAAAGAACTGTTGTGATTACTGAATGAACATGAAGCTTTCCCTTCTCTGCCATTTAACAGCTGGCAGATTACAGAACTGCTTTTGGGGGAGAAAATGTAATAGGTTCGTATTAACAGACAGATACATAAAATCACTTTCTCTCCCAGGGTTTACATGAAGCAAATTGATGTACCAGGCTGCACCTTAGAGGGACAGTGCAGCGAGAATTGGCACCTTTCAAACTTCAGAAACCCATGCAAGGCCGTAGGTATCTGTTCAACAGGCTAAAGTGTCCAGGCAATAGAGTTGTTGTATGAACGCCTTCGAGAAGAAAAGCCTATTTTATCTATTTAAGTCTTGCTGTCAGTAGAGTTTGGATTTTATCCTTGCTTGATTCTTTCATATTCTGTGGGCTTGTATTTTTATTTAATTTTTAATTGGGTTTTTTTTTTGAAGTTTTTGTATATCCAAGCAGGGTGGGGTTCAAAACAAATTCCTTGTTTGTATATAAGAAGATTGTCTTATTCCATCAGAGGCAGTAGCACAGAAAACTAGGATTTCTGCCCTGAAATAATAACTGTAAAAGGAAAGCTGATTTTAGTGCTTTACTGAGGCATATATTGTAGAGTTATTTAAAAGCAAAACAGGTGTGAAGTGCTCTCCGAGGTACAACAAAGGGATAAGACAGTGATCACATAATGCAAAAGTTTAATGTCCAGTTTACAGAGTAGCTGCTGGTGCTCTTTCTCATACTTGTCTGGGATGAGCAAGCAATCAATACCGTCCCAGCATCTTCCTGTACATCAGGATGCTAACCCCTGTCAGGGCAAGGGCAGGGGCATTAACAGCCATCTATAGTGTTGTTAGATGTATTGCAGTATGGGTTTTGTTTGGGCTACGGAGCTCTCTTCTAAATGATCTTGGGAAGAATGACTCAGAAGCTGGTACAGTGTGGTGACTGTTCTGAACAGGCAATCTGGGTGCAGCCATCCTGTTTTGCAGGCTTGAAAAGTGTAATAATAATGTGCCAGCTGGCTTCAGATCCGTTCAGTTATAGTGTACAGTGTAGTCGGCATGTCTCTTTATCTTGATCTAATGACTCATATGTACGTGGAATCTCTGGAAGTGAAGCGCCATGTCCAGCAGAACACACAGTCTTCTGGGGCTTTGGGTAGAAGCCAACGTTTTGTTTTTCAGATTTAGAAATCACTCTTACCCCTTTGCACACTTGTAGTACAGAAACAAACATGGTATTAAGGAATTCTGGGACAATTTCAGTATTAATCTCTCTTCCATTGCTTCCAGTAAATAATCTTTTAGACAAATAATAGCAGACAATCTCCTATAGCTGCACATTGAACAAGTATTTCAGTAAAGTAAACTTTTCCTTTGATATGGCATCCGCCTCACAGATGGCTTCATTGTTCAAATAGCCACAATACTAATTTGGCTGTCAAGATTGTGATAAAACTGAGGAGGATGAAAATACCTTCTGGTGTTCCATATGCTGTTTTGAGCTTAGGGTTAAAATAGAGAACTGCAACCAAAGTGGACAGAATGTCATATTACAGAATCACAGAATCACAGAATTGTAGGGGTTGGAAGGGACCTCGAGAGATCATCGGGTCCAACCCCCCTGCCAAAGCAGGCTCCCTAGCTCATATTGCTCAGATAGGCGTCCAGGCGGGTCTTGAATATCTCCAGTGAAGGAGACTCCACCACCTCCCTGGGCAGCCTATTCCAGTGCTCAGTCACCCTCACTGTGAAAAAGTTCTTCCGCATGTTGGTGCGGAACTTCCTATGCTCCAACTTGCAGCCATTGCCCCTTGTCCTATCCCCACAGACCACTGAAAAGGGGCTGGCTGATTCCCCCTGCATCCCCTGCTTCAGATAATTATAAACTTTGATTAGGTCCCCCCTTAGTCTTCTCTTCTCAAGGCTGAACAGTCATAAAAGCATTACAAAGAATTACTGAGTTTCCTCCTCAGTTTGGTTTTTTTACCACATTGGTGGTGTTGGAGTCCCAAAAGAATTACAGAGATGGAGAACACATAGAAATTGTTTAGTGTCTGTCTGTGTCAGTTACAGCCACAGTTTCGTAAGAAGAGCTAGATGAGAGTCTAGAGTCATCTCCAGATCCAAAAGGTCCTGAGAGTTAGTCCTCTACAGGGTAAGTTTGGTTAGACTAGTACTGAACCTATTAACAATTAATTTGGCCAATGCTGAATTCAGTGGGATGGGGGATATTGTTTGGGTGGACTCAGAAATGCCAGTTGTGCAAAACGAGTTTGAGGGTAAGTTATAGGAAGAAGAAGAAAAGCTGTGATTTGTACTACAGCATAGGAAATCTTTACCCATTAAGAAACCTTGAGATCAAGTGCAAATCAAATTCAAGTTGGAGGACCAAAATGCTTGGAAATTTCAAATTTCTCAAATGTCTTGAGAAATCTGTCCACTCTCACAGGTTACCACTCTTCAGTTCCTTACAGCTTTATTACTTAGTAAATAACATTCGTAGGTTTCCCACTAATCTGTTTTATTGTTCTGGAAATAATATAGGTGTTTGCCTGAAGATTGAATTGATACACATCTAAGTGTGATTTTTACTTTTTTTTTTTTTTCATCTTTTTTTTTTTGTCAAAGCATGGACTTCAACAAAACTTCTTTCTATGTTTAGTTGTATGGCCACATTTTAAAATGAGAGATATTTGCAAGCTTGCCTAGGAACTGAAGTTCAGTGCCAGGTTTACACTGCTGTGTGTAGTGTAAACTGCACTGAACTGTATGGGCTGGCTGCTGTCAGCCCCTTTACAGCACTGGGAGTGGGTTTGTAGTTGCAGAAAAGGCTAAGCTGGTTTATTTGCTAGGTTGAAGTGCTATGCTTTTCTGGTTGCAGAGCTTTCAGGATTTTAACTGTTTTCACCACACTTCACTGCATTTTGTGAAAGTAAAAGTTGAGTTTAAAGCTCTTCACACCCTGCTCCACTGAACAATGGAGATGCACCCTAACTCATGTTTGAAAGAACTTCTTTCTGTCTGGATTGTTTCTATGCAACCTAAAACTAAATGTAATAAAAAGCTCTCACCTGTCTTTTCAAGTAACTGTTTGCTCTCACATATGCATGCACACATTTACTTGGTTTCTATGGCATCTTTAACATAATAGCTGTGTGTAAATAATAATCTTACTCCTCCAGAGTGATCCTAGGAATTTTTCTTGTCAAAGCTCTGACATTTGGGGTTTAATCTTTTTGCTTCCTTTTTATGGATCCTGTATTTGTTTAAAGGGTTATCATGCAACTTTGTCACTCATTTTCTTTTAATATAGAATGGAAACAAAGCCTTTCAAGCACAACACTGTTCTAATTTACATTTACAGTGGAGAAAAGTTTTTTTTCGTTATCCTTCCTTATCCCGTCAGTGCAGTGGGATTTTTAGCAGAGTGCTCTAACGTAATGAACATATAGGGACATCAGCTTGGCATGATTCAAGCTTAAGGGCTTTTGAAGAAGCTTTTAGGATTTCTTATGTCAAAACTAACTAATTAAAACAAAAAAACAACCACAAAATAAAACAAAACCATCACCACCACCAAACCGTAAAGATGGATTTGCATGATGGGCCACAGATCCTTTTTCTAGAAATACCGCATTTTTTTCAGCTAACAATATGTACTAGAAGGATATACTTAAATGATAGAGATTTTAGCAGTTGTGAAGGTCCTACTGTATTTTACTGAGGAGGAAAAAAAAGCTTAGGGAAAAACCAAAACAATATAAGCTTCTGTTTATTTAGCCCCTAAAATTCTCCTTTTCTGATTACTGAGGATGCCACAAGTAACAATGTCAAATTGCATATATAGGCTTTGCTCTTCTTTCCTTGTTTTTCCTCCTCCTCCCATTTGTTCAAGAGTCCTTTCACCAGGTATTTGTCCTAACTACCATGCAAAGAACTTACCTTGCAGAAAGGAGGTGTCATTAAAAAACTTTAGATCATTGTTTCATAATGTGGTTCATTTTGGTAGCTGAACATGTTTTCTTCTTGCTGCTCTTCATTCTTACTCCCACACTGCAGCTAACAAGCATCTCGGCTGCACAGTCATCTGTATATTTTTTCCTGTCAAGCTGGGATGTTAACTGCTGTAGGTTAAACCTCCTGCCAAACATGCATTTACACATGTGTCTGAGGGATTTTGTTGCTTTCAAAGCCAGATCAGTTCTCTGCACTTACTCATAGATTGGTTTTGTAAACCACTGTAAGAACCAAGAGGGCAGCACAAGTTACCACTGAAAATAAGTAACAGAAATTCAGATTGTTGTACTGTAAAGCAAAGGTTTCGTGACAGAATTTGCTGCTTTAAATAGCACTCTCTGCCTCGTCCTGGCTGGATAAATAGAAAATCTGTGTTGCATGGTGTGTGACAGTGACATATAAAAACAGTGTGTGAATTCTTTCTTCCCAGTGAAGTTACCTGAGTCATGAAAGCTTACAAACTCTCATCTCACTAAACATACATTAAAATCGATATTTTCATCAAAGCGACATCAACCATCATAAAATAAAGCTGTGGAGTGCAGAATACTTTTCTCTTTAATTTAGGTCCATGAAAAGCCTCATATTGACCTGCACGTTACCTGAGGACTTCCCAAGTAGCAAACTATATATGATTCTCCTATAGTTAAAAGTTTTTGAGATGGTATATTCTTCTGCTCTTACACTCTTATTTTTCCATATTGGTGAAGCAGGGATGAAACTATTTGAAGAAAAGGAAACAAGTGGGTTTTTTTAAAGGGATATTGCCTTATTTAGTAAGAAGGAGCTGCAGATATGATGGCAAGCTGGTGATAGCTGAAGACAAGTCCCTATTAAATCAACAGTAGTGTGTCTATTACTGAACCTATTTTTTTCCAAATTTAATCTGCCATTACTCCTTTCTTCTCTTTCTTTCACTCCCATAAGGGTTTCCCTGAGCTTTAAGTACTTAACCTTGAGGGCAGAAAAAGTGGTACATACAAGGTATTCCACAGTTTATAATTATCAAATTGCAGATGACATTGGGTACTTTGCATTAAGCGTTAGCTGTTCAGAGTTAACGATTCTTTCTTCTTAATCCTATTTTGCTGAAACATAAAGCCTTTTTATTATATTTAATAAACACAGTTTCAAGTGTATCTAGGATATTTGTGTGCAATATGATTACAATTTCATAACTTAAAGAAGAGTAAGATTATGCCTTATTCTGTAAAAATTACTATCCTTACTTAGTATGGCAGATCCTAATAGTTCAAAATTCAATTTGATGTAATAGCCACAATCATTGCAGGGAATGTTGGGAGCAATAGAGAGAATATCTTGTTTGTACAATCTGTCTCCAACAGTTTTCATTCACAATTCATCCATACAGTTGTATTATGTTTTCTGATGTTTTGCTGTCATTAAGTTTGTTTGTTCTCTTCTCTTAATAACATAGTTCTCAATATGGGTCAAACAGACTCTTGTTTCATGGGGTTTCCAGGAAAATATAGGAAAAAATAGGCTTTGGATTGCTAGATGTATACAATGTATGTATACGTGGGTAAGATATATGTAAATCTTTTCATGCGCTACTGCTTTTTAAATACTAACAAGAATATAAAAATCTTGATTGTGCAATATGTTTTATTTAATCATGTATCAAGATAATAGTACCGTGGTACATTCCTGTCTCCATCTTCAAATATTTGTGCTTTTCCACATAAAATCAGAAGTCAGTTAACTTCCTCATTCTCTGTCAAAAATCAGGTTTTTATTGTCTCAGTGAGAAGAGATGTCAGAATCAAACATCTGTGTGTTAGCAGGCTGACAGGAAAGGAGGTGTGCAAGTAGGTCTCTTAGACCTCTTGTCACCAGTTACGTCAGCCATATGAGAAAACTTCTGCACTCATTGATCAAATCCATCAGACAAATGGAGTTGTTTTTATTTAAAATAGGTTTGGAGGGGTGGTGTTGGGTTGTTTTTGGGGTGTTTTTTTAAGCTAAGGTCAGCTTCAGACTAGTCATACTGCCGTTTTGCTTAAAGCATTGCTAATTTCCAGTCTGCTTGAAATTCTGATTTGTTCACACACTTTCATTCTTGTCCCAGCTCTGCCTTCCGCTTGAATATTTCTTATGACCAGGTGCTTGCCTTCCGATGTCTTCATAGTGACTATTTTAATCTTCATGTCTCAGATTATAGCTGTAAAAATCTTCAAATATCATCTTCAAAGCTCTCCAGTCCCTTGATCACTTTAGTATCCCTGTTCTTCATTTGCTTCAGTTTGAATTACTCTTATTTGAACACAGGTAATCAGATTTCTATGCAGGCTTCCAGAAAAGGTCTTGGCAGTTTCATGTACTTATCTTTTTGTTTGATAAGTACCTTATGTAACACACAGAGATGCTGTCAGTTTTACCTTCATATCCTATGGGCTTTCAAGCAGCGTATGGATTTGGTTTCTATGAGCTCAGTGTAGGTCTTTTTGTCTAACAGAATCTTTAAAAGTGGTCTGGTTAAAAAAAAAAAAAGGTATTATCTTGGTTTTATTTATTATCATACATGAGTACGGTGGGCTGACCCTGGCTGGAAGCTCGGTACTCACCAAAGCCCTTCCAACACTCCCCCTCCTCAAATAGACAGGGGACAGAAAATAAAATGAAAGGCTCGGGGGTTGAGGTAAGGACAGGGAGAGATCACTCACCAATTACCATCATTGGCAAAACAGACTAATCTTTGAAAAAAAATTTAATTTATTACCCAAGCAAAAACAGAATAGGATGAGAAATAAATGAGAAGTAAAACCAAATCTTAAAACACTTCCCCTCACCACTCATTTCTTTCCAGGCTCCCACTTTCTCTCTCTCCTCCCATCAGTGGCACAGGGAGACAGGGAATGGCGGTTGTGATCAGTTCATCAGACATTGTCTCTGCTGCTCCTTCCTCCTCAGAGGGAGGACTCCTCACACTCTTCCCCTCCTCCAGCATGGGGTCCCTATCGTCAGAGACAGTCCTCCACCAATTTCTGTAATGTGAATTCTTCTCATGGGTTGCAGTTCTTCACCAACTGCTTCAGCATGGGGCCCTTCCATGGGGTACAGACCTTCAGGACCAGACTGCTCAAGTGTCAGTTCCCCCACAGGGTCACAAGTCCTGCCAGAAAACCTGCTCTGGTGTGGGCCTCTCTCTCTATGGGTGCAGGTCCTACCAAGATCCTGCTCCAGTGCCACTTTCCCATGGGGTCACAGCTTCCTTCAGGTGTCTCTCCCTGCTCTGGCATTAGGTACAGGTGGAATCTCTGCTCCAGTGCATGGAGCATCTCCTCCCCTTCTTTCTGTACTGACCTTGGTGTCTGCAAAGTTTCTCACATCTTTCTTCCCTCTGGGTGCAAAAACTGCTGCTAGGTTGTTTTCCTTGTTAAATAGGTTATCCCAGCTGTTGCTATTAGGCTTGGCCTTGGCAAGCAGTGGGTCCATCTTGGAGCCGGCTGGTATTGGCTCTGTCAGACCTAGGGGAAGCTTCTAGAAACATCTTGCAGAAGTACCCCCTGTAGCTCCCTTTCCCTACCATAACCTTGCCATGCAACCCCAGAACGAGGTGGTGTGCTGGAAGAAGTCTTCCAGTTACATTTTACATGTTGACAGTTTGCAAGTAATGGTCTGGAAAGACGTTTGAGAAAACAGCTGTTTTTTCATTGCCAAAAGGTCATCACGATCTCTCTCATAAGGAGAAGGACAGACATTGCACACACTTGTTCTGACCATACTGGTAAACTGGAAGACAGAACATAGAACACACTGAACTCTTTAGGAAGTGGAAAACTGTGATTTAATTTTTTTTTATGAGAATAGGACTCATGAATTTTGATCTCTGATAGCTGGCAAATTTCCATTTATAAAATTTGCACATCCTCAAATGCTTTTTATAGCCTCGGCCTAGACGGTTGTGCTCTGCATGATTTTATGTTTCAAGAAGAGAGAACTAAAAGCTAGAAATACTACTCACTGATCTCAGCTCATCTGGGAAAGCATGTAGTACATCTGAGGCAAAATAACTAAAAATAAGGAAATAGAAAGTTTTAGCTTTAACTTCAGATTGCCTTTGCACTCGAGAGTTTTCTGGCATTGTTTGTACAATATTGACTTTTATGGTCTTATAACCAATGGCAAGACATTTATTACATACTTTATAATAAAAGTAAACACACTAAAAATAAAATCCATCAATCTTTCGTTATTACCTGCACAAGAAAATTAAAATATCAATCTCAATGTGGAAGATGTATTAGAGATTTAAAGTCGCTGCATACTCCCAAATGATTTTCATAGCTGTGCGATCCAATACAATTTTGCACATCCTTAGAGATGGACAGACACAGATGGGTAAATGCTTGTAAAACAAGAAAGCTGTAGCTTTCAAAAGTGATACAAGTATTTTATCTGGAAAATATTGCAGTGCTTTATGAGTGCACAAATACAGAAACAAACTCGTAAATCAGAACAAATTTCCTCTTATCCTTGGATTCTATGAAAATACAAGTTTCTACCTGTTCAACAAGCAAAAGATAAGAGCTTTATTTCTTTAAGCCAGTAAGGCTGTGTTTTTTGGTTTGGTTTTTTTTTCTTTGTTTTGTTGTTTTTGTTTTTTTTTTAAAAAAATCTTAAGTAGGCCCAACAAAGACAGACCTAACAACACAATTTTCAGCAGATAAATAGTGGGCCATGTTTGATCATGTCTGTGCCATGTAGATTCTTGAATGATGCATTTGGCACCTTGAAGTGTAAATATGGCTTATCAGGTATTCCGCAAACTTGCACTTTGTGTGCTTTGGTTTCTGTGAGTCAACTCTTTCTTTCCCTAAGATGAAACAAATGAAATGCATTAATTTTGATGAAATAATTTTTAGAAGGATGTAAATATACATGGTTAGATAATTTGAAAAGCTTTGAAGGTTAATTGTGTGTCTGCATCGGTGTGTGTATGTGCACATGCGCTAGTGACTAAAAGTTTCATATTACATTTCTAGTAGTAGTAGATTCTGATTGTGATTTTTTGTTTTGCTGTGGCTGGGAAAATGTCATCATTTCATTTCAGGGGCAAGAAAAGTGAAAAATCTATGCTGGGGTTTTTTATTGTTGTTGTTGTTTCTTTTTTTCCCCTTTTTTCTTTTTTTCTTTCCTCTCTCCCCAAACAGATTAATATTTAGCTTAGATCAGTGTCTTGTGTGAGATTTGTGTTTTCACACAGCTGCTGGAAAAAGTTTTGGAGAAATCCTGGAATCTGTTACTAAGAAAAAAGCTCGAACTGGAGATTTCTGGTTTTGACACAATGTGCATATATGTGCATGTACATAGTATACATACGCTAAAAGAAATAGACTAGAAATCGAATGTTCACTGAAATCTTTATTAAATATCATAGCAAAGCTAGTATATAGAGTGAAAATGAAGTCAGTGATAGTACCAATCGGGAGTAGTTGTTGAATTACACTTCATGTGGAGGTATTTCTTCTAACTATTATTTTTCTTATTGTGTGGTTTTACCTTATGCTTAGTATATACCATTGGCTTTTTAAATAGCAGAACCTAAACAAAATTAATTTTATTATTTCTGTAGAACTCAGGGCCCTAGCTGTGGAGCAATACTTACTCTTATATTAGGTATTACCATTTTGCTGGTGCTTGCATGATCTGTGTTCCAGAAGCATATAATTAAATTCAAGAGTAAACTTGAAGTTTAGGATCATAGAAATGACAAAAAAAGTTATAATAAAGTTAACTAGCACTTATTGCCAGTGTTTCTAAAGCAGCCTGTTTGTCAGCAAACTTCCTGAAGATGGAAACATAGACTGATTTAAATTGGGGAGGTTCTCTGGTGTTCGATTAACACCAACTCACCCCCACCAAACATGGCCAAGTTTAATCAGGTTGCAAAGGGCTTTCTCCTGTCACATTTGAGTATTTCCAGGGCCAGATTTCACAATTTCTCTTGGCAATTTATTTCAGTCCTTGGCTGCTCTGAAGTTGGAGCACCTCTACCCCCAAATCTAAGTTTTAAGCACAGTTTCCTTTCTCGTGACTTGCATCAATGACATCCCTTCTTGTCCCTGTGTACTTTTGAGAAAAATCTTCTCTACATGTTCCTCTTAGGTATATGGAGACAGGATTAAGATTCCGCCTTCCAATAGCAGTTGTTTCTCCAGGCTGAACAAACCCAGTACCATCAGCCTCCCATCACATCTAGAGTCCTAGATCCTGACTGCTGTGATGGCTTTCCATTGAACTTGATCTGATATGTTAATGTCTTCCTTGTACTGGAAAGCCCTAGATGGGACACAGTACTCCAGCCTCAGTCTCACAAGTGAAATATAGAGGAAAAGTATAATTTCTCTTGGTCTGCTGGTTGATCCTTTACTCTTCTACAGCTTGGGGTGCAGCTGTGTGTCTTTGCTGCCAGAGCACATTGCTGCCAGGTCTGTTTCTGCCAAACTGTTTCTCAGTCAGCTGGCATCACACTGTACAGTTCCATGGTGTTATGCTATCCTGAGGGCAAAACTTTACATTTGCCTTTGTTGAATATCATGATATTTGTGTCATGATGTTTCAGAGGGATCTTGACAGCATGGAGAATAGCAGTCCTACCTTTCAGCAACTGCACTGCTCCCTGGTTTGATGTCATCCTGAACTCGATCTCCCATTGCAATAAAAGCTAGTAAAGAATATCAGCTCTGTTATCAAGCCTCTAGGAATCAACTAGCAACCAGCTACCAGTTGAGCTCTTTACTGGTGGTCACAACACTCTGAACCTTGCAGTCCATCCAGTTTTCTCCCTGCCTCACAGTACAGTTATCCATTTCATGCTCAGTTGCATCTATTACAAGGCTACTGTGGAGATCCTTGTCAAAGGCTTTGTTGAAGTCATGCTAAACAACATCCCCTGTTCTCCCCCTAGTCCTCAGATTGGTCAGACATGATTCACCCTTAGTGACTCCATGTTGTCTCTTCCAGCCTTTTATTAAACTGAAAGTTAAAATCTGGAAAAGATACACAGTTTGCTGGAGGTCTGACACTGTTGAAATGCAAAACGAGTCATTACTGTTTAATGTCTTCATTATTGGCCTGGACAACAGAGTGCATACTCAGCAAGTTTCCAGGTGATAAAAAACCTCAGAGGAATGGCTAATCTACAAGATGATTGGGCTGCCATTCACAGGGATCTTGACAGGATGGAGAAATAGGCAAACAGAAACCTCGTAGACCTTAATGAAGAGAAATCCGAAGTCTTGCACCTGAGAGGAATGAATAACCCCAGGCACCAGTGTGGATGGGGGCTGACCAGAACGTGGGTCTGCAGAGAAGAGCCTGGGGATGCTGGTGCTAACTTGTCCTTGTGGCAAAGGACCAACAGCCTTCTGGGTTGCATTATGCAGAGTGCTGCCAGCAGGTTGTGGGAGGTGATTGTTCATGTCCACTCAGTACTGGTGAGACCACAGCAGGAATGGTTTAAGGACTTGGCATGTCAGACATGAGGAGAGACAAAGATCTGGAATTGTTTAGCCTGGGGAAGAGAAGTCTCTGTGGAATCCTTTTTAGGTGTGTAAATTCCCTTCTGGGGAGGGGTAAAGATGATGCAGCTGGACTCTTCCCAGTGATGGCCACTGGCAAGATGAGAGGTGATGGACACAAAGTGAAATACAGAAAATTGTGTTTAAACATAAGAAAAAAGATTTGTTTGTTAAGGTTGATCAACCACTGCAAATGATTGCCCAGAGAACCTCTGGAGTCCCCATCTTTGGAGATGCTCAATACTGAAACAGACATGGTCTGGGCAATCTGCTTTAACGTCTTCATCTCTTTTGCTTTCCAAAAAGTGTCATATAAATGAAAACAGGCTTTTAGGCCATACTGGTTTTGAGAATAAAGAAGAATGTTGCAAAGGGTAGGACCGCGCTGTTTCTGTCATGGTACTGTCCTCTAACAAATGACCTACATGCATCTACAGTGTTCCATAATAATGTGGAAATCAGCACTGATAGATCAATTAACCATTCATTGTACATAGCTTCTGGAAATAGGAAGGACAGAATTGTTTAATAAATTGACAGTGAAATATTACATGCTTTTAAATTGATTCAATATTTGAAACTATTTAAAAACGAAAGGTCAAAATGTACTGTAATGGAGTTTAATGTAAGACATTAGAAACTTTAAAAAAATCAAATATATTGATTTTGTAGTCTTTTTCTAGGTAGAAATAGCAAGTACAATTTTACAGAATTCGTTATAATTTTTTTTCAAAGCAAATTACTTACACCTTAGAAGAAAGCATTACATTATTCCCAGAACAGATTTCTTAACGAGAATACCTTTAGATGTATACACCTATAAGTACCTTTCTGAACTAATCTTTTGTTCAGTGCAGCATTTTTAGTTTTGTAGATTGAAGGGCTACTATTTTTCATTTTTTCTTTCCCCCTGAGTTTCTTTTCAAAAGAAGCTGCTGTTCTGAGTTGGAGCATAGACTTTAGTTTCAGTGCCATTCTTGCAAGAAAATCCAGCATTTCTGCTTCTCCTATTTGTTAGTGATAACTAACCCTAACCCAACCCTAGTGTTCTATTTTCATGATGAGTATAGTTATTATCCCACTCAAAAAGGATTTTATTTTTCTGTGACTCTGGAAGTACACTTGTATGTGTATCTTCTATTTATGCATGAAACTGCAAAGTACAACACTTACTGTAGTCATGTGGACAGAGTATAATGGGCTGTGCATCACAGTTCTTAAACATCTTGACATATGCCCTGAAATTTTCTGTAACCCTGATTTTCTCCACAGAGCTTCTGAAATTCCTCCCAGTGTTGTAGTTCCAAAGCTGTCAACCATATCAAGGGACTCTGACTTCCTCTTAACTTATGGTTTTTCCTTTGTGTGTGGTTTTGCCCATGGCCACCAATATAAGAAGTTAATGTTAGGAAACACATACAGGATTTTGATAAAGGGACTATGGAACAGCAAAAAGAAAGCAAGTTTGCTTTTGGCTGAACTTAGGTGCAACCCAGAAGACTTTCCTTTTCTTTTTTTTCTCCCTAGAAGATCAGGGAAAAGAAAAAATATCATGTATGTTTCTGAAGTCTTGTAACACTATAGAGTAACTGAAGGAACTGAAGGAAGAACACACACCTTGCTCCTTCCTTTCTTCTTTCTTGTTCCCATTTTTCTTAATTTGAATTAAGCTGCTTTCTGACTTGTTGCTGTCAGATTCTGACTACTATATGTGTCACTGGCCTATAAAAAATGAGCAGCTGATTCACAGAAGGGTGAAACTGTTGTCTTTCACTGTCATAAGCAGTGTGAGCTGTTTGCTATTCAGGCCTCTAGTTGATCTTTGCAATCCAGTTGGTAATTGTGACTTTTGAGGGGAAAAATATCCATTGTGTTAGCCTGAAATCATATTCAGATTGAGTCTCAGACTAGTCCTTTCAGCAAAGGTTGGGAAATGAATTTTCATAGTTCTATAATTGATTTCAAATCTAGATGCTTTGGGTAAAAATTGATAGGAATTTGTCTGCCACAGACCTCAAAACCTTCTGAATCAATTAGAAGGGATCTCTTTTTTATCTTAACCTTTTAAACCAAATTACAGAAAAACAGCATCCTACCAAAACAGGACATTACATTGCCAGAAGTTGTCATGACAGATCTGAGGTCAGCATGGGAAAAAAATGTATAGGCATTTGTATTTTGTTTCTTTCAATTATTAACCACTCTGTCTAATGTTAGGTGGTTTCTCTGTTACGATGAATCAGAAAGGGATGGATGATGAAATATAATATATCCAACAAAATGAAGGAAACTATGTAAGTGAAAGTAAAGGATTACTGTGTTTAGGGTGCTGTGGATATGGTTTCAAGTGGCACTTCATCTGAGAATGAGTAATTTGTTAAATATGAGTTTGATGTGTGCTAGGAAGCAAAGTTCACACAGGTTCTTCTGTCGGTTGTAATGGTGAAGATAGACTCTTGAGCAGGAAATCTTAAAAGATCAATCTGCTTGCAATCCCATTGTATATGTATTTTGCTTTTAAAATACTAAGACTAACCAGCTTATTTCCTAAACACTGCATTTTTTTTTTTTTAATATGGGAAGGACTTAAGAAAAACAAGATAATACATGGTATCTGAGAACACCCTAATAATTTAGGTCAATATAAAAATTCCATTATCTTCAGTATTTCTATGTAGTATGGTCTGTACTTGTTCTCAGTACACATCAAATTATTTCATGAATCAAGCTTCTTGACAATGAAAGATGCTCTGACACTGGTGATTCTACTAGCTTCCTCCAGGAACTGACTGCAGATTCTCAATCCTGGTGACAGTAGACCTCAGTTACACTACAGAAAAATATGTATCTTTTGCTGAAAACTTGACAATGAAGGTAAAGTTTGATAGGCATATATAACTTTTGCATATGATAGCTTGGGTTAACTGGAACTCTCACAACCCAAAGATTAAACTATTTTGGTTACTGTTACGAAACTTCAAAGAATAATTCATTTTAGGACCAGGCTAGGAGATGTGCAGATGAATTTTTCTGACTACCTCAATAGACTTCAATCAAAGTTTTAGAGAAGCACATAAATAATGTAGTTGTATGCTTCATCCTGACAAGTGGTGGAGTCCTGTGAACTATTGCACGAACATGGCTGTCATTCTCAGATCACTCATCTTTTAGTGGTTTTTAGGAGGTGGTGATAAAATCCATCTCAGTTTCAGAATGCCAAATCCTTTTTTTTCTTTTTTCGGGGGTGCGTGTGTGGAGGTGAGGGGGCAGTTCTTGAAAGATGTAGTGGTTAGAAGAGGCAGAAAAACATCGTATTGTAGAAGACATCTTTTACACAGAGGACTGCTTTGCTACAATACAGTTTCAACAGTTAGCCAATGACAGTTGTCATGTATATGGCAAATGTAGTTTTGCTGTGATCTGTTTTCCTTGGAAATTGAGTTTATCAGAAATCATAGTGTCTTTGAATAATGCATTTTTTCTGGGTAGCACACCCACTCATAAAAATAAACACTGAGTTTTGAGATTTATAAATATTGCTGCATGTACCAGATCTTACGATGAAACTGCTTTGTATTAGTGTGTTTTGTAAAAATGTTTTGATTGAAAATAACAGAAAGAGAGTTTCTGGTTTCAAACACAGCTATTCTCCTGTGCCAAAGCATGTAACAAAATTTTGTTTAACTTGAGTTGCAAACTTACCATGACTAAAGCAGCAAAAAGGGGAAAATTTAGACAGGTAGTATTTTTAATAGTGCTGTAAAACATAATAGCATATAGCAATATATGCTATAGCATATAATGGATCACTGTTACCAACTCTTTGGAATGTGAATTAGTATCTTTATTTTCTTCTAATTAGTCCTATGTCTTCTAATTACCTTATTTTATTTTGCACATATTCATTCTCATATGTGAATAAAACACTGACTCTCCAATACGAATGAGCACATCCAAATAAATACTGTGTTCTGATAAGGTGACACGAAAAAGGCTGGGTACCATATTGGTTGCTTCTAGCTTTGGTAGCTACTCACTCAGCAACCTTAAGTAGTTCCTGCAATGCCCAGAAATCTTAGATCTCTGATCTGCAGCATTGGTAGAATATTCACCTCACTTGTCAATCATTAGTGTTAGGTGGCTTTTGTTACTGTGTTAATATTTATAGAAGATTTGGGGATTTTTCCCATAAAAGAATGTTGTAAGCAAAAGTATTATCTTAATTTTTTAAACTTTATGTTTTTTTGCCATTTCTGAATTTTCCTATATAATTTGGGTTGCAACTTAAGTGGAATTAAAATCATTTAAATGCCAGCGTGACTGTTTGACAAATGAATTAAGGGTGTGCTTTCAATAATTGAATTTCATGGTATAATGGGGCTTAATTAGCATTGATGTATTGATATAATGCTTTACAACACTCTGAGGATGTGCATTTATTGAGTAATTAATCCCCTCAACATGCAGGTTAGTGAGGTCAGTATGGTTATGTTTATTCTGCAGATGGACAGAGTAAGGAGAGAGAAGTATGAGTTGAAAGAATTTGTCCATAAAACATGGAGCTCCTGAAATAATACTTGAATTACATGTGAGCTTTTCAGACCACCATTTCTTTGATGAACACATTTGTCTTTTGCGCTCTGTTCATGACATATTTCGCTTCCTGAACTTATTTGTTCTGCTCTAAAGGAAATTAAACAATTTTAATTTGTACCACTTCAATGAAAGGAATGGCATGCCATTAATAACTTTCAAATGAGATTGAGAACAAAACCAATTCCATTTTCTTCCTCCCCAAGACAAGCTTTTGCTTTTCCTAGGTGGAGGAGTATTTCCTTTAAACTGATAACTAGATAAGGAAATCTGTCCCAAATAACTAGTGCTTACAAATGGTAGTAACTTTCAGCAATTTAAAAAAAAAAAAAAGTCCATTCTTACCAGCCCCATGTCACTGCTTAGTCATTGTTTCCTTCATATTTTCTATTTCTGTGAACAATGATTGATGTAATTTATTTTCTAGAACCTGGAGTCATTTGAAAACAAGCAGATAATCAAACTTTTAAAATATACTTTAGATTGTAATTTACTGTCAAAGACAAATTAATTACTGGATTCTTTTAAATTGCTATTCTACCAACTGAAATGAAAACTGTACATAAATTGTCTTCTAGTGCCTCAATCTATAATGATTTTGTATTAATATTTTTTCAATATTTACAGAATAAAAGACTAAATGAAAACTTTTTTCAATTCATGCAGAATTTGGAGAAACAGCAAGATTCATAGGATATTTAGTTTGAAAATAGATCTGCTAGGAACTTCGCTGAAGGGCTCAAACTGAGTTTGAAATTAGCTTTAAAAGTGATTGTATCTATTATAATCTGAAAACTTTTGTGGAAATACATTCCATACCCTATTTCCACCTTATTTATATGACAAATGCTGTTTAAAAAAAAAAATGCAGCCAACTATTTAATTATAGTTGTTTAAAAAGTATTTTTTACTTAATTCTGCAGATTTTAACAAACATTTTTTTTCTTCTTTCTTTTGACAGTATTACCTAGTCATACTTGTGGCAACCCAGGAGAAATACCTAAAGGAGTACTTCATGGAACAAGATTCAACATTGGAGATAAAATCCGATACAGTTGTATCTCTCGTTATATCCTAGAAGGCCATGCCATGTTGACATGTATTGTGAGTCCTGGAAATGGTGCATCGTGGGATTTTCCAGTTCCTTTTTGCAGAGGTAAAATTGAATATATGAAATGTCTTTAAACTAATAAGAAAATACTAAAATGGCAGATTTTTTTTAACTTTCTACATGTAAATGTACTGTCTAAAACTACACCATTTAAAACTATAATCACAATTCATAAGCAATGACTCTTCAGAGTTTGCATTCAGAGGTAGATGCTATCTGCTGATCTTTTTTCCTTCTCATTTCCATGGGGGATAGCTATAGCAATTTGATGGTGAGACCTGCCAAATGCTTTTGCAAATTTCTGCTTTTGGAAATTTTCTACTGTGAGGGAGAGGCTTCAGATCAACCATAATCACAGAATTAGAGAATGGTAGGGGCTGGAGGAGACTACTGGAGATTATCTAGTCCAACACTTCTGCTAAAGCAGGATCATCTAGAGCAGTTTGCACAGTACTTTGACAAGGTAGTTTTTGAGTATCTCCAGAGAAGGAGACTCCACAAACTCTGAGCAATTTGTTCCAGTGCTGTGTCACCCTCATAGTAAAGAAGTTTTTCCTCATGTTCACACATAACTTCCTGTGTTCCGGTTTGTGCCCATTGCCTCTTGTCCTGTTACTGGGAACCACTGAAAAGAGTTTGGGCCCATCCTCTTGACACCTGCTCTCTAGACATTTATAAGCATTAATCAGATCCCCGCTCAGTGCTCACCAGACTAAACAGACCCAGTTCTCTCAGCCTTTCCTCATACAAGAGATGCTCTAGTCCCCTCACTGTCTTTGTAGGTCTCTGCTGGACTACTCCAGTAGTCCCCTCTCTTTTCTGAACTGGGGCACCCAGAGCTGGACAGTACTCCAGGTGTGGCCTCACCAGGGCAGAATAGTGGGGGAGGATAACCCACTTGGACACACTCTTCTTAATGTACCCCAGGATACCATTGGCCTTCTTGGCCACAAGGGCACATTGCTTACTAATGGAGACCTTGTTGTCTGCTAGGACTACCTGGTCCTTCTGCACAGCACTGCTTTCCAGCAGGTCAACTCTTAGCACCCATTTCTGTTTTAAAATTTCATGAGGTTCCTGTCTGATTTTAAACACTTGGCCTCTGCTATCTAAGCCTGATGCTCCAGATACAGTTTCTCACTCATATCATAAGCCACCCATCCAGTCCACATGCCCTCAATTTGACTATAAAGGTATAGGGTGAACTCTGTTGAAAATTTTCTTAGCATAAAAGAAAGCAGTCAGGTTATCCAAGGATGATTGGCACTGGCAAAGCTGGCTGTTCCTGTTCACCTTTTGTCCTTTTTATGCCTGGGAATGGTTTTCATAAACACTTCTTGCATAATTTTCTGAAGTTTTAAGGTAAACTTGACTGGTACACAGTTTCTGGGATCCTATGAGTTCTTTTTTTTTTTTTTTTTGAAAATGAGAAATAAAAAAATATCTAATATCTTTTTTTCTAGTCACTGGGAATCACCCTTAATTGTCACAGCCTTTCAAAGATGATACAGAGCACACCAAGAACCTTAAGGTGCATTCTGCTAAGTACCATGAAGTTGTACATATCCTGTATAGTTCTGTAGTGCCTTGTGTTGTTTCTCCTTTGCTGTAGCTACTACTTTGCTTCCCAAAAATTCCCTATTTTATTGAGAGTCATGAAGCCTGAGGCATTTGCTAATGGAGGCATAAAAGGGTCATTGGGTGTCTCAGCCTTTTCCATGTCTTCATCACAAGGTCACTTAGCCCACTGAGCAGCAGGCCACCATGTCCTTCTTTTTCCTTTTGTTGCTGATATACAAATAGAATGGTTTCTAGAGTAGCTGCTTCCCTTGAGAACCAGAGCCTGTGGTTCAGCTTCTATTAATTTGAAAGTTTTGGCCACTTCTTGATTAGTGGGCCTGTAGCAAATACTATGACCTCCCTTTCTTATTCTAGCCCACAGGACCTCAGTGAGCTTGTTGCCTGTTGTGATGCAGAGCTGTACTCATTCAAGATCCTGCTTTGTTTAGAGTGCAGCCTCTCCTTTTCTTCCTGCTTTTCCTAAGAGCCCATGTCTATCCATTGCAGCCCACCAGTCAGGTGAGCCGTGCCACTAGGTCTCTGTAATCTCGATGACACCACAGTTCTGTGACTGTACATGGACTTCCAGTTTGTCTGGTTTGGTTCCCGAGCAGGACATAGTTATGTACAGGTGTGTCATCTGGGCTTCCAGTAATGTTGCCTGTTCTCCCACTTGGTCTTCACTCCTGAAAATCTTAGTGTCGAGCTCTCCTCACTAGATCAGACCACCTGTTGCCCTGTTCAGCCAGGCAGATCCCATGATTCCTCTGCTGCCTTCAGTCCTTGAAGAGAATCCAGTGGTCAAAGAAGTGAAAGCTCTTTCAACCTTCACCAGCTGCTTAAGCAAGTTTTGTTCTGCAGAAATTGGATGCTACTGCTGAGCTGTCCTGCTTCCCCCTCTGCTCTCTTCTGCCTTTCACCCTAATCCCATGCCTTGTGAACACCCTTTACTGCTCAAATTTTTCCTTGAAAGCACTATTGGTACCCATGTGGAGGAGCAGTAAAGGTAGTTGCAGTTGCTGTATCCTGTAATAATTTGTAAAGGTTTCTTGTGACTGAAAGGTCTTAGATTGGTTAACAATGAAAAAACCAAGAGCGATTTCATAGAATCACAGAATCACAGGCTGGTTTGGGTTGGAAGTGACATCAAAGATCATAACATTCCATCCCCCTGCCATGGGCAGAGACACCCTCCACTAGCCCAGGTTGCCCAAAGCCTCATCCAACCTGGCCTCAAACACTGCCAGGGAGAGGGCAACCACAACTGCTTTGTGCAAACTCTTACAGAATCTCATCACCTTCACAGTAAGGAATTTCTTCCTCGTATCTAATCTAGTGCTTCAAAAACAGGTAAGAAACATATTACTTTTTCTAATCTTTCAGTTGTCTGATCTCAGATTTTTTTTTGACTTATTTTTGGTCCTAGTAAAAAGTGATAAACAGGTTTCAGAAAAATATACATCATAATTTCATGGTGTTATTGGTGCCTACTAAATATTTGTTCTGTTTCTGCAGATGTGGTATGTTTACCTAGCTTTGCTGGTGCTGAAAAATTATTTTCTGCAATTTTCTTGCTTACTAGTTTTTAGAAACATTAAGAAGCTGGTGTCCAGTAATTTATACATTATCTCATTGTACAAAGGCTGTTTCTGCTAGGAAAATTCCTAGTGAATTACTAATCATCCAGGAAGATGTAGACATCATTGACATCTATGCCATTTTGTTTCCCTGGCTGCTACTTAGTTGCAGAAGTTCTGCCTTTAAAGCTATGTGGAGTGTAGTGGGACTGAGCTATTCTGGAGATTTATTGATGAGTTATTATGAACTCTGATCAGAAATCGAAGGCATGGTCAGTGGCATTTTCAGAAAGATTAGATAATTTTATTGTCAAGACATTTGCTTTATCTCATTTTTTTTCTCCCCCATTTTCTTTCAATAACGTATGATTTCTTTCTTTTCATAAAGTATGATAGGAAATAGCTGTGTATCCCCCCCCCAAAAAAAAAATAAACAACCAAACTAAACAAATCCAATCCCTAAAGAAAACTTCAGAGGCAAATTCTAATAAAAATGAGGTAAATATTAAAACTTTGTTCTCTTTTTCCATATGGGAGCCATGGAATAGCTTCTGCTACTAGAAGCAAACCAAGAAGTTTAGCCTTAGTTTCTGCAAAAAATTGTATAAGTGACTTACAAAAATTGGCAGAGAGAACCAATGGCTCACCTAAATTCTATTCATCTTTTGTCCTGACAATTAAAATATCTTTGCTGTCTCAGTCTTGGCTACCAAAACAGTGTCACCCAAAACATTTGTCACCTTTATCTTGAGGTTGAAACACTGTGCAGTAGAATCTGAAACATTTTGAAAGTTAATTTCATTCATTGCAGTAACTCCACTAATAGCTGATTTATGATATGTGACTACTTCTAAATGAACTTTGTATAATTAGGCTCTCAATTCTCAGTAATTTTGAGAATCCCTAGTTGATTATAGTTGCACGAGTCTAGATTTTTATGAAGCTAACATTAGGAATACAAATTGGATTGGTGATATTACAATGGTAAGCTTTTTATCACAATGAAAACAGAAGAACATGTAATACGTTATTGTTAAAAAGACACACAATTACTGGAGGGAAAAGAAGAATAAAGAAAAACTACAAACCAGGAAAAGGCATCATGTGTTGGAAAGGTCCAAAAGGATTAAGTATAATAATTAATCAGGTTCCAGTTTTAAGCAATATTACCAGAGAAATACTTTGGTGAGGAATATGTAATCGAGAATGTTTTATTAGAATAGATAAAGGGACAAAATGTTTATGGTTCACTGTAGAGTAAGATAAACTAAATACAGAGATTCAGAGCTGATATTTTTAAAACATCTAGCAAAGGGAAACTGACATTTTTTATGTTACCCATATTTCTGAGGTAGCAAGCAATTCTCTGATGTAATTTCTTCTCAGCCTCTGAAGTTCAGACAAATATGACTAGTAAGTTTAAAGGAGAAAAAGATGTCCCAATCCCATAATTTATCCATGTTTGTAAAAAGAATTAGAAAAAATAAGGGAAAGAAAAATAATTTTTCCCGACAATTCTGCTTATTGATACTGCATCACACAAGAAGAATATCTAATTTTTAGAGTGACATGGCAGACTCCAGCCTGAACATCTTTATTCACTTTCAGAACCATCTGAATTGATGCAATGTTTACACTGAGATGAAATTTCAATGCAGCTGTTGTGACTGGTTAGATAAGAAAGCAGAGAAGTGTTTCAGGAAAAGGAGATAGGATATAATGTTCAATATCTTACACTGCATTGTATGCAAGTATGTGTATTGATATGTAGATAGACAGATATAAAATAAAACTTAAAATTTATGTTTATATGTTCTAACATGTATCAGTAAATATGGAGGGACCCAATAAAAAAAATTAAAAGATGCTAGGTCAAAGCTGGATCTGTGCAATAAGGTGACTAGAAAGAGGGACAAGAAGTGAACCAGAGAAACAGTGCAATGGAAACATAAAAAATATACCCAGAACAATATAGTAAAGTCAGAGAATGAAAAAGAGGAATTCAGTTGGATCATTAGAATCGCATGCAAAGTTAACATCAGTAGAAGATATAATGATTTATTAAATATTAAAAACAAACCTCAGGGGTAGTCATAAAAAGATGAAGGATTTTCTAACTGCACACAGACTTGTGGGAATAACTGGATTAAATTTCCTAATTATTAAAAAAAGTATATATGTGAAGCATGCAACAGTCATTAATTCGCCCTTAAAGAATTTAGTCTTTTTTCTTTTTGCTTCAAAATTAGATCTTTACTGTTAATTTGTTGTAGACAGTTATTTTAAGGGATCATTATCGGCATTAAAATAAAAAAATATATTCTCAAGTGAAGGATTATCATATCATGGGAAAACAACTTAGGATATTTAATTGAAAAAGATATCCAGAAGACTGATCTTCTATTTCTGTGGGGGAAAGAGTATGAGATTACAGACTGTTTATTAATTTTTGAACTTCTAAATCTAGCTATCCTCTGTTAAGACCCAATTTTTGTATGAATAAAGGTGACAGAGCTTTGGTTTTTAGTTTGCTCCAGAACATACTGTCAGCTGCCAGGCTAACAGATAGTTTGTCCATCACTTTTTCTGTCTTATTTGTAATTTTATTTATCAGTTTTCCTCTCCAGAGTGGATGTTGGGAAAAAAGGTCTTTTGTTTACAAAAAAACCCCCAAACTGATATAATAGATTAAATAAGAATTGTAAAAGGCTACTAAATTAAGCCCAAAGTTTGCAAAGAAAAAATGGACGAATCTCAAGTCCTGCAAAATACAAGACTATCCCAAAGTCCAGTACTGTCAGGGCCAATAACTACATGACCACCCCACTGGACACTGGGGTCTGCTTAGATCACTTAAATGTCAAAGCTAAAATGTCCAAAGTAGCACTAAAGCTTCAATTGGTGCCCATAGTTGCCTAAACAAATTGCAACAGTTTTTTGCTTTTCTATTTTGTACATACTAACTTGAGTGTGAAATCTGACATTTTAGTAAACAAAAAATAGTTACTCTTTTCCTAAACCACGATAATTTCTGAAGCTTTAACAAAATAAATCCCAGTCTTCTTAGAGAGCAATTCAAATTATTTTAAAGTGCCCTTTGAAAACTCTGGAGAGAGAAAAAAAATCATCTTAGATATGTGGTCTAATGAGTATTTAATTTATGTAAAGTTGATCAACAGCAAGAGAAGAAATTGAGAAAGGGAGGGAAACTGATTAGAGCACTTATCTGGGATGCAGTACATCTGGATTCAAATTATGATAGGAAAAAAAACCCACAACCTTCTGACACACTTTAAAAAATCCACAAAAAAAAGCAAACCCAAAAACCAACAGATAAGAAGCACAGTTTTTTCAATTTTCTTTTATCTTTTGAAAATAAAGTCTATAAAAACCTAAATTACTAAAGAAGATTATCAAGTAGAGGTGAACTTTTTGATGGTTAAGGAGCTTGCTGCCAGTTGGAACTAGATTAAATTCAATCAGAATGTGTAATGCTACAGCATTATAACACTTAGCAATGTTTTTGATCTTCATGAATCTGGCAGTTTAGCAGCTTGACAGTTGGCATTGACATAGTAAAATTTATTTTTAAAATTGGCATATATACTGTGGCTTGGATTTAGATTTTTATCAATAAGACATTTTAAAATGGTAATTTTAAAGTCTTACTGCAAAGTCATTTACCTAACTACTCATATTAACCATTTCCAAAATATCCAAAGCACATATCTGTGAAAGCAGTCATTCTTGATTATTTCATAGATGTGTTTTATTGAAGAGTTATATTAATTGAGGTACAGTTGTCTGCATTTTAACAAATGAAGTACTGAATGATGTAATTTAAGAAAGAATTGAGCAAATCACAGATTCCTGTGATATCTCAAGTTGGAAGGGACCCAAAGGTCGCAGTACCACCTAAACCAAAACCATGTGACCAGAAGTGTTGTCCGGATGCTCCTTGGCTTGATGCCATGACCACTTCCCTGAGGAGCCTGTTCAGTGACCAAACTCCCTCTCAGTGAAGAACCTTTTCCTAATGTCCAATCTGAACTTCCCCTGATGCAGCTTTCTTCCATTTCCTCACGTCCTGTCCCTGGTCACCAGAGAGAAGAGATCAGCACCTTCCCCTCTGCTGTCCTCCTTGAGGAAGTTGTAGATTACAATGAGGTCAGCCCTCAGCCTTCTCTGCTCCAGGCTGAACAAACCAAGTGACCTCAGCCACTCCTTGTAAGCCTTGCCCTTGAGAACTTTCACCATCCTGGTTGCTCTCCTCTGGGTACAGTCTAATAGTTTGATGTCCTTCTTATATTGAGGCACCCAGAAGTGCACCCAGTAGTCAAGGTGGGGCCACTCGATGCAGTGCAGAGTGGGACTGTCACTCCCTGGACTGGCTAGTTGTGCTATGCTTGATGCACCCCAGGGCACCGTTGGCCCCTTTGGCTGCCAGGGCGCACTGTTGACTCACACTCACATCAACAGAAGCCCCCAGATCTCTCTACACTGGGCTGCTCTCCAGCCTCAGTAAATAAAGAACTGTTTCAGTGATAGTTTTAATAAGGCATTATAATTAATGTATTCCCATCGCTCATTCAGCACTCTCTGAAGCTGCTGTTTTCTTTAATTGATAAGACTTAGAAAATATCACTCAAAATGGCGGTTTGTCATTTGATAACGATTTATAAAATATCCCTCAAGTTTTTTAATTGCCTCTATTCTGTTGCTAGTAATAAAGAGGTAAGGCAATTACTACAAATGACATAACAAGAAAAAAAACTTTATTACTATGAATTTTGTGCTTTAAGTCACAAGTACATTTTTATTAGGTATTTTACAATAGTAATGTAGTAAAATGATGTTTCAAATGAGAACCTGTCTGTATAAGCTAAAGTTCAATTGCCAATTCTGATAATTTAAATTCAGGTGGTAAATTAATTTTGAAAAGATAAATGGGTTTTAGATTTTTTTTTCATTTGTTTGTTATTATGCAATAAACTTTTTTACTTGGACAAAGATTTTGTTTATATATGAAAAAAGCATATAGAGTGCAGAACATTGTACTCAAATTTGTAAAAAATACCCAAACCAGACATTTCTGAGGGAGATCGAGAGAAAAGACCACTAAAATGATTGACTGTTGAAAAGATATCTAAAGCAGCTTAAATAAGGAAGATTTCTACAATACCTTTTCTGTTCTTTCCCTGTCCTTGGATTTCTGCTTAGCAGGGTTTACATCTCACTTGTAGCAAGATCGCATTTGTGCAAAGCACAACTTACCAAAATTACCAGATTGTTATTTTTTGTAAAATAACTCTTTCTAGTTTGAAGAAAAATGTTCCTAAAGGTTTCTTTTGATTTTTACATACATTACTGTAGTGTTTATCTGTTTTATCTAAGCTACACATCTATGCAGTATAGACATTTTTTAAGTGGTGCCAGCCATGTATGTTTGCATACCTATATTATCAAAGTTGCAGATTCTCTAAATCCAGACCACCTAATTCCTGACTACTGAGAGATCCAAATGTTTATAGTTTTATATTTCAAGTAGTCATTTATGCTGATACAAACAGCACTTTGTGCAGTTGCTTACAACTTGAAAATAACCTTGAGTGTTTGGAATTAATTGCTTGCGCATTTTAAAATGCAATTTGTTAATCACTTAGAATTTGAATTCATGAAGCCTGAGGCACTATCTACTATCAGATTACTCCAAGCGTAGTGATGCGTTAAGATTCCCAAGCACTGTTCTAGCTCTCTCAAAAGCATAACATAGAGAAGGCCATGGCCAACAAAGATGGTTATTACAAGGAGGCCAACTAGCTCTGGGGCCAACTGGTGAAACACAGCGTATGTCCATCGAGTATATGTCTCCCGCTACTCCTCTGAGTGATGTGGCCACATCCTGCCTGTCTGTGCTCTATTACCTTTTAGCATTCAACAGTCTGGTTGCATTTGCCTGGGTGCCACCTCTGAAGAAGGAGGTCTCCAAACCACAGGCTCCTGGAACATGAGAAATATGTCAGAGGAAGGATCATTCTGTGCAGCTGCTTTCAGCTGCAGGCTTTCCTAACACATCCACATTGGTCAGAGAGGGAATACTCTCTGGGCCAAGCTAGTTTCTGTGGTCTTACCTGACTAATATTCCCTTTCCATTTCTAAGCTAACTTGGTTTCTTGCAAACCTTAAAAATGGTTTTATGAATAGATTAAAAAGCTATGCATGCCTCTGGGCAAATATCTATAGTAGTCTGAGTTCCTTTGGCTTTTGTTGGTAATTCACAGTGTATAAATTTAGATTTTTGCATGTGGTTGCCAGAAATAATCAACTACATAAGCCTTCCTTGTCAGCTGTAAAAGTCAGAGCTTTAGAGCTAAGAGCTTATTCAAGGGCTGTGCAGCAGAAACACTGAGTAGCATTGTAATTACCACTAGCATCTTACTTAATGTCAGTATAAACACAGTGGGAGATGGTGTCATTGAGAATGTTGTCATAACAAAATTTAAAAGCAAGTGGCTAGCATCAAAGAGTAACGTCTGACAGGATTTTGCACATCTTGGTGGTTATCCTGGTTGGGAAAAGCCCGATTGCTGACTTTCAAGAATACAGGTAGAACCTGTATGCTTTGCCAACTGTAACTCATACTTCTACATTTTGATTCTTAAAAAAAAAAAAATTAAAAATCCCACAGTGTGATGACAAAATATGAACAAGTAGAAAACCTGGGAGGGGGAAGGGACGGCGTAAATTAAGAGATTTTGGGTTTTGATGGTTCATTCAAACTCTGATACTGATGACTGCAGTGGAGATCAATAACTCAGTGTTAGTTTCATCACTGAAGTATTGGCACAGGTTGTATCAAGTTAATTTGTTTTTCTTTGCTGGGTTAGATGATGATCTGAAGTGTTTGAAGGCTATACAGTTTAAAAAAAAGAAAAGGATAAAAGGGTCATTCTAGATATTCTTGATTCTCCTTTCTGATTTATTATAGTTTTACAATAATTTAAAATTATTGTAATCTTTGCATGCATTATGCATCAGGAGTTTAGGCTCTGATCCTTGGCTTTATCCACTGGTTCTTTAATTTTCACTTCCTTTCCCCTTTCATCCCTCAGAGGCACAATGGCCCTTTCAATTTGTACTGTAGAAAAAGCCAGGAATTGAGGAATCAGAGAAATGGCCTGATTTCACCAACAAAAAAGAAATCTTTTAGGAGAGTAGATCTACTCCACCCCCAAATCTCCTACACTTAAGAAGAATACGCAAATACCAGGGTCCGGAAAGTAAGATATGAATTGTATTGAAAAGACTTGCCCTCTCCTGAAAAATCTGTGTGCCAAGAAATCATAAAACTTAATAAGGCTCTGGTAGCCAGTGTTAGGTTACATTTCTTTACCTCAAAATTTACTTTACATTTAGAAAAGTAAAAGAAATACCTGTTCAGTTCTCTTCAGCATCTTTCTCTCTTATTTCTAGTCAAATTAATGGTTTATGCTACGCTTAAATGATTCTATTTCTGCCTTTCTCCCAATTCTTCCTTGTATTTCAGTCTCTTATTACCTATTTATTCCCTTTTAATAGTCTCAATTTTTAATGTCCAGCCACAGCATGGCTCTTCCTTTGATTCAAATGAATCCTTTTTTTCCTTCAAATCTTCCTTTAAAATTCACTTTCACAACTGTGATTGAGCAGAGCAACTCTACTTCTACCCTTCTCTGTTGTCTTATTTAGCTACTCAGTTATTATCCTAATTAGACTGCAAGTTCCTTGTGTCATGCACCTTGCCAAGCTATTTATTTTTAAATCTCCACATGCACTTATAGTATGCAAATAATACCTAACGATAATAGCAGTAAAGAAAGATGATAAAATGGATAAAAATGAAAAGCTTTTCTTATGATCATTCACCTATGCAGAAATATTTTTAATTACTATTGCTGTAGCTTTCATACCCACATCGCAACACACCAAAAGCCCCTTGATGAACCTGTAATTCTTTATGCCAATGAACTGTATGAATTACATGTTTGTGGTGTTTGTTTTTAATTACATGTTTTAATACCCAATATTAATAATAATCAACATATCTTTAAAGATTTTAATGCAATCTTGTGGGGCAAGAAAGAGTACTAGAGGTCTGCTAAACCCATATTAAACAACATTCCAGCAAGAAATTTATTAGCAAGAAATTCCTATGCTCTGTATTTTTTTGAATTTGTCTAATAACCATTAAAATATACATGCTATTAACCGAGGATGTGTGAACCTCGGAAGGCCCATCTTTCAACAAAATCTTATGAATTTATTTGTCATCTGCAAACATCCTGATTCAGAACAAAAAACCCTTGAGCATGGCTAGAATAATTTTATTAATGCTTCATATTTTAGGACAGCATTTAAATAATGACTTTTTTTTCATACGGGTTTATATAGTTTTAGCAAATGAGAAAGATCTTTAAAAAAAGGAATATTAAGTATTTTTAAATTTATATCACTGAGTAGCCATATTTCTGTGATTCTCTGCACAGTTCTTTCTTAGGCTTCTGTGGACACCTTTACAGAGCCAAAGTATAGGTTCTCCAAATCAGCTTATACCAGGTGTCCCTCCTAATGCTATTCTTGTTTGGCCTGACTTTAAAGTGTAGCAAGAAAAAAAAGTCAAAAAACCCAAGCCAAAAATCTCTGTACATTAACGATCAGAAAATGTTCTATTCCATTCACATGGATAGAATTTTATTTCTCTGTATGTTTATATGTGTGGGTTCTCTATGCACAGAAGAGAAGAGCTGAGTTTGCTATGGAAAAAGCAAGGATGATGCTTCACTTGTTTAAACTGCATCTACACTAGTAATTGATATTCTGTTCATCAGCTGAAGGAGCTTGTGGAGGGACACTACGTGGGACAAGTGGAACTATTTCAAGTCCTCACTTCCCTTCTGAGTATGAAAATAATGCTGATTGCACCTGGACCATATTGGCTGAACCAGGAGATACAATTGCTTTGGTCTTTACCGACTTCCAGTTAGAGGAAGGATACGACTTCTTAGAGATCAGCGGAACAGAAGCACCATCAATATGGTAAGTCAGAGGTCTTGAAAAGATCCCAGTTTTTTCTGGTTTTTTGATGAGCATTTCAAAAAGATATTAAAGGACATTGAAGACATTTAAGATACTTTCTACCTGTTGTTTTAACCTCCAGAATTGATTTAAAAGGGGAAAAAAAAAGTAGTTTGCTTCTACTTCTTTCCAAATCTTGATCTTTCCTCTTATTTTCCTTCATCTTTAAGAGTTATATTTGTAAGGTATCTTAGCCATGAGCGTTTATTGATGTCACATATTTAAACTTCATATGACAACATTTGCCGATGTGGCTTGGATGACTTATCATGATACCATTGCCAACAATGGAAGTCATGAGCAAAGTTCCACCCCACAGTAAAATAGGAATATTTAGAGAGCAAATAGATGCCATCTTATTCTGAATAGGCTATAATTCAATCTTACTGCATGTAGTTGTGAACGCATGTGTTATTATCTCAGAGTGTCTGATGATATAACTGCTTGCAATATTAGGGCTTAATAATTATAATACAAAATGTGCACTCTGTACTAAGTGAAATACAAGTTCTGCCTATGGAAATGAATTAAATCAAAGAAGGGTTTATATTAGGACTTCTCTGCATGCTACGTATGTACGTTTTGCATTTTTTCACAGCACACGTGCCATCGCTTTAAAGTGTAGCCTAGGGAAAAAAATAAGAATGCAGCTCTGTTGCTCACAGCTGACTGGTGGTTATTATCTTCAGAATACCTTTCTGGAGATCTGAAGCAATCTTGCCATTATTTTAATGTCATGACATGCTAGGTAGTGCAATATATTAACAAATGTAAAGTCTTAGATAACATCTGATCTGTTGAAACGTGTGGCGACCGTGCCTGGGAAATAAGTAGAAGCTTCGTTTTGAAATACTTCTGTGTCTTAAGATTACTCCCTAATATTTCCACATGACTGAAAGTTGCATAATGACAGTCAGTGAAGCAGCTTTGTACCAAATTAAATGCTCAGGTCTGACTGTCTGAAATGGAATATGTGAGTACCCCGTTCGTCTCTCTCACTTGCACAGACATGCATGACAATCAGCAATGACAGTGCTTGCTTATTTGGGGTTCTAAGGACCAGAAGCTGAAGTTTTGAAACTGAAGAGCTAATGGAGCCTTGCTTCAAAATATAAAAATCTGTTTACTGAATTTTGTCTGTGAGGCTCTAGTAGGCACCTAACAACATATGCACAAATTTGTTGCAAGAAATTAATCTGTAACTGACCTTGAACATACAAATACAGGAAGATCTAAATTTACAGATGGTCATATATACGTTCCCCAGAAGATTTCTGATAATAGATTTTATAGAAGTACATGAGCAGAAAGCAATGGAAACATATTCTGTTTTGATCTCATATGGTATTGATCAGCACTACTTTGGAAATCAGAGATATGATGAGAATCTTATTTCTCCTAGAATTCAGTTTCCCTGACACTTGTTTTTTTGTTGGGAAATTTATTCTTTTTTTTATAGTGCTCCAATCCAGTCACTGAAATCTAAGGATTTATTTTATGTTCCGAGGATGACTGATAAAATTATGGAGAAGCTATGGCAAGTTTAGTATAAAATGTTTAAAGGATTATTGGAGAACTTGGAATGGTGCTTACACGTTCAGCTATATTTAAGCCAGAACAGTTACCATAGCGACATTAGAACCATGCTAAATGTAGCGCATGCTGTAATCTGCTAAAATCAGCTGTGTGTTTAAATGCAAAGTTGTTCCATACTTAAAACTAATGGTCTTGAGGTGTATCATCTTAAAATGTGACTTTTTTTTTTTAATTGCTCCCTTTTATTGTGTCTGGCATCGTGTCAACTGCTTTATGCAGTAATTCTGTGTTAGAAGACACATACTCCATTAGCATGGTCTTGTAATTATGATTGCTTTTCTCACTTAAAGGAATATTTGCTGTAAAATAAGCCTAATATTTTCCTAGTGAAAAGCATGTAAAGACAGATATCCAAGCACTGCAAAAGCTAGAGAGAGAGTGAAGGTAAAAAAAATTTCAGACCGATGATTCTTTAGTGATGTTAGTGTATGGATTACCCTCTTCAGACATATCAACAAGGTTAGTAGCAGTTCCAGCAGTTCCAGATTACAGTAAATACTGGATGGATTCTTTTAAAGTAAAGCAATGGAAATGCTAGAACAAGCAGAATCTAAATGCTGAGGAAAAATAATCTGGTGTATCTTTAAAATAGGTATATTTTATTTTATTAACTGTATTTGTTATATTAATTACTAATTAGACATTAGCTATGTCTCACCTGTTTCTAAACTTTCATAGTTCTAATTTCCATGTTTTCAAAGATTCCAGTTAATTCCCATATTTCCAAAACATTGTAAAGGAAGAAGAGATTTATTTACCTTTTCTTACTCTTAAAAGATTATTTGAAAAACATTTATGCAGTCCATCCTAATATAATTAGTTTATAAAAGACTCAAGTGACATTACTTCATTTATTTTATGTCCATGATACAATGAGTGTCCAAAGCTATTCAAGGTTTTTTGATTTTTGGTTTTGTGGGTGGTTTGCTTTGTGTTTTGTTTTGGGTTTTTTTCCCTAATTAAAGAGCAGTTATGTAGCTTTGAATCTTGAATGGATGTGCACGTATAGATTTCCACATGTTTAATCCTGCTTTGAATCAATATGAGTGTGAACAGGTTTAAAAATGATGAGCATCAGTGTTTGCAAAATGAATGCAAAGGAGGTAGAACACACTTTTTAATTTGTGGAGCATGTAAAAGCACTGTTAGTCTGTAGAAACCTTTCCAAATTTGAATCACTTGCTTAATTTGCTATTGCATAAAGGAGTTTTAGTTATAATACATGTTTATCTTGAGTTGGTAAGCTCTTCCTCTCAATGCTGGGAACAGTAGTTCTGGGGAGCAGAATGGAAAGGCTGCCTCTTTCCTTTGTCTAGAGTCTATCTCCATGTCCACCAAGTAGCTGGTTTTTTTGAGCCTCTGTTGTTAACTATTAGAGCTAAAAAAAAAAAAAGAAAAAAAAAGAAAAAAAAAAGAAAAAAAGATTGTTTCAATTTATGAGCATAAAAATAATTTTTTAAATACTTTTAAACATGTACCTTTAGACTTAATCTTAAATTATCTGATACTTAAATTTAAACCAAGGTTAGATCTAGAGATACTGGGAAGAAGTATATTAAAAGTCCAGGCTGAATGGACATGGGCTTGAAGTAGAATCCGGAATTTATCACTTGGGAAAAACATCTTTTTGAATGTCTCCCAATATGTCTTCCCCAAAACTCCTCCTTGAGATTTATTTTTTTTTTCTTGTGTATTTTTAAAATTTGGAGTATTTTATTAGGAGTATTTTATTATTTGCACTTTTGGTAAAGACGAGAAATTTGCATGGACATAGATAGCCCCAGTTCAGTCTTTTTTGGGTAAACGTAGCTTTACTATGATTTGGGAATTATTAAAAACTTATTTGCAGGAAAAAAAGTATCCTATACTATTACACTATATGTGAAAGTTGATTATCTTCAAATATGTTTTTTTACCTTGGAATCTTAACATTGAACATACTGCGTTCTCCCCCGCGCCCCTTTATGTTACAATACTGTGTTTTAATTTAAACCTAAAATTATTACCCTTCAATGTTTTGTTAGTATTTGCCATTGCAAGAGAATGAAGTGCACATCATTGTTTTCAGTCAAAATTAATTTCCTAATACTATTGAAAAATATCTTCAAGATTATTCTGACTTCCTTATAAATCACCTAAAATATCCCAGTGAAATGCCATACAAATGTATGTGGATGTGAGGGTGATCTAGAAGCAGCAATAATGAATTACTGTTATCTTGGCATACAATTTGACAGAAGTCCCTGGAGTCATCTGAAAGTCACTTATTCTGTGTAAGTGAATAACTCTTACAACAACTGGGTCATTTGTGTTTCTTAGATAAATACACAAGTCCAAGCACTTAGTTAGGTTTAGTTCAAAACAGAGGAATTTTGATCTTCATGTTTCCTGTTTATAGAGATCTGTCTTGAGTCTTACCACCCCACTGTGAGACATCCGTATCAAAGTAATGCATGGCATCATGGAGTGGTCTAAATCTCCATTGTGATAGACACCTATGGCAGGAGATCCATACATAGTAAGATGAATATTTAGCTCAGAATTACATAATTGTGCAGCTAAAGAGCACCATCTGTTGGCTTACTGTGAAAAGATGTTGTGCTTGTGGATACACCTTCGATAAAGTTGTTGTTATATACCAGGAAAGGGTTTGTGACATAACCTTGGCAATATAATACTCTTGTTCCTTTTCCTTGTCCATCAGGCAAGAAAGGAAGTGCCATGGCCATGCAGTGAGAGGAAAGCAGTTCGATTCCAGATTTTTCGTTTGAGAACACTATTACAATTTTTAGTAATTTATTTGCAATTAGAAACCTACTTTAGCTTCATTAGAGACCTGCTGACAGTCATCCTTTTTTTGTCACTTCTGAAACTCTGCAAAACTGTATGTTTGTATTGGAGATGCCGGTAAGGGATTCTCATTGTCTGCTACTTTTTGGGAGCCCTACCTTGCTCTAGATTTTTATCAATTTCCCCTTCTGTTTTGGTTAGGTAATTGTATCCAGTATTCTGCACTTCATAACCTGTCTGTCTGACCTGCAGTGAACCATGTTTTTTGGTGTGGGTGGGTTTTTTTGGTGTGTGTTTTTGTTGTTTGTTTATTTTCCCCAGGAAAAGTTGCATAGTTATGTACCCATTCTGTCTGTTGATTTCCATGTTGCAAAGTTTCCAGTTACTGTATAAAAATCCCATAGTCTATCACATTAGAAAGTCAGCATTAATGTTATTTAGTACTTGAATGCTATCCGTCAAATATATACAACAAAACCAAAACCTTTAAAATTAACTAACCATGGAACATTATACATTTCCAAACCCCAAGATACATTGGAAGGATTGAAGTGCTTTTAAGATGAGCAAGAAAGGTATTTATATGACCCTTATAAGACTGAAAAATGCAGTGATCAGAACAGAAAATTAGATATTGTCAATCAATTGTATATTTATTTTCCGTATTAGAATTTAAGTTCTGCTCATGAAATACTATTTATTTTGCTAAGTGATTTTCTCCATACCCTATTCATTCAGAATTCCTGCTGCAGCACACATGATCATTAGGCATTTACATATTGCAAACAATAAATGATAGAAGAATCCCTACAATAAGTAATATGGCAAATGCCATGTGTCTGTAAAAGACTCAATGGAATACAGTCATTTTCCCAGCTTCTGAGTCCTGCCAGTTGCTTCCTTTGCTCCCCATGCTTGTTTCTCTTGATTTTTTCCATTTTCTTTTGGCAGCACCAATGTTCCTACTGCTCCCTTGCCTGCAACTCCCATCAACGTTTCTTTCTGCATCCTCCCTCAGCATTTCCTACCACATTTAATCAGTTCTTCTTAAAATCTGATTAAATTTATCCCAAATGAGCATTGACACATTGTAAATGATTTTGCTGTTTCCCCTTGGTTTCTGGTAGATTAAATTTTAAAAAAACATACCCTCCACCCAAGAAACAGCCAGCCATGGAATACAGTCAAAAATGGTGTAGAAAATAATTTGCAAACAGTGTGCTGGAATTGCCTGCCTGTGGAACTCTGTCAACTTACAATGCAAATGTCACTGGTCTCAGAGTTGTTAAGCATAGTATCAAGAAGGATCATCCCACTTACAGATTAGGGAATTTGGAAAGAAAATGCACACAAGTATTCTGTATAGGATTCTAGCTATGTGTACTAAACATGTCACAGACAATTGATAGACTCTTGTTCTTAAAATATTGCTTTCCAGAGTCTTTTAAAATTCCCTGAGTGGGAAATAGCATGTTTTAATTCAGTATCTCTATGCAGTTCTTTGGCATAGCAGTTGCTATATCCAAACATATGCAGATAAACAGCTTCTTCACTCCTACAGTTTTCCCATAATAAGGATTAATAAGCTGATCTCATCAGTGATGTATCTTGTACTTTGCTATATTTATCAAAACCATCACGTTCCAAAATGGATTTTCTGCAGGCATTCAAATGCATGCTTGAAAAAATGAATTATCCACAGTTGTAAGTAAATTGTTAGTAGGCTTGGGAAAATACAGTGAACAGTGCTCAGTACCTTTGGAGTCCCTAGAAAGAAAAAAAATAAAGATGAAAGAGGTAGTGAACTGTCCCTCCCCTAAATATCTGTAGGAGGAAAGATGAAACCTGACTCCTACTGATTTGAAAGCAAAGCTGTAAAGAAATGGTTGTTTTAAGACAGGGTTACATTTCTATCCCACATCCATCCTGGACATTGTCTTCCTCTTCCTTTCAGTATCTAGAAGTCAACTTGTTTGTTTGTTTGTTTGTGGTTTTTGTTTGTTTTAAACAGAATAAACAAAAAGGATAATACGTGTGATTTTTTTTGTTTCATTATTTAAGTGCATATTAAATAATATAGTATAGGGTATGTGAGTAGATGGGCTCTGCTGGTTGCAGTGAGGCACCTTCGTATTCTAATGGCCAAAATGACCATAATGAAGAAAAAGAACAAGTAGTGGTTTCAAGAAAAAATCTGAAATGTCATGTCTGAATTTGTATGCAATCTCTGAGCTGCTGGCATTGCACTGGAAGAAAACGAATGATGGGAGGAATAAAAGCTTGGAGATGGGAAGTTGGGAGGCAAGAATTAATCTTACATGAGAAGAATATTTTTTCAGTAGTTTGGGGGATAGTATGACAAATTTTAAAAAGTTGTTAAGGTTTTGGAAACAGCCCCAGGCTGTTTTGAAGGGACTGGGAAACTTGAACTTCGGAGTAGCGGTGTGGGACTTTGGTGTTCTTTGTAGGTCAGAAGAGCCGTTGCAAAGTGGTACTCCAGATGAGCCTGGGAAGGTGTACTCAAGTCAGCCCTCCCGCTCACATAGAGTGAATGAAAACATCCTAAACCCACAGGAACACCACCATCACTACTGGTGTCACTTCAATCCAACAGGCATTTCCTCCCCCTCCTCTTTCCCCAAGGACTGTTCTGGCACTCATCTATGCAGGCCAGCAGTGAAGCCCAGCCTGCCCTCTTCTTTCCTGGTAAACACACGGTATCTGTATCAGCGTCCCATCAGCTTTTCCACAGAACCTGACCCATGTAATGGTGGCAAGTGCTGAAGTATATCTGCAGTTCTGAGGGCTTTGGATGGAAATGTAACAAAGCACTTTGTCATTCTCCCTTCTGGAGCATAGCTTTCCTCTGGATAGTAAGTTAATCTTGTGTTCAGAGGTGGAGTTGATGGAAATAATGTGATTTAAAAAAAAAAAGTTGGTAGAAGCCTGATGCAAAGTTAAATCTGTTTAAGGCCCAGTTCATATATATGGTAATGTCTCACATAGGAATCTTGCAAAAGTTCTTTATCTTGTATTTAAAGAAAGCATATATTAAAGCATATATTGTAATATCTTCATGCTAAATAATATATATGTATTAGTAACTGTATGCATAAAAGTATGTGCAAGCTTTTGCAAAGATTTTGATCCTGAAATAAATGGGATGGTAAATGTATTTCATGCTAGTAGTAGTGACTAAATGAATATAATCTCTTGCTTGTGTTAGCTATAAAGACACAGAGACCACTTAGCTGTTAACACCAGCATGTGAATGGTGTATAAAGTGAGAAGTACAGAAGCAGTAAATTGATGCCTAATTCACAGAACACTATTGCTTTCTTTGCACCTATTAATTTACAGCCTACTGTGCTGAAGAGGTATAAAGGCTTAATTCATACCACATCACAAACTGACAGGAACATAAGAGTGAGAAAACTCACTTAAGGAAGCACTGTGACCTACAGTATAATTTTCCACCACATTTAAGATAACATGAAAAGCATTAGATTTTTAAAATTAAGTATGTGAACAAGGTTTAAATACATTAACAGAGAGCTTGGATTGCTCAAAATACCATTGGCATTACTATCTTTCTAAATAGACTGTCTAACCTTAGGGATTCAGTATGGTCCTAAAATTTCCTTCTACTAGGTCTGTTGCATCTTTCTGAAATATCTGAATCAAAAAAATCTTGACATTAGATTCAGGAAAATATATTCTCATGATGATACGAGCTCATACCAGTGTATTCAGGTACTGTTAGAAGCTTTCCTTAGAGATAATAATGAGCCACTGTGTTTCTTGCTTTGGCACAGTACTTATCAGTTGCAGTCAGCCTCAAGTGTAACTTCCTAGTAAGAGAAAACCCACTGATATTTTGACTTCTGGAAAGTTACAGTAAAACCTTTCCCCCTCTCCTCTCCACCCACTTTGACATATAGCCCTTCCAGTAATTCTAGATTTGTTTGCCATCATCATAGCAGTTCTAAAACAATGCATCAACTCCTTTGTTTATCCACCGCAAAAAAACCCACCAAAAAAACCCCCAAAACAACAAAAAAACCCCAAGACCCAAACCAAAAAACCCCAGACAAAACTGGAGCTCAAACTGAAGTTGACTAATGTGTGTATCTGTGTGTTAGCATGTGAGAAGGAAAGAGATTAATGAAGAAAATCTTGCTGAGAACATGTGCGCACCTAGAGATATGAAAAGATACTAAATTGAAGAAGTAATATGATTCCATTACCTGGGCAAATCACAATTTACAGATATCAGCATTGAGAATATTAGATCAGAGTGGAAAGACAAAAGCAAATTATTCCCTGGAGCTTGAGCCAAATTGTAGTTTTGTTGCTGATACCTGGTTAAAGAATAGTACAAGAAATAAAACCGATCATGGTGTATCAAAGCTATATTGACATGAAGGGTGGCCTGTTTTCCCATTAGGATTAGTGAGGATGAAGGATAGTACTTTACCAAACTGGTCTTTTCTGATCTACTGTGTCTTTCTATATTATATTCAGAATACATTAGAATTACAATAGTAGCTCTTGCCATTTCTTACTGATTCAGTACCCCTTGATTTTTTAATCATGTTTTCAAATACCCAGACATATGAAAAACTTGTTGGTTGGAGTTTGCATAGTTGAATGCATTCTTACTTTCCAGCAAGTTAAAAAGCAAATAACAAAATCTCAGGGATTAGCAATTTACTTGTTTCAAAGCAGGGATAGACTTTTAAGATCACGAATCAAATGTAAATATGTCTGCTTTATTTTTGCCTAGAAAAATCTACTGAAACACGGCACATAACAACAGAACCATTTGTTAGTAGGTGTTTGGGTTTTTTCCAAGATAGAGAGAAGTGAACATACTCCCTCAGGAAGCTCTTCCTGAATTTCCACTGCAAGCTTTTTTGACCGACGACCAATTTGTTTTATTTTGCATGGTTGTTCTGCTAAGATCAGTGCTATAATCTACATCAGCTCAGAGTAAACCTGTCAATGAACTGCTCTTACAGTTAATAAATACCTTGGCCTCTGGTATCTCTGTTTAGTTAGCACACAGAATGCATCGATTACTTCTTTGACTCTAAAAGAATGTTAAATTGAATTTAAATAACATGCTTGATGATGGCTACTCTTTTTTTAATGTCTGCACAGTAGGCTAGCAATTGGACTTAATGGGTTTTCTACAGAGGTCTGCACTTAAAAATACTCTCCTGTTTTCTATCTCTGAGATTTTAAAGCAACAGTTATGGCACAGAAAGTTAAGATACAATGTGTAGCAGTGACTGAGACAGGGTTGGTTTTTTTTGTTTATCCAATCTCCCAAGTAGCTAGGGGAGAGGACAACCAGCACAGAAGGAAATTCCCATGGAAAAATACTATTGCTGGTTAGACACCGAGCTTGCAGCAGCACCACAGTTACTAGCATGAATTTCAAATATAAATAATATAAAATAAAATTAGAAACACAAGTAGTAACCATTATTTTGTATACATCAGATGCTTTATAGCTGATGAATACATTAAGTGAAAAACTATTCAATATGCTAATAAGTTTGGCAAATAATTGAATCCCAGTTTTAGTGAAATTGATAGAAAGGGCAGAAGAGAGATACAGGTTTTCCAGGCAAGAAAGTGAGAACTTATAATAGGACAAGTGCTATTGTATTTCTACCCAGATTTTTAAAATGCATTGATTAGAAACAAGAGAGTAAAATATGATACAAAGGTCTGACTAATATAATGGATTTTATAATTTTAAATTTCTGATAAATCCCATTTTAGGGATACAGGATCTCCATCATTCAGAAGAGACCAAGAATGTGGCTTTATCAGGTATTCAGAGTTTATGGAAATTGCAGATAAGATATTGGAAAAAAACCCTCATTTTTAGATATTAGTCTGTACTGAAACAAACCTCACCCTTTTCTTAGAACTTACTCATTTTTACACACTATTTTGAAATTACAACTGCAGGACTAAATTACCAGAAGACGTATTGGAAGTAGCATGCAAATAATATAAGTAACTGCAAATGAGCTTTATAAACTGTATAGTTACTTGGTTGCCACAATAACCTGCAGTTGTCTTTTTTAGCAAACTGAAGTGAGGTCAGTTTAGTTTACAGTGCACATTGAAACAGAAACACAGGATCAAGGGGAACATACATGCAGACTTGCTGTAGGGTCGATTGCCAGCTTTCTGTGTACAGAAATATGTCATTAATACTACAAAGTAGAGCACTCAAGAATAAAGAATGCCAGTTTTAGTTTGACCCAGATGTACATAAAAGTTGATGCAGCTTTTTAATTATGCCATCAAATGCTCTTGTTTCTCTCTGTGCTAAGGCTGAATTGCTGTTGTGCATTTAGAGACACTAGTCAGTGGGACAGCTGCTACATCTGCTGAAATGAGTAGTTGTGTGCATTATCTGAGATACTGAACAGTAACAGAGGAATGTGTTGTGTTTAAAACAAACTGAGTACCACTTTAAAAACTGGGTCTTACACATGCTTTTTCCACATTGTTGTGTTTTAGGTTGTTATGTTGTGCCAGACAAAAGTTGTGCAAGTTCTTGCTAATATTTCAGTCATTTATTTCTTATATATTCCCCAGGTTCAGCTCCTTTGTTTCCTCTTTCAGTTGCAATGAGAACCTGTGGGAGCTTGAACAGAGCAAACAGAATACTAGGTACTCAGACTGACTTCTTTTTTCTCTCGGGACACAGGATTGTATCACATTAATACTTGAATATTTTTGTGCTATAAGGTAATATCGTGCAATCATAAACAAAACAAAACAAAAGTGATTTGAGGTTCAGCAGTCTTGTAAGGGAGCACATTTAAAGACAGAGAAAGTATTTTCTTTTTTCTTCACTATTTATGGACCCTTTTTAATTAGTTTGTCTTATTTAACCAGATAAATTAACTTTTTTTTTTTTTTAATAGAATGAATTAATTTGAATTAAGTCTATTAAGTTAATAGACTTAATCAAGTTCCTGCTTGGCAACTTGAATATTCTTCTAGTAGCTGTACCATAGGAATTGCTCAAGATTCTTCCTCCTGTAGATCATGTAATGTTAGCCATTTCTACAGGGGGCTGAGGGCTGCATCTGAGTTTCAAAGACTGAAAACCATGCTTGGATATACCCTTTAAGACCATAGCCATCCCTATTTACTCATCTTTACTCTCTGGGGAGGAAAAAAAAAAATCTTGTTTTATCTACCTTGGAAAAAAATAGTCCTTTTTGATAGAGTGAAGTATAGAATTCCACTTTGGTAAATAATGGTAATACAAAATTATAACTGACAGCAGATTTTCCTATGGGGGCCTCTAAAATTTAAATATATTATCAGAAAAATAATTAAAGCATTACAAACCACCATTAGCACCTTCTGTTTCTGAAATACAAACTGTAGTGTAATGTTTATGGGCCGCCTCTCTGTTAGAACTATTTGAAGGATGCTACAATGTCCTTCTCATATTACTTTCTCAAATATCTTAGTAGAAGTGCTTCCTACTACTGTGAAGCCATTCCCTATATTTCTTTTTAATGGATACTTAAAGAAGGTATAAAAATATACTGGAAAGAAAAAGGGAAGGAAGAGTAAAACATTTCTGCTCTAGATCATGTGCAACCCATGTATGAAGTTGATAGAAGAGACTGATTTCCAAATAAGGGCTTTATGGATTCTAACATTCATATGCAGTGATTTTATTTCAGTCCAATTACATGTTTATATCATGAATTATCTTAATGATAGACTGATGTAAGCTGAGGCCAAGAATTCAACTGGTGTGAAAAATGCGTGTCCTCATACACTTAGAAGTTAGCAGAGAAGGGTGATTCGTGTGAATACCTGTGATAGGGTTCTCAGTAGAGTATTGCAATGAACATACTTTTGTTAAGCATATTGAAGACATGTACATAAAACAAGATTAGACCAAAACTAGAACACTGGATTCAGAGTGTTCACAGTTGTGAAAAGATGCTTGAAAACTAGATAGGTAATTCAAAAATGATGCTTCAAGAATGGATGCTTAACCCATTCAGAAAGGAATTTCAGAAGTAAAGGTTTAAAGCATATGAATGGATCTGTGCAGAGAAAGTTGACGTGAATTCTCTGCCTCCTCGTCTCTCCACATTGAGATTGGATGTCTGTATTTGATTTGTGCTGTAACCTGGTGTAAATTATTATGTAAAGCCCAGGAGTAATAACAGGATTTCTAGTTTTAGGATGTGAAACCTAGATCTAAAGACTATGAGAAATCTTCATTCTACCAGTTCCTTTTTCCATCTTCATTGCTGTGGAAAGAAATGGCAAAGTACCAAGTCTTGTATTTTGCACTGAAGGTGTGGGGTTCCAGAATTCGGCACTATTTACTAGGAGAGTTTCCAATTCTGAGGGTTTCTATTCTTCTGCAGAGTGCATCTATCAAGAGAAATCTTGGTTTCTTAGAAACTGATGTACAGGTTTTCACAATAAATATTTAGAATTGCCCCCTGGGCAGCAATATGGTAATAGGAAACATGGGCAGTATGTTTGCTTCAGCTGCTGTGTTTGAAAGCAATCCACTGCAATCCCATCGGGCTAGATGGAGCTCTGAAAAATGTTAATTTTACTCTGTACAGTAAGTAGCAGTAAAGCCCTGCAAATCTACATAGACTTGAGAGCTGAAATACTAAGTTTTATTTATATTTGGGATTTATCCAAGTTTTAAATGGTTCTGTACTGGGAGAATCTCAACTCTGTCAAATTTTAGACACTAATCACTGGGTTTACAACAAAAGATTCAAAAAAGTTTAGTAGTTGTAATATGTTTCTCAGAAGACTGAAGGGAAAGATTGCTTGTTTGATATGAAAATGTTTTAGAGAATTTGCAGCTCCTATTTATTCCAAATTTGTATATTATTTCAAAAACTTTTACTTCTCAGGAATGATAATAACAGCTTCCTGTTTGTTCAAAGTAAAGTATATTCATCAGTAGCATTTTCCCATTGTTTAGAAGTTTGTAGACAGCTGATTTGCACTTTTTCTTTTTGGGCTTTGCTTAGTAAGAACCTGCTGTATGAAGCATAACATCCATTGTTGCAAACATGGACAAGTTTTCTCATTATTCTAGGATTATGGCTGATTTTATTAACAAACTAAGCTACTTGTATTTTTTATGTGTCTCTGATGCAGAAACGATGTACACTTTTGTTAATATATTATGAACTGCTAAATTCAGGCATCAGATAGGAAATTCATCATTGGAAACAAGACATTCCCATTCTAATAATAAGCAGTGACCCATGTAAAATAAAAAATAAAAATTCTCCATATGAAGAATTTTTCAGAAATTAAGTTACATCTTGGAGAAGGAGAAGGCTGCGGGGTGGCCTAATTGTGCTGTGACAATACTTAAAGAGGTCTTACAGGAAAGTGGAAGAGGGACAGTTCACCAGGGAGTGCAGTGATAGCACAAGGGTCAATGGCTTTAAGCTGAAAGAGGGTAGGTTTAGGATAGATGTTACGAAGAAATTCTTTACTCTGAAGGTGGTGAGGCACTGACACAAGTTGCCCAGAGAAGTGTGGGAAACCCCATCCCTGTAGGTGTTCAAGGCCAGGTTGGATGAGGCTTTGGGCAACCTGGTCTAGTGAGAGTGTCCCTGCCCATGGCAGGGGGGCTGGAACTAGATGATCTTTGAGGTCCCTTCCCACCCAAAGCATTCTATGATCTATCCCTGGTTTAGTGTTCTCCAGTCCTTCAGAGTCTTTTGTAATCTGTTGTACTTGGTTTTGTTTTGATTTTGTTTTGGGTTTTTTTGTCTTGTTAAGGAAGTTACCCATTGGTCCCCATATCACTTGGTGCAGTGTCTGCTTTTGTTTGTTTTGTGGTGTAGACCTGTCCTCTAAGGTACCTCCATTGTTTTTTTTGATGGAAATGTATTGATGTGAAATAGAGGAGCAGCATAGCTGTGAGATGAGTTTGTGCTTTCCGTTATTTTTTCAAGTTGCAATTGGTTAATCTTCTGACAATCCATAGCACTGAGTGCTGCAACATCTCTCATGATCAGACTTTGTCAAGAATTCTAACAAAAGCTGTAGAGGATCTGTGCTCTATGAATCCTACGAAAACTTTTCCACTTTGAGAAAGATAGTAGAGGCCTTCAATCAACTGAAATACAAGAAGCCTTTATCTTGGGATACACTTTTATAGACCACACTTTTGGAAAATTACCTTCATAAGAATCAAGAGCAAATACGTCTTTTTCCCTTTCTGGGATGGATTTTTACTTTTTTGTTCTGGGAATCATACTCCCAGATCCTTAACATTTGCCATTATATAGCAAGTCCAGGGCATTACAGAGCATGAGAGGACTGAGAAGTGAAGGTAAATAGCTAAGAACATAGCCTTGCAGAATTCACTCAGAAAACTCAAGAACATTTTCCAAAATAATGAGTTTGTAGAAAATAAAGATGTAGTAAAGTACAGAACACCATGGAGTTTCTTGACCTCAGAGTTAAACAGTGGTGGTCTGTCCTCAGTGAGCCTTACCAGAGATGTTAGAGATCTACGTGGAGTTTGTCTAATTTTGAAACAGAGTGACTATTAGAGGATAGTTTTGGGGGAGGCATCTGAAGAACAACATCATATCACTCATGGCATGTAGCCTAAAATTTCTTTACTGAGCAGGGTGGGAATATATCAGTATATATGTCATGTGTGTGTATATATATATGTGTACACATTGTTTTATTTATATATATATATATATATATGTACACACATACACAGAGACACCAGCTGGTGTCTTCAAAATTCTTCAGTGGCTGGTTTTGGTGCCTAACATTCTGAATTCTGTGTTCTTTCGTATTTAATAGTTATGGTGAACATGGTTTCACCTAGTTTATGTTGTAAAGAATAAATTTTGAAAATACAATGTGACAACTATTTTTTTCCATTGTTTTAGTAATACAGTAGTAATCTCCCTGTTTTATTTAAAAAAAAAAAAAAGAAACTCTAATCTGATGTAAAGAATGAAGCCAGTAATTTTACCAGTTGGAGTGCTATGCTTCAGTGATGTTTGTAGGAGGCACTAAGCCTGATTTATTGGACAAGTTGTCCAAGATCCAAAAACTTTGGAATATGCCGAGAAAGTAAATTTTGAAAAATAGAGTATGAAAAATTAATGAACAAATAATAATTATTATTCTCAGCATGCTACTAGAAATAGAATACATCTGTCCCACCCAGCAGCTGCATCAAGTAGACACTCTTGAGAGTACTTGTGGAGGTGAGAAGAATGTAAATCACAAGTTGAACAGTAAAAAATAGTCAGAAATGAAGTCATTAAGAATGTAAAATACATCTAAATAAAGGAATGTAGGAGCTTTTTATTCTGTTATTTTAAAAAATCAAAATAATAAATTAACATTTTTTAAAAAAATATGTCTTAATATTTAATGTGTTACTATGATAAGAGATCAGAACAGAAAGAACCTTGTTTGTGGAGACAACATAAAAGTGCTAGTATCTTCACTTATCATAGAGGTATTCCCAGTAAAACCAGAGAAAAGTGCATCTTTTCTCAATAGCAGATAAGTCTTGGTAGATCAAATAAGCCACCTGCATTTATTTATTTATTTTTAATATTCCTAATTGTTATTTTCTTAATTATCTAGTCACGCTTAACAGAATTACCTCCATGAAGCTACCATGCTGAAAACCATCCCATTTCAACTTTAGTTCAGAACTAAATGTTCTCATTCACTGATAAAAACTAGTATTTATTTTCTTGAAAGTATTCCCTTACCAGTACTTTTTCAAATTACTTTTTTCAAATAACAGAAATCCCCATTCAGTTTCTCATCAATGTATCTAATAATTAGCTTTAGCTTCACTACAATAAAATAGTGCTTGCTGTGCTTATTTTATTTTAACTGTTGATGACTTTATTTACAAGAATACTTTGAAGATCTTAGCAAATTACTTGTTCTTTTTTTTTTTTTAATTACAGTTAATTAGGATATGCCTCTGCATGAACAACCTTTTTATCAGCTAAAACATGGAACTTCTCTAGTTTTGTATTCAGCTGTTGCATGTTAGATAAAAGAATGATAAAAAGCTGTGTTCTATCATTTATAAAACTTCAGTTGTGGACACATTTCATTTCAGTGCTCATTTTTAGAAAGTTGATTACTTATTTACTTTCTACCTTAAAAGAAGTATCAAATAAGCCCTGTTTGCTGACTAATAAGCTTCAACCATGACTCAAAGGACTTAAAAATGAGAGCCTTTTAATTAGTTCAGTTCCTATAATGCCTAAAGAGATCAGCATTCTTTTATTGTCAATACGTTTTTATTTTTTGCAGGTCAATACAAATTACAGGAAAGATACACAACTTGCACAATCATCTCTTATTTTTCCACACATAACATCTTTCTATGTAGTAGTTCACACTGTGATAGCAGCAAGCCTCAATTGAGTGCTGACCTCCTATTCCCACTTCTGCTTTTATATATATATTTTATTTTTTTTTCTTTTAATTAGAGATAGGAAAATCAACACGATTTTACTGTATCTGCCTTTCCAGGCTTCTAAGGTGAATCTGATGAAAATATCCTTCCGTACTTCCAGTCAGGGATAGAAATACAAAAACTTGTGCACGTAAGTGAGGGATTGAAGGGAATTGCTTTTGCCCAGAAGTTTCATGTCATCTGCCATCACACAGTTAGTAATGGACGTAAGATGAAGCCACTTCAGGACGCATCCATGTGGTGGCAAGTCACAGGCAAAATTATATCAGTCTCTCCTACTGACTTCCTCTTGGCTGTATACAGACCAGTAAAATAAGTGATGTATAAAATGGAAATTGGATTTATGTTTAAAATTTCTATACATAATTGTCAAATGGTGCTTTAAAAAGTCAATCCTTGAACTATTGCAAGTTGATAAAAACAAATGTTTACTGATAGCATTTCTGGTAATTTGGCTCACTAATTGTTTATCTCAATTATAGTGTATAATTTGCAATAGTTATAGCCAGTGTTTATGAGGAAGAGAACCATATTAAGCAAGCACAAGTTAATCATATGTTAGGATGCACTTGTTATTAAGAATAATTTCTTACAAATCTTCTTACTAAGTTGATCAAAGAAGTAAATTCTATGAAACTCTTCTCGTGCTTTCATGTACAATTTACTTTGCAAGATTATTTTTTTTCTCTGTGGTACTGACAAAAATTATTCAGTCAAATACCTCATACTGTGCTATTGATGAAACAATTTATGTGAATCATGAATTCTTTTGTGTGATTTGTCAGCACTTCAGGTCCTCCAGTGTGACTGATTGTTTGTTAAATCCCCCTCTTTTCTCTTCCAAAAAAGGTAAACCCAAATTTCAAATCAAACAGAAATTCAGGTGTGAAATAAGAATTCAAAGCTGCTTCTCAAAGTACTTTTATTCTGTGATGTAATGAAACACAGGTTTGTGCATATTTTGTTTTGTTTTTGTGAAATAATGTTACGAAGTGAAGGATTGTTGGATATGATTTTGTCTTTTACCTACTGTTGTAAATGGAGACACTGGAGTATTTGTCTTTGAAGCTTTCCTATTAAAACACAGAGATATTTCTCGTACAAAGAGCTGTACCCATGCACCCATCTGACTATCTATATTGCTTTAAAGTGTATTATTCATAAATACAATGCTAAATTATTTATCTCCATCTGTGCAGCTGAATTTTACCACCATATTACTCTGTAACTGTCAACTCTGTAAGCTAATGTGTGTGCTAGAGAAGATAATCCTGCTGAGGAGCAGGGCTCTGAAGCAGGAGACTCCGTCGAGGGACCCCCTTTCTGCAAGCAACAACCCCCGGACATAGATCCGCGAGGGCAACTAACAAAAAGCACCTAAGATCAAAAGGAGAGAGGCAGAAGTGCACCCATCAGTGGCCATCAGCACCCATTAACAGCCATTGTTCGTCCCCTGCACTGCCCGGAGCGGTGACTCATCGGGGGCGGAGCTAAGGGCGACAGGAATTATCCCTCTCCATACAAGAGAGGCCTCTGGGAGCGCGGCGACCCGGAGCGCGGCGACCAGGACGGGCAAACAGGGCGTGGCGCGTCAGAAGGGCGTGGCGCGGCAGTTAGCGAGGCAGTTCGCGCAGGCAGAGCAAGCAGGCCGAGCAAGCCTCCCCTCCTAGTTTGCTGAGGGGGTATACTCAGAGGACCGGCTCGCAGAGTACAAAAGGGCGAGCTGAGGGTTCCCTATCTGCTGTGTGCTCAGCTAACCATGGTCTCCACTAGGCGCAGAGGTTCCCCCTGCAAATCTCGGGCAACCCCGATGGAGGGCCTGCCTAGGGATGCTGCGGTCCAGGTCTCAGGCTGCAGGGAATGCCAGAGCCTGCAGTTGCCTGGGATAAGAGGCAAACACCTAGCCTGTCTGAGGTGTGAGCAGGTCGATGACCTGCTTGCTTTGGTGGTACAACTAAAGGAAGAGGTTGAAAGACTGCGGGTGATCAGGGACTGCGAGCGAGAGATTGACTGGTGGAGTAGCTCCCTGGCGTCCCAAAAGGAAGACAGTCGGGATGACACCTCACACCTGAAGACGGTCCCCCCTCACTGCCCGTGCCAGGTTAATGGGAGTGACCCAAACCCCGAGGAGGCCTGGAAGACAGTCCCGACTCGGCGTCGTAGGCACTCCCCCTGCCTACCTACCCCACCCCCTCAGGTGTCCCTGAGCAACAGGTTTGGGGCCCTGACAGTTGAGGAGGAGGTACCTGAGGAGATGAATGGAGCCCCTCTGCCTCAGAGAAAGCGGAGGCCTAGAGTGAGGCGGTCATCTGCACGCCTTGAGACTGCCTCTGTTAGGCAAGAGAGGAAGGTAGTCGTAGTAGGAGATTCCCTTCTCAGAGGGACAGAAGGGCCTATATGTAGGCCAGACCCTACACGTAGGGAGGTGTGTTGCCTCCCTGGAGCCCGGGTCAGGGATATTACCAGAAGGCTACCAGGCCTGGTAAGATCCACTGACTATTATCCCTTACTGATAGTTCAAGCAGGCAGGGACGCAATCACAAAGTGTAGCCTGCAAGCTGTCAAAAGGGAATTCCGGGACCTGGGGCGCTCTGTTGAGGGGGGGGGGAGCCCAAATAATATTCTGCTCTATCCCCACTTGTGGGAGGAGGGGCTCAGAGCAGGACAGGATAACCCACGAGTTGAATGTGTGGTTAAAAGGCTGGTGCCGGCGCAAGAACTTTGGATTCTTTAACCAAGGGATGGTGTACTCTGCTCCTGGCATGAGTACTGCTAATGGGGCTCACCTGTCCTATAAAGGAAAGCGGATCCTCGCCCAGGAGATAGCAGGGCTCATCGATCGTGCTTTAAACTAGTTAGGAAGGGGGAAGGGGATATTAAGGCGGCTGCCAGGGTTAGGCTTCGGGAGACACAACGGGAGTTGACGGTGGGAAGAGGTAAATACCAACAGCACAGTCGTGGACTTGGGGACGTTTTTCCACGTGAGAGTAGGGAAAATTCTGTGGACTGCCCTGAGTACTCCTCCGTGGAGCCACTTTTGCCAGTCCCCTGTCAGAAATCTCGCTGTGGGCCGTTGAGGATACCTACATCTGCTTCACCACTGAACTGTCTTTACACAAATGCACGTAGCATGGGGAACAAACAAGAAGAACTAGAGATCTTTGTGCGGTCGCAGGGCCATGATCTCATCGCAATCACAGAGACGTGGTGGGACAACCTGGACGACTGGCACACTGTCATGGATGGCTATGTGCTTTTTAGGAAAGACAGGCTAGGGAAGCGAGGTGGAGGAGATGCTCTTTATGTGAGAGAGCACCTAGAATGTGTTGAGCTCCACCTGGGGAAGGATGAACCTTCTGTCAAGTGCTTGTGGGTTAAAATCAAGGGGCAAACCGGTATGGGGGACATTGTTGTGGGAATGTGCTATAGGCCCCCTGATCAAGAGGAGCAGGTAGATAACGCATTCCATAAACAGTTAGAAGTAGCCTCAAGTTCCCGGGCGCTGATTCTTATGGGGGACTTCAACTACCCAGATATTTGCTGGGCAAGCAATACGGCCAGTCGTATGCAGTCCAGACAATTTCTGCAGTGTGTTGAAGACAATTTCCTGCTACAGATGGTGCAGGAGCCCACAAGGGGAGGGCGGCTGCTGGACCTTGTTTTCACTAACAAGGATGGACTTGTTAGGGAAGTGAAGGTCGGGGGCAGCTTAGGGTAAAGCGACCATGAAATGGTTCAGTTCATGATCCTGGGTGGAAGAAGCAAGCCAAAAAGTAGGATAGCTACCCTGAATTTTGGTAGAGCTAACTTTGATCTCCTCCGCCACTTAATGGGGGCTATCCCGTGGGCTACGCTGTTTGAAGGAATGGGAGCCTGCGAGAGCTGGCTAGCATTCAAACAGCACTTCTTCCAAGCACAGGAACGATGCATCCCTTTGAGGAGGAAATGGGGAAAGAGAGGCAGAAGACCTGCATGGATGAACAGGGAGCTATTGAGCAAACTCAAAGAGAAGCAGAAGATCTATGAATCGTGGAAAAAGGGTCTGAGCACCTGGGAAGAATACAGGAATGTGGTCAGGGCCTGTAGGGATGCAACTAGGAAGGCTAAAGCCCTCTTGGAAATTAAGCTGGCAAGGGACATAAAGGATAATAAAAAGGGGTTTTTTAGGCACGTGAACAGTAAGAGGATGTCCAGGGATAATGTAGGTCCCTTGCTGAATAAGGAGGGTGTCCTGGTTACGGGGGATGCTGAGAAAGTGGAGATATTGAATGCCGCCTTTGCTTCGGTCTTCACTTCAAAGGCCCCCCGGGACCCACAGACACTGGATGAGAGTAGGACTGATTGGGAAATGAAGAATTTCCCTCTGGTTCAAGTAGGGGAGGTCCAGGAGCGGCTCAAAGGGATTAATGCACACAAATCCATGGGCCCAGATGGGTTACATCCACGTGTGCTGAGGGAGCTGGCGGAGGTGATTGCTGAGCCGCTCTCTATCATCTTCGACAGGTCTTGGAGGACAGGAGAAGTGCCTGAAGACTGGAGGATAGCCAATGTCACTCCAGTCTTTAAAAAGGGCAAGAAGGAGGAACCTAGTAACTATAGGCCAGTCAGCCTCACCTCTGCCCCTGGAAAGGTAATGGAACAGCTTGTTCTGGATGCCATCTCCAAGCAATTGGAAGAGAAGAAGGTCATGAGGAGTAGTCAGCATGGATTCACTAAGGGGAAATCGTGCTCGACCAACCTCATAGCCTTCTACGATCTCATGACAGGCTGGGTAGATGGAGGGAGAGCAGTGGATGTCATCTACCTTGACTTCAGCAAGGCCTTTGATACTGTCTCCCATGACATCCTGATAGCAAAGCTGAGAAAGCATGGGATAGATGAGTGGACAGTGAGGTGGGTTGAGAATTGGCTGTCGGACCGAACCCAGAGGGTTGTGATTCGTGGAGTAGAATCTGACTGGAGGCCTGTTACCAGCGGTGTTCCCCAGGGCTCAGTGTTGGGTCCAGTCCTGTTTAATATCTTCATTGACGATCTTGATGAGGGAATAACATCCACCCTCAGCAAGTACGCCGATGATACAAAGCTGGGAGGAGTGGCTGACACGCAGGAGCACTGCGCTGCCATCCAGAGAGACCTGGACAGGCTGGAGAGCTGGGCAGTGAGAAACCAGATGAAGTTCAACAAAAGCAAGTGTAAAGTCTTGCACCTGGGAAGGAACAACTGTTTGTATCAGTACAGGCTGGGGGATGACCTGCTGCAGAAGAGCTCAGTGGAGAAGGACCTGGGGGTCCTGGTAGATGACAGGTTGGCCATGAGCCAGCAGTGTGCCTCGGTGGCCAAGAGAGCCAATGGGATCCTGGGATGCATCAGGAGGAGTGTAGCCAGCAGGTCAAAGGAGGTGATCCTCCCTCTCTACTCTGCCCTGGTCAGGCCCCACCTGGAGTATTGTGTCCAGTTCTGGGCTCCTTGGTATAAAAAAGACAGGGATCTCCTGGAAAGAGTCCAAAGAAGGGCTACGAAGATGATTAAGGGCCTAGAGCATCTCCCCTATGAGGAAAGGCTGAGTAAGCTGGGACTGTTCAGCCTTGAGAAGAGAAGACTAAGGGGGGACCTAATCAAAGTTTATAATTATCTGAAGCAGGGGATGCAGGGGGAATCAGCCAGCCCCTTTTCAGTGGTCTGTGGGGATAGGACAAGGGGCAATGGCTGCAAGTTGGAGCATAGGAAGTTCCGCACCAACATGCGGAAGAACTTTTTCACAGTGAGGGTGACTGAGCACTGGAATAGGCTGCCCAGGGGGGTGGTGGAGTCTCCTTCACTGGAGATATTCAAGACCCGCCTGGACGCCTATCTGAGCAATATGAGCTAGGGAGCCTGCTTTGGCAGGGGGGTTGGACCCGATGATCTCTTGAGGTCCCTTCCAACCCCAATGATTCTGTGATTCTGTGATTCTGTGAAATTTGACATACCTTTCTAGGTCTTTAAAGTAAAATGCCTAGTGAGACAATGTTTTCAACGAGTACTCAGTAATGCTTAATTGGGGTTTCTGTCTGGGAAGATATTTGAAGACCGTATTACAGAATGAGGCTTCCCTAAATATACTTTCACTGACACGTGTCTAATCACAGAAAGGGCTCGCAAGTCAATGACTTTGATTTCCCCCCAAATCAGAAGTTTTGCATCCACCCACCTCTTCCAGTGCTATTTGCTGAATTCTTCCATGGGTTCAGACAGTTTCAGAAATCTTAATATTTCCGTTAGACTATGTACTATGGTCTAAATTTTTTGAACCTTAATTGATAAAAGCAAGCACAGTTGTGTCTTTATATCAAATTGAGCAGTTTTATAACATAAGAAATTGAAGCTAGCAACCCTCAAAACTTTCTAATTTTCTTTCAGAAAAGAATAAAAGCTTATTTTCACAATTCTCTGTACTCAGTGTAAGTGCACTGTGAATAGAAATACAAATTATTTATTCTGAACAAAGTACTTTTATGTAAACCTAAATAAGTATGTCATTGTATTGGATTTACATGGACATTTTATTTACTTGGGTGTTTACATAAATATCACACAGAATGAACACTACTGTAAGGCAGAAAATTGTAGCTCCACATAGTGATTGACTATGTTTGCCCCTGTCCCGGAGAAGCTAAACCAGAAGATTTTGATGTTCAGAGGAGACTTTTTTTTTTTTAATTGGGTTGGATTGGATTGGATTTTTTTTTTGGCAGAAGCTTCCAGCAAGCAATAGGCAATTAACGCTATTCAGATACAACAGAGGTAAACTCAAGGACTGTGGCTTTGCTAAATGCAAATGTGTACTTACAACACTCATGTGACTCTTTGCCAGATACTTTATGGACACTCATTTTCCTCCCAAGCTCTCTCTCTCAGTTACTACCAGAAGGTCTGTTCTGCATAGAATTTAAATATCCATTGTGTTTTTAACATAGACACATGTCAGCTTAAGAAGTTAACACTGAATGTATTCACAGTAGCTTGTAGTTTTTGAATGAGCTTGTTTTCTCCAATTTCTTTATTAAGTATAATTTTATATATACGTTATAAACTTTTGATCAGTTCTTTTGATGGTCAGAGTTTTCCCTGATGTTTCCTAGGCTGTTTTGTGAGCTCCTCCAATGGAGTCCTACACAGATTATTAGGGACCTCGAGCACACAATTTATGAGGAGATGATGAGAGAATTGGGTTTGTTCAAGCTGGAAGAGAAAGTTTGAGCAGTTGGGAAACTTACTGGTCTTCAAACTAATGTGAAGATAGTAGATGGAGGCAAGACCTTACCAGACTCTTTTTGGAGGTACATAATGATCAGATGAGGAAGGACAGTCCAACTAGGTATAAGGGAAAAAAGTCTCAGTCACTGGTTGCCCAGGAAGGCTAAGAAATCTCCATGCTTGAAGATGTTCAAAACTTTGCTAAACAAGGCCTATAGTGTCACCATACAGTTGGATCTACTTTGAGATAGGGGTTGGACTAAGTGATTCCCAGATCTCACTCCCAATATATTCTTTCTTATGTTTCCAATTGAAATGATAAATAGCATTTTCATTTTGTCCTAGCTGATTTTAATTTCATGATTATTTTTTTTTACACTACAAATGCCCCCAACATTTGTATTTTCCAACTTCATTCTTTTACCAAGAGCTCACCAGCATTCCATGAGCTTCTATGATGTTGGCAAAGTCTATGCCTTTCCTGTTCCTTTGCTTGCCATCACTATTTAGATAAAGGGACAGTGAGGAACAGTGCTTTGTAAAGATATGGTTGTATGAAGCCCTATTTAAAACAGATAAAGTGCCAAAAAATATCAGTCTTTTTATTGAGAAAGACAGAATTGTAGAATACACCGGTGTATGAAATGCAGTACTATTGGGACTGTAGGACCTGCGGTGATTTTCAGTTAGTCTTTCTAAGAAGATTCTAAAAACATGACCATACAATTAATATCTCCCTTAAAAGTAAAATAATGCATCAAGTTAAACTTTTTTAAACCACAAAGAAGTGTCTTTTAATGCTCTGGAGAATGATCAGTAAGTTTGTGATTGCAGTTTATGCATGTGTCTGAGTATAAATGTAAATACTGTAAATTAATCCTTTCTGTGTTACTGTTAGATCTTTTTTTATTCATTTTTTTGTACCACCTTATTTACAGATATCAACTGCATGATTGACAGTGTTAATTGTAGTGGAATTTATGTCAGGCACAAGCTTTTCTCTGGAGTCTTGGAGTCAGTGTTTATAGTTGCTGCACAACCTCTGAAATGCATGAGGGTAATACGATTTTATGTTCTATCTTTGTAAGTGCTAGAGGACACTGTGCTGTAGTACGAGAGCCAGCAGATCATTCTGAAATGTTCTAAACAACTGCTTTCAGAAAAAACTGGCAAGGATAGTGTAGTCCTTCATCTTAATGAATACACAAGTTAGAAGCACAAATGGAAGTGTGTCTTTGGATTATAGCTGTCAAAAATGTATGCGTTGTTTTTATTAAGGCATTCAGAAGTAGAATTTTGAGCAGCCGCATGTGTTCCCAAATATAAGTTTACTATAAAGTTTAGTATAATGTTTGCTCTTTCCTCTTCTGTGTTATTCTCCTATGCCATGATCTGGTCCTTGAGTGTCTGTATTTATTTGTGCTGCTTGTTTTTCTAAACTGCGACTGCCTGAAGTAAAAATTTCATGTGTTCATCAGAAAAGACTATTTTATGAAATGTGCCCCTGTCGTTAGAAAGTACTTGTAGTGCTTTTACTTTAAGAATTCCAACACGTGATAGATTAGTAAAAATGGATAAAGTCCACGCTGACAGGTTTTACTAGGGTCAGTTACTGCATTTTATTGCTGTGTTGGGCTGGCAATATGGAATACCACTAGAGTCTGCAAGAGTTGCAATGAATAGTGTTCAGTAAACGTTTTATCAAGTTTTTGTGCATCCCAAACTTAACTGTAGTGGGTTCTGGTAAATGAAATTCAGTGTCTTGTAGCTCTTGATATTCTTTGCCCTCAAGCTTTGTTTAAATGCATCAAGTAAAGCACAAAATCAAAAAATGCCATTTGGCATTTTTTACATACATCTAGTATTACAACAGATCTTCTAGATCATTCAGTTAGGTTTCTTCAGTATCAGGCAACCATCACTAATTCAGGAGAGTGAAGACAGTACATCCTGAAGCACTCTTACTCTATCTAACAACTGCTAAAATCTTAATATTTTGAGGCTGAAATAGAATATCACACAGGAAGGAAGCAGAAAAGAACATTTACTCAATTCTTTTACTCATAAATGTTTCTTCATTATTTTACTCTCTCAAAAACAGATCTACTAGTGACAGAAATCTTATGGGGTAAATCCCATTGCAAGATAACATGTGGTTAATTCGCATCTGATATTTTACTTTACCTAGGACTAATTTAATTCTTTTGACGTTTGTGTATGGAACTTTGTTAAAAATAAGTTGTCGAGAAAATAGAGAAACTCAAGATCTTCCATGCAAATTAGGAAACATGGTTTAGCATTTTAATTATCTCCGAGTTAGAGAGTTGAATTGCAAGTAAGAGGCTTCAGACTGTTTTGTTTGTAGGTTTTAATAACTTTTAGGAAAATATGTAAGATCTACCATCCACATTTTAATATTTATTAAATGAAGCAATTAATTTCTCATTAAGTTGAAGGAACTCTCTGTGTACTTATGATTTATAAAAGTTCTCTCATATATTTTATCTGTGAGCACAATTAATTTTCTTAAGTAAGTATTTAGCTTTGGCTCATAGTTTTTAAATAGAATTATTAGCCTTTCACTCAACTTTATAGTTTGATACCCATTCTACTGAACAACATACAGATTTTTCATTAAATATACTTACACTATTAAAAAATTGTGACTTTTAAATTAGATTTTTCTTTAAATATATCAGTCCAATATTTAGATATTTATTTGTGTTTCCAGAGAGGTTTTAAAAATGTATGTGCACTTGCTTCAGAACGAAACACTCTTGTTTCCATTTTTTGTCCCCTTAAGCACATGGTGTTTTTAATTATATTAGAGTTGTGGAGGCAGTAAGATGTCCACTTAAACAAATATTTTATGGATAACATATGTTAAAAATTCATACTTATTAATCAAAGGAACATAATCATATGTTTTCAAAAAGAATTTTCAGCATACAGTGATTAAGTCTTTGAAAAGGCTTTTTTCCCATGAGGTTCCTGGCCATTTATCAAGTACTCTGTATATTCTTACTTGCATCAAAACCTATTACCTTGTTTTATACCTCATTGGGATGGGAATTTCTTTCATTGCATTATATAATTAAAAAACATTAATATATGGTATCTTACTTGATGTCAGTGTGTTTTCAAAACTAGAACTCCTGAAAATATTAGTGTGCTTGAAATTAACCTACATAGTGTTTAATTAACACAACTGGTACAACATATGAGCAGATTACAATTACTGTATTTTCACTTTTATACTTCTCCTGTGGCTCTTATACATTAGCCTTTCTGGTTTCCAGACAACTCTGGTTCACTCTGCCCAAATTAAATGTTGGTACGCTTTGTCCTTTTCCAGTCTATTGCTTCTCAAGAGTATTCACATTCTTATGGCACCTTCTTACCTCATTTTGATATTTGAATGTAACATTACCTCAGTGTTAATGGTGATGATGGGAAAATGAGAAACTCGGATAATTTATTTCATCTATAATTAATACTATATTCTACTAGCCATACTTAGGTAATAATGTTTGGCTACACCGTTGATTTCAAAAGAAGAGTCCTAGAACATAGTGATCAAGTGGAATTCCTTCTTCATCCTCTCTGTAGATGGTCATTCTCATTCAGGCTGTTCTGTAGAGCTCTAGATGCTACAACTGTATTAGTGACTAACTTCTTTCTCACACACTGCTTATTCAAGACAGCTTTAAGCTTCTGGCTTCCTCAAAATCTATGGCACTACTCAGTATCTTGTAACTAACTCATGAGATGTCTCATCTCACTGCTGAATGCACAAGATGGTCCTCAATATGTATGACATTACTGAACACACAGAAAAAAAAAATCTTTTCTTGCACCTGTGGAAACTGATGTTAGAGAAAATTACTTGTTCTTAAATTAATCAGATAGGTTATCCTGTCCAGAACACAATAATTTAGTTTCCTCTTCAAATATTATAACTAGTTATAACTTTATAATTAAACCACTGTAATTTGACAGTACCTCTTCCTGCTTGATTTATTCTGTTGTATTTTTCTGGATTTAGGACATGGATGAAATTGAGTAAAATTTTCAAAACTATATAAAACGAAGTTTTAAAAAGAAAATGAATATTCAGCCTATTAGCTGCTATGAGTGTTAAACAACACACTGTTTAAGACAGAGTTATGTCAAACCTTTCATTTATTTTCATCAAGAAAAAAAATGTACCATAGAAATGTTAATGACCTATAAAAGTAGCTTACGTATTTGCACAGAAGCATCAAAATATGTATAATTTCCAATTTACTGTATCTTTTCTATTTTGGGATCATACAATAATGTCAGCTACAAATTGTAACTTCATTGCTCAGTCTGTCAGTCGCTTCCATAATTTAGAAAATGTCAAACTAAGTTTTCAGTGAAAGTTGACGTTGTATCTAGAGTAAAACTAGACAGGCTGATAATGAAGCTGCAATGAGCAAGAACTGTAACTATGTGAATGGGTTGATTTAATAAGGTTAACATCTGTCACTTTCAGCAAGTTTAGCATTGAGACCCTACATATCAAGATCCCGTTGCCAGGCTCAAGATTAGTTGCTAGTGAGAAATACCAACAGGAAATGTCAATGTCTTTGGCATCTGTTTCAAGTTAAAAAGAGTTCCCAAATGGTGTTATTTGTCTTTGCTGGTGACATAATATATATTACAGGAAGGAGTAATATTTCTAAGGTTGTTCAGTGATCAGTGGAACTGGAGAACTTCCGACATTACAAGTTAGCTGACAGTGCCTTTAGCAGAGGATGTGGAAAACCAGAGTAGTACCTTTTTCTTGAGTGCTCTGGGTACCCACAAAAAACCAAAGCAAAACAAAATAAAACAAATCACAAACAAACAACAACAACAAAAAGAAGGCTGTAAATTTCCCTTTCCTGATTTCTCTACCTATTTTCATATTGGTTTATGCAAAAATAGAAATAAGGACAATCCCCTGTTGACTTGATCACTCCTGTCTCTTCTCAATTTCTTGCTTCAAATAATAAAGGTAGAAGACCAGAAAGGAGTCATAAGAAGTAGGATCTATAGCAAGCATTTCATCTGTACTTCACTGTCTATTCTCTATATTTTTTGTCTGATCACAAAAATATTTTCCTTTTTGTCTTTACTGACAAAATCCAAGTAATGGTAACTTGCAAATGAGTTTCTCTACAAAAGGTGTAACAAAGTAACTCCAACAATTTAATCATTTAGTCTAATGTTTTAACTTAAATTTCAACTTAGATAATTGAAGCTTACTTCTTATCCTCTCCAGCTGTGGATGCTGTGGATCAGTTTCTTCATCATAATTTTGAAGGATGTTTTTTCTCCTTTTTACCAAATCTATCCTTGAGATTGTAGAAGGAGAACTCTCTAAATTGAGGTTTAGCTCTAATTGTTGCAATGTCTCACATCTTCTTCTTGACCATCTATTTTAGATGTAATTATTTATATATTCACTGATACATGAGTTGGCTGGGGTGAAAGGATAATGACATGATAATCTAATGAGGAGCTGTTTCCTGTTGCTAAGCAATATAATAGGAACTTCCCTTTCTAAATATAATCTATTGGAGTAATTAGGGAGAAATTCATGGCTGAGGCAGTTCAGTAGTCTGCATCTTTCTAGACATTCTTGCTACCCACAGATACTTTTTCTAAGTACTGTAAGTGTACTGGCTAACTTTTTGTACCTTCACGACTGACATTGGTATAAAGGATTACACAGAGTAAAAAGAAGACAATCACACCCATAGAAATCTACATCAAAAAGCAAAGCATTTATAGCATAGATTAATTTCCAAATGAATAGCTTCAGTATTTATTTTATGGATGCATATTAATATAAAAGAAGATATATACCTTGTAAAAAATTTAAACAGTCCAACTCTGGAAACCTTCTCTCTCCCTCCTGCAAACATAAAAACCTCTATTAAAAACATATAAAACTAAGAAAAGGGAATCTCTTTCTTCCACAAAAAGCTGTTTTCTTTCAGACTGTGAGCTACTCATTCTAGGAGCAGTTCAGAGAGCATGCAAATAAATGTTGCAGTTTAAAAAAAAGAAAAAGAAAGGAAAAAAAAAAGAAAAAAAAAAAAGAAAAAAGTCCTTTGATTTAAGGACTGAGTCTCCTGGGCACAAAAGCAAATTGTATCTCATTACCGTGAAATTTATACATAACTATCCTATGCGATTCATAGGGCACAAAACATTTTTCGCTATATCCTACTATGGCATAGAATCATAAAATGGTTTGGGTTGGATGGAACCTTAAAGATCATCTAGTTCCAAACCCCTGCCATGGGCAGTGACACCCTCCACTAGCCCAGGGTGCCCAAAGTGCCATCCAACCTGTCCTTGGACACTGCCAGGGAGGGGGCAGGCACAGCTTCTCTGGGCAGCCTGTGCCAGGGCCTCACCACCCTTATAATAAGGAATTTCTTTGTTGTATCTAATCTAAACCTACCTTCTTTTTAGTTTAAAACCATTATCCTTTGTCCTGTTACTACATGGTCTTGAAAACAGCCCCTTTCCTACAGGCACCTTCAGGCACTGGAAGGCTGCAATAAGGTCTCCCAGAGCCTTCTCTTCTCCAGGCTGAACAAGTCCAAATCTCTCAGCTTGTATTTATAGCAGAGGTAGTCCAGCTCTCTGATCATGTTTGTGGCCCTGCTCTGGACTTACTCGCTATCTTGAGGCCCAACAGCTGGATGCAGTACTCCAAGTGTGTTCTTATGAGAGTGGAGTAGAAGGGGAAGATCTCCTTCCTCAATGTGCTGCTCATGTTTTTGATGAAGCCCAGGATATGGTTGGTTTCTGGACTGCAAGCACGTATTACCAGTTCATGTTGAAGTTCTTGCCAGGTGCCCCAACCCATGTGCTTGTGCTGTCACCAGCACTTGATCCCATTGTCCAAGTCTCTGACAAAGATGTTAAACAGTGCCGGCCCTAATACCAACCCCTGAGGAACACCACTTGTCACTGGTCTCCATTTGGACTTTGAGCTGTTGATCACAACTCTTTGAGTGTGACCATCAAGCCAATTCCTTATACACTGAGTGTTCCCTCCATCAAATTCATGTCTCCAGTTTAGAGACAAGGATGTTGTGTGGGACAGTGTCAAATGCTTTGCACACATCCAGGTAGATAATATCTCTCATCCTTCTCTTATCTACAAGAGTTGTAACATCACAGTATGCCATATAATTTTGTTAGGCTTGATTTGCTCTTAGTGAAGCCATGTTGTCTGTCATCACTCATCTCCTTATTCCTCTGCACTTTGAACATAGAATCTCCTGGTGAGTCTGAATGATCCACAGTTCCCCATATTTTTATTGTGCCTTTTTTTTTTTTCTTTTTAAAAATGTGGGTTATGTTTCCCTTTTTTCCAGTCAGTGGGAACTTCACCAGACTGCCATGATGTCTCAGATAGGATGGAAAATGGCTTAGACACTTCATCCACTAGTTCCTTATGGACCTGCAGATACATCTCATCTGGTCCTGTGGAGTTCGGCACCGTCAGGTTCCTTAGATGTTCCTGAATGAGATCTTCTCACTTCCTAAACTGAGTTGTCTTTATATTTGACTATAATAAGTTCTCACTTATTTACCAGACTTCAAAAATTAATAAATTCTGAGTGATTGCTGACAAAGAGATCTTAAAGTCCACTATGGACTTTCAGTCCCAGTCATGGACTGAACTTTAGTTGTAGCTGAACTCTTGTGTTTCAGAAGGTGATCAATAAATATTTCTTAAGGAGCAAAAGGGAGAAGAGGTAGAGAAATACATTCTCAGTATTTCCAGATTATTATGATGGTCTTCTACCTGATCTCCTGTAGTTGGCAATTCTTCGTTGACCCAGTCCCTGCCTTTGCCTTCTGTAATTTGGCAGTGTGGCTAGAACACTTGCTAGCGAAGGCTGAGGCAAAAAAATTTCCTTGAGTACCTCAGCCTTCCCCATATCCTGGGTAATCAGGTATCCACGGTTCCTTCCAGAAGGGTCCTACATTTTCCCTCGTCTTCCTTTTGTCAGTCATGGACTATACAATTTTTTCGTGTTGCCTTTGGTGCCCCTGGCCAGATTCAATACTATCAGGGCTTCAGCTTTCTTAATCCTGGCTGATCCCTGGCTGCTCAGACAATTTATTTGCATTGCCTTCCAGGCTACCTGCCATTTCTTCCAATCTCTGTAGGCTTCCTTTTTGTGATTGAGTTTTTCCAGAAGTTTCTTGTACTTCCATGCAGGTCTCCTGGTGTTTTTGCCTGACTTCCTCTTTGTTGGGATGCATCACTCCTAAGCTTGGAGGATGTGATCAATCCTTGAATACTAGTCAACTACCTTGCCCCCCCCCTCTTCCCTGCAGAGCTTTGTCCCATGGTACTCTACCAGGCAAATCCCTGGGGAGGCCAAATTCTGCTCTCCTTAAATACAGGGTAGTGAGCTTTCTGTGGTTACTCTTCATTGTCCTGAGGATCTTGAACTCCACCATTTCATGGTCACTGTAGCCAAGACTACCCTTTAGCTTCACAGCCCTCTTTGTTGGTGAGAACAAGGTCTAGCATAGCACCTCTCCTTGTTGGGTACTCTGTCTCTTGGAGGAGGAAGCTGTCATCAATGCATTCCAGGAACTTCCTGGATTTCTTGTGCCCTGCTGTCTTGTCCCTCCAACAGAAATCAGGGTGGTTGAAGCAGGCCAATGAGGAGCAGGCCTTGTGAGTGTGATGCTGCTCCTGTCTGTCTGTAAAGGACCTCATCTGCTTGGTCTTCCTCGTTGAGTGGCCTGTAGCAGACTCCCATGGTAATGTCCCCTATCCCTTCCCTCTCTTTAAACCTTACTCATAACCTCTCAGTGGTCTCCTCATCTATCCCCAGATGGAGCTTCATGCCTTGTCTCTTCTGCCTGTGCTTTCTAAAGAGCTTGTATCCTTCCATTCCAACACTTCTGTCATAGGAGCCATCCCACCAATGTCTCTGTGATGCCAATAAGATCACAGCCCTGCGGGTCTGTGCACATCTCTTCCATCTCTTGTTTTTTCCTGCATGCTGTGTGTTCGCATACAGGCTCCAGATGGGGCTGAGCCCATATGACACCTGCATGACATCTGCTGTTCGTGACTGAATGACATTGGATTTATCTAGGGGAATCCCTCATCTTATCATGGATACTGAAGTAATGGAACTGTTAGGGTGTGACCGTAACCACTTTCTGTGGTGCTGCCAATATTTACAGAATATAGTCAAGCATATAACATTTAAAATTAAGTGATAATATTTAATTAAAAATAAATGCAAATTGAATGCAAGTTTCTAAATTTCAGATGGAGTTTAAGTTACACAGTGCTTTGTCAATACTTTATGTATCATTCCTCACACAGAGCACTGCTTTCAAAGAATATTTCATTATAGTTAAAGTGGTTCCTTAATTAGGTGATTAAACATCCTGAAAACTAATCCATGTTCAAATCATTGAAGCTGAGTTAGAACAAAGGTAGATTATAATAGATAAATAACAGGAGGGGTTAATAAAGAGGTGAAAAAGATTAAAAATAAATGAATAAAATTCCGGTGGGTGGTAAGGAAATAAATCGTTGGGATTAACTATGGAAATTAGTTTGAAGAAATATAACATCTATCAGTAGAAAAATACTCCAAAAAGTCGCAGTATTGCATATATAAAGGGAATGGAATTGTATTTAATTTTGGGTTAGAATATGGCAGTAGGAAAAAGAAGCCTTAAATGGGTGAAGTAATCAATCTCTCACATTGACTGACAGCAGATGACCTCGTAAGTACAGAGATTAAAGTGAAGACTGTAAATTTTACATTGCTTTTTGTTAATAGCTTGCAATCGTTTTATTTTTTATGATAATGGTGGCCATTCAAAATCCACAGTCTGGATTTCATATATTAAATGGGTAGTGTCAGTGGTATTGGAATAAGGCAAATTTATTTGAACTCTCATATTCCTAGTCATCTTTCTTTGAAGAGGATGTAGAAACATCTTCTCCATTTCTCAGTGCTTCCTTGTATGGCTTAGGTCAATGGCATGGGGAATTAAGTTGTATAAATCCAAAGGCCTTAATGCAGCCTGTTAACTGTGGCTGCAGAAGTCCTCACCAACTGGACACATTCACCCAGCATTGACCTGGCAGTAGGAGATCAGACACTTTGATTCCTCAACTTATGGGACATACTAGAGTGGAAAAGGTTAGGAAAGGATGAGGCACAGTTAAAGATAAAGAATTGATGAAAATCAGTAATGTTACCTCCTGGGAATTCGTTTTATATATAGGGTTTGTTGCCATTCTTAGGGCTGTTGTAAATTTTAAGATGTCTGTAAGGCAAGTTTGGCATTTTGGCACCTGACTACAAAGGCAGGTGATAGAGAAATTCATCCACTGTATGATTTTTTTTTACTATTTAAGCTTTTGAATCTAGCTATAATATCTAGGGCTTTAGGGGGAAATAAAAAAGTATTTGAAACAGTGTGGATGAAAACAGAAATGTTTGCAGACTTTTCATATGGCTCTACTTCTCTTAGATTATGATAGCTTGTGGATAAAGAGAAAAAAATACTCACTTTATTATCATGTACTACCAATCACTACATTTTCATAGGGATCTTAGTGTTCTGTGACTACAGAATGCTGATATCCATGGAGAAAATTGTCAGTATATGTTATACATATACTATGTCAGTCTGTGCTATGAAAAATAATGTTCTTGGGTTTTGTAATGTATTTCCTAGCAAAAATGGCCAATGGAGAAGAAAAATGAGCATGTGGTACATGAACAGAATCATCACCTTTAATACTTTTTCTGCCTAAAATCAAATAATATTAATGACTCTGGGGCATGTACCTTCAGGATGAAATATTTTACCTTTTTAATCATTCAGATGATAAAAATGTCAGATAAGTCTTATTAACACATAGATAACATAAGTGCTAAACTTAAAAAAAAAAAAATATATATTTTCTCCCTTAGAGTTTTGTGTACTAACCAGCTCCTAAAAAAGTTTTCAGGTTTTCAAAAAATCTACAAGTTACACTTAGGAAATATTATCCTGTTCTTTGCATCCTTTATAATGTACATTTTACTGTGTACTACTATTTATTGTTAGGTATTTATCGTATGGAATGGCAACTTTGCAGTGAAAACAAAAGTGGTTTAAATTATGCTTGTTTTTAAATACTTGAAATACTTTGCTATACATTTTTTCCTATAAACAAAATAGGCTGCATTTACATTGATGGCAATTTGCAGGATTTCATATAGAATTTTCTTATATATATTCAAAACAGCACTCGTTCAAATATGTTGTAGATGGACTTGCTCAAGAAACAGTCATCAACATGTGGAAAATATTCTTAGAGAATGCTCTCATCTGGCACGGAGTAATACAGGGCTCTTAGGGAAAAAATGGGATTTCTCTATAGACACAGATCTAAATGTTAGGCATTTGTGTATGAATTTTGACAGGTAAGTTTAGAAACTTCAATGTTGCATCTTGTATACATGAATTAGGAATATGTACCATGTTCAGGGTAGTCTGTAATGAGTGTGATGCAGCAATAGTGGGGTTTTTTGATCCTTCTCTTTTATTTTATGATATACCTGCATACTCAAAATATCTTGTGTCACTAAAAGGGCTGATACATTTCCTACAACTCCTGTGAAGTCGTAGTCAAGCCTATAGATAATTTGAAAAGAAACTAAAGAAATAAATGTAATAGAAGAATATGTGAAATAGAAAAGAAAAGCAAATGAAAGAGCATGAAAATCCCTGACTTTAAACATGTTAATCAGCTGGGGTTTTTTCTGATTTAATAATATAGATATATATTTAATAATATATTAATATAATATTTTAGACCATTAGAAATAAATATTCTGTATGATGTGCAGGAAATCTGCATTGTTGACCTCATGAAAACTAATAGAAGCTGGGTGGTTACTGCTATTTTGGCTACATTTATTGTCCCTGAGAAAGCTTCACTGGAATCACTACAGCTTATTCTGACAAAAAAAAAAGAACAACCAACCAAACAACAAATAAGCCTATTTTGCTACTTTACAAATATGCATAGTTGTCGTTTTTAACTGGAATCATTATGCAGATACTAACAGGTATGAGACAGCAGCTAGATTTCAGGTAGATTTTACATGACAAAATTTTGTTTGTCATCCTGCGGGGAGTACTGACTAACACCCAAAATTGCCATTGAAAATTATAATTTGATTTTTATTCCCAGGGCCTTTCTTCTTTATTTTAAAAAAACAAACAAAAAAAAATACCCAAAACAAAACAACAAAAACCCACAAAGAAACAAACAAAGAAAAAATCCTTCAGAAACTTTGGCTATCACTAAAATTCTGAAAGTAAATTAGATTGTTTCCCCATATCTGTCTGGTAAAATAAATTATTAAAGGTATTTTCTATGAATTTAATATACCTGGAACTACACTTTGCTCCAGTGACATGCTCAAACAAAAGCTACATGTGTGCAGACATTTAGATTAAATTAAATTTTTAAGGTATCCTTTTCTACCCTGTACTTAGCTAACTGCATTCATTGTAATGTACCCTGGGGATAAATAGTGCACTAACAGAACACTACCTGATTTGTTTTTATATGCATAATGGTTTAGGGAAAAAACCCAAAATGCCCATGTATATAATAAAACCAAAACAGAGGATCTGACAAATAGCTTAATTAGCAATATTGAGATGTTTTTCTACTAACCATAACAGCAGTATATTAAAATAATTTGTCTTTCTCCTTATTAAAACCAGAGCACTAATATATTTGGACTAATTCCTATGAAACTTAGTTGCAGACTACCACAATAATACAATATTTGTATGACTCAAGTATGGAGCAATCAACAGCTTATTCAAATCTTACAACTGTTTTGTTAATTTTGTCATGGACAGTGTTTTGTGGTCATTTATGAAATTCCTGCTGGAGTCAAATCAGAATCCTAGTGGGGATAGAAGTTCTCTGACTTCTAGGGAATAAGAAGCTACTTCAAATATTTGAGAAATTACTATGTTAAAGGAATAAAATAGAGAGAAAGCCAAGTCTTATCTAATGACACAAAAAATAGATATAAATTCGTATTATAAGAAGAAATTTGTATTGAGAAGAAGAGTGGCTGAACTATCAGGAACTGGGGGTAGTGATGAACAAATATTTGCAGAGATATTTCTCAGCCTAGATACATGGATTTTGCGTGCCTATATATGGATGTGTTCAATATACAGGAAACGTTCAGTTCAGCAACAGTAGGAGAGTGAATACTGAAGGCAGTTCAGCACATCTTTCTCATCCTTCACGTTTGGGAAGCTATAGAAAACACAACTACACTTGTACCCCTTCAATATATTTCATGAGAGCAAACATAAATCAGAATACCTAAATTGCATATGTATTAATGTTACATGGCATCATTAACATATATCATCTTCTATGGAATTAGTATCAAGATGTACATTTGTATTTATGTAAATTAATTTTAGCAGAGTGGTAAATTTCTAATTAATTACACTATTTCTTTACCATTTAATGTGGACTTTGGTGATTTGATATCTGTGCAGATATTTCCTGTTTGCCTTGTATTATGTTTCTCTGGTGTTGTGTATTTTGGGGAGTATCTTGTCTTCTGATTGATCAAGTATTTGCTTAAATTTCCTATGGATTTTAATAATGGAGTCTCAGGATTGCATACTTCTCGCATGTTGAAATTCTTCATGGCTTTCTCCAGGCTCATGCTGTGGTTGAGGCCAACTCTTTGCTTATGTCATAACAATTGCAGTGTTTTTCTAGAACAACAGTGTAGTTTGATTTGTAATGGAAAAAAAATTGTGGGTTTTTTTTTTTGTGGATTTTTAGTTTGGGTTTTTTTGTGTGTGTGTGGTTTGGGTTTTTTTAAAACTTTGATCTGTTAGCTTTGTATTTTCATTGCTCTTTTTCTCTGATTGTTCATAGGTTCACACACTTCATAGCTGCTCATCAGTTTTCTTGTATTTTAGGTTATGTGTGTGCAACAGAGAGCACGTGGTTTTCTAAAGGGATCTTTCTAATGACTGCAACGTGACTATAACATAGTCATATAGTCATAACTATGACAGAGTCATAATGACTGTGATATGTCATAATGAGATGACAGTGGTATTACAGTTGGACTGGTTCCCTATATGAAGCTTGCTTTGGGCACTTCATTTGTTTCAGACATGGCTATATTGTTGTGAAACAAGTGGATTTGCCTTTGATGTATTTCAGTATTGACTAAGGATAATTTTTCAGTGCCCCAGTAACCTTCAGCCTCTGATCAGAAGCTGATGTGCAAGTGTGCTAGAACATGTTTTCTAAGCCTATCAGTATGTTCTGTGTTCCTCTCAACTGGAAAGTCTTACTTTTACTTTTTCCTTGAGTTGTCATGTTTCATGCTGAAGGCTGCATTTGCTTAGTTTTTATATTTTGATCGCCATTTTTATCTTTCTTTTTAAATACTAGCTAAGCATGTACTTTGTCTCCATCTGCTCATGTAAAGCTGCCTGATCTATATAGGCATTCTTACCATCTTCTCTGGACTTTTTGATTCCTGATTTCATAAAGAATGGGCTTACTTTATACCATGTTCATTGTTTAAGTATAAACCTATATCCATCCGTTAAATCTTCCTTCACATATGTTGATAACCCATCAACCACCTTTTGAAAATAGAATTTATACATGATTGTGCAAAAGGCCCACTATAGTACCAAATATTCTTTAGTTCTTTAGTGTAACAAAGGGGCTTTTTAGCTGAAGTATGGATTGTAAAACAAAGGATTGATTTTCTTCTATCTTTGCACATCTAAACCTGGGATTTATCCCAAATTTGAATGGCTAGTAATAAAGACTGTAGATGTTACATCTGTTTAAAATGGTTTACGTAGCAGTTTATAAAATGCTATGTCCTAGACAAATCCAAGTTTCTCTGTTAAAGATATAATATATGCACATTTCTGTTTATATAGACATATAATTATTATGCTTTTCATATCAGGCAAAGTTGGCAGGGAGTAATAACATGAAAGTTATCAAGTCTTTGTTTAAGTTTGGAAAATATATCCTTGTTTGTGAGAGTTATGTGCACACACTGACCGACAGATTGCATCCTTATTTCCCATTAATTCACATTAATTCCAACTCTCTCTGAGTTGGAGGAAGTACAAATCCCTCAAGCACTTTGTCTCCCAGGAGGTGTACTGATTCCTGCAGCTGGTCAGCTCTGGCAGTCTGGAGAGGCAGAAGGTAGGCTAGGTCTCCAAGGAAGTCATTCTGTTTCTCAAAGAATTTGCAAGTGGACTCACAATGCAGAAAAAAGTATTGCAGCCAAGTCTAGACTCAGTTATCACAAGCTTCCTGTGCAGCCCTGGGCCAGTCATTCAGTCTCTGTCATCTTCAGTACATAATCTGTTATATATGGAGTGTCTGAGCCTTCCTCATGTATTTTTGGTCATTACCAATATACTTTAGTATACTTGGTATACATCTGGTCTATACTGTGGTGATTTTCCTTTTGGAAAAGTAGATAGGAAGGTGATAATCTTCTTAAAAGTAACCTTTAAAATAATAATTCATAATCCTTCACTAAAACGTTACTGATTGCAGCCAGAGTACTGCATATCTGGTCCATAATGATTTTTAATACATTCTGATCTTCTGTGTCGAAGTTGATTTCTTGAAGGTCAAAACCAGTTCAGCATTACAGGGAAAATGATAGCTTTTGCCTGATCAAACTAAAAGTTCTGATGAAGTCCTTTGTTTAAAATGTCAGAATTGTAATTCGTAGAAATGTGATTTTAAGTTTGATAACAGAATAACTTACTGATACTTCGTCACATACAAATAATGTCACAGTAATCAATGTGAGTACTTATTTTCCAGTAAGAGCTTCCTTTAAATGTTTTGTGAGAGATTATGAAATGTATTCATTTTTGACAGTAAGTTGTCCTTCCTTCTGACTTCTTCTCTACCTCCAGCCCTTCTTTGGTTCTCACTCTTAGTGTTTCAGCGTGTCTCTACCCTTCCAGCGATGGCATAAGGTTTGTCAGTAGGAGCTTTGGTTCAGTGAATGTAGTGATGACCCTCATTCAAGAACTTTGCCCATATACCTTAGGAAGCAGACTGGGTAGATAGAAATTTTAACTTTTTAATATCAGTCATTCCCTTTGATATCTGCAGTACCCCTCCCCCAAAGCAGATAACAACAATATTCTAGAATTTCAGAGTGGGTTTGCAATTGAAGTATGCATTTTAAGATTTCAGGAGAGATACAAATATCTCTTTGTATTCTGGTGGGCAATATCCTGTAAACAAGACTGCATGCTGACAGAGGGCACTGGTGGATATGGATGGGGTGATGAAATTCAGCTGATCAACCTTAATTGTAAGTTAATGGTGTTTAGACTAGAATTAAGTGCATTTAAGCTCAAGTGTAAAGGATGGATTTTTAATAAAAATACTAAGTCAATTAAGAAGCTGCTACACATGTTAACCCTGAACAGCTCTGACAAATGCAGCAACAAAGAGAATAGATGCTTAAATAGCCTTGTAGAATGGAAAGTACAAATCTTTTCTGACACATTTGTTAAGTATTATCAATTCCATGGAAGACTGTCTTACATTAACTTTGGTCAAAAACATAATCCCTTGTTATTTGCCCAGTTCATTGAAGAGCAGTTGGGAATAGTGAAGAGAATTTAGTTTTTTTTTTTTTTTCCAAAACCCTAAAGTAAGAAGATATTTGTAATTTGAAGGAAATAAAATTATGGGGCACAAAAGATGCATAACTTGATTTAATTATATGTATGCAAGTTTGAACAGGAAACTTGAACAGAAACTAATACATCATCTTAGTGATGTTCTGAAAGGTTTCTGATATATCATGAAAGGCTGTAGTGAAGCACATCAAAGTGAGCATTCACTTTGCATTTCATGGGGGAGCTTACAGTTGTTTATCATTTATTCTTAAAATATATATATATGTGGATATGTGATTCTTCATTTACTGGGCAAGTTTAACAGGTGCAGTAAGAAATTATCATATTCCAAGTTAAATGAAGTTATGAAAACGATCTCTAAATGGAGGCATCTATTAATAAACATTCCTAGGTACTTGAGGATATGCAAATATTAAAAAATATTTAAATACATTAAAAGATACAAAGATACATTTTCAGTTTTGGTTAAAATGTTGATATTGCTTCCTTAGACTCTCACTAACCTTTAAGCAAATGTCTCCATGAGAAGTGGATGGTGATCAAAGTATACTTGCATGGGCACTTCCAGCTCCTGGGCTCATACAGGCCTTTCCTAAAACTAAATTTTCTGAAGCCAATACTTGCCAACTCTAATTTTAATCAGATGAGAAAGTGTTTGCTTATAACAACAGTGCAATGTCAACTAAAGATTATTTTTTTGTGAGGCTATTGGAAAATATTTTGAAGTTCGTGTCTATGAAACCAGAATTTCACTTCTTTTCTCAAAGTATGGTCCCCATACCATAATTGTGAAATAAGTCCCCAGTAATCCTAGAAATAACCCCCACATCTTATGCAGTTCAGGTATCATTAATATTTATTGTCTGAAAAAGTGGTAGTATGTTCTACTTCAATACAGAACTTCCCCCCTCCCCACAAATTATAATACAGATATTTACAACTACATAGATCTTAGGATTTAATTTGTTCTTCATTTGCCTGCTTCAACTGCCACTATTTCTCCAAGCAGAACTTTGCAGAGGCTGCAGTAAAAGATGGTAAAAGTTCAGAGGGAGTTTTTATAATTTTCCCACTTGCAGTCACTGACACTCTATTAGTCATTTATGTATAAAGTCAGCTGAATAAATTGTCGTTTCAATTCCTGGTTTTCACACATTTATATCAGGTACCAGTTCTCTTGCATACAAGGGTGCTAACAGAACAAAAAAATCTAGCCAAAAGAAATAAGATTATCTTAATGACCTGCATGGCTGTGGGTTTTCTTCTGCCACTCTCAGCTCTTTTACCTCAGACCCCTCTGTCAATGTTGGAGATGGCCAAGAGAGAATTAGTTTTTTTTTCTCCATCCTACATGCTGCATGTTATCTGAGCTTTTACTTTGTAAATGGGTGTAGAGGATCTGGCTGGAGTGGAGTTAATTTTCTTCATAGCAGCTCACATGATGCTGTGTTTTAGATTCATGGCTAAAAATGTGTGGATAACATGGGTGTTTTAGCTCTTGCAGAACAGTGTTGCACAGTATCAAGTCCATCTCTGTTTCTCACTCTGTCCCTCAATGTACACCCTGAGGTGTCCTCAAGAGGTTGGGAAGGAACACAATGAGGCAGATGACCTGAACTAACCAGAGAGATATTCCATACCATATAATGTCATGTTCAGCTATAAATCGGGGCAGAGTGAAGTTTAGGGAGGTTAACCATCTTTTGCCCAGGGATTGGCTGAGCATCAGTATGCCTGTGGGTGGTGGTGAGTAAGTGGCTTTGCATAACTTTTTGTTTACCTTCTGGCTTCCTCCACTCTTCCCTCACTTATAAAGCAATGTTTATCTTGACCTCTAAGTTTTACTGCTTTTACTCTTCCTTTCCTCTCCCCCCATCCCACTGGAGGTGGGGTGGGCAAATAGCTGTGTCAGGCTTAGCTGTCTGCTGGGGGTTAACGCACTGCAGTGGGAAATCCAAATTCTGTTTCTTCATGTGCTTAACGATGTCAAACTTACTTCCCAGGAATTTGATTTTATCAGTTCTCTGTGGCCATTTGAGGTGTAGACTCTGCTCCTGCTGAAGCTTTGCCACTGTGCAGTGTTCCAGTTTCAGCAGGCAATAAAGGATGCAAGAAAGAAGAAACACAAATTTAGTTTGTATTTTATAATTGTAATATGCACATGAGGACCCAGAAACTGAGGTTTCCATCTGCTCATAGGACTGATTAATTATATATTAAACCTTCAGTGGATGAATCAAAATATTCTTGAGATAGGAACTGGTACCTAAACCTTGATGCCCTAATTATTAGATTACAGACCTGTGTACTTCCCAGCACACCCTTAAGTCCTTTACATTTCCTTAGCTCACTTTCCATTAGAGACTGTAGAGCGTTACAGCTGCTGGTGTTTACTGCAGCCTTTTACTAAATGTAGGTTTGACCAATGTACAATTAATAAAAATTATAAGTGGTGGCAACCCAATCCCTAGTGTGGTATGCTCTAAAAGTAACTATTAAATCAGACCTGTCAAGGGACTTGGGAGGAAGAATACTTAATTTCTGTTTCCTAATTAGATTTAACTTTTAATTTTAAACCAGTTCTGTGCCTAAACAGAATATAGACTCTAAGTATACAAACAGTGCATGTGTAGTCAGTGGGGTATAGCACAACAGAGAGAGCAGTATCTTTTGGAACAAGAACTGTATAGGTTATTCATTATCAAGATGGTGCTAACAAAACTATTGAGCTGGTATGCATTGGGAAATGGGGAAACAAATAAACAGGAGTCATTAGCTTATAGAAGATTTCACCTTTCTTCTGTGTGCTGGATTCTGTACTTAGCCTGAGTTTCCACAGGTCCATCTCTGTGACTTTGGGAATAGCTGGGGAAATCACCACTTAGGGTGACCACACAGTGCAAATATGCTTTGTTTCAGCATGTTGTAGTACTTAGCCTTGCCCTAGAAGAATCACTTTCTGTGCTTAGTACAAGAGCAGAGCAAGATTCAGGAAAACACAACTGAGATTCATAAAATTCTGAGCAGGACCTACCTCGGGTAATCCCATCAAAGTGGTTCCAGTAGTGACTTCAGTAAAGCCTGTGAAATAGTCACTTTGTCCTACAGCCTGCAGTGCTACAAAAAGTTCATAGAATCTCAGAATACCCTGAGTTGGAAAGAACCCACACAGGGCCAGCCAGGGCCAGCTATCAAATGCTTGTGGGATTTCCATGAATTTATGAGTCGGTCCTTAGGCTGTAAGAGAACATTTTTCTACCTAGCAGAGAGAATATGTGAAATTAAACAGGACTTCAGTTTTGCTTCCCAATCATTCATCAAAACAGTTAAAACCAAATCTTGTGAAAAGTCTGATTTAGAAATATTTATTATGCAAGAATATAACATATATAGACAGTATATTTTGTACCTGGGTGGTTAATTTTTCTAAAAGTCCTCATACAATTCCACAAATCTCTTTATGTTTAATCCCAAGCATATTTAAAACCTAAATCAAATAGCTCTTTTTATTACAGTTCATGTAGCCATATAAAGGAATTTCTGGGGAAGTTTTTCAGTCTTCTTCATTTGAAGCATTCCTCTTTTGGCAACATGAACTACCTCTTTGAATAACATGTACAAAATTTCAAACCCAGATGACCAGCTCTGCACCACAGAATCACAGCACTGACAATCAAAGTATTCAAAATAAATATAAACAATAATGGTGGTGTAAAAGAGACTTTTTAAACACTGATGTTGTTCAGAATATTTTACTAGATTTTAGCATGTGTGAAACTACAACTATAAATTAATTTTATCCATTGTTAGTGATAGGTTTGGCCAATTCTGGTAGCTAGAGAGGTACAAGATGGCTGCAGCTCGCACGTACTGCCAGCAGTGAGGTAAAGTGTTTGCTCCTATCCTTCACTCAGGCACCGGTATGCAGGGTGTGTGAACACAGCTGGCCACACCAACACAGGCTGAAACCATGCAGGACAAACCACACACACCCCAGACACACCATCTTTGCGTAGGCAGGAAGGAATGGAGTTAATGAGGAGACAGAACAGAGTGCTTTGTTGAGGTGCAGGACATGGCCAGGTAACCATAATGACCAGGGACCATTTTATTCCCTTACTCCTCTCTCTCTGCCCATGCTCAGTCTTCCACAAACTATCTTGAACCTTCTCATTTCCCACCTCTAAGCCTTCTTCACGCTTCTTATAATTAGCCTTGCACAGTCTGCAAATGCTCTTCTCCTGTACCCCATGCTGAGCCCCATACCTCTGGGCAGGGCCCCCCAGCTCAATTTGTGAGGTGACCAGAAACCTATTCCAATTGACTGCTGGTATGGGGGGTCCCCTGGCCTGAGACAACGCCACTGGGGCCTGGAGTGGGGGATGTGTCCCTGGCTCAGGTATTGGGGTGTCCCTGCTGCCCTGGAGTCTTTGCTTCTCACCAAGTCCTTGTGTTTGTAGTCATTAGCTATTAATCATATAACCCAACAAGTAATAAGAGAGGAAGCTTGAGAATGGTTAAATATAGTGATGATTGTTCACCAGAAAACAATTCAAATAAGAAAAATAAACCACAGATGCCTTTAATCAAGGTAGTTTCAGGTCTGCATCTGGTTTGCTGATTGACTTATCTAGTGGCTAGTTTGGCCTAGTTAGAAATTATTATTTTTACTTTTTTAATTAGCTTTAGAATACTACTGTATACACCACCTCTAGGCACTTTACACCACTTTGAAAAACAAGGTCTGCTGTAAAATCCAGCATGTTGCCGAATGATTAAAAACAAGCTTATCTGAGTTTATACTTAAGTACTGAGTACTGTTGTCTGAACTTTTGGGTGGTATATTTGATGTAGGAAAAACTTCTTTTTATTCCTGTTGTTACTCAAGAAAGTCATTCATACAGGTGGACTAGACTAAGATCAATACACCAATACACTTCTTTTCTCTCAATTACCCTCTCTTGTTAGCAGTAGCACAAAACATTTATCTCAGCGACAGCAATAAATATTTATTTTCTTGTAAACAGAGGAAGTCTGGTAACAAATCAATGTGGGGATGCAGAAAATAATACAACTAAGCTTGTTACACTTACTTCTTGTCCTTCAAATATGTAAAACACTCTTCCCCGTTACCTCTTAAAAACCTGTTATTTTTTGGTTGGATTTTTCATTACTGTAAAAATGTGTAGGTTACTTTGTATTAAAGAATGTTAGTTATTTTTAAACATTAATTTTATGCATGTGTATGGTTTCCCTTTTAAATTCTTTATCTTAAATATAAAGAAAACAAAAGTACTAAAAGTTTTTTAAAAGATACATATAATGTTTGCCTAATGTAATGCTATTTTGGAAGACAGGCATTTTGGAGTTGTAAATGCACATACACCCTCAGTTTCTGAGTTCATTTATGAAATATAACAGTAGGAAGAAGCTTTCTAAGTTTATCACACCCAGCTAGTGCAGCTTTTCTTTTGTGTTGATATAAATTCCTTACAAGGACAAATACAGTAATTTAAGATTGGGACAGTAGTTGTTCTTTCCTGGGAGAAGCACGGACTAGGAGTTTTATAGACCCACTCTGACAATAGTAAACAGTAGTCATGGCATTTTGTCTGCATATTTGTGGGTCATTTTACAGTGAGACTCGTGCATATTTAGGAGCTGAGCAGTGGAGGTGGTGGGTAGGATTCTGGAGACAAAGCAGACAGGCCCTTCAGTTGCAATCAGGTCATAATTTCCTAGGAGCTTTTCTGTATCTCCATAACACCCTGTGTGTAATATAAAAGTTGTAAATTAATTTCTACATCTATTTACTAAGGTTTTTGTGGTTTTGGTTGGTAGTTTGTGGTGTTTTGTTTGTTTGTTCGTTTTTTTAAGAGATGACCATAGGTACATTCAATAAAATCCAGAGTTTGAAGTTCCTAGAATCAGAATGGACGGAACCTCAAAGATCATCAAGTTCCAAACCCCCGTGCCATGGGCAGGGACGCCGCTCACTAGACCAGGCTTCTCAAGGCCCCATCCTACTAAGCCTTGAACACCTCCAGGAAGGGGGCATCCACCATGTCAATGGGCAACCTGTGCCAGTGTCTCACCACCCTTGTAGTGAAGAATTTTTTCCTAATATCCAATCTAAATCTTCCCACCTTCCAATTTAAAACCATTCCCCCTCCTCTCACCATTACATGCCATTCTAAAAAGTCTTCCCAGCCTTCTTGCGGGCCCCTTTCAGGTACTGCAAGGCTGCTATAAGTTCTCCCTGGAGCTTCTCCAGGCTGAACAATGCCAACTCTCTCAGCCTCCAGACCTCTAATCATTTTTGTGGCCCTCATCTGGACCCATTCCAACAGTTCCATGCCCTTCCTCTGTTGGGGATTCCAGAACGGACACAGTATTCAAGGTGGGCTCTCATGAGAGCTTGTTGGATATTGACCTTTAAGGTCATTGGTGGCCTACCTGTGTGATCATCTCTCTATGCTCCTGAGATAATCACATGTCTGATGGGTAAAGTAGAGTTAGCACCCCTTCAGTGTAAGAAAGCAAAGCATCGGGAAAGGATTTATCTGCTTGGTGTTTTTTGGTTTGTTTTGGTTTTAGATTTTTTGATGCATTTGTATTTAGTGATACCTGAAACATCTTTAAAAAAAAAAAAAGAAAAAAAATGAAGAACTTATTTGTTAGGATTCTGGGAGAAAGCAGGATATAAAGGGATTGAGAAGAGGAAATGGGGATCTCTGACATACTGAGTTATTTGTGAAAATGATTCATTTGAGGTATTTTTGTGAGAAGCAAGGACACTTATGATGTGATTCATCTGACCAAACATAGACAGCTAAAGTGTATAAAGATACACATCTGAGGTAATCACTTTAGGTTTCCTTTATAAGTAATAAAGACAAACCAAAAATGCCTAGCTGTGATTCACCTTACCTAATGTAGACATCAAAATAGGTCAGGTGAATCATAAATTAGAATACTGTTCTCCATCAACTATAAAAGTATTTTGGGAACTCATATACTTGACACTACACTTAAACTCTGAGCATTCCCAGTTCTATGAGACAGAGACATCCAAGTATTCACATTCAGTAGTTATGTTTATCCATTAAGAAATAATTTCACTGGAGAAAGGGCAATTGACATGTGAGAATCTCACACACATACAACACCAAACCTGACTGAAACATTTTATATTATTCTTATTTTTATATAGGCATTTATTCTTTTCAGTGTATATTAATTTACTACATTGTGTTAGGAAGTGGTTGGTAGATGCCAATGCCACCAGGCTGGAAGGGGCACTGACAGGTTACTTGATCTGTCCTTCCAGAGGCTCTCTTGTTAGCCAGGGAAAACATGCTGTCTCCTCCCTTTCTCTTCACCTTCCCTTCTGACCACAGAAGGAAATGTACTTCTGTGGCACGCACAGAACATTGGGCTTGGTTTATTGCTCTGATTCTGATTGCAGTGATCAAGCACAAGGCTACTGGGCAGTTACACTCCCTCCCCCCAACACTGACTGCACACTTTATTGTCCCTTTTCCTGTTTTTTAACACACTTTTTTCCTTTCTCCATACCCCCTTTCTCAACCCTAGTCTCCTCTCATGTAAACAACCTGGTAAATACTTGTTCCTCACAGGTCCCAATCTTGCAATATCGTTTGATACTATTAACGAGGTAGTCTTGGCTTTGCATGGTACTGCTGATGTGGTTGGCTAGGTACTGCTGTCCATGGAAGTCCATACTTTCAAAAAGGTCTTCAGTTCTTCCCTCAGGTGTCTGTGAAGTCCAGCTGCTTCACACAACTTTTCCTTCACTGCCTGTGAAACCCAACCAGCCTTCACAATCTGACCCTTAGCTTTGGTCAGCCTCTCACATTGTTGTCTGTCATATTCATCAGGTTTCTATGTCATGTCTCGTAGTTTCTCATGTCATGTTCTGTTAGCTCAGCCTCAGGCCGAAGCTTCATCAGTCATTTACCTGCAGTAATGTTTTCTAAGGTTTCTAATATTTTCTAAGGTTTCTTACTGAAGATGCATCAGTAAAGGAGAAAGGGGATGATATGCTTTAGGTACAATGCTATTTAATCTTCTACTAAAACCTCTTTGTAATGGATATTGCTGGAATCTGTTTGAAGCCTCACTTTCTGATAAGGATAAAAAATCACAGCAGTTTTGATGGTCTGCTGTACATCTATTTCTGTTGACATTTTCATTCTCAACCCCACTTTTTTTTTTTCTTTAATTAAAGATCATTGTAGTGACTTTTAAATTTTATCAACAGGAAAGGTTATGAAGTTTATGGTTAAAGAATTTTGTACATCCTAGGTTTTAAAGAAAACTTTTCCTCCCCAAAGCAACTTTTTGTCTGACTTGCATGTTCTCCTGCAGAGTCTCCAAATTCACAAGTAGACAGATTCTCACAGTGTATCCCAGTTCTCACACTGTGATGTAAGATCCTGGTTTACCATTACAATTTGTGGACTTGACAGCTTTTTATGAATGAGTGTTAAGCCCATCAGTGCTCTACTCATGTATGTGGAGTACCAGTACCAATGTCAGTCTTAGTGCTTTGCTGAAAGCATTTGATCTTAATCTTTATGCTGAAAATTCATTACACATAAACACTCATTTAAATGTGTTATTGAAAGAATTGTGCTCCTTTTCTGAACCAGGCTAGTACATAACACAGCAACATAGCTGCTTCTGTATTCTTCTTTATCAAGTGTATTATATTCAGGCTGGAATGCTGTGACCTTTTAAATTAACAAAGTAGTCTCAAGAATAATTCTGTTAAGGGCTATGCTTTCTCAAGGGAAATTCTAGTATGTTTGTTACACAAGAAGTGAACAGTTATTTCATGGGTAGGGATTAATAAGGGAAACAGATTTATCAGGTGGAAGCAAAGCCATGTGTTTATTTGGAAGAAGGTTTGAAAAAAAAGTTTGCAGCAGACACCAAATGAAACATAGAGAGTTGAAAGTCTGAGTAGGTCCTTGATAATAAGAATTTTTTTCATTAAAATATTCAGTTGATATGCAGAAAATAAGGGAATGTTTTGTGTACCTGTAAAAATAGAAGAAGATAGAGATAAAACCAGATCTTTATATGATTTAGATTGTTTTCATATTTATGAACAGATCTAACCTATGCCCATGGTGAAAGAGTGTGTTTGTGTAAAAACCTCATAGTTCTCCAGTGAGTTATTTATGCACAAACAGGGAGAAGCTACTCTGACAGCTTTGTTGGGGGAGATAAGTATTTCAGCTCTGTTGCTGTTTACATGTCAGAAAGCTCTTGTAATCTTACCCATATATTAAAAATACTTCTCTCACTTCCTCACCTGGTTCCTGTGGTATAATTTCTCAAGCCATCCCATCCCTCTTCCACAGGGATACACAATTGTGGTCACCCTGATGAGCTCAGTTGGTAGCTGAAATACTTCTTTTGATATAGCTAGAAGAATACCTTCTCAATTTCTCAGGTATAACAGCACCCTGATGTCAAAGCACAAGCTCATTGTCCTTGTCACAGAGAAGGAACGGGGCATTCTCTTCATTCTTTACTAAGACACATTAGGACAGAGACTGCTTTGCAGACACCTCTGCTCAGTCCACCAAGGAAGAAATGAACCTCCATTGCTCTCAGTTACCCACACAAAGATTTTAAAAGTGACTTTATCAAAGCTTTGCCTTGCTTTAGAGTAATGTTAGCAACATTCCCAATTAAGTTTATTCAATAAGATAACAAAGTAAAAAAATGATAATAAAAATAGAGCATGGACAAATATTTTCATGGAACAAACCCTGTCATCATTTCACTGATTCATGACATATGGAAATGTCTTTAAATATCCTTGCACTATGCTTACAGCATAAATAAAGTGACAGAATTCAACTCCCCATCTTTTATTCTTAAACAATATAAAGGCATACATGCTTTTCAACCTGTGAAGAGGTTTTTTAAATGTCACAAGTATTGGAAATGATTAGACAAAAGCACAAGTTTTTGTTTTTCTGGAATATAAAAGTCAGTGTTTTTGTGGGCTGTCCTTTTTAGGTATTTTTCAATACACTTTTGGGCTAAACCTCTTCAACTTGGGTTATCCATAAAAAAAAGAAAGGAAAAATACTCTTTTAGGACTCATGATGTCAGGGGGGAGGGGGTAAAAATCTTGGACAATTTTGAGAAGAATTTAATTCAGTAATGGACAATGTACTGCCTTGCTACATTTTATTCTTTGAGGAATCACAGAGGACATTGATTCCTTTGAGAAATCCCAGAGGACATTGATTCAATTTCAGAAGCCTTTGAGCATTCCTTAGTTGTAACAGGCGTAAATGGGATATGAAGGAACCTCTGCAATTATGCAACTTTCAGCTCTGAAAGGCTTTTAAAAACATAAAAATCCTTTACACAGAGGGAGAGTGTTTCTTATCCCACTAGGTATGAATGGATGCCTATGAAAGTGGGAGCTAGTAGTAATAGGTGAATGGTTGGACTGGATGATCTTCTAGGTCTTTTCCAACCTTGATAATTCTGTGATTCTGTGATTCTGTGAAAGGGAAGAAAAGGCAAAAAATATGTAAAACATGCCCCCTGTAGTCTCCCAGCCCCTGTCTGGTTTTAGCTGAAGCATTTTCTGCAGCTTGATACAGTTTGTATATAGTACATAAGTATTTCATAATCCTCAGTTTAACCTTTTCATCAGTGCTTGTGAAGGCTCCCTTTAAACACATGGAAGGTTTTGTATCTGCATACATGGAATACATTCCAGGGAATATTCCAGGATGGGGATTCTGTAGGTCTACCTCTCATCATACAAGGTCGTACAGTCTGGCATCAGTGAATTAAGGTCACTCTCTTCTGACTACCCCAGTAACAAAAGTAACAAAACAGTGGGAGCATTTGCAGTGCCTGTTACTTCAAGGTAACAATACTACGGCCAGTGACATTGTCACCGTTCATTTAGTTAGGGTCTTATGCATTGCAACAAATAAGAAAAGAGCACACCACAGAGGTAGTCAGTGGTCTGAATCCAGGTGTTGTTTGGTTCCCTCCCCCCTCGTTATGACTGTATATGAATTGGTTAAACAGTTGGAAGAATACTGTGATGATATAGTCTGAGCACTCATACAGCTGAAACTATTTCCTAAATGAATATTATCTAAAGGAGAGCATAACTTTTAGTGAAAAAAGTCCAGTATTAATTCCGCAACTGGAATACTGTAATGAATGGATGGAGGCCTGTTAGGAAGGAAAGACCAGGGATGTGAGGAAGGGGAGATGCCCTTAATGTGAGAAAGCAGCTGGGGGTGGATGATGGGCCACATGAGAGTTTATGGGTCAGGGTTAGTGGGTGATGTGTATGGACAACTCTATTATGTGTGTCACCTACAGACTGCTTCTTCAGGAAGAATTAGACTGCTTACCCAGGTAACTTGAAAAAGCTGTCTTTTTGTGCACTGTGGTCACTATGGGTCACCATCCCAATATTAGCTGGAAAAGCAAGGCAGCAATAGCAGTCCAGGCTTCTGCAGTGCAGTGATGACAACTTCTTAGTACAAATTTTCAAGAGCTCTATGAAGGGACATGCTCTGATTTACATCATGCTTTGCTAAGAGCTGGTCAGGGTTTTGCAGGCCAGGGACTGTCTCAACTGTAGCAACTATGAGATGGTGGAGTTCAGAATAGTGAAAGGAGAGGGCAAGATAAAAAGTGAGATTCCAAACCTGAATATGGGAAAAGCAGACTTAGCTTGCTCTGCTTGAGTGAATCCCGTGGAACGTGGTCCTGGAGAGCTGGTTGATTATCAAGGAACACCTCCTCCAGACTCAAGAACATTCTACCCTGATAAGCAGGAAATCAGCAAAGGTGGCAGGAGGCTTGCTTAGACAAACAAGGAGCTCTTGACAGAACTCATAAACAGAAACTATACAAGAGGTGGAAAAAGTGTCAGGTGACCCAGGAGGACTGTAGATGCTGTCGGAGTATGCAGGGGTGGGCTTAGTGAAGCCAAAGCCAACGTCAACCTGGAGTTGAGTCTGGACAAGGATAATAAAGGCAATAAGAAAGGTTTCTACAGGTACAACTGAAGACTAAGGAAAAATGTGGGCCTGCTGGCATGTGATACAGGGAACCTTTTAACAGAAGACATGAGAAGGGGTAACGTACCAAATACTTTCTCACCTAGACAGGTAGAGTCTGTGGGAAGAAACTAATTTCGATTTTTTAACATGCTTTATTTTGCTGTATTTTTTTTTACCCCAGTAAACTCCTTTTGTTTATCTCTTATGTTTCTGTTAAATTTTAAATAGGGTGCAGTCAGGAAATCGTCTATTAGAGCTGATGTTACTCTTTGTTGTGTCAGGCTGGGTCAATAAAATCTGTTATTCTTGTTGCAGGTGTTTTTGTTTAGGATCCCCACAGAGAAAGCAAGTGTAAACAGCCTTGCCTGTGGTGTCCTTCTGATTTATCTAGAAATCTGAGCCATTTGTTAATCACGGGATATTATTTAATCAGCGGGGCAAATACTATGTGGGCGTTACATTTTTCTTGAGCTGCACATAATTGATACGGGAAAAGCAAAGCAAAACACCATCAGCATTGCTGGATGCAACATTATTGGTTGGTGAATGGATGTGCCTTTTATAAAGAACAAAAAAGATTGAGCTAACTCAGTTATGTGAAAACACTATTATGTTAAACAGGTTTAATCTATCATTAATACACAAGATTACCTTTATGAACATATTTTTCATTAGTGCTCTGATAATGAACTTTTTCTCTTCTTTATTTTCAGTATTATTCCTTGATGAGGCCAGTTAGCCGGGAGAAAATAGATGCATAAGTATTCATTGTTCATTCCTAGTGCCTCAGCTTTGTCTTCTGGGAGAAAAGAAAAAACTTTTTTTCCTTTCTTTCCAATTCTAGCATGGCACGTTCTGTATTTCATTTTAATGTGCTAGCATTTGGGAAGAATTGAAAAGAAACCCTGATGACGTGGGTGGAAGACGGCCTTTTTTTTCTGATGGAAATTAATTGATTGATTAAGGGTTTTTCCAGTAGATTAGACAGGATAGCTTCTATTTGCTGAAAGGATAGCATCAGCTCAGCACATTTTGTTTATATCTCCCTGCAAAAAAAGTAAATGATTATTAGACTAGTTTGTAAATTGGGAAGAAATGGACAGACTTTCTGGGCCATCATTTTTACTGGGTCTGATTGCCAATGCCTGGTTAAACTTCTACTTTTGTCTAATTTTATAGAATTATATTTTTCCAACCTATGAACTTTCTGAATCTAAAGAGCTATGGGTTTGAAATTGCATGGAGCAGATACTCACCTGAGAAGCCTGGTTCTTCCTGGAAATAATACAAGCACTGGCATATTTCCGTTAGTGTGGCATTGCCATTTGGAGACCTTGAGGAAATGGAAAAACACAAAAAATGAAATTGAGAAATATAATTGATGTAAAATACCTTCTAGCTGATGCAAAAGTGCTTTAGTTTAGGCTTGTTGTACTTAGCTTGGAAAAAAATGTTTTCTTTCATGCATTGTGAGGAGAAACATACAATTCTCTAGGCAGTGAATTATTTTCCAGGTATAAAAAAAAAAATAAAAATTCCTGTGGTCTACATAAGAAGGAGTTTTAGCTAATCAGTGTACATAGATGCATAATGATTTTGTTGGTAATGTGGATTACATTTCCATTATACAAATTTTTCCTTGGTTTATCATTTTCAAATCCCAAACCCTAGTCCCACAATAAATGCAGTAATTTCATCTTTTTAAACTATAAATAAAAATGCATCCTTAGGGGAAAAAGGACTCTTGATGTGTAATGATGCAAAATGTGAGAGGAATCAATGTTGCTGGGCTGTCATAAGTTTAAGAGGGGTGATGGACTAATTAGATGAGACACGGAAGTTGCCTGTATTGCTGTTGTGAAAATTTTAAGGAGGTTTTAATTCTTGGCACATGCAAGCGGTATGCTTTTCAGAATGTAAACAGCAGCTTAGCTTCCCTCTTGTATTTATAACCTTAATTCAGAAATGGTTTCCATTTTAAAGTTACTTGAGCTAATAAACCTTCCATTGAAGTAATTTGAAAAATATCACTGCCTTGTGGAAGAGGGGAACCTTGGAGTTTTTGCTATTTGTCTGAATCAGTGCTCTGCCAGCTAATATCATGCCATGGGGAAGCTGAAAGGGATCACGCTCTAACATAAATCTGTATAATCTGTGCAGTCAGTGCTCTTGGGGTCTTGAGTGTTATAGCTTTAAAAGTTGTGGACTTTGATTATAAATATAATGGTAAAGATCATTAATTTACAAATCTTAACATGTTATTTGAGATAGATATAGAAATAAAATGTAAGAAATAAAATGTAAGAATTTAAATAAGTACAATTTATATGGAAAAATAAAGTTATTAAGATTACAAAACATAAACATCTTATAAACTTTAGATTACAGATTTGCAGACCAATGGTTGGTATTCTTTGCATTGGTTTTTCTGTTAAGAGTTTGCAGAAAAAGAATAATTGCAGACTAAATAATATTGAACAAATTAGTTTTATAATTAGTTGGATAAAGGTATTTTCAGTTAAAAATTGCTATGAATTGACCATAGAGACTGAACAGGTTTTTAGTGTGATCATCAGGAGATCTGGAATTCTGCAGTTTAGCTATGGCCAAGTAATTTATAGTATTCTGTGATCAGGTGCAGTCCTCATAACTACTCCATTGGCAGCTTCAGGCATTTAGCTTTTCATTTAGGAATATAAATGTCACTTGGAGTGCCAATAAATACTGGCAAATCCCTGAAAAGGTCAGATTGGTTCTATAACTCAAATACCTGTCTAATGCTAATGGCTTCTCAAGGTTTTGTGTGAACACTTTAAAATAAACAGCCGTCCATCAGGCTTCTGCAACTTTCTTTTTAATGTCTCTCATATGTGTGTGTGTGTGTGTGTGTTGCTATTCTTTTATGGATGTTACAATTCTTATTACACAAGTTTGGCACCTGGAAAAAGAAAGAAAGAAAAAGGTGGGAAAATAGAGTAAAAAGGAGCAAACTAAGTAAACCAAAAGCTGAATGTCCTTTGCCCAGACAACGCACTCTGCACGGCTGCAGAGATTCTTTCTGACACAGGGAGATTCATCTTCTCGTCCTGGTTTCGCATTTGTCCTTCCACAGTTTTTATTGGCATGTGCTCCATGCTGGAGTTGGAAATAGCATTTTAAGACTTCAACTTCAAATCCTCTTCTTGCCCTTGTTTGAACTGTCTACATTTCATTTTTTGTTTATTACATCAGAAGAGAATAAATAGACATCCAGCGACACTGAAATACATGTAAATAATACATACAGTAAATATAAAATGAGTCTCAAAGGTGCCCACCACATGGATAGAGTGAAATAAAAATATAGTTTAGTAGCATAGTGTAAAACTAGAAGAGACATAATATTCCTGGCTTTTCTTGCCTATTCCAACTGCACTTCTAAAAGAACACTTGGACAAAGCTTTCAGGTACTTTATAATTACATTGGGAATTAATTTAAATTAGAAACTAAGACACCATCCTTAACACATTTCTAAAATTATCTAGTAATTGAAATGTATGTTTTTTAAAAGGTATCTCTTTTCAGGTATTTATAACTAAATCGTCCTTCACTTGGTAGCTTTTATTTAATTCAATCAATGATTACATGGTTAGTGAGGATGCATCAATTCAGGAAAATAAATAGCTAATCAAAAGGATATTTGTTCCCACATTTTGTTCATTATGAATTTTATATCAGAGACGTAGCAGACCAGAAAAGACAGCTGAAGTACCTGCAAGCTTTCCCTTAATGTGTCAACACAGCTTCATCTACCCTGGGGAGAAGAAAATCACTCAAACCTTGGGCTGATTCATTCCCCGTACTATTTTCAGCAAGAAATAGCAATTATATGTTATCCTTCAGGTTCTGCAAGTCTAACATTTCAGAAATATTAGCTACAAGAACAGACTAAATATTAGCTTAAATGGATTTAAATCAGGTATACTTTTGTTCTGTCCCAAGTGTCTGTGTAAGGTCTATGAGAATTTTTCGAATTATGAGAAAAGGGAACATTGTTCCTTCTCATAGGTGATATGAAGCCCTGTCTTCCTATATCTGTTGAGCTGAAATCAAGGGTATGAAATGCATGTTGTTGACGGGGTTTTCTGCAGTGATCATTTCTTACCTCTTGCAGATGGTTCTGGCATTTTGTCTTGTTGCTTAAATTAAATTAACTTTGTTGAGGCTTTGTCATTTTGTTGTTGGAGCTAAACAAAATGCTAATTTGGGGAATTACTTTTCAGACTATTTCTCTCTGTTTGGTGTGAGTAGTATTTCATGAAGTTACTGCTTGCTTTTTGCCTAGGTGCTTCTATGACCTGGTCTCAGATTTGTATAAACTTTGTGTATTTTTCCCTAAGTATACCTGTAGAATATCTGCCCTATGAAAACCCATTTTTACACTTGCAGAGATATAAATCAGGTTGGTATAGTCTTTACAGATACAGAGGTGAATCTGCACATGGGTACATGCTTCTGCCCCATTGGAAAACTCATCTGAATGATTCAGGCAGGAAGAATTTTCATAAGGTCTCCAGTCCAACCTCTTGCTCAAAATAAGGTCAAATATGGGGTCAGACAAGGTTCCTGCAGGTTGAGGTGCATCTTGAAAATCCCTCAGAATGAAGGCCACACAACCTCTGGTCGACAAGTTTCAATGTGAAGCCTGGTTTTTTTTTTGGTTGCTGTTTTTTTTTTTTTGGTTTTGGTTTGGTTTGGGTGTTTTGTTTGTTTTTTTCAATATAAAGGTGTTTTAAATGCAATAACAATGTAAAAAAAAAAGTCAGATGTCAGAAAAAACATCTACTCATAGCATATCTGCATAGATACGTGGATCTTTAAGAAGTTAACTGGAATGAGACTATGTCTTAGAGGCCCTTCTGATGCCATTATATGAGTTTTTGGAGTGGGGTTTTTTTGGGTTTTGTTTTTGTTTTTTTTTCCCTTTTTTTCATTTTCAACCTGGAACTAAACTATTCATTTCACAAATTTTATGACTCAAATGATTCTTTAAAACATTTTTTTCTTTATATTGACTTAGAACAGAACTTTCACTGACTGCCAAAATGAAATGAGACCATTATTTCTACTTTATATTTTTTATACTAAAAGAATCAGAAAGCTTTAAAGGAGGTAAACCGTTTTTGATTGAAAATACAGAAACTGTCATAAAATTACCCAAACCTGTTCAATTGTTGACAAAATAATAGTTGTGAGCTTGTTTTGTTTTAATATATATTAAGAATACAAATTTTGGAAAACAGTTTTATTACATATATTTAAAATCAAATTATTTACCCCTTACTGAAAAAATAAGGTGTCTATTCTTCTTTGCTTCTTGTATACTTTGCTTCATTCTTTACAGGGACAGTACTCAGGTGAAAAGCTTCTGATAAAACCTGTGTTGAAACATGAAGAAACTAACATATATTTTAATATTTAAGCAGGTTATTTTACAATCTTATTTTCCAAAGACATTGTGATTAAATGAAACAGGGATGGAAGTACATTCAACATGAAAGGACTGCTTAGTTCTGTTCTTTTGCCTTTTGTACCTTTGAGGTATTTGTATAAATATTCAGTATCAGAAGGACATTGTAAAAAAGATGCAATTGAATTGCATGGGTTTATGCAGAAAGTTTTCAAAAGCTTGTAGACCTAACAATAGCTTGGTTCTCTTATTTATTTTTCAAATATGTAATAATCATTTTGACACATAATTTTTTATACTCAACAGGTCTGGGGTGGCATATATGTGTCACTGTAAACCACTGAAAGGGGAGGTGCTAGTTTTGAAGGGACAGGACGATGATAAAACTAGAGGAAAACACATTGTCCATAAGACTATGGATTTAGAGGGTTCTTAGAGTTTGGAGTAAACTGGTGATGACAAATGTAAATATATCAGATGCCATGGTGTATGGGTCGTCTTCTATTTCAGACCTCTGGTTTTTAGTGTATGTCATCATGTAATAACTAGTAAAGGAGAGAAATACACTGGAGATTAAGTTTGTTTCAGTGATGAATGCAGAGTTCTTACATGCTGGACAAGTGTTTTGTCAACTGTAGCACACAGGAGTTTTTTTACTCCAAGTAAATAATGTAATGTATATTTTTTAAAAATCTGATGGATAATTTAAAAATATTTTTTTTTTTAAATTTTATTTTACTTAAAAATAAAACCACTTTAAGTTTCTAATATGTATTAGCATTGTCTGCATCGAAAGTAACCAAGTTTGCCATGGTGCTAAAGAAGGGTAGGTTGTGATCTAGTTTGTACTACAATATATTATATTCATGCCTCTAGAATAGAAAGAAAAATGGTGAATGGACTGAAATATATTTAGAAGAACAGACTGTTTCTTTTTTCTCGCAATATCTCTGATGCTTCCCTTTGGAGACTAAGCATCTGGGGTCAGCCTTTTTTTATTTAATACAGGCTTTTCTTTATTTTTATTTTTTTTGTTCATATTCTAATTGCTAATGTATGATACAGAACACTTTTAGGAAGGCCTGGAAAAATAGAAGGCCAGGTAAATGTATTAAAAAGCTAACTTGAATGAGGAATTTTTCAACCTCAGTCTCTATTTCTCCAGGGTTTAGAGAGCATATTTTTGTTTGATTAAACTTATAAATTAGAATTGTCTCTAGAAGGGTCCAAGTGCCAAGAACTGAAAGGATATTGTTAATTCTGTATGTCAGTAAAATTAGCTTGGGGTTGTCTGTTCTAAAGATAAATATATTTAGATTAAAAACCAGACCAAAACTGTTATCTCTTTATATAATGAACAAAAACATTGTCTTGCTCTTTCAAGACATGAAGAAAGATCAAAATAGTTCAGCTTAGGCTTGAAGAACAAAGTCTGTTGAGGTAGTGGAAAACAGTCCTCTCTATTCTTCCGCTATCTATAATAATGTGCTGAATCTGTGTTCTACTTTGAAGTATCATATTTTAGCAAATTCACTTTTTTTGTATTTCAATTAATTCAATGTGTACATTTAAAATAACGGTGCTGCTTAGATATTCAGTGTAATTATAAACCTTTTATCTTTGAGTTCTTGACTGCCAGGGTTAAAAGCTTATATTGGTGCCAGAGTTCAGTGTAATCAGTTTTTTCTATATTCCCAGCCTAAGAACGTTTTGTGAAAGGCTAAAAGAAAAATACTGCAAAACCAAAAATGCTGCAAAACCAAAAATGCTGCAAAAACAAAGGATCCTGGCTGTTTTAGAAGTTGTTACTATAGTATATGGAAGTCTCTGTTCTTGTACTGATTACTTTGTAAAAGATACTGATTAATAGTGAACAGTGCTAAAACCTGACTGGGGCAGGGGATGTGGGGGGGGAGGGGGGTGTGTAAGGCAAGGAAAAACTTCTCCTCTTTAAGCATTAAGTGCAGGCAGTAATCAGAAAAAGAAGAAAGAAGTAGTCAGAAGAATTAAGATCAGCTTTTGCTTATTGCAGGTGGAACAGACAATGCTTGTTACTGCCCTGACGACCTTCCCAAATCAGCCCTGTTCACAATACATGAATAATGAACTGCTCAGTGGCAAAAACCCCGATTGTCAAACCTTATCATCCAGACTGCAGCAACCTGTGGGACAGTACAGTTGTTGTTTTCCTGTAGTCAGTTTGGGGATTTGCTGTGCAAACACCCACATCCTGAGAACTCAGTTGGGTTACACCCGTCAACGGAGGAGTGGTGGCCCTTCATGAGTCTAAGTACTACTCTTCAGTGTCCAAGAGTAACGCAGATCCACCACCCTACAACTTGTGTATGCCTGGATCCTTTTGATGACCCTCTTTTTGAAAAGCCTAATAATCTTAATGTTACATGATAAAGTACTCTAGGATAGGAGTACTGCTCCACAGAAGACAGGAAAGATAGTATCTATCTCCCTTCCCACTGCCCTCAAAGTTATACATATGTCTTGAAATGTCAGTTCACTTTCTACATGTATTGAAATGGTTTTTGTGTTTGCTCACCTTTCATCAACTGTCTAAATCAGCCTACATTGTTTGCAACAAAGTATAAAAACAGCAAGATACTCCTTGATTCTCTTAGTTGAACCATGAAAGCTGTGATTATAATTTCTACTTGAAAGAAGAAATTATCGAGGAATACTAGTCACACAGTATCCTGGCAGCTATGTAAGAATTAATCTTCAAAAAGCCAACTATTATCTTTGTTCAGTAGAAATTTAATTTCCTAGTTTCTATTAAATTTCCTTTACTTAAACATATGAGAGTTTATAAATTACCTTTATGTCCTTGGGACTACTGTGTTGTGCTCCACAACATTTCTGCTAAATGACCACCCACATGTTTTGAATAGCCAGATAGCTGTGTGGAAGAAATGTGGGGGTTTTGTATGATTTTTTTTTTTTTTTTAATTTTATTTTCATTTAAAACAGAAGACAGACACTAATGGCTGTTAAAGGCAAATGATAAAATAATTTGATGTTCTACTTTTATTCTTTATTTGAAATACTCATTTCACATAAACAGAAAAAATAGGTAGTATTTTATCTGATTTTGAATAATAAGATTATCTAGCTAAGGTAATACAGAGTTTCATGATTGTCAATTCTAGTGTATATTGAAGGAGAATTGAAAGCTGAAACTCCATTTTCCTTAAAGCAGGAACTTACTTGTACTTTGAAGAATAAAATTATTAGGGAATTACATTAAAAAAAACCCCCATAAAACAGATTTTTGTATGTGTCGCAAGTCTTAGGTTTATTAAAGTGAAAACAAAAAACCAAACAAACAACAAAACAAATCCAAAACCTCACATTTTTAATTACAATGTCACTTTTTAATGGAAAACAGCATAGTTCATAGGTTTTTCTTTGTAAAAATCCGTTTTGGTGAAAAAATGTATATTAAAAAAAAGTAATTTCCTGGTACTAATTTAATTTCTGATGCATAAAAATGAATTGAACTGAAATGGTTGTTATCAGCAATTGTGTTGCAGTTGCCACCACAGAATTTAATGGAATTCTAAGGGAGTTGAGATTGATGGAAAGTTCCTTTGTGTGAATTAGTTACAAACATAAAATTTATGACTGGAAAATGTATGTTAAGAATACTTTTAGCTTTTAAAGGTTAAAATCAATAACTTTTGAATGCACATATTTACACTACGTTTGAATTCAAGACAGTGTATGCATCATTTAGTAATTTATTAAAAAAAAAAAAAAAGGCTAGTATGCAAATAGTTAAATCAGTTTCAAGAATAGTACCATATTTTAAAAATACTGGCTGTTGACCACTTTTAGAGTCTTTTAATTTGCAAGTTGAAGAACATTTCAGAAGGAGAGTGTGTTTTTGTAATGTAGTCTTACAATTAGAAGTCATGTACTGATCAGTATTCTAGCTGAAAACAGTAGCTATGATAGTTGACACAGGCCTGAAGAAGACAGTGTTATGAGAGAAGGTCTTGTATACATAGTTTTGATTGTTTTAGGAATTTGCTGAAAGGTTACTTGGAAGTATATTTTTCCAAGGTCTGCATATGCAGTGCTGAATTTTAAATTAGCATGTAATTGTTAAATAAAAAGTATTTTACATGCAGAATGGATTATTGAATAATGTGCAGTGATTCTTTATTTCTTTCTTTTCTTTTAATATGTCAGATGACTGTCATGATCATACTGAATACACTCTGCATTTATCATCAGAGAAACTTCTAAGTTTCTGTATAACAGATTTAAAAAACTATACTTTTATAACTGTATTTATTTGTTTATAAATATACATCAAATATAAAGATTCGGTTGGACTTGATGATCTTAAAGGTCGTTTCCAACCTTGTGATTCTGTGATTCAAAATCTATTGTAACAAACCCCATTTCCTCCTGAGGTTTATTAATTTATACCTAATGATTGTTTTCATGGTTCATAATTTGGGAAGTATTCTGAAGATACAATAGGAGAAGTATCAGATATTTTTCAATTCATGTAGCAGAGAAAATATGATTAAATGTTCTCTAAATACTGAAATGGTATTGAATTGCTACCGAGCTAAAACAGGGGATCCTAGATAACTCTGAACTGCCCCTGAAAAGATTTCACATCACAAAGAACTTTGAAGTTAGATGTACTCATCCCTTTCTTTCCAAATTAGCATATAAAATTACACTGAAGGCTAAGTATCTCTCTAATTTCTTTGGAATACAAAGTAGTAAAAGAGAATGAGATCAGACTGTAAACAGGGCAAACCTGAAACTTCTGGGTGAGGAAGTCTGAGAACAAACCCATTCCCTTTGTTCTTAGCAAGACATCCTTCCTTGCAGTAATTCCTTTCAGTCCAGCATTTTTCAGTGATTTCTTGGATTGAAAAAATTCTTGAAAACTCTTTCTTGAAAAAGAAAATCTTCCTTTTCCATCACCATTGAAGTCTGCACATTGGTCTTCATTCTGTGAGAGCCAGGCATGCTACTCTTGCTAAGACATAGGTAGCTCTGTGCAGCCTGCCTGTATCATCTGGGATCCCCAGCATCAGCCAGCCTGTCTTCCTTTGAAAGTTTATGCTTATTCATACACAACAAATACATAGCCTTCTGTTCTACTTTGATTACCCAGTAACATGTTTAGTAGAACATGTCAGATACAATATTTGTACTGCTATTTAAGAACAAATTCTTCATTTGTAGCATTTGTCTTAGACCATTTTTTCCTCTCATTGCTTCCTGACACTATAACTCTGAAGAAAAAAACAAGACTTTGGAAAAGGGTAAACAAAATGAACCTGTAACCTGTCACTCATTTTACCAAGTTACTCTTCACTCCTTGAGCTGATTCTGTGGTATACAACAAATTCTATTCCCATATTAGAAAGCTGTCTTTCATTAGTGTGCATCGAGAAATTTAGTACAGCAAAAGATGGAAGTAAACTAAAAGTCAAATTTGTTTCAAGCTCTATTTTGCATATTGATCCCTTTCCCACACCCCGTATATGGAGGAATGAAAAAGGTGAAAGATACGCTGTTTTAAAGTTTGATGGAATGACACAAAATGCTTAAATCCAAGCCTCAGACAAGTATATTAAAATAGTGATTGACAAAAATGTCAGTAAGTATTTGTTTCCAATATATTGACCTAAGTTTTCATCAGTCTTGGCAGAGTGAGCTCAAACACCTACCTGTAGACTGAAAGGCCAAAAAATTATACAACCTGAGAAATTTTAGGGTTGGAAGACGACACATTGAGGAATATCTCTGAACTATCAGATATGTGATTATTTTTGTCTCCATAACAGAACATCTGATCACCTAGATTTATACTGGTTTAAAACATATTCTGCATGATTTCTCTGGCAGTACATTAGTTCATACTTCAAGGTTATCACATGTGGAAAGCAGTGCATTCAGCCAGTGTGGTTCACAGCTGGGTATATATGAAATACTTGAATGTCTATAATACAGGATAATATTTTAAATTAGACAAAAGTCAGAATACTTCTGCAGTTTCAAATCCCAGAGGATGAGAAAGAGTTCTGATTTTTGCCTCCATGTAAACAGTGTTTACAGACGATTGTCTAGCTATTACAGGGACTGTTTTGTTCGTCACAGAAAACACAGTTCAAGTAACAAAACTTTGGATTAATTTAGAAGTCAGTGACATAGTTTTAATCCATCACTGTGGGACACACTTTCATCAGAGAGAGATTAAATTGAATTTTGCCAGCCTGCAAGCACAAATAAAAGAACACTTGTTAAAAAGTAGATCTCTGCTTATAGAGAAAGACCAGATCTTGTAACTTATCTTAGAGTCTGAAATGTAAGCCTTGCAGCAAAGTTGAAACCTGTTTAAGAACATTTTCACTAAAGAGTTTTCATTGCCATAACTAGATTTGTTTTACAATGAAACTGTTCCTCAGGCATGGGTGTAAGAGACTCCATGGAAGCAGACACAATGGAACTTTCAATCAGTGATTCTTACTAAATGTGCATTTAACAAGGATGCTATTTCTCTTGGTCCTGACATTTTTCCACGCTATTTGAAATCAATTAAGGAAACTATATTACTATTCAGGGTAAGCTAATTAAAAATACGATCCTTTTTTTTCGCATCCACTCCTTTCCCAGCAGTTTAACTGTAGAAAAACTCTGCAGAAGAGCTATAAGTGAAATAAGGGAGAAGTCATACTGATACAGAATATATTTGGGTGAGTGAAATAATTCATTACTGTAATATATGTACTCTCAAGTGTAAAGTTTTTACACAAACTAGTTCTAAGGTATATATTCCTAATTAAACATAAACAATTCTGAAAGCATAAGAAATAGGAGCAGGCCTTTTCATAGCTGAATAAGCTGATTATGTTTGTGTACTGAAAAGGCTTATGTTGATCTTTGAACCACTGGGAGAGATCTGGTTTCAACATGTTAATGCATAATGTTTTCAACAAAAAAACCAAGTTTTTACTTTGGTGCTGGAGCTAGAAAAAAAGGATAGTAATGGCATTTTGTAGGTTGGAATTATTCAAAACTTATTTTTCATGTGTAACATCATAGTATTGACAGTTGGATAACATCAACTTGTTTTTAATTTATTTTAGATGTTTTTGTGTATCCTGTACTCAGTCATTCCAAATTGGTTCACATGGAAAATCTTGATTAAAAACTGATCTTGTAAAATCTAAGGTAATATTTTTCTAATTATTTCACAGTCCACTTATTTCGACCCACTTGTTAGGAAGGCTAAAACAGTTCTGGAGATAAATAGTCATATGGATAATCCAAAGTGATTGCAAAGTTACATTGTATTTTAGAAGACCCATAATCCCATGGAAATATTGTTAGGTGGGAATCAAGCACACCCTCCCAAAAAAAACCCCAAACAAACAAAAAACCCTGAACAAATATAAAAATTCAGACCAACAATTTGGGAAATGAAAGAGAAAATATGGAATGTGTATCTTTTTTTTTTTAATTATTATTATTTCTTTTAAATTTTAAATCATTCTTCAGACTTTGATTCTGGCTCAGGAGTGGGGAATGATCTTTCTTTAGTGGACCTAAACACAAAGGGTACTCTCTGTGGATTTCTGATGTCCCAATATGGGGCCTATATTGTTTTATTTTCCAGTAAACTTGTGGCATAAATCTTTCCATGTAAGCACTATTAACTTAGAGGGAAACATGTACAGAATAAAACCCTGTGCTTAATTAATCCTTTGAATTTACCTATGAAAGTAGGTGGCCGGCAAAACCACACTGAGAAGGCAGATTAACCATACTAACTAGAGATTAAAAAGAGGGAGGAGGAAGAGAAACATGAAAAGAAAGAGAAAAGGAAAAAAAAACCCACACGACCCGCGATCCCCGCCCCCAACCAAACCAAAAAAACCCCACAACACTAAAAAAAAACACCAGAAAGGATAGGGGGTGGGGGTGGGGAAATCCAAAGTAGAATAATTTAGGAAAGCCACTACAGTGGTGGGAAACTGACTGAAACCTCAGTTTACCTGTTATAAATCCTTTCTCCTCAGTGAGAAATACTAATTTAAGGGTGGCAGGGGAACAACCAAAACACCAGCATAAAAGATATATTTATAAACTTTGGCTTCAAAGGTAGTAGAGCCAGATCATTTTCTTGTTGCTTTTTCTAGTTACTTTTTCTCACACAGAAATAAAGTCTTTCAGGAACAGAAGGAAATTGTCTTTGTATTTCCATTGACTTAAAGTAATTTTCTATATGCTTCAACAAAGCTTATAGTATTTTTAGTTGGTTGTGGTTCCAAATGGTGCTGAGGTTGGGAAGTACAGAGCCAAAACTAAAATTACCTGCATGAAAAGAATATTTTTTTTCTATATAACTTAACTAACTAAAAATAAGGTAGGATGAGAAAAAAGAAAAAAAAATCCTTATTTAGAAAGGATTTTACTGATAATTTAGATGTGGCCTAGGAGATTAAATTACATTTTTCTGTTTCATATGATAGTGGAATGGGTACAAGTGCAGGCTGGTTAATACGAATGTGTAGGTGGAAATAACTTTGAATATTGCTCACTCTACATATAGAGTTTAATGTTCCCAGAGTAGGATGGAACAAGATAATCTCTATCCTACAATTATGCAATGAAACCTCAGGTCAAGTAAAATGGATTTTTAATTAATCTATTAACATGGGGATGAAACCATTGAGAATAAAAGGAAATGCAGTACCCATATTGAGGGGCAGGCAGAGAAGTGTTTTCAGTGATTATTGCTCCTGAGTCCAACTTCAATTGCTTGAACACATATTGAAGGAAAAAAAAAAAATCAAATACTTTTTGTTCAAATAGAAATTAAAATTTAAAATAACCCACAACAACAACTAAACAGTTAATCTTTACTAGACTATAAATAATAATGCATTAAACAAAACTCTTTTTGAGACAGAAGTTAGCTCAAACCAGTGTTCTGACCTTGTCTGATGTAAAGACCAATACTTTTTTCCTGTTCATTTATAGTTAATAATGGATTCTGACTTGTAACTGTGCAAGTGGATACCATACATACATGGTACGTGCATGGTAGACCCAGTGAATATGCTGCCTTAAAAAGGGAACTTTCATTCTAGATGAGAACTAGTGAAGAGAACTTAAAGAACTTAAGCTTGATCCTGTTCATGATTTTCAGTACGGATCATGGCACAATATGCATCACTATGCTACTGAAACCTGTTCACATTACAAAATCAGGAGGCATGTTAAGCCACAGGACTAATGAAAAGCACCTAGAGGAAGAATCATGTGACCTAGAAGATTGAACTAATAGAAATGGGGTAGTTATAAAAATAAATAAGGTCACACACTGTATTAGCTATAAGGTAAAAATTTAAAAAAAAATATAAAGAATAAAATATTTGGACGATCGGTCACTAAGGGGTAGGATATGCCTGTCTACCTATTGATTTTATATGCATGGTAGATATCTAGAGTCTTGGAGGTAATGAGTATCTGGGCTTGATTCAGTTGTCCCCAAAGCGACAAGGTACCTAGTGCTATTGAATATCCTATTGGGTCTCTAGGTGCCATTTCACCACATGCTGGGTCTCTCATAGGTTCTTTTCATATCCTGTCAGCCCCATGCATCTGAAGTGGGGCTAGATGTCTATACATAAGTGACTGAACTTAGATTTAAAAAGAAGGTTCCCTATCAGTCTTGTGTCACATTTGGCAGACTACATGCCTGTATTAGTGAACATAGAGTGCTGTAAATGAATTAGGCAGATATGTTTCAGTAACTGAGTCCTGCCCCTGAGAGCTGAGAAGGTCTGTAGGCACCAGTGACTGAGATCATTGTGTGTAACGGAAGTAAAGACTCAGCATGCAGGAAGATACCTACCTCATGTATTTTATCCTCAGAGTAAGTTTCATGTGGATGATGATCACAGTTGTGATTGCCAGTTGATGTGTTAAATGAGTAAAGGAATTTGGCAGAAAATAACCCCCCTTGCGTTCCAGCCAGTCTTCAGACCTTAGAGGTGCTGGGGGTGGCTGGGCTTAGATTCTGGGTAATTCCCATTTTGGCATGTTCAATGTACTGAACTGGTCACGTTCAAAGTACTGAACTATGACGATTATGGGCACACAAGTAGTGCAAGGCACCTTCAGCCCAATGGCACTCAATGAGCCAGCATGGCCAGACCTAAGTTGGGCCACATTCTGTGAGAACTCTTATGGCTAGTTTAATAAATGGTGCAGTTCATTGAGGCAACAGAGTGCAGACTCTTTTGGATTGCTGGTGATGATACACTGTCTACAAAAGTGGGTGCAAGTGATATAGCAACATAAGATTACACGTAGAGTAACATAAGACTACTTGAGTAATACAGTAACATAACTAACTTTATATAGAGATTTCTAAATTTGCTAGGATAACCAAGTGTTCAAATCTCACCCAAGGTGTCCTCTGTGGGGGAAAGAGAGGCTCGGTCCATCGCCTATTCCCAGAAGTCAGCGATGGATCCTGATGGTATCTTCCTGACTTGCTTGTGATGGTATCTTCCCTAATACCTCTCCATTCTTAGGCCATTTTTATACTATTTTTACCTATGAGGTGGAGCTTGAGTGACTAGCTGTACATACCTCTATTATGATTGGTATAAAATTCCCTCACTTCATGGTTTTATAGACTAGCAGAAATTCAGAACACAGGCTCAGTAAGAGTTGGTCTCATCTTGGAGGTGGGTAACTTTTGGGATGGAGAAGTTGTTTTTGTATTACAATGATATTATAATGAGCAAAGTTCACCCAAAGGACACAACTTAAATGGAAAATGAAGAACTGGCAGCTCAGGGTCACAATTAGCAGCTGTTCAGTACCATAGTTCCACATGGTTCTCATGTATAACAGAGTCTGGCTGTGGTGTCTCCACTCCATCCTCTGAATCCATCTCTTAGGGTCACCACTAACCTCTGTGGTTGTCTAAGGAGCTTCTGAGGACTGGATTCCTCGTGTCTCAGCTGCACTCCCCTCTGGAAGTTTGTTCAAGGTTGTATCTCTTTTTAAAGGATGAATGTAAGTCTGATTTCTGAGTCACCTCCAGCAATTATTCCACGCCAGTGGAAAAGCTGAATTCCTAAAAAATGGACTTATAACAGTCTAGAATGTATGTTAGATTTTAATTCTCAGGTGGTTAAGAAAAAGGAAATGAAATTAGTAAATTAGTACGTTATTTCTTGCCATTTATTTCCAGAAGGCTACTAGAGTGATCAACTTAATAGACCGTACCAGAAAACACTGAAAATGTAAGCCTAAAGTATACTTTGTCTCCTTAAATGCATCAGAGATAAAACCACCAGATAAATAATCTATTTAACCAAATTACTACAGCATGAGAAAAACTGTGGATAAGCATACTGTAATTAACTTTTGGCTGAAAATCAGTGGAAGTTCTGGAGTCATCAAATAAAGCAAGCACTGGAATATTAAAATAATGAGAGGCCAAAAAAAAAGACTAGTTTTTGGGCAGACACAGGTTGATGAACTTAAGAAAATCTGACTACATTTGCAGGACTGGATGCAAAATCTTTTCCACTATATTCTGCGTTGGTCTGAAACAGTCTAACAACCATGATGAGTTGGAGAACTATTTTTTGCTTGATAGAATTGTTCTGGGACTGTGTCTTCTATTGTCTGTCCTTACAATTTCAGCAATATTAATGTAGAGGTGTTAGTCAACCTTTATATTCACTTGGGATGCCCATGTCTAAGAGCTTTTTCACTCTGTTTTCTACTGTGTTTCCATGTTGTAGTAGTTTGGGTTTTTTTTTAAAGGTGACACTGGTTTCTTAAAAAATGCCTACACATTGCAGCCAAACCTCCCTTTCTGCAGCCTTCCACTTGAACGACTTGTAGAGCAGGAGGGGCTTTTGAATTACAGCTTCTCTTTTATCACTGGAATTTAGAGGGAGCCTTTTCAGACTGTTTGTTACAGTGCATTACGACTTGCAGAAGATTGAGTATATAAACATTAGAAATGCTGTTTAGAAAATTGTCATTGTACTGCTTCCTTCTGAAAACAGAGAATATACTGTCGTGTTTAGCATTTACCATAACAAACCTAATTCAAATTGACGTTTTCACAATGCTTTTGGCATATGAAGCAGATGGATTCCTAAAATTAAATGGTAAATTAAGCAATTAACATACATTTATAAATTTAATAATATGAATGATAAAATAGTTTAAAATGTGGAGAGGAATAAAAAGTCTAATTTTAACAAGTTAATTTCACACATCAACATGTACTGGGGTAAGTCTTTTCTTGCAGTCCATATAGACAAGTAATTTATTTTGATCCCTGTCCCCTAGATTTCAGCAGGCCAATTCTACCCATGTTAAGTATTTTCATTTTGATTACAAATGCCAAAAACATTCTGAATTCTGCTCTGAAGTGACAGATCAGAGTGATTCAGAAAGCAGACAGCTGAAGGACCATGCAGGACAATTAATGAATTTGTACATCATTTACACAAATTTATCATGTATACAATGAAATGTAGCATGTGTATTTTAGTTGTTAAATGCATAATGCATAGTGAGCATGGAAGTATAAATTTGACTTTCCTGTATATGGCTTAACAACTATGTAAGCAGTACTAAATTGAGGTAGTGCTTACAAAATTTAGAATAATTCATCTATCTAAGCAACTTTTCGAATAAGAAGGGAGTGGCTGATTTTCTTCCATGACTTTGATTCAATTTTTAATATAGAATAAGGAGAAATGGAAACTAATATATAAACAATATACTGTGCTTTCATTTCAAGGAGGGAGAAATGGCTTACATGCTATAATAGTTAAACAAATGAGCAGGTTGCTTTTCTTGCTGTAGTGTTAAATGCACACTCTACTTGCTGTAACATTACGTGCTGTAGTGCTACATATACGTTGTATGGCTATATACATATATATGAAAGAATCTGTTTAAAATTAAAAAGATAGTTATTAGACTTCATAAACTGAACTTACCCATTACTACATTTATGTATCAGATATGCAATCACACTGAATGTTTCTTGCTGCATCTTTTTTCTGTGGTACTGAAAATGTAGTAGTACAATCTTTCAAAAATTTAAATAGAAAAGCCTGCAAACTTTAAATTGAAATAGAAGAGCCTGGAAAGGATCTACCTTTCAATCAATTCTTTTGCTGATTTTTTTTTGTCCATATCCATAACTATTAATCTGTCAGACATCCACAATTGTACAGTCCTAAAAGACAAGTTAAGAGAAAATCTTGATCAGATGTTTGTCCTCCTACCAGTTTCACCCCAAAAAGACACATAAACAAAAAAAGAAAATGCTCTAGTAAAATTATTTATAGTACAGTGTAATTCCATTATAATATTTCATCTTTGCTAACATTAAAACATTCTGACATGTCCTAATTAATGCTGTTATATATGCTAATTCTTGATAAGAGGGGTCTAAAGAGCACAGCTGAGAACATTTTTTCTTGTTTGCATAATTGCTCTGAGCAGCTGTATACCTTATTCCTTCAATATGAAACAGTAAATACCGGCTAAGCCAGATAAAGATTTGTTAGTGCCATTTCCAATCAGTCGATGATTGAAATTATGTACAAATACAATTGTTTTCTTATGCAGTTTGAATTGGTGTATTTTTATAACATACATAACTTTGAATGCATGTCTTTTATATGCCAAGAATCTGGCAGTCTGTTTACTTTTCCTTTTGTTTTGCTATGTGGTGTCATCAAGATGAAATGTAAATGACATACAGTGTAACGAAACATCACTGTGATTATACTGGATAAATTGACATATCTTGCAAATTTATTCTACTGGTTTCTGTTATACCACATTTAGGACATCAGGATAGTATGAGACCAGGAATAAAAGATTGCACAGTCTGTGCACAATTAAATGAAATGTTGCACATTGTGCCACCTTTTCTTGGAAATGCTGCCTTGGGACCTGCAGAAACAAGGATCCCTGTGCTAGGGAGCCAACAACCTTTAACAGGATTCCTGCTTAGATTTAACAGGCAGCATTAATTGGGAAACCCCTGCACTGGCACACCACTGGTAGGCCCCAGTTTCCTTTTGTGTGGCGTGGATGTGGTTGTAGGGTAGCTCTGCCAAAAGTGTTTCCTCCTGCTGGGAGGGGACTGGCTGCCCCTGGTGATGGACCAGAATGGCAGAGGATCTCACTGGGGGTGCCTGCAGCCCGCACTGGGGAGGTGACTGCAGGGGCTGCTGCAATGCCACAGAGGGGTATGTGCTATCCTCTGCTCCCCCTGCTCCCCCCTTCACCATTGCCAACGGGCAGCCTTCCCTGTTCCTGTTCCTGCTAATTGAACTGATTTTGGAGAATTCCTGCTTTAAAATGCTAATTATAAAAGAAAACTGCAGTCATAATTTATGCTGATTACTTGGAAGTCCAAAAAAATGTCTTGCCCCAGAAGTTCTCAGAAATACCTCAAGCCTTCTGACTAGTTTGAAGATAAATGAGTAAACACACAGTATCTTGAGCATTAACCTACCCATTTCTGAATATTGTAGGATCTATCTGTTATTTCCTTTCCCTTCACAAATATAAAATTAACTTCTAGAAAAAACAAAGTGATGTATCATTTTGCTAGCTTAGATATTTTGTGGTTGTTTTTCTTCTCTCTGCATTACAGTCTATGCTGTGTTGCCTTAGCATTCCATATGGCATGCCTTTGGCTAGCTCTAGGAAGTGTCACCGCTTCACTCTCCATTAGTTCCATGATATCATGCTACAAGAGCAGATTTTAACTAAAATAATTCTGTGTTCTTTTGTCAGGGAACATGCAAGCAAATCCATCTATTAATGTCTGACAGAAATGAAATGCTGGCCTGTTCGACATCCATATACTCTGTGTATTTATTATACGTGATATATTTAAGGCCATTCTCAGAATAACTAAACCCAGTATTAGATTTGTGTGGTCTTTATGGTAAAACACAGTTTGTCACTCTTTCTGTTGTCATGTGTGTTCTAACAAAAGCAGCTTCAGTGTCCAGACCTGCAAGATGCTGAGCACTTTCAATCCCCAGTGAAGTTTGCCACTGAGAACAAATTACATCTTACACACTGTGGCATAAGTCGCTTAGGACTCTGTCTACATACATATGAGTATGTGTGTGTGCACACAAACTGAAATGCACTTCCAAAGTGTACCCCTCACCCCCTGTGTGATACCACTCTTGTATTTTGCCCTTGCTTGGCTTCTCCCTGGGTCCTAGTCACATGGCTTCAGTGACTCATGTGGCTGACCTAGAGATTCCATTGCTTACAGTCATCTTCTAGACCACTAATCAGTCTCTGAAATACTGATTATATCAGATGCATATCCAAAGAACACAAAACATGACTGACTGTCTTCAAGACCTTTAGATCTGATTATATTTTTAAGGAGGTGGGGATATAAGTTGTAGCAGATGTTTTTATGTATCTTTTTCATATTCACAGATTTTGTATGTCATGAGATCTGCCTGATTTTTTTTTTTCTTTTTTTTTTTTACATTGTAATTGGATAACAGTTTAATTAGATAACATGCACTGTTATAACCAAGTTACATTTGGATATGTCCCTGCTCATGGCAGGGGGAGTTGGAACTTGATGAGCTTTACGTTCCCTTCCTACCCCAACCATTCTATGATTCTCTGATCTGCTTTCATCAGTAGTTACTGTTTTCCCCAGTGTTTGTAGCCTTTATAACATACTGTTCAACTGTATGAAAATTTTATGTTTGTTTAAATATTATGGATACAGTTTGCTATTTTCTTAGTGTTTCAAAACATTTCCTACCTTGGTTGTTGATGGAGCTGGATTTTTTGTTCATTGTGAGAGTACTACTTTTCTCCTTTCCTTTTCCCCTATTTTCCTGTGTTATTTCTTCCATAGGTGGGTCTTTAATTCTTGCTTTCTTCTGCTGTATATTATCTGTGAACAACAGAGATTAATTGCTTTGTGTTTCCTTTTCTAGCGGCAGTGCTTGTAACAATAGTCCCAGCAAGTTGTACTACCTCCTTAAATGTTTCAGTTTAGCATTGCTCTTCTCATAGTAAAGAGTAGTAGCCCTTTTTGACTTGAAAATTCTGTTCATGATTGATATGATTTATCTAACCCAGCCATTATACCTCTGACCCTGCAGGGCTTCACCAAGGGAAAGGGGATATTTCAAAAGTAAGGTAGGTAACTGGGTGGGTTGGAGATGAGGAAGTAGGGAGAAGACTTTTTGCACAGCAAAAAAATAATTCATGGAGTGTGAGCTGTGGTCCATCTTTATGTGGTTGCCTCTCTACAGCCTTTACTTCCCAATGCAGAGGGTGCTGGTGGGGTCAGTAGCCCAGGTTGTCTTACCAGGCATTGTGCTGCATCCACCTTGGACCATCATGGAAGGCTATGTGGAACCAGCAGCCAGAGCAACCCTGACAGGATAGCATTGTTGTTCACAGTCTATGTCATGTGCCAGCTTGGGTCTACTTCTGGGTTCTTAATTTTATTCTTAAAGTCTGTTATTGAATTATATCTTTTTTATCTCAGTGACCATTGTCCTCATACTTTCTCATGTCAGCTACCTACACAGCAGTATTTTTAGCTCATAATTCTGTTTTTACTTATTTCAGGAAAGGGTAGGACATCTCCTGGGATTGGAGGTAACAGCTTCAAGTAGAGATCTATACAGACAAGGTCATATACTATGAATATATGTATATAGTAGTGACGAATGTATCAATCCTGCCAAGCTCAGAACTGTTCACTAACTCTCAGAATTAATTACATCCCATTAACAACAACACTGGAGAGGCATTCATCAAAATGGTTTAAGTGATACTCATTATTACAAATGTCTGTTTAAATACTCAGCTTCTCAAGTGAGATTCACAAGGCTGACTCCAGATCCTTAGAATAGATCGGTAGCAGATTTTTACTTCAGACTGATCACAGACTGGTGCTGCACTCCAGATGTCAAAGTCAGTGAATAGGAAAGCCAAGGAACAGGGAACACTGGAGTTTAAACTTGTGGTTTCTGCATAATTCAGTTACTTTCCATGCCTCTACCTAGTCACCTCTGGGAAACTGAAATGCATAGCTAAAGGTGCTAATGCCCAGACCCAAGCATGGTCTGAGAAGGTTGAAGCCTCTGTGCTGGATATCACTTTCTTGAATTCAGGACAGGCTCTACATTGAAACAGGTGTCTAAGCAGTCATCAATCTGTAAATAATACAGAGCATATCCAGTACTATAACTTGAACTGTTGATGGGAATTTTTGTCTCAAACCATCCACAGAAAGGGTATCTCAGCCTAAAGGATCTTATATCACTCTCCTAGACTGAAGCAACTGAAATTCCATGCAGACAGGGCTTTCAGTAACAAAGTGGTTCGCTGAGTGCTTGACTTTGATATTTATTAATGCAGAATGACACATATGATCTTGGGATATAATGCCATCTACTGGTATTTTATTTGCTGTTTATGTGTGTTGCTCAGGCTTATGAAGATCCCCCAGCTTCCTGAAGTGGCTACTACAGGCACTCAGGAGTACCTCAGACTACTGAAAATGACACTAAAATGTTGATTTGTTTGCTGTCACATAGATGTGAGTAGGCTGATGCTCCAGAAGGTCACAGGGCTCCCAAGGTTCACATGTCAGTGCTGCAAAACCCATGTGGAAGTTTGGATAGCCTAGAATATCTGAAATGCTTAAGGATATGTAGGGAACTGAAATGAGCCCTAGGTCTTCTCTAAATGTAAACGGGATCTTAGGCACCTCTTCATAGACCGCCTGAATGTAAAGAATTATGTTTAGTAACCTAAATTTCATAGTAAACAAAGGACACTTTGTTCTGAAACAGTTGTGTGGGGGCACCAGGACAAATACCTCCTGTCTGTCTCCTTTCACACAGAGGAAGATGAGTTAACTGATTTTGACAGACACCTAGCTTTGAGTAGCTGCTTATGCTCAGTGAAAAGTGAAGCATCCTGTAGTTCCAACATTTCTAGCATACTTAAAAAGTGGAAGGTGAAAACAAATGACTGTTATTATTAAAGTGCTCAGTTACACAGAAGAATTAAATGAAAAATTACTAACACCCACTTTGGCTTCAGTATTATTATATGCATTTTGACACTACCTCATTTATTTTTTTAATAGTGGTTTTATTACTTTATTAGTTTTAGTTACTGGTGAAATTACACCTGAAGACATGTATGTGTTGAGAATGCTTTAAGTGCAGGGTAAGTAGGCTGCCTGTAGCAGATACTGGATATTTCATAATACATACAAAGATAAAGAGTAAATGATACTTGGCCCATCTATTAAAAAAAAAAAAAAAAGTAAAATAAGTTATCTCTGTAAGACTGGGAGCATTAATTACAGTTTTACAGATCTAAAAGTGAATAATTATAAGTGGATTAAGGCTATCTCTAGAATTTCTAATAGGATCTTTTTGGGTTTTACATATAAAGTTAGACACATCCAACATACCTAAGTGATGTCTGATTTTTCTTCTACTTTGGATATTGTTGAGGATATAGGAAAAAGCATCTTCATTAGGATAGTCCCTCAGCACCCTCATTAGACCGATCACATCCAAATTGCAATATTGGCATGTAGTAAAAGGCTTGTAAGTTAGAAATGCTCTTAAAATAGATATTGGCTGTCAAATTACTTCATCAATGTAGTTAACTATATGTATTACAAAAAAAATCCTTATTTTAAAGAACTTGCTGGATATGTATTGGACTTTCTAGTGGTCTCTATTCAGCAATATGAACAAACAACTTTTCCTGTGTTTTTTTGCTGGGTTGACATAGGCTTGAGGCCAGGTGTCCACCAAACTGCTCTATCATTCTCCTCCTCAGCTGGACATGGGGTGGGAAGAAAATAAGATGGAAGAAAATCTCCTGGTTCAATATAAAGGCAGTTTAATGAAGCAAAAGCAAAGGTCATGTGCAGAAGCAAAGTAAAACCAAAATTCTTATCCTTTACTTCCCATCTGCAGGTAATGTGCAGCCACTTTCTGGGATGTAGGCCACATGTGCTGGTTGCTCCAGAAGGCCAATATTGTAAATAACAAATGCCTGCACTTCCTTCTCTTTTCTCTCAGCTTTTTATTGCTACGCAGACATTGTATGGTATGCAATATCCATTGTGTCATCTTGGGTCAGCTGGCGTGGCTGTGCCCCCTCCCAAGATCTTGCCCACCCCTATCCTACCGGTTGGGATATGTTGGAGAGAAAGCCTTGATGCTGTGGGAGGACTGCTTGAAAGTAGCAAAAACTCTGGTGTGTTACCAACACCTTTCTGGCTACCAATACACAGCACAGCACTCTGAGCGCTGCTGTGGGGAACTTTAACTTCACCTCAGACAGACACAATAGTCTTTTTCTTCCATTCATACACTAATTAAATTGACCAAGTAGGGTTCCCAGAAAAACATTTGAGAATACTTAGTTGTATAAATGCTTGTTCTACCTACTCAGTAGGCCAGCTTCATTCTGTTACTTGTCTCAAACTGAAAAGTTATGTTTGTATTTAGATCTATTCAGCTTTTCAAAATTGCTTATTTATTGCATTCTGTGACTGTCTAAAATGTCTGAACAGGCTGTGGAGTGGGAACTCAAAAACAAATCCTGGTTTTAGCTACACAAGGTTGTAGTCCTGTTTTATATCTAGTTTTAACCAAATAAACTTGAATTATTCTGTTCAAATTCAAAGTTCAGCAGGAAAGGTTGAAAGTGTCCTTACATCAAAACAGTTAAGTATTCTGGAAGAGACTGCAAGTGTAGGTTTCCCTCAGGCATGAAAGGGAGTTTATTTTGATTTCCAACAGCATAGTATTGTTGCATAAAAGCAGCCATGTCTTCCTCTTCATGTGCTTCAAAGGCAAGCTGTGACTCTGACTGTAGTTCCTTTGCAAGTAAGACCTAAATGATAGAACAACTAGCTCTTGGGTCATTGTTCATCCTGAACAAACCAAACACCAAGTTGTTAATTGGTTTTCAACACTGAGGGCGCATGCAGAAGTGGAATGTCAGGTGAACACTAAAGTAAAATTAATTACTTAGTTAAAGAAACAGAATGAAAACATTTTAGCACTTCTACTGTCAGCATTAGGTTACAGAGATTTTTAATATAACACTTTGGGTGCTGGGCATTTGAATTCCAGAGAAGTCACATTTTGGGTGCTTTATTCCTTTTTCTTGTTTTTTAATCAGGCATCAAATTTATATAGCTGTCCTACTAATGCAATCTTTCAGAAGGGAAAATTCACCTAGGGCTTTCTAAATCTTACATGAGTATCATTACTCCTTAACCATCCTTCCTTAGTCATGAATGCACAATTTTGCTTGAAGTTTTATGTGTCAGGACAATCATTTATTTGAACTGATGTTTTCAGTCTGGCACATTCTGCTCTTTCTTTCCTCTTAGGAAAATTAGCATAACATCTTTGAAAGATATTCAATAGAATCCCTAATTTATATATAGTGTCTCTTCATTTTTTGTTTGGTTTTAAAAGCTTAGTTCAGTGTTAGAAGCAGTATAGAATAATATATATGTTACACATTCTCCATTAGTATAAAACTGATAGGATTAAATGCAATCTTTTTATATATTTTTAACTAGTTACAATTTTTAAATATCTGCATCAATATATAGATGCAGGTCATTTTGTCTGTGTTTTGTGCCTTTTTTTTAGAATCCACTCCTTTAAATAGTTATATATTAAATTAGTCTCTGTTTGAGATATACATTTTCTCTATAATAGAAACATATATAAATCGGTACTGGTTTTGGGAAACATTTGTCTTTAAAACATTGTTTGGATAATTGATTTTAATTGTGATATAATGCAAAATTGGTTTTAAACAATTCATTGCACTAATTGTAATGAATAAGCAACACTGAATTCAAATCTTTATATAAAAACCAAACATAGTTATATGGTATCTTATTTGCGAAAAGAAAAGCAGAATTCCAGCCCCTAAAAAAAAAAAAAAAAGCAAACCTGAAGTTTGTAGACTTCTTCACCACAAAAGCAAGGGAAAATGTAACTCACAGTTGTGGAATGATAGAATCACAGCCTGGTTTGCACTGGAAGGGACCTCAGAGATCATCCAACCCCCCCTGCCATGTGCTGGGACACCCTCCACTAGACCAGGCTGCTCAAGGCCCCATCCAGCTTGCTGTTGAACACTGCTAGGGAGGGGGCAGCCACAGCTTCCCTGGGCAACCTGTGCCAGTGAACTTCCATTGGCTCCAAACAGTAATGAAAAACAACTTAATGTATATTTATTCATGGAATTTGAGGGACAAAGGAATGGAATGACTTAACAAAAGGAGTGACTAAACTTAGAGACAGAAACTCTTCTAGTCTGGAAGTTAGAGACCAGGGAATAGGCAGAATGGATGTCCGTGAAACTGTGAGCTCAGAGAATGATGGTGCAGGGTGGGGTGGGAAGGGAGGGGATAAGTGGTAAAGAACTGAAATGAATCAATAAAAGCAGGACTTAGGGGGAAAAAATCAGGACATACACTGCACCGGTCTTTCACCATGTTTTTTTTTTCTCCTAGAAGAGGGAGACTCCTCTTTAAGTTTGATAGCACTGTCAGTGTGTCAGAACCATAAATGCTTGGTTTGTATCTCCAATGATCCCTAATATTTGAGAACCCTATTTTCATTGCTAGGGCTTGTAGTTTTTGGAACAAATAATTTGAACAAGTGTTTTGGGAGAGGAGGTTGGAAAGTTTCTCTCTACATACTCTCAAGATGTCTTTGAATTTTGCTGCAAAGGATATGCTTGTGCATCATTTGACTCTGTCAGGCCACATGTAACTTATCTATTCACCTTTGCGATTACATAAATCCACACAAATATTGTCAGACCAGGCATGGGTGCGTGATATCAAAGAACATATATGGCCACTCTCTGAAACACTGGCTGTAACAGTCTTTGTAATGAGCTGCTTTTTCCTGACAGCACAGAGACAGTGGTGCCACCTCTCCATATGAGTTTTATCACTGCTATTAGTCTTATGGTTTATGTTTAAAAAATAACAGAATGGTAGAAGAAAGACTGATGCAGAGCTTAGGGGAAGTAGTGTCCAGCTGACATGAAGACAGACTGCATTACAGCAGCCTTGTGAGAAATGCATAAAGATAACTTGGAGTGACAGTGTATATATGTGCAAGAGTTACTCCTTCAGGCTATTCTATAGCAGCCAATGGAGAGCATGCAAAATAAACTGCGCTGTGAAGATGGAAATCCAGCAAAATTGACCAAAACCATAGCATATTAGAAGCATCTAAAAGTGTATCCTATGCCTGTTTTTTTCTGAAGTAAATGGCTGAATATGAAATATTTTAATATGTATTTTTAATTACATTTTAATTTAAGCAACGTACTTTCCCTTTCCATGTCCAGTGAAGTGGTTAGGTCCATGGAATATAACTCCAAATACAAGTTCATAAAATAGACAACTTTAATTTTTTTTTTGTAAGCTGATACCTGCAACAACTATAGTGCTGCCTGAAAAGGAAGTATCTTAGAAACTTCTACAAGCACAAATGCGTAACTGTTTCAACATTTGTATAAATTAGGGCATGCCTCAGACAAAGAACTAAGGCTTTTGTTACGCGTCTGTTTACTGATTTTTGCTATCACTGCTTACATACTGAAGGATATATTCATTTTACTCACTCTATTAATTTGTCCTGTGACTAATCATGGAACAGTCAGAATGAAGTTAACAAATATCAACAAAAGTGAGCAGATTGCTAAATATATCCTAGGTAAATTTAAACTGTTCATAATTCAGAGAAATATTAATAATTAGGATCTAAGTTTAGACATCTAATTTAAGTGCTTAAATGTAGAGGTTATTTTTTCTTAGGCTTCCTGTATTGTGAACACAAGGAGATCCCCAGGCTCTGAGTCACTGTCTAAAGGAGACTTGTTCAGTTAGATACTAAAAATAAGTTAGAATAATACCTCTTTTATTTTAAAAATAACATTGAAACAATCCATTGTAATATTTTCTAAAATTATCTGAATAAGTTTTGTGTACAAAATGGGAGAGAAATTAAGATGTCAGATTCTGAAATCAAAACAGTTATTAAAAATACCCAGCATAATTTTAAAACTCAAAGCACTTTCACAAAGAGGAAAAAAAGCTGCTTCTGCATCACACTAATTTGAATTATTTGCTTTCTACTTTCCATTTTTACTCAGTTGTGGTTCAGGCATGCGAACTTATTATTTTCCAGTGTTCATCAATGACCACATTAAGTTGGGTATTATGATCGTACTTTGAATGACTACAGGAACTCTTAAACATATCATAAAGCAATATACACAGATATTAAAAAAGAGTAGATTATAAATATAATTAATAAAACCTGAAGTGCAAATATTTTACAATTAAACAATTATATTTTTAGCTACTAAATTAGTTGAGAACAAATGAAGAATATTAAATAAGTTTTAAATTTTATATTCAGTGTTATCTATCGAGGGTGTGCATTTTGGAAAGCAGTAATTTAACAAGATTATGAAAGCTCCATCTGTCATTAGCAAAAAGTTAATTATCTAAACATTAAATAGCATTTTTCTTTGTTAGAACTGCCTGATTAGATTGAATTTATCAATCATTAGAATTAGAAATATCAAGAACAAGTATCAAAATAAAAAATATAACTCAAATTTCTGAAAATAAAGTGTTCTTCACTTGTTACTTCAATTTTTAAAAGTTTTATTTGTCATACAGAAAGGATTGCATACATACAGAGTCTGGCAGGAGGCCTGTATCTAGTGGAGTCCCTCAGAGATTGATACTATACAATATATTCATCAACGACCTGGATGAGGGAACAGGGTGCACCATCAGCAAGTTTGCTGATGACACAGAACTGGGAGGGGTGGCTGACGCACCAGAGGGCTGTGCTGCCATCCAGCAAGATCTGGACAGGTTGGAGAGTTGGGCAGGAAGAAGTTGAATGAAATCTAACAAGGGTAAGTGTAGGGTCTTGCATCTGGGGAAGAACAACCCCAGGTACCAGTATAGGTTGGAACGAGACACAAGTTTAACAAGGCCAAGTGTAGAGTGCTGCACATGGGACATAATAACCCCATGCAGCGCTACAGGCTTGGGGGGGACTGGCTGTAGAGCTGTCAGGCAGAGAAGGACCTGGGGGTGTTGGTTGACTGCAGACTGAATATGAGTCAGCAGTGTGCCCAGGTGGCCAAGAAGGCCAATGGCATCTTGGCTTGTATCAAAACCAGTGTGGCCAGTAGGTCTAGGGAGGTGATTGTGCCCCTGTACTCGGCATTGGTGAGGCCACACCTCGAGTACTGTGTCCAGTTCTTTGCTCCTCACCAGAAGAAGGACATGGAGGTCCTGGAGCGCGTCCAGAGAAGGGCAACCAGGCTGGTGAAGGGGCTGGAGGGCAAATCCTGTGAGGAGCGGCTGAGGGAGCTGGGGCTGTTTAGCCTAGAGAAGAGGAGGTTGAGGGGAGACCTTATCACCACCTACAATTACCTGAAGGGAGGTTATAGAGAGGTAGGTGATGGTCTCTTCAGCCAGGTGACAGGTGATAGGACAAGGGGGAATGGCATGAAGCTGTGCCAGGGCAGGTTTAGATTGGATGTTAGGAAAAAATTTTTTACTGAAAGAGTTGTCAGGGCCTGGAACAGGCTGCCCAGGGAGGTGGTCGAGTCACCTTCCCTGGATGTGTTCAAAAAAAGGGTAGGTGAAGTACTTAAGGATATGGTTTAATTTAGGATGTGAATGGTTGGACTTGATGATCTTAAAGGTCTTTTCCAACCTTATTATTCTGTGATTCTGTGATTCTGTGATTCTGTGAGACTATTGGAGAGCAGCAGAGGGAAAAGAGACCTGCTGATGGACAGGAGAATGATGGTGAGGCAACAGTGTGCCCTCTTGGCCAAGAAGGCAAATGGCATCCTGGGGTGTCTTAGAAGGGGTTAGGATAGTAGGTCCACTAGAGAGTTTCTACTCCCCCTCTATTCTGCCCTGGTGAGACTGCATCTGGAATATTTTGTCCAGTTCTGGGCCTCTCAGTTCAAGGACAGGGAACTACTTGAAAGAGTCCAGTGCATGGCCGCAAAGGTGATTAAGGGAGTGGAACATCTTCCTTATGAGGAAAGGCTGAGGGAGCTGGATCTCTTTATCATGGAGGACTCTGAGAGTTGTCAGGGCCTAGAACAGGCTGCCCAGGGAGGTGGTTGAGTCACAATCCCTGGATGTGTTTAAAAAAACCACAGGGATATGGTTTAGCATATGATAGGAATGGTTGGAACGGTTGGATTTGATGATCTTAAAGGTCTTTTCCAACCTTGTAATTCTGTGATTCTGTCATCTCATCATTGTCTATAAATATCTAAAAGGTGAGTGTCAGGAGTATGGAGCCAGGCTCTTTCTTTTCAATCATGTCCAATAATAGGTCAAGGGGCAGTGGTGCGAGTGGGAGCACAGGAGGCTCCCTGTGAACATAAGGAAAAAACTCTTTCACTGTGAGGGTGACAGAGCACTAGGACGACTGCCCAGAGAGGTTGTGGAGACTCCTTCTCTGGAGACATTAAAAACCTGCCTTGAACACATTTCTAATCTAGGTGATCCTGCTTTGGCAGGGGAGTTGGACTAGCCATCTTTCAAGGTCCCTTCTAACCCCTGACATTCTGTGATTCTGTGATTCTGTGAATGTTGAATCCTGTTTCCCTTGCAGTACAATTGAGTGTTCACCATAGCAACCTCAAAATGTGATCTAAGAACCAATTGAAAACTTCTCAATCATTAATCTCCTTATTCTATATCTTTTACTTGGCATGTATTTGACTTCACCTGAAACAAATAAAAATGGACTTGTGTAATAGTATGTGTACGCAGCCTGTGGAAAAACATATTTTAAAAGATAGGCCTGGTATTTACTGCTAAAGGTTTCAAAATAGAGGCAAAGTGCATTTATTTTTAATCTAATACCTTATAAATTATGTGAACTGATAGGATAGTGACAACAGACTATGTAGGATAGCTGATTAGGGAGCTCTTTATCTATGTTGGCATCTTCAGATTATTTGCTGATGGTGGAATGTAATTCAGAAGAATTTGTCCCAGCCACGTGTCCAGGAAGAATATGGGGAAAGAGAGTTCTCTAAGGTAAAAACAATACAGAAAGGAAAACAATCAATGCTATTACACTAAATGTCCCTTTGCAGATAGAGCGCTTCCCAGGAGAGCTTTATTTTATGCTGCAATTCAATGTAGAAAAGGTTTTGGTAGGTTTTTAGAAAAGCATTAAGACTGAAGAACTGAGACAGGGTAAGTGTGGGGTATGTTATGTACATTTGATTTATTTCATGCAGACCAGAGCCATTTTATTTATTTTTTGTTCTTAAATGAACACATCCCTATGCATCACAGTATGCACAGGAGAAGTAACCAAAAAGCCAGTGAAAAGCGACCATTACAAAAGTATAAAGAATAACAAAATAGATTAAGTTCTCCAACTCATGACTGCAGTGACTGGTTCTGGCTCAGTCTGCCTGGTTGACCATGTTGTATTTCTAGGGTAGAATGTGTACTTACAGTTGGTGAACCAGAATTAGCACTGGTGTTACCTTTGATGCTTTATATGTTCCAGTGACTGCACAAGCCATAAAGAAGCACAGTATGTACATCTGCAAAAATGGCGGCACAATGCAGTTAGTCCCAAAGCTTTAGGTCTCTGGCTAGGGAGTGTAGAGGATGTGGGCAGAAGATAAAGACCAGGGAACAGAGCAAAGGTGAATATTAGAAAATCTGCATATTAATGCAATGAAGTGCTATCAGAAGCTGACTAAATCTAAGTACTAAAGGTGAAAGACAACACCAAAAGACCCAGGAGCAGTGTAAAGTGTAGATATTTGTAAGCTATTTCTAGGCTTTTATATGCTCAGGAGTTCTTCCTGTGAGCTACTAATAATCTCCAGCAGTTGTGCAAACTGAACATTTGCTGATGATTCATCAGCTGGTGACCCTTTGTGAGCCATTATACTCAACGAAAATAGCTGCAAACACAATTATGAGCAAGCTGTTGAACTGACTGCACATGAACCAATTCAGATAGCATCCTGAGATAGTAGGTTATCTTCATTGTCATAATTTGCTTAGACTTTCCAATCTCTAGCAAGGTTTATGTATTCGCTCTTTGTAGATGTCCTTGACACCCCATGGTATCTCAAATGCTGATAACGTGCCTATGTTTAATCAGATGGATCCCACTTAAGATATATACTTCAAACAGAGCTGAATCTCTTTCTTGACTGGTTTGACTAAATCACCATTTATTAAAAAGGCAGTTTAGAAGCTGGATCACCTACATTAAGTCACAAAAATTCAATTTTCTTAATCTGAAATCAAAACCCATCCTTAGTGTCCTTCTGTAGCATGTATGGTAAATTTTGTCAGTGATTTAGGTAGCTATGAACATTTCACTTGATTAGAAGCAAGCAAAACTGCTTCTTCATTATGGAGTGAACTGTGAGGACTGGATATTTCTGAGACTGTAATTTTATGTAATTTATGAATAAAAATAATGACAGCTGCAACCAAAAATTACAAATCACTTGAAGATACTGACCACTGTCAATTTGGGTTGCTCTTTTTGGGGTTCCTTTGGTGCTTTGATGTACTCATGTGAGTCAGTTATAAAATATGAGGGTTTTTTGGGGGGTGGTGGGGGATGTTTTTGTTCGTTTGTGGGGGGTTTTTTGGTTGGGTTTTTTTGGTTTTTTGGTTTGGGTTGGGTATTTTTGTTTGATTGTTTGTTTTAGTTTTTTTTTTTTCTTCCAGTAAGTATCCAGTTTGTGCCACTGCTTACTGTTAAAGTCAGAACTGCTCAGAATTTTCAGGGCTTGTGCTCACTCTTGAGGCTCAGACAGCGAATGCCTTTGCACTTCTCTTTCTAATCATTACTGGAGACTGGTTGGGATGTGTCATGGAGTACTGTGCAGGATAAGCCACTCCAGGGGGAAATCTTACAGCTGCAGAAAATTCTGTGTTTGAAGGCAGGTTGAGATTTAAAATAGGGCAAGTTCGGTGGCAAATACAGAACTTTATTCAGAATTGTTCTGAAAACTGTGCTTGCAGTGGTTGTCAGTGCTCAGAATCTAATGTATTTTAAGGTCCTGGTCTGTTTTGTATTGCTTTTTAGATAATGGACAGTTTATTCTGTAATGTTTATCTAGGTTTCAGCTAAAATCAAAGTTACTGCTGAATGCAAAATACTCTGTTCAGTAAACTATCCAAGATTCACAGCAAAGAGCTAGGTTACTGTTTAAAGGTTGTATTATCATTCTCTATACACACCTATGGAAGCTAAGAGTATATTCACATCTTTTAAGAATTTAAAAAAAAGAAGTTGAGAAAGCTGTAGACAGTTTAAATAAACTATTGTTGAATGTAATGGAGACACTAATTTCATTTTTGCTGCTTAAAACACTGTACTCACTAAACTTTATGTCGTGGTTTTGCCCCAGCTGAGGGCCGCACCCCACACAGTCGCTTGTACCTTTAAAAGGAAGGGGGAGGGAAAGTTGGGGGAAGGGGAAAAGGGAAGGAAGAAAGGAGGAAAAGAAACCACAACCTAGAAACCAGAACCACGCAGGTTGGGATAAGGATAGTTTACTAAACAATAACAGAAAACTAGATATAACAATAACATAAGTTTAAAGCACAAAATAGATGAAACTGGTGATACACAATGCAATTTCTCACCAAACCACACAACTCAGGCCGCACAGCTTAGAGCCCGTCCCGGACAACCCGACCGCCCCAGAAACTGCACGTCCTGGCGTTGTCTCCCCCTCTTCCCCCCCAGTCCCCCCTTATACCGAACATGACGTAACTGGTATGGAATATCCTCTTTGGCCAATTCGGATCACCTGTCCTAGCTGAGTCCCCTCCTTTCTCACTAGTAAGGAAGTATGCAGAGCTGAGAAAGGTCCTTGATTGCCCGGCAACAAATCGGAAAACATCAGGGTGCTATCAGCACTATTCTCATGCTAACACCCAAACATGGCATTCCATCCACTGCTAAAAAAAGTTTAACTCCATCATAGCTGAAACCAGGACATTATCCACCCCTTATTCCATACCATTTACGTCATGACCAGATCCAACAATTTTCTTTGGGTACAACCAGTTTCGTGTTTCACACACCCATATATGTATGTACACATGTATGCACACATATGTGCATACAGATCTTATTCCCTCAGTCTGTGAATCATCCCTCTGAAGTTGTTGAGTTCATTTAGTCCATGATTTCCAGGCTCCATTTGTCGTAACAGTTTCTCAGGATAGTTGTATGTTCCATTGGCTCGTTGCACGCTGCATCTCAGGCTCTTGACTGATACACCTGGCATGGTCCATGCTCATAGTCTGTGGGTCAGAGTTTATTTTCAAAGGGAGAAAAAAGTTCTTGAGAGGCCAGGCTTTAGTTCCATCATCATGGCACTCATTCTTCATTAACTTGTATGACTCCAGCTATAATGCTATGGTACAACATACAGCAATCATAACAATAATGAAATATACAATAATGGGTTATTTGGCAATTATTACAATTTCTACTTCATTAATTATATTGGCTATTCTCACCCAAAATTAAATCCCCTTGAGGTACACATCGAACTTCTCCATCCCTCTGCATTACCCACCAAGTACAGCCAGGTCCTTGAGCAAAAACAATTCCAGACATGGGTTTACCTTTGCCTGAAACAGGAATGACCCAAACTCTCTTTCCCAATACACTCTTCATATGCACTACTGGGACTCTGTCTCCCTCTACAGTACGTGGAAATTTTGACTGGGCAGGGCCAGCCCGATTGGTAGATCCCCTAGAGTTAACTAACCACGTGGCTTTGGCCAAATGTGTATCCCAATGCTTGAATGTCCCACCACACATTGCTTTCAGTGTAGTTTTTAAAAGTCCATTATATCGTTCAATTTTCCCAGAGGCCGGTGCATGATAAGGAATGTGGTACACCCACTCAATGCCATGCTCTTTGGCCCAGGTGTCTATAAGAGTGTTTCGGAAATGAGTCCCATTGTCTGACTCGATTCTTTCTGGAGTACCATGTCGCCAGAGGACTTGCCTTTCAAGGCCCAGAATTGTATTTCGAGCAGTGGCATGGGGTACGGGATATGTTTCTAGCCAGCCGGTAGTTGCCTCCACCATTGTAAGCACATAACGTTTGCCATGGCGGGTTTGTGGGAGGGTGATGTAATCAATCTGCCAAGCCTCCCCATATTTATATTTCATCCACCGTCCTCCATACCAAAGGGGCTTTAACCGCTTAGCTTGCTTGATTGCAGCACATGTCTCACATTCGTGGACAACTTGTGCAATGGCGTCCATGGTCAGGTCCACCCCTCGATCCCGAGCCCATCTATATGTTGCATCTCTCCCTTGATGACCCGAGGTATCATGGGCCCATCGAGCCATGAATAATTCACCCTTACGTTGCCAGTCTAGATCTACCTGAGCCACTTTAATCCTAGCAGCCTTATCTACCTGATGGTTGTTTTCATGTTCCTCCATGGCCCGACTCTTAGGTACATGGGCGTCGACATGACGTACCTTTACAACAAGTTTCTCTAACCGAGCAGAGATATCTTGCCATAAGTCACCAGCCCATATAGGTTTGCCTCTACGCTGCCAGTTGTTCTTTTTCCACTGCTGCAACCACCCCCACAGGGCATTCGCCACCATCCATGAATCAGTATAAAGGTAGAGCCTTGGCCACTTTTCTCTCTCAGCAATGTCCAGGGCTAACTGGATGGCCTTCACCTCAGCGAACTGGCTTGATTCACCTTTTCCTTCAGTGGCTTCTGCTACTCTTCTTATAGGATTCCATACAGCGGCTTTCCATCTCCGATGCTTACCCACAATGCGACAAGACCCATCAGTGAACAGGGCATATCGCTTCTCATTCTCTGGCAGTTCGTTGTAGGGTGGGGCTTCTTCAGCGCGTGTTACCTCCTCATCCTCTGGTGACATCCCAAAATCTTTGCCTTCTGGCCAGTCTGTGATCACCTCCAAGATTCCTGGGCGATTGGGGTTTCCTATTCGAGCCCGCTGTGTAATTAGTGCAACCCACTTGCTCCACGTAGCATCAGTGGCATGGTGTGTAGAAGGAACCTTCCCTTTGAACATCCAGCCCAGCACCGGCAGTCGGGGTGCCAGGAGGAGCTGGGCTTCAGTTCCAATCACTTCTGAGGCGGCTCGAACCCCTTCATAGGCGGCCAGTATTTCCTTTTCTGTTGGAGTATAATTGGCCTCAGATCCTTTGTAGGCCCGACTCCAAAACCCCAGCGGTCGACCTCGAGTCTCCCCTTGTGCTTTCTGCCAGAGACTCCAGGTCGGGCCGTTCACCCCAGCTGCAGTGTAGAGCACATTTTTAATATCTGTCCCTGTCCGGACAGGCCCAAGGGCCACTGCATGGACTATCTCGCGTTTGATCTGCTCAAAGGCTTGCTGTTGCTCAGGGCCCCATTGGAAATCATTCTTCTTTCGAGTTACATGGTAGAGTGGGCTCACAATGAGACTGTAGTTTGGGACATGCAGTCGCCAAAAACCTATAACACCTAAGAAAGCTTGTGTTTCCTTTTTGTTGCTTGGTGGAGACATAGCTGCTATTTTATTAATAATGTCCATTGGGATCTGACGACGCCCATCCTGCCATTTTATTCCTAAAAACTGGATTTCTCGTGTAGGCCCCTTGACTTTACTTCGTTTTATAGCAAAACCGGCTTCTAAAAGGATTTTAATTACCCTGTTTCCTTTTTCAAAAACTTCCTCTGCTGTGTTGCCCCATACAATGATGTCATCAATATATTGCAGGTGCTCTGGTGCTTCACCCTTTTCCAGTGTATTCTGGATTAGTCCATGGCAGATGGTGGGGCTATGTTTCCACCCCTGGGGCAGACGATTCCACGTGTATTGGATGCCTCTCCAAGTGAAAGCAAACTGTGGCCTGCACTCTGGCGCCAGTGGGATCGAGAAGAAAGCATTCGCAATGTCGATTGTGGCGTACCACTTGGCTGCCTTCGATTCCAATTCATACTGGAGCTCTAACATGTCTGGCACAGCAGCACTCATACCTGGAGTGACTTCATTTAGGCCACGATAATCTACTGTCAGCCTCCACTCTCCATTGGACTTCCTCACTGGCCATATGGGACTATTAAAGGGTGAGTGGGTTCGGCTGATCACTCCCTGATCCTCCAGTTGACGAATCAACTTATGGATGGGAATCAGGGAATCTCGGTTAGTACGGTATTGTCGTCTGTGCACCGTCATCGTAGCAACTGGCACTTGCTGTTCTTCACCCTTCAACAACCCCACAACAGCAGAATCCTCCGAGAGTCCAGGCAAGGCACACAATTGTTCAATTTCTTCTGTTTCCAAAGCAGCTATTCCAAAAGCCCATCGGTACCCTTTTGGGTCTTTAAAATACCCTCTACGTAGATAATCTATACCTAAAATGCACGGAGCTTCTGGACCAGTCACAATGGGGTGTTTTTCCCAGTCCTTCCCAGTTAGGCTCACCTCAGCCTCTAGCACAGTTAGTTGTTGGGATCCCCCTGTCACTCCAGAAATACAAACAGGTTCTACCCCTTCATGATTCGATGGCATTAGAGTACACTGGGCACCAGTATCCACCAGAGCTTTGTACTCTTGTGGGTCTGATGTGCCAGGCCATCAGATCCACACAGTCCAATAAACCCGATTATCCCTCTCCTCCACCTGGCTGGAGGCAGGGCCCCTCTATTGCTGCTGATCATATTTGTTTTCCACTGGTTGCATAAAGGACTTAGAGGTCCCTTCAAAAGGATCAGGCACATCAGACATATAGATAGGCCTTCCAGTTGGTCTAGGGAACTGCCCAGTAGAAACTGGTGCAGCCTTCTTCCTGGCAAAATCTCGTTGTGGGAATGTTTTACCCCGCAGCTCATTTACTCGTGCTCGAAGGGCTGAGGTGGGCTGCATATCCCATTTCCTCATGTCCTCTCCATGATCAAGCAGGTAAAACCACAATGTACGTCGTGGTGTGTATTCTCCCTCTTGGAACGATGGACGCTTTCTCCCAGTAGCTGCAACATTGCTCCATACGGGTTGGGAGTTGGACACATTGTTGTCAAGTCGTTGAACCAGTTTCTCTACTGCTGCAATGACGGAGAGGGAAACATTGTCTTGGTATTTCCGGAGTCGGCAGGCCACCTCATTTACGGTTGGCGGATTCGTATCATTCCAGTCAATTGCTGCCAGTGAATTGGTATACCCTGCTGGTGCACTTCGTACAACCTTACGCCACATATCTGGAGTGCATAGGACTTCATCGGGATCAGAGGGAAGCCGTGAATTGTCCAGATCATAATAAATTATCTCCCGTACAGCTAATTCTCTCAGGTGCTGGACAGATGTCTCTATGCTGTTACACTTGGGTGTCTGGCATGTAATATATTCCTTTATGGGATATCTTTCCTTCACACTTGACAGTAGTCGCCTCCAGAGGCTGAGGATTTCCGGCCTCCTCCCAATTGCTTTGTCAATTCCTCCTTCTCTAGCTAGGGATCCCAACTGCTTGGCCTCTCTGCCTTCTAATTCCAAACTACTGGCCCCGTGATCCCAACATCGGAGCAACCAAGTGATAATGTGCTCACTTGGGTGGCGAGTGAAATCTTTTCGAACCTCACGCAGCTCACTCAGAGTCAGGGATCGGGTAACAATCTCTGGTTCTGCCTCATCCTGATATCCTCGAGATGATCCCGGTTGATCATCATCCTTATCCGTCACTATACGAACTGATTTCTTTGTGCCTTTCCTCTTTTGTACGGGAGCAACAGACACTGGTGTGGATTGGTTTTTCAGATCATCTGCAGTGTCTGCTGTAGAGATTACAGTAGCTGCAGTGTCGGTCACAGGGGTTGCAGTAGCTGCAGTGTCAGCCCCAGTGGTTGCAGCAGCTATAGTATCTGCCAGTCTGTTTCCTTTCCCTTCTCCCTGACAGTGCTGACAGTGCTGACAGTGCTGCCTGCTATCAAGCAGTGTTTGATAAATAGTGGCCAGAGCCCAGCACAGTGCAGTAAGGTGTCCATCTCTGGGAAACCTACAGCAATTTTTCCTTAGGTATGCAGTCACTTGGTCGGGGTCTTGTAGCTGTTCAGGAGTGAAATTCCAAACCATCGGGCGTGAGAAAGTACCTAGGTACTCGCCCATACTTTGCCACATGCCCTGCCACTCGTGATTATTCTGTCTCGGAGAAAGCTCTTCAGTGGTATTCATAAACCTATGCTTGATATATAACAAAAACTGAACCATCTGCACCAAACCTACCAATAGCAAAATGCTAGTTTGAATATCCCAGAGATATTGAAGATTTTCAAAAACTGCCCTAAGAGCTGTTGTATTTAGCCCAAAGGAAAAGAAAGCAGTGCCCCCACCATACCGGCTGCTGTTATTAACCCCTCCCTGTCCAAAGAATGGACAGGACAGCAAAACCTCATACAGGTACCAGCTTAAGCTCATGATCATCGATATTATTGTATCATAGACCGATATCATAAAATACACTATAATGAAGTATGGGAACAAATACGGGAGCCACAGACCTGAGAGAGTAAAGAATCCTGCCAGGATTGTATACAGCATGCGGTGGTTTTGCTGCCACAGCCTTGTAAATAAATACCACAACATCGTGACCAGAGATTGCTTAAACAACAGTGCTTATCTTAATTGCGATAGTTAGGGTCAGATCTACCGTTATCCCAACCGTTCGTGTCCCTGTTCGGGCGCCAAAATAACTGTCGTGGTTTTGCCCCAGCTGAGGGCCGCACCCCACACAGTCGCTTGTACCTTTAAAAGGAAGGGGGAGGGAAAGTTGGGGGAAGGGGAAAAGGGAAGGAAGAAAGGAGGAAAAGAAACCACAACCTAGAAACCAGAACCACGCAGGTTGGGATAAGGATAGTTTACTAAACAATAACAGAAAACTAGATATAACAATAACATAAGTTTAAAGCACAAAATAGATGAAACTGGTGATACACAATGCAATTTCTCACCAAACCACACAACTCAGGCCGCACAGCTTAGAGCCCGTCCCGGACAACCCGACCGCCCCAGAAACTGCACGTCCTGGCGTTGTCTCCCCCTCTTCCCCCCCAGTCCCCCCTTATACCGAACATGACGTAACTGGTATGGAATATCCTCTTTGGCCAATTCGGATCACCTGTCCTAGCTGAGTCCCCTCCTTTCTCACTAGTAAGGAAGTATGCAGAGCTGAGAAAGGTCCTTGATTGCCCGGCAACAAATCGGAAAACATCAGGGTGCTATCAGCACTATTCTCATGCTAACACCCAAACATGGCATTCCATCCACTGCTAAAAAAAGTTTAACTCCATCATAGCTGAAACCAGGACACTTTACTACTTAAAGAATTATGACATTTCTACTTTATTCAGTTTGAAGTCTTTTTGAGCTCTTTAGCTCTTCTGTATTCAAGAGTGTAGACAATATTTTAAAAGTACTGAAAATTACTTCTGAACTTGTTGATTACTTTAGTTCTCTTGCCAAAGTTGTCAAACTATTTGTTAAGCATTCTAAAGAGTTTGCATATTGAGTAATTTTTTTCATAGAATCATAGAATGGTTTGTGTTGGAAGGGACCTTAAAGATCAAGTTCCAGCCCCCTTGGCATGGGCAGGGACACCTCTCACTAGACCAGGCTGCTCAAGGCCCCATACAACCCAGACTTGAACACTGCCAGGAAGAGGGCAGCCACCACTTCCCTGGGAAACCTGTGCCACTGTCTCACTACCCTTAGAGTGAAGAATTTTTTCCTAATATCCAATCTAAACCTACCTCCTTCAAATTCAAACCCATTCCTCCTCATCCTGTCCCTCCCCATCTTTCCTGTAGGCCCCCTTCAGGTACTGGAAAGCTGCTATAAGATCTCCCCAGAGCCTTTTCTTTTCCAGGCTGAACAACCCCAACTCTCTCAGCCTGTTTCCTTAGGACAGGTGCTCCAGCCCTATAATGATCTTCATGGCCCTCCTCTGGACCTGTTCCAACAGCTCCATGTCCTTCTTACATTGGGGACTTTACCTTGATGAGGGAATAGCATCCACCCTCAGCAAGTACGCTGATGATACAAAGCTGGGAGGGGTGGCTGACACGCAGGAACACTGCGCTGCCATCCAGCGAGACCTGGACAGGATGGAAAGATGGGCAGGGAGAAACCAGATGAGGTTTAATAAAAGCAAGTGTAAAGTCTTGCACCTGGGGAGGAATAATCGTCTGTATCAGTACAGGCTGGGGGATGACCTGCTGGAGAAGAGCTCTGTGGAGAAGGACCTAGGGGTCCTGGTTGATGAAAGGTTGGCTATGAGCCAGCAGTGTGCCCTGGTGGCTAAGAGGGCCAATGGGATCCTGGGATGCATCAGGAAGAGTGTGGCCAGCAGGTCGAAGGAGGTGATCCTCCCCCTCTACTCTGCCCTAGTCAGGCCCCACCTGGAGTATTGTGTCCAGTTCTGGGCTCCCTGGTATAAAAAAGACAGGGATCTCCTTGAGATTGTCCAGAGAAGGGCTACGAAGATGATTAAGGGCCTGGAACATCTCCCGTATGAGGAAAGACTGAGTGAGCTGGGGCTGTTCAGCCTGGAGAAAAGAAGAATGAGGGGGGACCTAATTAATGTTTATAAATATCTTAAGTATGGGATGCAGGGGGAATTGGCCAACCCCTTTTCAGTAGTCTGTGGAGACAGGACAAGGGGCAATGGCTGTAAACTGGAGCACAGGAAGTTCCGCACCAACATGTGGAAGAACTTTTACACAGTGAGGGTGACAGAGCCCTGGGACAGGCTGCCCAGGGAGGTGGTGGAGTCTCCTTCTCTGGAGATATTCAAGACTCGTCTGGACGTCTATCTGTGCAATATGAGCTAGGGAGCCTGCTTTGGCAGGGGGGTTGGACCTGATGATCTCTCGAGGTCCCTTCCAACCCCTGCAATTCTGTGATTCTGTGATTCTGTGACTACAGAACTGAACACAGTACTCCAGGTGAGGTCTCATTAGGGCACAGTAGAGGGGCAGAATTACCTCCCTCGACCTGCTGGCCATGCTGCTTTTGATGTGGCTCAGGATATGATTGCCCTTCCAGGCTGTGACCGTGCATTATTGGCTCATGTCAAGGTTCTCGTCCACCAGCACTCCCAAGGCCTTCTCTGCAGGGCTGCCCTCTAGCACATCATCTCCCGGCCTGTACTGATGGCGAGGATTGCCCCTACCTGTATGCAGGTCCTTGCACTTGGCCTTTTGATGCTTTATTTTTTATTCATGGAACATTAAGAAAAATATGAAGGTAGCTTTACTTTTGCTGTTTGTGAAGGAATGAATAAATTACATTCAGCAAAGTCTTGCCCACAGGTTGAGGGAGGTGATCCTTCCCCTGTACCCAGCAATGATGGGGCCACACCTCCAACACAGTATCCATTTCCAGGCTCCTCAGTATCAGGGAGACATGGATGTACTGGAGAGAATGCAACAAAGGGCACAAAGATATTTAAGACACTGGAGCATCTCTCCTATGAGAAAAGACTGTGAGAATTGTGTATAGCATTACATGTGTAATTCTTACCTCTTTGCTGTATGCCATATATATACATGTACACACCCACACACCCACACCAAAACCACCATGTGTCATTCCAGATGTATGAATGTGTAGTATATCATAATACTAAAAATAGATTTTATGCTGGCACCAAAGAAGAAAATTCCTGCCATCCCACTTTGAGGTAATCAATCCCACCATTTCTTCATTGACAGCGTATGAACCTCCAGAGAATAGACATACAAGATGCTCAAATAGCCGCCTGAATGACTGTACACAGAACTTTCCATTCACGAGATCTGGGCCCAGATAAGACTTGATTCAGACATAAGACATTTGAATTAGGTATCTGCATTTAGCTGGAATAAATTACTTGATTTCATTATTTTCTTTTAAATTTTGTTCCAAATACTCACAGGGTAAAAAATGCAAATGTCTTTTCTCAGTTTTGCACACAGACTACAGTTAATTTTCATACTGTGATTTAAAAGGAGAGATGATTCATACTACTTAGTAAGTAGAAGGAAGCACTAGTAAGTAGATGGAAAAGTAGATGCAGTAATTTGAATGCAGTGTATGTAACTACAATTTTCTATGTGCGAGAATTATAACAGATTTATATACCCAAGTAAAACACACTGACTGGTCAAATAATTTATGTGTAAATTTATATAATAGATTATTTTTCAAACAATACGTTTAGACCATTTAACTTTCAATAAAAGTGAACAAGTCTTTGGTGTCCAATGATATCAGCACTTTTAGAGCACAGTCTCAAATAAAATCAGTGTACAGTTAAAATGTGAAATAACTGACAATTAGATGTTCCTGTGGATTGCCATATGGATCCATTAACAGTCTTATTCTATGAAATTAAAATTGCAGTTTTTCCCAGTTACTGTAAAGAAACATATCATGAGGAATGTTACAAATATATGGCTTGTTATGTAATTTTAGAAAACATAAAGAATAAAAATAATAGCACCCGTCCTGCACAACGAAGGGAAAAAACCTAGAAGTTTACCATCACAAATTCTGGCAACTTTCTGTTTGCTTTCATTGATCCTACACAAAAATGTTGGTTTTGCAATTTTGTATTTGTATGACATAGATATTTGGTATAATGATGTGTACCAATGCTAAGGTCTTCTAAACATATATTATGAAAAAAAGTTTATTTGGCCATATTTTAGACTATTTTTACATTTATCATATGTTGCAAAAGGAGTTTCAATATGTTCATGGCATAAACCTTGACAAATTTTGCACGCACACACACACACAAAAATTGTTTTAATAATCTTTTCAAAGCGAGTTTTTTTTTATGAAAGTTTTGCAGGAAGGTTTAGTTCCATATGAATAGTTCATTTCATTGATGTAATTTCAGTTGTGTCTTGTATTTTGGTCCAGCAGAATGCTTTCAGAAAGGTGACAGTACCTTAGGGAAATCAAGCTTCATGGAGTTAATACAAGTCCAGATAATTTCTTAAGAGAAACAAGTGTGCCTGTATGCTGGTAAAAAAAAATGCTTTGACAGATTGGGTTTGAGTTTTCAAGCCAAGTATTTCATAGGTGGTAATCAAATGGTTATTAAACTAAAATGCTTAATAATCTAGAAATTTCTGAGCTATGAACAAAATGCTCCTATACACAAAATGCATAAAGAATCAGCAATCCGTGAAAATGACCTTGGTGTTGTATTATTCTGTTTCACTTTGGTAGCCCAGAAAAGGCATATTGCATGAGATTGGAAATGGCAACCATTGTGCAGAAACAGTCAATGAAAACAAATGCATGTTGCTTTGTGTCTTCACAAAGGACAGCCTTCCTAAGGAAAACATTGATGCTTTTTGCAGGTTTCTTAATTTGCAACCTTGCTTTGTTTTATCCCTGTTTGAGTCATTCAGACTCTACTACTACAATAACTTTTGAGTCCTAATATAAAATGCATGTCTGAGAACTGTTACATGAGCAGACATTTCTTATTTCCTAAATATATGATGCAATAATTTCTGTATATACCCTGTAATTTAGTTTAAATGCCTGTATGACTCTTAAATGTTTTAGCATAGCTGCTGTCAGATTTTTAGGCTTATGACACTTACAGTCCATGTTCTGCCACTTCTTTAATACACATGTTGTCTCTGGTTTACCAGGAAAAATAAAAATGTTTCTTTAAAAAAGGCAGATCATACTGGTATTTTTCAGCAAAAATCTGATAAATAGGAAATCTTGATTTCTTCATCCATGCAATCTCCCATGGATTTCAGGGCCCAGCTTGGAGAAGAAAAAAAAAAAATTAGTTCAATGGAACTTTTTAACTAGATTGTAAAGGAGCAATAAATAAGTAATGTTTGAAATAAATAGTTAAATGTTACAGTCTAGCTGATTTTCAGGTTATTGCACATAGCCATGTAGAAAACCTTTGACAGATACATTTACTGCTATAATTTATTATTTTCATCTACATGGTCTAGGAATGAATTACTATTATTGGGTGAACAATAATCTGTACGAAGGGAGTAGTCACTTCAGGTTCAGTATTGCAACTTTCAGTTTGTGAATAGTCTTATTGAAATGATGTCTAAATATTGTGATTCTGGGTGGTCTTTTTACATCAGTTGCTCTCAAACAATTTAAACAAAAAGAAGATACTTACTTTTGCTTTATCCATTTTGTTTCTTTGGATACCTTCACCTCACCATATTTTGGAACAACAATTTATCATTGCCCTTTTGAGAATCTCTCTGCTGAATATCTTAAAAGCTTAGTATTCATAGGATCTTGTTGTGCTTGTTGGATAAAATGTAATTAAGGAGAGAAGTCTGCTGGTTTGATAGAATTCGTTTTCAGATAAATCAACAACTCTGACAGAGAAAATTAGACATCCCATCCTGAACTCCGGATATTTCAATTCCAACACTTACACTGTTTGTGAATGAGACATTTCTGTCAGGGATGTAGTATGTATAGGGCTTTAATTGATCCAGCTTCACATTAATGCATGCCACAATCCTTTGTCACTCTTTAATTCACAAGTCATACAAAGAAATATGGCAAACCCCTCATTTCTCCTGTTTGCATATGTCTGGAAACAAAAAGGATATAAACAACAGTGACCTTTTTTGACAGAACACAATTTAAATAAAATCAACATGATATCCAGGATATCTCGGGATTAAATGTTGCCTTCCCTCATGTATTTGCAAGATAGATATTGGAAGTGAAAATCCTTGCACTAAATGAAAATGCAAGGTTCAAATTTTTTTAACAAAAGGAGATCAAATAGTGCAGAACTGAATCCATCACCTGGCCCGTTCAGTCCAATATAATTTTCCATATTATGCAGGACTGTTGTGGGAAAAGCCACAAAACCCCAGGTAACAGAAGTATGATGACAGAACACACCACTTACCAATTTACAGAAAATAATGCCGAGAACACTGACAGTCTCTGGAAAAGCTCTAATTTGCTATAAATAAATGTTCTAGGCAAATACAAAATAAGGCCAATCTCGTTATGCACATGAATTGAGAAGAACCCCATCTAGATGCTTGCGGCCATGAGCACTGCGTACTCTCTTCAGAGTTGTATAGCTGCTTTTTTTTCCAGTCCTCCTACCTGGGCATCTGACCATCCAATTACTCCATGCTCCATCTGAGCAAAGTAACAGGTATAGCTTGTGTACACCAATAAGAAAACAATGCAAGCTGAAGTAAATGACCAAAAAAGAGTTACAATAGTTTAAACCCTGTTGTACCCTGAATCTCATCAAGCTCAGCATTGTCCCTACATTTTTCCAAAGTGTTATACAAGGGCTTCTGGTGTGGATTTGCTTTTTAGCTTTGCCTGACACATGATAAAAGCAACACCTTTTTCATGTGCAAGATGATCCTTAAAACAGCACAGCTGTGTTCCAGCATCATTGTGCCTGATCCAATAAACCTCAAAAAAGACTCCATATTCTGGCATTTAGGTTTGCCCAGAATTTCTGATTTATTCCTACAGATCCAGTCAGGAAAACTAAGCAATGAATGAGAGAGCTGATTTTTACCATGTCAATGAGTGGCATCAGACACTGAAAAATTACATATTCATGCCACGATTATGCAGAAATAGTATCTGTCAGCAATGTTCTCATAGGCACAATTTTAAAAAAAAAAAATATTAGCCACAGTAACTGCAGTAAATATTAAGTAGAATTTCTAATAAAATTCCACTAAACTTTTTTCTAAAATTAGTCTGAATGTGGTCATGCATATTAGCATTTCCAGAACAATGAAACACTAGTTTTTTATTTATCTGACATATGGACAAAAACCAATTGTATGCCAAACAGTTCTAACAGTGAGAAAAAAACCATTGAATTCCACTGCTTGATTTATGTAGATGAATTAATTTGAAATTAGAGCATAAGGCCTCCGAGTTCAAAAGAACACAAAGGTGATGTTCTTGACTTTCATAGCTTATTCAGGATCTGAACTTACTTACTGCAAAATTTAGTACCTAACCCATCTGTCCTTTGTCTGAAGTGCTAAATGTTTGGAGAAAATAAGTAGAGTTTAAGAGAAAACAAAAACGTGGTGATTAAAATTTACGAAAGTGCTTGGATTCAATTGTGCAATTTGTCACAGTTTCGGGATGGGTTCCCAGACCACAAAGTGGTTAAGGCCGTGGAAATCAAAGTGAAGCACATGCTGATGCTGTCTCTGGATGATGATGTTACTTAATGCATTGTTACAATTTTATTAAGCCTCTACTGAAATTAAAATAAGTTAGAATGCTAAGTTCAACTACAGAAAAATTCTAAGCTGACAGCTAATAAAATAACCACCAAAAAAATTCCAAGTCTTTCAGGTTTAAAACAATAATTCTCTAAGTTCATGTTTGTTTACAGAACCTCTCTTTCTTTCTCTTCTCTTTCCTCTCCCTCCACTGAATCTGTAATGTTTCTTTGTTTACATGATAATTACAGTATGCTTGTTGCCATATTCTTGACATTGTGTAATTTTTAATATTGTCTCCATCTTGAAAATCAGGGGAGATCCAAGGTCCATGACTTAGAAATTCAAATATTGCAAGAGATCAAATACTGACAGTTCTTGGTTGATTGGTTTGTTGTGAGCTGAAACTAAGACGGGATACAGTTTTTAGTGTATAATTTATTGAATTTATTTATATTAGTCTAGTAGTACATCAAGTCAAGTACATCAAGTCAAGTTGATATTAGTCTAGTAGTACATCAAGTGAAGTTCCTAAAACATTTCTAAATCTATTTGTTCTTATTGCTTAAAATAAAGGGCTTAGCTGCTTTCAGATGTCTAATACACATGTTCTGAAGTGGTTTCCACCCTGATATTAAATACTATTGCTTAGTATTCCTGTCTTGTATACCTAGATATTAAAGTAAAGATCTGTTAAACAGTTTTCTAATATATGCCCCTACAAAGGAGCTTTTGCATCTTGTTTCTCATGCTTTTCCTCCCCAGTACACCCTCTCTTTTTATTTTTTTTTTTTCCCCCTCTTTTGGTTCTTCCCCTATGGATCCCATAATAAATCTGGCACAATGCCACAAACCCTTTAAAATAAGTCCAGAATGGTCTTTCTCCTTCATCTTCATAATAAGCCTTCTACCCTTGCAGGAAAGAAACCTGTGTGATTTTCATGGCTTTCCAGGAAGGGAGAATTCTTCTCTGGTGGTGTTTGCCAGCCCACATTCCCACATTGGCAGGTTTCACACCAGAGCCAAAGGATGATTCACTCTCCTTTATGTCTGTAAGGGCAGTTCCTTTGGTAGGGTGGGCTTCCACTCATTGGGTTGCACAGGTTCCTCAAAGCCTTTGTTTCTTTATAAAGGCAAGGTTTTGTTTTGGTTTTTTTTTTAATATCAGTGAGAGGTATACAAATAAATCCTTTAATCTGGGAAAGACCAAACCTTAATTAGAATCTTAAAAGACTTGTTTTCTAAAATTATATAGAAAATACCTTATATAGAATCACTTCCTTTCCCCAATATATGTGTGATTGTTTTAGATTTACTTAACTCTGTGCCTTAATTGGAAAATGTGGAAATTGTTGCTATAGATAATAAAAAACATACACAGAAGTTCATAATAAATTATTTGTGTAACATTAGCATGGTACTGAAAGATACATAAATAAAGGGAAGGAATACTCTCTGAAACTTTCACTACCTTAAACTGACTAGGAATTCACTGCTTCTATCCAGAGAAGTTTAGACCATTAATACTTATTTTGAGAGATCATAAAAGACATAATGGTACCTGAAACCTGGAAAAGAGCGATTTTCTTTTAAAAGAAGAAGCTGTTGATCACAGCTCTTTTGAATGTGGCTGTCCAGCCAGTTCCTTATCCTCCAAGTGTTCCCTCCATCAAATCCATGTCTGTCCAATTTAGAGACAAAGATGTCATACAGGACAGTGTCAAAAAAGAGGTCATATTTATTGCAGGCCTGGAAAGCAACAGAGAAGCAGTTGATATATCATGTTTTAATTAGTTGATGCTGTTTCACATGAAATCTTTTAATGATACGTTTGTATAACTGATAGATGAGATTTATTTTCCTCTGTCAAAAATTAAGTGATATGCAGTCTGATACCATTCAATGTGTTGTTGACTTTCTTGTTGGTATAATATAATATTTATGACATATATGCATGATGTTGAGTTGCAGTAAAGAGAATGAGAGAAAACTGGAGGAATAGCATTTTTATAGAAGGCAAATACACATGGTTATATATCCCATGTGGACAGGACTCAAAAAACTTTGTGCTTTGCAACAAGATAAAAACATTCTATTAAAATTTAAAACAGGAACATAGGCTGCAAGTGATATCTATTGCACTATCTACTGGGGAAGGCAACAGCTGTTCATTTATATTGCTTCATTTTAAGGCATCTATGAGGGCAAAGCAAAGGATATGATCAGATTTGGGAAAACACCACTCAAATTACAAAGACAGGCAAAATGACTTCTTAGTACCTTCATGAGAAAAGCTCCTGAAATGAATGGGTTTCAATTTATCATAATTTTTTATTTACCATGTCCAGCATGGGTAAAAGGCTTAAATTTAAGCAAAGAAAATTTTTGTTAAAGAATATATAAACTTTCTAATGGTATGCACGGGGAAGCAAACATGCATTTTTCTAAGTAGCTCGAAAGTCTTTGTCATTTTCTTTAAAATCAACCCCAGTATTATCAGAAATGTTGCACAAATAACGTCCTTGCCGTGGAGTAATGAGATGGAATAGATGACCTGTTGTGAACAGTTCTCTGTGATTTTCAGGGATGAAAATTAATAACAATGTAATCGGAAAAAGACAGTGGTATATCATAATTTCTTCTTTCATAACCAGTATTGTTTGTAGTGTGACAATGATTGTTGCAGTATTATAGACTGATGGAGAAATTTAAGAGGGGTCCTCTAAAGGTCACCTTGATCTGATCTCCCACTCAAAGCAGGGCTGCCTCTGCAGCTATGTCAGGTTACTCCTTTTGTTGATTTTGTCAAGAAAGTAATTCTTTTTATTGATTTTAACCACCTTCATTGTGATATTTTCCTTCATAGCTGGAATTTAGCTTGTGATGCTAGTCTTTTCAGTGCATACCTGTAAAAGTCTGACTATATCTTATTTGTCACCACAACAAGAAGCCTGAAAACACCAATTAGGTTTTCCCCATCATTGAAATAAATTTTGACTTTTACATAAAGTGCTGAGTATCCCTGTGTACCTGAGTGCTAAGGATTATTCACCAGGTTTGAATTTCATTTCAGTATAACATTACAACTTATCTCAGGTGTTTCTCGACTGAGTTCATGTAATTCTGAGAGTGATGTGTCTTACTGCACTTAAAGACATTTTCTGAAACTTAACCATTTAAGGCTAGTGAGAATTCCTGAGATGTCCAAAGGGCCTATGTTGGATTACAGGCAGGTAGGATTTTGAATGCTTGATAAACTATGAAAAAAACCCCAATTCCTCAAACTACAGTTGTTTATTATGGATATTGTTTTGATCTTTCTCCCCTGAGATGACAGAACATTCAGATCATTCAAGACATGTGAGCCATATGTCTGATATTTTAAGTCTGAACAGCTGCCAGGTATTCTGTGTAGGCCAACCCTGACTTGATATCAAACGTTAACTTTTTTTTAATAGGAAAGTTCTTCTATAAATGCCATTATAGTAACAAGATTACTGCTATTTTACATGTCTTCTACTTTATCTTTACCTGTCTGAAGAACTGGTGTCTATTTTGCTTAACAATGTTTTGTTTAGGAGGGGATAAAAATCTTACAGATTTTCATTAATTTTCTGATACTGACTTTTGTCACATGTACTGATAAATAGACATTTGTTAGTACTGTGAATTGAAATAAAAGACAAAACCTTTTTTCCAGAATGCTGTGTTACATAGGGAAGCATCTATGAAGTGGGAGAAAAGGGTCACAATAATTATTTGTAAGTTCCTGGGGGTGGGGGGTAAGGAAAGAAAAATACTAATTTGCATATTACTGGAGTATATTATTATTGAATTAATATTATTAATACATTGTTGAAGGAAACATGAACAATAATGTAATTACAGACACATGACTACAGTTATTTCTGAAAACAGGAAATTCAGAACACATTTTTGCAAGTCATAGATAATATCTAAATACCATTTTAATTTGCTAGAATTGAGGAATTCTCTAAATGTGATAGGGTCAGACTTCTTCTCTCCTTGACTTACTGCTTTTAGGAAAACAACAATCATCCCAGTAGTTCCTGGGACAAAGATGCTTGAAGTTGCCTAATACTGAAGGATCAGGCTGGGTTTTTTATGATATCACAGTACTCTGTGTAAAGTTATGTAAATTCATCATCTTTCCTGTATTTGTCATTTGACTGTGGGAGTGGACCCTACAGTAAGGTGGGATTTGTATTTCAGATGTAAGAAATGGATTATATTTCTGAGAAAAAAGAGATATCCTACTGAGATCAAATACCAGAGAATATCAATGAGGTTCCATGTTTCATTTTGATATACAGCACAGTATGCTTATCAAGCAAATGTAACAGAAAAATATATGGAATTTTTAGTCACTAAATTATTTCTTTTTCTTCTCATCTATTTATTTAAGATGATGCTTTAATTTAATCAGAATAAAGTAGAATTTCCTTTAATTTTTGTGCAACATGCTGTGTTTCAAAGACTACAATTTATCCTTCAAGATTGTTCCCACTAACTAGATGCCACAGATCACAGGAATAACGTGTTTCTCTGACCTCATCTAACACCTGCACAGAAATCACTGTGTTCCAAGAAAGGATAAAGAAAATTTTGAATCAAGAGTCAATAGGAAGAACTAATGACGTGGTAGATCTGTAATCTAGATACAAGCATTTGCAGTAGGTAAAATCAATCTTTAATTTTTTACAGTCTGTCACAGTTTAGCCCCAGGAAGCAGCTAAGCCACTTGCTCACTTCTCCCTCGTGGGATGGGGAAGAGACTCAGAAGGGTAAAAGCGAGAACACTCGTGGGTTGGGTTAAAGACAGTTGAATAGGTAAAGCAAAAAGCACTCATGCAACAAAGCAAACCAAGGAATTAATTTCCCGCTTCCCGTGTGCAGGCAGGTGTTCAGCCATCTCCCAGAAAGCAGGGCTCTATCATGCATAATGGTTACTTGGGAAGACAAATGCCATCACTCTGAACATCCCCCCAACCTCCTTCTTTGTCCCCAGCCCCTTATATGCTGAGCATGATGTCGTATGATATAGAATATCCCCTTGGTCAGTTGGAGTCAGCTGTCCTGTCCTGGCTGTGTGCCCTCCCAACTCCTTGTGCACCCCCAGCTTACTTGTTGGTGGGATGGTATGAGGAGCAGAAAAGGCCTTAGCTCTGTCTATATGACAGCTCTACATTAGCAACACTGTTTTCAACACAAATCCAAAGCACAGCCCTATACTAGCTATTATGAAGAAAATCAACTCTGTCTCAGCTCAACCCAGGACACAGTCTTATCCTCAGTTCTCACTAAATTATTTTACTTCAAAGATGCATGTTTTAGAAAATCTTCTTGAGTTATTGCTTCATAAAATATAGTATGTGGTTAAAAATGGAGGACCCTTTCTAAGAGATCAGTCTGCCAAGACGCTAGTTCAGCTCTGAGCGCTTTTTGTATAGGACTTGGAAACACAAAAGTAAAAGCAATTTAATACAAACTTAGGCTGCTATTTAGAATATATTCTCTTGCTAATAGCTTCATAAATCTGTTCTCTGACTGCACAGTCAGAAGAGATGTTTTGATACGTGAAGCAAGTTTTCATTTTACTTCCAAGCCTTTCCCAGAATATTTCTATTGAAGTTCCTGTACAGGAATTCTAGTACTAGAAGTTTGTGTGTGTATATGTTTGTGTGTGTGTGTGTTCCAGTAATAGATTTTTCCTCCTTACTTGACACTCTCATTACCACAGGTCACCTGTAGAAGGTACTTCTATCCGGCTGTCTGCAGGCCCTGTACACTCCAAAGATAGTATTTGATGGCATCTAAGCAGTTAATATAAAGAGTCTTCAGAACCTTGAGGTTATTAAAATTCACAAGTACTACCATGTTCTCAGGCAAATGTTGGGGTTTTTTTTTCTTAAATTTTGCTGAATAACACAAGTTCCACACAGAGCACTGAATGGTAAAATTTCTGAGGAGTGATCTTTCTGAAAAGGATTTCTTCAATACCATATATATACATAACTATCCTTTCAAATTTTTTTGCTCTGCCATAGAGTTCCAAATCTGCCATCTTAGTTCTGCTTTTTCCATTAAAACAAAATCAACCAACCAACCAACCAGACAACACCCCCCCTAAAAAAAAAAAAAATTAAAAATCTGTGTTTACTGTATGGGCTTAAGATGCAAAGTACTTCAGATCCTGTAGTATTACTATTATCCGATTATTTTGAAATCTCTTTCGTCTGGTACAAATTTCTATTAAGCAGTGTAGCCTCTTTCTATGTAGCTGTCTTCTCTGTGTAATTGTATTGCAAATAGCCTGCTGATGTCCACTGCCCTAGGACTTGCACATACTTATAACAAAAAGAGATCCCTAACTGTATTGCTTGCAGCATCCCAAGAAGCAAAATGGGCATGACAATATACAAATGAAAAAAAGGAGAGAACACAGGGTATGGAAATAAAAACTACCAGGGTTTCTTGTACTTCTCATGCATGAAGGAAATGCAATTTCAAGCTGGGTGGGTTTTAGCTGTGCCTGTTTACTTCCATGAACTTCATGAGTTCCTGACCTTGCTTTTATATTAAACACATCAGGTCACATATCCGTAGCATGTTCTTTGCATATGGAACTGCTGATAGCACAAAATAAATTATGGAGAAATAGTGTACAGCTTTCTTTTCACCATTTTGCACCAACTTTTTTAAAGGAAATATTTTAGGTAGGATTACATTCTCTGGTTGTTTGATAGTGAGGATATTTTGTCTGTCATGCCTCTAAAATTGTACACTCACTTTACAAATTGAACTTTCTGGTTGAACTCAGCTTTATCAACTTGATGGCATGAATGTAGGGCAGTAAGTAGGAATGGGAGCAAAATGGCTGAGTATAATATACACAAAGTGAGTAAGAAAAATAATGGTGGAATCACGCATGGAATGATGAATTATGAAAATAAATTATGGGTTTTTTAATACTCTGAAAACCGATTAGGTAGAAGTCCTATTCTTTGAGGTTCTGTGGAAGTGGCTAATTTTATGGGACAGAATCCTTTCTGTATTGTCCCTTCCAATGTCACAAGTCTCTGGAACGTGCATATCATTCTTACTCTGTTTATATGGCAAAATCATGTGGGGTTTTTGGTGTTCCATATACAATGTCAGAAAAGTTGAAGTTAAAGAGTCTTACTGTTCTTTTAGTTTTGTAAATAAAGGTGATGCTGTACTCGCACCACATTATTTACTGGTCATGGTTGATCTTAGTTAAGTAAATGTTAGCAATTTGATTCAATAAGGGGGCTTTTTTTTTATCTTTTATCAGTATTGGGAACAATATACAAAGAAATAACAATTTGCTCTGACACAAAGCTAGTACTACAACTCTTTATCCTAAATCAACTGTTAGCAAGCTCAGTTCAACTTACTAGTAAAATAAGATTCAAACAATCTTTCAGTTAACAAACAGTTGTATTCCCTTGTTCCTTTCTTAACAGTTATATTACGGTTATTTTTAGCATATTCCTTCCACTTACCAGATTTGCTTCCTTATTTACATGTCACAGAAATAAAGCTAAGAACTACTGTTCTTTTAAAACAAAATCACAGAAGTAAAGATGCATAGTCCTTTACTATGATCAGTGAACTATCAAATGTCTCTTGCAATAGCTTTTCTTTTACTTTACATAAGTTCTTGGTGTTTGTATGGTACAGAGACCATACATCAGCCAGTAATATTGTACAGTTAAATACTAGAAGAGTTTATGTAACTCAGTACAAATAAATTGTGCTTCATTTCTGCTGCTGATTAATTCAGTAGGTTAAAATGTAGCTCATGTTTGGTCTGATCTTAATCAACATACTCATCAATGAACTGGATGAAGGAACAGTGTACCCTAAGCAAGTTTGCTGCTGATACTAAACTAGTTCTGAGATCCCCAGTTCAAGAAAGACAGGGAACTACTGTATAGAGTCCAATGGAGGGCTACAAAAACGATCAGGAGACTGAACACTCTCTTGTCTGAGGAAAAACTGAGAGACCTGGATCTGTTTATCCTGGAGAAGACTGAGAGGGGAACATATCAGTGCTTATAAATATCTAGAGGATGGGTGTCAAGAGGAGATGGTTAGACTCTTCTCAGTGATGCCCAGTCACATGAAAGGGTGCAATCTCCACAAGCCCTACCAGTCTGTGATTCTGTGAATCCTCTCAGGCAGTGTCATCATTGGTAAAACTTCATAACCCTCATAAAAAACAAAACAAAACAAAACACCAAACAAACGAAAAAACAAGAAATGCCATTAATTTGGGCAGTTCAGAGAAGAATGGCAGTCAGAAGGGCTCTAATCTTGTGCCTTGCAGACATTCTATGTTCTTAATAGTCTCAAAGCAGTGGACTGTCAGTGTGGAATCAGAAATGTATTATTTCAAGGTGGGGTTGGAATGCATTAGCAGCCTCTGGTCACTTTGATATTGCTGGATCAAAAGTACAATTGCACCACAATAAATTCTCTGCAACCTTTTCTCAAACTGTTTCACAATAAAGTTATGGAATAAACATCTGCATTCATGACACATACATGAGAACAAATAACCATCTTTGTGAGTCTTGTTTTCAAATGCATATCTTCTGTTGATCGTATTGAAATGTATTGTATATAGAAAACTTGATGCATATAATCATAGTCTAACATTAATTTAAAAACTCTTTTATTTACCCCATTTAAAATAACTTGTAAAGTAACCCAAGAGTTAATTCTGTATTTCCACCTGAGAAATTGCACTGCCTCTTTTCTTTATAATGATAGATACCTGAAGTTATCAAGAAGGACAAAACACATTATCATGGGTACAAAAGAACTGGCATGTCATTAAACTGCTCCTCATCGGCTAATTTGTGAACTGATTGAATAAATGCTGCAAAAGTCTTTTCCACCTCAAAGGAAGCAGAGTTAATTCCACAGCTACTGTTGATGGACTCATGACTAATTGGAATAGGCAATAATGATTAGATGTATCATTTTATAGAGCCTACTGAGATAATGAGCATCTTTTATTTTGTCATTTTCAAGCCATGCCAATCTCCCTCTCTGCAGTGCTTGCTTTTCTGTATCAGTATGTAGACATGTTTGCTGGCAAGTGCCTATCCAGATGGTTGTAGGTGATGCTTACTGTTTCACGAGTATTTCCACAGTATCTATCTTGGGTTCAGCTAGGATAGAGTTAATTTTCTTTCTAGCAGCTGGTATTGTGATGTGTTTGGGAGTTAGGATGAGAGCAGTGCTGAGAGTCTCTTCCACCTTGGTGATTCAATGCTTCTATGATGTTTTTAGGTATTGCCAAGTAGTCAAGGACTCTTCAGCCTGGTCTAGTGAGGGTATCCCTGCCCATGGCAAGGGGGTTGGAACTAGATGATATTTGAGGTGTCTTCCAACTCAAAGCATTCTGTGATTCTTTCATTCTGTGATTCTCATACTGCCCTGCCAATGAGAAGGCAGGGGGCCCCCAGGCAGCTGGGAGGGGACATAGCCAGCACAGGTGACCCAAGATGACCAAAGGGGGTATTCCATACCAATGACATCATGCTCAGTATAAAGGGGTGCTGGTGGGGGAGTAGCACATGGCTCCAGGATATGCAACTTTGGAACAGTCCAGTTTTGTAATGGCTCTGAGCTGTGCAGAGTGAGTTGTGTGGTTTGGTGAGAAACTGCATTGCGTTTTACCAGTTTTTTATGTTTTACTATAAAGTCCTGTCAGTGTTATTTCTCTCTCTGCTGTCCCAGTAAACTGTCCTTATCTCAACCCGTGAGGTTTACCGTTGTCTTTCCAATTTTTTCTCCTCACCCCCCTTCCTACCTTCACCCCCTGCATAGTGGGGAAGGAAGTGGCCATGTGGTGCTCAGCTGCTGGCTGGAACTAAACCATGACAGTATGGTAGTAAGTTTTCTGGGAAGCTTCAGGCTCTGGTTACCTTCCTTTCAGGGTTTTTTTATCTTCAGATAATCACTGTTACTATAGCTGCACCCTTGTAGATTGAGAATTGTAACCAAACTCAGAGGGACTCTGTAATGGATAATAGAATTTTCTACCTAAAAAAAAAAAAAAAAATCTGTTTAGAGATCTCAGAAATTTATTTAAATATATATATACATTCCCAGAAAGGATAACAAATTATGTACAATTTGTATTTATTTGTTGGGTTGTTTGTTTGGTTTTAGTTGGGTTTTTTTTTGCAGAGCACCCTCCCTCTACTAGAGGACCTAAAACATGGAGATTTTGTCTCCTAACCATATTTTTAAGAAAACAATAGGGGAATCTGTTTTGTGTTTTTTGTTTAGTTGGTTGGTTGTTTTGTTTTGGTTTTGTTTTGGGGGGGGGTGGACAGAATGGGGAATATTGATTTTTTTTTTTTTTTTTTAAATGCCTTTTCAAAAGTTCCATCAGTGAAAGCTTCCTTAAGCAATTTTGATAAAAGACCACCATGTTTCTGGACCTAGAAATTCATAGGACTTCCTGCAAGTCAGATATGGATGGAATTGGGTGTTGCATTCTGATAGTCCCAGTGCAGGGTAGTCGCAGTCGCATCACCATCGGGTGTCATGGTGCCCAGTTCAATGCTTCTAGGACCTTTCATGTATTTCGGGTTGGATACAATTTATGACAGATGCTCTTCCTCCTGGGCTGCAACCATAGAGCACGTTATTTCTTCTGTGATTGTCTTCCGTAGCAAAGTGGTCTCTCTAATGCTGATTAGAAGAAGACAAGGTTTGGACCACTAAGCATGACCATATGAAAAAACACAGGTGTCCATTTAAGAAGATAATTTATTCTTTCTAAAACAGCTTTCTGTAGAGCTGCGTTTGATTTGGGCAGTGGTAAACCAGTCAGTGTGAAGGTATTGGAAGTGAGACAAAGATGAGAATAGGGAAGCAGATTGTCTTCCCTTTGATTTTGAACTTCTATGCTGCTAAATACAAATTTAGCATATGATGTAATTATAGGTAGACTTGAAAAAAAGTACATTTTCATGTTGCTACCCACCCCCCTTCTGCCCCCAATATTCTGAGGTAGTGTTTAAAAAGAAGCATTATCCATCGCTAGAAACACCAATCAGTGTATTGATGTTCCAGTGCTACTGGTATAGGTGTTGGTTTTTTGTGTGTTTGTTTGTTTGTTTTGTTTTTAATAAATAGCTAGCCCCAGAAAGAAAAACTATATAGTGCAGTATGGGGGAACTAAAGGCAAACTAAAACTGCTGAAGAAATGAAAGAGAAATTTCATGTTTTGGGTTTTTTTTGTTTTCCACAAAGCTGTTAAAGAAGGTTTGAAAGAAGTTTCAGTTTCTGTGAGAAGAATATGAAGGTCCACACATGGCCCTTCTTTCTATTAAGGCAGGCAGGACTGGGTGAGGAACACATGTATTATTATTATTATTATTATTATTATTTTATAGGCTTTTTCACTTAAAATGCATATAAGTAAAAAATATTTAAATGTTCAATTCAAATTAGTTTGGACTGAGATGTTTAAATAAAGTCATAAAGTGACAAACTGCTGAGCATTATGTTACTGTGGGCTACAATGCCTCTGAATCAAATTATTTTCTCCAGAGGCCAGCTATAAATTCTGCATAAAAGGTAATTTTAAAATGTAGTTTGAGTTTTTCAATGAATTTGTAATACTTTCAAACCACAAGGGAACAGGATTACATATTTTATTTGAAAACTTGTGGGACCTGCCTGAATGGTAACAATTAATATATCTCCTTTTTAATTTGTGATGACTTGAAAAATCAGGGTTGCTTCTAGCTCTGCTAGATGTCAAAAAAAAGGTCAATTTGGGAAGGAAAAGTAGTGGTCATAACTTCTGACCAGAAATGTGTTCATTTTTAGATGAAGAAATTATGGAGTTTTACAGAGATTGTCACAGAAGTCTCTCAACTTCTTTGCATGACTTTTAAAATAAATTGTAATAATTTGCACTTTATTAAAATTGAAAGTTTAAATTTAATTACTTTGACATATTAAGTAGTGAAATAAATGAGTAGCTATGTATAACTATACATATTCTCTAGGAGTAAATGGATCTATAAATATGTTTAAGCACCTTCTAATTATTTAAAAATAGAAATGACAAATCTTCCTCTTGCTTCCTAGAGTGTAAGGGTAGTAGTTAATTAGTCTACAGGTTAACTGTGCAAGTGAGTAGAATCTGGCAAGAGACTAAAGCACCTGAACTGAAATGTCTTTATGTTAATGTCTGCATATGGAAGGTGTCTAATCTCTCATTAGGTCAGTAACAATGCCAGCCAATAGACTAAGCTCCATTTACCATATCCACCAGTAGCAATGCAGTTCCCTTGCTTAAGCATTTCCTGGGGTATCTGAAAGTGGACTTGTCAGATGTGTCAAAATATTTGTTGGAAGTCACTCCCTTTTGGAGCAATAGGAGCATTAACTGAGTGAAGCAGCTGTGCTACCTGCATACACATGTAATTTAGGTGTCTTCATCTCCTCTTGGTCTTCAGCTCAGTTTTGGGGCTGAATTCAGCAGTTCAGTTTAAATAGAAGTGTTGAGAGCCATTTGAGATGTCCTAGGGTATATCAACAACTCTTAACAGATGATGGGCAGACCTGACTCATAAAACCTACAGAATTTTTTTCTTTCTGCAATGAGAAGTAAACTGTTTTGAAGGAATCTAATTATCAGTATATGCATGTATTTAAATAATCTATTCAAGAATCAAGTCATTAGGGTTAAACTTACTGCCAACTTGTAGGCATCAAGTGATATTTGACATTAACAGAAGCCTGCATGAGGTTGTCAGAGGTCACAGACAATCTCGGGACTTGTGCACTGGCAGCTAGGTTGCCTTCTGGGTGGGGTATCTCAAATGACCCGAGGCACCCAGGTATGGCCAAGTGAATCATAATGTACATGCCATTAAGAGCTCCAAAATTACATTTCATAGAATACTTTGCTGCAGTTTGCTTGCTCAAGGACTAAGCATCACCGAGTGTAAATGAAACCAATTTTGTTTGCTAGTTTATCTATAAATATGTTTAGAAAATGAAAAAGCTAGTAAAGCCCAATTTCTGTTTAGAACAGGAGTACATAGGCTATTGTAAGACCAAGGAAAAAGTCTTTTCATTGCAGGAGATGTTGCTATTGCAACTCTTAGTTGTTCTGGACTTTCATGGTACAGAATTAATAGGGATGCTTGTGGTGATCTTGGTTATTACAACTTTTCCATGACTGCTGTTTGAGTGAGTCTTGCCATAAGGGTGCTGTACCTCAAAATTTTTCTTGTGTGGGTGACAAGCTATTTCTCCAGGGTGAAGTGTTTAAAAAAAAAAAAGGTAAATATAGTGTATGCCAGGCTATATTTCATCTGAAATGAAATATCCCTAGAAGGAAAAAGTAAAGGCTCATCTGACAGTTGAAGGTATATGGATAAACTCTTGTAAAAAAAAAAAATATAATAATAAACTGAATTTTTAGTTTATAAAGACAATAATGCTTGTACCATTAGAACTAGCAAAAAACTCATCATGTCAGAACATAAATCACAGATAATTCTGTCCAGAACAGAGTATCATGCTTAGGGAAAACAGCAGGCCAATCAAAGAAGGTTTATTTCCCTTTTCAAATATACAAAAATTTAATATATGTAAACTGAAAAAACTCTGTCTTTTGTTTCACTAAAATATAACTTGAACAATTTCTGTTGGTTTTGTACCGAACCATGAAGGAAGGATACTTGTGGGTATTTGCTAATAGGAGCATTCCTCAGAGTTAGATAAATTAGTAGTTGATTCATTAAGAATTTTTCCTTAAAAATTACGCATGTTTGTGCTCACTGTTGTGAAATAAAAAAAAAACCCGAGGGAAATCAGAGTCTGACAAACTTACTATCTCTCTCCTCAAATTCCTTCTTCTGGATTTAAATAACACTATGCAATCAAAATCAGAAGTTGCTTGATAAAGTGGAATGGCTTATGCAATCTGTCTTAGCATTCAGTATCTCAGCGGCTGCTTGAAGTGTCTCAATTAATTGATTCTATTTTTACATGTAAATAATGCTTGTCTGCTACTTGAAATTGTCTGATCAGTGAGCTTCTGTCACTTTCCAAAGTTCAATAAATAGATGGATTCAGCAATGCATCTCATAATGCAGTCTGTATCTCTGGTTACATCTTTCACCCAACATCTTGAGTGACTGGAATTGGTAGAAACAACTCAAAGTATGAATTCGTCTCAGTTATTCATCAATGAATATAGTTAATTTTTAAGACACAGTGTCATTAATATCTGATTTCAAAGTTGATTTATTACAGTAACTTCGGGCGTAGAAGTTAGCAGCCACTGAGATTTTGAGCTGAACAGTGGAAACCATTTTGAGAAAAGAGGAATACTTGCAAATTTTCAGATTACTGTCTATTTTATAATTTATTATCTTCTTGTAAACAGTAGAAAAGCTACTGTTGTAGCTTTTAATGAGTGGATGTTAACAGACATCATCTGAGTCTCATCTGTAAACACCATTTGTCCGTCCTTGCACTTACCTGTGTACAAAGACTTTGTATATTCTGCTAGCATCCTAGTTTTCTACTGGGCACCCCCCATACAATGTCATGTAGGACATGATTATCCATATGTCTGAGTTCCTGAAGAGCGTTCTAAGTTCTTGAAAGGCTGTATGTTTTGTGCAGCTCTCAGTGTGTCTGTGTTGGGTCTGGCCAAGATGGAGTCAATTTTCCCTGTAGCTGGCCACATAGAACAGCTATTTACACAGAAATATTCTCACACAATGAAGGACAAAGACATTTGCCAGACGCTAAAGGTACAGAGTTCCTAAATTTTTTTCTTTCTTTCCCAGCTGAAGCATTTGAAATTAATGAAATATTTTTAACTTGATGAAGAAAAGTGAGGGTTTTTTTCTTACAGCCAGGTAGCTAATTATTTGCAGGCCACTTTATGTCACATTTTGTTTTCCATCTGTTTCTTGGTTTAGACGGGTGGTAGTTGTCAGAATACTTGTTAGGTATAAAAAAACTCCTTCAAAAATTAGCATTTAATACCAAATGGAGCAGTCTGCATTTTCTGTGGACTGGCTGGAGGGAAAACAGTTTTCCCTTGAGAACAAATTGCAATAAAGATGGAAATATCATCAAGTAGTAAAGTCTGAAAGTCAGTAATATTCAGATAGAAACGATTTGCAACTATTGATAGAATGGGTTTACAGGAACATAATATGAAGGTTTCTTTACATGTTCATATGCAAAACTTAAAACCATTTTGTCTTCTACACTGTCTAGAAGAAAGCAACAGCACTGATGTTTGACCCCGGTAGAATAGAACTGAATGATACCATGACTAGAGCAGACACGCCTCGTTTGGACATTGGTCAGTGTCTTTAAATAAGTGCATTGTATCAGGAATTGGGGAGGAAAAAAAGCCTCTGAATAGTGCTCTATACTGATGATGTTGAAGTGTTTGAACTAATGTTTCTATTATTTATTCCTAATCCTTTCTCCTACATTTCTCCTGCCGCCCCAGCAGAGGGTATTACCCAAGGTTCGGAGATACTAAACAGCTATTTTTCCTTTTCTGCTGAAGCTGAACAGCAGCTCCCAGCTGTTTGCAGTGCAGGGGGGAGAAATGGTTTACTCTGTCACTTCAGAACTCTTAGTAGAGAAAGAGTGGAACTGGATGGCCTTTCCTTAGGGTTTACAGAATGTCCCATATTCCTAACTGTAGGTCTGGATTGTTCAGGAAAAGGGATTGAGAATAAGTAAGAAACTTCAGTGTTGGATTCCTTAACTCTGATGAAGTTGGACTGACTTACTCTTTTAAGCTTACTGACATATGGTACAACATCAGTGTCTGCTTCTTCCTTTTTTCCCTGTTTTGCAGAGGATGTTTGGGTTAAAAAGTCCTGGATAGTAAGTGTATCTCTGCTCCCGAGAATCTATAACACATGGCTTGTAGACAGTTGTGTGTTTGTTGTTGTCATTGTCATTATCATTGTCATCATTGTCATAGTCCTCTGCTCCCTCCCTGTTTGCCAGAAAGAGAAGATACCAAGTTGTTTGTTCTGCAGGCCAAATGGAAAACTTCTCTAGGTCTAGCATAGTAGACTTAGGGTTTAGGCACAGCTACGTTTTAATCCCAGTTCCCAAGTTTTTGCAGTCTTTAATGTCATCAGTACATGTTTATATAACTCAAAATAGAGCTACAATACATCCTATTAAATATTCCTGTTGGTTTTAGTGCTGGTTCTTCATATTTCAAAATTAGTTTATAAAAAAGTATTTATGCTTGTGTCTTCAATATCCCTATCAAATATGAGCCTTTTAAAAAAATAACATCTTTCTGGAGATGCCTGCTCAGCACTCTGAAATTGCAATCTACAATCCATCTCGGTTCACTTCATCAAAAGGATAATCACTAGTTAAAAAAAGCCATCAGTACAAATTCTGCAGGCAGTTGGCCAGTAAGTTGCTATAGATATCTCTGATCCTGAAAATTTAATGTAACAGACTGTCTGCTGCTGTTACACAGGAAGCATACATTGCATCACACTCTTTCCAGGAAGGATTGCCTTTTCTGAGATGAAACGTTACTCCAGAGGGGAACCACAAGAGCCGCATGCTGAGTTAGGAGACACTAAGCAGTGGTTAAGTGGGAAACAGTGTGGGAGAGAAAGCCTTTAAAATAGCCTCAGCCTGGTAGTTGGCTGCTCTACTCAGCACAGCCAGAAGGCTCTCCATTTCCCATCACAAACTGGAGCATTCCTCCGAGTATGAGTGTGTCAGCTCTCCCCGTCTTGACTGTTAATACCTCAGTTAAGTTACTTTTCAAAGATACACGTTACTTAATTTCCTTTCTTCACCAGAGGGGAATGTGTCTCATGGCGCCCTTCTTTCAGCAGGGTGAATCAGTCCACAACTTGTATGGTTTGAGTTCTTCTGCTAGACTGCGGAATGCTCAGTGACAAGTTGAGTATTTACTGATAACAACCTTCATTTAGGTAAGGAGAAGATGTGGAGGCTTCTACCTAGAAAACAGGTGAATTACACTTCTACATAAGGTCATATTTACATAAGTATATATAATATATATTTAAATAAATATATATAATATATATGGAATATAATAAACATTTTAAAATATTGGCATTATCTTTTTCATATTGCCACATGAATTCAGAACTCATATCTTCATAAAACTTTCTCTTTTTATGGAATTGAAAAATCGTTCTTACTATTTCACTTTTTGCTGATGTAGCAAGTACTATCACTCTGAGGACTCTTACAATTTAGGGATGTTAATTCATTAAAAACAATATCGCTTCTAAAGCTACTCATACAGAATTTTATTTTTGCTCCTGTACCTTGGTAACTCTAGATTGACTTACCATCTTTTTCTTTGGAAGTTGGTGTTTGCTTTACTCTAGTGCTTCAGTTTTGAATCACAGTTCTGTTTTCTTTTCTAGTAAATGCCAGAACATAAGAAAACTATATCCAGATATAAAACTACCTATGATAAATTTACAGCCTATGCAGCCCTTATTTGCAGAATGTATCCATTTACAGCTTAGCAATGGTTCTCATTTCTGTTTTTTAGCCCTAAAGATCAGCCAACATCTATCTGCGGATGATTAGCTTCTTCCTAACCTACCAACAGCAGCATAAAAGTCTTTGTTTCTTTATCTTCATTGAATAACATTTTATTCCTTTTCCTTGAGTAATGTTTGACTGAGGTTAACATAGTTCCTGAAGCACTAAGGAAAGTGCTACATATTGACTAAACCTTACACTTTTAATTTTGAATCATTTTTACAAAAATGGATGTAACAAATTACAGTGATTTACCTTGTGAAATTATACTTTGTCAATATTATCAGCTGGTCTCTATTAACATCAGTGAAACAAGTTTAATAATTTGTTTGGTTTAGTTGGTTTATGTACATGAGAAGAATCTAAGTGCATTGACAGGACCGTAAGTGTGTGCGATCTCTGACATCCCAAATCTGAGTTGCAACACTGAGAGAGAGGGGGAGAGAGGGTTTCCTTCATTGTCATGAATGCTAGTGTGTGTTTTCTTTCAATGACACAATCTTGCTGTAAAGGGAATCATCCCCCACAATTTTTCATGTGTGGATGACAAGGTATTTCTCCAGGGTTAGATCTTCAATACAAAGTAATGGTAAGGGAAATGTATTGGCAATTAAAATAAAATGCATTATTTGTAGTATAATTTCCTGGAGAAACATACCATACTGCAATGCTGCATTGTTAATATAAATGGAAAGAAGAAATTCTAGGCATAACTTCTATTACCATAATGATTTTGCCGTTTTGTTAACACATTCTAATTTCAGGTTCCATAAGTACAATGTTGTACATTAAATTTTATACCTGTATATGTAGAATATTTTTATTATAACATGATAAAATAAATAACAAGTACAACATAATTATAGTTCCTTCTGTATAAGGGCTCCATAGATTTTTTCATTGTACTAAACTAGTACAACTAGTACAACTTAGTAGAATAGTTTTGAAAATGCCACTAAATTCTTTGCGTTTTCTGACATATTTTATGTACTTTACCATAAATATCTGTCTTTCAAAAATTACTCCTTTTTTTTCTTTTTAAATGAATAGGAGACAGATAAGAAAGAAACAGTAAATTACATGTACAGCTCTACTTATTCTTTCACAATTCTAAACTTTCAATACAGAAATGAAACAATTTCTGAATATCAGCTCAATAAATGTTTAATTTGTTTCAGTTTGGGAACCTGAATATTGCATCAAAATTACAATCAGGATAAGGGTACACAATTAAAATCATGAATACAAGATTGTTATTTCTGGAAATGTACAAAAAGCTGCATGGTTTAATCTCTTAGCACAACATAATTTAGCACCTCTGAAATTATTTTATATAGAAATTGTACTATATGAAATAATAAAATACTATGTATTATGTCACAGCAGTTTAAAATTAAAAAGGGGGGATATGTTGGACCACAGGTTTCTGAAGGAGCCTGGAATTTCATTCTAGCAGGTGATTGTAGTTAAAATCTGAAATCAGCTTTAGCACAAAGACTAAGATCAACAGTTAATTTTCCACCAAATTTGGATCAAACAAACTACAAACAAAATTGCCTTTCATAGTTTTAAAGGCATGGAAGCTTTCTGAATCCACTCACAGGACCAGTTCTGGAGTGTGGCCTCTCATGGAAGGTGTACTGTTTATTCAGAGACACTTTTGCAGCAAGAGTCTTTTATGTAAACATAAACGTTGCAGTTAAAATGTATTTTTAAATGACTGGGAAAAAAAAAAATCTCAAAGTTTTAGAACTTCGTTTTGGGTTTTAGATTGCTATAGCCAGTCATGCTTACAGATAATTTTAAGAGCAGAGGAAGGTAGAATCACAGAATCATTTAGGTTGGAAGAGACCTTTAAGGTCACCGAGTCCAACCACAGTGTAACCCTGCCTAGTCCACCTCTAGACCATGTCCCCAAGCACAATATCTACAAGCCTTTTAAATACCTCCAGGGATGGTGGCTCCACTACTTCCCTGGGCAGCCTGTTCTAATACTTGACTACCCATTCAGTAAAGAAACTCTTCCTGATGTCTAAACTAAATCTCCTCTAGTGCAATTTGAAACCATTTCCTCTTGTGCTATTCCTTGTTCCCTGAGAGAAGAGTGACCTTTACCTCTGTACACCCTCCTTGCATGTGAAATCGTTCTCTTGATTTTTCCTAAGCAGCCATGGAAATATTGAAAAGAAATTATTATTTTTCAAGATAATATTAACTAGATGTGTAAATTTTGAAAATATTACAACGCATTATTATCTGTAGAAGTTATTTAATAGACCTTTGATTTCAGACAGTTTGCTTGCCTAGCTTGTACTTACCCCAGGCAGACTGTACAAACCTTCTGTACTATTTATTAGGACTGTAAAGCTGAGTTGAAAATTTCATGGGGAAAAAATGAAATTACTGTTGGAACAACAGTTTTTGTTCAACATTAAATCATATAAGTAAGTGCTAAAATGAAAGCAGTGAATAGTTAAACATATCTCTTCAAGCTAATAGGGTCACCAGTACAACTAGAACACACGGGTAGACTGCTTAAAAGGTAGGGAGTAAGTAGCACAAAGCCAGCCTAGGAGAACTATCATCCTTTTCTTCACCAGACTTCATGATTACACATGTGCAGAGAGGAGCAATTAGTCACTCCCTGAATCTATTGGAGTAAATGCAGAAGCCTAATCATAGTGATCATTATTCATAATCAAATGCATTTATGTTGCATGATTTGCTTTTTTACACATAATATCTCAATCATTTACTGAAAATAACAATAGAAGAAAAGCTGTGAGATAGCAGTTGATTTTCTGAGGCCATACATTGAAGAACTAATTAGCAAGCACTGCTCTTTTGAAAGCAATCATAAACATTTTGAAAAAATATCAGTCAAATATTCCAGTGTTCCAGATTATTTGTAATGGAAGCAATTTTATAATCTTCTTTATGTTTTTAACAGTTACTAGAGCCTCTTGCATGGTCTGCAAATATTCAATTCAAACTGTATTTATTGAGGAAATTGTCCTGTGGCAAAACACAAAGATCAATTTATTGACCTACTTTCTTTTAGATTGATCTGTCCATAAGGATGTCACAAAAAATAGTTAAATCTTTTTATGTTAAAAGCACCATGCACATACATCACCGTTCTTCATTGTTCCTCTTTGCATCTGAAATGGTTGGTTGGTAATAGGTAAGGTGCTTTATCATTATCCATAGCACCTGGAAAATGCTCCAGTGTAAATTCAGTCTCAGTGAATTATTAAAGGCATTTTAGGATTTGTGAACTTGATAAGGGTATTTTGTGAGTGTTCATTACCACTGCAATTTAATATTAATACAGGAATCAAGTTAAGAGACTAGTAGCTTGGTATCACTTTTGGAATGTAATTTACAATCATGAAAGATATCCAATCCATGCTTTACTGGTGTGTCAGCAGTGTTTTGTAAAATGTACTTAAAGAAGCTAATTAAACTTCATAAGGCCTCTTGCGGCATTGTAATATTTCACAAGCTTCAATCTAGTGAACCACTGAAATATTCTACTGTAAACTCTAAACTGCTTGATCTTATTTACAATGGAAGTATAGTTCTTTCCAGAAAGAAATAAATGTAATAATCTGACTCAAATAGTGCTAAAATTGAGTTTTAGCGTCACTTTTGAGTTTTGGCACTACAGTGAGTTAGATAGTATGCTGAATTGCATTATTTTTAATTGATACATAGTATATTCAGAAAAGAGATGGTCAGACTGGGAAACAAATAAATAAACAAATGAACAAGCAAATAAATAAATAATCAGCCAGACATGTAATAGTAAAAGTTTATTTGCATGGGGGACAGTTCTAGCAATATAGTGCATTGATAGAGTACTGTCAGGTGTTAACTGGAATTTAGGTGGACTGGTACAGTATTGTGCAATAGCATCTTTGCTAAAGTGACTATTATTAACTTCAGAAGAAACTTGAAACTTTACTGTGAAGAAAATGAGTACAAAACTAGTATAATATGTACTTCAGCAGTACTTTAGCACTTTATTTTAGTGCTCTGAAAATTTAACTAAGGGAAAGAATAAATCCTTCCTCTACCTTTAGATGTCTCTTAAGACACACTGGATGCTTGTCGAGCCTCAGCTGTCCACCCAGAACTGGCAAGAGAAGTGTTTGACAAGGTGCTTCCTCTCAGTTGGCTTCTTGTTCTTGCAGTGTACTGGCATATATAGTGAATTTGAAGTTATTGTTAATTCATGCTCTAGATATTTCTACCTTCTTTTTGGAAAAAAAAAAAAATCCTTCAGAGATTAGGACCTCTCTGAATAAATAGATCTGTTTACAAATTCATTCCTTTCAACCTAGCATTTTCATGAAGCTTTTGCTGTCAAACTGTCCTGACTTTCATTAGCTTTCCAGCTTTCAACTGCATATGTTAAGACTATAATTATTATAGCTGAAGCCATAGTTTGTTTTCTAAATTGTGTACTGTTCTTGATAACCAAATTTTGTTTAGGCAGTTAAATACACCAGCTGATGTCTTGTGTATTTATGGTAGTTCCCTTTAGTCTTGTTTACTGTCAAGATATACAAAGATATTTGTCTTTGCATTACTTGCCTCCTGAGAATTTCTCAAGGTCTTACTAGAATTGGGAGGACTTTTTTCACGAATTATTTATTTTTTCAAGCTGGAAAGTTTTCAGTTTTGTTCTTGTTTTTATTTTGTGTTGGAGTAGCTGATGTTGTAGCTATCTGTCTAACGGAATACCCATGATATAGAAAAGTCAAAAAGAGCTAATAAAATGAATCCATGTTTGACAGTGATGCTTGCATTGAATGATAGTCATCTCATAATATTTTGAAATAACGCACACTGAATCCTGGTAAAATCTGATAAATTCTTTCATGAAAATCTGTTGTGAAAGGATGTTCCCATTCAGTTTTCCTTAAAAATAACTATTTTTACAGAAAAAAAAAAAATCTTTTAAAGTACGGAGTCTTCAGAGTCAAATTCTAGTTCTCAGTTCCTTTAACTTACGATGGTATTGAAGAAGGTATCTTCAAATATGAAATAAGTATAACCTATCGATTATTTCCAATGAATGAATCACCAATGTCTGCTATTTTCCCACTATTCTGAAGGCGTTTTGTGGTTCTGTATTTCTTAAAATATAGTCTGTCAAAAGAAGAGAACTGTGTTTTCAGATATGATTTCAGCACAGAGCTCTGGTAGCTTAGCCTTGTTTTCTCCAGCTTTAGAGTTGATCTTTAGTTGTGTCATAGTTGTCTGTTGGTATGTAACTATGGTATTCACAGGTGTTAAAGCCTATACTAAAGTAACTAGTTCTCAATTAAAAAAATAATCTTTGGTTTCATAGAATCATAGAATGGTATGAGTTGGAAGGGACCCCAAGGATCACAGAGCTCCGACCCCCCTGCCACAGGCAGGGCCACCAACCTCAGGCCTGGATCTACACAAGGTTGCCCAGGGCCCCATCCAACCTGGCCTTGAACACTTCCAGGGATGGGGCATCCACTACCTCTCTGGGCAGCCTGTTCCAGCACCTCACCACTCTCTCTGTAAAAAACTTCCCCCTAATATCTAATCTAAACCTTCCTTCATTTAGTTTTAATCCATTCCCCCTTGTCCTGTCATTGTCTATCCTTTTAAAAAGTTGAATCCCCTCCTGCTTATAAGCTCCCTTCATGTACTGGAAGGCTGCAATAAGGTCCCCCCACAGCCTTCTCTTCTCCAGACTGAGCAAGCTCAGCTCCCACAGCCTCTCTTCGTAGGGCAGGTGCTCCAGCCCTCTAATCATCTTCGTGGCCCTCCTGGTTTGTTTGTTTTGCTTTATTTCAGAAGTCATAAGTAATGCTGCCATCTCTGAGTAGTAACTATCCTATATTCCAGAATATTTTATGTTTAAGTCTATATATTTTGGTTTAAGTTACTTTTTTGTTAGCTGCTGTTTATCAATATTGATATACTCTGAAGACTTCGAAATTTTTATTTGTTATGTTCTTTCATCAGTTGTGTAGCTTTTGTTCTTGCATCTGCTACTGTAAAGTTCTGGAAACATCTCTCTGTGGCCTTTTTTTTCAGATTCTAATCTGTTCCCTATCCCCAAATCTATTCTTCCCATGTAAATTTAACCCCCTCCCAGCATGACTTACAAGATCATTCCAAATGCCTGTCCACACTGAGTTGTGTTCCTCCACGCAAAAGAAAAATAATTGTATGAACTGCATTCACTTTCCCTTTCACAATTTTTCTCAAAGTTTGCTGAGTCCTGAGTGATTTGGGGGACTTTTTTTGTTGTTGGTTGTGTTCTTTCATGCTTTATAACCTTCCTTTAGGATTCATAAAACCCATCTTTAACTTGTAGGAACTCTCCTTTAATTGCCATTACTTCTCAACTGTTGTTTTCTATCTGTAATAGAGAGTTTGTCCCACAAACTACACCATATGCAATTTGATCACAATTTCTGCTGCAGTAGAAATGCCATCTTTACTCCACAGAAGACAGGAATTGGAAAGTTGTTATTTATAGTGACATCTTTTTCATGGGACATCTGGGGGTTCTCTCAGCCTGAGCTGAGCTACAGTCTAATGTACCACAAGGTAGTGGGATGTGGCAAAACTAACTTCAGTCTTTAAGGGGCAGGGTCAACAAAACAAAAAACAAACACAAACCCACAACATTTTGACTTTGAAAACAATTAAGGGTTGTTCTCTTCATGCTGGTGTGTGGTGGAGCTTTTCACAGGTGAAGGAAAAATTTCCCAGGGAAGGAATAAATGAAAAGTAAATCAGAAAAGTTCATGATATTATTATACCCAATATGTAAAGTAATTATTTTAACAAGCTAATTAACTTTAATGGATTGTCCCACTATTCCCTTGTCTCTTTCACTGACCTGCCTATTGAAGTTTTCCATAAAATTATTGCTCTATTTGCATAGGTGCAAATAATTTGAGGCTGCTATTGTTGGTTAATCTAGAATCTGAACCTCGTTTAATTGGTAGGAATTATAATGAAATATTTAGGGTGGTAGACAGTAGAGAAGGTTACATAACTCATAGTTGTTGAAATAAGGAAATGCATGAAATTACTCGGTTGAAAAATGAAGTGTTTGGTGAAGAAGAACAGACAGTGTGGGTGATTGGATATCTAGGTTAAAATTTCAGCAGTGATAAAGGAAACAATGGCAGCAACATGTGCAATAATGTACTTTTACACACTGCTGTGACTTTTGAAACAGCCCGTACATTTTACTTAATAAAATTTTATTGACATTTCATAGGAGTTAGGAAACTAAGGATGCCTTTGATGGCACAAGCAGTGCATTTTCAGTTAAATTTCAGGTTGGAAGTGAATCAGTAACACACAAACTTAAAATTCTTGAGAATGCAGTGGATGCATCCTGATTCAGAGTGAAGGATAAGTGTACAACAGAACTTTGAGAAAAAAGTATTAATCCTATGTGCAGGCAATTAAGAAAGAAAAAACTGTGTCTTGTGTCAAGCACTATCTAGGTACTATGAAATCTCTCTGTAACAATGTATGCGTGACTTCTTCAATACAACTATCATTTTTAGAATTCTGTATTTTCTCTAACAATTACTCCATTTTCCTTCTTAAATTAGGAAAGTAGGCCAAGTGTGGTATGTCAAATGTTTGCAATAAACTATGGAGAGCTTCAAAGTACATCAAACATTGATATAACAGTAAATTACTCATCATGCCAGCAATTAAAAACAGCAGTCTTGCTTTCTAGCTAAGCTATTCAGTGTGATAGCTTAAAGGTTTTCCCTCTCTGACACAGTAAAAATACCTATGTCACAGTTTTCATGTTCCTAATACTTTCTTTCTTGCCAGCAGACATCTGGCTGTTAGAAAGAGATAAGCAAAAATTTGCTACTTCCACTAGGATCCACTAAAAGTGCTTGGAAGCATGCACGGTTCAGGCAATATTGCTTATCAAACTCCATGCTCACTTAACACAGACTAAGTCTGGTTGTCTAAATGAACAACAGTACAACTGGTTAAATATATATATATATAAATAGACATTTCCTATTGAAAAAGAACACAATTTACCTCTTGAGGGAAGTGGTGATGCTGTATAGTTTTACTGAGACAAGGATCTAGGTCATGATAATTCTATCCAATTATATCATTTAGCAGTAAGGGGAAACTGAGTAAATTCTGTGCCCAGAGCTAAAAAAAAAAAAAAAAAAATACATTCAGCTGGATTCCAGAATATGTGTTATTATTAGCAGCTATTAGGTGGTTGCACTCTGATATGAATTTGGCAGGGGAAGTTTTCTCTTTCCCTACCCAATTATTCACTCAACATCACAAATATTTTTTGTTTTGGCATGAGCAATAGACCACTTGAAACTACCACTACATTAATAAGTCTAGAATCAGAATGCCCATAACCTTTTTAACATTTTTTTTTTTTTAAATTATCTTATGAAGTTTTGGGGAACTTTTTTTCCCCAGGTTTCTCTGGAGTTTTCATTGCTCTGAGGCCACATTTGTTTATTTTTTATAATTTGCAAATACAACAGACATAAAACTTAGAAGGTGCATATCTATAAGTGCAGTATACATCTATTACCTGATACTCCATGAGATCTTGTATTAACAGGCTTTGTACAAGTAAGTTGGGTTTTGGGGTGCTTTTGGTTTTGGTATTAATATGTGTTACTTGAGCAAATGTTGCCATATTGCTTATTTTGTCTTTGACGGTTGGGAGAGATTTTTCCCACTCAACTGGCAGACACTACTCTTGCTTCACAAACTACCAAAGAGGAAATCCAGAGCCTGTGCAGAACGTTATGGCTTTCTTTGCATAGTAACAATATTTCTAAGTAAAATTTAGCAGTATTCTAAAATGAAAACAAATTGAAAATCAGTTTGGGAAAGTTTTGGTTTTCATTTCAGTTCTTCATTGTTAGGCTGAAAGTTTCTCCAGATAAGATGGATTCAGCATTTTATGCCAAACTGGCATAGGTACTCTCTGTCATGTTATACTGCTGATGGAACCTATATATTATATTTCATCACATTATATTTCAGAGAAGGGAGAAAAGATTTGTGAAGGTGGGGTACCTAATGCCAATTCCTATTAGGTATAGTGATTAAATGGTACTTCTTGTTTAAAGTTATTTTCCAGTAATTACCAAACAGTATTTGTGCGGGAACACCAAGTTTTCCTGTTTGCTTATAACTAGTATCTTAAATTACTCTGTACAGGCAAGTAAGGAAAAAATGTAGATAGGAATATATTGCTAGATTGTGTTATCCCTGGGTACCTTTATTATTGGGGAAACCACTGTGGTTCAGGTGGAAATAAAGTTATGCCAACGTAAGGAAAATGTTAAAAATTTTAGATAAATCAACTTGCTTGGAAAGAAATAACTGTCGTGGTTTTGCCCCAGCCAAGGGCCGCACCCCACACAGTCGCTTGTACTTTTAAAAGGAAGGGGGAGGGAAAGTTGGGGGAAGGGGAAAAGGGAAGGAAGAAAAGAGGAAAAGAAACCACAACCTAGAAACCAGAACCACGCAGGTTGGGATAAGGATAGTTTACTAAACAATAACAGAAAACTATATATAACAATAACATAAGTTTAAAGCACAAAATAGATGAAACTGGTGATACACAATGCAATTTCTCACCAAACCACACAACTCAGGCCGCACAGCTTAGAGCCCGTCCCGGACAACCCAACCGCCCCAGAAACTGCACGTCCTGGCGTTGTCTCCCCCTCTTCCCCCCAGTCCCCCCTTAAACTGAGCATGACGTAACTGGCATGGAATATGCTCTTTGGCCAATTCGAGTCACCTGTCCTGGCTTCGTCCCCTCCTTTCTCACTAGTAAGGAAGTATGCAGAGCTGAGAAAGGTCCTTGATTGCCCGGCAACAAATCGGAAAACATCAGGGTGCTATCAGCACTATTCTCATGCTAACACCCAAACATGGCATTCCATCCACTGCTAAAAAAAAAGTTTAACTCCATCATAGCTGAAACCAGGACATTATCCACCCCTTATTCCATACCATTTACGTCATGACCAGATCCAACAATTTTCTTTGGGTACAACCAGTTTCGTGTTTCACACACCCATATATGTATGTACACATGTATGCACACATACGTGCATACAGATCTTATTCCCTCAGTCTGTGAATCATCCCTCTGAAGTTGTTGAGTTCATTTAGTTCATGATTTTCAGGCTCCATTTGTCGTAACAGTTCCTCTGGATAGTTGTATGTTCCATTGGCTCGTTGCATGCTGCATCTCAGGCTCTTGACTGATACACCTGGCATGGTCCATGCTCATAGTCTGTGGGTCAGAGTTTATTTTCAAAGGGAGAAAAAAGTTCTTGAGAGGCCAGGCTTTAGTTCCATCATCATGGCACTCATTCTTCATTAACTTGTATGACTCCAGCTATAATGCTATGGTACAACATACAGCAATCATAACAATAATGAAATATACAATAATGGGTTATTTGGCAATTATTACAATTTCTACTTCATTAATTATATTGGCTATTCTCACCCAAAATTAAATCCCCTTGAGGTACACATCGAACTTCTCCATCCCTCTGCATTACCCACCAAGTACAGCCAGGTCCTTGAGCAAAAACAATTCCAGACATGGGTTTACCTTTGCCTGAAGCAGGGATGACCCAAACTCTCTTTCCCAATACACTCTTCATATGCACTACTGGGACTCTGTCTCCCTCTACAGTACGTGGAAATTTTGCCAAGGGCAGGGCCAGCCCAATTGGTAGATCCCCTAGAGTTAACTAACCACGTGGCTTTGGCCAAATGTGTATCCCAATGCTTGAATGTCCCACCACACATTGCTTTCAGTGTAGTTTTTAAAAGTCCATTATATCGTTCAATTTTCCCAGAGGCCGGTGCATGATAAGGAATGTGGTACACCCACTCAATGCCATGCTCTTTGGCCCAGGTGTCTAGAAGAGTGTTTCGGAAGTGAGTCCCATTGTCTGACTCGATTCTTTCTGGAGTACCATGTCGCCAGAGGACTTGCCTCTCAAGGCCCAGAATTGTATTTCGAGCAGTGGCATGGGGTACGGGATATGTTTCTAGCCAGCCGGTAGTTGCCTCCACCATTGTAAGCACATAACGTTTGCCATGGCGGGTTTGTGGGAGGGTGATGTAATCAATCTGCCAAGCCTCCCCATATTTATATTTCATCCACCGTCCTCCATACCAAAGGGGCTTTAACCGCTTAGCTTGCTTGATTGCAGCACATGTCTCACATTCGTGGACAACTTGTGCGATGGCGTCCATGGTCAAGTCCACCCCTCGATCCCGAGCCCATCTATATGTTGCATCTCTCCCTTGATGACCCGAGGTATCATGGGCCCATCGAGCCATGAATAATTCACCCTTACGTTGCCAGTCTAGATCTACCTGAGCCACTTTAATCCTAGCAGCCTTATCTACCTGATGGTTGTTTTCATGTTCCTCCATGGCCCGACTCTTAGGTACATGGGCGTCGACATGACGTACCTTTACAACAAGTTTCTCTAACCGAGCAGAGATATCTTGCCATAAGTCACCAGCCCATATAGGTTTGCCTCTACGCTGCCAGCTGTTCTTTTTCCACTGCTGCAACCACCCCCACAGGGCATTCGCCACCATCCATGAATCAGTATAAAGGTAGAGCCTTGGCCACTTTTCTCTCTCAGCAATGTCCAGGGCTAACTGGATGGCCTTCACCTCAGCGAACTGGCTTGATTCACCTTTTCCTTCAGTGGCTTCTGCTACTCTTCTTATAGGATTCCATACAGCGGCTTTCCATCTCTGATGCTTACCCACAATGCGACAAGACCCATCAGTGAACAGGGCATATCGCTTCTCATTCTCTGGCAGTTCGTTGTAGGGTGGGGCTTCTTCAGCGCGTGTTACCTCCTCATCCTCTGGTGACATCCCAAAATCTTTGCCTTCTGGCCAGTCTGTGATCACCTCCACAATTCCTGGGCGATTGGGGTTTCCTATTCGAGCCCGCTGTGTAATTAGTGCAACCCACTTGCTCCACGTAGCATCAGTGGCATGGTGTGTAGAAGGAACCTTCCCTTTGAACATCCAGCCCAGCACCGGCAGTCGGGGTGCCAGGAGGAGCTGGGCTTCAGTTCCAATCACTTCTGAGGTGGCTCGAACCCCTTCGTAGGCGGCCAGTACTTCCTTTTCTGTTGGAGTATAATTGGCCTCAGATCCTTTGTAGGCCCGACTCCAAAACCCCAGCGGTCGACCTCGAGTCTCCCCTTGTGCTTTCTGCCAGAGACTCCAGGTCGGGCCGTTCTCCCCAGCTGCAGTGTAGAGCACATTTTTAATATCTGTCCCTGTCCGGACAGGCCCAAGGGCCACTGCATGGACTATCTCGCGTTTGATCTGCTCAAAGGCTTGCTGTTGCTCAGGGCCCCATTGGAAATCATTCTTCTTTCGAGTTACATGGTAGAGTGGGCTCACAATGAGACTGTAGTTTGGGACATGCAGTCGCCAAAAACCTATAACACCTAAGAAAGCTTGTGTTTCCTTTTTGTTGCTTGGTGGAGACATAGCTGCTATTTTATTAATAATGTCCATTGGGATGCGACGACGCCCATCCTGCCATTTTATTCCTAAAAACTGGATTTCTCGCGTAGGCCCCTTGACTTTACTTCGTTTTATAGCAAAACCGGCTTCTAAAAGGATTTTAATTACCCTGTTTCCTTTTTCAAAAACTTCCTCTGCTGTGTTGCCCCATACAATGATGTCATCAATATACTGCAGGTGCTCTGGTGCTTCACCCTTTTCCAGTGTATTCTGGATTAGTCCATGGCAGATGGTGGGGCTATGTTTCCACCCCTGGGGCAGACAATTCCACGTGTATTGGATGCCTCTCCAAGTGAAAGCAAACTGTGGCCTGCACTCTGGCGCCAGTGGGATCGAGAAGAAAGCATTCGCAATGTCGATTGTGGCGTACCACTTGGCTGCCTTCGATTCCAATTCATACTGGAGCTCTAACATGTCTGGCACAGCAGCACTCATACCTGGAGTGACTTCATTTAGGCCACGATAATCTACTGTCAGCCTCCACTCTCCATTGGACTTCCTCACTGGCCATATGGGACTATTAAAGGGTGAGTGGGTTCGGCTGATCACTCCCTGATCCTCCAGTTGACGAATCAGCTTATGGATGGGAATCAGGGAATCTCGGTTAGTACGGTATTGTCGTCTGTGCACCGTCGTCGTAGCAACTGGCACTTGCTGTTCTTCACCCTTCAACAACCCCACAACAGCAGAATCCTCCGAGAGTCCAGGCAAGGCACACAATTGTTCAATTTCTTCTGTTTCCAAAGCAGCTATTCCAAAAGCCCATCGGTACCCTTTTGGGTCTTTAAAATACCCTCTACGTAGATAATCTATACCTAAAATGCACGGAGCTTCTGGACCAGTCACAATGGGGTGTTTTTCCCAGTCCTTCCCAGTTAGGCTCACCTCAGCCTCTAGCACAGTTAGTTGTTGAGATCCCCCTGTCACTCCAGAAATACAAACAGGTTCTACCCCTTCATGATTCGATGGCATTAGAGTACACTGGGCACCAGTATCCACCAGAGCTTTGTACTCTTGTGGGTCTGACGTGCCAGGCCATCGGATCCACACAGTCCAATAAACCCGATTATCCCTCTCCTCCACCTGGCTGGAGGCAGGGCCCCTCTATTGCTGCTGATCATATTTGTTTTCCACTGGTTCCATAAAGGACTTAGAGGTCCCTTCAAAAGGATCAGGCACATCAGACATATAGATAGGCCTTCCAGTTGGTCTAGGGAACTGCCCAGTAGAAACTGGTGCAGCCTTCTTCCTGGCAGAATCTCGTTGTGCGAATGTTTTACCCCGCAGCTCATTTACTCGTGCTTGAAGGGCTGAGGTGGGCTGCATATCCCATTTCCTCATGTCCTCTCCATGATCAAGCAGGTAAAACCACAATGTACGTCGTGGTGTGTATTCTCCCTCTTGGAACGATGGACGCTTTCTCCCAGTAGCTGCAACATTGCTCCATACGGGTTGGGAGTTGGACACATTGTTGTCAAGTCGTTGAACCAGTTTCTCTACTGCTGCAATGACGGAGAGGGAAACATTGTCTTGGTATTTCCGGAGTCGGCAGGCCACCTCATTTACGGTTGGCGGATTCGTATCATTCCAGTCAATTGCTGCCAGTGAATTGGTATACCCTGCTGGTGCACTTCGTACAACCTTACGCCACATATCTGGAGTGCATAGGACTTCATCGGGATCAGAGGGAAGCCGTGAATTGTCCAGATCATAATAAATTATCTCCCGTACAGCTAATTCTCTCAGGTGCTGGACAGATGTCTCTATGCTGTTACACTTGGGTGTCTGGCATGTAATATATTCCTTTATGGGATATCTTTCCTTCACACTTGACAGTAGTCGCCTCCAGAGGCTGAGGATTTCCGGCCTCCTCCCAATTGCTTTGTCAATTCCTCCTTCTCTAGCTAGGGATCCCAACTGCTTGGCCTCTCTGCCTTCTAATTCCAAACTACTGGCCCCGTGATCCCAACATCGGAGCAACCAAGTGATAATGTGCTCACTTGGGTGGCGAGTGAAATCTTTTCGAACCTCACGCAGCTCACTCAGAGTCAGGGATCGGGTAACAATCTCTGGTTCTGCCTCATCCTGATATCCTCGAGATGATCCCGGTTGATCATCATCCTTATCCGTCACTATACGAACTGATTTCTTTGTGCCTTTCCTCTTTTGTACGGGAGCAACAGACACTGGTGTGGATTGGTTTTTCAGGTCATCTGCAGTGTCTGCTGTAGAGATTACAGTAGCTGCAGTGTCGGTCACAGGGGTTGCAGTAGCTGCAGTGTCAGCCCCAGTGGTTGCAGCAGCTATAGTATCTGCCAGTCTGTTTCCTTTCCCTTCTCCCTGACAGTGCTGACAGTGCTGACAGTGCTGCCTGCTATCAAGCAGTGTTTGATAAATAGTGGCCAGAGCCCAGCACAGTGCAGTAAGGTGTCCATCTCTGGGAAACCTACAGCAATTTTTCCTTAGGTATGCAGTCACTTGGTCGGGGTCTTGTAGCTGTTCAGGAGTGAAATTCCAAACCATTGGGCGTGAGAAAGTACCTAGGTACTCGCCCATACTTTGCCACATGCCCTGCCACTCGTGATTATTCTGTCTCGGAGAAAGCTCTTCAGTGGTATTCATAAACCTATGCTTGATATATAACAAAAACTGAACCATCTGCACCAAACCTACCAATAGCAAAATGCTAGTTTGAATATCCCAGAGATATTGAAGATTTTCAAAAACTGCCCTAAGAGCTGTTGTATTTAGCCCAAAGGAAAAGAAAGCAGTGCCCCCACCATACCGGCTGCTGTTATTAACCCCTCCCTGTCCAAAGAATGGACAGGACAGCAAAACCTCATACAGGTACCAGCTTAAGCTCATGATCATCGATATTATTGTATCATAGACCGATATCATAAAATACACTATAATGAAGTATGGGAACAAATACGGGAGCCACAGACCTGAGAGAGTAAAGAATCCTGCCAGGATTGTATACAGCATGCGGTGGTTTTGCTGCCACAGCCTTGTAAATAAATACCACAACATCGTGACCAGAGATTGCTTAAACAACAGTGCTTATCTTAATTGCGATAGTTAGGGTCAGATCTACCGTTATCCCAACCGTTCGTGCCCCACGTTGGGCGCCAAAATAACTGTCGTGGTTTTGCCCCAGCCAAGGGCCGCACCCCACACAGTCGCTTGTACTTTTAAAAGGAAGGGGGAGGGAAAGTTGGGGGAAGGGGAAAAGGGAAGGAAGAAAAGAGGTAAAGAAACCACAACCTAGAAACCAGAACCACGCAGGTTGGGATAAGGATAGTTTACTAAACAATAACAGAAAACTAGATATAACAATAACATAAGTTTAAAGCACAAAATAGATGAAACTGGTGATACACAATGCAATTTCTCACCAAACCACACAACTCAGGCCGCACAGCTTAGAGCCCGTCCCGGACAACCCGACCGCCCCAGAAACTGCACGTCCTGGCGTTGTCTCCCCCTCTTCCCCCCAGTCCCCCCTTAAACTGAGCATGACGTAACTGGCATGGAATATGCTCTTTGGCCAATTCGAGTCACCTGTCCTGGCTTCGTCCCCTCCTTTCTCACTAGTAAGGAAGTATGCAGAGCTGAGAAAGGTCCTTGATTGCCCGGCAACAAATCGGAAAACATCAGGGTGCTATCAGCACTATTCTCATGCTAACACCCAAACATGGCATTCCATCCACTGCTAAAAAAAAAGTTTAACTCCATCATAGCTGAAACCAGGACAATATACCATGGAGGTAAACATTTGCCTTAGCTCTATATCAAGATATGTTTAAGAACTGGCAGGAAAAGCTTTGAATTTAAAGGTTAATCCAAATATCAACAAAACCCAGCTAGGGTAATTTTACCATTTAAAAGTATCAATGAAACACATACCATCACTGAAAGGAGTAAATACAGTGGTGTTTGTCTAACTCGGTGCTTAACTTCCTTAAGAAATAAAGTGATAGAGCTGCACAAAGCTTCTGTCCTAAGGCAAAACCAACTTAGGAAAACTAAGAACACAATTTGGATGTGTATTTAGTGCTGTACGTATATAATAAATGATGTGTTTGTGTTTTTGCTTATTTTTTGGTGTTTCTAATGTTACCACACAAAGATACTAAAATGACTGCTCTCTTGTTTTAACATTATCACTGCTTTCTGCAGTCATGCCAGTGTTTCATCCAAGTAGTGTGTTTGTTGATCACACTCAAAGTTTCACATTCCATTACTCAAATTCTAGAGCTGTGTCCACATGTAGATAGAAAATGCTTTGACTTTCAAAGATGCTAAGGGTCACCACCTCACTGATCACATTGTATTACACAGTGAATAGATAGAACATTAAAACATAATACATATGAATTAAAAAAAAAAAAGTCCTCTATAGGACAGGTGCTCCAGCACTCTGATCATCTTTGTGACCCTCCTCTAGACCCTTTTCAACAGCTCCATGTCCTTCTTATTCTGGGGACTCCAGAACTGGGTGCAGTACTCCAGGTGGAGTCTCACAAGAGCAGAGTAGAGGGGCAGAATTGCCTCCCTTGACCTGCTGGCCATGCTCCTTTTGATGCAGCCCAGGATATGGTTTGCCTTCTGGCTGTGAGTGTGCATTGTCTGCTCCTGTCAAGTATGGGATTGTAGTTGCAGTACAAAAATCAGGGATAAAGTAATTTGCAAAGATTGTTTCATATGTTATTCAGTGTTGACTGAGTTGAATGCTGTTCTGTGTTGCAGATGATCACTGAGTAGTTGGAGTTTTATGGTTTTATGATTTCTGTGAACATTAGGCAAGCTGCAACCTTCTTTTAGACTGGCAAGGTTTTTTCCCTGTGCTGTCAGAATGAGTCAAAATGATAGAATTCTATAAATACCTACATGTATGTGCATACAGTTGTCCCCAGAAAAGGTAAGGGCTAGATTATTCAGAAAATTACTCTAGACTGAAGTTCTTACAATGCAGTAGATGATAGGTGTCTAGCATCAATACATGTTTTATAGGAAATTAATATATCTTGCTCTTGAGATGTCTTCCTTGCTACAATGAAGAGATAATGACTAGTATTTCCTTAAATATTATGACAGAATGTTTCTGTGAGAACATACTGTCTAAGATGTCATGAAGTGATGTGGAAAGGGGTACGTACAGCAGCCCTCACAAAATATTACTGCAAGTATTTGGGTTAGTGAGCAATAGAAAGATTTCGGTTTACTATTTGCTGATAAATTTGTTTGGTTTTCTATGTAATATTCAAAAATAGATATATAAGCAATGTAGGAAGCAACTGAAATCCTTCTGATCTTTCTACCTTACTGACATAATGTCTTTTGGATAGACATCAATGATCTCTATTTTCTCCTCTCCATATGGGCTGTGATTATTGCATTTTTAGTTGTATAGTATGCCATTTTTCTGTTCACTCCCATGGTACCCATAACTCAGTGACCAAGACATCCTGTAGGGTTTGGAAATTGTTCAAGAACTGCAGGCTGAGGAGGATTCCAGCTGTTCTGATTAGGATGTTTCCAGCTCTAGATGGTTATGCATAAAGTTAGTTGCTACTACTTACTCCATTGTCTTTTATATATGAAATCTCAGTAAAGCACACTAGATTCTTAAAGGACTCTCAGGTTTAGGTAAGACTTTAGAGCTAGATTCAGATTACTTTACTTGGATTTGTAATTAGGCACATGAAATGAAATTCCTAAATATAGCATATGTCTAGTTTCCAGGAGACATCTGATTCAGGCTCTTCATATCCAAGGAGGTACAAAGTCAGACGGACTTCCCATGCCTGTGATTGTTGAATGTAGAGTCTTTTTAATAATGACCTCTTTTCATACTCTTGTTAGACCTGTCACTTACTGTCACTTGCTATTTTTGAACTCTAGAAAATGTAATACATTTATGGGAAAATGAAAGTGTGTGATATGTAAACAATACATAATACTTCACCAATAGAGGACAAAAAACCACTAGATATAAAATTATAGAATCACGGAATGTGTTAGGTTGTGAGAGACCTTTAAAAGTCATCCAGTCCAACCTCCCCCTGCAGTAAGCAGAGACATCTTTACTAGACAGGTTGCTCAGAGCCCCATCAAGCCTGACCTTGAATGCCTCCAGGAATGGGGCCTCCATTACCTCTCACAACCTGTTCCAGTGGTCTACCATCCTCATATTGAAGAACTTAATCTGTTAGTTTGGAGCATTATAAAATGTCACTGTGCACAATTCAGTTAATCTATCTGGTTATATGCATAAAGACTGAATAATATTTATGAAATATCCTTTTCCTCATAATTTTATTCTCTACTTTGAATAGATGAGTACTGGTTGTGATTAGATGAGTACTGGTTGTTTTTTGGTTGTTTGGTTGGCTGGTTGGTTTTTTTCATTGAAAAAAATAATCTAAGATAAACGTTTTAAGATACATATGTTTTAAGAGATACTATTATGAAATAGAAATGTTATCTCAAAGATTTATGAAGAAATGCACTTTTTTATTCAGAAAATAAGTTACATTGTGTACAGTTGTATCCTTGGAGAACCTGAAACGCTGTCTGTTTGCACCTCCTATCCCTCCCCAAGTCTGCATCTGGGAAACAATGATATATATTCTTTCACCAGATATTGTTTAACTCTATTGTAAGATAACCGGATTTCATTGATTTATGGTCTGAGAGATCCATAATGTAGGATCCTAAAAGAAGATAGAGAAAGAACCATGAGATTTTTCTTATTTTTTATTATTGAACATGTCAGATAGATTGATCCTAAACTCATTCCTCATAGTCACTGCAGAAAGGCACAGTCTAGAAGAGCTCTTAAAATTTTTGTTATATTCATCATTTAGCGACTGTTTCTAAACTTTCCCATATATAGACTGAGCTTTTAAAATACAGAGATATGTGTGTGGGGCAGTGTTCTTAGTCAGAAGATCCAATGTGACTTCTGCAACTGAAAATCTAAGAAAAATAATTAAATTATTACTTCCCTCCCCACCCCCAATTAGTTTTCTTCATTGATTTTCCACTAATCATTTTATAACAAAACCAGATGGGAGACCTGAAATCTTTCATTCAAGAAAAAAGAACTCATCCAAGATAAAATATATATTGGAGAATAGCTACTAAAGTAAAGAAATTGAATTAGTTACACTGTATGGGAAAAAAAAAAAATATATTTCTGTATTCGTTTAGTTTATTTTGAAAATCTCACAGTAACAACTACAAATGTAAAGACGCAGAATATTAAAGAAAACTTTTTTTTCAACAAAGAAGTATAGTAGGTAATTGGTATACTTAAACATTCTCATTCTATCTGCAATGGATGTTATTTTTATATAATTGTAATGAGATTTTTGAACAATTAGGTCTGAAAATATAGAAAAGCATACCTGCACTTTTGTAGTTTCTTTAGCTATTGTGAGTAAACATGGACAATTCAGAAAGATTTGCATATGCATGAAAAGGGACGATTGTGCTGGCAAGTAAGAAATATTTCATAATGAGATTGATGGTTACTCAACATTGATTTAAACATCTGCTTTTTGGAACACACATTGTTAGATCTTAATCCTATAATTCGGACTAATAAAACCAGAACGTTTAAAAACCCAAGAAATTGGCAACTACTTTTTAGATGAGAGACTTCTGTCAGGGCCTGGAACAGGCTGCCCAGGGAGGTGGTTGAATCACCATCTCTGTATGTGTCTAAAGACAGGTAATTGAGGTGCTTAGAGATATGGTTTAGATGGTTTAGCACTTGGTTGGACTTGATGATCTTAAAGGTTTTTTCCAACATTGTAATTCCCCTATATGTTACAGTAGAGAATTTCTTAAGGGATTAATATGAACACAGATAAAAATCTAGAGTTTTCAGAGTATAAACAAATAATGGCAGTAAAAATGCTGTATCTGCTGTGCTCCTAAACAGAGCACTGTGTGTGCTGTAACATCTATATTTTATCACTGCAGCTATTAATAATTACATTCAACCTGGGAAAAATTTTTAAAGGATAATTTTATCTCTGAAGTGCTCAATTATACGTAGCAACAAAAAAGCCCACAATTTAGTTTTATATGTGTTCAATTGTGGGCTTGTTTTAAATTTTCATTTCCCTTCAGGACAACTGCCATACTAACTTTAGGAGCTTACACTCATCTTCCCTGGCTCTGGACAGAACAATTTTTTGAAAACTATGGAAGAGTGGCTTACAATATGAAGGCTTGGAGTAGAATTTCCCTGTATTGAGCAATAAAATCTAATTGATTGCTATGTCCTAGAACTTAATGTTCTACTTCTGCTGGACAATGAAAGCCATATATAGCAAAAAGCTAGGTAGATGTATAAGGAATTATTGTCCTTTTATACATCAGTTTCAGAGTAGTAATAATCTTCCAGAGGAAGAATATTCTCTCCAGCCTATCATGGAATATTGTCCCTGTGATGTTTGTCAAATATCAGAGCAATAATAAAGAAAAATATTTATTGACACTGTTGAATCAATAAACCAAGATGTTCTTAATAAAGCTCTTTTACAAACCCCACTTCAAAACTTTTAAAAAAAAAGTTCCTTTGGCTTTAACCTCCAGCTAAATGCAATGCATGTAAAAGTATAACTTCCAGTGAGAGGTATAAACAACTACACAAAAGAGGATGGATAATTTTGTGCATTAAATTCAAACAATTAGAAAATGTGAAGAGTATTGTCTTCAGAGAATCAAGTTCTGAGTTAGGCCATGTCCTATGAGCTGAATTATAAAAGCATTTATAAGCCTTGGGTATCACTCAGGTGTTATTTATTTACCTGGCGACCGTACCTCTCACATTTCTGAGATGATATTCATCTCAAATTAATATAGATGTCTTAAATACTGTAGATGATATCACAGAATCACAGAATTGTAGGGGTTGGAAGGGACCTCGAGAGATCATCGGGTCCAACCCCCCTGCCAAAGCAGGCTCCCTAGCTCATATTGCTCAGATAGGCGTCCAGGCGGGTCTTGAATATCTCCAGAGAAGGAGACTCCACCACCTCCCTGGGCAGCCTATTCCAGTGCTCAGTCACCCTCACTGTGAAAAAGTTCTTCCGCATGTTGGTGCGGAACTTCCTATGCTCCAACTTGCAGCCATTGCCCCTTGTCCTATCCCCACAGACCACTGAAAAGGGGCTGGCTGATTCCCCCTGCATCCCCTGCTTCAGATAATTATAAACTTTGATTAGGTCCCCCCTTAGTCTTCTCTTCTCAAGGCTGAACAGTCCCAGCTTACTCAGCCTTTCCTCATAGGGGAGATGCTCTAGGCCCTTAATCATCTTCGTAGCCCTTCTTTGGACTCTTTCCAGGAGATCCCTGTCCTTTTTATACCAAGGAGCCCAGAACTGATATGCACTTCCAAAATACTTAGTCCTCTCTACTATACAGGGAACCTGGCCCAGATGGAGGCCATTGCATTGCCAAGAGCTGCCATTAGTTCAGATGAAGCCAATCAATCTCTCCTCATGACACCAGTCCGAAGTACATCTAACTGCATGTAAGCTTCTGTGAAGACAGCATTAGAAACTTAAGCTATATCTTGGGAGGGTATACTTGGAATATTTTTTTGAAAAAAAAGTATCAGTTTTCTGTTTAAATTTCCATTTAAAGCTATCTGACTATAACCTGATCACATAAAACTTTGTTTAATGGAAAAAATATATAGCATGAAATAATGTCATATGGAATTATAATAATTCAATTTTAAGTAGATCAGTTATCAGTATGTTTCTGTGTAACATTGAGTAAGTGCCATGAAAAGTGAAAGCAGGGAACGAGTAACAATTTACTGGACGTTGCAAGTGTTTTATAACAACTTCATAAAATTTTCAAAATGCATTTTCACAGGCAAAGTAGTCTTGTTATTTTTTCTCTTTTTAATCATTCCATGTAAAACATACATCCAAAATGATTACCAGGCAATGTCTGCTTATAATACAATGAAGTTAGTAATGAGCTTAATTAATATATGAACTACACAGTGGTTCTATGTGACATGATTATGGAACATTGTTGTTTATTTGATTTTTGGTTATTTCATTTTGAAGAGGAACTTTCACAGCATGTTTAAACCTTCTATTCTTAATATGTAGGAAAACTGAGGAAATAAAAATGTAGCATTCTTTGACTACTCAATTAGAAGGATGTCAGTCACTGAATTATTCCCTTATTTATCTATCTATCTTTATTTTAATCTGTATTTATTTTCTTCTGTCTTTCTATACTCATTATTTTGTGTTTCATTCAAGTTACTTCCTTAGGCCCAGACTAAGAGAAATATTCTTATATAAAATTCTGTGGCAAACTCCTTGTCGTCCCTCAGGACTTAAGCTATTTGTCATTCTTTTCCTGTACAGCAAGACCTTTCTAGATCACTCATAGCCATCAGTTTTCCTGACGCACCTGAAAACAGCTCTGTCAGTGTCATTCAGGTTCCCAAGGACATACCCTGTTATTCTGAACAATTCCCAGGAAAGTATCTAGTGGTATTATAAGACTTAAGAGCCTCCGATGTCTTTATAGTTTGAGACCTCACCCAAAAACTTATCCACTCATTTGAATTAATTCTTATACCAAGGAATATTAAGGGAAAATGCAAATGGAAGTATTTATTCACAGCATCCAGAATAAGCAACCATTTACACGTGGTTATGGGAACAGGTGAAGGAGCAAAAAAATCATGCTTGATCTAATTACTGAAAATGAGAAATGTCGCTCTCACCCCTTCTCAGTCGCTCTTCCCGCTTCTGAACCCTTTCCTCATGGATTATGTTAGCTGGGGTTTTGTTTGTTTGTTTTTCTTTCAAATTCTACATGAAGAAAAGAGGATTTAAACTTTTAACTTTATTTTTCTGTGAAGCTTGTTTATTTAGTTCTTATCTAGGAGACAGACTAACCTCTCTTAAGCAAAATAAGTATTGTTTCACTTCATTGGTAATGCAGATGGTCTAGTTAGACCAGCTGTCTGCTCTTATATTTTGTTTAGTTCTTCCCTAAGTTACATAGAGCTGTAAACTCATCCTTCCTCCAGTGATGACTTGGAGCTCCAGCTCCACAGCATGCAGTGAGTCTTCATTTGACTTCACTTTCCTGTGCTCCTGACCCTGAATCCCTGGTAGCTCTGACTCTTGTCCCTCTTTTACATGAGCAGTTCAGTTCACTAAAATGGCACACAGATGTGCAGAGGAACCTCCTCCAAGTGGAAGGCAAAAAAGAAACCCCAAACTCATTATTTCCTGTCATCTTAATGAATTAAATCAGATTGTAGAAATTCCAGCAAATGTCAAAATTGATACATGTGAGGAGGAGAACCAAAGGATTGAGGAAGGAATAGTAAATGTGTGACAATGTCACACTTCTTTTAGGCAGCACTCCCTTAGAGCATCTGATCTCCGTGTGGAGCTGCAGCCACAGTATGCGTGCTTCAGTAACCCGTACCCTTTAATGCAGTTTATAAAGCTGTACAATTGCAAACATGGGACGAATGCAGCTCACTACTTGCTCTTGGTTGGTAACAGTCAGTCAGCTATTATGGTGTTAGCATGAATTTGAGATAATAGATCTCTAAGAACCTTTTAAAATACACCTATATCATATATAGCTATTTCTATACATACATACAGGATATATATAAACTACATGTACAGAGAATACATACACATATTCACACACATTGTCTTCATGTATTTGCTGCAGCCATCATTCTTCAACCCTTTGTAAACTACTTCCTGCTATTTTGTTGAGGAGCAAGGGATGATCCTTGGAAGCTCTTGTTTTGATATGTATCTGTGGGGATGCTCATATAAATATCTTGGCAGAGAGGATTTCAGAACAGAATTTAGTTCCAAACTGAAAATTAGGGTACACTGTTTTCTCTCTTCAGCTCCTAAACCAGAGATGTCTTATGGAAACTCAGTAAATGTTTTAGAGTATTTCCAAAATTAAAAAAAAAAAAAGTCATCATTTAAAATAGAAATACTTTTGTGGTTTGATGGATATAGAAATAGCATAAGTACTCAAAACATGTATAATAATTTTTGGAAGGCTTCTGTGTATTTTTTGTCTGAATTAGTCCTTATACAGCATGCATTTTCAGATCACATTTTGTTTACACTTGAATCAATTAATTTTATTTATGATTTTAGTGTGTTTTGGAACAAATAATATTAATTCAACCACATATAGATTTTGACTGAGTAAAAAATTTGGGAAATAGGTAAATTAGAGGAGAAGGGTAAATGAATTTACAAAGAAACCTCTAAACCCCACAGATTTCTTATGTTTTCTTTCCTGTATTTTCAATTTCACAAAAGTGATATATTAAGTATAGGTAATATTTTGGTTATGGTCAAAACAATTTCAAGGACCCTATAAAGGAAACGCATTTTGGTTTATTTGTTAAGACAAAAGCATGAATTACTTCCTTTTCCTAGCCAATCCACAATCAAAATCAAAATTATTCTTCTCTAGATAATTCTGTTAATAAAATGTAAAGTAATGTTGCTGTAACTGAATTTGAGTCTTAACAAAAGTTTATCACTACTGGAATGTTATAGCTAAAGAAAAAAACAGGTTACTGACAAACCATTTAGTAATAATTTCACTAAGACTTATCACAGTCTCTTGATGATGCAATAGAGACTTCAAAGGTTGTTATACTTCTATATCTGACACACTTTACATAAGTAAAACAACTTCTGCAAGTTGGAAACAGATTGCCTTATTGCTTGTATAAACAGTAGATTAGTGTCTGTGTGAGGAAATTATGGAATAAGAATCAAAATTAAAACATAACTTTAAGTAGTAAAACGTTGTCAAGACCCACAACCTGGACAAGACTTAATTTGGCAGAGGTTAAACCCCCTTGTGTTCCAACTGAACCTCAGATCGCTCTGGGTGGCTGGGGGCAGCTGGGCTTAACCCCTGAGTGACGTCCAGTTATTGGGTGTTTTATCGTAATCAGTTCTTCGCAATTCTCAGAGAACAGAATTAGGACTCAAAACGGAGTCAAGGTTAAAGTTGCTTTGTTTGGCCAACAAATATGCAGGGGAAGGGGTGAAGAAAGAGAAAAGGGTGGAAAAGAGAGATAGAGAGAGGAAGACAGAAAGTGGAAAAGAGGAAGAGAGAGAGGGGGCAGGGGCTATATCTACCACCATGAGGCTAGGGCGTTCATCCAATGGCAGAGTATTCTTCAGTGTCTCTGGGTCCGATGGGGGGGGTGGGCCACATGTCCCTTGGTGTCTCCATGTCTTCCTTGGTTGTCCCTCAATGTGTTTGTTCTCCATTGCTTCCCCTCCCCGTTTTTCCATGTCAGAATGCTCCCTTTTTGTAGTCATCCTTGGCATAACAACAAGCTTCCACCTGGCTTGTGGGAATGCTTCAGGGTGGATGATGGAATGTCCGATGTGTGAATGGCTCCCGATGTCTCTCCTGATGTCTCCAGGGTGGCTCCTTGAGTTAGGTCCTTGGCACAAGCCACTTTAAGCCTGACGGGTTTTGATGTGGTGTGGTAGGAATGAGGTTTGGTTAGGTAAGAGAAAAAAGGGGGGGGATGTTTCTGTTGGCAATTGTTAAGGCATATTTCCAGTACCTTACAAACATGAAAAAGTGTATCTGCTCCTCACAATAATCAACAGTAAGTGAGCCTCCTCTGCTATCTCTGATCCTTCAGATCTAGAGGAGTAGCTGAGATGATTTAATTATTCCTCATTATTTCTTGTGAGAAGAGGTGTTTATCAGCAGAGGTGCAGTATGATACTAATATCATTATAAAGCTCTCAAAACTTGTCCCTTTAGTTCTTTATGACACTGTAACCGACAGCACAAACAGGAATTCTCTGGGAGTCTGCCTTGTTCCATAGAGCACAGTGCAACATTATGTAGAAATGAGAGATTCCAGGTTCCCCATGCAATCTTCATCCTGATCCCTCAGGTAAATGCATCGCTATGCAATGTTGTTTCGGGGGGGAAAAAAAAACCAATTAAAAAAAGCACTGTTTGTTTTTTTCCCATGAGGTTGCTTTTTAACAGGTCACTGAATGATTGATGCTCACTGGATGAAGAACTGTTTTATGTTTCCTTTACTCCCCATTCAGTGCGTGGCCTCAAATACTGTTTAGCACAGAGCATTCAAACCCCTTCACTTGTCCAAGTGACAACCAGGTTTTATCCCCTTATGTTGGAAGCCTGACTGACATCAATAGTGGAGGTGAAAACAACACTTCTGCAAATCAGACCAGGAATTTCCAGGAAATTCCCAAATAACATTGTGTATACTTGTATATATGTGTTTATATGAAAAACTTGATTAATGTAATTTAGGTTAGATATGACTTTTTCTATCCAAGTCAGGCTATCACATATAGGACCTTAAAATCAATTTCAGAAAAGCATTACCTTTTTCAGAGCAGGGCAGAACTCAAACAAAACTGAAGAATTCAATTTATTCTGTATTACTCCTCAAATACTAAATGTCTTCAGTTAAAAAAGAAGTGAGAAAGACTTCAAGTATTCTTTTTTTTGACAACAGTGAAGAAATCCTCAATAAAGATCAATGCATGAAAGCTTCTAAGGAGTACTTTGATATTAAAAAGGTGGTTTATTACCTTATCTGAATAGTTTCTGTCTGATATAAAGGAGTTCCAAGTCTTCATCTTATTTTAGAATTGATATCTAATCTGAGCTAAAATTATTTCTATTCATATGCAAGAGGAATAAATACTGTGTGTGCCCGCTTGAAGTAGAGAGAACTTTGCTTTAGTTACACCTTTGCTTTCAGAGCTACCTTGCCAGCATGATTAAGTCTTGCCTGTGTTTCCCGAACATCTAAAATGAGGTGATGACATTCACAATACCTATTGAAAGACCGTGCTCAGGAAAGATTGAAGGAGAACTATTTAATTATGGGCAGAAGAGTTTCATGTTGAAGGTGTTTAGACACAGGAACATGTTACCCAGAGAAGCCCTGGATGTCCCATCACTAGGAGTGATCCATTCCAGGTCAGATTGGCTGGGGCTTTGGGCAATCTGATCTAGTGAAAGATGTCCCTTCCTATGGCAGGGTGTTTGGGACCACATGATCTTTAAGGTCCTTTCCAACTCAAACAAGTCTGTGATTCTACAGTCCTGTGATATGTTTTTGTTACCTTTAATTGTGTAGATTCTCAAGCAGGAACTCTTTTGATGTGCCAGTAGTAGACATAACCAGACTGTTTGTTTTCCATGAATACTCACTATCAACAGCTAGCCCATAACAGTAAAGGCTGCAGAGTCAGTAGCAGCACACTGCCTTAACACCACACAGAGAGCATATGGGGACTTAGCCAGAAACTGTAGTATGTGATACAGATCTCAACTGGTACAGCTCAAACAAAGTGTTCTTCCTCTGCCTGCAGTCTCAGAAGAAGTGTTCTGTTGCTCTTTGTGAGACTAGAATGGATCAATTCTGTCTTTTATTAGTAGAGTAGTTGTGTCCAGACTCTCTGTTGACGAAGATGACTTAAAAGCCCTTCCCCCAGCCATGGAGTTGCATCTTTTACACTATAAAAATGAATGTCCACAGAGTTTAGGGACCTCTCCCCTGGATTTTATATCTTTTGCATAGAATATAATATCCAGCTTTATGGGGCTGAGAATAAACTTTCCTTGACAGTACTGCTTATTACTTCTCTCCAAAGAGCACACCTGTAATATGATTAAAACTTTTGTTACATTTTGACATTTGCTGTGTGATGGAGACATTATATTTGAGTTCTATTCCATGATAAATAAGACCTAGAAATTACTAAGAAGAAAACAGTTCAGTTTACTTTTGGTGGTAACCACGTGCAGCTCCTTTCCACACAGCTAGGATTGCCTGTCCTTCAGAAATTGCAGTTAACATGTAAGGAGCAATTTTACACTATGCCCACAAATTTTTATATGTTCCATTACTGGAAACTCGAGTATTGTCCATGGGAAGCCCCACTTGCACATGATAAATACCACAGAGCTAAATACTTTGTTTAGGGGTACCCCCATTGATGTACAGGTGTGTGTCACAGGATTGCTGCCGAAACACCCTTTCAGAATTTTTTGTCATTTCTGAATTTGTGTTCTATAGTGAAAAATTTTTGAGCACTACAGTAAAAAAAAACCCAACACGTGTCATACATTGGTTATAAGCTTGCTTCTCATACCAGCCTCACAACTGAATTAGCCACTAAGTCATATTTCACTTTATCATTTTCTTAAAGTAAAGAACATATTCCTGTCTAGTATGCAGTAGCATAGAAATCATACCACTAAATTAAAACTCTGAAAAAGCTTGCTTAAAATGCTCTCTCTGTGTCATGATCATATTATCATTATCTTCTTTTTTAGGGTAATGGGAAGATTTGAGACTATTTAGCTGTACTTCGTAGTGTTCATGTGGATCTGAAAATATCTTTGGCTGTTTTGTGTCTGTTAAATACCTATTTATTAGAAATATTGATAGTGAAAGGTCTGTTTTGAGTATTCTTTATTAATTGGTACTTTTTATTATTTGTATTAATATACAGTTTAATTAATATAAAATTTAATATTTGAGCTACCTAAGAATTTTACATATTTTGAAATTCAGAACTCTGGATATGCCAGATAGAATGTTACTACTTGTATATTTCATAAAAAAAAAACAAATTCAAAACCCCACAAAATCCAACCAACCAAACAAACAAAACAAAAAAAAAACAACCTCCAGAGCACAGTTTCTAGGAGATAAGTTTGTGTGTTTGGACATACAAGTCATCAGTTCAGTGGTAGGAACTGCAGCCTATATATATAGTAAGAACTTTTGGATTTAGCATCACAAATTAAATTAATATTCTTGGTATTCAACACGTGGGTTGTGTCTTGGTGGGGGCTTTTTTTGTTTGTTTTTCCCTTTTCTTATATTTATAGTAGTTTCTGTAGCTGCAACCAGGTTCTAAGTAAGTAGCTTTGAAATTGCAAACATGAATTCACAGTAATATCGAGAGTGCCTGATCTATTTATAATGCATAAATGGGCTAAAGAGTATATGGAAGAGTATTTAAAGTATAAAAGTCAATTGAAGTGGGTTGTAGAAACATACACAGGGATGAATGATTTGACCAGCATCCGTTAGAAAGAAAATAAGACTAGAAATGAGAACAGAAATTTCTCTGATGTAGTTTATATGCCCTAATGAAGGAAAAAAAATAGTTTAAGAATATATACATTTCACTATGCTGGTTTTATTCCATTACAGAAAGTAAAAGAGATTCAGCATGACTCTAAATAGACTACTCCCAGATAGGATACTAATGTGATGGGTTTCCTAGTAATGTAAGGTATTTAATTAAACTTTAAAATTCTATATTACAGTGAAAAAAGCATCTCTATCCCTACATTGATTCATTTCAAAGAGAAGAAATCTCATTTCACATTTTTTGGGTTGTTTTAACTCTGATAATATGTACTATATCTACTTTAGTATTGACAATATAACCTCACACAAGTTATTCTAGGCTGAAAATGTGTGATATTGATCAGTTTGGGTTTTTGTTTTTTCAAATGATCAGCATTTTTGAAACTGAAAACTACATTTAATGTAGTTCTTCAAAGTTATTCTGAAAGAAAAAAAGTCTAAATCTTAAACTTGAAGTATGGTCATATAAAAAAAAACCCCAAACTTATAAAACAACCCCAAAACAGACCATCTGGTAAACTAAGACATGAATTTACAGTATATCAGGTAATTTGTGGTAAACAACTTGAACTTGCTCACATTAAGAAGTGATGTGGTGAAATGACAGACTATGTATGACCCAATGTGGTCCAAGGGCCTGTTGCCTATATTTTTCATGTTCGTGTGCGCTCTTTCTTCACAGTATACACGGTAAATGCAAGCTTTTTCAGTGACATGGACAGTGGGATCAAATGCAGTCTTAGCAAGTTTGCTGATGACACCAAGCTGTGTGGTGCAGTTGGCATGATGGAGGGAAGTGATGCCATCCAGGCCTTGCCAGGCTTGAGAGATGGGCTCATGGAAACCACATGGAGTTCAGCAAGGCCAAGTACAAGACCTGCCCATGGGTCTGGGCAATCCCAGGCGCAATTACATGCTGTGTGAAGAATGTATTGGGAGCAGCCCAGAGGAGAAGGACTTGGGGGTGTTGGTGGATAAGAAGTTCGACATACACTTGGGGTGTTGGTGGACATGAAGTTAAATGGGCACTTGCAACCTATAGCCAACTGTATCCTGGACTGCATTAAAACTGTTATGACCAGCAAGGTCACAGGAGGTGATTCTGGCCTTCTACTCTGCTCTGGTGAGACCCCACCTGTAGTACTGTGTCCAGCTCTGGGGTTCCCAGTACAAGAAAGACATGAAGTTCTTGGAGTGAGTCCAGAGGAGGGCCACAAAGGTGGTCATAGGTCTTGAGCAGCTTTCCTAAGAAGACTGGCTGTAAGAGTTGGGCTTTTTCAGCCTGGAGAAGGCTCCAGAAAGACCTAATTGCAGCCTTCTAATGCCTAAAGGGGACCTACAGGAAAGCTGGAGATGGACTGGTTACATGGGCATGTTGCAATAGGACAAGGGGTAATGGCTTTAAGCTGAAGGAGGGTACATTTAAGTTAGAGAAAGAAATAAGGAAGAAATTCTTCCCTTTGAGGGCAGTGAGGCACTGGCAAAAGTTGCTCAGAGAAGCTGTGGCTGCTCCCTCCCTCGCAGTGTTCAAGGCCAGGTTGGATGGGGCTTTGGGCAACCTGGTCTGGTGGAGGGTGTCCCGGCCCATGGGATGGGGGGTTGGAACTGGATGATTTTTGGGGTCCCTTCCAACCCAAAGCATTCTATGATTCTGTGATTTAATTATTCTATGATTCTGTGTTTCCATATTTAAATGACACATCAGGAAGTCAGATAATTAAATGTTGTCATAATGGAATTTGGTTTTGTTTTTTTTTCTGAATGGTTTGACACACACCTGCATATATACCCACATGGATACACACACACATGTGCACAACATTGCTTTTCTTCTTTAATTCATAAAAAAGTAGTTTGGAGATACAAGGTGTAACCATGAAATAGATAGCTGTAATCAAAAATAAAGCATTTATTCCAGGACAGTAGTTACTAAACTAGTAATAAAGTGAGATGAGATGACAGTGAATCACTGTATGACAATATATTTTATCTATTTTGCTCAGGTTTTTTTTTTTTTTCTTCTAAGTATGGTACACATGAATTTTTCAAACATTTGCATTAGATTCTTTTTTCTTTTTCCAGGTTAACTGGTATGAATCTGCCTTCTCCTGTTATTAGCAGTAAGAACTGGCTGCGACTCCATTTTACATCTGACAGCAACCACCGACGGAAGGGATTTAATGCTCAGTTCCAAGGTAAGAGACATATAAACCTGCAGCAACATTTTCCTTTACATTTAAGAACTGCTAATGTGGTAGTGATAGAATTTTTTTTTTCAAATATCAGGGACATAGTAAAAAGCTGACTCATGCTACTACTGCTCTGACACTGAGTAGCTGTTATCCTTCTGTGATGAAGCATCTCTAGAGATGTACTTTTGGAAAAAAACATTTGCACTTCACATTGCAGTTTGCTTTAAGTATGTATTAAGTTGCTCACTTTTTCTAAAATAAATTGCTTTGCATTCAGTCTGATCTTTGCTGGAATGCAACTTGCAGGAAGTCAATTGTACATGAAGACATGCCCCTATCTAAACATTGTCTTCCTTCATTACTCAAAATCTAACTCTTATCTGGCAGCTACACTCATCATTTGGAAATTTAACTCATCCCTAGCATAGCAGAAATAATATTTCAGGTTTCTGCATAGATTTACATATACAACTTTAAAAGAAGACAAGAGAATGTCAGTGTTGCTGTCAGCTGCTGTCTGTGTTCACCAAGACACTCATTAAAATGCAGTTTTTTAGAATGGAATCTTTATTGATTCTTGTACTTCATAAGTAATTACTCAGGATCAAAGACACTCAAGTTATATTGAAAATAGAAAAGCTTCCTAATTTATCTGTATATTTAAATTCTTTGCTTAAATAAGCTGTTTCAATGTTTTTACCCTACATGCCATCAAATACTTTCTGGGTTTTCTGGGTTTGTTTTAGTTTGTTTTGTGTTTTGGTTTTTTTTGTTGTTTGCTTGTTTGGTTTGGTTTGGTTGGGTTGGGGTTTTTTTGGTGCATTTGGAGGATTTGTTTTGTTTTGATTTGTTTTGTTTTTTTCTCCTGAAAGGCCTGTATCACTTTAGGAGTGACAAATACTCTGGAAGAGCTATATATTTCCAGAGATGATGACATACACCTGTAATCCATAGAAAAGCGTTTAACATGCGCAGTTCTTTTCTCTTTAAAAGATTCTGACATGTTAGTAAAAATAGAAATCTGTGAAATTCCATTTGATTTTAGTAAGTGAATATGAGTATGTGTTCTGTGATCCTTTGCACTTAGACCTTATTTTGAAAAGCTTACTGAGGATGCATATATATAATACTGCTATTGGTGACTACGAATGTAACTGCATGGCTTATGTTAGCTCTGTGTCTTAAGCCTAGTAAAACCAATGTGGGTCATCTTGCTGGTGCACCAGAGATCTAAGAATCATCAGAATAATGCAAGAAAGTTTGGGACAGAGTAACCAATACTGAAAACTACTTTTTTTTGTCCTTTTTTCAGTATGTCTTATCTCTAGCCAAATACTCACCATGGAATTAAAGCTTTAGGGAAATACATGGGGAGATCATTATTTCAGATGTGTATCTCTTGCTCTGTGTAATATATCTGATATTGGGTGCAAGGGAAACTTCACTGATGGAGAATACTGCTCATGAATGACAAGTAGAAGGATCATATTACAATTCATATTCTTACAATTGTGGACATTTCTTTCCTTAATTTAAATCATCCTTTTAAAATGCACATTTATACAATTTACTGTTTTAAATATAAACATATCTGAATTAAATGACCCATAGCTATATAACTTACCAGGGTAGATAGCAAATAAATGTTGATATTAGTTATATAAATATTATAAACTATATTAAAACCTAGGAGAGATTCTTTCAACACATGTATCATGAAAACTCAGAGTGATATCAAAATCTGGTTACACCAACACCTTCATTGATTCTGTTTTATTACACAGCTTTAATAAATCTTTCTACTGCAAGTATATTTGAGAACTAAGCAATAATGTGGTATTTAATTTTAAGCAGAAGTAACAATGATATTTATAGCTAGAGAAGACCACTAGTACCACAGATAGCAGAACAGCAGAAGCTGGAAGGTACCTTTGTAGCCATCCTCAAAGAAGTGTCATCTAGAGCAAGCTGCTTAGGACTATGTCCAGATGTGTTTTGACTTTCTCCAGGGTTGGGGACTCTACGACCTCTCTGAGAAACCTGTATGAGTATTTGCACTCACAGTAAAAATGCTTTCACTTATTTTTAAGTGAAATTTCCTATATTTCAGTTTGTGCTTATTGCTTCACGTCTTATCAGTAGATATCACCTTTAAGAATCTGGCTCCATCTTCTCTGCGTCCTCTCATCAGGTATAAATATGCACCATTAAGACATGCCCAACCCCCTTCCCAGCCTTCTCTAAGCTAAAATATCCCAGATCTCTCAGCTTCTCCTTAATGTTTTTGTTTTCAGAAGCTTCTATCTGCTAAAATTTGTCAACTTTGATAGATATTTCCATCTTAGGTGCTTTTCTCAAGTAAAATAATGATGTGAGCCTATAATGAAAAAAAGTACAAAATCCCATGAAATGCAGAACCTTGTTTTTCTGGTGGAAACCCCTGGCAGTGATAGGACACCTTCAACATCTGGTAGTATCCAGGCGTAATTCTTACATTGGTCCTCCTGGCAAAGCCTGTAGTATATACTGTTTAACTCTGAGAAATATTTTCTTTATGGACAACTATTCCCAATAGATTAAACAGACTATTCCAGAAAACCCAATTAGAGTTGGGATTGTGTGGTGGTTTAACCTTGGCTGGAGGCCAGATGCCCACCAAAGCCACTCTGTCATTCCCCCTTCCAGCTGAACAGGAGAGAGAGAATACAAGAGGCTCTTCAATCAAGATAAGGACAGAAAGAGATCACTCACCAGTTACTGTCATGAGCAAAACAGACTCAAGACATGGACTTTAATTTATTGCCAATCAAATTAGAGTAGGGTAATAAGAAATAAACCCCAGTCTTATAAATACCTTCCCCTGACTCATGCCTTCTTCCTGAGCTCAACTTCCCTCCTGATTTCTCTGCTTCCTCCCTGCTTCCCCTGAGTAGTGCGGGAGGACAGGGAATGAGAGTTGTGGTTACTTCATCACATGCTGTCTCTGCTGCTTCTTCCTTCTCAGGGGGAGGACTCCTCACAATCTGCCCCTGCTCCAGTGTAGTGCCCCTCCCTTGGGAGACAGTTCTTCATGAACTTCTCCAATGTGAGTCTTTCCCTTAGGCTACGGTTCTTCATGAACTGCCCCAATGTGTGTCCCTTCCTGTGTATTTAATATGTGACTCAGACCTCTTACTTCATTGCCATAAAAGCCACTTTGAAGAGTGTTTTTGTAATACTAAATTTAATTGCTTTTATGGTAGAAAAAACATCTAATAATGAATTATAAACCTAATGAACTTAAGTTATAAACTGACACAGGCTAGAACTATGTAACTTTAACTCAGTTTTAGAAAACTAAAGATTTAAGCAGATTAAGTTGACTTTTTGATACTGTATTTCAGCCTGTCTTTGCAGGTTAGAGATTTAATCCTGAGACTCTTAGTTTTGCTTTCAAAAATTAAAAACCATTGAACTAATTAATAAATGAAGTTTCCTATTATTACTTACTCTTGTGAGACTTTAAATTCTGCTGGGGTTTAAAACAAGTCTCTCTGCTCCTACAAAGCAAAAATTCCTTAATTTCTTAAGGTTCATCAGATTTACCTTAAAATAATCCAAAATATTATTTAATAACAATAACATACAGATAACATACTTGGTTAGTTCTGCTGGCACCTGGGCATATGACCCCTCAAGGCTGCAGCCCCACTCCATTTGCTGCTACTCAGACCTAGGGATCCCCAGACACAAGTGGGTCTCAGGTAACCCCAGGCCCCATAGTCTCAGCAGCTGACTGGGACCTTCTGGCCCCTCCAGTAGCTACCTCCTCTAGGTTCCTCACCCTCTGACACACACATGCCCCCTTTTCCCTAGCTCCCAGGATATTTTCATCTACTCACCACCTCATGTGGCTAGATTCTTGGGAGTGGTCACACACTCACTCACACACCTGCACTTGTGCTGCATCATGGACACAGAGCCCTTCAGTCCATGGTCTGACAGCAGCTGCATCACTCAGATCCCCATACACACGCGTGCAAAGAGAATAGTCCTTCACCCAGGAAAATCATTAGAAATTTAATTTAATCAGGAGGCAGGACAGACTGTGCTAGTCAGGCACAGGACATAGTCACACAAGCATAATGACCAGCTCCAGCTTACATGCAAGCAGCCCCTTCCATTCCTTTATTCCTGGATTTTCACTTATTTGTTACTTCCCAAGCCACATCAATCCATACCCTTCCTGAATGTAGTTTCCTCCCCATAATCCTTCAAAGTCAGCCTTGTTCAGTCCCAAAATGCTCTTTCACTATACCCCATGATGAACCCTACCCTTGGGCAGGGTTGCCCGTCTGTCTGTGATGTCCTGGCACAGGATGTCCCCCAGCCACTGGGGCTGGGGATTACCAGGGGCAGCTTCAGGGAGGCCAGGGTAGAGGTTGTGTCCCTCCATTGGGTATTGGTGTTGCCCTGTTTGCCCAGAACAGGGAAAACAGGGTTTGTGGAGATGGGTGTGCGATAGGCTGATGGCTCTTCTTACAGTCCAGGGAGGTGCTGGACCAAAGTGATATTTGTCTCTCCCATCTACTGTCATTTCCCTGCACAGATGAACTTATCATTGCCTAACCTATCTATCAACATCACTGGCCTTTAAAAAGCAACTCAATATACCTCTTAGGCAACAACGGCATAAGAGGGTTGTTTTTGGTTTTTTTTTTCCTTTTCCTAAGTAAGAATTCAGACTATCAGACTTTTTCTACAGTTAGCATAAAGTTGCTTTATTTATTCTTTTCAACTCATAGCAAATTTATGTAAGATTTTTATCATGTTATCATGGCTATATTATTGCTGTAACTTGGCCTTTTCCAATCTACCAAAACCAATGCTAGCAAACAGCCAATTTAATTTTCTTTTCTTTGTTTGCTTTTTAAGCAAGCAAACAGAATTATTATAATTTATTTAATTAAAATATTGGAACTACCAATTAAACTCAAAACTATGCATAGTTCCTTTATTTGGTCAGCAAACTTTTCAAATTTAGATCTAACTTGCAATATTTTGCAGTATTCAGTGCCCTGATTTTTATCATAGTCAAGAACACCAGCTCACTAACATAAAAATAAAGTGGTGTATATAGTTTTAAAATGTTTGGCAAGCTGAATATATAATTAATGCAATGTAATATGAAAGGTATTCCTAGCTGGTGGGTGCTTAGATTTCCCCTTGAATCTTATTCATTGTCCCATCTTCCCATCTTCCGTCAAGCCAGAGTTGAAGGTTTAAAAACCTTAATTAATTAATAGGTATAGAGTGAAGTGTTTGGGGTTTTTTTTTTTTTTTTGGTCTGTTATGTTTCCCCCTGCCACCAAGTCACACCGCCCCATTTTATTTGATTTTTTATCTTCTGATGTTGATTTTATTAATAAAAAATAGCTATGCCTCATTTTCCCGATGAATCTGTGGACAGTTTTTGTATACTTTCAGAGTTTCTAGACAGAAGGAGTACAATGCCATGCTTTGCCATGTCTGCTTCATGTCTGCCATATAGGCCACCCTTTTCTCAGGGAAATCAACACTCTTAGTGGATATAATTGGACTCGGTTCTTGTTCTGCCTTGTTCCGTGATGGCATTGCCGTAGGGGAAAAGATGTGACATTCCATCAGTTTTGAACTTCCTTTTTTTCAGCCCTCCATCCTCACCTCTTTGATACACAGAGACTCTGCATATCTTCAGTGAGTTTCAGTGTATGATTTGTCTTATGCTGGTGCTTCATAACTGCATAAATTCCCCAGAAGTGAAATAGCATTAATGGTCTCACTGTGAGGTGAAAAACTAGCATTTCCCATCAACAGACCTCATCATCCTGCAAAGAATGACTTAAAAGGTGTGATGATGAATCCCCTGCTTTTGCATACTTATATACTGTAGTATGCATGTTCTCTGTCACTTCTTTCCAGAACAATAAAAGAAGGTTGTTTTAATATTTTTAGTTTTCATTTTAAGAGGGAAAAACCAAAACCAAAACCACAATGCTTTTTTCTATACTAACTATAAGTAATCTAATTAAGTTGCATATTTAATTCAGAATTCTTAGAAAGAGAATAAAATAAAGAAGTTTCCAAAGCAAAACCTGATGAATGGATGTTTTCCGCTTTTACAGTAAGAATCAGATCTCTCTTGTAGACTGTTTCAAATTAAATGTGCTATTTTTGGCAACTTATCAAAGTGGTTCAAGGAGGTATTATGTATTTTGATGGTTATATACCAGAAGTTATCCATCTGCTGTGTTTGACTACCTTCAATAATTTAGGATTTAACAAACAGATAATCCCGAAGTCAAACAATGAATATAATGGAAGCTGCTGAAATAAATCTGTGCCAATGGAAAACTATGAGTGGAATAATGTAAAATCAAATACAAGTTAAAGTAGTTCTTTCAATGATTTTTTTTGTAATTCAGACAATCTGCATTTAGGTGCATATCTATCCTTTCTACACATTCTTTAAAGCCTTAGAAATGATGTTTGAAATAAGTTAAAAGAATTCATGGTATTTCCTTGATATGTGGTACCTTTAGTCAGGAGTTTCAATTATAATTGTCACATTAAATTTAGAAAAGAATATTAGTAAAAGTAACAAAAATGCAGAATAAACAGGAGAACCTGTTCCAGTGTTTCACTACCCTTATTGTAAAATCTTTCTTCCTTTAATCTAGTCTAAATCTATCCTCTTTTAGTTCGAAAGCATTACCTGTTGTCCTATAACAATAGGCCTTACTACAATGTTTGTTCCCATCTTTCTTAGAAGACCTCTTTAAGAACTGAAAGGAGACAATAAGGTCTCCCTGGAGCCTTCTCTAGTCTGAACAATCCCAACTCTCTGAGCCTGACTTCGTAAGTGCTCCATCCTTCTGGTCATTTTTGTGGCCGTTCTGTGGACCTGCTCCAACAGGTCCTGTTTTGATGGAGCTGGACACAAGTCCTCTCCAGATTGGATCTCACTAGAGCAGAGTAGGGGGACAAAATCACCTCCCTTGACCTGCTATCCATGCCTCTTTTGATGCAACCCAGGGTACAGTTACCTTTCTGGGCTGCAAGTGCATGCTGCTGTGTCATGTTGAGGTTCTCATCAACCAACTCTGCCATGTTCTTCTCAGGGCTGTTTTCAGTCCTTTCTCCACTCAGCCTGTAGTTGTGCTTGGGACTGCCTGGACCTATTGGCAGAACCTTGCACTTAGGCTTGTTGAACCTCATGAGGTTCAAATGGGCCCACTTCTGAAACTTGTTCAGGTCACACTGAATGGCATCAGATCTCTCAGGTGTATCAACCCATCACTCAGCTTTGTGTTATCTGCAAACTTGCTGAGGGTGCACTTCATCCCATCATCTGTGACACTGATAAAGATATTAAATAGTACTGGTCCTATTATGGATCCCTGAGAGACAGCACTTGCCACCAGTCTCCATCTGCACATTGAGCCACTGACCACTAGTCTAAGGCGGTGACCATCCAACCAATTCCTCCTTCATTGAAGAGTCCATGCACCAAATCCATCTCACTCTAATTTAGAGAGAAATATATCGTGGGGGACCATGTCAGAGGCCTTATAGAAATCCAAATAGATGACATATATAGCGCTTCCCCTGTCCACTGATGCAGTCACTCCATCATAGAAGGCCATTAGGTTGGTCAGACAGGACTTTTCCTTCGTGAAGCCATGCTGGGTGTCTCAAATCACCTCCCAGTCTTCTATGTGCCCTTGTATACCTTCCAAGATCATCTGTCCCGTGATCTTCCCAGATGAAAAGGTGAGGCTGATTGATTGGTAGTTCCCAGGGTCCTCCTTTCTACCCTTTTTAATAATAGGTGCAATGTTTCCATTTTTTCCAGTCACCAGGGACTTCACCTGACTACCATGACTATTAAGATATCTTGGAGAGTTGTTTGACAATTATGTCAGTCAGTTCACTCAGGACTCTGGCATGCATCTCATGAGGTCCCATAGACTTATATATGTTCTCTTACAGTTTATCTAATTTCCCACTAAATAGTACTGAGTCAATAATTTGCATTTTGTTCAATTTTATTATCAAGAAAGTAATTCAGTCGTGATACCATCAACAAGTAGATAATCCATCATCTCTCTTGACTATTCTTCCCTGTGGCTAACATGATCACTTTTAAATGTGTAGTCCTGTCTTCTCAATTTGGTTTAGTCTGATCTGAACTTTCTGTGTTTAGTAGTGGTGTTATGTTTTCCCACAATGGTGTAAAAAGCCTTCTGCTAACTTTGTAATTTCCCTTTTTGAAGCACAAAGACACATTTCAGTCTCCTAGATGAACTAAGGGGGTTGGGCTCTTTAAATCTCTCATTGGAAGTAATTTACACCAGTTACTGAGTTTTTGTAGTGAATGCTATTTCAACTTTCTACTGACCTCTTACCTTATTTTTGCTATCTTAAAATACCAGGCTAGCTAGAATTCAATCTACAGATAAAACTACATTCAATGTTTTCTTTTCCACATTTGTTTTTTTCCTACTGCTATATTGTCTTAAAAAAGAAAACCCAACCCCCTCCCAAAAAAAACCCAACAAACCCAAAACTAAACCAAACCCAGAAAACTCCAACAACAACGCAACCATGAACGCTTAGAAAAGTAATGAGCTAAGTCATGCTAAACTCTGTTATGTATCTGAGGGGCATAAATCAGTTCTCTTAACTGTAGTTGTACACCTGCCTTGGCTGCTCTAGGTAAACTGTGCTTGTTCGATTATCTTTTTTCTTCCCCTGTTTTTTGTTCTTTTACATTGTGTGTTTCTTCCTCATTTTGTTTCTGTAATTGCAGATTTCCCCACATCCTATTAGTACAGTCATTGTATTATCAGAAAGTAATTTATTTTGAAAGGCTTTTATTTTGACTTCGTTATATTTGAGTAAGAGTGTAATGAACTATTTTCCCAGAACTTTTGTTTAATATAACTGATTTACATTTCAAGGACCCTTTTTCAGCTACATGGTAAAATCTGTGCATGTCTACAGTGAGATAAGTTCTTGGAGAATGTTTGTTTATGAATTAGAAAGGAATTTATATTTCTTCTATTAAAAACAACATTCTTTCACCCTAAGCTTGATTGTTAATAGCTCCTTTTTTTGAAAATTAACTTAAACCGTGTTTTTTCTGTCTAATTTTCAGTCTGTCTTGAGCCTTAATGGATCTTACTTTGGCACCTGAGGGTGTAAAACACCTACCACCATTAACCAATGGCCTGTATTTTGTCATTTCTAAATGTAGGATGTTTGATCAGCTAGGAGATTTTAAATCCAATTAAAACTTTAATAATGAAATAAATACTTGGCATCTTACCTTCCCACATATGAATATATATTTAGTCTTTTGGGAAAAATCCTAGATTTTTTTGCATGTATACTTTTGTCCCTGCACTAAAATTAAAATATATCCTTTATTAGCTTCATTTAGGTCTATACCATGTGATAAGGAAAGAGCAGGAGAAAGCATTCAGACTGTTTCCATGTACATCGTCAAAGAGCTAGCTGCTTAAAATAACTGCTCCTGTAATGTCTCTATAAAATTCATAATCAACATAATTTGGCATGTATATTGAGTTCAGCACATCCTTAAGATAAAGCTGTCTCTATTCTGCCCATTTATAGAGCCTTGAAGCTTTTTTTTTTTTCACTGTTTGACATTAGAAAGAATTTTTGGATTTATTGTTAAAGTTGCCATCTCATAAAGGTGTCACACATGCCTGAGAGATTGGCTGTCTTGTCTGTTTTGGTGTCACAAAATACTTTATTTTTTTTTCTCAGAATTTAAAACAAAGCCAAAAATTGGCTTAAGGTGACAAGAAGAAAACATATCTATCTAAAATAACTACACTTGCAAAGAGTACAGAATAATTGGGCTCTAGGATAAAGCTCTGTCTTTGGATTCTCAGTCCAAAGTTTAGATGGCATCTATCAGTTCCAACAGAGTGTTCTCATGTTTCACAAAGACTCAGATTACATACAGCTTTTTTTAACACATGGGCATTCCATTAAAAATAAAATAAATAAATAATAATTGAAAAATCTTACTACTAAATTTCCATATGGGAGCATATTATTATGCATCCTTGATTTTTGGGCATTTTATGAAGAAATATAAAAGAGCTCATTGAAGGTGGAAGCCTCTGCTTAGTTCCAAGCAGGAACTTTCCTGAGTATCTAGTAAAGTTTCTGTGTTGCTAAGAAGCCTCAGGCACAGGTGCTTTGTGATGTCAGCACTAAGGAGATGCTGGTCTAGTAACAGGTGTTCCTTATTCATTTCTTGTTTGATATGGTATAGTCTCACCAGAACTATTCAAAATACTGTATTTGTGGTTGAAAATAAGTGTATTATCTTGGTATACATGTGTAGCATGTCACTGTTTTCCCCAAATTACCTTCAAAATAAAAGATGAAATTTAGTTTACGTGTTGAAATACTTCCAAAGCTAGGGACGTTCTCCCAGATCAAGGAACATACCCCTGGACTTGGTAGCTACTCTTGGTCAATACTCAATACCAGGTCCTTGTTCAAAGGCATTGCTGTCCCAAAGCCATCCAGCTTCGAAGACAGTTGTTTTCTATCCTGTTCTGATATAATGAAACTGGTGATTCTTCAATGAACTTCATATTTTCCAATGTAAAATTATGCATTTGGAAATGTTTGAAAAAACTTCAAGTTTCACTAATCTCTAAACCAGAATGTACCATTATAGAGGGAACAGCAGAATGTGAACCTAAGAATTGAAAAAAATAAGAGTGTATGCACCAGTGATGGAGATACGCTAGTTGTTATATGGAGTGGTGGAGATCTGCAGGTTACAAGGAACCATGCATAATATTCATGCAATCACAAAATCAGTTGGACTCATTGTTTTATATTTGGCACAGACTGGAAGTGTTCTCATGGTCAGTTTTTGCCTGGGAAGAAATTGGTGACATCAAATAGGGTGCTGTCAGTGTTACTACAAAAGCAGATTCTTCATTATCTACCATGCAAGATGAGTCCATTCAGGTTCAGTCGTGTGATAAATGATCAGTGTAAGAGCTGTGTTTCAGACATATTTTCAGCCCAATCTAGAAATTTAATTTCTCGACAAAACCTGTAAAGATGGTCAAATGCTGACTTCAGAATAGGATTTTCTGATGAACAGTTGGATCATCCCACTGCGTGGCACTATGAAGATCTTAATGAAGGAGAACCACAAATCAGGTTTTGACACTATAGTTGAAGTGGCATTCAAAGAAAGAACTGAGTGTATCTCATTTTATATTTTACTTTTTAGATACAATCCCTACTCTGTGTGTTCTGAGATAGTCTATATTCATTGCACAAACTGTGTGGATACTGTTTTCCAGAACTGTGGAGGACATCTGCAGGCATCAAAGACTTGATGCCTGCTGAACTTCTTTTATTATGATATATCATATATTGATAGCAGAAAGACACTAAGGCAGTCTGTCAGGGCAAGCGACCAGCTAAGTGACATGCAGAAGGTTAATGGAAAACAAATGGCTGTGCTTCTTTCTAAACTTGCAGATCCCGTGTCACCTTATACACATAGAATGAGAAAGATTTGTGTAAAAATCTATTGTGACACCAATTTATCTTGGGGCTGTACCATTTGTTCACTACTGCTGCATGCAGAGATTTCCAGCACAGAGAGCAGGTGGAAGGTCTGATAATGACAGGCAGTACTTTGCTGGATTGATGGAACAAGGAATCCAACTGATCATGAACCTACAGCTTTTACAGGTAGCCATATAGTAGAAACATCTATGCCTGCTGTGAAGCTCTCTGGAGTTATAATACTGATTAGTGGGGAAGGTTTTGAAAGCTGTTAGTGAGAAAAACACTAGGATAGCGTATTAGACAGAAATTCTTCAGGGAATAAATACAGAAACAGCAGAGGATTGGATTATTCCAGTGAGTTGGTTTAAACTAGAGATCCTATAGAAAAGTGCAATGCCCCTGTGGAAGTGCAGAAATGTGTAGCTGAGAAGTGAAAAGTGAAAGAATCCTCCTAGGTTACTGAGACAGGGGCCTTGTTTTATTGAAGAATTTATTATAGAATTATTGTCATAAACTAAGGTGAAGAAGACTGAGACTGGTGTTTGTTTTTTGGGTTTTTTTTCTTGGGTTTGTTTTGTTTTTTTTTTTAATTCTCATAGTACTAAACTTTTAAAAATAATTTGTGGTACAAGTGAAGCCGAAGCAGAAGAAAACCTAGAGGTTGCTAACAATCTGTTTACAGGTCCCACATGACTTAGAGTGATAAGAAAGAAATGTTTGATCTATAAGCAAAATCCAGAGATAAAAGTGATGCTGCCATGCAATTGTAGATCATTTCTTCCAGGGCCAAAAAATGGTAGTACTCCCATAGTTGTGTCTTTGGAAGAGGACCCAGAAAGACTGAGGCACTAGGACAAAGCAAACAGGGTATGTGACTGGGCTCTGCAATCTTGATTAAGAAAATACATTTTTTAAAACCAGAAGTGCTCACGATAAAATCAGAGCAATGAAAGTAAAGCGCTAAATTTGCTAATTCCCTTCAAGAATAATCCTACAAATGTCATTGCAAATACTTCAATTTCTTACTGAACTCTACAAAATATGTAAAGCTAAGTGCCAGGCTTTGTACTAGATATCTCTCTTCCACTCTCTTTTAACATACAAAATACTGAATATATTTTTTCCTGTACTGTAGCAAAACCAGAGAACTATTCAAATACATTCTTTATAGTGACACTGGGCTTCAGGCTGGACAGGAAAGACCCTTTCTTGCTTGTGATCACCAAGTACTGGGCAGTATGCTGTTTCTCTTCACCTTCAAATATCTGTACTCAGGAAAAATCTGCAGTGAAAGGCAGCCAAGAGCTGAACTCAGCAGAGCAGTAGCAGAAGCAGCTTGAGGAAGTACCAGCAGATGATGTCAGAATATTTTAGGCTTTGAGTGGTAGCCAATATTTGAGGCTTTGCAGGTTATTTCATTCAGGAAGAAAAACTGGCAATATCCTCATATATTTGGGTAATTTGGGGGGGGGGGGGGGCGGGGAGTGGGGGGAAGCCATCTAAGACATACAAGAGGACTGTTGCAAACTGTTACAAAGAATGCCCTATGGGCAAACCACATTTGTTACCCTCCTTGTTAGGGAATCACAGGTATTCTCAAGGTATAACTATATTAGATCTAAAAGAGGGTAAATCAGACCAAGCGTAATACTGTGTTAACTGAGCTGTGTTGCTAGTGTGGTACCTGGCTTTGATATGCACTGTATACCATTTACCTGTTTGCACACAAACACAGCTAAAAGTAGGTATAATTAAATACCTTAGAAATCTTAGAAAACCTCACCAAGATCCTAGCCACTTATTGCTTCTGAGCCAAATAACTCCTGGTTATGAGTTACCATTATGAAATAACAAAGAATAGGTTTAAAAAGGCTAAAGTAAGCTAAACCTACGTCAAAGAGAAGCCAAGTGTATTTGACTGTTATTTTCAGACCTTAATTTCACATGTCCTGTAAAACTTTTAATGCCCAAGATTCCACAGCTTTTCTGGGTAATTTGTTCCAGGGCTTCATCACTCTTACTGTTAAAAAAGCTTTTTTCTTACATAACCAAAGTCTCCCTTGCTACAGATAAGGACTCTAAGTTCTTGTTCTAGCCTAAAGTGGAACTGCAGAATGTATCTTTCCCTCTTTGTAGTTCCCTTTTTAAGTTTAGAGTGTATCATAACTCCTCAAAACCCTCTCTAGATTAAATTATTTCTCAATTATTCCCTACAAATGGACAATTATCTGTGCTTCATACCATGTTCCTTTTCAGCTCATTTTTCCATATTTTTTTTCTTCTTAATTTCTGTCCTGTCTCCCCTAAGCAAAATTACAGACTGAAAATTCTTGGTGCTAAACATAACCTGCTACCTTGCATTTGTATAACTTTTGGGTCATTCTTGATTAGTCAAGCAATACTAAAAAAGACACCTTTTATTTGAAATTCATACCCACGCTGATCATATATGATAAACAGACACAGAATGTTCATATTATAATATAGATAATTTGAAGTTCATCTTCAACTACAAGTTAGGAATTCTCTATTCCTTGCATATCAGAGCAGAGAAACCCTATTCAAAACAAAGCAAACAAAACAAAAAAAACCTAGTTTTTTGGGTTTTTTTAAAAAAAATCTTCACAGTGGGAGAACTTGGGTCTGAAAGATGACTTCCTCCCTCTCTTTTATTATGTGTAATTATTAGTTAATTACTATCAGAGGAGGAAAGTAAGTTCTTTAAGGAAGTCACCAAGCTGAGCTTTACCTTTTCTAGAGAGAGTTCTTTGGATAATTTGAGTTCTGTTTTTCCCCTGTTAGTTTTACATTTGAGTGGTAATTTATGGATGGGTAGTAAGTACATGTGACTGTTTATCTGTTTATTGCAATTCTTTTCAAAAGTTTGAGTTCTGGGGGGTGGTTCATGGTGGGGTTTTTTGTTTTGTTTTGTTTTTTGGGTTTTTTTCCAGGTTTTTGTTTTGTTTTTAGTTTTATGGGTGGTTTTAAACTTTATTTATTTACTGCTCTCTTTGAGTTAGCACAAGCTTGTACAATGATGAAAGAAAGGGAAACAGAAAGTTTTCCCTTATAGTCCCAGCAGGCAACATTCTCTGAGAAAACTGAAACTTTCTTCTACAATTTAGAGGACACAGAGTTGTGAGCACTCTCTTAGTGTATTTCAAATATAACTGCAAATGAGAATTAATTGCTCCATAGAATGCGAGAACATAATAACCCACAGTAAGAAGTACTTCATAATATATTAATAGAATTCACAGAAAATTGGATTTCTTCCTTAGAAATTATACTCAAAGAGCTTGTATATGCTAAAAAAAAAAAAAAAAAAAAAAAAAAGAAAAAGTTAGCTTGCAAGTTCCTCTTGTTTATAATCTGTGGTTCACTCAAAAGTACCTTCCAGTGTCAGAGAAGAAAAAAAAAAAGTACATTGAATTTTCTTGAGAATTATGACAGCTTTGTGCGAATTTCAGATCAGTTGATAGGGTTTTCAAGGTGCATGTAGAGTTTGTTTAAAAGAAAGAAAGAAAAAAAAGGGTCTGTCTTATTTTCTTCAAGCCAAACAAAAAGCCCAGATGAACCATCTTTGCTCCAAATTGTTATGTTATATTTAACCCATATCATTAAGTGGACTCATGAAGAATTAAAAAGGAAAGAGCCATCAGCGGGCAAGATTTAAATTACTGAGTTAACTTTTGAAAGATATTTATTCTGCCAGGGTTAAAAATTTGTATGTAGCTGTTTTTATTAATGCTTGCATTTTGTTTGGGTGGTGGTTACAGAACTGCTTTTATACATAAAATGTGAGTCTCCATTATTTTGTATGTTGTAAAGGTATTTGCACCTGTTAAATATATGTATTTTACAATTATATACTTTTTGTCAAATATATGACAATATTTGAAAGACTGATTCATGCTTTTACTTAGTCATCTATAATTTTTAAAAAGGCTGTTTAAAACTATAATGAAAAAGCAAAGCAAACCTCCAAATTTCATTTTCTTGAGCAATTTGAGGTTGAAAGGGCAGTTTGCAAGGAAACATCCTGGGAAACAAAAGTATGCAAAATGAAAATAATTCAAAAACATTCATTATTGTATGAATTGTAGGAAACCATCCCTGCTGCAATGAGTTGTTGTGTATGATATGCTTTTACAATAGTAACAGCAGTAGAGCAATTCTTTTGTGAATTACTTTCTCTTAGAAATGAATGTAAGCAGAATAAAATGAAGAAAAAATTCCTTTTGAATTATAGAGAGGTAGGAATGTAGAGAAAGCATAGTGTACTCAAGTACTGGAAAATAAAGCTGATATTTACCAATCACTTTTTTCACATTCAAAAATAACAAATTCCAGATAGGATTTTTATTTCTGAAATTCAAAAAGGGATCTATCTTTCACAGGAGTAGTTGCTATAAAGTTGCCTTAATGATAAGGTGATCTGTCTTTCAAACCGTTTAGAGCACAAGTCTTAAAAGGAGTAGCTGAGGGAACTGGGCTTGTTTAACCCGGAGAAAAGGAGGCTGAGGGGAGACCTTATCACTCTCTACAACTACCTGAAAGGAGGTTGTAGCCCATAGGGTGTCAGTCTCATTTCCCAAGTAACAAGTGACAAGAGAAAACAACTTCAGGTTGTGCCAGGGGAAGTTTGGATTGGGTATTAGGAAAAAAATTCTTCACTGAAAAGGTTTTCAATCATTGGAACAGGCTGCCCAGGGAAGTGTTTGAGCCACCATCCCTGGAGGTATTTAAAACTCAGGTAGATGTGTTACTTAAGGACATGGTTTAGTGGTGGATGTGACAGTGATGGGTTGATGGTTGGACTTTGTGATCTTAAAGATCCTTTCAAACCTAAACAATTCTATGATTCTGTGATTCTATGATCTAACCCTATGCTTATCTCCAGCCATGGCTTGAAGCAGATTTACAAAGTTCTTACATCCACATTTGCTGGTGCCTTTTTACCAAAAATTTCATATATCTACCAATTCTGGTATGAAAAAAGAACTTATTACTTTGAAATTTTAGCTTCATTTGTTGGACCTTATCTTTTCATGTCTTCATGGACCCTAGTCAACAGGTCATGAAAGGTCTTTTTGAAGTTTTCTTGACTGCAACCTGTATATGAAACTTCTTACTGAAATTTCTCTGAGCTTAGTTATTTTTGAATATTTTGCTTAAACTCATTTTTTATCTGAACTTTCTCAATATTAGGTCTTATTTTCCCAAACATAAGCAAATGTTTTAAATATTTAATGTTCTGTTTATTTTTATCTCTTCACATTAGTGAACATAGACAATTTGCAGTTATATTTTATACTTCAAATGCCTTGGGCAATGAAGGTGTATAGGAGAATTAGCTTTCTAGGACAGTATTTTCAATGGCAGAACTGCAGAACATCTCAAGTACACCAAGCCACCTTTATTCAGACACAGATAAAGATTATTACAATTTTAAATTAATAAGATTAAGACATTGCATACTATCAGAAAATCTGAATGCAGAGAAATTTCTCTGACTGAAGGTAATAGTTTTCTAATATCCTCAAAAAACATAGGAACTGTCCTTCTAGCGTCTCACTGCTGTAATTATTTTGTTACCTTCCTGATTGTTACCAACTATAGAAATTTTGTTCATTGGTTCATCCTAGGAAATTGAATTAAATTGCCATAATCTTTTCCACAAAGTAATTATGCTTGGGGTAAAATATTTTCTTCACACAGGTTCAAATATATTAAAAGCTATGAGCTTCATAGGCATCAGAAGCTTTGAAGGGAAGGTTACAACTAGAAAATTTCACTTTTAACTTTCCTGGTCCATTCAGATAATGCCAGGAATATATTCTTTTCATGGCTTAGTTTAATCTAGCTGTAGCAAAAAGTTAAGGGATATCACTGATGCTTTACAGTGGGCTGATAAGATTGTCATGGACTTTCAGTGCTCAGGGTCTGCCTTTCTTCTTTAATGGGTATCTCATCTCCTAAAGAGTCTTAAAGTTATGATTAACAGAAAAGATGAAGTCAGTTAATTCAGTTAGCTTAACTGAATGTTTAAGTGAAGAAAAGGAAAAAAAAAATAAAAAAGAGCAAATTTAAAGTAATCACTTAAAAGGTGGAAAGTCCTGTTCATATCTGACATTATTAATGCAAACCCATTCCTCTTTTTGTGCTATTAAATGGCAGGTCATCTTTGAAATCAGGAAAAGCTTGTTAATGAAAGAGCAATTAGGAAGTAGAAAAGAAGCATCTCAGAAAAAAGTATTCAAATGGGATTTACATAGTTACAAAAAGTGCAATTTCTTTTATGTAGAGAAGAGATTGAACTGGCTCACTTAAACCCCACTGTTCAGTGGCCTCTTTCTTTTTCAGAGGTTGAACAGTTTGTATTTAAAGACTATACTTGTTTAAATCTTTAAAAAGACAGAGTATATTATACAGACTGCATGCAAAAACTTACACAGATGAGTATAATAGAGGTAGGAGTTTGTTATTTATGTCTCAAAGTATCCCATTTAACCTCATGGATCCCAGTGTCTCACACATTCCTACATTTAGCTCTCTTACATAAAAGCTCATGTCACCTAATGTTATTTTCTAAAATGTAGGGATCTAGCTTAAGCAAGTGGTATGTGTTTCTGATATATTTTTTGGAGAGGAAAAGGCATTGCTAGAGGATGTTTCATTGTACTTATCTTAGAAGGGGATGAATTGCCCCCTTGAGGTAGCTATTTCTCTTCATAAAGCATACATTTTAGATGACTGATCTTAAGTATTGTGAACCCTCTATCTAATGCACTTTCAAAGAGATACAGAATGTCTTTTTCTTGATGTGAAAAATCCCCAGGGATGGAAACTGCAGGACCTGTTTCGATGCTTGACTGTCCTAACAGTGATAAAGATTTTCATGTGTTAAGTCAGAACCTCTCGTTCCAATTTATATCCACTGTATTTCAAACTAAAGCTGATGGGTATCATTTTTTCCTATTCCTGAGAGCCATGCTTCAAGTATGTCTAATAAATACCTTCAAGAATGAGCTCCCACAAGGATTTGAGTGATGATTGCCAGTTTCACCCAAAAATAGTGTCACAGGAGAAGGAAGAGAGTATACTTCTTTTCTCTGTCCACTCAATGGGTTTACTACTCATCCATGAAGGCAAGCAATTTAGGCTTTAAATCCTCTAAGAACTGCTTGCATGTTTTACATGACACAGATATTAACAAATTGTGAAATTCATGCTGGCAGAGGGGGCACAACTCTAGACAGTATCTTAGATTTTTCTTAAAAGAGTTATACTTTTCATTTCCCATTAAATATGGAATTAACTTTGGAACAGCATGCCTCATTCTTGGAAATGTTCAAGGCCAGGTTGAATGGGGCTTTGGGCAAACTGGTATGGGAGATGGTGTCCTTGCCCATGGCAGGAGGTTGGAAACTGGAAGTAGTTGATCTTTAATGTCCCTTCCAACCCAAAACATTCTATGAATGACTTTAACAGACAAAGAAAACAGAACATAAGGTAGCACTTCATGGAAAATTCTGTACCTAAGTTTGTAAAGTAATCCTAAGAAAACCATACCCATGAGGTTTCCCCTTCCAGAAGCCCTCGGGGATATTTTTGTCTGCTTTGATGTCTTTGTAAAATGTGTTCCTGTCTTAGAAGAAAACACTGCACTGCTATCAAATCCATGTCATCCCGTGCAGCTACAATTGTGTTGCAATCATCTTTCATCATTGGAACACCTGTTTTCCAGGTTTAGACATAAATGCCTGCACTTGCAATGTACTTAAGACAAAAAGACCTTTCTGCAGTGTTTGCTCAAGCACTCAGAAGTGAAGCACTTAACTTCACTCTGAGGTTGCGAAAGCAGCAGAAGTCCAATATAGAAGCGAATACAATTTCTTAATGTTATATTTAAAGAGAATTTAACTTGCTGTTTCTACCACTTCACTGCTTAGAAATATTTGCATACAGATCAGTGTGTTGTGTTGTAATCATAAAATTTATCTCATACTTTGACAAAACGTATAAGCAATAATCCGTTGTATTGTTATACATTTATATAAAATGATGTAAAAATTACTGCCATTGAAAAAAAAGTTGATTTTTTATTTCTGTGTGCATCTAGAAAAAATGGCTGCATTTTAAGATTAGTAACTACTGCAAGCTCTAGGAAGAAAAAAATCAGGAATTGATAGCTAGTGAGGCACTATTTTGCTATTGCTATTTGGTTTTGCACAATAGTTTTGAATTGCAGAGGCTTGTTATACAATTATTTTCTATATCTGATTATATTTTCAATTGATCAAGTTGTTTCCAAGCCACAGAACTTTGGAATTTCCTGTGAATATGTGCTATATTTTTATCCTTCTGTCCTGCCACTACAATTAAAATTCTACTAGTTTCTTTTCATGCGTCTTCCTATTTTGCTCCTGATCCCTCCTATGGTGCCCTAAATACTTAGGAGGGATAGGCTGGGAGTTTTATCAGCCATTCAGCTGGCTAAACAGAGAAAACAAGATATTAAACCTCTGATGCATCTGTTCTCTCTCACAAAACCTTGTCCCTTTGAGAGCTCTTACTCTCTTTCTAATTCAGCTGAAATTTCCCTGTAGATTCTAAAGGGGTTAGGTGAGCCAAAGAATGTACTATACTGTGATCCTAAAACCTTAATGTCCTTAGGAAATGAGACTAAAAATTTGTCTACTACTGAAGAGTGAATCTGATAAAACCAGATGTGAATATTGCATTTAAAGCTTGTGGACCTCAGATATGTGTGTATAATGTACTATACGTTTTATATAAGAAATATTATTTAAAGTCTTTTAAGTTTTTTGCCATATGCAGTGGTAAACATAGGAAACACATACATGTAATTAGCACAGGCTTTTATTTTCTTTGACCCTAAGGAAACTGAAATTAAAAATATTCCAAGTTTTGATAATGTCACTTTAAAAAGGACATCTTCTGAAAGATGATAAAAGGTTGCATTTTCATAAAAATGTATTTAGATGGTCACAAACCAATTATTTCAATCTGCTTGTGTGAGTCCTGTTCAGCTTTGTATTATTGTAATTTATGATTTGGCTGCTGTGTCCTTTCTACAAGTTTTAATAGTGAATTACCTTCTTTTTGTTTTCTTGTTTTCTCAGTGAAAAAAGCAATTGAACTGAAATCAAGAGGAGTCAAGATGTTGCCCAGCAAAGACAGTAACCACAAAAATTCTGTCTGTAAGTTTTTTATACCTTTATCTTTAGTGACTACATATAACTTCTGGAGTCCTAATAAATATGAGAGAGGTACTGGGAAGCTATGGTCATAAAATGGTTATTGTGCTTTCAATTGTCACTGAATTAGAACTCCGCTGGTAATACTGAGGGTATAGAAAGAATATGGTGGTGGAATGTCTGAAAAATATGGGTACATAGAAAAAAATAAATTATATATCATGATATTTTTATATATCAGGGTATTTACAATTCACAGATGCAAAGCAAGTTAGTGAATCTAGGCAGAACAGTGCCACATCTTTTTCAGTTCCATACTGGGTGCAGTGAAGGTATCTTAAAATATTCTGGATCTAAGTTTGTACTTTCGGATCTTTTTTAGTCCCCTCAGTTCATATCACAGCTGTAATTCTTCCCCCTCCTTGCCACACTATGTCCTGGTGACTCCCTTTTTCCAGTAAACAACTGCTGTAATTCCCCGTTTCTCAAGAAGATGGAGATTACAGCATCACTTTCCCTTTGTTGCATGGTTACTGCTCTCTGGAATGACATCTGTTTAGTCCCCCTACACCTTTTTCCCTATATATAGGAAAAGGTAAAATCAAGATGTTATCTATGGGACTATGAATCTGTTTGGGGTTTTTTTGAGCATCTCTTTCCCTGAACAACTGGCAATCTGAGTACTATCTTGAGAGGTCTTTCTCCATTAATCAGGCCAGTCTTGAAACAACAAAAATATGAAGAGAATTTTATATTTTGGAAAGCTGAGAGTCCTTTAACACACCCCACCCCCAAAAAAAAACAAAACGCCAGAGGGTAAGCCAGTGTTCACCCAGAACTCATTAAGAGTTCTAAGAGTTCTTGTATAATGACTAAGATGTATTTGAATAAATTAATTCTTCATGTAATAGCACTGACCTCAGTGGAGTGAGGCACGGGCTATATTTGCATTGTTCTGTGCTATTCTGCAAGTAGAGAGAACGAGCATCTTGAAGGCTAATGTCTAGGGGATGTGAGTTGGTCTCTGTGTTTCTGCCTTGCACTGTTTAATGCAAAGTAAGTGTTTTGGTATGCTCACTGGAACAAAAGAGGCATGATAATGGTCTGCTTTAACTGCTGTACATTGATGGTGTGGCACTCAAAAGGAACTTTTTATGCAAGGTGTAGCAGAAAAAGCCCATCCATCTCTTTGGTGTTTGTATCTGAATGGGTGATTATTTCATTATTTATAAGTTACTTCTGGGAGCTGTAATAGCTCTGCTTACACTCTCAGAGCACATGCTGTCAGACACCAGATTTGATTACACAAAGTGGAAGTAAGACAGGCTATGTGGAAGAAATTATTATAAGGCACTCTTTTATTTACCTAAAATGTAATGTCTTATGTCTTTTTCTTTTCTTTGTGTTTTGACTTGTAAAGCATTATTGCCATACCTGAATTTTCAACATAAATCTAAGAACTATATTATCATTATTACCATTAGTTTCACATATATGAAGCTTATAAACATTATAAGATCAAACTAAAAAAAGCTGGCTTCAGAGGTATTTTGCTGCTCTTTCCAAAATAACTCTTTAGTATTTAACTATTTTCCTTACTAGAAATTATGTAGGTAGAAAAAATAATTGTGAATTGCATTCCAGAGGACTGGTAAGAATGGCTATTATCTTTTGATGCCAGTTAGCAAAACCCATAGATTAGAGACTTATATCTGTCCCCATTTTTGTATTTTAGAATTTTTTAAATATTCTGTCTCTATAAGACAGAAAGCTTACTTTTGCATTTTGGTTTGTGGGAGGTAGGTGGAATCCGAACACTGGCACGGCAAATGCTGTGAGCGGGGCCTGCACACCCCAAAATCTGCATGTTTCCCACAGCTCTTCCACCCAAGCACAACCTGAGAGCCCCTGGAGAAAGTATTTCATGGTGGCAAAACTCTGTTAGAATTCAGGGATAAAATATTATCAATGTGCTGATAATTCTTCATGGAATGCAGAACCGTATTTCAGTCATGTACAGTCATATCTCACTCCTCTCCTCCTGGACCTGCCTAGATCCCTCTATGTTTCCTTTCAACTGGCCTGCTATCCTTTATCAAGAGTCAGGTAGTGAAGCATGGCTTTGGGATATAAGTGCCTTAGTATATTTTGTATGGGAACAAAATAATTACATAACATGTTGCTCCCCAGGGAAAGAAGAGGGGTTTGGGTTTTTTTTTGTTTGTTTGATTGATTCTTAGGTACACCTGAAGGAACTATATCAAGTTAGGTAGTTGCCAGAATACCATGAGCTGGTACCTTTTGGCAGTGGGCCAGATGCAGTTTAATCATGATTAAGTTATGAAAGGAAATAGGAAAAACATAGGAAAGATAATTGAACAAACATATGGTCCTGGTTCACCTAAAGTGTGAGCTGGCCTACAGGCATCTTAAGTACTGCACCTGGCAAAGTTTTGGAACAGTAAACTGGGAGAAAGTAAATGGACAGGCAGTTCTCTTGGTTACTTTTTCATAGTTTGTCCTCATTAGTACTTGAGCTGCCACAAATGCTGGCCAAATCCAATGCTAAGCATATTTCCCATTGGTCATGTGAAGCTGATCTCTCAGAGGAGCAAGGAGAGAGTTTTAGTTTATGAATGTGCTTAAGGGAAGCAAATCCAATTATATCTGGTTTTGTATCCATCTGCTTAGTTGCAGGTTCAGCCTACTCACTTTTGTTCCCTTACTTAGTCATTCTGATATATATGGTGTATTCCCAAAGGAAGTTACTTGATCTGTCTTGCTAATGTCGCTCATTCTAGCATGGAATAAACCTTCAGACTGTCCCTAATGGCCTGTGGCTTTTTTCTGCAATTACTATGACTATAGTTGGCATTGTTACTGATTAGATAGAAATAGAATTTTGATTGCTGACTCTTGTATGGAAGTATTCCTGCCCAAAACCTCTGTCAGACAGTGGTCATTACCTCCAAACATCTGGGAATTACCTCTGGGAGCATCCTGTACATCCAAGAGAATAAGATCCCTGATGAAGTGGCCTGTGAGGACAGACCATCAGGCAGCCTCAGTCTTTATAATAAAAAGGTTTATTTTCCAAGCAATGAGACCGCTGTAGTTTCTTTTAAAAGGTAGCCCTGATACATACCAGGGAGCTATTCCTGGTCATTCCACGTACAAAGGACGTGTCAGTACAGCTCTGTCCCACCAGGTGGGCAAACCAGGGAGATTCAGACTGGATCCTCTTGCTTTCTAAACTACTTCTCAGAGAGGAGTGTAGGTGCAGCTGGATCCAATCACGGAATCACAAGGCTGGAAAAGACCATTGAAGATCATCAAGTCCAACCAATCCCAACCTAAGCTAAACCATATCCCTAAGTACCACATCTACCCTTTTTTTGAACACATCCAGGGAAGGTGACTCGACCACCTCCCTGGGCAGCCTGTTCCAGGCCCTGACAACTCTTTCAGTAATTTTTTTTTTTTTCTAACATCCAATCTAAACCTGCCCTGGCACAGCTTCATGCCATTCCCCCTTGTCCTATCACCTGTCACCTGGCTGAAGAGACCATCACCTATCTCTCTACAACCTCCCTTCAGGTAGTTGTAGGTGGTGATAAGGTCTCCCCTCAGCCTCCTTTTCTCTAAGCTAAACAGCCCCAGCTCCCTCAGCCGCTCCTCATAGGATTTACCCTCCAGCCCCTTCACCAGCCTGGTTACCCTTCTCTGGACTCGCTCCAGGACCTCCATGTCCTTCTTATGGTGAAGAGCCCAGAACTGGACACAGTACTTGAGGTGTGGCCTCACCAATGCCAAGTACAGGGGCACAATCACCTCCCTAGACCTACTGGCCACACTGGTTTTGATACAAGCCAAGATGCCATTGGCCTTCTTGGCCGCCTGAGCACACTGCTGACTCATATTCAGCCTGCAGTCAACCAACACCCCCAGGTCCTTCTCTGCCTGACAGCTCTACAGCCAGTCCCCCTCAAGCCTGTAGCGCTGCATGGGGTTGTTATGTCCCATGTGCAGCACTCTACACTTGGCCTTGTTAAACTTCATCCCATTGGACTCAGCCCATTGGTCCAGTCTGTTCAGATCCCTCTGAAGAGCCTCCCTACCCTCCGGCATATCAACACTTCATCCTTCTTTCTCTCAGACCTGTCTGTCCCATCCCAGCAGATGGGTATGTATAGATTTAACCTTTTCTGCTTGCTCCAGGGGCTAGGCTAATTTTAGCTAACCACTTTTAACAGCTCTACCATCCATATGAGCTTCTGTAATCCTTTGTGCTCAGGAGTAGCACAACTACCTAGGAGGTCCAAGCAAAGCCTAAAAGGGAGTATGATTATAAAGCATGCAGATACAGCCACAGCACACAATATATTCAGAGGAATGGATTACAATTAGTAGAATTTAGCAAAATTGGAAACTCTGTTACTCTTATGTGTCACAATAAGACTAGAAGGGGAGAGAGAGAGGAAAATAAGATAACACCACTCAGGGATCCAGGGTGTATTGGCATAAAGGTGTAGTCCTTTGATGGTGGGCATACACCAGACATCCTGAATCTGCATCTTTTATACTACCTGGCCCCACCCTTCTAGGGAGGCCTAGCATATCTTGCAGAGACTCAGTGTTGAGTTGTAGAGCGTACTGGAAATGAGTCAGTGGGGAATGGTGGTCCCAAGTGTTCATCTGACCCCCCCTCAACTGTTCTGATCAAGCAATGACCTCATTCATGACTTTTTGGAAGAAAGCTCTCTGCTTCCACAGGACCCTGCTTGCCTGTCACGTTTCCTTATTGGATAAGAACACTATCCTGTTTGTTGGGGTGGCTACTGAATGAGGGGCTGCCCTTGCAGGGACAGTGTCCAGATGGTTTGTCGAATGAGGACCCCATCTGAGCACAATGACCAGTTTGTCAGGGCAGCTGCCTTTAGACCAGGACTCTACAGGCCCTTACAGCCTTTGGAGGACAGAGGCCCTAGTCCACAGAACTAGGTGAAAACTAGAAATGCTGATAAGGTTTATGTCATGCATGCTAATCTGTTGGTGCAATAATGTTGGGAGGGGAAGGCAGCAGTAAGAATGAAAGGTCTGCATGAACCAGTTTCCAGAGTTTGCTCCTGTCATGCAATGTGGACAGTGGCTTGAGACAGATTTATGGAGTAAATCTTAACAATTCTTTAAAAAAAATACCATTCATATTGTACCACAGTAACAGTTCATAGTAATTACTAAATGCTGAGCGACGTAACTTTACAAAGTGTTTAGTATGTGAACTACTATGTTTTACAAAGTGAGATCTGTTGCTATTCACTGAGTAAAAACCTCTTAAACTTCACTAAAACTATTTCAGGCTTGTGTAGTAATATCTGATAATGTTATTTCAGAATATCAGAAAAAGCATGTGTTAAATGGTTTGAAGAGTATGATTTTAACATGAGTAAGTTTAATACTTATGAAATAAGTATTGATATATATTAATATGCTTAAGAATATTTTTATAATAATATTATATTACACAATATATATAAAATATCACAATAATATATGAAATACTTATGAATGCTTAACTACAGAATTTATCCAAACAGTTCTTCACCTTGAAAATGATAAAAAGACCTATTCTAAGATAGTGACTTTTGCCATGTAGAGCCAAAGAACAAATGAGTTTACAGACAGTATTGATTGGTTGCAGCACATTAAGGTGAATTAATGGCAAATGCTGTTGAAACTATAGTGATTAAAATCAAAACAGGATTGCATTGCTAATTCTGTGTAAGAAAGATCAACAGCAGTCATTATTTATTTTTCTATTGAGTAACTGACAAAAATAACTTAGTAATTTGCAATGTAAACTTAAAAATATGTTCATGGCAAAATTTTAGGATGGAATTTTGTTGCTTATGTATATATTCCTCATATTTTAAGCAAGTTGGCAATTTCATCTTCTTGATATTTGACTACTGATAAATTTAGTTTGATAGAAGCAAACTGATGACTAGTAAAAGTTTTGCTCTTCATTTAATGACAGCGTTTCCAGAAGAAGGGCAATTGGACTAAATAGTTACACTTAACACAACTTTCTGTTTTCTTCTTATTCTAATTTATTTAAGAACTTTTGTATTTTAAAAAGATCAATATTTAGAAATCGATTGCAAAACAAGTTACAGTTATAAAAGATTTAACCATTACAACCTTTAAATTTTTGTAATTTCATAGCTTGGGTTTTTTTTTAATTGATACACTTAATATGTAAAATATCTTCTTTGTTGTTTCCACAAAAATAGATTACAATTTAATTATTTTTTAGGATATTTCCCACTAATTATTTTAGGAAGAACAAAAAATTGTATAAAAATTCCATATTATGATTTTTTGAATGCACATGAAATGGAAAAAAAAAGTCCACCAAAATTTATAAACTTCCTTTTTTTTTTTGTACTCTTATTGAATCTTAACAGGTAAAAACCTATTTGTTCTTGCATTTGAATTTTCACAGACTGCCACGTGCTGTGTCAGGGTCAAATCATAGTAATGAAATATTGTTCTGAGAGTTTTCAGTCTCCAATTTAAAACAAAAATAGCAAGTAAAATATCACTCAGTCTTTCTCATTCTTTAAAGTTATAGTCTAATCTTACATAAATTTAAACTAATCATATATATTATCTAATGTTTCATCCTTAATTAATTTAGGAAACTTTGCATTGGTAATGAGATTACTAATAAAGATGATGTGAAATAAACCACCCAAGTAACTATAGGTAGGTATATATAAAACAACCCTATACTTTGGGTCTTGTGTGCTTAAAAGCTCTCAATATGCAGTTTGTTTTCACTATGAATAATTTAAATATAATATGAAAAGATTAACCAAGTATGAAAACAAAGGTATAATACAGTGACCTTAGAAATGGGGGGAGGGAGGAAAAGATATTGCTGGCAAGTAGATTTTGTCTGCTGTAATTATTCAGTCCTGTACCCCTTCAAGCAAACCTGGAGAAATAATGGATCATAAATCTGTGTCCTTGATTGGTCTCACTGTCAGCTAAAACAAGTAAAGCAAACATCAAAATCCTGTCAGCTTTCAGGCTTGCTTTCTGGGCCACACAATACTGTTTGCTAAGTTTTTTGAATGAGACTTTGGAGGGGGGTGGTTTGCCTTGTTCTGACAAGCCAGTGGTCAGTTTGCCATTGCAAAGAAGGGCAACATATGAAAAGACCTAACTTGCTAGTTCTTTAAGAGGGAAATACATCACAACTGGTTTTTATAGTATTATCTGCTTTGTATTCTAATTGTGGATCTTAGGATTTCCTTTTACAAATACCACTGTCTTTTAAAACTTCTGTTTCCTGGGCTACTCATAAAGCACTGCAACACAAGGGTGAAAAGTGACAGGATTCATCTCTGCCTCTTCTCTGATCTTTATCTATTCGGCATCTTCTGTGTTCAGTGGTGGGTATACCACTTCTGTCATAAGGAAAACAGAGTCCTCTGACTAAAACATCTTCACCAAAAGGATTTGAAATACCTATATCCAAGATGGAGATTTCTTAGAGGAAGGCAAACTAGACTGTTGCATGCTGAGATCAGTATGGAGGCACCTCTTTCCCATTAGTTTCTATAGAAATTATCTCTGAAGATCTCAGTGGAAGTTGTTCTGTGCTTGTGTGTTGTATTTTATTACATGAATTTACAGGCACTGAGTCTCATTTGTAAGGGCCCAATCACAAACTTCATATATTCACCAACCTTTTCAATCATCAAAGCTATTTTTCATTCTTTCAAATCCCCCAGCTTGAAAAAGAAAGCATTTTTCAAGTTTACGTTTATATTGTGCATCTCTGCAAATGAGAGAACAGATCATTTGTAACTTCCTGTAATTTATAAATTACAAGGCTTAGGAAACACAAGGTTTAAATAACTAAAATTTTATGGGCCTAATATTTCTGAAAATATTAAATTTTATTTCAAAAAAACATTTTTACAGAAATGGAGAGCATATTTTAAATGTTCAGTTAAAAATAAAGAAGAGGGAAGTAATACTTGAAACACTGGCATTTTTATCCAGTAGATTAAGGGATGGATTCTGGAATCTTCAATATTAAAAATGTCCATGTTAGGTATGTATAGCTATAGACATATTGTAGATAAATACATAACACATAGGATTCCAATGCAAAGTTTACCGTATGTCTAATAATAGATTAATGACAATATTTCCCATTTTACTGAGCATTATAGGATGAAATTGGGCCGTAGGAAAAAATAACTGCGGCATTAACCTCTAACAATTTTATAAAGCTTTAATAAAACAGGGAGGATAATTACCCTGATATATTTTGTTCTATCATAGAATGTAATAATACAGAGTTGCCCAAGTGTTAAAGAATTTAGGCTCTTCAGAGAAGATGAGTATCCCTATGCAATGAAATTCTACAGTGCTATTTTACTAGATTGTATAAATTGCTTCATAAATCAGGTTAGTAAATTATACTTGGTGTTTCTAAACAAGCCTTCATCACGGCAGGAGTTTAAATATCTTTTAAAATACTATGCAAAAATCTTACTGTGAAGAGAACTACGGCCTAAATATATTTGTGAAGAAAAGCATCACTTGTAGCTACAAGCAAAACAAGGTGCTTCATCAATTATTTAATACATAATTTGCATATATAATTTGTAAAATAACCACAAGAAAGCATCTATTAAAATATGTAAAACAAGATGTAATCTGATTGAATTATGGATGGTTAAAGTGAATAGCTATCCAGCTTGGAAGCTGAAACTGCCATTAAATAATTTTCATATACAGTTATAGAACATCCAAAGTGAGTGTTCATACTGTAGGCTGACATTGAATTCTGTTGTTTTCAGGTCAGAATTAAGAATAAGGAACCTGCTTTTAGTAATTAAAAACCTGAATAAATTAAGTATTCATAGGAAATTTATATATAAACTTTAATATAGCTTTGTTGGCTTAAATTTCATGCACAGCTCTGCTAAAAATATAAATGTGGGCAGTAAATAGGTTGGCAAAATGGTCTCTCTAGATCCAAATAATGCATGCAAATTATGAAGGTATTCAGATCTTGTGGGTGGGTGGGTTAATTCAGACTTCTGGGAAATAAAAAACATGAAAACAGTTTTAATTATAGAAGTATGACACTGGTCTATGCAGTGAAGGTGTGCTGCAGAATACATATGCCCTCACTATCAAGTCCTTTGGAAGAGTCAGAGGCTTCCCACCTCCTGTGAGGAGATTTCCCCTTTGCACAGAGGCTAACATTGCAGTTTTAAAAGTTTAACACTAGATGTTCAAGCATATTCAGCATGTATGCAGGTCCTGCTTTTCTAAATCCAGGTTGTGGAAGAACAGTTTCAGAGTTTGATAGAACATCTTAGACTATTTTCCTTCTTTAGAATTTGTTCTTCACATTGTGAAACACTTTGGAAAGATAATTTTGACTGTGTTGGCATAGCATCTCACTGCTGTGTTAGCCTGTCACACTGGAATATATCTGTTCTTGCAGCTTCTCTGAGCAGAACTGAAAGTGCCAGTGTCACATACGTTTGGAACACGGGAGTTTTGTTAGGTGACAGCTAATTTATCAGCTTCAGACTGGTTTGAGTCTACTACTCCTTTTTCACTTGGACAAAGGCAAGTAAAATTTTTATACAACTCTTGAACAATGTATAAATTTCCTCAAGAATGTATATTGGAGAACTTGAGGAAGCCTAAGAAGGAACTAAAATGGAAATACATACATTGGGTTACATTTGGAAGGAAAGGATTAATTTCTGATTTAGGGCGAGAGGTTTATTCAACACGATATGTCCTTCCACTGAAATTGATAGAACAGGTTGTTCTTTAAAAGGCAAAAAATGGTTACTCAACTACAGAATTTTAAAAAATCTAAACAGAATGACCAATCCAGAAAATCCCAAAATGCTGGCTAAGTTTTCTGGTTTATGTTACCATACTTGAAAAAGAAGGAACTGTAACTTTGGTGTTCCTGACTTTATGTATGTGTGCTGGCTTTGGCTGAGAGGTATTTTTATTCTTAGTAGCTAGTTTTGTGGGGTTTTTTGTGGGTTTTTGTTTGTTTGTTTGGTTGGTTTTTTCCCCTTCTGAAAACAGTATTGATAATACAGAGATATTTTTGCTATTGCTAAGCAGTGCTCAAACAGAGCGAAGGCCTCTTCTGGTCCTCATACCACCACACCAGCAAGTAAGCTGGGGGATACACAAAGGAGTCAGGAGGGGACACAGCCAGGAGAGCTGACTCCAACTGACCAAAGGGATATTTCATATCATATGATGTCATGCTCAGCATGTAAGGGGCTGGGGAAGAAGAAGGAGGTTGAGGGCAGGGGATGTTCAGAGTGATGGTATTTGTCTTCCTAAATAACCAATACCTGTGATGGAGCCCTCTTTTCCTGGAGATGGCTGAACACCTGCCTGCCCATGGAAAGTGGGGAATGAATTCCTTGGTTTGCTTTGATTGTGTACAAGGCTTTTGATTTCCCTATTCATCTGTCTTTATATAAACTCACAAGTTTTCTCACTTTTAACTTTCCCATTCACTCCCCCATCCCATCAAGGGGGAGTGAGTGAGTGGCTGCCAGACATGTCAGGGAAATCTTCCAATGAGTCACAAAGTTTAGAGAGGACTCCCTTGCTTTCTAAACTCCTACTCCCAGGAGTCTAGGTGTAGCTGGATTCACTCCTAGTCCCATACATGGTTTATGTCTAAAGGATTGTATGCGCACAAACTATCTAAGATATAACCTTAGTGAAGCTTACAAAGTTTAGCCAACTATTAGTCGCTTACCAAGGATCCACTGCAGCAAGGAATCCCTCAACATTGAGGAGTAGGGGATGTCTGTGAATAGACCCTGCTCAAAGGGAGATCTTGTTGTGCAGTCTGCCACCATGCAGGAGAACTCAGTGGGATCTTGGGCTGCCCTCTATTTATGGGATAAGATAATTGACTGATAGTCATATTTGCATACTGACTACTGAGGCTAGAAATGTGGATTGAGTTGGACGTTGACAAGCACTGTGGTTAGGTGGCCACATTGCTCAAATCAGCCCATGGCTATGGTGTTATCATCTCTGTCCCCTGAATCCACTTTGAGCAGGATGCAGCCATCATGACCAGATGAATCCACTACAACCACTTACCCCTTGAGCAGGGTTATGGGAAATAAAGATCAGGTAAGGGAGGAGGGGGGAAGCACACCATCACAGAGCCATCTGAACTCAGATAATAGTGACAAGATCACTTTGTCATATGCCCAAGTAATGTAAGTTTTAATATGCATGATGGTGATGAAAAATATTTAGTTCTAAAAAGTTATAATCTAACAGGAAATAATTATATCTCAAAGTCCATATTGTTCTGCTAATGCAACTATTTATTTGATTCCTGTCACCTCACTGTCACAGTATTTTCTACTTCAGGCTCCTAACAAGAAAGAAGTTCTGCATAAGCAAAAAATATGTGTGAAAAATGTATGCATATCTTCCCTAGATTAAAGCTTTTGAATTGAACTGTGATGCTCTGTGTTTGTTAGAGATGCTATAAACTCAGTGAATTATCAAATTAACAAGAGTAAAACAGTACGGTTTCTCTCAGATGCTAATTCTTGTGGCATATATTACTTTATTCAGGATGCTACGTTTTATTACTATATCAGCTTTTCCTTCATGTTTTTGTAGTCACACGGGAAACCTGTTTCTTTCTGAGAAGTCATGTTTATTTCTCAATTTTTCTAGCCCTTGTTTTTAGAAGTCTGAAAATGCATCTGCAGTAGAAAATAACACAGGTTAAACTCCTTTGTCATAAACAAGAAGCACTTAAATTAGCATGAAGCAATACCTCCTGCCTGGATAGTACTTTACTGTAGCTATGGAATAAATTAAAAATCGAATCCTCATTTTAGCTTATCAAAAGTTCAAATACACTTAAGCACTTAAAATACATTTTTTTCATTCTCTGTTGTTTTTCAGTTAAATTAATCATAGTAATTTCTAGTCTAGTCCTGAAACAGAATTCATGAAGTGTAAGATGGACTTTTTTCTGACAGAAGATGAGACTTTTTGGAGGGCAGAGTTTCTATCCCAGATCACAGTTAAAGGAACAGATCATGCCCTGACTTTCAGTCAGGTTTGCTGTAAAATAATTTTTCAGTCTTTCAGTTCTTATTCTCCCATTTCATCTTGGTTTATTGTATGTATTGCATCTTAATTTTTTTCAGAGCAGCTTTGTTTCAGATCTGTGACCAAAACAATGTTACTAACACACTGGTCATGACTGTTGCTAAGCAGTGTTTACGGTGCCCACGCATTTTCCTTTTGTCATTCTGCTCCCCACAGTGAGTAGGCTGGGGCAAGCAAGAGTGTGTTGGGGGCACAGCTGTGTCAGCTGACCCAGATTGACTGAAGAGATGTTACATGTCATGTAACACCAGATTTGGCAAAGAAAACTATGGATACACTTTCCAAAAGCCCCATTGCTAGGAGGCTGACTGGGCATTGCTCTGCTGGGGGAAGGTACTTGTGAGTAGTGAGTGATGACTTCACATCACTTGGTGGGGAATGGGGGTCATCTTTTTTTTTTTTTTTTTTCCCTTTTCACCTCTTAAACTGTCTTTTTATCAATCCACAATGATTTAGTTTTTGTTTGGTTTGGTTTGGGTTTTTTTTTTTTTGGTTGGTTTGTTGGTTTGGTTTGGTTTGGTTTGGGTTTTTTCCCCCTCTTCCTTCCTGTCCAGCTGGGAAGAAGGTGAAGTGAGTGGGGCACTGGTGAGTGCTTAGTTCCTGACAGCAGGGGTCAACCCACCGTAGCCTAATTCATTTACCAAAATAGTCTCTTCTGAATCTCTTTGCTCTTTCTATGCCCCTTTTCACTTCATATTTTTCCCCCTTTATGTCTTACATTGTCATTTCTCAATGCTAGATTCTGCCCAGACAGCTTCAGTTTCCCTCCACTTATTCCCTCATTCCCTTTTCTTCCCTCGTTTCTCTCCCCAGCTCTCAGTTATGTTTATGAATCCCTCTGCATGCTGCTTGCCATTCTTCTCCCTAGCAATCTCAGTGTCTTTCTTTGTCATACCATTTTTTTTTTCTCTTGCCAAACTCTGCTGGTACTTTAAAACTTTCTGACAGTTGCCTTTAAATCCAGTTCTTCTTCCCTCTGTATTGAAATCAGGCAACTGGCTTCTCTCAGGAATGCCTAGCAGAAGAGTTGGTGACTGTACAGGAAATGCTATCAGTTCAGCACTCAGAACTGGATTTTCATTGGCCTCTGGAAGTTAAAAGTAATGCAGGAATAGCACAGTTCAAGCTCTTAGATTTTTGTTAAATTTGACATATATTTGGGATGTACTTGCTGACACCTATTTCTGTTGATCACCCTGAATTATCGTTTCCCAAAGGTCTTCTATTCAGTCAGTTTTTAGTAGATGTTGGAAAAGTAAAATGCAGATCTTTGACACAAAGATCATTCACAACAAATATAAATTTTAAAGTGTGGTGGTGCTAATACATTCCTTGGAAAAGGTAGTCTTAATTTTTTTACTGTGGAGAACTAGAATTTTTTCCTGGCTCTCTCAAAAGTGAATGTGATGAATAAACAACAGTAATTCCAATATAATAGTATTTAAACAAGAGTAAATAAATCTGAAGTAAACACCTGAAAAAGAAAATTTAAGCCCCAACAGCCCGTCTTTGATAAAGGTGAAGGAAGAGACATTGCTGATCAAGATTAAAACAATTGAAACCATCACACCTGCCTATAATAAATATCTGTTCTTTGTTCCTGTTTTGGCATCCACTTAAGTCCCTACCCTAAAATGTACAATTAGACATTACGGTTCAGGCTTTAGAGAGGTATTATACAACCTCACTGATGAACTGCTGAAATAGCCAGTGTGTGCCAGCCATTTAGAAACTAAAGGTATGGGAGCTCAAACCTCACTTTTTCTGGAAACTGCTAAAGCATATATAGAGAACAGAAGGGATAAAGCAAAGGCTGAATATTTTCTTGGGTGGTTTTCATCTGAATAAAAAAAAACCAAGTAAAGAAATATGAACTAAGAGTGTATCAGCAAAGGATAATTTAATGCAGTCAGAAGTACAGGAAGTTCCAATGGCCATTCCTTCTGAAATCCCTGTGGGCTGTCCACTTTGTCTAACTCCTTCTAGTTTTTATTGTAAACTATGCAAAACCCAAGCAAAGGCCACCACTTGAGCCCTAACATTCTCAAAGGAGGAAAAACCTGCCTCACACTCTTCTGGATATAATATAAACGGTTGATGCATGTGTGCCCTTTTTATCCCTACCTGAGGAATTTACCTATGATCTCTGTCTGCTGCACAGGTGTGACTTGGGACTTACCTACATTCTTACTAAGCTATTGACTTTGTCAGTTAGGCTTACCACAGTTAGCAACAAGGTAAAACCAGAATAGAAATTAAATTTTAAAAAGGGGGGTGGGGGGAATATAATAATCAAAACCTTTATTTCAGAGTCTAACAGACAAAATAATGTTTACACCCCTTCCCCATTTATATGTAAATCTAAAGCTTTCATATGGATATAACATTCACATACATCTATACAAATATTTCTGCAAGGTCTTTAAAATCTTAATTCTCTCTATTAAAGAGTAATTTATGTTGTTTGAGTATTAAGATAACAGAGCAAGAAATTGTAGAATGTTTAGATTAGAAAAGACCTTTAAGATCTAACCTTTAACCTAATACTACCAAGTCCACTAAACCATGTCCCTAAGCATGGTAGACTTCTAGGCATGGGTTTGGCTTCTTTGTTGATTGTTCCTATTCCTTCGTTTTAGCAAACACCCATTTTGTTAGCAGAAGTTACCTACAGCTTTGCAATTCTGTTTAGTGGAGTTTTTCTCCCTTTGAGTTTTTGCTGCCTTCTGCTGACTCAATATGGGAGAAGCACAGATAAGCTTTCTGAACAGCATATTCAACTTGAAGTAACAGAGGGTTATAGATAAGGAAATAAGTCTCTCTTGGTAAAGAAATTAATGTAGTGGAATGTAAACCCAGGAAAATTTATGATAAATTAGACTAAAGCAAATAAAACCTTTTGGATTAAAGAAAAATAAAGATGTTAAAGGGACATGACACAGTTTTATTCTAGCAGCAAGCTTATTAACATTTCTGGCTTAAAATGCTGTCCTCTACCAACTAATAAAAAGAGCCCATCTGTTACACACCAGGTAACTAAAGCTCATAAGGAAAAGTGCTTGGCAGAAGAAGCAACAAATCTGTCCAGTTAGTTGGAACTGGATTACGATACTAGAATTCTCCTATATTATAGCACTTTTTTGGTATTCCATATTAAAAATAATATAAATTAAACACACCAGTCCTATTGATCTATTAACATTCACGTTGCTTAGAGCATTTCTGAAATGTCTAATCTGATCTAACAGTAAAGATTTTAATCCTCTTTCTCACAACACATTTTAAACACAAAATAAAAGCATGGTAATTATAGGTATATTGGAGGAGCATAGTGGCTTCCTCTCACAAAAAGTAGGAACAACTTCTCAACTAATGACATTGTTACTGTTAATGCCATGTACTTCTAAAGCAATTTTGTCCTCCTTTCCTACCAAAATATATTCATATTGCATTAAAATAGTGGGTTTGGTAAAAATCAAAGCCCAGTCCTAATTTTTCATATCACTGATAATGTGTTCTCCATGTCTGTTAATACTCCTGGCTAATAGTGTAGGGAGACTCTGTTTAAGGGGACAATAGATTTATAGTCTACATTTCCTCATTCTTTTTTTCTATTTAAATTATTGTATTGACTAAATGAAAAGTTTTGTTAAGGCACTTGTGCATTATTATGCAATTTAAACTATTTTAAGCAGTTACACATTTTCTTGCTCTACCTCAACAACTGGATAAAACTTACATATTTCTCTTGTCAGTACAATAAAGGCTATTGGTACGTTCACTCATGCTGAAAGCTCTGCAACTGATAAAAGCTCAGCTAGTATTCATAGATGTCTCATGTGCCCCAGCTCACTTCTACTCCTCCTTGCAAACAGTGCTGCTGCAGGTAAGTTTTTCCCCTGTACTAGCAGAGTAGCAGGATCAGCCTTAGCGCTGGTAAAATGTCACCAGGTCTCTATAATCAGTAACTCAGAAAGAAATCAAAGGTAATTATAATTATTGATATTTAAGTATTAAGCTTAACATGTAGGCTAATGTGAATTACTCTTGGAAACAGAAAGTAATGCAAAACATCTTTTACAGGAGAGATAAAGGGCAGTTCCTTTTCTGTATCTAAAGGTCAATTTGCATAACATCAAAGAGTTAAAGCACTTACAAGATATATCTGTGAAAAACATAGTTTTTAAATCAGAAAGCATATATTTCTCATTGGTACCATTTTAAAATGATGATTGGTTAAATCATTATTACTAAGGCTTTACTTTTGAAATATAAACTAAACTAAATTCTACTCGAATACAGATATCCATAAATTCATTTGTGAAAGTTACAGAGTGGAGGCAAGAGGGACTCAGGCTGGACTATGTTTAGTAGTCCTATCTGTAACATTGCAATCAGCTCCACTTTGAGCAACATTCTTCAAATAATTTTAAATAAAACACATATTTAGTTGCACATTTTATAAATCCATCATTAAAAAGTTTTAACTTACGGTCTTTCTAAAAAAAAAATAATAAAAAGAGAAGAAAAAAAAAAGCCATGTCAGATTCCATTTCACAGTGTTTTAACTGGAAAAAAACCTGTCATAAAAGCTTAACTATAAAGACTTGAATGGTTGCACAGCTATTTAGAATTCCCCATGGAAAAAGGGCTGCACACCATTACCTGTAACTGCTTAGCTGAGGAAAAGTAACAACTTTGCATCCAAAAGAAACAGGGCATTTGAGACCTCGTGAAACAATATACATGCAATACTTGTATGAAATATGTGCCCCTTGCTTCTCATGGCTTATAACCTTGGTGTCACAAAGTAGAGGAGATCAGGCTCAGTCCTTCAGTATGGTGGCAGTAGCATCAAAGATTCACAGCATGTTTGCAACAGAGAAAGAAAACAGGTAGAAATGATAATTTAAAGAAAATAAACTGACAGCAGTAGGTCTTTCTTAAACATATATGCCCCCATTCTTCACAAGGTCAAGCACCTGTGATGAGAAACCTGGCAGTAGAGAAGTATCAATTGAAAGGTTAAGACTAAAACCCACTATTTTGATTCACATACTTATTTTTTGGCAGTTTCTTAGCAAAGTCTCTGGTGGTCCTTCTATTGTGGTCCTTCTCTTGGAACAGTAAGAGGTTGGCAAAATTTGTCACTTTATATGACATATATATAGATATAGGTATATATACACACACAACTCAAATTTCTATACCATATATGCTGTTGTGTAATGGATCCTTGTTTAAAATACATAAGGTGTAAACAATGTTACAAAGAGAGTTAAAAATGCCTTCGATTCCTTTCACAGATTTTAAAAGAACAAAGATGACTTCAAATCTCTCCTATTAATGATTTTTAGGTTTAAAAAAAAAAGAAAAAAGTTTGCACAGCAATAATTTAACCTTGCAGCTCCTCAGACTTGTTAAGGCCTCTGTGATACTGTCTTTGGGTTGTAGAGCACAATAGTGATGTGTATTACAATTTGACTTTACTACTTTTCACCAAAACTGAAAATTCCTGTGTTTGATTGAACTATCCCTTGGGATATAAGGTATTACAGAATAATACTTTCCCTTTTTTTGCATAAGCTTTTTGCGTAAGCTTTTCCAGCTTCCAAAAATATTGTTATTTAACAGCATTTTTGAGACACAGAAAAGCCTTTGGTGCTCTTGGTTCTGGGACAATGCCTGAACCAGCCATCTAGAGCTATTCAGCTCTAATTTTCTGACCTAGTGGTATATAATTCAACAGGTTTTGAAAGAATGCCATATCAGAAGACTTCCTACCCTACTAGATATGGAGTACCTTAAAAAAGGTAGTAACAGGTATCTGGTCAAGTCAGAGGAAGAACCTGAGGAGTTTGTTGGGGTATTTTTTTTCAGTTGGTTGGGTGTTTTTGTGTGTTTTTTGTTTGTTTTTGTGGGGTTTTTTGTTTGTTTTGTTTCATTTTGGTTTTTTACCCTGGATAAGCAGTCTCCCTGTACAAGATCTGAGCAATACTATCTGCTGCTACCTGCTATGCATGACAAACAAGTCTATTCAGCTGTTTCTGGGTTTCCTCTAGCTATATCAAAAGTTCACCTTAACAATTTCATGGTTCATTTCATAGAAAATTGAGAAAACATAACAGTTCAATATTAATTTGCTATTCCACAACATAATGGTTGCACTTTGAATTAAAACATGAATAATTTCCGTAATACCCTCTTTCCCAAAATTCTGAACTCTGGGACTGCAAGTGCGGAAGAATACATGATTGTTTATAGATGCTGGAGTAAGGGTTATTCTTGCTTGAGTATTATTCCTGAAATCTTAATGATTGGATAATTTTCAGCCGTAGACAAAGTTTTCTAAATGTTTTAAGCAGTTCATAGGATGGGTGGCACAATCACAGCCTCAGGAAGTGGTTAGAATCTTGAAAAATTGGGAAATGACACATTTGAATTGCACTGAAGCAATGCATAAATTTGACTTCTAAAGTCTAATTTAGTATGTACATGTGTATAGTCTCTTTGTGTTAGCCCTGTATATTAGGTGGAATGCTAGTTTTAATTTAGAAGTGTGGAGCTGAATTGTGAACGTAGCACTGTTTTTAAAGTTTTTGTCCAAACTCACATTAGCTGACTTGGAGCACTGGCATCATGGTACAAATCTCAGCAAAAATAGCAGACATGCTTTATCCAGTAATAAGAAAAATTATAAGCACTTTATGATAAACTTTAGGCAGTAAAACACAGGGATATTTTTTCTTTGAAAAAAATCTACACAAAGTTATTAAGGTCAGTTTGACTTGCAGATAAATGTCTCAAGGATAGTCCAAATCTGTCCACAAGACATAGCATTTTTCCTGTAGTTGCAATTCATCCATTTTCAAATTTTTAGATCAATTACATATTTTACCATGCACATAGATAAAAAAAACCCCAATAAATCTAAATCTAGAACAATAAAAGTTAATTCAATTTTTCTCCAAGTACTTGACTTAACATTTATTTTGTCAGAATTCTTCATCCTGTTAAAATGCTCATGCAGGGAGCACAACAGTATAAATACATAAATTTACAGTAGTTACCCAATGCATTTTTCAGCCTCCTCTTGGGATAATCCTGTTATCTTGTTCTCTGACAGATGTTGGTGGGAAACATGAGCTAACTCTTTGTGCTGATCAAAGATGACTCATACTATAAACCCCCTGTATCCAGCTCTGATGTGCTCTCCAGGTCGTAACTCTGTCTGTCAGGGTGAAGATTATACTGTGTAACAAACAGCTACCTACAGCATAAACCTCTTTCAGTTCCTGAGAAATAGAAACTGGTTTTAAATCTTGCACGTGTGATAAGAGTAGACTTCTTGAGAAAGTTAACTGAAGTTTAACATTTTTTTTCTACATTCTCTGAACAAACATAAAATAAAATGGACCTAGAGGTTAATTATGACTTACTTTATTTTTCTTCCTGACTGTAACCTTGTAAAAACATTCTGTTAAGAGTTGCAAGAACATGACACATTTAATTTCATCACATGGATTGCTTCAAACAAACTGTTTTGAAGGAGAGGTGTATTTTTCTGTTGGTGTTTGAAATGATTTACTTTTTTGATGGCTTATAAGTATTTTTCTCTTAGTCTCACCTTACACAAAGCCTCATGGAAAAGTGATTAGAAGTACTGTAATTAAGATCCGTTTGGGCTTTTTTACACTGTAGGATTTTTTTTTTTTTTCCCCTGTTATTTGTTCCAGACTCAAGTAAGATTTTACCTTGAATCTCCCTCCCCTGTACTGTGCATGTATGACTTTGGGAACCATGTTCACGCTTCATTTTCATGTCTCTGTAGTGGATATGGATAATTCCTCAATATACTATCCCAGAGATCTCTTGTCCACTGTAGTCTCTCATATTATCTTTCTTTTTACCCATAGTCTAAGCTGGGCAGGGGAAAGCTTTCAAGATGAAGTATGGACTGTAAGAGCTTGAATGGTAGTTATTACTCTTACTATAGCTGTTCAAAATACTCATTCAGGAAGTCCTCTTAACTGTTTGAGATTCGTAGACTTCCTATATTTTGGATGTCTGTCCTCCACTTTTTTTCAGATAGCTTTGTACTTAAAAGTCAAGAAATAGATTGGTTCTTAGGTTCTTAAACCATCTCTTTCGAGATATGCTCCTCAAAAGTCATTCACCTTTAACTTTTATTTATTTTCTCCTGTTTCTGTTTTTGACCTGTGAATGTGTCTTAGAAGCAGCAGTCCTAGTTATGTAGAGAAAAGAATTTTGGGTATTGCAGCCTTCCAATAGCTGAAGAGAGTGTATAAACAGGAGGGGAATCAACTTTTTGAAAAGGTAGACAATGGGAGGAGAAGGGGGAATGGATTAAGTTTTAGATTACATATTAGGAGGAAGTTTATTACAGAATGAGTGGTAAGGTGCTGGAACGGGCTGCCCAGAGAGGTAGTGGATGCCCGTCCCTGGAAGTGTTCAAGGCCAGGTTGGATGTGGCCCTGGGCAACCTAGTGTAGATCCAGGCCTGGAGGTTGGTGGCCCTACCTGTGGTGGGGGGTTGGAACTCAGTGGTCCTTGGGGTCTCTTCCAACCCAGAACATTCTATGATTCTATGAATACCTGGTCCTTCTTCAAATCATTCATGCAGAACAAAATAGAACTTTTTTGAAGTGTTTATATATGGATTGCAATTCATATGTTTTTAGTTATCTTGGGGGTTTTTTTGTTTGGTTTTTCTTTCTCTTTTTTGTCAGTTTTGTCTGATGTAAGAGGCAAACCTTGTGGAGCAGCAAGTTCTCACTGCTTTAGCATACTGTGCTGCTTTTGGCTGTGGTAGAGTTAATTTTCTTCATAGTGGCTAGTCTGGTGCCATATTTTGAAACTGTGCTGAAAGCAGTCTTGATAACACAGGGATGTTTTGGCTATTGCTGAGCAATGCTTACACAGAACCAAGGTCTTTTCTGCTTCTCATACCACCCTGCCAGTGAGTAAGCTGGGGGGTGCATAAGAAACTGCGAGGAGACACAACTGGGACAGCTGACCCCAACTGACCAAAGGGCAACATGCTCAGTTTTCTAGTGGTCACAGAGTGTTGCCTTGCCTGCCTTTGCCTTGTGAAATTTTGTGAATGGCCACACATTATGCTTGACTTAGCATAAATGAATCTGTAATAGCACACAGCTGTATTTCAGCTGTTCATTTAGTATTTCTTCCTTTTCCACTTCTGCTTTCTTTTATGCACAACAACGTTTATGTAGGATTGCTTTTTTGGGTTTTAGTTTATTTATTTTCATCCAAGAATCATCTCACATCCCTTTGGAAAACATTGCTTAATAAAGACTGAGAAATTAAAAGTATGAGAAAGTTAAGGAAAAGTCATCGTCAGTATAGATTAATAAAGTAGAACAACAACATGCTAAGAAAAAGGATTTTGTAAAAGCACTTTATGAGTTTCAAGGGATGATAGCTGAACATGAATAATCAAGTCTTCATATATTTATACCTTCTGTTTGATTAATGACTGAAGGGTAATTGAACACATATCAAAAAAATATGAGGAAACACTTTATAACTGTTTCATGTAATTTACTAAAAGCTTATATAGCTGCAAAGTATTATTTGTCCAACCATGTTCCCCAGTAGGTTAACTGAGAGGTTTCCTAGGTGTTGGTCAGAATGAAATTTATGCTCTTATCAAGAATGTTAAATTCTTTTAAAGCTGTAAAATAGCAAATAAAAGTGGCAATGGATTTTAATGGGATTTATTTCTCTTCTGGGTAATGTATCTTCTTTTATTCATGTCAAATTTTAGGCTTAAGAGATACCTTTATGATTCAGAAACATGCAAGACTGAGTATGCCACAGTAATAGACCCTTGTTTTACCTGATAGAAACTTTTTAAACATACAGAGCTCTCATACAGATGAGTTTGTATACACATATAACACTCTATGTATACATTTGTAACATTCAATTATTCATTACATGTGTTACTTATGATATATAAGTTGTTTTGCTATTATTTTTTAAATTTGCTCAGATCAGTCTATATTCTAACACACAGTGATTTATAGCTTTTGTTCTCTGCATCAATTTTGATACTATAGACCATAATATAGCATGGCAGATTTTAGGATGCAGCGTCACTGAAATATGATGCTGGAAGCCTTGCACAATCAAGGCATTTTACCGAAAAGCAAGTTGTGGGAAGATCTCTGTACCTTGATATTTTATCTCTTCACTGTGTTCAGTCATTGCAAAGGGTGTGTTTATTTTAATTGAAAAATGGCATTCCTCCTTCTGGAACCATGAAAAGGTTTGATCTGTGTAAAGTATGGGTGGTGCTGAGAGAGGAGTATTCCTTGGTGAAAAATCACTTCACCTTCTCCTATCATGAACAGACAGTATGTATAGGGATTTTTTCAACAGCCAATGAATGAACAGGGTAAATAATCTGCCATTGCCTGATAATACAAAGAGATCTCTCTACTTTTTCATCCTCCTGAAGTTTATTTCTATTTTTTGATCCTGCATCTGCAGTTAGTCAATAGGATTTTTCCTTTTCCTTCGAGTACCACACTTTATTACAGAAAAATGTATAACAGTGCTATAAGTTCAAAATGACATCGAATCATAGTGCTCAGTGGGAGGTTTAGTGCATTTCTATGGAGCAGAACTGTTTCTGTTGTATATGTGCAATTAATGAAGAGAAACCAAAATAAAATGAGACCAGTGTGGGTAATAAAATCTCTCCTACCTGTGTACTAACTCACTAACATTGCTGTTCTGAAAGTCATGTTCTGGAGGTGCTGAACTAAAAGGAAGACAATTCTGAAACTAAGGATCATTGTATAACGTTGAATGAAGGTCACAATTTCCTTCCTTTTCATGGTCAGTGATACTTCCAACTAAAGATAATTATGCGAGCCTGTGCGAAACAGCAGCGATACTTTTTACTCCAGAGCAGTAAGGTCAAAACAGCATAGAAGTATTCTCAAATTATGAGCTATTAGAATAATTTGCTGCTGTCTTTGCTGACCCAATTTTAAGTGTTCTTGAAAAGTGCATCCAAAAATAGAGACTTTCATCTTTGAGTGAAGGATTGGGATAGCATATTCTCCCACCTAATGTTGGTTTTGGTTGCAGGTTTAAAGCTGGGACTCAGCAGCACTTCCTACTTTCATAATAAGTAGATGCTGCCAGTATGTAAACTGTTTAGGTACTATGTTCCTTAATGAGATGATAGCCTAGATGGGACAGATTGTTTTTGCTTCCTCCTTTACCTAGGTTATTTGCATTGAATAAGATAATCAACTATTTTTTTTCTTCTCAATTTGTCAAAACACATGAAACAAATAATCTTAACTAGCTAAATAGTGCTAATTTCTGCTCTGAAATAGCAGTCAGATTAGATTTCTTAACACTGGATCTACAGCAAGTAATGTTTTGCTTTTAAGATTGATTTTTCTAGTTATATAAAGTGTAATAACATAATTAACGAAATATTATAGAAATTAAGCCTAATTCAAGCAAAATCAAAATTGTCTCCTTATAAGTAACTTTTCCATTGCCAAGAAATAAAATATACATTCATGGTGGCTTTATTTCATCTTATGTTGTAAGCTTACTATAAAGGTAAATGTGTCAAAAAGTCATGAAGAGTTAGCTTGTTTAGGTTAAAACTGGACATATTTGATGTATTATTAACATAATCAATATTTTACTATATTTTAATTCCACAAGTGCTTAATCAGGGGTCTATTATAAATCCAGAGCAACAAATAACAGCAGGAAAAAAATACCAGGAAGAAATAAAGCAAACTTATCATAAAATATCAACTAAAACATAGCTAATCCATCAGCACACTCTCCTTACATCCCTCTTGCCATTTATGCACTCGTTAGCTAGATGAAAAATCCATCCTAGATCCTTCTTTCCTGAGAGAGGCAAAAGGTCATCAGATCATAGTTTACCACAGACAGCAGTGACTGGAGTTTTGATACATATAACTCTGCTAAGTGGATTTACAAATTTTAGAAACTTTGGATCATCTCCCAGCAAACTCCTATCTGCAGAGGCAGTTCAGAAATATCTAAAAGCTGAAATCTAAACTCATCCACCTAACTCTGAAACTGATCACTGTCCAGGTAAGCATGCTTAAATTAGTCCAGACCTTGGACCATGCTCACATAGCCATACTGGTTTCAGCATTTGAATTATTATTTGAAGATTATTTTCTGTGCCATGCACAGTGCTCTGTAAAGTGCTTTTGGATAACTAAACAATGCAGCATTGACAGATGTAGACATGATTCTGTGATTCTATGATTCTATGTTGTAAGCAACCAAAGAAAAAGGTCTAACTTTTGAAAGCATCCTTAATAACTTTACAAATTAGATATTACATAGCATTCTTTTCTGTTATTTTGTCCTTGAGGGTTTTCATTATGTACCCAAACATGACAGTAACCCCAACATGACAGTAATCGTAAACATGTGATATTTCATCTTCTGTTATAAAAGATGAGAATTAAAACATTCAATGTAGAGAATAGATGTGCATCACATTAACAGAAATTCTTCAGGAGGGGGAATAAAAGAAAAAAGAGAAAAGTTGATTAGAAAGAGATATCACTTTTATATGCATTTTTTTTTATTAATTAAAAAAATTATTTACATTTCATAGCATTTATCTCATTGGTGACTTGTAAAAACTCTGCAAATGAAAATGTTAAAAATGTTAAAAAGAAATGGCCCTAAAATGAAACCCCAGGGAACCCCACTAGTTACTGGCTGCCAGCCAGATGTAACCCCATTTACTGTCACCCTCTGGGCCCGACCCTTCAGCCAATTGCCCACCCAGTGCACCTATAGCTTTGTCTAGTTGTATGCTGGACATCTTGCCCAGCAAGTTACTGTGAGACACAGTATTAAAAGCTGTACTGAAAGCCAAACAAAATAACATCAACTGTCTTCACTTGGTCAATCAGCTGGATGACCTTGTCATAAAAGGAAATCAGATTGAATAGACAGGGCCTTTGTCTTCTGAACCCATGTTGGCTGTGACCAATGACTGGGTTACCTTTTAGGTGTTTTTCAGTAACTCCCAGCTTTATTTTGTTGTGTTATATTTTACAGGTACTTGATACCTAAAATATTTAATATTTGTTTGTTTGTTTGCTTTTTGATTTCATCCTGTCAAAAGTACATTTCTATGATAAAATATTTGTGGAATTAATATATTCTGTTTTCACAAATACCTTTTTCATTTGTTTCATGTGCTTAAGGGATATATCTACTTGATCAATCTTTACAGTTTTTCCTGATCATTTTAAGTTACCACTTTCACAGTGAAATATTTAAATCATGATGGTAAAGTATGTTTATTTGTAAATCAAAGACTTGTGTGTAGCTCATGAAAATAAGTAATCTGGATTTGTTTAGAGCAATGTACTTGTGTTCTGGTAACTATGGCAGCACAGTGAGAGTTGCATAACTTTTCTTAAGACTTGGGGAAAATACTTCTCTAAGTAGATCAGAACTGGATCTCTACTGTTGCCCACAACTTTCGATTTTTACTTTATTTTTTTAAAATTCTACTCATAACTTGTTCAGCAAATACATTCAGTTGGCTCAAAGACAAATAGACTGAAAAATAGCTTCAGGGTTTTCAGTGGTGGGGCATAGAAGCTAATTTTTGAACATGAATTATACAGCTGGTAGCTGTGACAGCCTGAAGAAAGAAAAGCCATGCCACAGTCATGCTCCACATAGGTCATTTGTTTTACTGAGGCTTTGTATGCTACTTTAATGCTACCACCTGAATGCCAAAAAGTCCAGTGCCCCATGAAATGCTCCTTCCTTGCATACCTCTGGGGGTGGAAATGAGGTTCAGAAAACAGCTTTTAAGTAGTTTTCAAAAAAACCCCAACCAAACAGGCATTTTTTTGCTCTTTCTCTTCCCATTTCCTGCTTCCATGGGTGTGCGTATTGAAGTACTCATGCGCTGACAAGTCTGAGTCTGTGCAGTTGCAGAAGGAGTTCTAACATGGTACCTTAATAGCTGTTTCCAGTACCACCAAAAAGCAAATGTTGTTACGCCAGGGTTCAGTGGGGATGGCAAACAACCAGCTGGACAACCCCTTGTTTCCCTGTTTCCCTTTCTGTGATTTGGGATAGTGTCAATACTTGTTTATTTTTAAAAAATATCAAATGGAAATTAGTCATCCCATTCCAGTTCTGGACCATCAACTATATATATATATCTTTTCTTAAATATGTTTCTTCTGAGGTGCCCCTACCACAGCTGTAGGGCTGAGCCATGCCCTGTTGTGGGTGGAACCAACTGTGACCAGCACAGGGCAGCCCTGGCCTTTCCTCACAGCAGCCACCCTGCACTCCCCCTTGCTGGTGTCTGGGTAATGGGAAAGCAATACATTTCTTAAGTTACACACAACAGCCATGACATTTCATTTGTTTATTCATGCTGTGTTTCATTTTTCATTTTACCCTGCTATGTGTAGTGATTTTAGGTTGTTTGTATTTCAAGCTAAATGGAGAACGGTGGGTGGTCCTGTGCATTTTGGGGTGATATATAGTACCTACCCATTTTGCTGCAAGAAAGATGTGACTTCCTTCCCAGTGACCCTTGGAAATGTGTGATACAATATGAATGCAGGCTAGAGGTGATGAGAACTGCTGCTGTTCCATTTCTGTAGCTGCCTCTCTACTGTTCACCCACCATACTAGGGGTTCTAGGCATCAGAGCCCATGGGATATGCAACGAAGAACAAATCTTATTTTTTGTGCAGGCAGAAAAATAATAAACAAAACCCCCCTACTATTGGGAAAAGGGGAAGGCACCTTCACGTCTTCAGTTATGGTTACTTGGTCCTCTAACTAGGTTAAATAATCTTGTGAATTATTTTCTGCTTTCACCAATGGCAGGGGCCCATAAAGATCATACTGAGCAATCATGGGGTGATATGCTAAATTCATTTTCTTTATATTAAGCCATCTGAATCATTTCAGAAGCATTTGCCACTCTGCTACCAGTGGTTATGGCCACTACTGCTGCCTCTGGTGTGGCAATACCAGCCACAAATACTTCTGGCGGTGCTGGTCTCTGCCTTCTTCACTGCCTTCCCCCCCCTCAGCTATGGGACAATTTAAAAAAAGACTTAAATCCCAGTTTCAGTGGGTCCTTATATTTCAAAGACAATTATGATAGTTTTTCCAGCAGAATATAGTTCATCTTTTGTACAGTGTGAGTAAAGACATGCAGGACATAATATTTGCTGCTAATTATTCTTGGATATCTCTGGCTAACTATAAGATCATAGAATCATAGAATGAGTTAGGTTGGAAAGGACCTTTAAAGATCATCTAGTCCAACCCCCTTGCCAGGGGCAGGGCATCTTCACTAGAGCAGTTTGCTCAGAGCCCCATCCAGCTTGATCTCGAATTAATGTTTCCAGGGATGGGGCATCTGCCACCTCTCTGGGTAACCTGTTGCAGTGCTTCACCAACCTCACAGTAAAAAAATCTCTTTATACATCTCAATTCTGAAAGTAACTGCATTTCCATTTAAAGGAGCTGAAATACATTGTCATAAAGATTTGGAATGTTGTGTGTTGCTTTTTTATGGCTCAATTCAATTAGTGCTGTGGTTATTTTGCCTGCCTGATATAACTGTATAAACAGATGTCAAATAACATATCCCAATGTCGAGCCGTTTTGTTTATTAGTGTGGGGGTCCACTGTCCTACAAATCCTAACACAGTAGTGAAATATGATTGCTTTAATGACAGCCTAACTAGATCTTGCTTTCTTTTGTCAAAGCAATGGAATCAGCTTTTCACATCGGTACTCCACATTTGATTCATATTTCTATTTAACACCTGGAGGCTGTCATGGGTGAAATGAGACTTGTCAACCTCAGAAAGAGGAGCAAGTATTCATCTCTAAAGTGATCTCAAAATGAAATTCTTGTTTTTAAGAAACTCTGGGAGGGGCAACAAGATTACAGAATATCTCTTTCAAGTTATCTAGGGAAAAGCATAATGACTTTGGAATTCATTTTTGTGCTGAGCTAGCTTCAAAAGGCTAACACACCCTATTTGATCATTTCTGTCAATTAATTACCATGAGCTGCGTTTTACACAGATGTAAAGCTCTAATGTTAGCTGGAAATGGGACGGTGATATGAATGAAATACACTGAAATGTATGTTGGACTAGTTTAGAGAGACCAGGGATACTCTTCCATAAAGTTGGAAGATTTAAGAGAATTTTTACTAGCACACATCTTAGATTGGCACGGTCCTTAGGAGCACTATTCAAAATATATAAAAAGTTAATTAAATTCCTAGTTGATTTAATAATACCATCATATTACATGTAATGACAGAATATATGAATTGATCCATAAAACAACTATTTTAACTGTGATTGAAAAAAACCCACCCAACAGAGCAGGTCATCTCAACGGTATATCTTACACCCACAACGGTGGCTGTAAAGAGATAGATCTTTTAATTCATTTGGGAAACATGTTTTAATGAATAAATGATCTTTCAACTCTATCAGCTGTAAACAGCTTCAAGGAAGGCATAGTGATTTTTAAAAAACAATTAATGGGCAACACCTCAAAAAAGAAGGCTTTGTTTTTCTCTCCCTTTTGCACTGGGACAAAAACATTGCTTATTCAAAGACTGTCTCACTTTACTTGCACTGTGAGGACCAGAATATATTTGAAGCACCAAGATGACCCCTTTGCCCCTTTCCCTCAAGAATTAACAGATTGACATGAATAAGTCGCTGACTCTGTGTAAGAAAGAGGGAAAGGAATTATGAATTATCAGTTTGACATTTCACCTGAATAAACAGACCTGCCAGAATGATTGAGTTTACATATTCAAGAGAGGCATGTGTATCTGACACATAGATGCCATAGAAAATTGTGATAAATTACTTAGGGTTTTTTTTTTAATATTATTATTGTCATAGTGAGAATAGGAGGGAACGTGTTGCAGCTGACATCCACCCTGCTAGTCTCAATGAAGGGGAGAAAAGAGCCATGGTGAAGTAGTGTTTTAAATGTTTGTGCTATATTTCAAAGATACCCAGAGACTGAGACACTGTATAAAGCTGCACATCACTGTGTACAAAGGGAAAGTATTTATTTTGACTTTTTTAACTTAATTTCCCTATAATTGAGCCTTTAACCAAATTAGAAAAAAATGTTGGAGTATGTATTTGTATCTGGAGAAATGTTCCGCTCTGAGGTTTTTCACTTATTTAGGATATGGTGGTTTTCTCTTTTTGAATACTGTCCCTAATTAAAGCAGTTATAGACAGACAATTTAGGACACAAGACATTCAGTTTTATTTAAAGTAGGCTCTGAGCTACTCTATGTAAAAATGAGGACAAATTATGTGCTGCAGCTATTCTAGTTCTTGCACATTGGTTTGAAAAGCAGAATTCTGATTTTTGAAGTAGTATCATAAGATCCACTCTGAAGATTCATGGTATTCAAGTGCCAGTTTAGGTTATCTTGACAGATACCGGAGACTTTCAAGTGAGAAATACAAACAACTACCTTGTTTTGGTTTTTTGTTGTTGTTGTTCCTTGTGTTTTCGTTTGTGGGATTTTTGGTGGTTTTGTTGTTGTTGAGTTTTTTAATTTATTTTTTTTAAATTCCCCCCACCCCCCCAATCAAATCTGGAATAAGTGTTAGGAAATTGTGTAAGAACATGTGGTTAAAAGAAAAAAATGGTGTTGAGTTTTCTGGTATGGTCCTTATACAAAATACCATACATTTCCTTCTGTTTACATACAATGTCACAGACATTTTCATTGAGTAGGAGGCCAAAAAGTGCATATGGGAATATAGCTACTGCAAAAAACAAAACCAAACCAAAACAAAAAAACCCAACCAAAACAAAAAACACAAACAAACAAACACTCACACACACACACACACACACACCCTCCAAAACCCTCTCTCTGGAGTTAAGGATTTTATAGGAATTTTTCAGAAAATGCTACATTTTACTAAGCATTCACAATTCTGAAGACCCTCCTGGAATGAGACACTTGAAGTGGAGATTAGTAGTGTCTCTAAATAAGCATAGGCAGATCAGCAGGACAAAAGAACATATAGTCTCCCTTCTGAACAGATGTACTTTAATGTAAAAAAAAAAAAAAAGAGAAGTAAATGGCCATGATCAACTTCTGGTTTAAGCCCTCTGTATTTAGAAGATAAGATGACCACTGTTTATAGATTTGACTTACAGAACTTTAACTCCCATAATACAGAGTTTAGTTGGCATGCAGTTGCTTCATTTCTTGGGAGGATTGTGCATCCTTTACACTAACTGAAGCTAGCGACTTTGTATTTATTCAAGCCAGTTAAATACAGTTCTTACAATGTCAGCACTGCACTTCAATCATACACACTACCATGTAGTGTAGGTTTAGCCCTTGAAACTTTATTTATGTCTATACATGTAATTATTTATTTAATAAGTGAATAAAATTTGTCTTTTGTTGAAAAAATGCCACTAAAACTATTAACTGAAGTATTAAGCTCAGAAATAATTTCTTTAAAATTAGCACCTTTGTTCTGTTAAATTGTCCATCTTTGGAATGTCTGATCTCTTTCTTTTCCACCTGAAACAGGAGATAAGCACTTATTAACAGGTTCAGTCTCTTACTGACCCTTTTTATGATTATAGTATGATGATCATTTTGTTTCAGACAAGTAGAGCAAATGCTTTGCTCAATTTCACCCATAAACATAATCAGTGAAAAGACTGAAATGTTAATGTTCATGCTGTTTAAGATATAGACTGCAATTCAGTTCTGTCACAGTAAGCATATTTGCCCTCACATTGCCTGTGTATCACAGTGATCATATCTGCTAACCCTGTTAAACACCAATTTACAGGAATTCTCATAGTTTTTCTTTTAGTATCAGAACATTATTTCCTCCAGCAGGGTGAAAAATGCAACTCCTACTCCATATTCTGAGTCACTGACAGTTTTCTCTTCTAATCTTGTTCATCAGAGGTGTTAGAAAGATCTATTCTTAAGAACTGGAAAAAACCCATTGTCTTACCAGCATTCAGGAACACTAGAACAAATAGTGAAAAATAATAAAACAATTTAAAAAAAAAAAAAAAAAAAAAAGAGTGATGTAGGAGAAAAACTATTTAACCATCTGCAGATCATAGTTCTGTTCACTTTCTCCTGGATGAATAGCAAAGTAAATTGTGGCCAGTATGCACTGCTTAGTAATTAAGAAAGATACAAATATCATCCTTGTATGTTCTTCTGTGTCCTCCAGGGAGCCAACAGATTCTGCAGAGAGAACAAAAGAACAATAATACAGAAATTCTAAATCATTAACTATGTGTGGCTAGTTAGAGTGAATTAAAAAGAATGGATGAGGTCAGTGGTCATAGAAATGGGCTCCAGCTCTGAAGAGGATTCTGAGCTTGTGTTGTGCTTACTCTTGCTCTGTTGTGTGATTTATTTCAATTGAGCCACCCATTCAACACAATATAGAAACCTTAAACAAGCTTCAGTCTTTACCAGTCTTGTCTGCGGAAACGCTTGGGTTTACTTTGATGCATGGGCTTATCCTTTTCCCTTGAAAATCTGTTTTAATTTCAGCAGCAGAGAACTTGGTCACAAGCTTCCATGTTCTAAGTAGTTTTCATGTAAGTTGTGGTCCTAAGTAATGTGCTCAAAGCCCCTGAAAAATGGCAGAGGAAAGCCACAGAACTGATTTTGTATGTATCAGGTTTTATTTTCTATATCAACAGCTCCACCGTGGTAGATCATCCCATACTTCTTTTTGAATTTTAAGATAATTCTTAAAGTCAAAACCTATATGACAGAATTCTGCAAGTTCTGGGGAAAAAAAAAAAAACAAAAACACAAAAATAACCCAAAACAACAAAGAAACAAATAAAAAACCCCAAAACATAATATATATACAGACATAGTTAAGGCAATCCTAAAGGTTGTACTGAAAAATGAGATTAGCAGTGCAGTATGTGCATGGTTGTTTTGTTACCTCTGCAGATTTGTTACATGATGCTAAACACTTTACTTTGAAAAGCCAACCAAATATTTCATATCAGTTACCAGAGTAAAAAATACAGCTATTGCCTTGATTGACAAATGTATATTAAATAACTAAATAAATGAGAATATTATTTAAACACAGTGATTTTAACCATTATTGATACTAAAAAAAAAAAAGAAATTTCTAGTAACCCTAGGATATATTGCAGAAATGGCAATGCTCAGTGAGATACTAGGTAGCTATTTTTAAGGGAAAAGAGACTGCCTTGTGAATCAGTAAAATATGTTATAAAGTGCCAGTATATTTACAAGTAAATAGCATTGTAGGGTGAGTTTATAACCTGACACTGGTGAAAAATGGAATTTTCCGAACTTCTAAGCCACCAAGACAAAGCAACATGTTGGGTTTATTTCTTTTGAAAAGAATGCTTCTGGATATCCCATAAAATTGCTCTTTACTACTGACTCTTCATCAGCTCTGTTGTTTCAAAGTAAATTACTGAATTTCCTACGTTTCTGAATGAAGTGGTACTGGAAAAAGAAACAACCCTGTTTACTCTGAGCTGTGTATTTAAGCCTTACACATAGCTTATATTTTTGTCTGCAAAGGACAAATGTATAATGATAATTTCATTTTCATGACATTTCTTAGCTTTTCCTCCCGTCATGTGGAAAATAAATTATAATGTATTTAATTTATTTTTTTCCAGCATTTGCCTATTAGATAAAATCCTGCATCCTCCATCATTCCTGATATTTTATTTGTTGATTTGAGTCATGGGTTTCCATTTCCTTGTATTTGAGTATTATATAATGCTAAGAGAGTAAAATACTTTCTTGTGACAGGAGAGAAATGCTTTGCAGTCAAAATGTGGTGTTTGCAATTGCTGCAGAAGTATCGTAATCTGCAGCAACTCATGAAATAACAATGAAATCCAATGTACAGTGTAAAAACTAATGACTAAGGAGATTACAATAGTTTTATATTAATATCTTTAATAGGTGAGCATTAAATAGTTTCACTGTGAGTAATGTATTTGTACTGGTTCCCCGTCTTCCCCTTACAACCTTGAGCAATATAAAGATATGCTATAGATCATTATTTAAATATTGTGATTAATAAAGGGAAAATATTTTTAAATTGGTATCTTCCATAAATCATAAATTCAAATGAAAAGACAAAATTGGGCTTGTACACTTTCAGGCTTCTGTTCAGGCAAGTCTTGAGTGATAGATTTTGCAATGTTAACGTACTCTCAGTATAGTTTATGGTCTCGATTTCTTAATTAAAAGCAAGCATAATGTAAACTTACAGATTCCATCTGCTGGAACTGTATTGAAGTATTGATGAGTGAATTTCACTCACTGGAAAATTGCAGCTTTTTGGAGCCATCAGAATTTTCTCCTCTTACCTTAGCAGTACCTGTTTGCAATAGTAGCTTCTTCTGGACTGTCAGTTGAAGGAAATTGGACACATGCTTTCAGCGTGGTTGACTTGGTTTTTGCAAGCTCAGCTAGCTGTTCCTAAGGTCTGATGAATTCAACACCTGTGAAAATCTGGTGCTTGCAGTTATCAAAGGAGTCTCCAACTTTCATGATACAGTTTTATCTTTAATGAGCCAAGCAGTATCTCGGGAGGTTTGCGTAACTGCCCGTGCGTTGTTGAAGACCATGACCAGCTTCCGCCCTCCTCCCCACCAAGTGTAATTGGTGAATGCCTCTGATTGTGAACTGTAGTTCTTGTGTGACTTGTAGGAATTTCCCTATAGAAATGGAATATCATGCTTCCAAATATATTCTAATTTATAGGGGAAATATATTTATTTTACTGCTAAAATAAAAATTGATCCTTTCACCTAAGTATTTGACAAATTCTCCCCATGATTTCTAAATGTGGATTTTCTTTGGTATGCAAAAGTCAATTTAGTTTTTCTTTTTCTATTAATTTTTTGGTGGGTTTTTTATTTTGCCTCTAGAAAAAGGTAAATACAAAACCAAATGTTGTTTTGACTGAGCAGGCTCTTTGCAACACAGAAAAGCTGTACTAATAAGCTCCCAGACTGAAAACTGTGCATCTGCTATGCCTTAAGTTGTTTCATTAAGGTGAAACCTCATATTCAGCTGCTGAAAACAGACATGGATACAAAAGAGAGTTGGTGAAGTTCCCCTGGGAAACCAAAACAGAACAAAATCAAGTGAGAAAAAAAAAAACCACCTTTTTTTTTTTTAAATGTTGTTTCAAGAATGGGCAAAACCACCACTGGATTTATGTAAGGGAAACTATTCTCAGGCTGTGTAATCACTAAGGAATAACAAGGATAAGTGGGACATACCAGCAATTCTGGTTATAACAAGAATAAGGCTACTGAGAGAAGACACCAGATGCTGGAGAAAGGAGTGTTATAAATATTTTGGTAAACTACAGATACCCTGTATTTTAACTAAGTGTTGACAGCTGCAATCTACTGGGATGATTATTTCCCAATGTGTGAAAGTGATACAGTGTATTTAAAAAAAATAAAAGTAAAAGGATTATCTTTAGCACAAAAACATGACAGGGCAGGGGTTTTTTTACTAGTTTCTGTCGCAGAAAGAAATATTATTTCTTTTTTATCTGACTTTTTAGAGGAAAAGGGGTGGTTAAACTTTTCTTACAAATTTTTGAACTAAAATATTTTTGCAGTGGGAAACGCTGGAGATTCACTTTTAAATGAAATCTGGCAGCTCCCTATGAAAAAAAAATAACAAAGGCAAACTGCATGGCTTGGGGTAAGGACAGTTTATGGGACAGCAAAGGGAAAGGAAAATAATAATGAGAAGACTTACAACAAAACATACAAAACTGGTGATAAACAGTTCAGTTTCTCATCAAACTGCACAACTCAGACCGTACAGCTCAGAGCTGTCCCAAAGCCAGACTGTCCCCAAGCTGCATGTCCTGGAGCTGGTCCACCCCTCCCCAACTAGCCCCCTTTTATAGTGAGCATGATGTCATATCTATGGAATACCCCCTTTAGGTATTATTCAGCATGTGTCACCTCCTCCTCTGGTGACATCCCGAAATCTTTGCCTTCTGGCCAGTCTGTGATCACTTCCAGGATTCCTGGGTGTTTGGGGTTTCCTGTTTGAGCCCACTGTGTGATCAGTGCAACCCACTTGCTCCACGTAGAATTGGTGGCATGGTGTGTAGAACGGACCCTCCCTTTGAACATCCAGGGCAGCACTGGCAGTCGGGGTGCCAGGAGGAGCTGGGTTTCAGTTCTAATCACTTCCGAGGCAGCTCATACCCCTTCATATGCTGCCAGTATTTCCTTTTCTGTTGGCGCGTAACGGGCCTCGGATCCTCTGTAGCCCCAATTCCAAAATCCCAGTGGTCGACCTCAAGTCTCCCCTGATGTTTTCTGCCAGAGACTCTGGGTAGGGACATTCTCCTTGGCTGTGGTGGAGAGCACATTTTTAATGTCTGGTCCTGTAGTTGTTTGTGAGTAAATTTCCAAACCATTGGGGGTGAGTTTTCTAAATACCTGCCCATATTCTCACACATGCCAGGATGGGAGTAACTGACATTTTAGAGCAGATGCAGCAAAACATAGGGCAGAAAAACTTATTTAGTTATTTTTGCCTGTGAATGTATTTGTGGATTAAAGCATTTGTCTCTAAAAGCTTTTTTTAAATCCTTTTTATCCATTAATTCTAACTTTCTAAATTCAAAACAACCCCAGTATACTCAGTCCTTTTATACAATGATATTTTTTATAACTTTTCTCCATATACTGTCATGCCAAAATATTAAGTGCATTTTTTGTTTTTATTTTCCAGCCACTACATTATTCATTGCTATGTGAAACAAGTAATTCCTAATACACAGGATAAAGAATAATTGAAATGTTTTGGTGTCACTTTTGAAGCCATGTCTAGATCTGTTAGGGTTTGTTTGGGGTTTTTTTGTTTTTTGTTGTTTTTTTTTTTAATAAGAATGAACCTTTTCAAAAATTCCCATGTAAATAAATGTAAATCTAAGGAGCTTAACAAATAATCAAGATGTGGCTCTAATACATTAATGAATGCATCTGTTAGCTTATTTCACCTATATACTGTCATTGCACATGTGTGACTTGTTGGATGGATAGAGGTTGATATTTACATGTGTCACCTTTTATTTTCATCCAAATGGAGAGATAAAGTACTCATTCATTCTAAAGTCTTGTTCAGTTTACAAACTTGTCAGTCTGCTCTAGAAAAGCTGACATTGTTTATAGTATCTTTCCACAATGGATTTTAGGGTCTTGTCTTTTCTCTAGCCTCCACACAGGATTTGACAAGGCCTTCTGGATGATTCTTGCAATTTTTTGCTTTAATTTGAAAGTTATTAAAAAATATATATTGAAGGAATGAGCGTTCCTGGGTGTGGAGGTTTGGGGTTATTTGGTGGTTATTTTGTGCATGGTTTTGTTTTTGTTTTTTGTTTTTTTCCCCATAAGGTTGGTGATATCACTAGGAGAATGAGATATATTGCCAAAACTTACTAAATTTTAAATTGTAGTTTTTGCAGCCTGAAGCATGATCAAATATTTGTTACTAACTTAATGGCTACTGAAAAATGATGCAGTGTGATGCATCTATATATAATAATACTTCAGTTTCAAGTCCAGCCCTTCAAAGCATTTCAACACATGCTTTACATGAGCACGACTAGGTCATTAATGTATATTCAGATTCCAAATGCATCTAAAACCAGGGCAGCTTGCCTGGAGTAGAACTGATGATGTAACAAGGGAGATCTCATGTTGCTCATCTTGCTGCATGAAACATATGTTACCCCATCCCTTCCTCCTGTTTAATATTGCTTCTTGATTAAAGTTAAACACTTCCCAAATGCTGAGCTAAATTAGGATGTTAATGTATCTGCTAATTGTTTATTATTATGATTAGAACTTCTAAAAGTCTGATTTCTGTTTACAGCTACTACCAGTCTTTCTTCTGTACATTATGTTAGAATCAGAGCATGTGAAACATCTGAAAGGAGATTATTCTTACTATGTTATATACCAAGAAAAAAATAAAGATGACCTCCAAAGCTGTGGAAACTCTAGTCGATATGATCCCAACTGAGAAAATGGGAAAAAAAATCGTGTTGATTGACTCTCAGTCAGTAAAGAAAGAATAGATTTTTTTATCAAATAGAAATTTAAATCACAAGTTTTAACCACAGAGGTTGTACACACACTGGAAAACTGTCCATCACGTTAATGAACTCACAGCTTCATTTCAACTGTTCCTGCAGAAAGGCCTGAGAATACCTAAGTTTCACAGTATATAATAGCGTGGTGTGTTGAGAAGTTCCAGAGATATGTTTTGTCCACTGAGAATGCTCTGTCTCTGTACTAAAGACATTCTGGTGGTTGAAGCACCTTTGATGTTCTCAAACCCCCTGTTAAAAAAGAGAAAGGCAGAGTTCTGTTAGCCTCTACAGTAACTAATATTAAAAAAACCAAAACAACCCAAAACCTGACTAGAATCTTACCTCACTGTTTTCCCTACCCTGTGACCTGAAATACTGACATTAGTCTCATAGAACACACACCGTTGTCTCTAGCTGATGGTTCCTTTAAGAACTGTGTGCAACTGGGGTACAGTGTGAAGAATTATGTATGTAAAGCAGTATCTTACTTTGATATTTGCCAGGATTATATACTCTAAAACTTCTTTTTTACTGAGAATACAGTGAGAGGCAGGTGCTATTTAGACTGGCCCTAAATTTGTCATAAATACAGGCTTATAAATGTTTACAGAGGATCATTGCTGGTGCTTTAAGATAAATGCTACTAATTAGTACATAGCTGTGCAAAGTTTCTGCCTAAATGGTATTTATTTCAAAGTTTTACAAGTTTTAAATAGGAAAATTACCTTCAATTTTCCTTAATACTTCATTGTTTCAAAATTTGAAAAATCTAAAATTAAAATGGAGATGATAGTTAAAATACATATAGGCTGTGAATGAGCTTTGAAAGTAAAGACAAGCAACTTAAATTTGATATGATAAAGAAGGAAAAATCAGAAGAAAGATCCAGAAAACATGCAACACTTTATAACACCCAAGGTAAATGGAAGTCATGCTGTATCATTTTGAAAGAGTACAAACAGGTAAGACATGGGTCTTTCAAGGGTCTAAAGAAGTCTTTTTCTTTAAAAGTAAAAGAGATTGGCCATGTGACTGAATGAATAGTAGATGACATATCTAAGAGATGTTTTCAGAAAGAGACTGCAAGTTTTAAACATACTCGAAGTGAGATACATCAAAGATGATGCTTTCTCCTCCACATGTTATGGATTTCAGTAGCAGTGGATAATTCTTCATAGAGGTGGATAAAGGGGAAATTTGACAGGGTTGAGACAGAGGAAGATGAAGGTCTCTGGCAGGGATTCATTAAGGCATCTTTTTTATCTATTTTCAGTCTGAATGATAACAAGTGTTAGAGCTTGTCGTGGTTTTGCCCCAGCCGAGGGCCGCACCCCACACAGTCGCTTGTACTTTTAAAAGGAAGGGGGAGGGAAAGTTGGGGGAGGGGGAAAAGGGAAGGAAGAAAGGAGGAAAAGAAACCACAACCTAGAAACCAGAACCACGCAGGCTGGGATAAGGATAGTTTACTAAACAATAACAGAAAACTAGATATAACAATAACAGAAGTTTAAAGCACAAAATAGATGAAACTGGTGATACACAATGCAGTTTCTCACCAAACCACAGAACCCAGGCCGCACAGCTTAGAGCCGTCCCCGAACCCAGAAACTGCCCGTCCTGGCGTTGTCTCCTCCTCTTCCCCCCAGTCCCCCTTTATACTGAGCATGACGTAACTGGCATGGAATATCCTCTTTGGCCAGTTCGGGTCACCTGTCCTGGCTGCGTCCCCTCCTTTCTCGTTAGTAAGGAAGTATGAAGAACTGAGAAAGGTCCTTGATTGCCCGGCAACAACCAGAAACATCAGGGTGCTATCAGCACTGTTCTCATCCTAACACCCAAACATGGCATTCCATCCACTGCTAAAAATAATTAACTCCATCATAGCTGAAACCAGGACATTATCCACCCCTTATTCCATACCATTTACGTCATGACCAGATCCAACAATTTTCTTTGGGTACAACCAGTTTCGTGTTTCACACACCCATATATGTATGTACACATGTATGCACACATACGTGCATACAGATCTTATTCCCTCAGTCTGTGAATCATCCCTCTGAAGTTGTTGAGTTCATTTAGTCCATGATTTTCAGGCTCCATTTGTCGTAACAGTTTCTCAGGATAATTGTATGTTCCATTGGCTCGTTGCATGCTGCATCTCAGGCTCTTGACTGATACACCTGGCATGGTCCATGCTCATAGTCTGTGGGTCAGAGGTTATTTTCAAAGGGAAAAAAGAAAAAAAGTTCTTGAGAGGCCAGGCTTTAGTTCCATCATCATGGCACTCATTCTTCATTAACTTGTATGACTCCGGCTATAATGCTATGGTACAACATACAGCAATAATAACAATAATGAATATACAATAATGGGTTATTTGGCAATTATTATAATTTCTACTTTATTAATTATATTGGCTATTCTCACCCAAAATCAAATCCCCTTGAGGTACGCATCGAACTTCTCCATCCCTCTGCATTACCCACCAAGTACAGCCAGGTACTTGAGCAAAAACAATTCCAGACATGGGTTTACCTTTGCCTGAAGCAGGGATGACCCAAACTCTCTTTCCCAATACACTCTTCATATGCACTACTGGGACTCTGTCTCCCTCTACAGTACGTGGAAATTTTGACTGGGCAGGGCCAGCCCGATTGGTAGATCCCCTAGTGTTAACTAACCACGTGGCTTGGGCCAAATGTGTATCCCAATGCTTGAATGTCCCACCACACATTGCTTTCAGTGTAGTTTTTAAAAGTCCATTATATCGTTCAATTTTCCCAGAGGCCGGTGCATGATAAGGAATGTGGTACACCCACTCAATGCCATGCTCTTTGGCCCAGGTGTCTATAAGAGTGTTTCGGAAGTGAGTCCCATTGTCTGACTCGATTCTTTCTGGAGTACCATGTCGCCAGAGGACTTGCCTCTCAAGGCCCAGAATTGTATTTCGAGCAGTGGCATGGGGTACGGGATATGTTTCTAGCCAGCCGGTAGTTGCCTCCACCATTGTAAGCACATAACGTTTGCCATGGCGGGTTTGTGGGAGGGTGATGTAATCAATCTGCCAAGCCTCCCCATATTTATATTTCATCCACCGTCCTCCATACCAAAGGGGCTTTAACCGCTTAGCTTGCTTGATTGCAGCACATGTCTCACATTCGTGGACAACTTGTGCGATGGCATCCATGGTCAAGTCCACCCCTCGATCCCGAGCCCATCTATATGTTGCATCTCTCCCTTGATGACCCGAGGTATCATGAGCCCATCGAGCTATGAATAATTCACCCTTACGTTGCCAGTCTAGATCTACCTGAGCCACTTTAATCCTAGCAGCCTTATCTACCTGATGGTTGTTTTCATGTTCCTCCATGGCCCAACTCTTAGGTACATGGGCGTCGACATGACGTACCTTTACAACAAGTTTCTCTAACCGAGCAGAGATATCTTGCCATAAGTCACCAGCCCATATAGGTTTGCCTCTACGCTGCCAGTTGTTCTTTTTCCACTGCTGCAACCACCCCCACAGGGCATTCGCCACCATCCATGAATCAGTATAAAGGTAGAGCCTTGGCCACTTTTCTCTCTCAGCAATGTCCAGGGCTAACTGGATGGCCTTCACCTCAGCGAACTGGCTTGATTCACCTTTTCCTTCAGTGGCTTCTGCTACTCTTCTCATAGGGCTCCATACAGCAGCTTTCCATCTCCGATGCTTACCCACAATGCGACAAGACCCATCAGTGAACAGGGCATATCGCTTCTCATTCTCTGGCAGTTCGTTGTAGGGTGGGGCTTCTTCAGCGCGTGTTACCTCCTCATCCTCTGGTGACATCCCAAAATCTTTGCCTTCTGGCCAGTCTGTGATCACCTCCACGATTCCTGGGCAATTGGGGTTTCCTATTCGAGCCCGCTGTGTAATTAGTGCAACCCACTTGCTCCACGTAGCATCAGTGGCATGGTGTGTAGCAGGAACCTTCCCTTTGAACATCCAGCCCAGCACCGGCAGTCGGGGTGCCAGGAGGAGCTGGGCTTCAGTTCCAATCACTTCTGAGGCGGCTCGAACCCCTTCATAGGCGGCCAGTATTTCCTTTTCTGTTGGAGTATAATTGGCCTCAGATCCTTTGTAGGCCCGACTCCAAAACCCCAACGGTCGACCTCTAGTCTCCCCTTGTGCTTTCTGCCAGAGACTCCAGGTCGGGCCGTTCTCCCCAGCTGCAGTGTAGAGCACATTTTTAATATCTGTCCCTGTTCGGACAGGCCCAAGGGCCACTGCATGGACTATCTCGCGTTTGATCTGCTCAAAGGCTTGCTGTTGCTCAGGGCCCCATTGGAAATCATTCTTCTTTCGAGTTACATGGTAGAGTGGGCTCACAATGAGACTGTAGTTTGGGACATGCATTCGCCAAAAACCTATAACACCTAAGAAAGCTTGTGTTTCCTTTTTGTTGCTTGGTGGAGACATAGCTGCTATTTTATTAATAATGTCCATTGGGATCTGACGACGCCCATCCTGCCATTTTATTCCTAAAAACTGGATTTCTCGCGTAGGCCCCTTGACTTTACTTCGTTTTATAGCAAAACCGGCTTCTAAAAGGATTTTAATTACCCTGTTTCCTTTTTCAAAAACTTCCTCTGCTGTGTTGCCCCATACAATGATGTCATCAATATACTGCAGGTGCTCTGGTGCTTCACCCTTTTCCAGTGTATTCTGGATTAGTCCATGGCAGATGGTGGGGCTGTATTTCCACCCCTGGGGCAGACGATTCCACGTGTATTGGATGCCTCTCCAAGTGAAAGCAAACTGTGGCCTGCACTCTGGCGCCAGTGGGATCGAGGAGAAAGCATTCGCAATGTCGATTGTGGCGTACCACTTGGCTGCCTTCGATTCCAATTCATACTGGAGCTCTAACATGTCTGGCACAGCAGCACTCATACCTGGAGTGACTTCATTTAGGCCACGATAATCTACTGTCAGCCTCCACTCTCCATTGGACTTCCTCACTGGCCATATGGGACTATTAAAGGGTGAGTGGGTTCGGCGATCACTCCCTGACCCTCCAGTTGACGAATCAGCTTATGGATGGGAATCAGGGAATCTCGGTTAGTACGGTATTGTCGTCTGTGCACCGTCGTCGTAGCAACTGGCACTTGCTGTTCTTCAACCTTCAACAACCCCACAACAGCAGAATCCTCCGAAAGTCCAGGCAAGGCACACAGTTGTTCAATTCCTTCTGTTTCCAAAGCAGCTATTCCAAAAGCCCATCGGTACCCTTTTGGGTCTTTAAAATACCCTCTACGTAGATAATCTATACCTAAAATGCACGGAGCTTCTGGACCAGTCACAATGGGGTGTTTTTCCCAGTCCTTCCCAGTTAGGCTCACCTCAGCCTCTAGCACAGTTAGTTGTTGGGATCCCCCTGTCACTCCAGAAATACAAACGGGTTCTACCCCTTCATGATTCGATGGCATTAGAGTACACTGGGCACCAGTATCCACCAGAGCTTTGTACTCTTGTGGATCTGACGTGCCAGGCCATCGGATCCACACAGTCCAATAAACCCGATTATCCCTCTCCTCCACCTGGCTGGAGGCAGGGCCCCTCTATTGCTGCTGATCATATTTGTTTTCCACTGGTTGCATAAAGGACTTAGAGGTCCCTTCAAGAGGATCAGACACATCAGACATATAGGTAGGCCTTCCAGTTGGTCTAGGGAACTGCCCAGTAGAAACTGGTGCAGCCTTCTTCCTGGCAGAATCTCGTTGTGCGAATGTTTTACCCCGCAGCTCATTTACTCGTGCTCGAAGGGCTGAGGTGGGCTGCATATCCCATTTCCTCATGTCCTCTCCATGATCAAGCAGGTAAAACCACAATGTACGTCGTGGTGTGTATTCTCCCTCTTGGAACGATGGACACTTTCTCCCAGTAGCTGCAACATTGCTCCATACGGGTTGGGAGTTGGACACATTGTTGTCAAGTCGTTGAACCAGTTTTTCTACTGCTGCAATGACGGAGAGGGAAACATTGTCTTGGTATTTCCTGAGTCGGCAGGCCACCTCATTTACGGTTGGTGGATCCATATCATTCCAGTCAATTGCTGCCAGTGAATTGGTGTACCCTGAGGGTGCACTTCGTACAACCTTACGCCACATATCTGGAGTGCATAGGACTTCATCGGGATCAGCGGGAAGCCGTGAATTGTCCAGATCATAATAAACTATCTCCCGTACAGCTAATTCTCTCAGATGCTGGATAGCTGTCTCTATGCTGTTACACTTGGGTGTCTGACATGTAATATATTCCTTTATGGGATATCTTTCCTGCACACTTGACAGTAGTCGCCTCCAGAGGCTGAGGATTTCCGGCCTCCTCCCAATTGCTTTGTCAATTCCTCCTTCTCTAGCTAGGGATCCCAACTGCTTGGCCTCTCTGCCTTCTAACTCCAAACTATTGGCCCCGTGATCCCAACATCGGAGCAACCAAGTGATAATGTGCTCACTTGGGTGGCGGGTGAAATCTTTTCGAACCTCACGCCGCTCACTCAGAGTCAGGGATCGGGTAACAATCTCTGGTTCTGCCTCATCCTGATATCCTCGGGATGGCCCTGGTTGATCATCATCATCATCCGTCACTGTGCGAACTGATTTCTTTGTGCATTTCCTCTTTTGTACGGGAGCAACAGACACTGGTGTGGGTTGGTTTTTCTGATCATCTGCAGTGTCTGCTGTAGAGATTACAGTAGCTGCAGTGTCGGTCACAGGGGTTACAGTAGCTGCAGTGTCAGCCCCAGTGGTTGCAGCAGCTATAGTATCTGCCAGTCTGTTTCCTTTCCCTTCTCCCTGACAGTGCTGACAGTGCTGACAGTGCTGCCTGCTATCAAGCAGTGTTTGATAAATAGTGGCCAGAGCCCAGCACAGTGCAGTAAGGTGTCCATCTCTGGGAAACCTACAGCAATTTTTCTTTAGGTATGCAGTCACTTGATCGGGGTCTTGTAGCTGTTCAGGAGTGAAGTTCCAAACCATCGGGCGTGAGAAAGTACCTAGGTACTCGCCCATACTTTGCCACATGCCCTGCCACTCGTGATTATTCTGTCTCGGAGAAAGCTCTTCAGTGGTATTCATAAACCTATGCTTGATATATAACAAAAACTGAACCATCTGCCCCAAACCTACCAATAGCAAAATGCTAGTTTGGCTATCCCAGAAATATTGAAGATTTTCAAAAACTGCCATAAGAGCTGTTGTATTTAGCCCAAAGGAAAAGAAAGCAGTGCTGTTATTAACCCCTCCCTGTCCAAAGAATGGACAGGACAGCAAAACCTCATACAAGTACCAGATTAAGCTCATGGTCATCGATATTATTGTATCATAGACCGATATCATAAAATACACTATAATGAAGTATGGGAACAAATATGGGAGCCGCAGACCTGAGAGAGTAAAGAATCCTGCCAGGATTGTATACAGCATGCGGTGGTTTTGCTGCCACAGCCATGGACACAGCCTTGTGAATAAATACCACAGCATCGTGACCAGAGATTTCTTAAACAACAGTGCTTATTTTAATTGCGATAGTTAGGGTCAGATCTACCGTTATCCCAACCGTTCGTGCCCCACGTTGGGCGCCAAAATGACTGTCGTGGTTTTGCCCCAGCTGAGGGCCGCACCCCACACAGTCGCTTGTACTTTTAAAAGGAAGGGGGAGGGAAAGTTGGGGGAGGGGGAAAAGGGAAGGAAGAAAGGAGGAAAAGAAACCACAACCTAGAAACCAGAACCACGCAGGTTGGGATAAGGATAGTTTACTAAACAATAACAGAAAACTAGATATAACAATAACAGAAGTTTAAAGCACAAAATAGATGAAACTGGTGATACACAATGCAGTTTCTCACCAAACCACAGAACCCAGGCCGCACAGCTTAGAGCCGTCCCCGAACCCAGAAACTGCCCGTCCTGGTGTTGTCTCCTCCTCTTCCCCCTAGTCCCCCTTTATACTGAGCATGACGTAACTGGCATGGAATATCCTCTTTGGCCAGTTCGGGTCACCTGTCCTGGCTGCGTCCCCTCCTTTCTCGTTAGTAAGGAAGTATGAAGAACTGAGAAAGGTCCTTGATTGCCCGGCAACAACCAGAAACATCAGGGTGCTATCAGCACTGTTCTCATCCTAACACCCAAACATGGCATTCCATCCACTGCTAAAAATAATTAACTCCATCATAGCTGAAACCAGGACAGAGCTAAATAAAAATATTCAAACCTGATTTTTAAGTAAATTCCAAAAAATTGCCAGGTAAAGGTTTTGAAAATATTAACATGTTAAAGTATATACATACATTTACGGATGCACTAAACTCCCTGGTGTCACTTAAACACTACAGGTAATAAATGGTTTCACTAATTTAAGAAATTTGTTCCTTTTTTCCCATCTGGAAAGATAAAGTCAGACAGCCTTGTTTTACAGGGAATTGGATTTATTTTGTTATGACAGCATGTCATGCAACCACCATCTGGTAAAAAACACTTCACAATTCATTGGGGAAAGTATAAGTTAAAACCTGGGCCATATTTAACAAGGCCTGGAGACATCCAGGAAGATGTGCTGAGTTCCAGATGCATGTCTTTCAAGAGACAGTATTTCTCTGGATAAACAATACCTGGAAACACACTTTCCTGATACTGGTGTGAGGGTGTGCTGACAGAGGAAGGCAGTGGCAGAGAGGAGAATTTATCTAAGGTCCTTGCCTACCTGGGGAGATCATTTCATGCTATAAATAAGGTTTCAGTCAACATGTATTGGTGTAAAAAAAAAAACCCAATCCCAAACAAGTGTTTTCTCTTAATGATATTTTTTGTAGCGTTGTAAGGCAGGGTGGTTTTGTTTTGTGTATTTTTTGTTCCCCCCCCCCCCCCCCCCCAGTTAAATTTTGTCTTGTAAATCTTGGATTTGTATATAAATTAATTGTCCCTGATGCTGCCAAAGCAGACAAAGATTGATAGCTCTTATCATCTGATTGTACCTATCCTGCTTGTCACCACTCTTTTTACCACTGTATTCATTTTTAAACATACCACTGTGTGGGAAAACTGGCCATTTTTTACATCTAATCTCTCATCACCTTTCAGCTGTAATGCTGTCATCTGTAATCCACTCAGGCTTCTGTAATGTATTTTCTGCAGCTAAAATATTCCAGATAACTTTTTTTTTTAAAAAATTCAGGAAAAATTTCCTGAATTGTTCTGAATTCTGAATTGTAGGAATTTCCCTATAGAAATGGAACATCACAGTTCCAAATATATTCTAATCTTCAACCCTGTCTTTAAGGGTTTTCCCTTAAATCCTTCAGCCCTGTCTTTAAGGGTTTTCCAAAAATCTTCTAAAATTAAAAATATGATCCACAAATTTCTAATAGCTCTGTTCTTCTGTGGAAGAAACCAAAACAGGAGGTGTGTGGCTGTGCATGGATACACAGGTACAAACCTCCAGGATAGAAAGTTCCTGTGTATGCAGGTTTTCTTACGTTCACAGTGTGGTTCTCTGTTAGCTTATGTATTTTTTTTAATGATTAATTACTTGTTATTCCACATGTTCCATATATACCTTTTCACAGATGAGGAAGAAAAAATTGTAATCTTATGTTCAAATTGGTTTGAGTTTTGAAAGGACTGTAAGCTTATATATTTATATACCTATTATTATTTAAATATTTGACAGTCTGGAGGGAGAAAGAATGGAGACCAAAAGAAATGGAACAATATAGAATACCTTTCCTTTCTAGTCCTGCATGAAAGCACAAGGTAGAGATTTTTCAGCCTCGTTTACATAAGCACATGTCAAGATGGTAACAAATGCATTACTCTGTGGGGTTATCTGTATATTTTTGAGATGAATTTTATCTTTATAAAAATATTTCTGTATTACAGTTGTGTTCTTGGGTTTTTTTGTCTGTTTCAAGTCATATTATGGACAGGAGCTTAAATGAGATTTTATTTTCTTATGCTATCTTAATCTTACAATGGTGTGTGTGAATATTTGAGAAGGTGACTTTCACAAAATGTTGTTTTCCCTGTCTGAAAAAAGCCATGGATCCAAGTATATCCATAAAAAGATGACTGACCATAGGAAATAATTTATTTTCCCAAAGAAGCCAAACATGGTATGTTTTATCATAAACAAAGAAGATAAACAATCAAGACATCAATTATATGGAGCTTCCTTTTAGTTGTAATTTATACTGCTTTAAGAAATAAAATAATATGCTTAGGGTTCCATTTAGACCACGGTAGTTACTGTATGGGAAAAGTGAAGAATAAATCTTTACAGCTGCACGTGTAACTTTTTTTTTTCCTTTACTTTGCAGTGACCCAGGGTGGGGATGCAGTTGCATCTGATACATGTCCTGATCCTGGAATTCCTGAAAATGGGAAAAGGGTAGGCTCTGACTTCAGGTAGGTGCATTTAGTTTTCTATATGACCAAGACAAAGGTATTTCCTCTAGCATGTGCACAGAACATGTAACTACATATATATTCTTTCTCTAGTTTTAAATCTGTTGAGTCATTGTCAAAATATTTCCAGTCCATTTCATATCTTTAATTGCTTTTTCCTGATCCTTTTTTAAATCAATGTAGTTTAAATAAGAATTTTAGAACTTAACAATCTTGTCTGTGTAGGAAAGGCAGAACTTCTGGACAGTGTAGAAGCATCAGAGAGAATTGTCTACTTTCCCATTATATAGAAGTTGTTAAAAAGCTTGGGAAACATGACAAATTCATTGAGGCTGTGATGAATGCCATTTCCATGCTTTTCTTGTTTTCAGCTTCTGTTATATTCATTAAAAATAGAAGATGAGGTCAAATGGACTCCCTATGGAGAAAGGAGAGAGGTTGCTCTTTCCCTGTTGGGGAAAAAAAAAGCTTAAAGGTGTGGTAGAGGAGAGGGTCAAAGGAAGGAGATGATAACCTCCAGCTCATGCAGAGATTTGTAAGTTTCTCTGCAGGGAATGAACAGGCAGACCTAAGAGTAAATGGAAAGGAAAAGTTCATAGGAATTAGAAGGAATTGTGCAAAATCCACTCCAACTCCAAAGAGCAAATTAATCAAACCTGGTTCCTGAATCAAGGCTCTTCCAAGGTAGGGCATAACTGACAAAGGAATAATAATTTTAAAATCTGTTCTGACTGACCTAATCTTCTTGTATTTTTCTGTACTTCACCCCAAAGGATTTTGAGGACTTAAAAATTCCAATGTTAAGAGAATCAGTTATACGCCAAGTCATGCTTTCATTAGCAGCAGTTAAATGTCTTAAAAAATAATGAAGTAAAATAATCTTTTTTTAATAAATAGGCTAGAGAGAGGCAAGCTGTACAGAAGTTGTTTGCTATTATACTGCTTTATGTATTCTGATTCAACTTGGAAAGTACAGCTGCTGCAAGGGAAATTGTATAATAGAAAAATATAGTACACACTTGCTGTCAAAAGGTCTGCTGGTTTAGGAAAGCGAATGTGATTTTTATCTCAGTCTTTATTAATGCTTGATGTATTGAGGAGAGAAACATCAGCTGGCAGAAGACTAGGTAAAAATGGGATACTAAAATATAACTGTCTCTCAAGATGTATTAAAGTGTCTGTGTGTATTCATCTGAGGGTTACCTGTATAATACCACTGTTATTTTGGAGAGTGTTTTACTATTTGTGCATGTATGCCTCAGTTTCCCTCCTTAACTTGAGTCTCGCCTCATAGTCATAAAGGATTCAGATCATACCTCTTTGTCTGTGTTCTTCGAAATGAACTACTTAATAGAAAGAATTAAGGCCAGCATCTAGGATCACTCTGTTATTAGTGGAAAGAAAAGCATTTCTGGAAAGAGTTAACCCTGTAGCCTAAATGCATAATGGAAAATAGCATGAAATCACACCCAAAGGGGCCTTTCTCACCCCACTCACTATATATATGTTACCAGAGTAAATTCAGCAGATGAGGATTGTGAGGGAGCCTGAGAACACGAGGAGAAGAAAGAGAAGAGACAGGACAGAAGACAGAGAAGTCAGACTTTTTCTCAGTGGTGGACAGTGACAGGACTAGAGACAATAAACACAGGATTTAATCTATTCATGATACAATGTGGGCTGAGCAGACCCTTGTCTAGTTATGGTCCAAGTCAGTTGTGTGTGAACAATTGTTAAGAAACAATAGCATGTGCACTTTGGGAGGCCCAAGAGGTGGTAAGCTGGAAGAGGGTGAGAAAATTACTTCTTTTCCTCTCTAGACTATAGTCTGTAATTTAAAAGAGAAAGGGATCTAAAATAATTCTGGTGAAACAAGTCCAAAGATCCAGTTGTGTGAGGCTGAACCTGGGAGAGCCCAAAAAAGAAATTCCCAGAAGTGCATGAAAATATCATGAGAGAAAGTCCAAAAGAACTTTAAAGCATCATGTTTGTTTTAAGATATCTGAGAGGATGTACTGTCAAGGAACCTTGCAAAACATACATAACTATATTTTGAACAGTCTCTAATGTATCTTACTGTTCTTGGGGATAAGTGAATGCATGAAGTGTTTAAAAATAGCACAAGCAACATCACACAAGATCTGATAAATAAAACCTGTTAATATACTTCAATAGTTTGTTATTTGTGTTCATGTCTTGGGCCTCCAATTCTGATTATTATTTGAGAGAAACAAAATGTTATTTTTTTCCAAAACCTTCCTTGTTATATGAAAACAGATTATGCAACAGTAACTTTTTCATGTACTGCAAACTTTTTTTCTTTATATCTATTTGAAACGTATCTTAGCTATCTTAAAGTTTAGTTACCTATATATAGCTTGACACTTAAATAGAGAATTTTTCTGGAATATAGTTTTTGCTTCTCTGAAATGACAAATCAAACTCTTCCATAAGAGTAGGGAAAAAGATAATTGCTGTTGCTTCCATGTCTCTGATGTAGTAAAGATACTGTGGAGACTAAAAGTAAGTTAATGTTTTCTTCTTTGCTAAGAGGCAAGTATAGACACCAGAAGGAGGTATTTTTCTTGTCAGGTTAGTGACAACTGTGGATATCAATGTGAACTAAAACATGTGAAAATGCACATTATTCAAAATCTTTTCCAGTCCACTGAAAGTAGAGTGGGATTGATGGAAAGGCAGAGGGTTTATTTTCAAGACAGCCTGAGACCCAACTGATTCAGTGATAACAAGTTCTTTGCAGAGGGTTTCATCATTTTCAGCATAATAATGGCATTCATTCTAATATCATAAAGCAAACAAAACGCTATTGAAATTCTAACCTTTTCATTCTGTCCTCCTGCCACACTTTTACTCTGTTCAGCTCAGGAAGTTGGAAAGGGGATTTACAGTGGTTTCAAAAAAATTCAGTGGATCTTTGGGCTCCTTTTGAGGGAGAAACGGCAACTCAGACTTTGCTACATGAATGTGATCATAATCAACACATCTTATTTTTTTTATGAGATCTCACAATAGTAACTTGTTTAAATGTTAATCTAAAATGGATATGAACAATAAAAATTCAGCTCCCCATAAATATTATGTAGTATGTTTGAGAAAGTACAATAATTTTCCACTTTCCACTATCACTTACAATAACAATAGCTTTTACATTTTCAAAACAGCTTTTAAAAATTAAATTAACTTTTTTATGCCTGGTATTTTCTTTCAGGCTTTTTTCAGTCAAATTCTAGCCTTCCTTATAAAATCAGAGATTTTGCTTTGACACAGTTAAAATTTAAAATAGAAAAATAATAGAAAAAGAGGAAACTAATTTCTTCCCCTTTTTGAAAGTCTATATAGAGAATTAAGCAAACAAAACAATTTCAATATCTGCAGATTTGCTCAAGTGATTAGAGAGGTAAAGATGTGGGGAAAAAAAAAATTAAAACCATTTTTAATGATTGGAAATCAGGTAAGGTAATAATTTCCTTTGAAAACACAGATCAAATAAGTTAAAATACTCCCACACACACGCATTTTTTAATGGAAAAACATCAAGAGGATCAATGGAGGTACACAGCAATTTGGATGTTGCTTAAAGGATAAGGACTTTGTAGACTGTGTGGCCTAGGTGTGTCCCCTCGTCTAAGATGCTTATTTAGATAGTTCTGGTTGTCTTCAAACAGAAAATAATCTGTTGGCTCAGCTCACCTAAGATATCTCAGAATGCATTTTTCTCTTCAACATGAAGTTACATGGCTTGATTCACATATCTTCAATGTAGTGCAATGTATGTGTTATACAACAAATACATATACATGCACACACATATACTTCATTATTATAACTTTTCAATACGTTTTTCTTTTTTTTTTTTTTCCCAAAGCTTTGACAGAATTAAAATTGCATTAAAATTATTTTCTTGAAAGTATGGGTTGCCAGACTCAAGGCATAAACCTGATTTCTCACAATAGTGTTTCCAAAGGGATGGCTCCTAACTGATGTTAAAGCAGACTTAGCACATACTGTAGCCACACATAAACTGTGTGCAGAACTCTCTCAGTCATTATGCTAAAACCTATGACTGCTTTTCTGTAGTCGACCTTAAGTTTAGTTAAAATTCTTGAAATTACTTAAAAAATTTTATTTGTCAATACGTATTGCTGACCTCTAGGTTTCTCTAAAACTCAAATTCTAATACTAAGGAGCTTTTGAGTGTTTCAAAATTTAATGTTTTAGCAACATTTTTTGTTTTTATTATGTTGTAGTCAGCATATTTATTTTGTGCACATGATCAAAAATTTCCAAATATGATAACCATTATGTAAAATAGGTAGTTCACATTATAAGTGCTTTGATATGACCTATTTTCAGACCTTTAGGGAAAAAAAATACAATATACTGTATAGAATAATAATGAAACAAACTGAATTATAGTAAGTGTATTAGTGTGCAACATTTTATGTATCTTTTTAATATTGCTGTAATGATGAAAACCCAGTCTAAACATTAAGTCATTCACTTACTGGACCAGGTGTCAGAATATTTATATTCCTCCTGTGGGTTTTTTTGTCCTTTCTTTCTTTCTTTCTTAGGGGGAATAATCAGGTATGTTAAATTATAAATTGCAATTGCAGACATCCAATAACTATACATTGAATTTCACTCTAATTTTTTTGTATACTCACAGTTTTCCATTTCTCTTTACATATTTTGATAGTAGCAAACTTCAGGGAAATGTTAAAGCTTTTGTGTTGATTTGCACATCATTATACTTCTGGGAAAGTCTTTATCCAATCTGGTTTTTAAATTTCAGTTCTCAATTTACATTTTTCACAGCTAGGTCATCGCTGTGTTTGTGTTGGGTTGTTTTTGTTTTTTTTTTTTTTCCTGTTTGCATCATTTTCAGACACCATAATTTAGAAAATATGAGAAAATACATATAAAAAACAGGTGTTTAGAGCATTAAAATGACAGATTAATTAAACATAGTATTTTCTTTAACAAGAAGATTTTTTTATTATTATTAATTAGATGTACTTGGTATCATGCTTGGTGCGTTTTTCTGTGGGTTTTAAGAACATTCTGAAAGGTAGATTATAAAAAATGTAAAATAAATGCAATTTTAGAAAATTATATTACTCATGCTATTCCTATAAGCTATTGAAGGAAAGGGCCAATATTTTCCCTGCCATTTTGATTTTTTCACATTTAACAGAACCAAGTGTTAAGTAGTTTTTAAAGCTTTCCTAGATTTGGAGCATCACATTCAAATTTTTATATATATACAATATAAGTGTGGAAAGGATCCTATTAAAGTTTTGTGAAAGAATTCTAGAACTACATCAAAACATTTGTTGATAAACTATATAGTTTGTGAGATTCTCGGAGAAACTAATAGAATATTCATTCTTGAAGGGTCAGAATGAGCTGGATGTTAGTGAATGAGATTATTTGCTATTCTCCATGGCACAGTTTTAACCACTGAGCTTTTAGACAGTCATGTAGTAATCCCCTGCTGCATAGGACTCAATAACATAGAAAGTCCACACAAAGAAATCTGCTTTGTCAGGATCAGTTAGGTTGTACCATGGGCTTGTGAGATCAGATACAAAAGTGCAAGAAAGCTAACAACAAAACTGGTCGATTATGATGGGGAACAAAGAATGTCACAAATAGTAAATGGCAGCAGAAGTGTAAATACAGTTTAGGAAAGCTCTGAGACACACAGTAACTATATACAGTTTTTTAATTTGTCATGAATGTCGGTCAGCATTCTTCAGAAACACATTATCTATTAAAAAAAAAACCAAAAATTGTACAATTATAAATAATTCCAAAGAGATAAATTGCAAAATTACAAATGTAACAGCCAAATTTCAGCCCTAATAAACATTGTCTTTCAAATTTTTGGAAGGAAATTTCACCAAGGTCAGGAATATTTAATTAATTATGAGAATTAACTGAAATTATTATTTCCTGGTCATACATGCTGACAAATTACCGTATCTAACTGCTTACTCTTTCATTTAAGAGAATAGAGAGAGGTTAAAATTATTCAACCTGAATATTCAACCTGAAATTGCCTGAGATATTGGTGAATGTATACTTTCTTAAGAAAGTATATGTACCCACGCATTCATTGAAGTTATACCTTAAAGGATGAAATGTAGTATCACAGTTGCTTATATTCCTGACCTTATTTGCTTGAAAGGTGCACAAACTAAATAGTAGACTTATTTCTTACAGTATATATTGTTTCTTTTGAATATAGTAATGATGGAGTTGACTTTCCTGTCTTAATTTCTTTCTTTGGACCTAGAAATATTGTCATTTGGTGATACTTATATTGTTTTAGGAGGGGGTTAAATATTTAAAATAGATTTTAATTCTTTCCTTCTTCCTCTGATTTTTCTCCTAGGGTGGGTGCAAGTGTACAGTTTTCCTGTGAAGATAATTACGTGCTACAAGGTTCTAAGAGCATCACTTGTCAGAGAGTGACAGATACACTAGCTGCCTGGAGTGACCACAGACCAATTTGCAGAGGTAGGTGCTATTCTTTGGAGTTTTTCCTGAAGCTTGGAAGGATAATTTATCATTTCTATTTAGAAGTGCAATTAAATTATGTTCAAAACAAAGCAAAAAGTTATAGCAGTGTGTGTGTATAGATATGTATATATATGTGACTATATATCTATATATCCAACTGTCTTTCTGTAGCTTGAAGCTTACAAATAAAGATGTACAAACAGTACCCATTTGGGAGCTAATTTCTTTTTAATAGAAACAAAAATAATCTTTTTGGTCGTGTTGAACATTTTAAGTAGAACTACTTAGTTAGGTTTAGGTTAAGCTTTTCTAATAAAATCCCTATATAGGAAGTCCTCACAATCATGTATGTTCCTATCAGTCCCAGATATTTATATAGTCTTCAAATTTTTATTGTAAATCCCCTTCTCTTTCATCTGTTTTCCTCAAACTTATAAATATCCTAACCTCCTGACTTCTTTTCTTGTTCAAGGATGAGCTAAAGTATAATCTCACTTATATAAAACTCATATTTAGAAAAAAAGGTTTGATTACCTAGTTATTTTGTAACCCCAAAAGAAAAATATTTTTATCCTGCTGCAAGAGAAGATTTTTCAACTTGTTTAATTGCATATGTGAGTTACTTGTAAATTACACTCTCTTTACTAAAGACAGTAAACACTTGTGGTGGATTGACCCCAGCCAGCAGCAAAAAACCCACCCAGCCACTTGCTCACTCCCCCCCAGTGGGACGGGGCAGAGAAAAAGCTGCAAACGTGATTGGCTATAAAGAGTGTTTAATAAATGCAGCAAATCTGTGTATGCAACCAAAGCAACATAAGGATTTTATTAGTTACTTCCAGTTATTTGACAGATGCTTAGCTATTTCCTGTCAAGTAGAGCCTTAGTGCAAGTGATGATTACTTGGGAAAACAAATCTGTAACTGTGAACCTATCCTCTTCTTTTCTCTGACCTTTTATTCCTGGCCATGTTGTCACATAGTATGGGATATCCCTTTTGTTTCATGTTTTATGGGGTATCCCTTGGTCACCAGCTATCTTGGCTGTGTTCCTTCTTGACTTCTTGCCCACCTAGAACCTTCTTTCTGTTGAGTCAGAGTATTCAAAAGCTTATTACTATGAAGTTGCACCTCTGGGTTAGTTCCTACTGTAGCAGGCTTTGTACTGGGTGAATTGAAAGTAAATAGTAATTAATAAATTTTAAGTATCTGCTAGTTGTAGCGCTGGAGATGCTTCTACTAGTTACTGGATTGAGAATGCCCTCTATTTCAGATCCTATGAATGTGCCGTAGTTATTCTAGCAAATTAAAAAAAAAAATCATTTTGCTCAATACAGCAGCAACATGCCAAATTTTCTGTATTGCTAGTATGCAGCATACAGTGGCATACTTGAATGCTATTAGTTTTTTTTTTCCATGTTAAGCAGAAACAACTTCTTTGTAATTGACAGTGATATTTTGTAGAATTACCTACGTGGATGATAGGTTTTTTGGCTTCTACTTAGATTATTTTGGAAGATTTTGATGTCATTTGTCTGAGAAATTCATGGACATTTTCTACCTATGAGTCATATCTGAATCAATCAAGATACAGATGTTATGGTTAGTTCTCATAGTCTTTGACAAAGGACCAAGTGCTGCTGATAACAGATTGTGATGGAAAGATAGAAATTCTGAACATATTTTTCCTAATTTTCTATTTGTACCAGTCATGTTCCTATTATGCATGAGAACAGGAAGCTTTTGAGGGAAAAAAAAAATTATGTATTTTATTTTGCAGAACAGAAGCAACCACAAAGAAAGACAAAACCTGAAATTTTCCAAAGTACCAAGAATAATTTAGGTATTTTAATCCAATATTCAGGAAAAAAAAAAAATGACCAAGTTTTTAAGGAATGTAATCATCCCTCATGCCAGTACTGAACCTTACAAAACTGGAAAATTGAAATGACATGAAAATTTGATGGAAGTTATGTTTATAGGTTCTGGGATTAAGATATTTGAAGATATATGGTAACTAAAAACTTAGAAATGGTGTGATCTGGAATCTTTATTTTAGCATGTTGCCAAAGTGTTGTAGTACATTAAACCTCACAGTGGAATTTTAAGATACTATGAGATCTATAACTCCATCTTATGTCATTGGAAATTTTATGTCTAAATTTTTTAAAACTAATTTGAGATACTGAATATTCTGAGAAGATTGAAAATTTTAGAAAATGTATCCCTACTGATATTTGGAAATTAACTTTTTACAAATTAAGTAATTTATTTTCAAAGTGTTAGCTACCCAGAGGTGCTGAATGCGATAGAAGGATTGGGGTGATTTTACAACTGAATCTGTCCTTTAAAAAAATCAGGCTACTGCCTAGAACCATTTTATATATAATGTTATTTCTTCTGGCATAAAGAACTAAGGCTCCATGTTTAGATTAAGGATACATTGTTACATATAAGCCTTGTGGTACATGTGGGTTTTTTGCCCTCAACCATGGGGAAATCATGAAGGAGAGCACATGCTGGCCCTTACATTTATTCGTAGAAGGCTTTGTTCTTCCACCTGCAGAGTAAATATCTCTAAACAGAAAATTGATATGATAATTCTGAAAAATTAATTTGCATAAAGTAAGAATAAAGAAATATAAATATTGGGCTGATTAATTTAAAAATGCTAGTTTCATTCCTCTGTAGGTCATTATTTCAGGATTTTTTTTCCCTGGTTCAAACATCCTATTGTTATACAATATATCAACATGAGACACTCATAGCAAGTTGTAATTAGTAGTATGGTAATTTTATAATGTTTATTTTAAACAGAGCAACCAATCAAAGGTAATTTATGTTTATCATTTTAGCTAGAACATGTGGTTCTAATTTACGTGGACCAAGTGGGATTATTACATCACCAAATTATCCAGTTCAGTATGAAGATAATGCACACTGTGTGTGGGTCATTACAACAACTGATCCAGAAAAGGTATGTTTTTTCTCTTTGTCTTAATTCACTGCAGTGTACTGAAATTCATTTTTACTTTTGTTTCTGTAATATCAGTTTATTTCCTCAATACAGGACAGAGATCCCGTAACTGGAGGAAAAAAAATGACATTTTAAAAAAGTCTGTGATTTATATTTTAGTATTCTTTAGCAAAATGCTGAATAAATGAGATACAGTAAGTTCAACAATGTACATTCTGTATGTACTTTCAAAATCACAAAATATTTATTTCCTTTGACAGTTTTCAGAAGATTGCATTCTTGACTTCCTTAATATAGTTAAGGAAAAGTATTTAACTCACCATAAATTAATCCTGATATTTAGCTGCAGAAAAGATAATTTTGCTACATGATTTCAAAGATTAATATTGAGATGTAAACACTGTTACTCTTCAGAATCGATGGATTTAGCTTTTTCTTAAAGCTGATTCAGTGCCTCAATGAAGGTATCTAGTAAGAAAAAACAGGCATAAGTACAAAACTATCACACTGTAGCATTTACTGTAGTGGGACTTCTCTCTGAAGGGAAAGGGCTTTTATTTCTGTTCCAAAATGAGCTGTTATATTTTATTTAGTATAGTAATTAGAAGTCACTATTTGTCACTGAATAACCTTTGACTTTGAAGTCATTATGTTTTATAGAAAGTATTAAATCACTTCACATTTTTTAATATGGACAAGTGTTTAAAATATGAAAAATGTCTGAAAAATGCTTCTACTCAAATTTATATTCTGTAATACATAGTCTCTTTGATTCTTCAACATGCAGTATAATTTTATTAGAGAAAATTTAAATGTGCATCAAAAGAAAATAAGTGAAATTATTGCTAGAAGAGTCTTAGCATATTAATGATTCCTGTTTTCAAAACCGTTTCATTATTTTTTTCTTCCCTTGCCTTTTCTAGAATTTTAATTAAGCATTGTTTTTCATATTCATAATAAACATAGTAATCTGCTGATTACAATGTGGCAATGACTTTGCAGTGCTATTTGTTAAACTGCATATTCTGTGTCTTCAGTGGAGGCTTAAACTTGTAAAAAAGGCAACCTCGGTTAAGGCAAGTTCTATTCATTCTATACAATGTATCTTTCTCAGTGGATTTAGGATTTCATAGGGTAGAGTTTAATGAGATTGGTATGGATTAATTTATTACTCTGTTCACTGGACTTGAAAAGGCACTCTGTAGTATTATTTGGTGGGCAGGTTGATAGTTCATCAGTCACAGAAATACACCGAAGGAATTGCACACCCTGACAGATCAATTCTTTTGTTATGTTCAAAATGAAGAGGTATGGTTACAAGGCTTGGAGTTTTCACCCAGAGGAAAGATCTATGCTTTTTTGTCCATCTGGGGAGAAAGTAAAGAGGTATGCTAACAGACATAGTGATAATAACAGTGTAAGAAAAAGAGGTGGAGCTTTAAGGTTTTTTTTGATCTGGAGAGGATGGGCAATAAGGAATAACTTGTCTTTTTTATTAATCTTAGATTTTTTTAGTAGTGCAGCTAAGGAAGTTTATATTCTTCTTTTCATGTATCTTGGAAAGATTGCTATTTACTTTAGGACCACGGCAATTGTAAATGTGAAGTCTTAAAATCAACATGTTTAAGGCTTGCAGTATCCTCAAGTTGCTTTGACATAAAGTCTACATCACTTTTATCCTTATGTATCAATACAAAACTGATATTGGGGCTTCTATCCCCAAATAACTGAATCTAGAGTTTGTGGATAATAAAAGTTATCTAGGAAAGTGCTTTTAGTTTACAGACTGAAATGGAATTTTTTTTTTTTTTTTTAAGAAAAATATCTTGCTAACACTTTGAAACATGTAAATGTAAAAAATCAATTATGAAAATAAAGTCAGTTCATTAATTTGGAAACCTGGAAATTACGATGCTCTGAAACTGGTGTGGATTTTCTTCCCTGACTTCTGTTGGAGTTATAAATGACAGTACTCCTGAAAATGGAACTGTGTATTGAAGGTCTGATTTTTAGGGTTAGATTGAGGAACCTACTCTTTTACCTGTCAGATTTGAAAATAATTATCAGAATGCTTAGTGTCTCTCTTTGATTTAATATATTTTTTTAGGAGGTAGACAGTTCATGACGTTGTTACTGTGTATTTTAAATTAGTTTTAAGAGCTGGGAACTTCTGTCCTTTCATTAGGTTCCTTTGCACATAGTATTTTACAAGATAAGTCAATGTTTCCTCTTGACATAACATTCAGTGCAGTTTAAAGAACATAGTCTAGTTAAAGTGGAGCCCTTAAACAGAAAATGGAACATAATATGATGAAATATTTGGGTTTTTTCTTTTAAATGACATCTTTTCCAAATTTTGTATTCTAGTGCTGTTTTCATTTTTAATACCAATTAAAAATGAAAAAAAAAAAAAAAATAGGAATTCAATTTCCTATGGGGACAGTAGCATAACTACAGTTTTTAACCAACCATACCAAGATCATTGTCAGGTTTTTTTTTCTATAATGTATTTGACTTTTTCTGAGCAACAAATAAATCTAAGTTAAGCCTGAATCTTCTGTTCAAAGGTATTTCTGTTAATGCTCTTCTTATTTTGAAGAGTTTACTCTCTTCCCTTAACATTTATTTGTTTCCTCTGGGTCCCACTATTGTGATCAGCATCCTACTGGGTCATTTATTAGACTTTTAGTACTTGTATTTAAAACTTTATGGTGCTCTTCTGACTCTCTGTGAAGTACATGCTGTAATTCTTGGTAACTCTACATTGCTTTAGTTGTTCTGTTCTGCAGTTTCTCAGTTTTTTAGAATCAGTTACTTTGGACTGTTCTTCTGAGGTCTTGCCAATCTGTTGTCTTTATCTCTTTCTTGCTGTTTGTATAAGCTTTTCAGTATGTTCCAAGCAAGCCTCTACCTCTTGCTGTTTCAGCTCATTCTCCAGGCTGTGGATTTTTTACTAAAACTTCCTGCCTTGGGTTTCCTGCTGTTTTCACTATTTTGGTAGTGTTGTTAGATGAAAGTTTTCTATAGGAGGGCAAGGTTTGGCGGTGTTTCAGCAATGGCACCTAGTTTCTCACTGTGTTTTCCTGTAGTATAGTGGATGTGCCATAGGCCACATTAGTTCTAAGTTTAATGACCTGGTAAATAAAGAATGTGTTCCCATTACAGTTGTTTTCTTTTTCTGAAGAATGTACTTTCTCCGCTGTACAAAGCATAGATATTAAGTATCTGTTTGGGCCTAACAATTCTCTGATTTACAAAAAAAGGTTATTCAATGCAGTTGCTATAGTTGAAGACATTGGAATTAATTAGAAGGAAGGTGGGAAACTTCATGTACAGTTTTATAGTGTTGAGCCTTAAGTGTTTTGTATAAAGTTGGACTAGACCTTAATAGGTTGCCAAAAAATGGTATTTCTGATTTACTGACTTTTAAAGAACTTAGCTGGGGAACTTCAGTAAAATATTCTTACTCAGGAAAACTTTCCCTAGGTGTTAAGGTTGATTTTGACATATCCTAAGATAATTAATTCTTGCAATATTCTGTAGAACAGTCTTATTAAGTAGTATATGATAATGTGCATTTTATTTTTTTTTTTTTTAATGAGGTTATCTTGCTGATTCATGAGTTGGTTCAAAGTTTGTGGTAGTTCAGATCTGATCCATTAGAGACATTCCTGTCTTGTGCAGATTCTTACTTCCATGGAATTAACTTACACACATACAGTAATTTGCAGTGGATTCAGAACCTTTGTTTGAATAGGCAGTTCAGTCTAGTTAGATGACATGATTGTATTACATTGTTTAATATTAGAATTTTTTTTAGAAAGTGTCTGTAATTAGTCTGCTACTTCAAAGCTTCATTACAGGCAGGGCTTCTCTCTCTCTGGGAGGCTGATCAGACCATTCTGCCACACGTAATAGGATGTTTGTCAGCATGTCTGACATCAACGCCTGCAGTCTAACGCTATACTTTTGCAGAGCACCATATGTCTTGTTGCCATAGCGATTACCAAAGAGCTGCCATAGAACTGATTTTTATCTGTAGAACTTATTCACTTGTACTGTACCGTGGAGTTTTGCGTTGCAGCAATTTTGGTCATAAAAACTATGTAGATCAAAAAACTATTTTCACTAAATTTATACATATTCTTGCCCAGGTACAGCCTCATGATAGTGATTTACTCAATTCTTGATGTTTCTTAACTGTCAGGATAAATTCAATAAAGTGGTGGAAAAGGTCATTGTGAATTTATAATTGATTCATTTGTACATCCTATGCCATCTAAATCATACAAATACACTAAGAATTCTCTGAAAGAATAATTTCCCATGGTCTGTTGAAGATGAAAGCACAATTTTTTATGCTCTTTTGTCCTTCATATGGTGTTAAAGTTGAATTTTGTGAACTGTAAATTTGCATATTGAAATTTAAATTGGTTATTTTTCATTTCCTGGAAAAAAGAATTTCCACTTACTTTGAAATGAGCTTGTGTGTTTTGTCGGTTTTATTTTGCTTTTTTTATATATATATAATGAAGTAGCATAATTTTGAACACAAAGTACAATTAAAGCAATTATATAAGAAATCTATTGTTACAGTATAAGGACAAGATTTTAAACTTCATGTGTCCTAAAATTTTGTACATTTCCTGGGTAGACCTGATTCTAAACAGTTTGAAATACCTTTCAAAACAACCACAATCATCTGTGTATTTTAATATAATGTGCAAAATGTGGTTACAAACCTACTGAAAAAAATGTTATTTATAAATCACTACAGTATATGTTCATCCTCAGTTTGAATTTAAATGCATAATTGTAACAGAGAATTCTATACATGTAAAACTGACATGAAAAAAACCCCACAGATATTGCAGAAAAGCAAGCAGCTTATTTTTTTAAAAATATATCTTTTGTTGCTTGCTGTGTTTTGTGTGTGCTTGCTTACGTACTTACCAGTATAGATATTTTTGTTAATAATGCTGATATTTGTACCACTTAAGCCTTTCACAGAATCACAGAATCACAGACTTGTAGGGGTTGGAAGGGACCTCGAGAGATCATCGGGTCCAACCCCCCTGCCAAAGCAGGCTCCCTAGCACATATTGCACAGATAGGTGTCCAGACGAGTCTTGAATATCTCCAGAGAAGGACACTCCACCACCTCCCTGGGCAGCCTATTCCAGTGCTCTGTCACCCTCACTGTGTAAAAGTTCTTCCACATGTTGGTGCAGAACTTCCTGTGCTCCAGTTTACACCCATTGCCCCTCGTCCTATCACCACAGACTATTGAAAAGGGGTTGGCCAATTCCCCCTGCATCCCATCCTTAAGATATTTATAAACATTAATTAGGTCCCCCTTCAGTCTTCTTTTCTCCAGGCTGAACAGCCCCAGCTCACTCAGCCTTTCCTCATACGGGAGATGTTCCAGGCCCTTAATCGTCTTCGTAGCCCTTCTCTGGACTCTCTCCAGGAGATCCCTGTCTTTTTTATACCAGGGAGCCCAGAACTGGACACAATACTCCAGGTGGGGCCTGACTAGGGCAGAGTAGAGGGGGAGGATCACCTCCTTCAACCTGCTGGCCACACTCTTCCTGATGCATCCCAGCATCCCATTGGCCCATGGCATGAGTGAGAATTAGTAGCATAGATTCTATATAGTATTTTGCTAATTTTACTGAAGATTCATTGGGTTGTGCTGGAACACAATTCTGGCATTGCAGATAATTAGGATGAAATTAGCACATATGGGTGCTACATGTCTGAACTCCCAATTATACTTGAGAGAGATATGTCAAATAAGAGAGTCAAAATATGCTTCATCTCCCTCTGGTGCAATAGAGGCTGATGACCTGTATAACTGATTGCACCTATATCAGAATATTTTAAATTCCGGCATGCAATGTTTAGTATATACACAGCTTTCTGGAATGAAGTGTGCTATTTTAGATGAAGGATGTGCCTCACAAATTGAATGGGAAGTGTCCCATAATGGCCATATGTTGAATGAAAAAGCATAACTTTGGAGTAGGGACATATCAGGATTACCTAAAAGAAAGTTTTAAGAAAATCCCTCCATCTATTTCAAAGTGTGAGCCTTTAGTGAAACCAATACACCCAAATAAAAACTGCATTCTATATTTATTTTAAATATTTCATTTGCATATTCATTACAAGAATTTTTGACTCTTGGTGTCTTTAAAGACTATTGGAAGTACCTATGTAAGATGCTTACATAGGATGCTTGGGATCAGTACCTGTGAAGAAAGGATTCAAGCACAGCTTTTGCACAGCATAGGAAAAGTACTGTTTTGCCTGGCTAGTGAGGAAAGCTAACTGAAGAACTCTTAATGCTTCTGGCATTTTTTCAGATATCATTTGCTGTAAACACCCCCCCCCAATATTTTCTAACATAAAATGCAGAAACACACCCAACTCTTATGTTTTTCTCTCCTAAGACAATTGCTGCAAATACAGGCTGATAGTTATATTCCTTGTTCCTTACTTTCCCTCTGACATTCCTCCTTCCATCTTGTTCTTGAATGAGACTTTATGTATGTTCAGTATTTCTGATTTGATTTCAGGATATTAGATAGGTTTACTCTACTGAGAGTTAACCGTCAGATATGAATTTTATGAAACTCAGATGGATCCAAGTGTGACATACTGAGTTGGAAATGGCAACTTAGGGAGAAAAACAGTGGGAATTTTAGAAAAAGACTGTAGAAGCATACACATGAAGGAATGGAAAACTGAAGAAGGAGACTTAGCAGTATTTTTTTTTGTGATACAGTTTTTGATTTTTACAATAAATCCATTTTTCAGAAAGACGGTTAGACTATATTAGTTGTTAATGCACTCTCAAGAAAAAATAAGTTTCAGCCTCCAAACAAAATGATTCTATTAGAATGCCTCACAATTTTAATTGGCAGTATAAAGCAATGTACCTGTGATTTAATTGGAGCTATTAAAAAAAAAAACCAAAAACCTCTTAACACATTCAAAGTTTTCAAGACAACTTGTTAAATACATAAGTATTACGTTTTTAAAGTGCTAGTGCTTCTATTTCCTCATGCTCTAACACCAGGTCAAGGAGAAAGAAAAAAACCTTTTTCCTCTTAAACAGTGCAATAATGTAATATTTTCACTGTGATATGTTTGTACTGTATCTGCATGGGTAAGAATTCTACAAATCCATTATTGTTGCTGTTTTGTTGAATAGTTACTGAAGTGAAAGGGATCCATATTTACTTTTTTCATACATACATTATTTCCAGCTTTCATGTCTGTTGAATCCTTCATTATTTTAGCCTATAACATGCAAAACAAAACCAGGCTATTCCTCATTCACTTATTTAGTTATTTAGTTATTTAATAGTTAAACCATCCCCTACTCAAAAAACAAAAAAAAAACCAAAAAAAAACCCCAAAAAACCAAACCCAAAACAAGTACCAGAACTGTTTAACACATAAACATGTCATTTCCCCCCCCACCGCCAAGTTGCCAGAGGTAGTCTTTAAAGGTTAAAACCCAACCAACCAAAACTACAAAACTCAATAACCCTAGCGACTGCACTTTCCTCATTGGCATTTATCATTATCAATTCCTTCCTCCACTGTGCTTTGTTGTCCATTCATCTTCCCTGACTCAGTTTCTTCTTTTTTGCTGTTTTGATCTCCATCAATACATTTAATTTCTCTCTTAGCTTTTAACCATTTCTTCTTTTTAATTTTATATATTTTCAGAAAGTAAAAGATTCAGATAACAGAACTGAAATATAGAGTTCTAATGATTTTCATGATTTAAATAGAGCTCAAAAGCCAGTTAATGAATGGTCAACTGAAATTTAAACTTTTTCTTTTAAAACCAGCAGAGTAAATTTTTATCCATAGTTTCTTAATGTAATTACAATACTGTTCAGCGTAAGAACATACTACTTCACGCAGTGGCACATTATTCCACGAAAAGTATATACATTTAATTTCTTTATGGTGAAATGCCTTCAGGCAACTTTACCAAATGGGCAATCAATCAGACTTCTTGAGCCCTAGGTGAATGCCTATAAAATATGCCCAAATATAAGATACTTTATATAAAGAGAGAAATCAATGTGTTTGTTATTGCTTGTGCACATATACACAAATGCATTCTCACACAGAGACATGTAAAGTAAGTAAGTGAATTGCACAGTCCAAAACACATAAATATAGAAACATTAAATCCTTACTATTTTCTCATTTATATCAGAATATTTTCTCACAGGAAGAAATCGTAACAGGGTATGATTAGATGAGAACATTTTACCACTGTATAAGAAAAAAAAAAACCAAAACCAAATAACAAAACAACCAAAACCTCGAACAAAACCAAAGAAAACCCAACAAATCTTACAATTAAATCTCCACATGCTTTTCTTGTCTGGTTTATTCTACAAGTTACTTGCTAATTTACTTGCTAACAACTTTCAGGCTTATTCAGTATTACACTGTCAAATGTATAAACCTAAGATATCAGGGTGTGTGTGTAGCTATTTTTCCCTGACAGTTGAAAATGTCTGCAACTATTGATAGTATATCATATCTGACAGTGTCCTTGGATGTTGTCTTTGTTTACATATCCTGTTTTTTCTGGGGTTTTTTTTGTTTGTTTGTGTTGTTTTGCATATTTTTTTCCTGTTTAATTTCTTCTTCACTTACCAGGTATTCTACATAAACTGACTTTGTGCAGCCTGATGGGTTCGATAATGAGGATGACATAAACCCACATTTACTGCACAAGGTCACAAATGCTGCAGAATAATTTATACACCTACAGTTCTGGATTATCTTGCAGAGCATGTTCATTTGTATTGCCTTGAACATAGGTGTTCAAAGTTTCTTTGTGTATGATGCTCACTGTTTATCTTCTCTCTTAAATCTTTTCTTGGATGCCTTTTCTACTGGAAAAATACCAGCTGACAACTTATAGGGTAGTTATAGGAAATTCTAATAACTTTACAGACTGTGTAGTAAAGCTTGTATGTATCGAAAAAATCATTAGATTATTTTACTAATCTATTAGTATTTTCTGAAAAATAAGATTCCTTTTTGGTTTCTTTAGCAATACAATAGATTTGGTGTTTGGCATCATGGTAAATAGAAGCCTCCAGGTATTTACATAATAAATTAATGTCAGCACTTCATTTAATTAACTCACTTTGATGTATTAGTAAACAGGAGATTCATATTATAAGAGCCATTGGGGAGAAAAAAATAGAGGACCAAATCATCACACATACACTAAGATGAACAAATCTCAGATTTCAGGAAGAGGATGTTAAAGGGGAATGGATAGAATAAATTCTGCTTATTGGGATTTCTACTTACTATGAGGAATAAGATAGGGTTTGCAGCAGGTTATTACATGATATAAGAGTTTCCAAAGTTTCATATGGAAAAAATGGCACCAGGGCTAATTTAATACCTGAGATTCAGTGTGGGAAAAGCAAACTCCAAGGGTGTACTATGTGTCCTGTGTTAACTACTCAAAAATTTAAAGCCTTTAAGTGCACTGCTTAGATTAGTTGTACTTCTTTAAGATCTTTCATTCTTCAAAGTAAACACCTCATAGTGTATGATAGCCCCTTTAAGATCAGATTTTTCTCCTGGCTGTCATGAAATAAATAAAAACTGGAATCATCAACACAGTGACAGCTAGACAGTGAAGTTTTTATTTATGTAAATATATGTATTTATCTGTTTGCAGTATGAAGGGTTACTAATGTCTAATTAACTAATGTGTTAAAGTTTAATGTAAATTTAAAAATTTTAGTTGGATCTCTTTAGAAAATAAGACATACCACACAAATGTAATGCTACTTTGAAATAGAAACAAACAAAAAAAAGAGTTCCGAAAGTGTGGCCTTATTAATGTTTATAAATGTTAAGGGTGAGAGTCGGGAGGATGGAGTCAGGCTCTTCTCAGTGATGGCCAGAGATAGGGCAAGGGGCAACAGGTGCAAGCTGGAGCGTAGGGAGTTCCATGTGAATATAAGGAGGAACTTTCTCACAGTGATGGTGACAGAGCACTGGGACAGGCTGCCCAGAGAGGATGTGGAGTCTCCTTCTCTGGAGCCATTTAAAACCCACCTGGATGTGTTCCTGTCTGATTTAGTTTAGGTGGTCCTGCTCTGGCAGGATAATCTTTCGAGGTCCCTTCCAACTCCTAGTCTTCTGTGATTCTATGATGTCAGCAGGAATCAAGATAGATATTCATAAACCTGCTCTATATTTTGAAAGGGTTTAACATAGATTAGTATGCTGATTTGATTAGCATGCTAAATTGATCTGAGAAAGATGTGGGTAGATTCAAAGTATTTTAGAGAAAGAAAGTAAATAAATAAATAAAATTGTTTTAGCAGTTGGTGAATTATATACATTTAATTTTTTATAAGAGATTAGAAGCACTACCACAAACAGTCAAATCCAAGATCACGATCCTTTCTATCCTTAGCTATGTGAACATTGGCTGTCTGACTAGATCCACGGTGCAGTTAGCAGACTCTTCACAGAAACTTTTAAACATAGCTTTCAATTTAGCAGGAGATTTGTAAGAGCTCTTGGGGAATGTCATGAACTTTAGGGTCTCTGGCAGCCTGTCACATGTATATGTGTGAATCATTCTTTTTAAGTCTGTTTGTTAATAATTAAACCTTGCAACTATCACAGAGCAAAAATATTTCAGTATATATTTTCTTTTGAAGCATAGAATCACAGAATCACAGAATAACAAGGTTGGAAAAGACCTTTAAGATCATCAAGTCCAACCATTCACATCCTAAACTAAACCATATCCCTAAGTACCTCATCTACCCTTTTTTGGAACACATCCAGGGAAGGTGACTCGACCACCTCCCTGGGCAGCCTGTTCCAGGCGCTGACAACTCTTTCAGTAAAAATTTTTTCCTAACATCCAATCTAAACCTGCCCTGGCACAGCTTCATGCCATTCCCCCTTGTCCTATCACCTGCCACCTGGCTGAAGAGACCATCACCTACCTCTATATAACCTCCCTTCAGATAGTTGCAGGTGGTGATAAGGTCTCCCCTCAGCCTCCTCTTCTCTAAGCTAAACAGCCCCAGCTCCCTCAGCCACCCCTCATAGGATTTGCCCTCCAGCCCGTTCACCAGCCTGGTTGCCCTTCTCTGGACTCGCTCCAGGACCTCCATGTCCTTCTTGTGGTGAGGAGCCCAGAACTGGACACAGTACTCGAGGTGTGGCCTCACCAGTGCTGAGTACAGGGGCACAATCACCTCCCTAGACCTACTGGCCACACTGGTTTTGACACAAGCCAAGATACCATTGGCCTTCTTGGCTGCCTGGGCACACTGCTGACTCATATTCATTCTGCAGTCAACCAACACCCCCAGGTCCTTCTCTGCCTGACAGCTCTCCAGCCAGTCTCCCCCAAGCCTGTAGCGCTGCATGGGGTTATTATGTCCCATGTGCAGCACTCTACACTTGGCCTTGTTAAACTTCATCCCATTGGACTCAGCCCATCGGTCCAGTCTGTTCAGATCCCTCTGAAGAGCCTCCCTATCCTCAGGCAGATCAGCACTTCCTCCTAGTTTAGTGTCATCTGCAGACTTACTGAAGGAGCATTTAATCCCTTCATCGAGATCACTGATAAAGATGTTGAACAAGACTGAACCCAGGACTGAGCTCTGGGGGACGCCACTCGTGATCGGCCTCCAGCTGGATTTTGTTCCATTCACCACCACCCTCTGGGCTCGGCCATCCAGCCAGTTTTTAACCCAGCTGAGGGTCCACCTGTCCAGGCCAGTGGCAGCCAGTTTCTCAGTCAGAATGCTGTGAGAATCTGTGTCAAAGGCTTTACCAAAGTCCAGGTAGATCACATCCACAGCCTTCCCCTCGTCCATTAAGCGGGTCACCTTGTCATAGAAGGTGATCAGGTTAGTTTGACAGGATCTACCTTTTGTAAACCCAGGTTTACTGGGCCTGATCCCCTGGCCATCATGCATGTGCTGCATGATAGCTCCCAAGATGACCCTCTCCATAATCTTCGCCGGGACTGAGGTCAGACTGACAGGCCTGTAGTTCCCTGGATCCTCCTTCTGACCTGTCTTGTATATGGGTGTAACATCTGCAAGCCTCCAGTTGACTGGAACTTCCCCAGTCTGCCAGGATTGCTGATAGATGATGGAAAGGGGTTTGGCAAGCACATCTGACAGCTCCCTCAGCACCCTTGGGTGAATCCCATCTGGCCCCATTGACTTGTGGGTATCTAACTGGCCAAGTAGGTCACTAATCATTTCCTCCTGAACCATGGGAACTTTGTTATTCTTCCCCTCCCTGTCAGCCAGTTCCGGAGGATGAGTACTCAGGAAATATCTTTCTTTACTGTTAAAGACTGAGGCAAAGAAGGAATTAAGGACCTCAGCTTTGTCCTCATCCCTTGTCACTAATGTGCCATCGGCATCCAATAAGGGCTGGAGATTCTCCTTGACCCTCCTTTTACTATTAATATACCTATAGAAGGACTTTTTATTATCTTTTACAGAACTGGCCAGCCTGAGTTCCAGATCATCTTTAGCCCTTCTGACTTTCTCCCTACATGATTTTACTAAATTCCTATAATCATCCCAGGACACCTGCCCCTTCTTCCAAAGCTCATATTTTTCCTTCTTTTCCCGAATATCTTCCTGAATCTCTCTACTCAGCCAGGCTGGATTCCTAGCTCGCCGACTCCTCTTCTGTCCGACTGGGACAGCCTGTTCTTGTGCTGCCAAGATTACCTTCTTGAGGAGCAACCAACCCTCTTGGGCCCCTTTGGCCTCAAGGGCATGTCCCTATTTGCTTCTAAAAATGTCACCAGTAAACATTCAAAAGTGAGAATAGGTTTTAGGCATCAGATCTGCATCTATTGTACTAGAAATATAACATCAAGTGCTTCTTTATCACATCTTTGATTATTACTCTGTCTGTGCAGAATTTGACCAATGTTTTCAGAAGGAAGTAATTTGGTTAAAGAATTATTTCATAATTCCTTACATTTTCAGTATTCTCGTGAGATAGAACAAGCAATGAAAAACTGAGTTTGGTTATCTGTCTTATCTTTGTATCCAGTGGAAGAATTGTTTAGACAGAAGTTGTCAGCTTGGCCAACCCTATTTCATGAAAGAATCATCTCAATATTGTACTTTCATTTAAAAGGTAACTGTTGTCACTCTTCCATGCTCACTTGGAAAGGATACAAGTGAAGAGGCTGCAACATGAGGCAGATGTTCTTTGTAAACAGGCCAGTGAAGGGCGCTGTCTGGAGGGCAGAGAACCTTGCAGTTTTCTGCACTGTTACTTTTTTTTTTTCATGATGGATTTGAGCTGGATAAATCAGAGTTCCTGAAACAGTGTTTAATCGCAAAGTCACAAGAAGAACAGTTTCACAAAACAGAGTATATTTGTATCATAAATGCAAATAAAGTAAAAGAAATTATGTCACTGAAGGTTTGCTTCCTATTCAGATTTTTTTGTCAGTTAAACAGTGTGCTTCCTGGGTTGGTGGTGGGGTTTTTTTGGTTTTTGTTTTGTTGTTGTTGTTTGGTTTTGTTTTGTTTCTGCTTTTTTTTTTTTTTTTTTTAAACTTTCAAAGAGAGATATATGCCTTAAACTGAGTAGTTTCCTCCTCTTTAGCCTTTTAAATTATAGACCTCACTTTTTATTTTTCTGCTTGTAGGAGGAATATGTTTTGATAATGAAGCAGCAGAAGCAGTCCTTCTAGATTTTTAAAATGTGATGGCCTTGAGTGGATTATGTACATTAGAAGTGACCCGAGGTACAATAAACTTGCCGCATTGCAAAAGTTGTGTCTGTGCTACAAAGCACTATGCTTTGTGAAACTTTTCATCTCCCAAAGTATCATCTCAACAAAGTATAACTTTGATCAAATGAAACAACTCCAAGATTAAATCTTAGAATCCTAGAAATTTTTTTTTTTAGATTAGAAAAGTCCTTTCTTAGAGTCCAGCCATTAACCACTGCCAAGTCGACCTCTATACCATGTCCCTGTGTGGGAATTGCACCTAACTAGGGGTTAGAATTATTTGGCTTCGAAGGGATCTCAAGGATCTCCATGATTCCAAGAGGTTAAAAACACAGGTGCCTGCATATGTCTTATGCAAACCTTGTGGATGGCTTTACTAAAATAGCTTATTCTTGATCATACACTGTATCATCTCTTCTTTTGTAATGGTACTTTACTTTCTTTGACTTTCCATTTAATCAACTGACTCTATTGGTTTAGAGAAGAAATAAAGTTTGGTTTTGGGGTTTTAGGCCTGTGGGTTTTTGTTTGGGTTTCTTTTGTTTTGTTTTGGTTTTTTAGCATGAATTGATTTATCAGTTGTAATTGCAACACATGATGCAAAACTCCTGTCTTTCCCAGCTTATTTTAAGAGGTCTGTAGTTGTTCATGTTCACAGATTTTAATCATTTTTGAAGTCACAAGGCAATATACAAATTTGGTCCTTAGAGGCTAACACTGTTGGGGCATCCTCTTCTTGATTACCAGTTATAAATAGTTTAAAGGCTTATTGTATCTACATTAGGCTGTTTACATATTTCTGCTCTCAAAGGTCTTATCTTCGTACCTTTCATCATGTAATGGTGCTATAGTAACTCCTATATTAGATTAGAGGAAATAGATGTGAGTGAAGAGCTGTATAGTAGTTCAGGTAATGTGCATGCCCAGAGAGGGAATGACAGGACAAGCTCCCACCTTAGGAAGGGGAAGATGGTGAAGAAGCTTCTTTTTGTGGACATAGAAAGACAGAATCACACAGAATCACAGAATTGTAGGGGTTGGAAGGGACCTCGAGAGATCATCGGGTCCAACCCCCCTGCCAAAGCAGGCTCCCTAGCTCATATTGCTCAGATAGGCGTCCAGGCGGGTCTTGAATATCTCCAGTGAAGGAGACTCCACCACCTCCCTGGGCAGCCTATTCCAGTGCTCAGTCATCCTCACTGTGAAAAAGTTCTTCCGCATGTTGGTGCGGAACTTCCTATGCTCCAACTTGCAGCCATTGCCCCTTGTCCTATCCCCACAGACCACTGAAAAGGGGCTGGCTGATTCCCCCTGCATCCCCTGCTTCAGATAATTATAAACTTTGATTAGGTCCCCCCTTAGTCTTCTCTTCTCAAGGCTGAACAGTCCCAGCTTACTCAGCCTTTCCTCATAGGGGAGATGCTCTAGGCCCTTAATCATCTTCGTAGCCCTTCTTTGGACTCTTTCCAGGAGATCCCTGTCCTTTTTATACCAAGGAGCCCAGAACTGGACACAGTACTCCAGGTGGGGCCTGACCAGGGCAGAGTAGAAAGGGAGGATCACCTCCTTTGACCTGCTGGCTACACTCCTCCTGATGCATCCCATTTCTTCCAGTTATCCTGCCAAGAAAAGGAAAAACTGACCCTAAAACTTTATAGATAGTTTACTATTTTAAAAAAATCATGAGGGGGGCAATAATGACCTTAAGAGTTTTTCATGCCTTTCAAAATAGGAATCGCCTGTTAGGGTGATCATCCCTTTTGTTTTCCAGGTGGCAGGTAAGTAGGATATATTTCCCAGCATGATTTTCCTCATCTTCCCCATAGGTGGTAACTTCGACATTATAAGAAAAGGAAAAATTTTTAACCTAGTGGAATTTAGTAATTTAAATAACTTATCACTGGAACAAAAATTTACTTACTATTTTTTTCTGAAATATGCATAAGCAAAAATATTACTTGTGCACCATGGCAAAGCAGTTGGAATTGAAGTGAGGCATAAACAGAGGTTTCACCACAGAAATGAGGTGTAGGTGGCTCTAGTTGCTATTAAAGATTAAAAGGGAAACCAGCTCATTACAGTGGAAAGCTATTTCTGCCTAAGGCGGAATACATGTTAGTAGGAGTTTTTTCATTGTTAATCAGTTCTTATTTCAAAATTGCTATTGAAATGGGCAGGAAATGACAGTTCATGCAAGATGTGAAGTTTGAAGCCTTGGAAATAGGAAATTACATTTTCTCTGAACTTCATCACCTTTTATTCTGCTCCTAAGGCTGTTCTGTTTTCCAAGGCACAGGACCTCTGTTATTTTGGAGTTCACAGATTCTGTAAATGGAGAGTTTCTTTCATGCAGGCTTTAGCCTCTGCAGAAGTTACTCTTCTGAGAAACATTATCCATATTTAATTATTAGGATAAGCACCTGGCAACAAAGTACTAGTCAAGAAGATAAAAACTTGGATTCATTTCTTCAGTCAAAATTCAGAAATTTATAGAAGGCAAACCTACATGAAGCTGAAAACCACATTGTCTAACACCATTCTTCAGTTCACTTGGAGATCCTGCAGAAACTAGTATCTGCGGAGCATCTGCAGAATTTTGAAAGGTGGAACAGTGAGAGATAGAAGATCCAACTATTGCCCCCATTTTTCCTAAAAATAATTTAGATAATATTAGGCTATGTTTGTATTAGCATTGGTAGTGCAGTGCATCACAAGCAGCTTTATAGTATTAAACAGTTGGTGCTAGAGGGCTAAGGTCCATACTACATGTATAATTCAGGGGTTTTGCTGGACACTAATCATAAGCTGCTTCTTTAGGCTGAGTGTCTGTTACTGGCTAGAGAACACCTTACAGCTTAGTTTCATAAAAAAAAAGAACTCAGTTTATCTGCTCTGAAATTGTCTGATGCAAACGAAAGCACATTAAGAAGAGATGGCTGTAGATTGTTTCAGAAGTGCACCCTTGATCAAAGCATTGATGTGAATGTATTTTTAATCTCCTGGTGCAACTATTATAACACATAGACAAGGCTGACATTTGCAGACACTCTGTACATGCAGGATTGAGTTGGGTCCCTGAGTAAAAAAGAATGCTCAGACATGTCCTTTTAAGATTTTGTGTCATTGTCATGAAATTCAGGATCTTATTCCACCCAAAAAAGTAGTTTGAGAAGCTGTACTTACACTTTGGGGGATATTCTACAGTATTTTTTGTTATATTGCATCTTTATGGTTATTTGTATAAACATATGGTAATCCTTAAAATATGGGAATGTATTATTGCCATCTTCCTTAAAATTTCAAAATCAGAACTAACATGATAGTATATTTCTAAAATGTTGAGTGAATATACTGTTCTTTGAAGGCTAATGAGTAGTTATATATAAACAAAAAAGAAAATACAGGAAGAAAAGAATGTATTTTGTTAGTTAAATAAAAAAGCCAAATGTAAACCTATAAATCCCTCTTAAGTTTGTTGGGGTTTCTTTTTCAGATTTCATTGCCTTGTAAATCAAATTTGTACCATTCTTACATCTTAAAATCTTCTTTACTAGGTCACTGGCTCAGATTGTCTGAAAAAAATTTTACACTGTAGTTAAGTTTCTAGCCAATATCTTCATTTTTCCAAAAGATTAAGAATTTCAACAAATAAGTCATTAAGTACTTATCTTTGGAAGCGAGTTAGCTTATTTAAAACTGGTCTAAAAGTCTTAAATTTATCTGTAGAGATATTTTTCCATTTTTTTCCCTGTTATTTTACTGACAGCACATTTTCCAGAGTAAATTATTTACATGTTATACACTATGATTTAGAAGTAAAACTGCAGCTACCATTTTCTACTATTCTCTTTACATTTTAATGGAGTTTTTACAGGATCTCCTCATTGTATATTCATTACAGATGATGCCTAAGCAAACTGACAGAAACTGTTCTGTTTACACATATTTAATTTGAATTAGATCCAAATGATGGATTCTATGCCAATGTGTTCTTACAGGGCACTATTATCTGCATATTTGAGCAGATTGCCATATGGTTTTGAGACTAATGACCAGATATTATCTTCGCTGATTCTGATATAATTTTTTTACTAATATAGGTCAAAAATAGCTCTACTCCAAGTACTTACAGATGCGAAGCTGTAAAATCAAGGTAGAAAACATAAGAATCAAGCCTGTAATCTTTGAAGTCAATCATATTTACCATTTTCTCTTAACACAGATACATTTCATGGCATAGGATGAAAATAAATGTATCAATTATCACTGAGATATGAGGAACATTTTCAACATAAGTATAGGAAAGTATGTTCAGGTGTGAAAGATTAGGTTTTAAAACTGAGGTAGGTTGACATCTATTACCAAGAAGATTAAATATGTAATTAGTTTTTGTGTTGTGCTGTTTATTTTTGGAAATCTAAACTATGAGAAACATTGCTGAACAAGGCTAAAAATGTATCTGCTGTCATCACTGTCATTATTCTTATGGCTTTGGGGAGAAATTACTTTTTTTCTCACCGTGATCACTGAACAAATATTACTATTTAATATAATTAAATGCAAATACCTTAACAAGTAATGTATTAAAAATAATTTTAATGTCTCCATTTATTATGTTAAGACAATTCTCCTATATGACTGTGGTAGATTGACCTTGGCTGGCTGCTAAGTACCCCCCAAGCTGATCTCTCACTCTGTCCTCATCAAGAGGAGAGAGAAATAAGAATAAAATGCTCATGGGTCAAGATAAGGATGGGAGGTGGCTGACCAATTGCTCACATGGGGAAAATATACTAACCCAGGGGAGATTAATTTATTGTCAATTAAAAATAGAGAGGGATGGTGAGAAACAGCTATATTTCTTTTTTTTTTGCCCCCTCAGGCCCAAATCCTCTACATTTTACCCCATCAGATGGTGCAGAGGAGTAGAGAATATGGGCTGCAGTCTGTTCATTAACAACTCTTTGCCACTCCTCATATTTTTCCTTGCTTCTATGAAGAAGGGAGGTGATTCTGCCCTTTTGCTCTGCTCTCGTGAGACCCCACCTGGAGTACTGTGTCCAGTTCTGGAGTCCCCAGCATAAGAATGACATGGAGCTGTTAGAATGGGTCCAGAGGAGGGCCACGAAGATGATTAGAGGGTTGGAACACCTATCCTATGGAGACAGGCTGAGACAGTTGGGATTATTCAGCCTCGAGAAGAGAAGGGTCTGTGGAGATTTTATAATGGCCTTCCAGTACCTGAAGGGGGCCTACAGGAAAGCTGGGGAGGGACTTTTAGAAGGGCATGGAGTGATAGGATGAGGGAGAATAGTTTTAAATTGGAAGGGGGGTAGATTTAGATCAGATATTAGGAAAAGAATTCTTCACTATGAGACTGGTGAGGCACTGGCACAAGTTGCCCAGGGAGGTGGTGGCTCCTCCCTCCCTGGAGGTGTTCAGGGCTGTGTTGGATGGGGCGATGAGCAGCCTGGTTTAGTGAGAGGTATCCCTGCCCAAGGTAGCGGGGGTGGAACTTTTGATGATCTTTAAGGTCCCTTCCAACCCAAAACATTATGATTCTAAGATCCCTCTCATGGGATACAGTCCTTCATAACCTGGTAGAATGTGGGTCCTTCCCATGGGATGCAGCTAATAGCACCCTTCTTTATTATTCCTAGCCAGTAAGTTACAGAGTTTGGTGTCACATGATAGCATTCTTACTAATTCCTAGGTTTTAGGTATTCAAATCTCTCCAAATTAGCAAGGTTCATTTTTTTTTCTTTTTTTTTTTTTGGTTTAAATATATATTTTTCTGGCTAAAAAAAAATACACTTCCTAGTTTAACATGAGGTTACTTAAATTTTGTTGTATAAAGAACGCTATCACAATATTTATTGGAAAAAATGTAATTTTGTGATCTGAAACACAGGTATGACATTAACTTCTGAAAGCTAAACTATTTGTGAGACAATAATTTAAACAAGTTCCTCTTTAATAGGTTGAGATATTAGACAAAGTGATAGGCGGATATCTCAATGTAAAAATCCTTAAGTATTCTGTTTACTTCAACAGGGCCAGAATTTCAGCTTTGGATTTTGATTTACTGAAGTAATACAGGAAATTATTTAGAAAACAGTTTGTTTCTTATTCCAAAAGCACATTTGGGCCAACTAGCCATGTAGCTCTGTTTTAAAAACACAGTAGGGAGAAAAGCTTGGGGCGGGGCGGGGGGAGAATGCTACTTTCAATGTTAGTTTAATTTAATCTGGAAATGAATGTCAAAATTTCATATTCAGAGTTTTGTTATTCATAATTTAAATGCAGGGCAAACATATTTGTTAACCTCAGAATGAGGTTAACCTCGATGTATTTTAATTTCTTTGTAGTATATAACGTTACACAAAAAAAAATCCAGCTACATAAAACCTTGCTGTTATGATAATACAATGTCAATTTAATACTGCTACACTTTTATTACAGGAATATACTTTTAACTTTTTTTTGTTCATTTTAATCATGTATCTAAAAAAACCTTCTATGTATAAATATATATAAGTAGGTTTTATACCTTATTTTAATTAAGAGTTTTTCTGTATGAAACAGGATCCTTCTTATGACATCAAACACTTCAGGACACAAGGGATGCAATGCATTTGGCCATCCTTAGGTATCTGTTACTCTGTGAGGTACTCAAGTATTCAAGGTGTCAATGCTAGGTTGCCAGGGATGACACAGGAAAATCCAGACCCTTCCAGAGAGGCAGTTAAGAGTCAGGCCAGATGCAAAGGCATCTTAAATTACAGTAAATGTCTGACTGTGGGCATTTAAATTTAACTCAAAGAAGGATACACTGTAGCCTAAATTACTGTTTGCTTTTCTTCTAAAAGTTCATTTGCAAAAATACAATCTTCCATTAAGTTAGTACCAGTAACGTGCATGCTTTATCAGAGTTTCTAACTTGACTCAGTATGGTGCAGACCTTTACATTTTCTATTCTGAATAGCATTAAACAGAAGATGAACTCTGAGATTGTATACATTTCTAGCAAATTAATTCCACTGATACATTATATTTTTCTGAGGCATTTACTTTTATAAATATTTAGGTACCTCCCTGTACCTCTGGAGGCTTTCCAAGCATTCACTTCAGTTGTCTGGTTGCACAATAATACAGTGTGAAGCCAGGATCTGTCACCCTTCTAAATGAAACAGCTTGTGCCATTGCAACTATTTTAACATAATAACAGGAAATTCTCAAGTTCAAGTACTGTGCTTCTCAGAGAAAACAGGAGTTTACAGACCTTTCTGCTACTATTGGAAACTATCTTTAAAACAGGCTTCATAGCTAAATAACACAGGAAATACAGGCTTTATCCAACATGTTCAGTCAAAATTACCATTTGAGTTAGAACTACTTAGTTTGACTATAATGTTATAGATTTCTTATAAGGAATTTTTGTTTAATGTCATGACCGTGAACACTGTTTCATTGTGTTATTCTTACCTCCTGGAGCTCCGCTACCTAGCATATCATTGCAAAGGTGTATGAGTTCCCTCGATTTATCCTGTACCATTATGTTGGAGTTGAGACGTACAGGATTCATTAGAATCATAGAGTGGTTTGAGTGGGAAGGAATCTTAAAAATCAACTAGTTCCAACCCCCCTGAGATGGGCAGGGACACCCTCCAATACACCAAGTTGCCCAAAACACCATCTAGAATGGTCTTGAACCAGGCATAGGCCTTTCCTCAGCTTTCTCTGGGCAACCTGTTCCACTACCTCACCACCCTCATAGTAAAAATTTTCATCCTGATATCTAATCTAAATCTACCCTATTTCAGGTCAAAGCCATTACCCCTCGTCCTATCACTACATGCCCTTGTAAACAGTCTCTCTCCAGGTTTTGACCTTTTTGAAGGTCAAAAGCTTTCCACCTTTCTCAAGCTTCCTGACTTTTCTGAAGTTTGAATGTTTGTCATATTTTATTAATGTTTTACGTGAAGTTTAAGTAAGAAGAATTAAAATGTCAGAAAACTCTTGAGGAATTATGCTGTTGAATAAGTAATTTTCAAGGACCTGAAATAAATTGCCTGAAGTACTACATGGTAATAACAGAGATGAGATCTAACTCTACAGATTGTTACCAAGGGCTCTGTCTAGAGAATAATTTGTTTTTGTATAAATGGATGTGCTCTTTTCATATGTAAACACTTCATTGTTCTGATTCTGGCCAGGCCAGAGTCAACCTCCCTGAGCAGTCACTACAGGTGAGCTGGGTTAGCACAGGTGAGCTGGGTTAGCCCAGGCTGTTTTCCAGACTACCTGACATCACTTCCCCGTAAAAGGGGCTGGGGGGTGTCTCCAGGGCAGTTTGAGTGTGACTGGGGTGTTGAGTTGGCTCTTGTTTTGTGTAGCGTGCTGTTATCATTGGGTCAGTAAGGTACCCTGTGTTATCACTGGGTGCAAGTGAAATTTACTGTGGGCCATTATGGTTCCCCTTTCACGGTGCTTTTGTCAGTAACCTGTGCTTTTTCCTACCCATGGAGGCTCTGTCTGTTTCTCTGGGAGTGAGTGCATGAGTGGCATGTGGTACTCAGGCACTGGTTGGGGCTGAACCACTATATTCAGGTAGCCCTTTACTTCTTGTGGTCTAACCAGCTGTGTATCTACTTTGGATTATTTAATAAAATTAACCTGTTCTCTTTTACTGCAGGAAGGAAGACATTAAACAAAGTAGAACTAATAATGTTTCTCCTGCTTGAATTTCTAAGACTGAAAAAATTCTTGTGCTCATTTAACAAAATTCTCAGCCCTTTTTTGTGTTGGAGCCCTGATATGGTGATTCCTTTATTCATTTGTTCTATTTATTTTGTTTTTTAACAAATGATAAGCAGGAGCTTTTAATTTTCAAATGAAAGAACAGTATTTTTAATGAAGATACCAAATAATAAAAATACAGTATTTTTAGGCCTTGTTTTGAATAACAATCTAAAAATATTTCTTTAACTCTTATTGTTGCCATGTCTTCTCTGCAATGTGTGCTGCTCACCATTTAAAAAAAGTGCATGAAATGCTTTGAGAAACACAGTTGGAATTATTTTACCTGAATGGCAAGGAAAGGTAGTAATGAACATATACCTTTTTTGCTTTTCTTCCTTTCCATTGTTCTTAATATATATTAGTGTCTAGTGTTCCTTTAAAGCTTGCACATCCATATTTGTTTCCTATTGATATTCTGACAGTTGGAGTAGCAGCAGGAGCAAAAACGAAAGCTACGTTCTTGGCATTTTCCTTTGGCAGAAAATGAGAAATAGAAGAATGTGCTACTGCATCAGAGAATTGTCTCTAAAATAATCCAAAAGTTATTAATTCCAACTTTTTACTGTCAATATATGAATGTTTGTCTGCTCTTGCAATTCTGCTTGTTTGGTTTAATTTTGATATTAACTTTCAGACAAATCAAGCTGGTTGGTAATTAAAAAAATATAGCTCATATAAATTTGTGAAACATTCATTGTGTTTTCATACCTGACTTAAATATTAACTTTAAGCTTTATACAATTATATAAAACAAACCAAAGCAGAAGGAATATATCTTGGTACTTAAGATGGTACACTGAAACTTGACGTGATGGATGTCTAGACACTTGCTGAAGATTAAAAGCTAACTTGGCAACAAGCTTCTTACTTGACTGATTAACAGATTGTGACAGATACGTTAACTTTAAAATCATTATTATAGTAGGTTTTTTGGCATGTCTTCCTCTAAACAAGAAACAAAACTGTGTTAAATGATGTGCTCATTGCCTTACTGTGTTTCTATTTCAATTCATTAAATACACAATTATAGAACTATTTTACATAATCAACAGCTACCAGTAAAAATAGTGCTTTAGTGTAACAATAATTTTATTATTTTAATTTTTTCAGTTAATTCTGTTTGTTCAGGTTTTTTTCTAGATGTAGCTTCCAGCCACTCATGTCCATTCTTTCTCTCTCTCTGTCTCTCTCTCTCTGTATATATAGGTGAATATGTACATGTACATGATTAGAAAGTTCTCCCTTTCAGGACTGTTAGATCAGGATAAATTTATGTGCACCACCAGTTGACTGATTGGAGGGTCAGAGTGAGAAGCAGGTTTTGATGCTGTGCAAGCACTGTTCAGCAACAACTAAAACATCCTGTATTGTCAGCACTCTTTTCATTGCAAATTCAAAAGAAAAATAGCTCTACACAAGGTGCTTGAAGAAAATTAGCCAAAATAATACAGGCAGTAACCAGTTTCACACTCTTTAGTGGATATGTTAACAAAGACTATAGTTACAGGGGATTGCATTCAGGTTCTAATTAAGACACCACTGTGTTGTTTGAAGATATGTTGGGTCCTTAGGTTTCTTCTTTAGTTACTGGCATAGCAAGTATTTGGCTAACAAGCAGCATAGCTGTGTGGGATCCATTAACTGTGTTTGACACATCTCTCGTGAAAAACTAAATTTTTGAAAGTTCCTCATATGTTATTTAGTAAATTTGTAAGTTTAGTAAACATTTTCTCTTGTTACCATAAAAGTCAGGTAAGAAGCTCTCTAGGACTCAATTTTGGAGTTTTAGAAAGCAGGCATTCTTTACTGCACCACCGGATGGCTCCAACTTAATGTGAATACCATTAGCTGTGAGAGCAAAAGCTTGTATCATTCTAAGACATGCATATTCATTTAATTTCCTGGAAGTAATTATAATACTTGCATATTTGTTGCATGTGTACTTTTAAATCTCTGAGTGTCTTTGGGTCCTTTTGAGGTCCCTAGTGGTTGTTTAGAAGCATCCTTTTACACAAACTTCACCTTAAACATGTGCAGTATGAATTACTCTAAGTGGCTTATTTCTTCTCTTATGGTTACCTAGTTTTGACTAGATTCTTGCTAATCTATCTGCACCCATGCACCACAGCTGTGAAATATTGTCATTGGTTGTATTCTTATCTGAGGCTCCTTGCATTCCTTTTTAGTTTGATGTTCCCCCTTCTGTTCTTAATAGCCATACACTGCATTCCATTACACAACAATAGCTCAAGGTTTCTTCTATCTTCTCTCTGTTTGCACCAAAAGTTTAAAAGCTGCTCAATTAAGCACAAAGCAAGCACAACAGAATTACCATCAGAGGCATAGTGGAATCCTTCAGCCTTTGTTCAATGTTTCACTCTGTTTTTTAATAACTTTTTGTTTACATTGGTGACTTATGTGAAATGAAAAACAGTTACAAATTTACACACTTGCAGTATGACATGCCCGACACCTATATTTATAATCTCATTCATAATATTATTTAGAAACATTCTCTATTTGTATGATCCTGAGATAAGAGAGAGAAGTGCTGTTGTTTTCTTAAAGAATCTTTGCAGAGAATGTAATTAGATCTGTGTTTAAAAAAAACCCCTTATATTTTAGAACACATTCCCATTAATATATTTTCTTCCTGTTTACTTTTTGCCATGGTCTCAGTATTGTGGTCATATTTCAATGGCCATTCCTCTGTATTTATAACTTGTAACTAAAAAGAGTGATTATCCTCTCACCACCGAAATCTGATATGGACTTTCTTGTGGCTTTTGAGTTGATGAAAAGGAGATTGCTTTATTATCTTTATTAATGACCTGGATGAGGTGATCAAGGGCACCTTCAGTAAGTTCACAGGTGAAGCTAAGTTAGGTGGGAGTGTTGATCTGCGTGAGGGTAGGAAGACCCTATAGAGGGATCTGGACAGGTTGGATCAATGGTCCAAGGCATGATGCTCCACAAAGCAAAGTGCCAGATCTTGCATTTGGGTCATCATAATGCCAAAGCTTGGGGAAAGGTGGCTGGAAAGCTGCGACAGAGAAGGACCTGGGGTGTTGATTGACAGCCAGCTCAATATGAGCCAGCAGTTTGCCCAGGTGGCCAACAGCATCCTGGCCTTTATTAAGAATAGTGTTGTGAGTAGAACTAGGGAAGTAATTGCCCCCCTGTACTCAGCGCTGAGGCCGCACCTTGAGTACTGCGTTCAGTTTTGGACGCCTCACTACAGAAAGGACATTGAGGTACTGGAGCATGTCCAGAGAAGGGCGACAAGGCTGATGAGGGCACTGGAGAATAAATGTTATGAGGAGCAGCTAAGGGAACTGGAGTTGTTTAGTCTGGAGAAAAGGAGGTTGAAGGGAAACCTAGTTGCATTCTACAACTACCTGAAAGGAGTTTGTGGAGAGGTGCAGACTGACCTTTTCTCCATCATGACAATTGGCAGAACAAGAGGAAATGGCATCAAGTCACACCAGGGGAGCTTTAGATTGGATATTAGGAAAAACTTCCTCACAAAGAGGCTTGTCAGTCATTGGAAGGGGCTGCCAGGGCAAGTGGTGGAGTCTCCCTGGAGGTATTTAAAAGACAGTTAGATGTGGTGGTGAAGGGACATGGTTTAGTAGTGGATGGCAGGTTAAGGTGAAGGTTGGGCTTGATGATCTAAAGGGTTCAATTGTCTTCCAACCAAGACAATTCTATGATGCTATGATTTTATGTAGTTCACATTTAATCATCCACAGAATTTGTACAGAAGAGTTACGCAGTTGTATTGCCATTTCTAGTCTGTCATCTCTGTTTCCTCTTCCACTAGATATTGGGCATAGTCAACGGCACTCTTAAGACTTGAGGTATAGTACTGTAGGAGTGGTGGGCTTGGGAAATAGCACAGTTTTTAAAGTTTTAGGGAATACTGGATCCTGTGTATGTATTTTCTAATGCTGTTATCTTTTGCTATTGCTCGTATATTATATTATATTATAAAATGGTATATTATATTAATTATATTATAAAATGGTTTCAATATCTAGTTTAAGCATATGACTAATTTTCTCCTAGGGGTTTGGTTTTGGGTTTTTTGTTTTTTACTTTTTTGGAGGGGTGGGTGGGTGGGGGTTTTTTTGGTGGGTTTTGGGGGTTTTTTTAATTAAGAATCTGAATTACTGTAGCAACATAGACCTGGGTCTGTTCAGCCTGGAGAAGTCTGAGAGGACATGTGATCAATGTATATAAATACCTGGAGGATGTGTGTCAAGAAAATGAGGCCAGTCTCTTTTCATTGATGCCAAGTGGCACAATGGAGATAAACTGGGACATAGGAAGTTATGCCTCAACATGTGGAAAAATTTCTTTAATATGAGGGTGATAGAGGATTGGAACCAGCTGCCCAGAGAGATTGTGGGGTTTCCTCCTCTGGAGACTTTCAAAACCCACCTGGATATGTTCCTGTGTGATATGCCCTATGAGAACCTACTTGGCAGGCAGGGTGGACTAGATGATCTCCAGAGGTCCCTTCCAACTGCAACAATTCTGTGATTCTGATGTTTCCATGTTTTTGTCTGTAGCAACAGCTCCTTTCTTTTCCGAATCCCTTTGAGCATGAGGTGTCTGTAAAAGAGATGACTGAGTAAAAACCATATGAATGACCATGTTACCTTCAAATTTAACATAGCAGCAGGAAAAAGATGCAAAGTAGGAAAAAAGATATTTGAACCTGTCAATGGAATTGAGTAATCTGTTTATCAATGTTCATTATAAAGCTTTTCTAATGAACACATTCTCTGTTTATTAGATTAAAACTTCAGATTAAGGATCACAGAATCATAGAACAGCAGGGATTGGAAGGGACCTCTGAAGATCATCTAGTCCAAGACCCCTATTAAAGCAGGATCACCTACAGCAGGTTGCACAGAATCACAGCTTTTGAGTTATTTCCAGAGGGGAGTCTGCAACCTCTCTGAGCAACCTATTCCAGTTCTCTGTAATCCTTTAAGAAATTTTTCCTCACGTTTACATGGAACTTCTTGTATTGAAGTTGTGCCCATTGTGTGTTGTTCTGTCACTGGGTACCACTGAAAGAGTGTGGCCCCATCCTCTTGACATCTGCCCTTTAGATATTTGCAAGCATTGATCAGATCCCCTCTCAGTCTTCTCTTCTCCAGGCTAAACAGACCCACCTTTCTTCATAGGAGAGATGCTCCAGTCCCCTCATCGTCTTTGTAGCCCTTCACTGGACTCTTGTCTGGTGGTTCACTGTCTTGAACTGGACACAGTATTTCAGATGTGGCCTCACCAAGGCAGAGTAGCAGGGGAGGAGAACTTTCCTTCACCTACTGGATACAGTCTTAATGCACCCCAGGTTACCATTGATCTTTTTGGCCATGAGGACACACTGCTGGCTCATGAGGAGCTGCTTGTCCACCAGGATCTGCGCTATTTCCCAGCAGGTCAACCCCTAATGTGTACTGGTGACTGAGGTTTTTTCTGCACTGGTGCAGAACCCTTGATTGCATTTCTCTCTTCATATATTTTACTATAGTTCTACCGAGGCAACAGATGGCCTCACTTCATTTTTCTCATCTTTAAGAGAAGTTAGGTCAAGGAGGACCTGGGTTGTTTTCATTTTTGTTTTGGTTTGGTTTTGGGGGAATTGGGGGGGTGTCGGGGGTTGTTGGTTTTGGGGGTGTTTGGGTTTTATTTTGTGGGGTTTTGTTTTTCTTTCCAAGAGATGTTTCCACTAGCCCATATGTTGGGGTTTTTTTTAAGTTTGTTTGCTTGATTCTTGTAAATATAAGAGATGTCTAACAGGTAGTTCTCTTTTCTGCTTACGTCTGAAACTAAAATTTACCACTATCACTTTATACTTTGTATTTATGGCATTGAATGCATAAACTTCTAACATATTTAAGAGACAGAAAAATATGGAAATGCCTCCTTGTCATGTTCCCTACTGCTTTTGCCAGGTAGAATGTCTATACAGAAATTTCTGTTAGCACAGTCTGGTGCTGCCTTTCCCCGTGACTTGCTATAGCAGTTATGGGAGATGCTGGGAAAATGCTTCTAAGGAAAAAGTAATTAGGAAATTCACTTGCAGAACTTCCATTAGGTACCTCCATAGGTGTCTCATATTTTCAAGCTTCTTTGTTTTCACAGTCTATTTATCTAATCACGAATAATCATTCTGAATTGCTTATAAGGGAATTTTGTCTCAAACATTTCAGAAAGCAAATAAGGTCATCCTTCTGTAAGAAGTATAATGGATCATGCAGGAACAAATATAATAGCTTTGGAAGTGATTTTTGTGTTTCAATTTTTTCTTAATGAAAACAAATTCTTTTAATCAGTTCAGAGTAAGCATATTTAATGACAATGATCATATTAGTATTTCTGGATTTTTTTAATTGCAAACCAATATTGAATCTGGAGAAGTGTCTTGGAGCTGTTTTTTTCCCCCCTCATTTTATAAACGATATTATTTAACCATGCCACCATGCATTCCTCTTGCTGATATTTGTTCAATCTTTTAAAGTCTCTGTATTCATAGTTATATCCATACAAAACTGTCTTATATTCTTTCCCATAAATAGACCAACAAACAACCTTCCTTCCATCTAAAAAATCTTAAAAATCTTGATGATTTAGAGCTCTATTTACAGAGAAAATAATTTTATTTAAATATGTCTGTGTAAGCATTAGTCTCAAAAATCCCCATATAGTCAATGGAAAGGGAAACTCTGAATGGCAGTTTGGTCACCTCAAGGCAGATAATCTGACTTGATTAGAATGGATGCCTAATGTTTACATAGTAAAATTCAGGGGGTTTTGAATCAGATTAAAGGATCTGAAGTTAGACTTCTTAACTCTCAAACACGTTGATGTCTCTCCAATGCAGTTTATGTGTTAGCATAGAATAACAATTAGCCTGCAAGTGAAGAGCACAAGGTGTTGTCTAATTGCTTAATATTTCTTCACAGGCAATATATTTCCCATAAAGAAACTTTTCTTGTGATGTTTCTTTAAAGGCCTTTAAAACTTTCATTTATGGTTCTATATTGAATTACTTTTTTGTCACTTACTTTATTATTAAAGATATGAACATTCACTTTTTTAATTGCAATGTAAAAGAGTTTGTGAGTAAATGGAGCATATTTAAATAATACATTGCCATATTTTCTCATGGAATATTCTATCTTCTTCCCACCCCAATTAAAAGTCTAATATATGTAGTTATATTTTATTGCAAGAAACAAGCCTGCTTTTATGCTTCTGCATATTTTTCTTGCTTTTCTTTGGCTTTTTTAGTCTTGATTTAGTAATGAAATTTTCATGTTAACCACTGCTACAATCTGGGAACACTGAATGTATATCAGGAGCAGATGGAAATACATATTATTTCTATCTACGGCAAATTCTTGTCATTATTGAAACATAATGTAGATAATGCAGTGCGCTATATCTCAAAAAGTGTCAGGTCTGCAAAATATGCTATATAGAATCTGTATTAGATCACACACAAAAAAACCCAACACAAAAATCCAAAAACCCTCTGACCTATTGTCAAATTAATTATGCAATGTTTTAGTGATGTTTTTCACATCTATGAGTATCTTAGGACCGTTTTGCTTTTCTTTAAACATCCCACTCTTTTACTTTTAATGACATTCCTGTAAACATTAACTCCATTTTAAAACATACAAGGGGACTTATTCCTGCAGTCAATTTTAGCATACTTTAAAAAATATAAACATACAAGTAGCAGAGATGCCAAAGCAAGGTAAGAAAAGCAAGATGTGAATTTATAGCAAAGGTGAAAATATATTATCTTAGATCAATGGGGTTTTTTTTGTTAGAAACTGAAGGAATATAGTTCAAAGTAAGGTTCATCTACTCCAGTAGTCTAAATTCCAGTAGTCTAAATTCCTCTCTGAAGGTAATAGAACTAGACTCTACCCATTCCTACACAGAGAAATGAGATTTGCTGACTTTTTTAATACTGAGAAAGTTTAAACAACTAGCTTAGATCAGATGCTGCTTTTTTACAGGGCTAGGATTGAATAAAATGAATTCTGCCATGAAGATCAGATAGAAAAACACTTGAATGAATGGAAACCATTTTTTTCCCACGTGTTTTTTCCAAAATAGCGGCATGATAGAGCTGATTGAGAAAGCCCAAATCTGACCTGAATATTGTTTTTAGCTGCAAAACAGGCGAAAAGTTAATTGCATTTTCATGCAGTGGCTGAGGTGTGAAAACCTGCCTGGGAGTATCTGCAAAATTGAGTATGAAGATCATTGTGACTCTGCAATGTCTGCAGAAACCTTGATATCAAAATGCAAAAAAAGGGCAGTGTGCTTATATATATATACACATATAACTCACAACTACTTCTCACCAGTACAGAACTCTAAAAAGTACTTGTCTTATGTGTTGTGCTGTACAAAACTAAAAATATTTTCATACATCATTTTATCATATAAATTTACAGGTTCAGTAAATTATAAATTATTTTTTAAGCTATTCTGAAGGATACATTTTAATTTTCTGGGAAATACATGAATTCACATTGAGTGAAATCATGTTACTAATTTATATAAAGGTAATTTTTGCATCTGTATTTCTGTTCCTCCTGCATCTTCTTATGAATTGATAGTGCATACGTGCAGACTTTTTACTGTATAATTCAACACATGAGAAAGTTTTAACATCATATACTTGAAATATTAAGGTATGTAATTTTTAGATACTATGTATCATACATATTTTTATGTAATTATTATAGTAAAAATATCTACTGTTGTTTCTAATAATTTTTCAATAATAAAAATTAGCACCAGTTAGAAGGGATTGGCATCTTCAGTATATGACACCACTAAAAGACTATGACAAAGACTTTGCTCTTGGTCACAGAAAATACAGAAATTCTCCAATTCTGCTTTGTCTGTTGTATCTTTCTGAAATCAAATAAGACTACCTGAAAGAATGAATGAGTGCTTCATGATGTGACGTCGGTACCCAAATACCCTAAGACATGGGTATGTTTAGAAATAACTTACTTATTTAATTTTAATAGGTCATAAAGCTTGCTTTTGAAGAGTTTGAGCTGGAAAGAGGCTATGATACTCTTACTGTCGGAGATGCTGGGAAAGTTGGTGATACCAGAACAGTGCTTTATGTGTAAGTACAGAACTTCAAAAAGTTTCCTGGGAAACTTCTTGTCATGTGTTGCTTCTTCTGTGGCAGATGTCAACTTCAGAATCTATTACTGGCATTTCTAGCACTAGTACAGTGTTCTCACTAGAGACTTGCAGTACTTCTAGCCTTTCCTTCAGTATGTTTTTTTGACTAAAATAATGACTGCTTTATCCTTGTTGTTCTATAGTCTAACTTAGAATTACCCTATAGTTCTGGTCCTTCCATCTTTAAATTGTATCTTTTATGAAAACAAGGTCTATGCAATTAGAATTATCTTCTCTTTGTGTTGAAGTATTTTGCACATTAGCATTACCCTAAAAATACTTGGAGGAAGTAAATGATTAATAACTTAAATACGGTGGAAATACAGAAAGGCCCATCTATGAATTTTGCAGTGTTACAATAATTAGTTATAAACTTTAATTTATATTGTGACACTGTTTTTGCAGTCATTAAGCACTGAATTGTATCATGCATTATGAAATATGTTCTATTTAAACTGCATCACAGATATGCTCCATTTCACTTGCTTTTGAGAAAGGTCTTCTGTGGATGCAAAGTAACTTTTCTCATAAAACACTAGGTCAACTTGTAGACTCCATTATCATGAGAAAGCTTATAACTAAATGTCAAAGTGATTTTCTTACCAAAATTTTCTATTAGTTGGTTTTAATAACTGCTATTGTACTTAATGAGGTTTGAGCAGCACCTTGCAATTTTTTATTCTTCTCAGGGGAATAAAGCAGCTTATAGCAAGGACTTTTCTGGCTACATTTAATTTATAGTTTCTCAGGATGTCTTCAAAAATAATACAGCTTTTCTTATATAGAGCAAGTTTCTGTCAGCAGCTTAAATGCCAGCATTTCTGCAGAAATACCACAACATATCACTGTGGAAACTCATGCATTTTATTTGGAAGCTTTATAGCTTTTACAGTTTTGTTTAAAAATGCAAAAATAAACCAATTTCTAAATCAAATCATTTCTAAGTGATTTGAACATTTTCCCACCATATAAAATTGCCAGGTCTGAACACACGAGCCTCAGCCCCATGCAGAATTTTCCAGCTCTTATCCACGAGGTCCCTCAAGATAGTAGCTAATTCTGTGAGCTTTATAGTAAAATCAGTATTAAAAATTTATAAAGAGGTCAGTTAGGCCAAAATGTTTACAATCCATCCATCCAATGAACATTGGAAACTGGCTAATGGCAGGTCAGTAAACAGAGTACCTTTAAATACTTGATGGGGAAAAGATTGAGAGGGCTGACAAATACATAGAAATTATTGGACCTAGCACAAGCTCTCTATAGTGTCCAAATTCTCCACCATTACCAATTATCTCTGAAACCTTGAAGTTGTGGCGCTACAGCTAGAGGGGAATAGGAAAGGATACTGATGTTTAAATGTCCTTTACATGAAGAGCAAATTATTTTAAATTGATGTAACCTGTTTCTGTGACAGTGTAGTTTGCATTTTGACTGGCACATGTTGTTCTTGGTTTATTAAAGCAGTCTGGTTTTTTACTTATAGTAAACCTTTTAGAAAATCTCATTACAAAGTGTTTAATTATAGGAGGATATGGCCATCAATTTGATATTTGGTTATTTTTTTTTTTAAAGATTGCTTCATCTGTAAGAATTACTTGTTGAAAATTTAAATATATTATTTTATGGGTTATGTATGCCAAGATGGTTAGCTCTGGAAATACAGCAATACAATTTAAACATATTTAGGTTAATTTTCATTATGCTCTAAAGTTTTGACTGAAGTTATTTCTCATATTTAACAGAGTTTGGCTGGGAGCTAGTGACTACCCCTTACAAAATAATTCTCTAGTGATAATTATGTGTGGGGTGAAGATTATCTGTCAGAACATTTTCTGCAATGCCCTCTTTTGTATTCTTAAATTCTTGCAAATTAAAGTAACACTTAGCTTTAGAAAGTCTTCTTTGCCTTCGAATGCTATGATTTGTATTTCTCTTGCAGCAGTTACATTAAAACTTAATCTCCTTTTTTGAAATGCCCTTAAAACATTAATCTTTTAACTTTCCTTGTATTTTTTTCCCCTGATACAAAGAAGAAATCGCAAATTAGTGGTTCAAAGGCAGGTGCTTATGTCAGCTGTTTCAGTATACAACCATGTATGACAGAGAAATGTTTTTTTAGTAAACCCTTATCCTTCTTCTCTGATCACACAATTTGGAAACGTATTGAGGGCTTCAAAAACAATCTACTGTCCTGCAGCTGGTACAAAAAAACCCAGCAACAACAAAAAACAAACTCATTTATTGACACTGTTGATCACATGTTAAAGAGTTCGGAGCTTTGGTTTGTGATGTGGTTGCATTTCCAAAGTATTACACACAAAGAGCATAGTGACTTGTCATCTTTGAAGGATGATACAATACTGTAAAACTATTTATTTAGAAGAAGAAAATTTGGGCACACAATCAAAAGGAATTTACCTCAAAAAAGTAAAATATTTTCACATATTGAAAACACAAAAAGTGTTAATAATTTAACAGAATTTTTTTTTATTCAGTAGTTTCGTGTCACAAAGGGAGATTTACTGACTTTTGAATGGGAAACTTTTTAAAAATTCTACATAATTTTCAATATATCAGAGTATGAAATAAAAACATTTAAATACGGGATGTACAGCTTCTTGTTCATACGCTATTTTAGAGAAGATTCCTGTAGCTTGCCTCATGGTTCATTAGTTCTCACCTGATGTCGGCTCACAGTCTCCTTTTATTATGTCTTTGCATTTACGTTGCAAGAGTATTAAGAACTGGTTGCTGATGTTCAAATATGTTTGTGGACTAATCCAAATACTGGTTTCTGTTTACTGTATGGTTTCTTTCTCGAGAAATTTTTCTGGGACACCCTGTCTGAGTTTGGCATGACTTGCTTTCCTTGTCTCATTTGTATTTTATTGTCATAGTAAATGGCTGAGACTTGGAAGACAGAGAATTCAGCATGTGACCTATCAGAGTCTACATAAACAAAAAAGAAATTGTTACTGTTTCCTTACATAAAATACAGTTACTGAGCTACCTATAGCCTCCGTCCCCAAACGTCAATGTGGAGTTCAAGGCAGATGACCTCTTCTTATGATAGTTTTTGTTTTCATATTTGATAACAGCTGAAATAGAGAGATTCTGCAGCCACTTTATGTGTTACTTTTTGCACTACCTTTGAAAGATAGTAGGCCTTTTTCAACATTAAGAAGTAATATACAAAGGTATTTTTTCCTAATAATTTTTTACATACATCTTTTTTGCATTAAGGTAGTAGAATTATAGATATACAAAGGATATTACCAAGAAGGCCTAAGGTTTTATGGTGGGATTCAACAACCTCTGTTGTTGAATAATAAAAATATAATACATTTTAATACATATTTAATATGTATTTATTAAATATGTAATATTTATAATATATTAAAATATACAGGTCTATACATAGTTATCACACTGTGCTGTATGAGAAATAGCAATTTCACTTTAAATTTAAGAGATCATTGTGAATTATTTGAATGGACTAGATGAGACTAGAACTGATTAGGACATTTTGGTCCTGGAGGGTGTCCAGAGAAGGGCAACCTCGCTGGTGAAGGGGCTGGAGGGCAAACCGTATGAGGAGCAGCTGAGAGAACTGGGATTGTTTAGCCTGGAGAAGAGGAGGCTGAGGGGAGACCTTATCACCGCCTACAATTACCTGAAAAGAGGCTGTAGAGAGATGGGTGTTGGTCTCTTCCTCCAGGGGACAGGTGATAGGATGAGGGAGAATGGCCTCAAGCTGCACCAGGGCAGGTTCAGATTAGACATTAGGAAAAAGTTCTTCAATGAAAGGGTTATTGGGCATTGGAACAGGCTTCCCAGGGAGGTGGTTGAGTCACCAGCCCTGGATGTATTTAAAAGACAGGTAGACGAGGTGCTCAGGGATATGGTTTAGTAGAGGACAGGTACAGTTGACATCAATAATCTCAAAGGTCTTTTCCAACCTAGTGGTTCTGTTAGATTACAATAAGTACTTCTGGACACATGTGCTCTAAGGCGTGTAAACCAACTTTCTTAACTTTCAAAAAGCATGGCAAAAAACAACTTCTAATATAAACAAGGGAAAACTATGCAACTCATACAGTCTCTCACATCTCTAATAGCTTAATTGCTTAATGAAAGTTTTAAAGAAAGCTTAATTAAAAGCGTTTAATTTTTCTTAACTTGAATGTGATAATTCAGGATGTGTTTTTTTCTTAAAACTTCACTTTTTTCTAATCCATATAAAATCGGGGATTTTTTTAAATGATAAAACCCAGCTGATGAGAACACTAGGTAATATATTTTAAATAAGCCTAAATAATTAAAAGGGTTTTTTTTAGGATTTGTTTGGTTTTTAAGTAGTAGTAGTAATGTGTTCCTCTTCAAATGACTTTGCAATTTGTCCTACATACAGACTCACTGGATCTAGTGTTCCTGATCTTATTGTAAGCATGAGCAACCAGATGTGGCTTCATTTACAATCTGATGACAGCATTGGCTCACCAGGATTCAAAGCTGTTTATCAAGGTATGAACTAAATTAACTGTTTTAAACTCAGGTTATAACTTCCTTTATTACATCTCAACAACTATCTTTTAAGTAGCCATTCAGTCCTTTCACAAATTTAGAGTTTTGGTACTGTTTTTATTGGTACTATTCTGTAGATGTTTAACAGAGAAACGGGTTTTTAAATACCCTCAACATAACTAAAAATCTGAAGTAAAAATGAAGGTTATTGTTCTGGTTTTTGCTTGAAGGTCAATGCAAGCTATGAACTATCATACTGGAAAAAAAAGTGTTAAATTCTGCTAATCTGTGTAATTTCTTATATTGGCTATTGTTTTAAAATTATGGTTAGTTTTATCAGGCTTTATTGGTGTAGTTACAAAATTTGTTTTCATGTCTCAGCAAGAATCTTCACAGGCTGAAGTAAAAATTTGTGTGCAATGATAATGACAGAACAGGTACACTGTATATGATTGTGGAAATTAAGAAGATGCATATCATTGTGGAAATTTATCTCAAAGCAGTGATCTAAATTACCCTATCCTCATTTAGTGGTGCTTCTGTCTCAGAGATGAGAACCTTGGCAACATAGGCATCTTCAATTTTTCTTGACTGTGAGTTTCAGTTTGATGCTTTCTCAAGTTAATTCACTGTAGTAAAAATAACTGACATCTGTTGGTATGTATGTATGTATTGAAATTTTCCATTTTAATAGGTTGAATCTAGTTTAATAGGTTAAATCTACCAGAAGCTAGAAAGAGCTCTTGCTTTTTAACATATGGTCTCACTTTTGGGTAATTTCCATATTAATTAGTTCACCTTAAGGATAAGGACAAAAAGAATGAATGTTTTTTCCAAGAGTTTCTCGTAGGCACATCTGGTGAAAATTATTTGTTAGGAAATTTGTTGAAATTGTTTGTGCAAAAAATGTTGCAAAACATTGAGATACTGTTCAACGCTCAGTAACCGAAGGCACCTTAATTAGAAGAGTTGGAGTTCTCCCTAGACATTTTCCATACAATGAAGACCCCTATCTAAATGTTCCATTCCACCTGTAGTTACTGTACTGTTTCAAAACCAAGACAGGCAAAATAAAGAGTGAAAAGTTATCTAGATGTTAGCTTTAGTTTATTGCACTGAGGACATAAAGACAGGCTTGCCTGCGCAGGTTTGTGTAAGTGGTATCTGTGGCTGATGGCGTATTGTGAACTTTAATGATGAAAGGACAACGAAAATGTTCCTAGTGGTCATCCAGGAAACACAGTGTTGGCTTTCCACACCAATATCCTTCTACAAGTTGTCTCTCCGATGATGATGATGTTTATTAGGATTATATTTACACCATAATTTTTCACTTGTTCTGTACACTTTTCTTTGGGATTCATTCTAATTCATCAACAGTTATTTTCACTCATGGAACTGATTGGATTATGCTAATTGGGTCAAATGTACATTCATAAATTGCCAAGTTTCTGTGGGCATATATTGCTGAACAGTATTAATTTTGTATTTCAATTACTGTTACCTACTTTTTTATATACCTTGTTTTGGTTTTCTTTAATGTGAACTGAAATCTACAAAGCAACAAGCAAGAATAGGGGGACTAAGAAGGGCTGATTCTCCTAACAGTGGCAATCCCTTCACAAGAGGTTCATCCATAGCAGAACTACTGGGATTTGCAGGTCAATAGCCATGTGAATAACAATTCACATATAAGAACAAGGAAAAAGTACCATCACAGAGACTCTAGAGACACTAACACAATTGCATAAGTAAGTGAGATGCTAGAGAACTGTGATTAAAAGAGCAGATGCAGACCCATAGCATTAGTGTGGTTAAGACCTTAGTGTATCTTAAGACAAAGTGCAGCACATTCAGCCTATACAGTTGCACAGATCAATTACATTGTGTTGCCTGAGGGCAATGACATATTCTTTATTTAAATTAATCCCACCCATTCTTATCCTTTCTTTCACAGTTTAATCTTCTTTATTTGTGTCTTTTATAGGGAATGTGTTTATTAAGACAATATATTTTCTTTATAGAATTCATTTGTGAATTACTTAAAGTGGAAATAGTGAATATATAATGGAAGAGAATATTAGCACAAGTTATGGATCTGATACTACATTTTTCCTCAATCCAAAATTATGAGCTTTATCTCAATGAAAATGTTTGAGAATTTAAATCTATTTACTGAGTCATCTTTCTGCCATTTCTAATCAAATGGAATCTATTTTCATTTCTGTATTTATCTAATTTATTGAAGATACTTCCTTTATGGTGTTCAATCTCTTATTTCTGGGGACTTTCTGAAAACATCTGAAGTATAAACTGAATGTTGCAAGAGTAGTGGCATCTCCGTTATGAAGTATATTGTTATAATATGATGATTGGATCCTGACTTTCAGTCTTACTTTACAATCAATTATGAGTCAATCTGTGGTTTTTGTAGCTTTGGAAATTAATTCCAAAATTTTAAAATGTGAAATATTTACAATCTCAGAAGTGTAGAAAATGTCTTCGTATCAAGGTGAATTTTAATTTTTTTTCCCATCAATGATCTCATTAGCTTTATTATTTTTTTTCCTCATCTTCTTTTGGGGAAAAAAAAATCCATCTCACTTTCAACTAATCTCCTGCTTTAGGCCAAGTATAAAATCTTAAACATTTATCCGGTCACAAGATACTTCAATGATTCTGCTTCCCCTTTGTTTAACAGTCAAAGAAGCTGTCCAAAAATAGAATCTCATTTTACTAATGAGGAAGTTAAAGGGTTGTGACATGTGACTTCAGAGACACTGTCTTTCTGATTGTAGTTAAGTAAAAAGAAAGCAAACCACAGGCTTTCTATAGAGACAAAGTAAATTACACCCTTTTTTGCATATTTTTTACAAAAGAATATGTTTTGCTCAGGATTAGAACAACCTGTCAACCTTTTGGGCAATATTTTCCAACTGACTAACTGAACTGTGGTTTTGTATCTATTACAGTAATATCAATTTCAATAATGAAATTTATTAAATGTCATACACTGATTGAAGTTTATAGAAAATTGTTACTTCAGCAGAGCTTTGTTTCACTTCAGTTATGAAATTGAGAAGCATTTTGATGATGCAGTTATCATAATGTCCTGGTTCTGGCTAGGACAGAGTTAATTTAATAAGGAGCCAGCACAGGTAAGCTGAGCAGACCAAGTGTTTTTCCATACCACGTGACATCATGGTACCCATAAAAGGATTGGAGAGGGTGGCTCTGGGACAGTCTGGGCATGGGCTGAGCATCTGGTCAGTCATTGGGTTAGTAAAGTGCTTTGTGTTATCACTTTTTGTGTATATTCTGTCATAAATTCTGTTGTTATTTTCCCCTCTCTGTGGTGTCCCAGTAAACTGTCCTTAGCCCAACCCCTTGGTTGTCTCTGTATGCCCATTCTCCTGCCTGTCCTACCGGTGGGGAAGGGGAGTGAGCAAGCAATGCATGGTGCTCAGCTGCCAGCTGGGGTTGAAGCACACCACCTACATTTGTATGTCAAACTAGAAATTCCATGAAAAGATGCTTGTAAATGAACTGATATGCATCCTATATCCTGTATATAAATAGTAAATTTAATCCTGTTTACAGTTTGCCTAAGGGATTAAGGGAGGAACAGTTCTTAACATATTCTTATGCCTCTTCTGTGGCTTACCTTCAGAAACATTTTTTCAAAAATGTGTCATCGTATTAACAACATTCTACCTATAATCTTATTACTGATTTTGAATACAGATGATACTTACTTTAAGAAAAAGTTCTGTAGTCTGCCTGATTAGTCAGGCTTCTTGGACCAGCCATAAAGAGGAAGGATAACCTCAATAATGTGATGAATTTGGCTTATTCTACTTGTGTCATGGGTGTGCCACATGTAAAAATAGATGTTTTACAGCTTTTAAGGTCTAAGGTGGATCATGCAGCCAGCAGATCAATAGTCTGCTTCAATGCTTGTGTTCCCCTCTGCTGTACCACAGTGACATAGAAGCGGATGATCATCATCTTGAACTTTCAGGCATGAATGTTTTAGAATTTTAAGCTTGAGATTTTTTTCCCATTCACACCTGTAAACCTGTCAGTATGATAAAAATATTTAGAGCTCTCTTTTTTTATTCCTATCTTTACATGGCTTTATAAACTAATGAAGTTATTTCATGATCCTATCATTTATTTCATACCAGTGCTATAAAAGAAACTTGGTGACTCAGTGATATAATCCCAAGCTCTTTATATAATTTGACGTTATTTAGAATTCTTGGAGATGTCAGGAAGTGTATCAGCCCCTGAAAGCAGCTGAAAATGTCAAGTTTACAACCTTAATTTGTATTGATGCTCAACTAAGCAGTAAACCTTTAAGCTCTTCATTATGATGTTGTTTGGAAGCAACTACTTCTTTCATCCTGAGACTAGTGGAAAAATAGTTTCCAAAACATATTTCAGTTGCCCAGATAAATGTCAGGTGTCTTTTTGCATACACTATAGTATTTACTAAACTTTAAATCAGAGCCGGTTTTTTACATGTACACAACTAGCTTATAAATGTCATAGAATGACCAATACAGATATAGAACTTTGTCTAGTGCTTTGAGATTTGATAAAACCTAATGGAATTAGGCCTTTTTAGGACACAATTAGACATGCATTCAGGGAAATCATTATATATGGTGTAATGCTTGGAAAGAATACTTATAAGTCATTGAAGAAAAACTAAGCTTCCTAATTTAAACTTTTCTTTCTCTTTCATTTATTTCATGTATATTTTCTTTTTATATTTTGTTCCTATGTATTTGAATTGAGACAATTCAACTGTGTTCATCTAGAGGACAGGCAATAAATACATTTCATATTTTATGTTAATATTTTAATATCTTAAAGCTATTTGATTCTGTGAACAACTGTCAGAGAATTTCACCGTAACATGGTATAAATTAATATGGCTGTAGTTCCATACAGTGTAGATTAGTTTTGTGGGGGGAGAAATGTCAATCATTTAATTTCCAGCACAACATATCACTCAGTTTCAGATAAGGAAGCTTTGCTGTATTGTTATCTGACCTTTTAAGAGTATATTCTTATTTAGGTAAGCCAACAGAAGGCATTTCTAAATTTCAACATCCTTGAGTTTTCTTGCAAGGAATAAATAGTAACATCAGTAGGTTATCAATGGAGTGAAGAGGCATGATAAATTACTGTAGTTAGAATCATAGAATCACTTAGGTTAGAAGAGACCTTTAAGATCACCAAGTCCAACCACAGCCTGACTTTCACTATAACTTCTAATGTAATCAGTTCTTTTGTACTAATAATGGAGATTCTCAATACACTGGAAAAGAATATGAATGTTAAGAATAGTGTGGTTTACAGGCCTGATATCTGTGTACAGTTTTAGTTTTCTGATTTCATTGATTAATACCTTGATTAATATAGAATTATAGAATGGTTTGGGTTGGAAGGTTCCAACCCCTCTGCCAAGGGCAGAGACACCCTCTGCTAGACCAGGTTGCCCAAAATCCCATCCAACCTGGCCTTGAACACTGTCAGGGAGGGGGCAGCCAGAGCTTCTCTGGGCAGCCTGTGCCAAGGCCTCAACACAGAATCACAAGGTTGGAAAAGACCTTTAAGATGACTGAGTCCAGTCGTTCCTGTGCTATGCTAAACCATATCCCTGCTCTCATCCTAACTCCCAAACACCATTACACCAACTGCTAGAAAGAAAATTAACTCTATCCTAGCAGAAACCAGGACAAACAGGTTTTGCATATGTGTTGCTACGAGGCAAATGCGTATGCATTTAAGCTAATACTGGAGGAGCCTCGATTGAATTCTTCCTACCATCGAAAACCATTTCAGAATCACAAAAGTGTCTTGGTAGAATTTACAACTGAGACTTTTTTTTGGTGTTTTTAAGCATCCTCCATCATTTGTAAAAATTCTCAAATGATGGTCTGAAGGAAAGATACATCACAGCTAGACAGCAACAGGTAGGATGTTACGAGTTTTTCTTTTGAGTAATACTATGATAAATTCTTAAAAAAGTGTCTGATCTTATGTGACAGTTTTCTGTATTTTTTTCACTAGAAGAATCAAACCATGAGAATTATATTGCCCTTTAGTTTTGAAGCCTTTTGATGCATGACACTTGCTTTCTGGTTATAAAAATAAAGCACTTGTTTTCAAATGAGCAGCTTTCATATTGCATCCCCGGTGTACCACTTAGTTTTTTATTTTCCTGTCTATGTTACTTTAGGTAATCACCTTGATAATGAAATAATTGTTTAAATGATATGATGGCTGATATACCTTGGACTGTATTCATAGAATCATAAAATCATTTAGGTTGGAAAAGACCCTTGAGGTCATTGAGTCCAACCATTAATTGAACACTAGCAAGTCCACAAATTCTAATATTCACATTTTCTTTAAGTATATCTTTCTGATATACTTAATATCATTCTGAGAATGAGCTTATAAAAGTGATGTTATCACTGAAATCAATAAGCTGTAAAGAAAGCCCTGTTAAAAAAATGTTTAAAAAATCTTACTGAATACTATTGCCATACTTTGGAGGTAAATTTTATTTAGGAAAAAAACGGGTTTTTTTTCTAAGGCACCAAAAATAATAATAATAAAAAAATCATATTCAGGATGCTAATGATCAAAGATAATTTTGTGCTAAGAGTCAGACTTTCGACTGTCACAGCATTTTCTGTGTACGTTATACACAGCATGAGAGAGTCAGCATGCTACAAGTTCTTTTTATGAAACAACACAGGGAAATTTGTGAAATATAACTTACGTTCTCATGAGAAGCTGAAGGAACATTTAGTTTACCCTAAAAAGACATTGTACCTAAAATTGCTTTTCCAGTTAAGTCTTTATGGTAGCCATTTATTTTTTTTCATCTGTGAAGCGCATAGTTATGTTCTAAGTTATATACACTCAGGAAAGTTAAAATTAACAAAGTACAATAAATTTAAACTACAAATTTAACTGACTAATCTACCTTAAATTCCTATGTAAGGGCTCTTCTTCAGTGACTTCATGACCTTTCATAACTGCAAGTTAATGTTCAAAAGAATACAAATCCTATGAGGAGGATTAAACTGCAGTAATTTAAGGACAATAGTACGCCTGAATGAGTACTTCTACAAATCCTTTAGTGTGGCTTGATTTAGGAGCCTAGACATTGTGACTTGAGTTGATGATCCTTTCTAAATGCCACCTTTAGAAATACCTTTCATTTATTTTTTTTCCAAATTTTAAAACAATGCACATGGAACGCACCCTTTATAAACAAGGAATAATTATAATACTACCTAAAAATGAATCTCCAGAAATATACTTCCTATGAACTTCTGAGTATCACAATGTGAGTCCATGGTTAAGATACCATATTTGATTATTGATCCAAATAAAACAGTTTTCCTGCAATCAATAGATAAATGGGTAGTTTAACAATGTCTAGTAATTACATTACTTTAAAGTAATATAAATAGAAATATTAATGTATATACATCTAGGTACATATAGTTAAATATTAGCATATATAAAGGTATTCATAGTGACCTGCTTACAGACTTGAAGTCCATTCAAATTTTATTCAAAATAAAAGATTTTTTGCTTAAATTTTATCAAAATATGCCCAGCTTTTGTAGAACCATTTCCAAGTTTAGATTGATTTTTTAAAATTCTTTTAAAAGTTTGATAATTTTCAGGTAAAAGTAAATTGCAATATTCCTGGTATAACTTTAAACAACATTTTTCCATTCAGTGTTGTGTAGAATTACTTTTAATTTTGTTGTGCTATTTGTGAACAGTTCAATACTTAATGACAGTGCTTTGAGAGGACTAATAGAAACAGCTATAAAATAAATTACCATTTTATTATGCATTCTTAGCAAGTAATATAATAATTCATATTTGGTTTGGAACACAAATTTTCATGAGTTATTCTTCATATTTTTATGTTTACTTAGTTTTATATCTCTTATGTAAGTCCGTTTTTTACCTATGAACTTGACAACATTTTTATTTTGTGTTTTTCTATTTTCTTTTTGATAACAAAAATACCCTGTATATCACTTGATGTAGTAAATATTTTTGCTAATCAGTAACACAATAGCAATTCCAATTTCACACATGACAAATAGAACATATATTTTAACATCAGAAATCTATTCTGTGTCCTGATACAATAGGATCAAATGTAGCAATATCAGATAAAGAGAAAAGGTGGGTTGTAGGGCAATCTGACCAAAAAATAAAATAAATAAAAAAAAATAAAAGATAACTTTTAAAATTGGCCCTGAATTTCATAGTATTATGAAAAATAGTTTAGGAAATGGTGATGCCTTGTTTACTGTATGTTAGTGACTAGTATTTCTTTAATGAGAAGAAACAAGGGCCTTTCTAAGAATGGAGAGAAAACTCACTTAGCATCCATTCCTATGACATATTTCTATAATGTAGTCTACGACCAGCACAAAGAAATGGAATGAACAGAGCTGGAAGGAACCTTACAACACAGTAGAGGTTGTGTTTATGTCCTGAGGATACATCTACATGACATGACTCTGAGGAGGGACCTTGTTTACCCACAAATAGTGTATGTGTGAGTATATTTGTATATGTGTGTCTGGGGGCAGGCCAAGAAGGTGTTATTTCAGTTTTAGTTATATGTATGTCATCCAGTCTATGATTCATGTTTTCATAGCAAGAAACTGAGAGTATATAATGAACAGTTTGAGATGTGGTGAGGTATGTTTGTCCCTGCTCTATTTAGTGACAGAGCTTTAGGTAGAGTGGCTTGCCTAAGAGAAACCTTGGAGGAAAACACACAGCAAGGTGAAAGTGGGAAGAAGGAACTGTGTGCCAACTCTTCTTTATGCATTTCCAAGAAGATCACTGTACTGTCTTTTTTTAAAGTATTCAGGTGTCTTTTGGTATTTCTGTAAAAATACGCAGCATGTTTGTAGATAGTCCTTATTCAGTAAGTCTACATGTGTGCTGTTATATCAATACCTAGATTAATACCTCTTATTTAGTGTCGTGGTTTTGCCCCAGCCGAGGGCCGCACCCCACACAGTCGCTTGTACTTTTAAAAGGAAGGGGGAGGGAAAGTTGGGGGAGGGGGAAAAGGGAAGGAAGAAAGGAGGAAAAGAAACCACAACCTAGAAACCAGAACCACGCAGGTTGGGATAAGGATAGTTTACTAAACAATAACAGAAAACTAGATATAACAATAACAGAAGTTTAAAGCACAAAATAGATAAAACTGGTGATACACAATGCAATTTCTCACCAAACCACACAACTCAGGCCACACAGCTTAGAGCCCGTCCCGGAAAAAAAACCCGACCGTCCCCAGAAACTGCACGTCCTGGCGTTGTCTCCTCCTCTTCCCCTCAGTCCCCCTTTATACTGAACATGATGTAACTGGCATGGAATATCCTCTTTGGCCAATTCAGGTCACCTGTCCTGGCTGCATCCCCTCCTTTCTCATTAGTAAGGAAGTATGAAGAACTGAGAAAGGTCCTTGATTGCCTGGCAACAACCAGAAACATCAGGGTGCTATCAGCACTGTTCTCATCCTAACACCCAAACATGGCATTCCATCCACTGCTAAAAATAATTAACTCCATCATAGCTGAAACCAGGACATTTAGTTTCTTAAGTTTTTGAAATTATTTCACCTGGGGAGGAATAACCGTCTGTATCAGTACAGGCTGGGGGATGACCTGGTGGAGAAGAGCTCTGTGGAGAAGGACCTGGGGGTCCTGGTTGATGACAGGTTGGCTATGAGCCAGCAGTGTGCCCTGGTGGCTAAGAGGGCCAATGGGATCCTGGGATGCATCAGGAAGAGTGTGGCCAGCAGGTCGAAGGAGGTGATCCTCCCCCTCTACTCTGCCCTGGTCAGGCCCCACCTGGAGTATTGTGTCCAGTTCTGGGCTCCCTGGTATAAAAAAGACAGGGATCTCCTGGAGAGAGCCCAGAGAAGGGCTACGAAGATGATTAAGGGCCTGGAACAGCTCCCGTATGAGGAAAGGCTGAGTGAGCTGGGGCTGTTCAGCCAGGAGAAAAGAAGACTGAGGGGGGACCTAATTAATGTTTATAAATATCTTAAGGATGGGATGCAGGGGGAATTGGCCAGCCCCTTTTCAGTAGTCTGTGGAGATAGGACAAGGGGCAATGGCTGCAAATTGGAGCACAGGAAGTTCCGCACCAACATGCGGAAGAACTTTTACCCAGTGAGGGTGACAGAGCCCTGGGACAGGCTGCCCAGGGAGGTGCTGGAGTCTCCTTCTCTGGAGATATTCAAGACTCGTCTGGACGCCTATCTGTGCAATATGTGCTAGAGAGCTGCTTTGGCAGGGGGGTTGGACCCGATGATCTCTTGAGGTCCCTTCCAACCCCTACAATTCTGTGATTCTGTGATTAATGTGTGTAACTTTATCATGAAATTGTCTTTCTCTTCCTAGTCATGGATATTTGTGTGTGTGTTGTGGGTGAAGCCTAGTACGGGCAAGGAGGGAGAGATTCTGCACTTTTCCTTTGAGTGGCCATACCTGCTGGAACAGCATAGGGTCAAGGAGGAGGATGAACAGAGGTGCTGCGTGAGATGTTCTGGAGCTAACAGGCCAGCCTTCACACAGCTGGTGCCTCAATGTCTGCCTAGTCTTTTACCACCCAGGTATTACATCAGTGTGCACCATGCAAACGTTCAGATGCAGTGGATGTCATTTCGCTCCTCGGAGGCCTGATTATTGTCCTAGCCACTGTAAAGCTCCTTCACCACTGCTGATTCCCAGTACAGTGTGTAAGTTTACTTTGTAAAACTGGTGTCTTCTAAATGCTGTACTGGAATTTAAAACAACCAACTTCATGATATTTTAGTGTAGTAGATTAATGATTGTTTTAGCTGTTGTTAAGACTAAAAAAAAAAATCTGGAATTTCTTGTTTGTATGCTTTTTTCCATCTTTATAAGTTAAATTAGAATCCTATTACTATCTCATTAAAATCAACTGGAGCTTTTAGGATTTTGGTGAGGTTACTGATACGATTTTTTTTTTAATAGTTTCACCACGAGAAGATAGAAGATGTAGTCAGGTTTTGGTCATTAAACAGTTTCTGCATCATTTGTACCTTCATTATAGCACTTACTCAATTTCTTAAATGTCACTTTGTTGATTAACAAGTGACAAATGGAAATAATTATTAGTATCACATGACTTCAAATGGCTAATTTAATTTGAATTCCAAGCACTATTAAAAGCATGACTTGTACTGGTAATTGTTACTGGAGTAAAATCTATGGGAAGTATTAAGCAACAGCTGAAGATTTTCATTCAGACACATAGATAGTAAAGAATTGATTTATTTCAATATAGAGTTAAGAAGTTTAAAGTTCTTCAAAACTTTATTCTTTGGAAGTCTTTTCCCCAGCTGTGTGAGTTATCTATTCGGCTCATAAATAGACATTAATTTCACACTTTGTCTGAAATTGATTTGACATGCGAACACCTCCACCTGTTACAAAATCAGCATATCCTCCAGAGCAGCCTTTTTGCATTCTTCGCTGATTTTATTAGGAACATAAATTAAAGAGGTTATTCAAGATGAAACAAGAATTTATCTGTGTGTTGTTATGAAATTTGATAAAATCACAGAATAAATACCATTGTTAAGAACAATTTTTAGGCTTTATTAATTTATTTGTGCTCTTTGAGTCTTTAGGTTTATGTCTTTACATTCTAGTTCACTGGAACATTTAAAATTAAATTCTGATTTTCACTAATGTTTATAATAATATTGAAACTACAAAATTGATGCTTAAAGTGGCCTGAATAATAGCATAGAACAAGTAAGACATAGCAGTTTTATTGTTGTGGACACACATGATAATATTTTCCGGTGTGCATGGAAAAACAAACGAAATAAATAAACACATAGCTAGGCATGATGTTAGTAACACTTTCCCTGTGAAACACTTAAACTCATTTTTGGTTTTAGGCAAATATCTTTGTGAAGAACAGGTAAAGTATTTTAGATACTATGAAAGTTATCATTAAGTTTGATTCTATGTAATTGTAACAGGCACAGGACTTTCTTGTTAGTGTTTCCTGGGTTTTTAAGGTTTGTTCAGTTAACTTCCACAGGCAAGCAATATTTCCCCACTAAAAAAAAAATACAACATACACTTTTGAATCCCCAGAATAACCCAAGCTATCTTTTCTTTTCTTTTTTTTTTTCTTTCTGGGTATGAGAAATGCAGTCTATCTCTATGAAGTGAAACAGTTGGCTAAAATTGCCCATGAAGACTCTGTAACACGCTATTGTGAAATTTCATATATTTAATTACCCTCATTGAAAAAACCCTCAATATTTATTTATTTACTTAGTAGTTTACTTATTTCCTTGTATGTATACTATTCCAACAAATTTCTTACGAGAACATGGAGGTATAAAATGTTTTGATGTGGTGAGGGCTTGTTTTGTTTTATCTGCAGAGTTTTATGTAGGTTATGTTACTCAAAGTGTGGTATATTGGGGAGGAGAATATCTTGTTTGCCTTGTTCTTGCTGATAGTTTTGGTAAGGTTGACATCTTTGGAAGGATAAGGAAAGTGGTTTTTTTCCTTACACACGACCCAGGCATCTCACATGGACAAGAGGACAAGAGCAAAGAAGAAAGGAGACAGCAAAAAATTTGTAATTGTGTAAGATACGGATAAAAATAACAGGAAACTTTTGTAGTTGGAAGCAGGGCACATGCGGGGCACAAGTCTCCAAGTTAATCAGAGACAAACTTTCTTTTTGAGATCTCAGTGGAAATTGTGCATCCCTCTCAAAAAACAGTAAGAGTTGCTGGACTGAGTGTAACCCTGGAGGGCAGCATTTGTCCTACAAGGATGGAATATTGGACCGTAGGGCTTAAAGATGCTTTCTCCGCCCCCCTGCCTTTTTTTTTTCTTTTTTCATTTTTTTTCTTTTCAGAAAGATATTTTTATTGCCACACTTCCTCCTTCTTGCTTCTGTACTAAAATAGTAAAAAAATAAAATTAAGTTATTCACATTCCACACTGCCCTAATAGTAGATTCAGTTGCAGTGTAGTTTTCATACTTCAGACACTACGAAGACATCATTCTTCTCCCTTTCTTCTGCCTTTTTTATGTGAGCACTAAATCCTTCTGTAACCTTCATTGGAAGCATACCATTCTTAAAGCTCAAGCATATCCCATGCATGACGTCCCTTTTAGTCTTCCATTTTGTTTGGTGAAACTGGACTTCATCACTCCTGGTCTTTAAAGAGGAGAAACACCCATTGTAAGCTACAGAAGTGCATACTCAGAGAAAATGTCAGTAAGTTCCTCCCATCTAAACTAATTTTACAAACTTCTCAGCTGCCATAGGCTTGAAATTTTGATGTTTGCTTTTTTTCCTTTGAAGAGTATGAGGAAAAAAACCTCAGTGCTTATGTAGGTACATATGCAGAAGACGACATGTACACTTAAAATATATGCCACAGGATTACAGTTTTTTAAAAAAAGGTTGGACTTGATCTCTGCAGATCTCTTCCAACACCTACATTTCTAGGAAAATATTATGGCCACTATCAATTAACTTTTTTTTAATGTAATAATTTGTTTGGTTTTTTTTGGGTTAGGCTAAAAAAAGTGTATACAAAGCTAGTTGAAGCAAATCTATTGCCTAGTGATAATTGTTTATTCACATTTATGCTTTGAGGTACTGTCATTATCTAATTTTAATCCATGTTATATGAGCTAAATGGATTTTTTCTACAATGTCATTTCTTTATTAGTATGTCACCTGTTGATAATTTAAATGGTTGAAAGAAGTCCAAACATAGTGTCAACCACATTTATAATCTAAAATTCATATTGTTTATATGATGTGACCAATTTTCTATAAAACCATGTTAAGTGGCATTAATTATATTTTCAATTTTAGTGCGTTAGGAATAAACTCCTCTGTTGGCTGTTCCATTACTTTGCTTAGGATCAGTGCTGGCTTTACAGTCTTATAATTACACGGGTCAATTTGCTTGTAATTTTAAAATATTTGTAGCACATTGATAATTTTTTTTTTCTAGACTATTACCATGTTGTCCTTGCCAGGACTTAAGGTAATTTTAGGTAAAGATGTTCAAGGATACTCTATTATAAATGAAGATAAAGCATATCACTTTCCCAGTTTGAGGGGACAAATTATATACATATGTATTTGCATAATTCCTTGGGTCCTCTTTTCTCCAGTTTTTGAGAGAGCTATTACTTGTGACCTTGTCCAGTCATGTGGGTCCTCCCTTGTCCTCCATAAGTTCTTGAAGATAATTGCTAATAGTTCATAGACTGCTTCAGTTTAAGTACTTTAATGTGAACTTAATTAGGCCCTGTTCCCTTGAATATGTGTAAACTTTCTGAATAGTCATTAGCCTGTTCTCTTCCTATCCTGCCCTTACTTTTGTTCAAACTTTTGCTACCAACCTATGATTTTTTTTTTTAATTTTTTTTTTCCTGGAAATATAAGGTGGTGCATTTCATTCTCCTTTGCTGCTAGCTACTTTTCTTTCTCCTATGCTTGATGATTTTCTACAAGTTTTTTTACCATCTTTTGCTTCATTCCATGGTTCACCTTTTCACAAGATTCATTCTTATGTTATTCTGAACGTTTCTGAGGACCATACACTTGCTTTTTTCTGTACTTCCTGCTTTCCACTGTAACATGCTCCTTTGCATTCCAGGATATCTTTGGGCTAACTTTTCTCCAGGGCAGTGCTCAGCCTCTTGTCTTGACAAGCACTACTCTTTCTGTTAGTACAGAAGAATGAACTGTGTAATTTGAACAATCTGATGTTCCTCATCAGAAAACATTAGGAGGGGAAAAAAACCAAACCAAAACAAACCATTGAGACAGAAAGCCCATAGCTTGTTGATGCTAGACAGTAATTAATGCTTAAGGAAAAAAATAGTGATAGAGTGATAAATCAAGAGACAGAAATAATCCCAGAGTACTTTTCCCCTTTCCAGAGATTCATGTCTCAAGTACTTTGTCTCTCAATTAGTTTTTCTACCATAAATTTGTGCAATGACTTTTTGAATACATATATTTTACCTCCCTTCCCCCCCTAAAAAAAAAAAAAGAGAGATTTCCAGTCTGTTTAATTAGTCCTTCATTCCTCAGAAACAGGAGCTTTGATCTTTTGTTTTCCTTCCCTAGTTCTAATCATAGAATATACTGTGTACTTTTAAATATGGAGGAGCAGAATTACATGTGATATTCAACAAGCAAACAAAAGATGTCCTTGTGTGATGTCAGAATAGTATTTTCTGCTATGTTCACTGTTCCTTTCCTAGCAATTCCTAACAGTTTCAATAGCTGTTTAATAGAATTTCATTTAGTATGCAAGAGTTCTTGTTTCTGACTGGTAACTGTCAGTTCAGAACCTATCATTGTCCTTGCAAACTCATAGTATTTTTCTCCAAATGTATTTTTCTACAATTATTGATAGTTAATTACAGCTACTATTTTATTAGGCTGTTGGTTGGTATCATAAACTTTGCAACAAGTAATAGCGAGCTTCTTCCTCATCTCAGATTTGGTCTGCATCTACTCCTGGACATGTGAAATTGATCATAAACAGATTTTTTTTTTCTTCCCTGCTTTCTGTAATGGAATATTTAATTTCACAATGATAAAGAATATATTTGTTGAAGAGGTTTGACTTTTTTTTTTCTTCAATTGTTTTATAAAAATCTTCGAAAGTAACACTACTTTAAAAGATATGATACAACATGATATGTTAGCAACAAGCCATCCATATGCTATCACAGTGAACTGTTAGCTTAAATGGACTTCCTATAACAAACTTCCATGTTTGTTTTCAATCAATCTGATTCTAAGGTCATATCTGTTTTTTCGTATTGATAGAGAATGAAATAAAGTAAAAGCAAGAAAAATTAATCTACTGAATATCATCTGTGGCCTTTTTGATAACAGCAAGTACAAAAAAATTTCAGAGAAATTATGAGACAGCTATTAGAGTTTTGCTGGGAACTATATGACCTGTGAAGGAGGTCTTCTCTTTTTGTATTTGGAGACTGATAATAAATTGTACTGTAAAATTTCTTTGAAGAAATTTACTGGAATAGTTATTAAATTGTGATCATCTATAAAATTATCATGTAAGGCCACCGTGTTTTTAGCTTTAGGCCAACCTCATTTTAGCTTTAATAGCCACTTTTACAGTCCAATTATATGCTATCTGAATTTTTTTTTCTATTAGTTTTGATTTATTATTTTCACTTTCAGTAGTTGTTCCCATATTCCTTTGCAGGAATCATATTATAATTTCACTGTCTTACTTATTTCCTCTTCTGTAGTCCTCAGAATATCTTTCTCCTTTCCCTCTGTAGAAGGGTTTCACTTTATATAAGGGTTTCTCCATTTGTGTTTTTAAATTCCCATATTTTTAAACATGTTACTGCAATTAGAAACCAGTATTACATGTACATTTCAAAGAAGACTAAACTGTTTACTTATGAAAACAGTAGCATTTTGTCTTTCCTTAGGTATTTGTACTTCCAGCTTTATTTTTGAAGCGATATTCCATATGGAAGAGAAGAGACCTTTGATAATGTCTGGCTCATTATCTTAAACTGAAACTATTGCCTTAGTACCGAATGTTCATGTGTAATTTTGCAGCTTGTTAATTTTTTCAGACCACCATGGTTTCCAGTGAAGCAAGAAAAAATATACTTCAGAGGAATACAGTATTATTTTGGGATACCCAGATTAATTCTTTCCTCCATCTTCAGTTTCTTGTGCCAATCTTTTACAACTGTAATATATAACTCTGTTGAGTGGTAAAAACATTGGTGATTCCTTTATGTTTTTCCTATGCTGAAGCCCTGGAGAGCCAAACTCTGTTCCTGCCATTGAAGAAGTACTTAGAATTTTAAGTATTGTATAATTTAACAGTGGCATTGAAGCCATAGTGATCTGAAGACAAGTGTATAGATAGAAATAATGGCTGTTTACCCATTCGTAATTTGTCTGTTTATAACTCACTCATCTAACAAAAATGAGGTTGGACTGACAGATATTTGCTTTATATAACATTACAGTTGCAGACTTTGTCTTTATATGTGTAACTTCCCTTTCATTAAGCAGGATTTTAATGATGTTGTCTGGCACTGAAATTTGAATTTTAATAGTGAGGTGGAAGATATAGGGACATAATGTGCTGCTGGTCTGAATATGTTTCATTTTTTAGACTGGTGGAAACCCAGAACTTTAAGTCAAATTAATGATTTTAGGTTTTGAGGTATTAACCTCCATTTTCTGATAGACCTTGAACTTTCTTTGAAATGATGGATTGTTGTGTAACCCACATGTACTTAAAACATTAAATTGTCCGTACATATCTGAATTTCTAAAGTGTAAGAATATTCTTAATATTCCACTGATAGAAGTTGTATCTAGATGCAGATTTACTGATCTGATGAGGATTCACTGATCATCTACGCTAGAATATTGGACAGTGTGAATGAAAACATAGTGGCATTAAGAATTTAATTTACCTATGTATTTGTAATTTGGTAACAAGGGGAAAAAAGGCAAATTACTATTATGACTAATAAATTCAAGACTGAATAATATTATACTCTATGAAGTATTTTACTATATATTTCAAATACCTGGGTCAAAGTAATTAAAATACTTTTCATCCAAAATACTTAAAAGTCTTAAATTGCAACATGACACCTTTTAAGTAGTAGTCATAATACTTGTTTAGATGCTTAATATCACTCCAGAGTTGTCATATTTCTTCCTTTGAAATAAAATACAGCAACAAAGAACTCTGATTAAGTTCAGAGGGATATGATCATCGCATCAGAAAAGTAATCTTGTCATTCTCCCAGCATTAAAGAGAGAATATTCCCTGGAACTGAGTAAATATTTCTAGTTTACAAACAAGATGAAAAGTCTTTTTCCCCAGGCCACTGACAGAGAGTACATGAAAGCCAGAAAAAATTGAATCAGATCAGTGTTAATATTTCGGTCACCAGAGGAAGCTGATGTTTCTATTTGAGCTTGAGAGCTTATTTGCAAACTTCATGTTGATCACACACCTCTAAGACTAGATCAAAAGAAGTCCAACATGGAATGAGTACACAGAATAATCCTAAAGGAACAGGGCTTCTTTTGCCACAATTTAAATAAGTTAGCATAGCTTTTATTTTCATATTTGTCGTTTTAAAAACCTTTTCTGTCCCATGGGATTTCTCTAAAAGCTCAACATAGCTCCAACTAACTTGCTTGGAAGAATGTTCTCTTTTTAGCAAAGAGATATATAGCCTCTTTGCAATTTATGAAGCAGAATAATTGGTGCATATGTTGAAGTAATAGGCACACTGCCCCTCAACTGAATTTAGACATCTAAAATAATTGTTCTCTGATCAAATCAGCAGAAGTCGGTAAGGTACCACAAGAAACAATGAAATAAAAGCTCTGTTAAATCCCAGAGGACAGTAAAATGTTGGGAATCATTACATGCACGTAGAAATCTAGTATTCCTTATGTATAAATACTATCTCTTTAGTAAAAAGAACAGTCTTACATCTGACTTAATCTTCTTTGCTTTGTTACTCCCTCATGATTTCCTGACTACTAAGTGAATATTTACTGTTGCATTCTGCTGCTGACAGAATTTTTGCATGGATTTATATTTTACAATACTTATTAAAAAAAAAAAAATCAGACATTTTATTTGTCACTTCTACTAGAAGTTTGTGTCTTTTTACGGGGAAGCGAAGGTTTGTAATCTCAAGCAGTGCAGACCTGCAATCCAGGTAGGTATTAGAAATTCAGTCAGCTAAGACACTGTTATTTGGAGCTTTAGTATTTTTTTCAAATATGTTGTAAGGAAATTATCTAATACATGTCTGGTGGTGCAAGACAGATGTTGAACAGAAAAAGTGCATGGAAAATTGTTAAAGAATATAGCTTGTGTGTTCTCTGTGATTTTGCAGTATGAAAGCAACAGATCTTTGTCTCACTTTAGAATTAGAATCATAAAATCATACATAGAATATCCTGAATCGGAAGCGACCCATAAAGATTATCCAGTCCAACTCGTGGCTCCACATGGAGACAGCCAGGTCAGATCATGGGACTGAGTGCATCGTCCAGATGCTTCACGAACTCAGTCAAGCTCTGGGCTGTGACCACTTCCCTGGGGAGCCTGTTCCAGTGCCTGACCACCCTCTCAGTAAATAATTAATTGATAGAATATTAATTTATTTTATATTAATGACACCTGTAATATTTTATTAATTATATTAATAAGAATTATGATATTATATGATATGCCTGTTATAGTAAATCTTCATCTCTGGAAATTTATGCAAAACTTGAAGATAGAAGTAAATGCTATCCATTGAAATTAAATGGATGCTTTCTGTCAACATGAACAACTTGGTTTTGACTAAGTACATTTTCTGTTAAGGATAGATAATCTTCAATCCAAGCTTTCTGAACATGTAGATTTCTAGAACTGGATGGATTTTTTTATTGTCAAAATGCAAGTAAGACATCCTTAGAATATAGATTTATGATATTTGTTGATTTTTTTATTTTTACATCAAATAAATAAGAATAAACTTTGAAAGTTTAGATACAAATATACATTTAATTTTGACATTAGCATGAGTTGTCTTTCAATCTAATATAACATGGATTTTAAACTGTTCTGATGTATTCTAAAAGAGAATTTGAAATTCATTATTACAATATTTTTTAATGACACAGATTATATTAAAACTTTGTTTAAAAAAAAAAGCTTTTTAAAAAATTCTAACTGCTTTTTCATGTTTGCAGATAAGATATTTGTAATTCCAAAAACCTCCACAAGAAGTAAAACGGAATGTTCTTGGATACACAGTGATGTGCACGGGGTTTTATGCAATCTTTCCTTCTTTAGTAAGAACTCAGTTCTGGCTAAAGATGTACTATACTGGTTTCCTAATAAAATGGATTTTTTGACCATCCAGAAAACTTAATGCACAGTAATTTTTGTTAAAAGTTTTGGTTCAGTGATCCTTAACCCTTTCCTAGGGCTTGGTGTATCTCCTGACAGTTAGAAATTATCCTTATCTGCCTTCTGTTTCAATAAATTCATTAATGAAATATATTCGATATGTCTTCTGTAGACCATGGAAAGAAACACTTGTTGCTTTCTTTTAAGGGATAAATCTTCTGTAATGCCTTTGCAAAATCTTGGCGTTTGCCTCCAGACACTCCTGCTTGAGACAGTATTACCCCGATCATCGAAACACAGCAGGGTTTTGGAAAAGAGTGTTTATATCACATGATCATTCTCAAATCCTGGATTAGATATAGCTCTGCTATCAGTAGAGGAGGTTTTTTGTTTTGTTTTTTTTTTTGGGGGGGGGGGCGGTTGTTGAGGGGTTTTTTTAAATGAGATTCTGATTTTCTGTGGCTCTCCATATTTTCATGTAGGATGTGGAGCTGTGGATAGCTGGGAACACAGGTTTCCAGTGCTCCACTGTGACACTAGGAATGTCCAGTGGGAACAGGCAGGAGGAACTACATTAAAGCATTTTGAGATACATATAATTTTGCATCCTTATTTCTAAATATTATTTATGATATTGTTCTTCTGATATTTGTGTACTGAACTTTTTGGAAGATGTTTTCATTTCATGCATTCTAGCTTTCTGGTAAGACAAATTATTTTAATAAAACAACTCACTCTGGATCTGCTTTGAATTCATAGATAGAATAGTTACTCCTAATTTTCTCTGCAAAGTCTGATTTTAATATTACCAAGAGAAAAATCCCACTCTCTTTTTATCCTAAGGAATAACCTTATTTTTTGTTACATGTGTACCATACCTATCTCTATGTGCTTGTCAATAGTCTCTTCACAACTTCTTTAAGGGTATAAACACAGAAAATGGACTTTACATATCATAATAATGCCATCCTGAATCTGAAAATTTCTGTTGGGAATCATCCTGACAAGCTATACACTTCTGACAGGATTTAACGATAGTAGATTTAACAATATTTGACAGAAGACATTTTCAATGGTGTTAAATCATACTAATCTTTGATACTATTCAGTGACTAGAATGTTCTTATTATCCTGAAAGTTTTAGATTTCATATCTTGGATTGAACTGGGAATCATCCAAATAACATTAACTTTTATCACTAATGTAATTTGAATGAGATTTACATAATTTTACTAAAGATGTAGCAACACAGTTTATAGAACCAGAAGTGCTTTGTTTTATTTTTGCTGCTTAAATGGAAATTAATAGAAAAACTGTTTTAAGTTCAATGGCAAAGATACGGAGCCTTCATTTTCGATGGACATACAAGCTTACAGTAATTTGTAAGATGATTCAGGATTTCTATCATAGGCCATTAATATTTGCATTTCCTTTCATAATATTTTATTATTCATAAATTTCATAACACTTGGGTTTTATAATACTCTTTCCCTGTATATGTACATTCAATACCTAAAAATCAAATATTCTAAGTAGCAGATCTCCTAGAGAATATAGAGGATGTATAATCAAAAGTGTTTTCAGTGTAGGTGGAAAAAATGTGAATAACTTGAAGTATGAGATTAAGATATAATGATTTTATTGATATATTGATTTTATTACAGTTTAGTGCTTAAAATAAAATTCATTGACACAATAATTTATATACTTTTAGTCCTATTGCTAATAGCCTGGAATTACAGATATGAGAGTTAAGATAGATTCTTTATTAATAGTACTTCATTACCAGAAATAGGATCTACACATAGTATGCCTTCATGGGTAGAACAGCCTTATAATTTTACCTTCAAATATGCTGTAATTCAATGCGACCATGCAGTTGAACATGAGTGTTTTGTTATCTTCAGCAAGGCAGGTATGGATGAAAGCTATTTATCTGTGATGTCTTTAGATCCTAAGTCATCTTAGAGGCAGTTTTACAGCATTTTCCTCTAGTTCACTTTCAGCTGTAAATATCAGCTTAAGGCATAATGCCAAATATTTTGATTGTGCTTCTGATGCTGACTTAGAAATTGCTTGCAAATATATTTTCCTTACTATTATGTATGACTTTTATGTAATTTTAATCTTATTTATTTATTTATTTCAGAAATTGAAAAGGGGGGCTGTGGAGACCCTGGAATTCCATCATATGGAAAAAGGACTGGTAGCAGTTTTCTGCATGGAGACACACTTACCTTTGAATGTCAAGCAGCTTTTGAATTGGTGGGAGAGAGAACAATTACGTGTCAACAAAACAACCAGTGGTCTGGCAACAAACCCAGCTGTGTTTGTAAGAACTATTGTTATTGTTTGTCTTTATTATTTTTCTGACCTTAGCCACTTTCTTTTCTTAGCATTTGTGACTAACCACCAGGAAAACATTTCAAAAGACCTTGAAGACTTTTTCAGTCATGTTTGCTTTTTGGTTTTGGTTTTTTTTTTCATTTAGCTTATTTGTGGGGTCCACCACATAGAATTGTTTTAGAATGCTATTTTCCCTTGTTTTATATTTAATTTAACTATTTAACACTCCTAATGCAAATGTGTGTTGAATTAGAATCTAAACGAGCAAATCCTAATAACATATACATGTTCAAAGGGAGCCATACACGTTGATTCTTGCAGTGTAAAGCAGTCTGCAGCTCATGTAAGAAAAGATTGGGGTTTTTTTCTGATATCCTGATAAAGCATGAAAATGGATATTAGAAATATAAGGAAATCTAACACAGAAAAAGGGTAGGTAAGTTCATTATTTGTCAATTTTGTTTTAAAAGATAAAATATGTTTGTAGGTAAGCTTTTAGATGGTTATTTTCATATTTCTTCTGCTGCTTTTTCTACAGTAAAATAGAGTAAATTTTTCTAGTACACAGGTATACCATATATATATATATAAAAAAATCTGCACTGGATTTTCAAAACAGCCTTAGTGAGGTGTCTAGTTCTCCCTTGACATATATGTAGTTTGCTGCTGTTAGCACAGGACTTACCAAGCTAAGTAACTTGCTCTGGACTAAAAGAAGTCTAAATGTCCATGCAGTGCTGAAATATGTCTAAGTGTATAAGGCCTGGGTATGGAGGCAGTGCAGCTCTGAAGACAGAAGTTGTGTTTCTTCATGATACTGTATTGCATTGGGTTGAAAGATTAGTTTCTGTTGGCAATAGTGTGGAATATTTTCCTGTGCTCCACTCTGATGTACACATGCCCTGTGAAAGATAATAGAACCTAAACTCACATCTATTTACAATCAATGAGTTTAGTTTGACACATTTGAAGAGCTGATTAATGGCTATCCTTTGTGTTAATTAATACATAGGGAGCCTTCCTCTTTTGCATGTAATGTATTTCTCACTAAAGTACCAGCCACAACTCATGACTCAGAAATCAGTTAGTAATTGTCTTGATAAAAATTGGTCCAAAGAAGCAAAAAAGGAGGAGACCTATGAATCATTTTTATTTCATTGCTCAGTGCTGTAGTGTGTACTACGTATTCTTCAGAGTTCTTGATTGGGACCTTCTATATTTCTATTATTATTTGCATAAGTGTAAATATTGTGTCCTACATACAACACTGGCTCTTGGGCTTGATTTGATTTTTTGGATTGCTAAATACACTTTTGGGCATATTCCTTTCAGGAAAAAAAAAATTAAATATCACACTTAAATTTGGAGATTTCATTATGATTTAAGAGCAACCCTGACAATTTTTTTCCAAATTCTGATACATCAAGCATACTTACACTTTCTTTGGCATTATCTACATGTTTCTAGTAATTTCTTGCAGGTCCCGGTGTAGTCACTTAGCCTCACTTGGGAAATAAAACAATGAAAGCATGGCATTTTATGTTGGATAAACATTCCAACACTCTCAAACATGTCTAGGTTGCATGTGTGGTAGTTTAGACACCCAGCCTTCAAAAGCATCCTTTTCACAAGAGCAGAAAATACAAAATCAAGCATTTATGCATTGTATTTTGAGAATCTTCTTGTTGTTTTCTTTAGTCTCGTGTTTCTTCAACTTCACCACACCATCTGGAATTATTCTTTCTCCAAATTATCCTGAGGAATATGGGAACAATATGAACTGTGTTTGGTTGATTATCTCAGAGCCAGGAAGCAGAATCCATCTGATTTTCAACGACTTTGATGTAGAACCTCAATTTGACTACCTTACAGTGAAAGATGATGGGATTTCAGATTTACCACCTCTTGGCACTTTCTCTGGCAATGAGGTCCCTTCTCAGTTGGCCAGCAGTGGGCACATAGTAAGACTTGAATTTCAGTCAGATCACTCTACCACTGGAAGAGGATTTAATATCACTTACACAAGTAAGAACCTCTGCTTTTATTTTATGCCTAGTCTTAAAATCAAGCTTTCTTTCTTCATAATAATAAAAAATAGAACAGGTTTTTTTTATAATGTGCAAGTAAATTATTGTGCTTGTGTAAGTCCACTGCTTTCTTCTGTCTTCCTGATATTCCTTAGCTTATCTGAATCTTTAACATTTATTCTATTTAATTATGATAGTGCTGAGGAATTCTCTTCATTATTTAGGGGCTTTTTTGATTGACTGATCATTCAGATTAAAACCTCCAGTGCAGGTGATTCTATGTGCTTCTCAGTGGAACTAGTTAAGCTTAGATCCCAAATATGGAGATCTCATGAAAAAGTGCACTATATGAGTGCACTAATTCAAAAATCATTCTTCCTCTGGCTACAGTTTCCTTAAGAATTTTAAGAACTTTAATATATTGGGGATGCAATTCTCAAATGTACAAAATTTAGCTGCAGCTGGTCAGCAAGTTCAAGAGTTACTGAATGTTGACATTGCAGTCACTTACATATAGAGGGCTACTGAGAGCAAAAGTCTTTCCCATTTGGGAAAACAGGCTAAAAAATACCAGGCTAAAGATAGCCATCTGCTGTTTTGTTTATATGAAAGGATATTACTCAAGAGTAGTATCAATTGAAAACTATGTTATTATCATCACATAGAAAACATCACATTTGCCATTTACTAACTCTCCTAGAAGTTTTATTAGTCAGTCAAGGGCATTACTTATATAAAGATTATCGGTTTTAGTTCAAGAAATTATCTGCTAATGTTATAGAAGTTAATTGACAAGAAAGTCGTCTTTGTCACATCTTGTGTTGTTTCTATCAGTTAAAATAATCAAACAAGTGTTTGTTCAGGACCAAGATGTTCCCTTGCATTATTTAGAAAGATGCCCTACATAAAACTGGACTTGATGCATTATAACCCTTTTTAAGTCTTAGATGCCTTAATTGTTCCTTTGCTTTCAGGGAAAGTGATAACTATTGTCCTTTGAAAAGAGGCAGGAAGAGAAAAGGAAAATGTTCACTGTAACTAAAACTGTTGAGATTAAGAGATTTACCATAAAATTTGAGGCCTGAACTCTAGCTCTGCTAATGTCTGAGATTATTCAGATCCTTTTTGCCATATGCTATTCTACCAAAGACAAGACTGGAATAAGGACAGTCATTACTGTTCCTACTTGAATCTGGAGAATTATGCAGTCAGGAATAAAATACTCATAAAAATTCCCTGAGAGTGCTGATCAACCTATGAATTAAGCAAAAGAATTTTCTACCACACCTTTCTTTTTACAGTAAATTTTACCACTGAGCTTGATGCACACCTTATGTGCTTTAACTATCTAAGAGTACGTTATTTCACCATAGTAGGAAACTGAGATGACAAGTGTTCCTAACTTATGAATCTTTAGTGTTCATAGCAAGTGCTTAGTATAAGTTCAGCCAAAGTGCTAGTAATTCTTAGAATCATAGAATCACCTGAGTTGGAAGAGACCCTTTATATCATCGAGTCCAACCATAGCCTAACCCTGACTAGTCCACCTCTAGATCATGTCCTTAAGGACTTAATCTTTTAAATACCTCCAGGGATGGTGACACCACCACCTCCCTGGTCAGCCTGTTCAATGCTTGACAACCATTTCAGTAAAGAAATTCTTCCTGATGTCTAATCTAAATCTCCCCTGGTGAAATTTTAAGCCATTTCCTGACTTCTATCTGTCACAAGGGAAACGTGCTCCACTCATGTCGTTTAAATCAAATCAGGATAAAAGCAATTTGTTGATTGAAACATAACTGCCAATCAGTGAACTGTAGATTCAGGATCAATATCAGCAATTCAACAGATGAGCAAACCACAATGTTAGACACTTTCAAAATCTTAGCATTGTAGAATCACAAAACCATAGGATATCTTGAGTTGGAAAAGACCCATCTAGCATTGTTCAGACACTCCTTGAACACTGACAGGCTTGGTGCCCTGATCACATTTGGTGCCTGCTTGTGCTTGCTGTTTGTCTTAACAGATGCCAATTTCTAAAAACCTCTCCACTCCAGTTCATCCTCATCCTGCGCTGCCACGATTTACACACACACCTTCCACTCACAGGGTGTATGAGTCACAAGCACTCACCCCTTTTCTTTCAAGTGGGTTCCTTTACTTGCATGCATCTCCTGAAAGGCAACGAGGTGTTCTAGCTTTCCATGCACACTGACTGTTCTCTGCAACTCAGTGTTCCACATACTGGTGAGAACACCCATGCATGAGGTCACACATGCATGTGGAGGTGTGGGTCCCTAAGAGTTCACCCTGTGTTGTCATCCCCCTAGATGAAGGCAGGTTGCTCTCAGTATCCCATTGGAGGTTCTTCTGTGTGGCCTAGGCAATGGCCATAACTTTTAGCAGTACCCTGTATTTCTGCCAGATTAGCTGCAATGGGAAACCATGTTTTTCATTATGTTGGAGGCAAATAGATGGATTTTGTCCAGAGTGAAATTTAAGCAAAGTGTTTTTGCATATCTAAGCAACAAAGGACTAAAAGGCTTCAAAATATGAGCTATGTTACATCAGTGTGAATTTCATTTGATTTAATGCTGGCTTTTTATTGAGGAGTTTTTCTATACTTCTAATTATATTGCATTCTTAATTAATTTTCAAAGATGATTCCCCTAAAAACGAAAAAAGAAGAAAAATAAAGGAGGGGTTGTTGCTTTTCTTCTTTTTATTGTTGCTGTTGTTAATATTATTATTATGATATTTTTGTCAGCCTTTGGTCAGAATGAGTGCCATGATCCAGGCATTCCTATAAATGGTAGGCGTTTTGGAGACAGATTCCTTCTGGGAAGTTCTGTTTCTTTTCACTGTGATGATGGCTTTGTGAAGACCCAAGGCTCTGAATCCATAACGTGTATTATGCAAGATGGAAATGTAGTATGGAGCTCTACTGTCCCACGTTGTGAAGGTAAGAGGACAATCCTTACTTTGCACCTACAGTTTAAATAATGAAATTACTTAAATTTAGCCTATTTTTTTACATTTCACACATAAATAAAACTGGTTTAGCTGAAGCTATTAATTTGTCTACTTTAACATTCTTCCAGTCAAATGAGAGAACAATAATATAAACAATATACCTTGCTTTTATATTCCTGGAATAAATTAGAATTCTAAAAGTCTGTTTGCTATTCTTTTCAAGTCATCATTACTTGGTTGAGAGTTACAGTTGTTCTAACAGTTTTGTCTATAGCATACTGAAAAATGTATTAAGCCAACACACAGAAAGGAAAGTAAATTTTCTATTTAAAAGTCCTTTTTCAAAATTTGCTCTTTTAATTGTCTCAGAAGAAAAGTATACCCAAATTTCTGTATGCAACATACTAAACTGCAATTTAGTATGTCAGAGCTATATTTAATACTATTTTCCTTAAAAAATATATATCCATATTTGTTTGCTTGTTCTTGCCTAGGTGAATAGCAGACTAAAATGAGCTACACTTAGGATTAAATCTTTCTTCACTATGAAATACAATGGAGTGTGGGGGGGGAAGAAAAAGTGGACTGATTCTTTGACACTTAATGGTGATGTTTTCCAAGGCAAGGCATAGGAATGTATTTAATGAACAACTAGAGTGTGTCTGCTAAAAGTATGTTCAAAAAAATGGTATATCTTTTAGTAAACAAAGTATATATAGTTGGACAATTTTTTACTACTTTTTTGAAGAAATTAATCCAAACATTCTACTTGGTATAAATCACACACCTCCATTGATTTCAGTGTCATTATATTAACATCAGGGTCTGGATCATACGATTTTTAAGGCTTGTGATATTTGGGCAGTTTTGTAAGTCAATTCTCATAAGACTATGCAAAACCATCTTAATAGCCTCATAAAAGTAGTGTATGTGATTCCATATGTTGTCCTAGCAGAATTGTAATATAGCTCCATGTAAGGAGTTACACAGTGAGGCAAGTTGTCTTGGTTTTTTTTACCTAGAGCAAAAGCAGCCCAATCCAAAGCAGGGAGTAGGGCCAAGTACTTCATCGAAACATGTTTTTTTTTTTAAAATTTATTTTGAAACTCTACACACAATTGATAAAATATTCAGTATAATCTTGTGTAATTTTATTTCTACAAGCATATAGCCAAAGGACCCAAGTTGAGCACTTTGAGGGGGGAAAAAAAAAAGGAAAACAAATAGAGAAATTAATATTTATGCACAAGTATTGCTCAGTTTTCCTTTCTTTGAACATTGCATGATGTTTACCTAGTTTTTAATGAGGAAAGGATACAACTATTAGACTCTTACAGATTTTGACCAGTTTGTTTTGGTATGAAGGAAGCATAGGGTTGGTTTTTTTTTTTTTAAAGTTAAATTCAGGATGTGTTTCTTTCTCATACAGAATTCTAGTTGATAATTGAAGGAGCTTCTGGGTTTGGATTAGAGTATGAACCAAGCATCCTTGATAGTTTAGAGGCAATTTAGTTAGTTTCCAGAGATTTCTGAAACACTATTGGGTTTTTTTTGCTGTTGCTGCTCTCCTCTGTGTCTTCATATACTTAACAATCTCTGTAAGTAACAAATTAAATACGTAAAGTCAGTGATGTGTTACGGTCAGGTGAGAATCAACAGTCTTCACATTGCTCTTGGTTTTAATATGACAAAATGTATTTTAAAATAACCCACCATGGAATTCATTTGATTCTTCATTAACTATATACATGTAATGTAAATGCCATTTTCCTGGACATTCAATTTGTCCCAGAGACAATTTGGTGTGTATATTTGGTGGTTTGTACGCTGCTTTGTTTCCCCCGCTTTATTAAATCTGTAAAAACTTTTCAGAGGCAAGTGCATGTTATGAATTAAATCCAATAAACACTTTGAGTTTTTTCTTTTTTTTTTTATTAAATATATCGAATTAAAACTGAGAATATTAATTTACCACTTACAAATTCATGTAACTATTCATTTCCATATGGCTTAATAGGTTTGCTTGTCACTACTTAGAGAAATGAAGTGACAAGATTTCCTGCATTGCAATATGGAATTTGCTGATAATGATACCACTGACTACTTGAAGTTAATATAAATGATACTAAGATAAATGTACCTAACCTTGAAAGCCTTCCTGGTTTAGCCTGCTCCATAGCCTTTGGCAAAATACAATATCCCAAAGCCCTGTACTATGACAGCTTAATTTTTTTAAGGGACTCATGTTTCCCAGAATTTGTTCATTCATTTCTGCTACTGCTTAATCCTGCACCCAAGTCATCTGACCCTGCTCTGAAAAATGCTCCCTCTCTAGCCCTGTTCCTTCCATAGCCCTGTTGCAATGTTTTTTTCCCTTCTACGGAGGAGGATCAAGTTAGAGAACATTTAAACAAATTTGACATACAGGAATGGTCCTGATGGGATGCACCCAAGAGTGTTGAGGAAGCTGGCCAATGACATTGCAAGGTCACTCTCAATTATCTTGGGAAGTTTGTTGAATCTGGGGATGTTCCTGATGACTGGAAGAAAGCAAATTTCTATCTTTAACAAAGGAAAGAAAGAGAATCCAAGGAACTTCAGCTTAATTCAATCGCTGGGAAAGGTGATACAGCAATATTCCTAGAAACCATTTCCAAACAATGAAAAACAAGATGGTCAGGATGGTTTTATAAAGGGAAAATAATACCTCACCAACAATGAGGTAACTGTCCTCATGGATGAGGGGAGAGTAATGGATAATTTTTATCTCAGTTGTAGTAAAGTGTACATGTGACACTGTCTTATAGGGTTCTCATAGACAAACTGATGAAGTATGGGCTAGAGAAGTAAGCAGTGAGGTGAACTGATAACTGATTATCTTCTGTAAAAGATAATAAAAAGTCCTTCTATAGGTATATTAATAGTAAAAGGAGGGTCAAGGAGAATCTCCAGCCCTTATTGGATGCTGATGGCACATTAGCAACAAGGGATGAGGACAAGGCCGAGGTCCTTAATTCCTTCTTTGCCTCAGTCTTTAACAGTAAAGAAGGATATTCCCTGAGTACTCATCCTCAGGAACTGGCTGACAGGGAAGGGGAGAATAACAAAGTTCCCATGGTTCAGGAGGAAATGATTAGCAACCTGCTTGGCCAGTTAGATACCCACAAGTCAATGGGGCCAGATGGGATTCACCCAAAGGTACTAAGGGAGCTGTCAGATGTGCTTGCCAAACCCCTTTCCATCATTTATCAGCAATCCTGGCAGACTGGGGAAGTTCCACTCGACTGGAGGCTGACAGATGTTAAACCCATATACAAGAAGGGTCGGAAGGAGGATCCAGGGAACTACAGGCCTGTCAGTCTGACCTCAGTCCCGGCGAAGATCATGGAGAGGGTCATCTTGGGAGCTATCATGCAGCACATGCACGATGGCCAGGGGATCAGGCCTAGTCAACATGGGTTTACAAAAGGTAGATCCTGTCAAACTAACCTGATCACCTTCTATGACAAGGTGACCCGCTTAATGGATGAGGGGAAGGCTGTGGATGTGATCTACCTGGACTTTGGTAAAGCCTTTGACACAGTTTCTCACAGCATTCTGACTGAGAAACTGGCTGCCACTGGCCTGGACAGGTGGACCCTCAGCTGGGTTAAAAACTGGCTGGATGGCCGAGCCCAGAGGGTGGTGGTGAATGGAACAAAATCCAGCTGGAGGCCGGTCACGAGTGGCGTCCCCCAGGGCTCAGTCCTGGGTCCAGTCTTGTTCAACATCTTTATCAATGATCTCGACGAAGGGATTGAAAGCTCCCTCACTAAGTCTGCAGATGACACTAAACTAGGAGGAAGTGTTGATCTGCCTGTGGGTAGGGAGGCTCTTCAGAGGGATCTGAACAGACTGGACCGATGGGCTGAGTCCAATGGGATGAAGTTTAACAAGGCCAAGTGTAGAGTGCTGCACATGGGACATAATAACCCCATGCAGCGCTACAGGCCTGGGGGGGACTGGCTGGAGAGCTGTCAGGCAGAGAAGGACCTGGGGGTGTTGGGTGACTGCAGACTGAATATGAGTCAGCAATGTGCTCAGGCGGCCTAGAAGGCCACTGGCATCTTGGCTTGTATCAAAACCAGTGTGGCCAGTAGGTCTAGGGAGGTGATTGTGCCCCTGTACTCGGCATTGGTGAGGCCACACCTCGAGTCCTGTGTCCAGTTCTGGGCTCCTCACCACAAGAAGGACATGGAGGTCCTGGAGCGCATCCAGAGAAGGGCAACCAGGCTGGTGAAGGGGCTGGAGGGCAAATCCTATGAGGAGCTGCTGAGGGAGCTGGGGCTGTTTAGCCTAGAGAAGAGGAGGTTGAGGGGAGACCTTATCACCACCTACAACTACCTGAAGGGAGGTTATAGAGAGGTAGGTGATAGTCTCTTCAGCCAGGTGACAGGTGACAGGACAAGGGGGAATGGCATGAAGCTGTGCCAGGGCAGGTTTAGACTGGATGTTAGGAAAAATTTTTTTACTGAAAGAGTTGTGAGGTCCTGGAACAGGCTGCCCAGGGAGGTGGTCGAGTCACCTTCCCTGGATGTGTTAAAAAAAACGGGTAGATGAGGTACTTAGGGATATGGTTTAGTTTAGTATGTGAATGGTTGGACTTGATGATCTTAAAGGTCTTATCCAACCTTATTATTTTGTGATTCTGTGACTGAACTACTGTGCTCATAGGGTTGTGATCAGTTGCACAAAGTCCAACTATGCCATAGTGGTATACTCCTGGGGTCAATACCAGGTACAGTGAAGTTTAAAATCTTAGTAATGATCTGAGTGCTGAGACAGAATGCACTCTGAGCAAGTCTGCAGATGACATAAAACTGAGAGGAGTGTTTCATACATCATATGCTTATGTTTCTGTTCAGAGGAACCTTGATAATCTGGAGAATTGGGCTGAAAGTATCTGACAGGTCCTTTCCCTCTATTCAGCATTGATGAGGCTACACTGGGAGTGCAGTGTGCAGTCCTGGGGTCCTCAGTGCAAGAGGGATGTGGACATATAGCTATGAGTCCAGTGAAGGGTCACAAAGATGATTAAGGACTTGGAGTATCTGTTATAGAAGAGTTTGAGAGATCAGGGGTTGTCTAGGATGGAGAAAAGAAGGCTGAGTGCTCAAGAGAGATCTTATCCATGTGTATAAATACCTGATGGGACAGTGTAAAGAAAATGGAACAAGAGTCTTCCCAGTGGTGTCCAATGACAGGACAACAGGGAATGTACGCAAACTCTAATGCAAGAAATTCTGTTTAAACATATGAAAAAACATTCCCTGTGAGAGTGATCAAACACTGAAACAGATTTCCCACAGAGTCTCTGGAGTGTCTGCTGTTGGAGGGAGGGTTTGATTTCATGGAACATGGTCCTGTACAGTCTGCATTAGTGAGGGGACGGGCTAGATGATTTCTAGAGATCCCTTCCAACTGCAACTGTTCTGTGATTCAATAGCATATTTACAACTGAAATGAATGGTTACTCAAAAAGGTGTTAGATAGCACAACACAAGGAAAATTATTACCATGCATTACTTGAAAAGATTTGTCTGATATTTCCACACAAATGTGGAATCATACCAGGGCTAAAAAATTATGATGCCTTGTTTCTTGATGAGAGAATGTGTTTTTCAACAGAAGGAAAGCTGGCAGAATCAAGTGCTACGCTCTGTGTATTAAAATACGTATAGAGCAATAAGCTACATTGCAGGACTTAAGAGTCTGAAGAAAACAGTGCTCATAAAATAATCTAGAAAATTTATTTGTGTAATATATTATTTTTCTATGTTTTTAAATTACATTTTTGTAAGTTCTTTGGATATGTAATATTGGATTAGAAATACTGGGGTAAAATGTAAGTATACATGTTGTTGTTTTGGGTTTTTTTTCAGCACCATGTGGTGGACATTTGACAGCATCAAGTGGTGTTATCTTACCACCAGGCTGGCCAGGATATTATAAGGACTCACTTAATTGTGAATGGGTGATTGAAGCGAGACCCGGACATTCCATTAAGATCACTTTTGACAGGTGAGAATCATGAAGTCCAACAACAAGTTATGCATAAGCACAAATGTTTCCTTCTTATTGAAGAAGGAAAATATTCTTTAAGAACCCAAATGAGAAAGAAAGTTGTGATGCAACACTCAGAATAGTATTCCTCAAGCAGAAAATTAAAGTTTAAAACTGTGTTTATAACGTCTTTGTTTATGTTTTAAACAGTTTGCACCTCCAAGCACATAAATAGGGATATTTTTTGGACTTATGATTACTTTTGTATTCAGGTAGAACTATATATTATCTTTGATGAAGACCAGGTCTTACTAAAAGAAAGCATAATTTTCCTAGGAAAAACAAGATTTATGAAGAAAGATCTGAGCATTGTGTGTTGGATGCATTATTTTTTTTTTTGCTCAATTTTTTTTTTTTTTCTGATGTAACATGCATTGCAGAGCTAGACAAGTCCATAATACATTGGTGGGTGAACAAATGGCTGACGGGTCAGGGTCCAAGATTTATAGGAAATAGGGTTACATCATGCTGGTAGCCAGTCAACAGTGGGGTTCCACAGGGCTCAATTTTAGGGTCAGTGCTCTTAAGTGTTTTTATGATCTCTATGCAGGAATCAAATGTACATTAAGTAGGTTTGCTGATTACAGTAAACTAGGAGGAACTTTGGACTCCCTCAAGGGCAGAAAGGCCTTACAGAGAAATCTGGACCAACTAGAGAGCTGGGCATTCACCCAACATATGAAATTGAACAAGAGCAAAGGCCAGATTCTTCACCTGGGATGGGGTAATCCTTTTTATATGTAAAAACTGGAGGACAAGAAGCTAGAGATCAGCCCCACAGAAAGAGATCTGGAGATTGAGGTCTAGCTGAATATTAGTTAATAGTGCACCCTGGCAGCTAAAAGGGCCAGCTGTGTCCTTGGGTACATCGAGCACAGCACAGCTAGCCAGTCAAAGGAGGCAATAGTTCCCACTCAGCACTGCACCAGTGTGGCCCCACCTCAACTCTTGGGTGCCTTGATGTAAGATTGACATCAAACTATTAGACTGTGCCCAGAGGAGAGCAACCAGGATGGTGAAAGTTCTCAAGGGCAAGGCTTACAAGGAGTGGCCGAGGTCACTTGGTTTATTCAGCAGGTAAGGCTGAAGGCTGACCTCATTGTAATCTACACCTTCCTCAAGGAGGACAGCAGAGGGGAAGGTGCTGATCTCTTCTCTCTGGTGACCAGGGACAGGATGTGATGAAATGGAAGGAAGCTGAATCAGGGGAAGTTCAGATTGGACATTAGGAAAAGGCTCTTCACTGAGAGTGGTGGTCACTCACTGGAACAGGCTCCCCAGGAGGTGGTCATAGTACCAAGCCTTTTATACCTTGATATCACAGATACGACTACCAGAATGAAACTTTGCATGAATGTGATATTCATAATGTAAATTATCTCACTCTTGAGCTAATGAAGCTTTAATGTTGCTAGAAAAATGTGCCTTACCAGAGGACATTGAAACTTTCCAGAAGTAGCAGCAAATGACTGAGTAACCCTATGAACATTCTACATTGAAACATTTTGCATTTCAGATCATAGCTAATGCTATGGGTAACAGAAAAGTAAAATTGATTTGAGCCATAAGCAAGAGGGATTGAAGGACAGTAGTTGATTGGGAGAATTTTGGTGCTTTGAATATTGATGAAAACTCATAGGAGAATATATAAAACAAGTCTCCTTATTCAAAACCAACCTATACTACATATGAAGACTAGAATAACATAGTCTTATTGAAGCCTTTTTAAAATTCTCTGTGAACGTTTGAAAAAATATCCTACCTTTTAACATAAGTATGCTAATAAAAGTTAAAATGAAAATTAAAACCAAATCAAACAAAAAAAAAACCACTAAAAAAGTACCTCTTAAGTACTTTCACTAGGGATACAGAACTTCCAATGAGAAATTATCATTTCGGTGTCTAAGCAAAATTGCAAAACAAACCCAGACCAAGTAAGCAACACCTTCCCACACACACCCCCACTCAAAAACAGACAAGTGAATAAATAAATTGACAATAGCAAGAACCTCCTGGGAATAAAGTTCATTATAATGGGCAGCAATTCCTATAGGAGTTGGAGTTTTCTGTCTCCAGCAGGGGTTTGCAACCCACTGTTGTCATACTGCTCTGCTAAGAAAACTGCAATTGCTGGCTGAGAGCACTTTATTCCTAATTAGTTTCACTCACAAACAGAGCTGTCAAAATAATTGAACTATTGAATTATTGATCTTGAGTCCATTCATTATAAGTACAAATAAAGTATTTAAACCAGCCTAGCAGTATCTGTCTGTTTTCCTCATTCCGCTGCAGGGTAAATCAATGTATAATCTCTGAAATTATGATTAGGTACTGAAAATCTGTCAAGTACTTTAGTGATGCCCCCTGTGACTGTCTATTTTTGTAAATTAAACAGAACCAGAGAACCTTCTCAGGCTGTTCGTGCAGTTAAATTCTTAAAATAGTTTCTAACATACTTCTTGAGCTTGACACCTAGCATTCTCCCAAGTAATTATCAAGCATAGTGAGGAGTTAGTGTGGGCAAGCAACAATTTGTAATAGAAAATTTGAATAATACCTCCCTTTTTGAGAGGTTAAAGGATGTATTTAATAGTATGGATATAGGCTGTTCCATGCAAGCTGACTTCACTGCCAGAAACTGGTCCTGAAAATGCTTAATGTATTAGCAAGCCTGCAAGCCCTGTATTCCAATGTCAGTGTGGATAGATAGCAATGAAAGCAATCATCTGGATTTTAGCGAACATATCCAAATAGAGTAGGTAGCTTGGTTGAAAGCACCATAAATTTAGAGTTTTCTCTGTGAAGAGGAAAGAATGATATGAAGGGCCTAAGTCAGTTTCCAAGGAGCCACTAGCTCATATAGTTATTAAAATACATTCTGATTTCTGAACATGCTTCTGTTTTCAGTCAATCATGAGAGAACTGTAGAGACTACTAAATACTTGCTAAATTGGAACTTCATGCTACTAATGCTGATGTGTCTGTGAATATGATTTTACATGACCAATGCTAATTGGTCTGATTAATACAATGGCCTGGCTAGGGTACATGTTCATTCTGTCATCATTACCTACTGAAGTATAACTTTTATTTACACCTTGAACGTGTGTCTCATAAATTTCTCCCTTTCTGAATGTTTGGTAATTTTCTTTAATTACAAGAACAGTTTCTAATCTCCAGACCCACTAAACGTGTCCCATATTGACAAGACAGCATAAGGGCATTCACTTTGAACAAGTGTTGTATTGCACAGAGACAAAGTTCATTGCTCTCAGAAGTTGAATTAACAATCTCTATAGGAAAAGAAGAGAAAATCTCAGAATATATGCATTTATATTCTTATGAAAATAAGAATATTGGTTTTGCATGCAAATATTTTTAGACCAGTAGAGCTATACATGTAGTAGCAAAAACTTTGTTGACAGGAAAATTGATGTGTGCATGGTTTAGAAGCTGCAGTTAGCGAGAGTATCTGATATAACCATTAACTCTCTTGAAAGGCATCTGATGTGAAAAATGCCAGTCAAAGTTTCATCTACAGAAAAAAGAGATTTGAGCTGTCTGATTTAAGAACTACTGGTAGTGGGAGACTGCACACCTGGGCATCCCTTATGAACTGGAGAAATGTGATGTGATTTTGTGACTGACATGGACTTTGACTCTGCTGTTGATTTTAAACCTACTTGTAGATCAACTATCTTGTTAGTTTCCTTTTTCATTCCTGTCTATATTTTATGTTTCTTTGACAAATTGAGATAAACTAAGGAATTCTATTTATTATAACTGTAACAAGTTTCAAAATAGGAGCTTGATTTTTTTTTTTTTAGTATTTTTGCACTGCTTCATAGGACCAAAAAAACCACTTAAAAGCAAATTAGCAAACTGTTATAAAAGAATCTTCAGATAAATAATGAAACAGTTGAATATGTAAAACACCTTTTGCCAAATATCAAATAATAAAATTATACAGATGAAATAATGGAATATTTTTGAAGATGTTCCTAGGATGTCCAACTCTTCTTTAGCATGAGGACAAGAATTTTTTTTTGATCTTCAGTTTTCTTTGAGAAAATTTTTGGGTTTTGTACCTGGATTCGCCACTAAATGTCTTTCTGAAGACTCATCATATTGTTGATCAGAAGCATATGACAACACTTATGAATATTATATGATACCAGACACAGCAAAGCAAGGAAAAAGATGCGTGAAACTTTCCTTAGTTGTTATCCTCAGTAATACACCAATGAATCTGTAAATATGCAAATTTTTATATGTATGACATACTTGATCCATTCATCCCATCACATTGGTGTGTTTCTATCGGTTAAAGAAAATAACATCATTCCTATACTTACCAGATGACTTACGTATTCCTTTTCAGATTTCAGACTGAAGTTAATTATGATACTTTGGAAGTCAGAGATGGGCCAGGTAACTCATCACCATTAATCGGAGAATACCATGGAACACAAGCACCCCAGTTCCTTATCAGTACTGGAAATTACATGTATCTGCTCTTCACTACGGACAATAGTCGTTCCAGCGTTGGTTTCCTAATTCACTATGAAAGTAAGTCTCATGTTTATCTGATAGATTTAAAATTAATTTTTAAAATAACATTAAATTTTACAATGAGCAAATAAATGTGAACAAATAAACGTCAGTAAATGTATAAGAACAAATTATGTTTTCTCTATGCTGTACTGTCTGATAACTCTGAAACTTTTAATTCATTTTGGAAATTAGATTTTGTATGCTATTCAGAATGTTTATGGACCTGTTTAATCAAGCGAAGAGTCATTTTAGAAACTTGGCCTTATGGATAAAGAGACTTTGTACTTTGTGGATTTGTATTTCCCCCCTCCCTTCTCTCTCACTTTCTCTTTCCTTCTTTTCTCTTGTTTTAGTAGAGTTTTGCAATACTGAGAAGAATTTGGCTTTATCCATGATGATTTTAAAATGCTAATAAATGCAAATTAATATATACAAATGAACTATAGAATTTTTTATTATAATAACATTTGAATTAGCTACATAGAGTAAAATTTTTCACTTTCTTAAGTCATACTGACCTTTGTGTGATAGCGTAGCCATTCATTTAAGTGCTGAATAAAGAACGCTTGTGCTTAGTGTGGTTGTCCTAAACAGGTAACATTGGTCTCACCAATTCAATCTGGAAACTTACATGATTGCAGTAAATTTCATTGCTACATCATAACTTCAAAATTCTGAATAGTTTTTTTTTAGTTTTGGCTCAAACATGATGGTAATGGCTGAATAGACAGTAGTAGGGTAAGGCTGATAAATTATGTAAAGATGAGGAACAGTAGGTAGCTTTCTGCATGAATTTGGTGCAGATGCTGTTTTTTTCTGATTGGACTGGATCTAAATGTTGCTGTTACATTTGCAATATAGTCCTTAAATATTTATATTTTTGTGTTTTACTTTAAGTCCTCTGTCGGAGAGATGTCACTTCTTCTGTTAAAATTCAAAACAATTAGTAATAAAATATCTGTGTTACAGATTCTTATAGATAAAAGTAATTATGAAATTATTTAGGATGGTATTCATATATTAAATTTTATCTTTGCTAAAAAGTTAGTATCTGACACACACATGACACTAGTCTTTCTGTGCTATTTGTCTAGGTAGTCTAATAAAATATCAGAATTAGATTTGTTTAGTGCACTTTAAACCTTGAAATTGGATTAGATCTTTAACAAAGATGACAGAAGGCTAGTAAATTATCTTAAACTTCTATTACATATAATCCCCATGCACAGAATATTAAACAAAAATTTTCTATTATAAAAAGGTAATACATTTCCAAAAACGCTAAAAATATTATTTTGCAGTCTCTTTCTGAGCAGATAGACTCTCTGAAAAAAATCTTTCTCTTTCTGAGGAAGTACCATTTAAAAGGATTGTTGGTATTATTTTTGCTTACAAATAAGTAAGAAGATGAAAGCAATTTAAGGAAAGGTAAATGATTTGAAGCTCTCAGTTTAAGAGTGAGATTGTTTATTTTTTTGTGAATTATATTTCCTGTTAAATAGTTATCTGGAAATTGAATTTCAGTAGGTATTGAAGAAAAGCTTAACATGCTTTCTTAGTTACAGACAGTGACTCCTGTTTCTCTTATGCATTTTTGTGTCATTGAGAATGACATTCAGACGGCAGATTTACATTTGTGTCCACATACATGTGTCTAAACATAAAGCTTACTTTTTGGGCTATGGAGATCTGTTCTATGCAATCAGTAGAGTGCATGGAGCAATTCAGAAAACTCTGAAGTAGAATCTAGGGGCAACATTCGATAAGATAACCATAGAATCATAGAATGGCATGGGTTGGAAGGGACCCCAAGGATCACAGAGCTCCAACCCCCCTGCCACAGGCAGGGCCACCAACCGCCAGGCCTGGATCTACACAAGGTTGCCCAGGGCCCCATCCAAACTGGTCTTGGACACTTCCAGGGACAGGACATCCACCACCTCTCTGAGCAGCCTGTTCCAGCACCTCACCAGTCTCCCTGTAAAAAACTTCCCCCTAATATCTAGTTTAAACCTTCCTTCCTTTAGTTTTAATCCATTCTCCCTTGTCCTGCCATTGTCTACCCTTTTAAAAAGTTGAATCCCCTCCTGTTTAGATGCTCCCTGCAAGTACTGGAAGGCAGCAATGAGGTCCGTCCACAGCCTTCTCTTCTCCAGGCTGAACAAGCCCAGCTCCCTCAGTCTCTCTTCGTAGGGCAGGTGCTCCAGCCCTCTAATCATCTTTGTAGCCCTCCTCTGAACCCTCTCCAACAGTTCCACATCCTTCTTGTTTTGGGGGCCCCAGATCTGGTCACAGTACTCCAGATGGACCCTCACGAGGGCAGAGTAGAGAGGGACAATCCCCTCCCTGTCCCTGCTGGCCACCCCTCTTCTGATGGAGCCCAGGATACCATTAGCCTTGCGAGCTGCAAGAGCACACTGCTGGCTCATGTGAAGTTTCTCATCCACCAGAATCCCCAAGTCCTTCTCAGCAGGGCTACTCTCAAGAAGCTCTTCTCCTAGTCTGTATCTATGTCTGGGATTCTTCCGGCCCAAGTGCAACACCTGACACTTGGCAGTGTAGAACCTCATTAGGTTCACCCGGGCCCATCTCTCCAGCCTGTCAAGATCCCTCTGGATGGCTTCCTTTCCTTCGAGGGTGTCAACCATACCACTCAGCTTGGTGTCATCAGCCAACTTGCTGAGGGTGCACTCAATCCCATCATCGATGTCATTGATAAAGATGTTAAAGAGAACTGGCCCCAAGACAGACCCCTGGGGGACCCCGCTTGTCACCGGCCTCCACCTGGACATAGACCCATTGACCACCACCCTTTGTCTATGTTCTGTCAACCAGTTTCTTATCCAGTGGATGGTCCACCCATCAAATCCACATCTCTCCAATTTAGAGATAAGGATGTGATGGGGGACTGTGTCAAAGGCCTTGCACAAGTCCAGGTAGATGACATCTGTTGCCTTCCCTTTATCTACTGATGCTGTCACTCCATCATAGAAGGTCACCAGATTGGTAAGGCACGACCTTCCCTTGGTGAAGCCGTGCTGACTGTCCCAGATCACACACTCGTCCCTCATGTGCTCCAACATGTCATCCAGGAGGATCCATCCCATGATCTTCCCAGGCACAGAGGTGAGGCTCACCAGCCTGTAATTTCCTGGGTCTTCCTTGCTCCCTTTCTTATAAATGGGAGTGACGTGACCTTTTTTCCAGTCCCCGGGGACCTCTCCTGACAGCCACGACTTTTCAAATATGATGGAGAGTGGCTCAGCAACCACATCAGCCAGCTCCTTCAGGACTCTGAAATGCATGTCATCCTCCATAGACTTGTAGACATTCAGTCTCATGAGGTTGTCTCAGACTTGTTCTGCCCTTACAGTGGTGGGGGAATTTACTCCCCCAGTTCCCACCTGGAACCTCTAGTCCAGGGATGTAAGGTTCTGGGACTTGAGAATTTAGAGAATCCTGGCTGTCAGAGAAGACTGAAGGCAAAAAATTCATTCAGTACCTCAGCCTTCTCCACATCAATTGCAAACATGGAGAGTTAGAGTTACTTTAGGTATTATGCTAACTACTTGCCAGGTTCTGGGCTAGAGATTTGGATGTTTCACAAGTCCTTTGTCATGTCTACCTGTTCCATGGAGACATGGAACATCCTGGTTATAATAAGATAGCACTAGAAATGTATATTGAGACAGCAAAGTTTCTCTCCTTGTAACTTTGGTGAATAAACTAGTTTACACTGGGATGATACAATCTCTTTGACTATGAAAAGAGCAACATACGCCTATAGACACCTCAATGGAAACATCATAAAATGAAATTGAATCTAGCTCTGAATCTCCACATTGTAGGAAAAAAAGAAAAGCAATATAAAGAGAGACTTTTTTCCTCTCACCAATTGTAATGGTATGTCCACATTCATGGTATAAGTTGGAAAGAGAAAACTTGCTAAACACTTAATATCTCTGTCAGTACATTTGTATCACAAGGCTCCTCTGCCTCAGTCTAGGTTTCTCACAGAGCAAAAATTGTCCCCATGTTTTATTGTGTTGTCAATGTTCATGTAATGCAACTGGAATTTGTTGCAGAGTCTGTCTTCTCATACAGTGGGAGCTCCTGAAGCATTTCTGTAGTGGGTATCAAACATATCCATCCTTGATCCTTCCCTTGGTATTGAAAAATGTGCACATGCCAGAGGGAATAGAGTTAAAATAACCAGTAGCATAGAAGTGATAAGCAGATGAAGTCAGTGTTTTCAAAGAAAAAATAGGTGGAAAGACCCTAAGGAGATGCTGAGTCATATGTCAGAAACAGAGACCAAAAACTGTATTTTGGTTGCCCTTGCAGGCTTAACTATAGAAGTTGATAATGTTAAAGATGTCACAGTAGAACTTCTATTTGTTGCACATTTGCTCCACTTGTAGAAGAAAAGGCAGTCAATTTTAAGTTTTAAGAAAAGTTTCTGAGTATTTTCTTTGGAAATTCAAATAACTATCATTTGGAAGTGTACTGAAAATCTTCCAATTGCAGTCTCATAACTTTGAAGCTAAATTAAATCATGGAACTGAAGCAGAAGGATCTTAATATTTCTGCAACAAAAAAAGAAAAATAAAAAAAAAAGCTCAGTATAAGCTATACTGAGCTGCTACTGAGATGGCAGTAATAATCTATTAAACTAAAATATGCCTGTAATACAATTTTAATAAAAATGTGACCTCTTGAAGGTACTTCACATGGGAAAGCAATTTGTCAAATCCCTTCCTTAAATGTCTTTAATTCAGCTTTTTGGTGATGCTTCCAACATAGCTAATGCAAAACAGTGTAGGTCAACTCTTATTCATCTAAGTAAAAAAAAATAAAAATATAGTGCACATAGTATTCTTTAAGTAAAACTACTGATAAGGAGTGAATGAAGTTATCAGGAATAACTATTCTGATAGTTATCAAGAATAACTATTTCCTTTTCACAGAATCACAGAATCACAGAATAATAAGGTTGGAAAAGACCTTTAAGATCAGCAAGTCCAACCATTCACATTCTAAACAAAACCATATCCCTAAGTACCTCATCTACCCTTTTTTTGAACACATCCAGGGAAGGTGACTCGACCACCTCCCTGGGCAGCCTGTTCCAGGCCCTCACAACTCTTTCAGTAAAAATTTTTTTCCTAACATCCAATCTAAACCTGCCCTGGCAACAGCTTCATGCCATTCCCCCTTGTCCTATCACCTGTCACCTGGCTGAAGAGACCATCACCTACCTCTCTATAACCTCCCTTCAGGTAGTTGTAGGTGGTGATAAGGTCTCCCCTCAGCCTCCTCTTCTCTAAGCTAAACAGCCCCAGCTCCCTCAGCAGCTCCTCATAGGATTTGCCCTCCAGCCCCTTCACCAGCCTGGTTGCCCTTCTCTGGACTCGTTCCAACCTTGCCTCATTCTTCACATCTTCCCAATCTCTCAACTTCCCCATTTATGTGGTTTTGGGTTTGGTTTTATTTTGTGGCTCCTCATTCTGTGAGGTAGACTGTGAAATCTTAGTTTATTTCTTAAGCCAAACCAGAGAAAAATACCTTTATCCACTGATTCCATTAATCTAAAGCCAGCTTTTATCAAGGAGATTTTTTTTTTTAATTTATCTTTCCATAAAAATTATTGTAATTATCAAAGAAAATCCAGCATTTTTTTCTTAAATCCAGATAATTTAACAGTCCATGTTTATTTAGGGATTATCATTTCCATCTATACTAAAATTTATCTAAAACATAGAAGAGAGATCTTAGTTATGCATTGAGACAGTAATCATCACATATTACTATGGACATCAGTATGTATTCAATAAAAGTTATAATTCTCTTACCTAATCGGGGAAAATTTTTCTAAATCAATGATTGTCCCTCTTTGTAAAAAAACTTTCCTTTTAAATGATTTAAAAAATCTAGCAAAGTTAGTGTTGTGAGTTATTAAATCTCAACAGCAAATTGTATTTTTTGGACAGAAAGAAAAATGTTATCAATTTCTGTAGCTATTTAAAAATCCCTGTTAATGATGTCTAAACCAAAAGTTAATCATTAAATGTTGGATATAGTCAAACATTGCTATAGATGGCCATCAAAGAACAACACAGATCTCTTAGGACATAATAATAAAATCCGAAGTTCATATTTGTTACAGAAGCAAGACAAACAATAACAAAATTATCCATAAATATATTTAAAAATAAGAGAAAAATTAAAAGTCACTATATAATAAAATTTGAGCAAACATCAGATGTCATAGGGAAGAATAAAAATTCTGTTTCTGTTTTACAATATTTAAAGAAAAGCTTAATTTTTAACCATGCATTTGACACAATTAATTGAACATTTACAAGGTAAGAATATAGCATATGAGAAGAGGATACTACAAACTGAGATAATATATTCTGGGGATGCTTGAAAGTCCCTGTGCTGTCCTTAAAAGCAAAGAGTCTTGACTGAAGATTCAAAACTGTAGGGAAGTTTCAAACAATTGTAGAAGGGCATACACCTTTCACAGAAAGGGGAATGGTGGGGGAGAAGATGAGGACAAGAAGGACCAAGGATATTAGTTTTATCTTCACACTTTAAAGGTGCTAGTTTCAAGCTGATAAACTAGGTGATAAGGAACAAATGATTGGTATTTGATAAGAAAAGATTACGTCAAGCCAATCTAATTTCTTTCTTAACAGGTCAACTGGTTTTGTAGATTTGGGAATGGAAAGGGAAAGAAACAGCTCTATTTTGACATTTATGAGGCTTTTAGAAGTCTTCCAGAGAAAACACAGAAATTTGGTCAAGATGAATTTATTACAGGCGCAACAAGCACTTAAGCAAGCACTGGGAAAAGTTACCCAGAGAGGCTGTGGAGTCTTTATCTTTGGAAATACTAAAAATGCATCCAGACAATGGCTTGTGCAACTATTGCTAGGTGACTCTGCTTGAGTAGGAGGATTAGACCAAATGACCTCCAGAGGTTCCTTCCAGCCTAAACCATTAGATGATTCTGTGATGCTATGAACAATTCTTAAATCTTTTATGTAAAGAACAGCCAGCATCCAGCCAGGGTCAACCTACCACTAACTCAAATCTGTAGGGATACTGCTGTGAACAGGCCTGGATCAAAAATTTTCTGATATTTTTATTAACAATTTTCATGATGATACAAGAATGCTTACAAATTCTGAGGATGATTCCAACCTGCAACTATAGCAAGCACTGTGATGGACAGTGTTAGAATTCAAAACAACTTAGATGAACTGAAAAAGAAAAAAAAAATCAAAATTCTATAAAGAAACATGCTAAGCATAAATAGGGAAGGAGAAATGCCATGCACAAATACAAAATAAAAATACAATAGAAAAGGTTTGGGGTTTTTTTTGGATTTGGGTTTTTGTTTTTTTTTTTTTTTAATACAGAATAGAAATAATCTAGAGAAAAATGTATTGGTAATGCAAGAAGCATACTGGCTGTTAATAACAACAGGTAACACAATTTTTATATAAAGAACTATTTGGAGGACTTGCAAAATATTTATTTAACTTCATTTTATAACCAGAGAGAATGTTGTACCAAGTTTGTGATTGAGTTTAATAAAGTAGGAAGCTGTAGTGTGGAAAACGTGACACACATGGCGTTACTGAAAGGCGTGTATTTGTATAGTACAGAAAAGGGATTCATTCCATAACACAGCAACTACTCCATAGCTAGGAAGAATGGGTAACATAGTGGTTACGGCACACAGTCATGTTTTGCTTTCTCTTTTTCTTACCATTTGCTTTCTCTTTTTCTTACCAGACTTCTTTTCTTCATTCATTTTGTGCAGTAAACATTCTTTACCCAACCTCTTAGCAATCTTGCATTTTAATACTGCATTTTTAAAATTATTTTAACGGCATGAAGCTGCGACAGAGGAGGTTTAGGTTGGATATCAGGAAGAGGTTCTTTACTGAGAGGGTGGTTGGGCACTGGAACAGGCTCCCCAGGGAAGTGGTCACAGCACTGAGCTTGACTGAGTTCAAGAAGCATCTGGATGATGCACTCAGTCCCATGATCTGATTGGCTGGCCCTGTGCAGATCCGGGAGCTGGATCTGATGATCCTTATGGGCCCCTTCAAACTCAGGTTATTCTATGATTCTACGAGTCTATGATTTTAATATTTGATCTGTGAAGGGAAAAGTATAGGTGTGCAATATATATATGAGTATGTGGTATATGAAACTGTATAGCTATTGTATGATTCATGCATCATAGCAACAAATTAATTTCCTCTTAGAGATCTAATGGGATCTGATGATTATACCAGTTTCTAAAAACCACTTACAGTTCTAAGTGTTTGCAAAACATGCATTTTAATAATGAAGCATCTAATATAATTGACAACAATAGGTTGATAAATGTTTGATGAAATATCAATATTGACACAGTGAAGTTTTTGACGATGACTGTCCATATTTTTCAATTATTCAGTGATGTACAAAATCTTTTGCTTGTATGCTTGCTCTTTACTTTGGATTGTGCGTTATGTCCCTTTGACAAGAGAATGATTAAGTTGTAGGATAGAATTATCTGCTTATCTGATTCCCATTGTTACATGGAGTGACATGGAGGGAGCATTTATTGAGGGAGCTGCTGAGCATGCTTTTCTTGAGAAATATTGTGTTATGTAAGGAGGGAGAGAAAAGACATGTTAATCTTGTATTTAATAGGCTAATTGTTATGAATAGTATTAAATCAACTCTTTCCAGCCATAAGCCCAAAATTTATCACTATGGTGCCATACTCTCTCATATATAGTTTAATGTTTTCTTTTTCTAGTTAGGGCTCTCAGTATTAGCTATTGTTAAGCTTGTTGTATGTTATCTCCTATGAAGAAAAAAACCCAAACAAACAAACCAAAACACTCCCCAAAGAAACAGAAAAAAAGTATTTCTTTCCTACTACTTTATGATTCCTAAATCTTACATACTGAATATTGTTGCCTGAGAATGAAGCTCTGTGGTCCAAGCTGTTTATTTATACAGCACCACTATTTCAGTAAGGAACTTGGAATTTGATAGGGTTGGTACAGCTTTTGGTCTCCTTGCAAAAATCTGAAACATCATAGTCAATGTAATCTAGTTACAATTTCAGAAAATATACTGATATGTTTACCTGTTATATGTAATTCAGAGTCCCAAAGCAGTTTATGTGTTGAGACAGGGGTGAAGGATGCCCTAAGAGGAAAGAATTTTAAGAGCATTACTCCATCTACTTTAACATCCCCCAAAACTTAAAGTTTGGAAAAAAAACCCAATCTGTATCAGTTAAAGTTTCATACACAATTAATATTTATTTAAGACGAATATAATAGAGAATATTATAGATTTTAAAGGGTTCTTTGAGTCTATATTAAGCACTTTAAGACAGGCTGTAGATGTTTAGGGGCATCATTCTTTTCCAGTGCAGTTTGGATGAGTCCATAACAAATCATAGAATGGGTTGGAAGGGACCCCAAGGATCACAGAGCTCCAACCCACCTGCCACAGGCAGGGCCACCAACCTCCAGGCCTGGATCTACACAAGGTTGCCCAGGGCCCCATGAACCTGGCCTTGAACACTTCCAGGGACGGGGCATCCTCTACCTCTCTGGGCAGCCTCTTCCAGCACCTCACCACTCTTTCTGTAAAAAACTTCCCCCTAATATCTAATCTAAACCTTCCTTCCTTTAGTTTTAATCCATTCCCCCTTGTCCTGTCATTGTCTATCCTTTTAAAAAGTTGAATCCCCTCCTGCTGTGGTTCCACCTGTGGAACAGTTGATTCCAGGTATATTGGACACCCTTCCACATGAAAGCAAACTGTGGCCTGCACTCTTCTGCAAAAGGAATTGAGAAAAATGCATGGGCAATATCAGTTGTAGCATACCACTTGGCTGTGTTTGACTCCAGTTTATACTGGAGCTCTAACATGTCTCAGTGGTGGTGTCACTTCATTCAGGCTATGATAGACTACTGTCAACCTTCACCTTCTCTCAGACTTTTGCACTGGCCACCTAGGACTATTAAAAGGTGAGTGAGCCTTGCTGGTGACTTCCTGGCTCTCTAGTTGATGAATCAGCTTGTGGATGGGAGCCAGGGAGTCTTGGTTTGTGCGACTGGCATCCACTATTCTTCAACTTGCAGCAATTGCACAACAAAGGGATCTTCCAAGAGACCACATGTTTGATCTTCTCTGTGTTCACAGTGGTTACACCAAAAGCCTATCAGTACCAATTTGGGTCCATGAAATTCTCCTGAGAGCCCATGCAAGGGATACAAGGCTTACCTTTCCCAATGGAGTGTTTTTCCCACTTGGTCCCTGTTGAGATCACATCAGCCTCCAATATAGACAATCCTTGGCATCCGCCGTCACTTCAGAGATGCAGATGGGTTCAGTGCCCCTATACCCTGATGGCACCAGCATATGCTGTGCACCAGTGTCTGCCAAAGCCTTATTAACATCAATGTCAGGGCAAGGCATGTAGCCATTGTTTGTATTAGCATGTTCCCAAGTATCTTCATCCTCCTCGCAAATTAGCTCCCCCAGCATAGTAAGACCATCAGTGCCAGGGCAAAGCACTGAGCCATTATGTGTATTAATATGTTCTCAAGCTCAGCAAAATAAAAAGATAATCAGTGCAGCCAACAAACACCGTGACCTGCACAGGAGTTTGCCACTTAATAACGACTACAGCTATAGCATGCTTAATACAAAACTGCCATCTCACGCTTCATGTTGGGTTCCAAAAAGGACAGTGGTGGGTTGACCTTGGGTGGAGACCAGGTGTCCATCAAGCCGTTCTATCTCTCCTCTCCTCAGAAGGACAGGGGACACACAGAAAAATAAGATAGAAAAAACCTTCATGGATCGAAGTAAATGCAGTTTAATAAAGCAAAAGGCTGCATGCAGAAGCAAAGGAAAATATATGACTATTCTCTACTACCCATCAGCAGGCGATGTCCAGCCACTTCCTGGTAAGTAGGGCTTCAGTTCACATAGCATTTTGTCCAGAAGATAAACATCATAAATAACAAATGCTCCCACTTCCCTCTCCTTTCTCTCAGCTTTTATTGCTGACATCATATGGTATGGAATATCCCTTGGGTCAGCTTGGGTCAGCCATCCTGGCTATGTCCTCTCCCAAGATCTTGCCCATTCCCAGTCTAGTAGTGTTTGTGGGGGAAGAATGTTGCAAAGGCAGCCTTGATACTGTGCCTAAAATGCTGGTTTGTTATCAACACCCTTCTAGAAAGCACAGCACTATGAGGGCTGTTATGGGGAAAACTAATTCCATTCCAGCCAGACCAAGTACACAGCTGAAGGGAATCTAAAATGTAGTGTGTCAGCTCATATGGTACATTTGCATTAAGGACATGCAGTCAAGTCTAGAAGAAACTTATTCATTTAGAAATTAAGTATGGCAAGAATACCTCATGAAAACTAGATCATAAGCTTTTAAATCTGACTTCTAACTGAGATATAAGAATAGCTGGAGGGTACAAGGAATATTTCTTTGTGCAAGCTAGAGTCATTATTTATGAGATTCTTGTTTGTAGTCCTGCTTCCAACCCTCATATCTATAATTCTGAAACCTTTACTTTATACCCTGATAAATATTTTTTTTCCATAGATTTGAACTCCTTGTACTTCACACCTAAGGTTCTGAGGTAGTCATGGATAAATAAAGCAGGGCAAAAGCAGTAAACTGAGAGTACAGCTTGCACAGACAGCTGAGGTGATCAGCACCTTCAGGATGTGTTTAGGGGGCAAAAGAGAAAGGAAATGCCTAAATCTCTGCTATAGAGAATTTTATTCTGTAAGCAGTTGGCTTTGAGGAAGGAACTTCTTTGGTAAAAAGTAGACTGGAGAGAGTCATGCTAGAAATATAGGTCGCCTTTGAGGGAGCACATAAAATCTTTTAAAGTCTCCAGGAGAACTAATCTTGTTCAAGTTTCTCATAGCATCTGTCAGTGATGTCATCACCCATATGAAATCATGCCAATTTTCAATGTTCTTTCAAACTCAGCACCAAAATACTGAAATTAATGTTAAAATTAATGTGAAAATATGTAAATTAAAGCCATGGGTGTCATAGCTTTAAAGTGGATATGTCTAGATTTTATCCTAAAAGCCAACAGGGATTTTTAAGTGAAATATCCAGTGTTATTTAAAGAGACACAGAACAGAGCATTTTCAAAATAACGTTGATCAAAATAATTACCTGAGAAAAAACATTAAAATGTTTATAATGTTTCCCCCATACACACATATACTTCCTGTTCCTTTGTGGCCAGTACTGTAACAAGTCAGTGGCTTTTGGACTGCAAAAATCTCTACTCTTTGTGTCTCTGTTGTCTCCCAGGCTCCACTAGGTGTTTGCAATCTGCTGTTTTCAGCCAGCTTCTAGTTTTTCGTTTAACTGCAGGCTTCATGCTGGCTGTGTTCTTCATACTCTAAGTCCTCTTTTTATCCACCAAAGCCAGTGTTCTCAGGGTTTTTCTCTGGACATTCTCACCTTCTCACAGAAAGAACAATGTCTCCTTCTAACGAAGATGTTCTAACTCAGTCATCCTTGTTTCAAGCACATACATACTTATCCGATGTAGGCACCAAGGTTTTGATTACAGACAGAGGAGGACATGACCTCAGGGATAGCCTTTGTGAAGAGAGGCCTCAGGCTACCCCATGCTGGACACAGCTGATTCCATCTGTCTCTAACCCACCCACCCACCACAGGAGGTAGCTGAGCCTAGCAGCTAAGGTGGGGGCACCTCTGGGATAAAAGATTAAAGAAAGTGCAAAATACTGCATAGGTGAGTGAGGAGAGAGGAAAAGAAAGTGTGAGAAACAATCTTACAGATGCCAAGGTCAGAGAGGGAAGTGGTCCAGGCAGATATTGATCCATTTTTAATTGGCAATAACTTAATTTTTCCTCAAATTGAGTCCATTATGACTGTGATGGTAATTGGTAAGTGATCCCCCATTGTTATCTCATAACACGACCTTCTCCTCTTATTTTCTATTTTATTTTCTCCCCTGCATTGTTGAGATGGGGGGGTGGTAAGAGAGCAGCTGGGTAGGGAAATGGCAGCCAGACAAGGGTCAAGCCCTGTCATTCTGTCATAACCCACCACACATAGTAACAGGAAAAAAAAGAAAATCCTTTCATCCCAATAAAGAGTCCTTATTGGCTTCTCTTGCATGTATCCATTATAGCTCATCACATGATTAATGTCCACAATTTTTTGCTATCACTGGAAGCATAATGGGTCATGCTCAGTTTGTGAGCCTCCATTTCACAATAGGGTTTTTTCCCTTGTTCAGTGTACAGCTCTAGGTTTATTTACCAAACACTATTAGATCACTGCTATAAAACACAATTACTGTCAGAGAAGAATTATATGACTGTGTGAGCTATGTTCATTGTCTGTTTTTGCTACATAGGGTACTACCTGTAAGAATTAACATGTAGTTTCTAAGTTCAATTGCAGTTTCTCAATACTGCTGTTTGCTCGGTCAAATAACCATTATCATGAGAGAGGAAGGTTGAATTGTCCCGCAGTATCAGAAACTGAACAGATGAAATGGAATAATCACATGTAATACATACTAGTAAAATTTGTATTCATGTTTTGAAACTTAATATCTTTGTGTAGTTACTTATGTTCAGTGCTCTTGTTGGCTCTTTTTTTTCATTGTTCAATAAAATATACTTTAAAGATCTGGGTTTTTTCCTATTTTATTTGGGCTTCTCTATTTTATGAGATTGAAAATTGAAAAACTGCACTCTGAGTCACTAACAACTAGAGAAGGTGCTTTATATCCCATATCAGTCCTCAGGTAGTGCTAACAAGTATCTTTTTGAGGCTTTTCCTTCCTCTTGTCTTACTCATTTTGTATTTTGTTTGGGAGTTTTTCTGTTTACTATCTGAAAATAAAAGGGTAAAAAACCAAATTAAATCTTTGTGTTTCAGGTGTTACTCTAGAATCAGATTCCTGCCTTGACCCAGGGATCCCAGTGAACGGCCATCGCCATGGTAACAACTTTAATATCCGCTCTACAGTAACTTTCAGCTGTGATCCAGGATATACACTGAGTGATGAAGAACCACTCATATGTGAAAGAAACCATCAGTGGAATCATGCATTACCCAGCTGTGATGGTAAGTGTCAAGTTCTTCAGATAGCAGCTTTCAAGTCCGAGAAAGTTAATCTCCTATCTTTGAGAACCAATTAAGCTTATCATTGCTACTACCTGCCTTTAATTACACCAAGATCCATGTATTTCAAAAATTATTTTGCTGTTAATAAAAGCTACACTTCACACCTCTGTATCAGCTTCCAGTCAAGTACTATAATATACAGTGGAATTTATAGGTACATACTCACCTATAGAAAAATCAGAATTCTCAACTGTAAAATGAAAATGGTGCCAACACAAGTAATATTTTCAAAGCAAAGCCAATAAACTTAACTTACATTGTAATATAGAATACTGAATGCCAAAATGATTGCTCAAAATTCAGGATGCTAAATACCAAAACAGATCATGATCAGCCTGTGTAATTTTCTTGATACATTTTTGTTTGGAAACTTTACTTTGTTCACTAATTGATTTGTGTGATGTGCATTATGAAACTGTCTAGAGTTTTCATGATTTTTTTTTTTTTAATGATGAACTATGCTAGCAAATATTTCTATTTCTGTGCACTTTTTTTCTACTAACTATAGAATCAATATTTTTGGGTTTTTTTGTGGGTTTTTTTTTTTTAGAATACTTTTATAGTTGCTTCAAAAATAAGATCCAAATATATCTAAATATTTCAATACTTAGTGATAGAACCTATCATCTCTGAAAACTCTCTGGAAGCTCCTTTTGTTAAGTTTTCTGCTAAAATTTCATATTTTCTCCTTTTTGTTTGCTGAACGATTACCCTTAAAAGCGTGTTTGTCTTGATCAAGCTTCTATCTTGTTAAGATACAACTGTGTTCTAAAGACAGTGATGGAAGATCAGTGTATGAAGGGAGAGACCCAAGCTGATGCCAAAAAAGGCTCTTGCTTTAGTGAGTTGCTTACATTAAGAAATTTCCGAGTCCCTTTTTAAGTCTAAGTTTTCCATTAATTACAGTGGAATGCCAAAGGACAAACTTAGTCAACAAAGTATTTTAGGTTCTAACTCTGTTTTAAACTGTTCTGTTAAATCTGATCACTTACAGTCACTCAGGCTTCTAATTCTCACTACACCCTTCTGTCCCCAAGCACAAAACATGTAAGGTATCAAAAAATTAGTAGATTGTTAAAAGCTCTTGGTCACTAGAAATCAAACCAATTTAGCATTCAAATTAACCTCACCTTTTTAGAATTACAACTTGTTCCTCCTTTGCAAGGACAGATGCAAACTATTGTTTTCAATTACATTTTAGGATCAAATTTTAGACCCAATGCTCTTGGCGCAGTTGATGAACTTGGATGTATCACAACCCCCCTACAGCTGTAATGTTAAAATGAACCAAGCATTTTTAGTATTCTTCTGTTGGATTTATGGCTTTCTTTTGCTTGTTTGCTTTGCTGCAACAGGTTGAAGTATTGAAAGAATCTAAACTTTCAATAGTATTCCATTATTTTTCAATTTATTTTGTACTAAAAATTGTGAATGTATTTTTGAGTTAAAACATAAATAGGCAATTGCTTTGTTTGCATATTCATGTTGAATTACAGAAAGTTCTAGTTAATTTTCATCACTGTGAGTCCTTTTTTCCCAGCTCTATCACCCACTTTCAAAGTAAGTTTAGAATAGAAAATTTCAAGCCTTTCTGGAGTAGGGCCTCTAGGCAAGCAGCATACAAGGGTTAGACTTGGTTACTTCTTTTTTCCTAAAATATTCCAGTACATTGAATTAGCTAGACTAAAAAGATGAAATAAAACTCACATCCTTTTCAGTAATCATTGTGTTAGTTAGGCTCAAAAAGTTGTGACCCAAATTTTTCGAATATGACAGTTTTCACTGGGGTTGAAATGATCGTTTTGCAGTTATCTGCAGACTGCTGATGTTCTCAAAATTGCAACTTCAGAAATTAAATCAGCAAAATAAACCCCTGAGGGAAAAGTGTATTGCTTGTTTCATGCCAACAAAGAGGAAAAGAACTGCATAGAGAGGCACAGTGGTTAAAGTTGTCTTTAAGTAATGTGTCATTCTCAAAATGCTATCATCTCAGGGATTTTTAGTGAAGCTGTACTGACTGATATCTGTACTACCTGATATCTGTAATTATCTTACTTTTTATTAAGTTATGTTATCAAGCTTATATTTACTGTGTTTTTAGTAATGCGAATTCTCACTCATGATTATGTGCTGAAATATGTATTTGCATACAAAGCCAGGCTAGAAATACCTTCTTTACTTCTGTGTATTTATAAATATATATAATACATAAATTAAAAAACCAAACAACCCCACAGTAGAAAAACTTTTAGAAAGTTGTTAGTTTAATAGGAATTTAATAAACAAGAACTTTGGATGTAATGTCGGCATTTTTGTATGTATATATATATGTGTATGTATATGTATATATATTTAATATATGCATTTATATACAAGTACTGCAGGTTTATTAAACTTTTTGTCATGTTTATTTGCCATCCTATTGCAAAGTATATCCCTCTATGTGAGGAAGACTAAAAGCATCTTAAGGGTTTGCTGTTTAATTGTTAAATATTTAGTGATTAAAATTTAACGAAAACAGCAACATAAAAAGCTGAACAACAACAGATGAGAGAAAAGTACAGCCATGCTGCATTTGTTAGATCAGTGAGCAATTCACCATACAAATCTTAAACTTTAATAAATTTTCCATGCAAATTTGAGCAGCCTACTTTTAGCAAATGCTGCTATACATAAAATGTTTTCTAGCATATTTCTTGTGTTTTTCAAAATAATCAGCTCAAAATAAATTATTTATGATGGGAGAACCTGAAACATTAAATGAGAGGAAAACACACTTTTTTCTATTATTTGGGAAAAAGAAAGTTTTAAAAATATTTTTGTTAGATAAAATCAGAATTTAATATATATCTTTCTAAATATGTAGTTCAAGACAAATAGCTGCAAGATATTTTATTTTTGATTTCCCCCAAAAACTTAAAATGAAATTCTACTACAATACGAATTAGTACTTGCAGTACTCAAACAACACTTTTTCTTATTTCTCTATTCTGTTAAGTAACAGGAGAAACTACAGTTGAAAAATAAGCTCACTTTCAAGAGCTAATTTAGAAATAAATTGTTCTCAAATATGAATGACATGGCTTTGGCTGAATTAACTTCTTATTTTAATACTTGACCTTCTTTCAGGGTAGTTCAAGAAGTGCTTTTTTTTTTTTTTAATAAAAAACAGGACTTCTCTATGACTTCTGTATTTTTTCCCCCCTCCTTTTTTTTTCCCTTTTGTTAAGCTTTATGTGGTGGCTATATTCATGGGAAGAGTGGAACTGTTCTTTCTCCAGGTTTTCCTGATTTTTATCCAAACTCTTTAAACTGCACTTGGACTATTGAAGTGTCACATGGCAAAGGTAAGAATCTAATACAAGTTGCACATGTATGTGTAAAGTCTATGTTTAAAAAATTCAAGCACACAAAGACTATAAAATGCCTTTTATGAATTTAGTTAAATCAGTGCTTTTTGCCATGGTTTTACCATTCTTTTGAGGAAGAAATATAAAATGAATATTTTCAAATGTTGTGTTTCTAGTTTGTGTGTGGTTTGTAAACTTTTAACAGTTAACAGTGCAAATGTTTTAGTCTCACTTTTAAAAGTGGGCAGAAAGTAAAAAGAATAATTACATTGGAAGTTTGTAATGTTTAAAATCTTCTTACTGGTTGGATTCTTATTTTAAAATCCTATGACATTTTAAATGTAAAATATATGAGAAGACTTTCTAAGAAGAATCATAGAATCACAGAAAGGTTTTGGTTGGAACACTGCCAGGGAGGGGGCATCCACAACTTACCTACACAACCTGTGCCAGTTCCTCACCACCCTAACAGTAAAGAATTCCTTCTTTATATCTAATCTAAATGTACCCTCTTTTAGTTTAAAGCCATTACAACTTGCTCTGTCACTACCGTACCTCTCCAGTACCCATTTAGGTTTGGAAGGCTGCTATAAATTCTCCCTGAAGTCTTTTCTCCAAGCTAAGTAAGCCCAACTTTCAGTTTGCCTTCATGAGAGACGTATTCCAACTCTCCGATCATCTTTGTGGCCTTCCTCTGGACTCAGACCAAAGCCTCTATCTTTTATTGGGGATCCCAGAGCTGGATGCAGTAGTACGCCAGGTGTGGTCTCAATAGAACAGAGTGGAGGGGTACAATCCCCTCCCTTGACCTGCTGGTCATGCTATTTTTGATGCAGCCCAGGATATGGTTTGCTTTCTGGGCTGCAATCCACATTGACAGCTCATGTTGAACTCCTCATCCATTAACACCCCCATGTCCTTCGCAGGGTTGCTCTCAATCCATCCTCTGCACATCCTTTAGTTGTCCTTAGGATTGCCCCAACCCATGTGCAGGACTTTGCACTCAGCCTTGTTGAACTTCATGCAGTTCTCATGGACCAACCTCTCAAGCCTTCCATGGTCCCTCTGGATGGCAACCCTTCCCTTCAGCATGTTGAGCCCATCAAACAGTTTGGAGTCATTGGAAAACTTGCTGACGGTGAACTTGATCCCACTGTCCATGTTGCCAACAAAAGTGTTAAACAGTGCTGGTCCTAGCACCAACCCTCAAGGAATACCACTCATCGTTGGTCTCAATTTCAACATTGACCATAACTCTTTGGATGTAACTGTGCAGCTAATTCTTTATCCACTGAATGGTTCATCCATCCGAGAATATATTAGCATGTTTATATGGACAACCATACATAAAACATATGTCTGCTTGTGTATGGACTCTTCCCTGAAGTTTAAAGTAAAAACTAGAATTGTGCTGGAGGAAATGCAAAAATAAAACATGAGTACAAAATTTTAGACAACTAAGGTATGGCCCTGTTTGTAGAGATTATACATAAAAGAGACATACAAGAACTTGAAGAAAATCTATACAAAACAAATTTAGATTTTTCAGAGTGCTGTATACAAATAACACTGAATCCCATCAGTTCTCCTATGGGAGCTATTGATTTACGGTGACAAAAACAAACATCCACACTACACATATTGATTGGTTGAGCCTGTGTGCTTTCTGCAAGTTTTATTCTCTGAATTTCAGGCTTTGATTCCATGTGTGACTTTTTTCTAAAAAAATTTCCATACAATATTCATTTTCTCTATTACCTATGTATGAAGAAAGAGAAAACGTTTCTATTGAGTGCTTTTCTTTTCCTCCTTTTTAATATTTTTTAAAGGTGTTCATCTGGTTTTTCATACATTTCACCTTGAGAGTTCTCATGACTATTTGCTTATCACTGAGGATGGCAGCTTCACAGAACCAGTAGCCAGGTTAACTGGCTCAGTCTTACCTCCTACAATTAAAGCTGGACTCTTTGGAAATTTTACTGCACAGCTTCGATTTATATCTGATTTTTCAATTTCTTATGAAGGCTTCAACATAACATTTTCAGGTAAGATATTCCATTCTGCTGAATATCCAGAAACTGTTTCCAGATAATATTTTTTTACCTCTAGATAGCAGAAACATCAGGAAGCACCAGTAGAACAAGTCAATAGAAACTGTACAGCCTCTATCGTAGAAAACTGTCGAAGGTTTATAAAAGTGGCAACAGATTGAGAAGGATGTTGGTAATGAGACTGTTTTAAGAAGTTTCCCCTGTTCTCAGAGAACCCTCTGCAGTGTGAAAAAGAAGTTTGGTGGAAAATTAGGGGACAAAAGGTACAAAGATAAAAGGTACTGCCTCAGAAGAAACTAATTGGTACCATTTTACTAAAGGAAGTACATAAACTGTAAGAAAGCAGTAGTGTTCTAATTCACAAAGTCACAAAGGAGTCCCAATTGAAGACTGATTCTTAAACAGGAAATGTATACCTAAACAGAAAAGATTTATCAGCTATTGATATATATATAAGTTCTGATAATTTTTACAAATTCCTCTTTAAGAGAATTGAAAAATTTAAATTACTGCTTCTTGTTTGCAGTATTCTAAAACTAGATGACATAAAATACATTTTCTTTGCCTCGCTCTATCGTTTATAGATATCTATATGAACGAATGAACTGCTAGTTGAGTTGCTAATACACAGTGATATTCTGTGCAAGAATATAGGGAAGTCAAATAATTTTCAAGAACTGATGATCAATTAATAAGTTTTATTGAGATCTGGCAACGTTTACAAGTAACTGTGCCATTTATGAATACTGTATCTCATTTAGTTTGATCATTTAAAAAATGAAAAAAAACCCCAACACACCATAACCTCACTAGAGCAATAATGTTGAATTTACTCATATCAAATGCTAAGTCACCTTTATTCTGGATACTTTACACTAGCCAAATCAGAGGGCAGCAGTTTTGCCAGTTTGGAATGTAATCTGAATATTAAATACTATTTCTGATGGTTTATTTATAAATAACTCAAAATGCTAGGGGGCTAGGTAACTTGTATAAAAGTACACAAAATATCATTATGGTGGCAAGGGGAAAAATTGTAGAGTAACAAAATTCTACGACTTTTATACACATATGTAGCCATCATATGCCATTATTTATATTAAAATTAATGTATTTTATAATGACACAAATGGCTGAATCTGTTTTCTTACATTGTCACAATCAGAATGTATTTCACCATAGTGAGAAGGCTTTAGTGAGAAGACCTTAACCTGTTCTGAGTATCACCTAACACAAACTTTTGTCATAAAATTTCCCAGGTGTTTAAAGGTCTGTGACAGGGTATCTCCATGTCTTCCCCAGCTTTTATAGTGTTGAGAAGAGGCAGTAGATCATGTATTTTCAAACCTTATTACTTTTCCCAGCAGAAACTAGTGTGGATTTATAGATTGCTTTTAGTATTCAAGTCCTTCCCACAAGGCAGTTGTTATAGGGAAGGAATTTTTTTTTTTCCTTTATTTTATTTTGTTCAGTAAATCATCTATTTAAACACTCATTCAGAAACTTTGGGTTAGTTTCTTTCCCTGACTGAGTGGAGTTCTTCCTGTACCAAAGTGGATTTTGACCCTACCTTCTACCAACTTCCAAGGTAAACATTTTAGAAAGTGGCTATTTCTTATCAGTTATCAGATTGGTCTTTCTTTCAGGTGATCTCTTGGGCCTTTCAGGTTGTATTCTGAGGAATATAAAATTAGACTTTCTGGTTCAGACTTAAAGTTAGTAGTGAATACCTAAGGAAGAAACCATCCCCCCAAACAGAGCAAACACACAGAGATACTTCCCCAGCATCCGCTGTGAGGATGAAGGAATGTGTAGCTCAGACATTTCCTGAGTTCAGTGTGTTCCTTCTGTATGTAAAAGCCCTGGGTTTTTTACAGTAATTTGTTCTGACTTCACCTGGATTACTCCTGGTATAGTTACAAAATAGACAAAATATTAGGTTCTTGAGACTTCATTAATATATTTCTATGTTTGTTTGTTTGTTTTCACTTGGGTGACGCCTGTAGGATTTATAAAAAGCATGCAAATAGACATTACCCGATCAAGACCATAGCTTCACTTAGGAAAGTCAAGCACACGTTTTGAAAATTTTATCATGTCTTTTCATTCACCCGACCCTTTGTTTGATTTTTTCGTTAGATTTCCTTCATTACATGATGATTTTTTAACTGTAAGTCTCACTTCTAAAGCTGTTTGGGAGTTCACATGCAATTAACCAAGAATTATATACAAAGCATGTAATTAAAATTACAGTAAACCACTTAACAGTGCAAACTGATTACAGCCCTTGAAGTTAAAAAAATAAATATAATGTTGGTGGGACACAATCGATAGATAATTACTGTATATATAGCCATAACAGACATATAGAATCAGTACTGGGTTTCATTTGAGAGCACAACTCTGAAATACATGTTTTCCAGGAGTTCCATATTGAGAAAATGCAACTAATTTGGTAAGTTGTTGGGGTTTTTTTCCCCCTATGTGGACAACTTGTCCCTTTTATTTATATATTGCATTTTACTGTCCGCAGAATATGATCTGGAGCCATGTGATGATCCTGGTGTTCCTGCCTTCAGTAGGCGAATTGGTTTTCATTTTGGTGTTGGAGATTCCTTGATCTTTTCTTGTTTCCCTGGATATCGCCTGGAAGGTGCTAATAAGCTTACCTGTCTGGGAGGTGGTCGGCGTGTTTGGAGTGCACCTCTGCCAAGGTGTGTGGGTAGGTGGTCACATGCTTTCATTTCATTCATCAAATCGTTAATAGCACATGACATGTGTCAGAATATTGTGCAGAGGACAAAGTGCTTGGGTTGAAAAGGTTAATCCCCAAGCTGTACAAACCTTAAAGTCAGTACAAGATATAAGTAATGCATGTCTCTCTTTTACTTAGAGAACGAAAATAAGAAAAAAGAATAGTTGGAATTGTGACAGAAGATAAAATCAATATGCCTTGTGAGATAAAATGTAAATCTAATTATTAAACTTTGTCATAATTAAGATATAAAATTCTTACTTTGTCTATCAGGTTAAAGAAACAATATTTAGAACTTTTGGGTGAAAATAGTTTTTGCTAGAGACCTTGTCTTGTTTTAAGAGTGTTTTTTCATATCGTGTTTTTATTCTTGTAAACCTACACTGGTTTGGGGGTTTTTTTACATTTTATAAACTGTATTAGAGCATTGTAATCCAAACTGTAATTGTTAAAATGAATGTGCTGTTGTTTAAAAATCAGTAACTATGGGCTCAAATTGAGTGAGCAGTTATTTTCTGGGAAAAAACTCTGGGACTGGATTTTATACAATTTGTACTGTTGCGTATTTGATTTGTGAGATCGCTTTATCACCTCCATGTGAAGTGAATCTGATCAGATACTATTGATGTAATGCTTCTGAAATGTCAAATAGTTCCACACACCTCTAAATGGATTTCCTTAGGAGAGTTCTTGTTTTAAGTAAGATTTTATTTAATTAAGGTAGAAACTCAGCTTTGTTTTGTTCCTTTTGTTTGTTTTAAAGGGATGTATCTCTATATTTTAAAAATGTCATATCACCTAAAATGTATAGACAAATAAGATACATATATATATATGTACATATAGTTTTTATGGAAAAAAAAAGTTATTTCTAATTTTGTTTTAAAAACCCAGGCTTATTTAACCATGATGTAAGAAAGTAACAATTGAGAGAGGTCTGTATCATATGGAATTTCCCATACATTTGGAAATTCTAGATTTAAATCTTAGGTAATTTTCAGCTTGATTGGCCTTAGAAGTATCACTGCCTTCTTAACACTGCTTGTCTATGAACATTGACTAACCGAATGTGCACCATCTTATATTGTACAATCCAAAAATCACGAAACAGCTCAGGTCAGATGGGACCTTAAGAGATCAACTAGTCCAAACTTTGAGGGAAAGGGTGCCTAAATGAGATTATCTAGAACCCTTTCCAATTGTATCTTGAAAATTACAGTGATGAAGACTACCACATCCCTGGGAAGCTTGTTCCAGTGACTTTTCTCACTGTAAAAAAAATTCTTAGGTTGAAAGCAACTTGTATCTGTTGCCCCTTGTCTTCATGTATCCAACATCTTATAAAACATACGCAAAATATAGAATGAGAAAAATACTTGTGTATTTAAATAACTGTACTGTCTTTCTCCAAAGAACCCAGCAACCTACCACCAAAACCCCAAACAATAAAGAACACCCAAAACCCCAAATACAGTTCTAGAAGACTCTGACTGGATATTATAACATATTACAAGATGAAACAAAGTAGAATTCAAGTCAGAGATTACAATTAATTATCTAACTCCCCAGAGGACAGCTGTATGTCCATCACCATCTGTCATAATACCTGAAATTTAACTAGTTCACAGTACTATGAGCTGTGAGCAGGGATTCTCAGTCTAAAGGTATTTTGCAATGGATCAGGTTCAGATTCAGATCCAGACACCTAAATTTGACTGTTTGCAGTGTCGTTGCATACATGTGATCAAGAATTTTAAGTTCTAATTGTAGATACCTAAGTCAATGAAAGCAGTTGATTTAATCTATTTTATAGTGAGGTGAATCAGTCTCTGGGCACCATTTAGACGTCTAAATAGAGTCATTATTTCTTTCCTTGTTTCTTTTCTTTGCTTATAATCAGTCATTGATGAAAGTGTCCCAGTTGACCTGTTTCTAATTTCTTGCCTCAACATCTTTATTTCTACTTGCTAGTGCATGTATGAAGCCTTGTGTCCAAGAGGTCAATTTCAGAGCCAAAGTAATTCCGTAATCCAGCGCATACCACCTTTCATTACCTGCATTTGTGTTTCGTTGGACCCACTTTCTGATGCATATATGTGTGCTATTATTTCTCTATCCTGAGATGATAATTCAATCTCTGAGAAGTGAATTGATAGTGCATGGAAAGATGGTATGTTCAGGAAGGAACTTTCTAGACAAAGATCCATAGATTAGGAGTGGAAGGTATAAAAGTTTGGTCTTGAAATCACTTGGTTTTGATAAATGTGTTTAGTGAATCCTTTGGACTTTCAAGGTCCTCTTGAGGAGGATCTCTGCGCCAAATAAGCAGAACCTTTCTTGTTGTCGTGGAACATAATACATTAAGGGTGAAGATATCCTCTTACCTTGTAGAGTAGGTCACACAGAGACTATTTCTTTCTCAAAAGAGTGAAAAGAAACCACTTACCCTGAATTCTGCTGAGTGTACATTCAGAAGTTAAATCTAATCTCAACTCATTGGCATAAATTCCTAAATACATTACTCAGTTCAATATCCTCATCGTTATTTCTCCCTCATTGTAATTTCTACACTGACCACACTCATCTACAAGATACATATACACACCAACCTTTATATACCAAGGATTTTTGCTCCTTCTGGAACATGTGGTAATACACATTTACATGAGTCTTAAAACCAGATTGAGGATGAAAGCCCTTCAAATTTAATTAAATTTAATTTATAAACAGGCACATGCTGATTTGTATCAGAAATAGTACTCAGTTTCTTATGCTGGTAAAAACAACAAATCGACAGGGTTTCCAAAGGTATTACTATTCACTCTTCTCCTACAAGTAACTAAGTTCAAGTCCGTCCTCCAGGGTTTGTCTCCAACATGTTGTGAAATTTTCTTGGTCAGAGAGTCATTTGTGTCTTTCCACCATTTCTTTTCCTTTGAAGAGTTGTTTTCCAGGTAAAGCGAAAGCAGAGCTCGGGAGATCAGGTTGGCCTAATAGCATGACCCTGGCATTTTTAGTCCAAGACTTTGAGTCCCATATGGACTCCATTTACATCTTTTTCACTGGTCTTCTCTTCATGCTGGTTTATATAGAGTCTTCCCTTGAACTTTGAAGGTGTTTATCTGAGTGCCTGGAAGTTGGTTGGCTCTTAGAATAAGGCAACATCCCTTCTTCAGTAAGGACCTTCCTTTTCACAGCAAAAAGATGCCACCAAGTCTATTTGCAGAATTAGATAGACATCCATAAACAGGTGTCCTTCTAAATCTTGTTTCCCTCTGTCAATCTTTCACTGTCTTGTGTTTGCAATTAGAATGATTTTAATGTTTATCTCAGCCGTGAACCTCAGGTGCTTATAGAGTATTACTACAGTTCATCCCAGAGTTTTGAAGACTTTACCTAGAGTTTCTCTTTGGATCATCACTTCTAATGTGTCCTCCAGTAGGATCTCTCCCTTCTGAGTAGAAAGAAGCTTGTCCCCTACAGCCACCTACTTGCTACTATTTGATGAAGGAGCTTTACTGTTAACCATTAAAAGGTGTGGAGGAGGTTTAGGTCCTTAAGGCTGACTGCTTTTGCACTGTGGGAAGAACAGGAATGATCATTACTCAAGGTTGTGTCAAATTTCCCCCATCTTGGGATTTTTTTTTTTTTGTTTTCTCTCAATGCTGTGCTTCTCCTATGAAAGCAATTCCCCATACCTTAGCTGTCTGTTGAACTCTCCGTTTGCATTGACATGATGTGGCTTTTCAGGAAGTCCCCTTCCCTCCACCTCTTCATACCAACTGTAGAAACACTGGGACTGCCAGTCTCCACACAGAGAATTTGATATTCTACATTGAATTGTGTAAAAAAAATTAGTAGGGTCATCCATAAAGAAATCTCATTTCCTGTAAGAGCTTCCTCAAAAGCACTCAAATAGTAATGATGGCTTCCCTGTCAGATGTTCTAGTAGTTGATATCTATGGATGAGACAGTTCAATCTCTTTTCACACAGAATACTGTTTCACATCATCCTAGACACAGTGATTGCATTTGGAAGAGCTGTCCCACAGTCTTCACTCAACTAGTGACTCACTCCAGCCAGTATCCTACAGTAAGGATTCTTGGCAGTTACCCACAGTATAAAGGACATAGGCTATTGTGTGTGATGCATGGAATTAATGGAATTAGGAGCACATTCCTATAGGTAATGTCAAGGTTAATATATCCTCCTAGCAATCTGACAGAGGGCTACCTGGAAAATAAACATGCAGTGTCTTGAAAAAGAAATAGCACTTAAGCGTTGCTAAAATAACCCAGATCTTTAGGTTTGAGAGCACTGATGTAGGCATCCCATTTTTCTACTATTCTGAAACAGCTTGTCACCTATAAAGTTGTTAGCGTTATCATCTGGCACATTACTGTAACTGGCATGTTTGTCTGTGTGTTGTAGGCTTAGTTTCCCAAATTTACTTCTAAATAATTTAATTATAATTTAAAATTACTGGTTTTGTGTTTGTTAATCTCTGAGGTATACAATACAATAAAAGTACAGTTATTAGATCACAGGAGATATTATTCTGTATAAGAAAAATTTAGTTAGAAAATAATAGATTTATTTTACAGACAGAATATGATGGAGTTATATTAATTGCAAAATTTAAGCAGTATGTTTTTACCTGCATTATTTTCCTGTACCTCATTAGTCATTTCAACTGTATGGAGTGTTCCTAAAGCAAGCTGTGAAAACCTTAAAGGATAAAGCTGAAAATAAACAGTCACTTAATATTTTAATTTCATATTTAAGAGGTGTTGCTCCTTTATTAAATTTTTACATGGCACTTAATTTTTAATGGTGCATTAATACAGTAGTTGAGTAAAATCTTCACTGAGGCATTGTTCACTGCTATTCACATTAATATCCCATTAATTTATCATATTCAGTTGTAATAATAAATACTATATGAATAATTAATGATTGGGAGCTACAATACATTGCTGGCACTCTTTAATAAGCTGTTTCCTTTTTAATAGTTTAGTTAGTATTCATTGCAAAATCATCAATTATAATTAATATACTTTGTCATATTGTAGCATTGAGTTAATTTCCATTGAGATTGAAACATAAGTGGGAACCTTGTTATCCTGAATAGCACTGGAGATTTCTGTGAGACTCTAGAGATCTAGCATTCATTGTTTTCTTTAAATTCTCTGTAGCATAAAATTTGAATTTAAGTTCACCTTAGAGAAATCCAGCTTAGTCTGAAAACTATTTCATTTTTAGCTAGCATTTGTGCAGACAGTTCTCATTTAAGAGCAGCTTATGAGCAAGTAAACTTACATAACGTTGGTAGATGAATGTCTGAATCTGAATTTATCCAGGATTCGCTGTATTTCAGAATGCTATATTTAAATGTTTTAACATGCAAATTATTAAATCTTTCCATTGATATCTATTTCATACAACATATTTAATAAAGTTGTTTAATAGATTTTTAAAGTATTACATATTTCTTTATTTTATAACATTGCATTTTTATAAACATTGTTGAAAGGGATTTTTTAACTCCTCTGTTTTCTGTCAATGTTTGACAGAATGTTGAACATTTGTTTGAGTTAGTGTTTGAATCTTACGGTATAAAAACTTCAAAATCCAGTGCAATATAGTAATTCCTGATTTGTGTGTGATTTCAAAACTGAAACTACAATATTTAGGAAGCACTAACAGATTTTAGCAGGTGCATATTGGGCACTCTATTTTCTAAATAAAAAGGAGTGATTTGTGTGAGACCTTAATCACCTTAATGTGAGACCTAGTATGAAATTTTATTACCTATTGTTTGAAGGACTAATGATTGCCTCAGGTCACCCTTTTGCCTTCTACATTTTTATATTTTCAGGTTCTGTATGCTAAATATTTTTCCTTGATAAAACAAATAATGTAGGGGTGTTCTCTTCATAGCTCATTATCAAGTGATGCTAGAAAGAGTAGACAAAAATGCACTCACCTTGCATTCAGCCAATAACCCCCTGAGGCCAATTAACATCATAGGATTTGTTTTGAGAACCTGAGTAGTGTCTTGTGTCAGTGGCATATGGATTGAAAACTAATTAAGCAATCTTCAGAAAAGGGTTTACCTGCTGTTTAGTCCTTCTGTTCCTACTCCATCATTCTTGGCAACAGAATGGTACCAAAAATACAGAATAATAGGCTTGTTTTCAACAAGGCATTTCAGTAAAGTTTTCAGGGAGGTCTTCAAAACTCACCATCATCATGCAGGTATTTCTTAAAGAATGGTGAGAAAGGCTTACATGCACATGCGGTCCATAGCTGATCACCTACCTTGAGTTGAAATCTACCTTAGAGAAGCAAACAAAGAGGGAGAAAAGAAGAGAGAGAGAGCACGTGCACCACTTCTCAGGCACTAGCTGGGAAGAGGAAGGACAAATATCTTTCCAGTAAAGGTAGTGGTGACAATGATGATGATAATGCCATTCCTGATTTCTCCCTAGTACAGTTATGTTTTTCATGCAGACCTTCTCAAACTCTTCATCGGTACCTTATGATACTGGTAGCACTGAACGGAATACATGTGGCTGCTGAAGACTAACTAGTAGTTAAGCTTTGTGCATGTATATTATTGTGTAATATTTATTGTGTATGAAAATAACAATTATCTGCTTGTTATCTATTAGTGTCTAATCCATTATGAAGTTACAGACTAAAAGCCACTAAACTTGGAGTGATGCGATCTTAGTGTAGGATTCCAGGCTGAAAGCTACAAGGCAAAGGAGGAGGCGCAGGGTGAGAACATTATGACTTAAAAATCAGTGGCAGTCACTTTTTAGGAGAAAGTCAGCATAACGGTGGTTCTGAGTTCTCTGGTGTCAGGTGAGAGTAAGAGCACTTGTGGTACCAGAGTGAAACAGTCCTTAGATAAAAGGTTACAGGCTCACAAGCCAAGGGCTGGCTGCAGCATGGATGTTAGCATTACAAAGATTAAGGCACTGTGCAACAAACAGTGGGGTGGAAGCTCCATGTGCACCTTGGCTTGAAGCAGCATGCCAGTTAACAGGAAGCTTCATATCCTTGCACTGCATTTCAGTTAGTACATGAAGCTGTGCTTGAGTCCAATCATGTATTGTCTCTACCCTGCAGAAGTCATTTGCTCAGCTTTGAAGACCCCTCAATCAGTGGCTGTGGTGAAACCCTGTTTTTGCTGTTGCATGAAGAGTGATTCAGCTTGATCCATGACCCCCTTTACTCTTGTTGTAATGTTGCCTGACCATTCTACTCTGTATCTATATCATCCAACAGAAACATAAAGAATGATCAACAGCCTGACCTCAGCTTCTTCCTATATGTTATGAACAACTGCACAATTTTGTAAATACAACAAAGATATTCTGCACTCTGTAGAGTGCTTTGTGGCAGAGAAATCGCTAAACTGACAAAGTACTACTTTTATTTGATCTCTGCTTTGGAGATCTACTTAAAATCCTGTCAAACCTTTTAGCAAGATGTATGGAAGAAAAATAATAAAGCAAACTTTTCCATTAAACAAAGTTATTGTTACATTTTACATGAACTGCTTTTCAAAGCATTTCAAGAATTCCTGAATTTTGATTGTTTTGTAGAGTTTGTGTTCGTATTCAGGAAGCGTTTGATGATCTTCAAAAGATCTACTCTCTGCAGTTTCCTTTTATCCAATTTCAAGTGAGACAATGAAAGAAGAAGAAAAAAAAAAGTTATCTAAATAGAATATAAGTGGCTTTATTAAGCAAAAGAACAAAGAATAGGGTCAAGTATCTGTTCCAGACAGCTTTCTCTCACTGCAAGGGAATAAAAGAAGAGTTTGATAACGTAGCATTTCCCACTCTGCTGTCCTCAAGAAGGTTGTAACAGACAACTCAGAAACTATAGTGAAAATAAAGCATACACTTCCTCCTTTAAAGCCTTTAATGTGTGGATGTAGGTGGTATACACTGAATAAAAGTATATGTTTTGAATTCTAAGGTGGATACTTTTGATTTTGTAATTAATAAATACAACTTTTAAAAGTACACAAGATTCAAAATTTATAATACAGAATAAGATTATCTGCTTTTCTCGTTTCCACCTTTTGAAACGTAGAACCAGTACCGTAAACTTTTTTTTTTTTTTTCCTTTAAAAGAAGATGAGCTTAAAAGACTTTTTCTTTTGGATGCTGTGATTTGGCAGACTTCCATAGTTTGGCAGATTGAGAAGTGAAGAGTCTGAGTCAGAACCATATAAGTAGCTGACATTTACAGAACAAATTTTGCTAGTTTAAGCTATGTAACAAGCCATTTAGATGTGATGATTGTAACTTTTAAAGCACTAACAGCAAAACTATGTTGAAAACAGTTGGGAACTGATATTTTAGAGAATTTATTCTTGATTTAGAAGCAAATCACAAACAAGCAGTAGTACTATGATCACATTTTAATTTAAATTAGCTACAGTAACTTAGTATGCATTACAACAGTTACACCACAGTCGTGCTGCATACAGAAGAGCGAATCGTAAAGAAAGTCATTATCCCTTCCTCCTCGCCATCAACTAAGAATGCACAGCTATTCACTGAGGACATCAGAGTGGTATCCCCTGTTCTTAAATTGCAGATGCTTAAAATCTAATGAAAATACATATTTGGGTTGGGTTGGGTTTTGATTATTATTATTTTTTTAAATCTCTGAATGGTTCTTTTGTAGTTCTTCAAATTAGAAAACTAGATTAGCTAGGATGTTTTTAACATGTGAGTCTTACTGCATTGCTTAGAATCAAATTCTTTTACAGTCTCAATAAAGTTTCACACTGACTCACAGAAGGATAGGGGTTGGAAGGGACCTCGAAAGATCATCTAGTCCAACAACCCTGACAGAGCAGAATCGCCTAGATGAGGTCACACAGGAATTTGTCCATAGGAAAGCAACCTCTTAATTTTATAGCTTTTGTTAGAACACAGTGGGGTCTATTTCATGTTAGTTTTGCAAGAACATACGATTCTTTCTTCTTTGCTTCGCTTCCCTTCACCTTCCCTTGTCCCACTTCCCTTCCTTTCCCCCTTTCCCCCTTTCCTTTTTTTCTAGCTTTTGCTTTCCCTTTCCCTTTCCCTCTCCCTCAGACTAAAAACAAATGTGTACGAATTGCAATGATGTCCCTACGTCCCTCTTAAAGGAAAGTCTCTCCTATCCTTGTAAATGGAAACTTTTTCTACTTTCTTACCACATCTAATGAGACAAAATTTACTGCTAATATTCTTTATTTATATGCTTATTTTTTTTTCTCAAAACAGACTTCTGTGCACCTTTTGGATTACTTGTATTTTGGGTCTTGCTACATAATATATTTAAAATACCTGAGTAAATTGGGATAAACATGATAAAATGACAACTGGATCTTTTCTGTTTAATCTAAAGAGTGAAATTAGGTGCCACTGAGCATATTGATCTTGAAAAACCTGGAAGTTTTGAATCAATTTATTTTGCATCTTGAAAATTCAGAGAGATTACTACAGAAACAAAGAAGAGGTAGAAAAGCAAAATAAAAAAAAGGATCTGTGAAATACATATTTCAGTACTGCATCTTTTTTTAGGTATTATATGCAGATTTTAAGTTCTTAAATTGTACTTATATTAATACTATTATAGTAGTCTATGTACATCACATAATCTGACAAAGAGCATTATGAAATATATCCCATTTCCTTAAAGGCTACAACTTGAGGAGCTAGTCCTGAAAATACTGTTTACATAGAGCATGTTCAGTGGATATGTTATAGTATATCTATTCGCTTAAATTCACACTGATTTTTACAAGGCAAAGTTGTGGATCAAAGAATGGAGACAGAATGTCAACAGCAATTACTTTAAGATCACTGCAGGTTATTTTTCATGGTAAATTCTGGACCTGTCAGTGTCTGCATAATTTGAATAGTGGTAGATACTCAGTAGTTATATAGTTGATTATTATTGGAGGAAGTGTGTGTGTGGCTCATATTCAGTGGTTAATATTCAGTGAACTGCCTGCTTGCAGTTTTTTTCTCCTAAATGTGATTCCCAGAGATGCGTGACCATCACTGATGGGCTCGGCCTTGGTCAATAATTACTCCGGCCTTGAGCCAGCTGGTGTTCACTTTGGGGCCTGCAGAGAGCTTCTAGCTGCTTCTTGCAGAAGGCACCCCTGCAGCTTTCCCCTTTCTCCACCAGAACCCAGCCACACAAAACTACAACAGTACACCAGTATTCTTTTCTATCCCTTTGGATATTTTCATTATGTGATGAAATTTATATTGTACAGTTGGAATAATTTGATTAGTCTTGTTCAGAACTCAAACTGAGCCTATGGGCTGGAACATACCAGTCTTCCTACACTTTACTATTTTCTTCACTGGGGAGCAATGACAAAAATGTCTACTGAAAGTGTAAGTTCTTAGTAAAGATATCTGGCCTGGCCAGAACCAGGACACTGTTGAAAAAGACTCACCTACTCTGTATCTGAAAAAGAATGGAGCTGTCTGCTTAGTCCTGACTGATGTCAGCAAATGTTGGTTTGGTTTTTTTAGTTTTTTGTTTTTATTCCCGTTGAAGAAAGAATATTTGCATGTTCTTATTACCAGATTCTTTTATGTCAGCAGCTCATTGTCTGCTCTTTCTAGTATTTATTTGTAAAGTGGAACTGAGAAGTAAATGATTCAACTTACTGAGAAGTAAGTGAAAACAACGTTACATTTATTTGAAATGTTACCACAATAATTGTATTTGAACAAAACATCCAATTTTTATGCAAGCTGGCTAAGCTGCGTTATAGGTTAGTCTGGTGGGAGAACCAGGGAATAAACTGGAGGTAAAGGGAATTACATAAAAGCACCTCAATGCATGTAATAAACATACCCAGTGAAATGCAGGAGATGATAACAAGTTTTGTTCTGTTTGTAGGAGTTTGTCCTGCAAAATGAAATCCAACAGAAACATACTTTTCCTAGACAGGTCACTTAGAGTTTTCAAGGACTCTAAATATTACAATATTACTACAAATAACCCATGTTTTCTTGAAATGGATAATTCACTATTGTTTCCTTGTTTGTTTTTTTTTTTTTTATGTGTCTGTTTTCTTTAGCTGAATGTGGAGCAACTGTCTCTGGAAATGAAGGAACATTGCTGTCTCCAAATTTTCCATCTAATTATGACAACAACCATGAATGTATCTATAAAATTGAAACAGAGGCTGGAAAAGGGATCCATCTTAGAGCCAGGAGCTTTCAGCTGCGTGAGGGAGATATTGTTAAGGTAAAAAGAAAATGATTTCACTTTCTACTATGCTCAACATTCACTTGCACGAACAACTCCACTTTTAATACCAATTATTTTTATTTTCATTTCAATTTCTTGTATGAAATGAATAAATTCTATGTGGATAGGATCACTTTTTTATACTAGATTCAGAGAAATTTTAGGTGACAGTAAAAGTTCCATTTATATTGGGTTAAAATTGGGTTAAATTGCAGCAATGGCTGCAAACTGGAGCACAGGAAGTTCTGCACCAACATGCGGAAGAACTTTTACACAGTGAGGGTGACAGAGCCCTGGGATAGGCTGCCCAGGGAGGTGGTGGAGTCTCCCTCTCTGGAGATATTCAAGACTCGTCTGGACGCCTATCTGTGCAATATGTGCTAGGGAGCCTGCTTTGGCAGAGGGGTTGGACCCGATGATCTCTCGAGGTCCCTTCCAACCCCTACGATTCTGTGATTCTGTGATTCTCTAAAAAAGAAGCCTAAATGTGAACTTGGATTTTTAACACAAAAATGTCTGTGCTATTTTCTGTTTGCAGTAATATTTATAAATGTAACATGGTGGTTACTTTATAAAGGAGAGGTTTTAATTTTCACATATTTTTGTTTTTTTTTTTTAATTGTCTGGAATAGAACTGTTTTGGTTTTGTTTGGTTTATTTTCAAATTAATTAATTTGCACATTAGAATAGAAAGAAGCTATCTAGCATATTAATGTTTCCTAAAATTCGAGTTACAGAAGATAGTTTTCATTCTTTATGTTGTAGGCAGTCCTTGAAACTTGGCCTAAAGTTATACAAATTTGAACATGTACTGTTCTTTTCTACATAACATGGCCATAAACTGTCTTTAATTGATAATAGCTGCTGCACTCTAGTATGTACTTAAAATCATGACATTCATATGAAGTGCTGAGCATACATGAAATTTCTCTGAAATTATATGTCTGTGATAAAAAGAGACTTGACTGCAGGGTTTTTTGAACACCACATGTAGATTCGATACATCACTATTTCAGGTTTTATGGGTACATTGGAGAAATGCACTGTTGCATCTTAAAAGCAAGACTACACTATTACAACCATAAGAGATTCACAAAATGCACTATTACAGCCACAACAGAGTCACAAAATTTACTATTACCACCTGCAGGCATTTCACAAAAGTCACTATTTCAACCCACAGGTGATTGAACACAACTCACAAGTGCACACGTGTTAGTCAGTCACCTGTGACTACAAATTTATAGCATAGAAAATATTCACTTAGCCCTCTCCAGGTAAAGGCTCTCAGTAAGTTACCTTAGCCAGCATCCCAGCTAAGGGGGAAGGGTCTCTTTGCCTGCCAGCTGTATAGCTGGAGGAGTGACTCCTGATTCTCAGGCAAATTTTAGGGCTTTTTATTCCTTCATCTACATAACAGCAGGCAGTACTGTGCCCAAGTGGCTAATACACACGGGGCGTTTGTCATTAGCAGTGTTCCCCCTTATGGGTAAGGTTCACTTCTGTATGCTCTATCTTTTGTGTATCTTTGTATTGTCTGAGTACTGGAAAACAAATGGAAACCCTCTAGGTTACCTTTATCTTACTTTTAGGCAGCTGCATAGTGTTTTGTTTGGAACTCAGGGCATATTATTTGTTGAGGAAATTGAAGACTCATCTCAGGTTTCGGTTCTTTGCATTATGCAACACTGCCCTGCTGATTCTCTGGCTAATGGGGCAACTCAGTTTTGAGCTATCTACACAACTCCCCATGGATTGTCTCTGGAGAGAGGCAATCCAATGCGGAGTCACTTTTAAAACCCCAGTGAGTCATCTGGTGCACTGGACATCACTGAAACCTCTTTATGAACCCTGAGCCGGACAATTCCTACGTCGTCTAAATTTTCAGAGTTAATTGACACTTCAAATCACCAAGCATTAAGAATTCAGTTAGCAACCTGCTCTCTGGGGGTGTCAGAACAACCCATTTAACATGTTAGAAATTGCTGTCTCTTTCCAACTTTATTTTACTTTTTTTATTTATACTGAATGCTTCCCACAAGGAGCTTAAATATTCCATTGATATGGATCAAATTTTTTGGCCATACTTTTATCCTTTTTGTTATCTTAAAATGCTCTTTATGTAAGTAAGTGTGACAATTCAGTTTGAAGTTATACTTTTCCTGCAAAGTACAAGGCCTTTAAGGATATGATAGTGGGGAGGAAAAAAAAAATCCCTTTAAGTATTGTCTTTATTAATATAGAAATTCATACCTTTGTTTTTATACCTGTTATTTTTAGACAGTAGAGACTGGATTAGATCATGAAATAAGCAAAATTTTTAGAATCCCCAATAGTATTAGAAAGTTACAGTTAAAAGAACAGCATTTTCTCCATCCTTAGCCACAAAATCATTGAAAATAAATACTTACATGCTTGTATAGCCACCATGTATGAAACACTGCAAGACTTTGGCCTATGGTTTTCCTTTTAGATAAAAGAGAATTGAGTAGGTGGGCAAAATATATGGTATATATTGTCCTTTGTTCCCATCTTACAAGGTCTTACAGTGTAGACCTCAAAAAGTATTTTTGCTCTGAACAGATGTAGCAGACAAGGAAGAACTTAACTGCCTACTGAGCTGTGTGGGTATGGTACATAAGTCTCCAAAAAGCTTTGCACATATCAAGTTTATAAATAATTTAATAAATTGCATGTACAAATTTTTTAAAATCTGGGAAAGTCTGAAGCAAACATTCAAGAAACTCAGTTATCCTTCAGAACATTTCATGAGTTATATCAAGCATAGAGATATTCCCTGGAGATATAAGAAATATTTGCCTGAAAGAAAGCTGTTCTGAGAAATCTGTTAGCTACTTTTTTCTTTCATAGATCTGTTAGCATAATAGTCTGAAAGATCCACAGGGACCAAATGCAAAATAGCGGTGGTATCTGTATTCCAAGGGCTGTTCTTTGGTTCTAAGGCAACTGACATGGCAGAACTTGTATTTATACAGTTAAACTCTCTTTCCCCTTAGCCTCTCCATAACCTTTGTTTGTAAAAATAGACAGTTTCCTCTCCACTCCCATGCTAGGATGTTCTAGTATGTATTTCCATTAGAACCATGCCCCAAATTTACGCAGGATTATCTGGAAGACTGCCAAAAGAAGCCGGCCAAAATCTTGACCAAAAATCTACTGAAGATTGAACAGAGTGTAAAACTGAATGTTAATGTTCGGGTTGTGGCCTAGCTTGGTTTATATAGTTGCTAAGTTATCTTTTGTATTCAGGTTTTACAAACTTGTCTGTTGTAGCTTCCAATTTCTTTAGTTAATTGATAGAGGATATTCTAGACTGAAAGAATTTTTCTTTCCACTCTTGCTATGCATCAAGAGATTATATGACTGACTGCTTACCACTAAAAAGACCCTTCTGATGATTTAGGATCTGCTGTCTGAAAGCAGAGAACAGAACATTCCAGCAACCTGGCATATGAAGCTAGCATGAAGCATTTTTGTTTTCCGAAACAATCCCAGTTATCTTAGGCAACATAAGAGTTACTTTACTGAGTTGAATGACGTCATCCATCTAGGTAGTGTGCCTTCTCCAGTAATAGTGATAGATGGTATTACTTAGGAAAACATGCAGGCTTGGACACTGTGCTCCACTGCCCTTACACTCCCCCAACAACCAAAGGTGTGGGATTAAATTAGACCATGTTTTCTGTCTCTTCCATCTGCTACTGTCTTTGAATTTTGGTAGTCCTTTAAATTAGTTAATACTAGTAGAAACCTATTCTATGACAACAAATTCTGGAAGTTCAGTATGTACTCTGTAAAGAAATTTCTTTCATCTGTTTGAAAAGAACATCATTAATGATTAATGAAACACCAAATTCCATTAAGTACTCCTTTGATCTAACAATACAGAATTTGATTAATAGTTTCCCCTTCATGTTCTCTAATACCTTCATGATTTTATTAACCTCAGCCATATCCCCACTCAACTTTCTCCTGTCCAAATTTGGTCTTTGCTTCTAAGGCAGATGCTCAGCAATTGTTGACTATATCTTCACTTTCCACTCTGCCCTTCTGAACACACAGACCAGAACTGTAGAGAAGACTGAAAAAATGGATGCTACTATACAGAGCTAAAATTGTGCCCTCTATTTTGTTTTTAATCTTCTTCAGTCCTCTACAAACTCACATATTTCAGTGCTACATCATTGTTAGGACTAATTGTCAATTTTGTTTGTACACATCTGGAGTTAAGTCTTCTTCTTTATACCGGGTCATACATTTGTCTTCTTCAGTAATGTAAGAAATTAGCCTTTTTAATATCAGTTAGGAAAAAGGGAAATTTCTTGTGGACTACAGCACCTAATTTTGCAGCAAGAAGTATGAGTTCACTCTCAGCTATTTTTTTTTTTTTCCAGAAATGTTCCTTAACTGTGGCTTCATGCTTCAGTTATAGCTAATTCAAGCAAATGTATGCTATCTACTCTCTTCTCCCACTTCCCTTTCCTGCCCTGTTTTTCATGGGAAGGAGATCTGAGCACCTGAGAGACAAATTTTCATGTCATCTGACCAGATCTACCATCTGAGCAGTTGGGAAATTAAGACACTCTCCAAAGGCATAACTTTCCTACAGCTTTGGCAGGGCTGCAGACTTCTGAAGTTTGCTTTCTTTCCTATCTGTATCCTAAATATGAGCAAAATATGTTATAAACACCAGCCTTCTATCTTGAGTCTGCACAGAGGAAAGCCCCAAGTCTGTCTTGCAAGCAGCTTGCAAGGGATGCAGTAATGCTTAAGAATACTTATAAACCTTGTGCTGAAAAATAGGTCATTTCCTCACCTGAATATATTACTCTGTTTTTAAAGAAAACATGTACTTATGTACTGTTGCACTGGGTAGAGGTGCCCAGGTGCTGCCAGCAGGGCCTGCAGGGCAGCTGCTGTGGGGAGAGGCCTGGGCTACCGGATCCAGCCAGCTCCAAGCCACCCACTGGAGGTCACAGCCCAGCCATGCAGCTAATTTGGGGGCACCATGGGGAAAGAATATTTAAGAAAGGGCAAATAAATGCTGCACAGTAGCATATGAGAAAGAGGAGTGAGGAGAACACCTTTGAGAAAAAATCCCTATAATGCCAAGGTCAACCCACCATTAATGTCTTGTGCAGTATATTATAGTATCTCTGTTTGAGGTAGGATCACTAAGAATTCCATCAGGAGGTAATGAAAAGGAAGGAAATGAAAAGGAAGAGGCATGCCAATGTCAGGAAGTGATACAAGAATTATTTCTCAAACCATAAAAGCACTATTTTCAAAGTATTTCCCTTTGGGATGATTTAATGCTGTAAAGATCTCTACAATTAAGAAAAATTGCAAAATTAAGTTGTAAATAACTTCATTTTACTGTCAGAATGAAAAACTGGAGTTTAAGAAAATCCAGCCCACATTTCCTTCTCCTTCAGGTGAGTGTACGTTTTTGCATCCCACAGCGGGTGCAGATACTAGCACCCTTACTAGAGCATTTCTCTCCATGAATAATTGTAGCACTGTCATCTTCTCTTGCCTGCATATTTTAGTCCCAGCAGTAGAGCAAGCACTTCCCTTTTAAGTTCCTCACAAATGTTTAGGTGAAATGCCGTGTCCCTGAATACTCTGGCTACATTTATTCTTGTGCTCCAACCAACGCTGTAATAATTTTCTACTGCCCCCGAGGCCAGCTTTTGCAGTTTGAGCACATCCATAATCTTAAGATCTCTAGTCTTACAAAACAAGGTGTCTCACTCAAACTGTCTCCCAGGAACAGTCCCTGGCCTATGCAGCTCCTGGACTAATGCTTTCTCTGGAAAGAATTGTGAGGGTGTTAGTAAGTCTGCATTAAATGTACGCCAAGGATGAACTGACAATAAATACTGTCTAGACAACCAAGTTGTGACTGGAGCCCTACTCTGGCACTTGCTTTGAAAATACAAACCACCTTCAGCTCTATATATTAACTTTGGCTTACTGTGTGCACAAGTGGCAGGTTACTGAGGCTTTAGTACACAGGAATAATGTATTTTTCAAGTGTATTTCTGACCAGTAAGACTGTGTGCATGAGGAAGGGTCAAAACTAATACTTTCAAGGAGAATACATGCAGGTTAATTACTGTAAGTCATGAGCAAAGCTTTCTACAGCTGTGGCAAAGTTTGAACTTGAATTAACATGAGAGACATCCGAGTAAAGAAATAAAAACTGAACCACCATTTTGAGGCATGTGGCAAGACTACTGAATACCTGGATTGTTTATTTTAAAACTTACCCTTTCTCACTCACTAACACTTCAGCTTCCCAATATTCTTGCTTTAACTGCGACTTGAAATTTCATAATTCTTTAAAGTGGCTACTTCTAGTGAAATCTTTTTTAATGCAATCACCACAAATTTGTTAGAGGGAAGAGGAAAACCAGAATGGTATTTCACATCTTTCATCTATTTGACCAAATAGACCTTCTTTTTTTCTTCCTGACAGAGAAAATAGCAATTGTAGCATGTGAATTATATTTCAAATGGGTTCCTACTGAATTAAACATGTGAGCTATATACGACTTACTAGTGATAATGTCTAGATTAGTGTACTTAATTTGTTCTCTGGCTTAGGGGTCACATATGACAGAACACCATGGTTGCACACAAGCTGCCTATTGGGAGCGGTCCTTGGCCCACGCTAATTACCAAACTATGACCAAGAATTGTTAGGGAAAATGCATTTTCTTTCCCAGGGATGGTTCAAACAAGTTAACAGCATTGACCATGCAGATTCAGTGCTTACATTTGTTCATTAACACTGTTTCAATTCCTAGAGTAGACATGTACCTTCTTTGGTCTGTAAGGTTAACAACAGCTACACAAGTGTCACCAAGCTAAAAATTGTAACAGGTTGGGGTTTTTATTAGAGCTGCTTTCACATGATCCCCTTATCTAATTTTTATTTTATAAACCAACATTTTCACTTGTGTTTGGATTCATCTTGAGAGATACTATTATTTCACTTGATGATACTCAGGTAGGGAGTGTACTTGTAACATTCTGGGAGGCAGAATGCTTTTGGAACAAGATGACTAAGGGAAAATAGTGGTAATTATCTGGTTTGGGTTTTTAAATATTAATAAAAATACCCTTTTTTAACACAGCATTTTTTTATTAATGACAATTAAAAGTAGATCATTCTATTCAAAGTAATTTCTCTCTAGCCAAGTAAAAATATGTGTGCTTTTTGCATTATATATATGATAAGAATGTTATAAAAAAGAATTCTTACAGTGAATGAAAGCTTATTTATTTTGTATAATAGATTTGCATCTTTGATAAAATGTAATTGATCCATGAAAGTGTTCTCTAGTTCTGGCCCAGAAGCTTGGAAGCATTTTTTTCAGATACTCTTGGCACAAGTCATATTTCTGCCAAGAGGTGGAGATTAAGTATGTGTTACTGCTTGTAATCTTAAATACAATTGATTGTTTCTTCCAATAGCTCATCTATGTGCCCTCATATAAAGCCATGTTAGCCTTAGTAATAAAGACAGAATATATTGTTCTGTCAATGTCTAGCATTATATATCATTTTTTCAAAAGCTTCTTTTTATGAAGGTAATTATTTATATTTGTATATGTTTATTAAACTAAACCAATGCTTTTATCTTAAAAAAATCTTTATACACATTGTTTTTACCATTTTGTGTTAATAAAGTTGGCACTTGAGAGCATAATGAGGTATTTTAACAGATACTCTCCTATATTGTCATAGGCTGGTATTGTCTCCACAGAAAATAACTCTGCTTTTAACTGTTGGTCATTATCCATAAATGTAGTTGCAGTCCTCTGTCCTTTCAGAAGATACATTTCTAAATGTCATTAATAGAGCTAACTGAACATTCAAATAGGAAGAATTCTCTGTGATTAAAATGTAGCAATTTACATTGTTAAGTGGGTCACTGCCTGCTTCTGCCTGGAATCAGTAGAGATGAAGATCTGCTGCTTAAGATATTTGCTGCAGTTGTAGCTTTTGCACTGTTTACCTACGGTCACTCTAGGCTTTGTGAGATCAGGGTATATTATTTTTTATTTTGTACTGGAAACCAGCTGTTCAGATTCATTACTTACTTTTGTATAAGCAGCCACATGATGTATGGAATATGTTTTGGAAGTATGAAATATTTGCCTCTTTTTCCATGAGAAATTGCAGAGGATTTATTTAATTTTAAGGGGAAAAGTAAAAAAAAAAGCTTTTTTGTAATTCATCTTGAGACAAAACAAACAAACCCACAGAAGACAATTTTGGTGCTTTATGGCTTTCAAGGTTTTGCAATAAGCAAAAATAATTTTTCCACTCCTAGTCAACTTGCCCTGTATTGGTGCACAATCAAAAGGACATTCTTATTCATTTTAGGATTTGAAATATCACATATTGTTGATTTTAACCTCCAATTTTTTTTCAATATAATAGTATGATAAATAGGCATATCTCTACTCATAGTTTGTAAATAGATGCAAATATTTTGGAAGGCCTATCTTTCTTTGTTAAAATTGTAGTAAAACAAAAATTACTGTGGGTTCAGAGTCTGAAATAAAAGGTGACAGATTTACTTTAGTACTTCAGTTCTGCTGTTGATATCTCCAGACAGGGGATAGCAGAGTAGGCTGTGACGTTTTACCTCTTACAGTCTTACTTCAACTGTGATTTCAGAAATTATATGTCTGCTAGCCTTTGTGAATAATCATGAAAAACAGTTTCACTTTATGAAACCTCAGAAGATAGAGTGGTGTATGAATATTAATTTCATTCAAGATGAGCTCACAAAACTGAAAAGGAAAAAAAGACTATTCTAACTTTATGTTATTAATATTATTTGTGATTATTTATGCAATATTTTATGTTTCACTGAATTGCATAACCAAGCAGTATGTACTGGTTTAGGATTAATTTATTGGCAATATGTAGCTAACTTTGGAAGTATTGCATAAAGATAAAGTAATGTTTTTCAAATATTTAGATTAAATGTCCAGTTTCATACTTAATTTGTTTCTACAAGGTGTATGATGGAAAAGACAGTTCTTCACGGCCTCTGGGAGCCTTCACCAAAAGTGACATGATGGGAGTTATCCTTAATAGCACCTCAAACCATTTGTGGATAGAGTTTAATACCAATGGATCTGATACTGACCAAGGATTTCAGCTCACTTACACAAGTAAGTAACTCACAAATATGCTCTGATTAGCTAGTTTGCAGGGAAATATATATTTCTCAGCTGAAGTGATTTCTCATGGAATGGTGAAGATAATTTCCTAGAATGTTCTGTGGTTAAGAAGCTGAATTTTACTTGTGTGCATGGCTGGAGAGCTGTTAGTAATTTAACAGCATTACAAAAAGCAAAATTTTAACCTTTCAAATTTAGAGAGCCTTACTGTTTGAAAGACTTAGAAGAGGGGTTTAGAAAAGAGTTAATTGTGATGTATGTGGGTTGAATATATTAGCAACTTCACTTCAAAGTGGGACTTCTCACCATTTATACAAGAATAAGAGACAGGCTTATGGAATGCCTTGAAAATTGTCTGGAATGCTGACTTGTATTCTTTTTCTGAAGGAGTCCCATCCTACCAATATTTTAAAGATTAGATATACCAGAAATTATACTCATTATTTGATGGGATCAGAGTTTTTGGTGCAGTTCCAATGCAGTTACCAAACAAATGCATCCATTTTGAATTTGGTAAATATATCAAATGCAGAATTATAATTATCTGTTTGAATTAATCAAGCTAGTAGTTTACAGCTGGAATTAACTTCCACAAAAGATTACTCTGCAGTTTATTTATTCATTTTTCGGATTGAAATATAATGCCAGATACTTAAAAATTGCTAAACCAAAGAAAATATTAAAAGAGTATCAAAATGTGATCTCACCAAAGGAAATAAGAAATATATATGATGGAGTGAATGAATTAATAGTGAATATTGTAAGAGTATTAGAAAGAGCTAGAAGTGATGATGTAATAAATCTAGTGGTAAATCAAATCTGGTTACTCCCTATCTAGTTGCTGAATTCTTGCTGGCCAGAAGGGATACATCAACAGCCCTTAATTTTTGGTCTTTGTAGTATTTTCTTCCCATTAATGCTATGGAAATGAAGATTAGTGCAGCTTTGAAGCTTCAATTTTAGAACATATGCAATGTGTTCTGGAAAAGACTAACTTAAAAGTTTAGTAATTCAGTTCTGTTTAACTACCTTTCCTTCTTTTTTAACATTCTGGATTCCGTGGATGATGTTAAATTTACGAATATGACAGAAGAAAAACCCAGTGATGCATGAGAATAGAAAAGTGGTTAGAGAAACCTTTAATTCTGTTTTCAGTATCTCATTACAAACAGAATTCTGTAAATCCAGAATCTGAGTTGTTTGTATAAATTATGGAAATCAGAATATAAGTAGCTATTAAACAGAACTCTGTAAAGGATTCAGGTTTTAATGAGTTCTGCTATGCAGGAAATTGCATCAGTGTAAGAACAATACTGAACCGAAGCTAGAAATTATAGTAATTTTATTCTTTCATCTAGAACTACAAGAGGATTTCAAGGAAATAGATTTAGCACAATGTGTAGCGACTTTTTTTTTTTTTTTTTACTGGAAAGGATCAGGAAAAAGCCTTGTACTCCTTCTGAACTTAACCATCTTGAGAAACTAAGAAATACTTAGCTAAGGGCTAATATTACAGTGATTATATTTAAGGTAACTGCTTCAGGAAAATGGAAACAATAACATTTTGTTAATATTTTAGGCTGTGATTGGTGAAGTAAGTATATACAATATATATTTATCCTGCTTTGGCAGGGGTTTTGGACCCGATGATCTCTTGAGGTCCCTTCCAACCCCTACAATCCTGTGATTCTGTGATATGAATGAGCGTCAATGAAACTTCAGCAATAGCTGAATCTCAGTCTAGTAGAGGAGGAAAAGAAAAAAGAGGAATAAATAAGAAAACGTGTCTATGTTGTATAAAACAAATTTATATAAAGCCATAGGATGAATAGGGGAAAGTGTTTTCACTTACAATACCTCTACACTGGTGTCAGAGGGAATGACTGTGAACATTCATATCTCAGTGCTGAGGAAATGGCAACATCAGCATGATGGGACTGAACATTCCAGCTGAGGATAATGTCAGGTTTCAATGAATTATTCCAGTTTAAATGTATTTTATATACCGATGATATAGGAAGGGAGTCTTTCAGTATAAGAAGTTAGCTGATTCTTTTAGTCTTAAGAATGGAGCCAAAATTGTACCAAAATTTCCTATATGTTACTTCTCACTACTGTCAGAGCTTGCAAAAATATCAAAGCTTTTTCTTTGCATCCCCACCTCCACCCCCCAACCCCCATAATATTTTTCTTTTTAACCATCTTGGGAAGTATTTGTAAAATCCAAGGAAAAAAAAGGATTTTTGAGACGGCTTTGATTCCGTAAGAGTGGAGGACATCAATAGAGATCTGTATGTAAAAATACAAACCTATACATCTTGTAGCCACAACAGCCTTTTTTTTTTTTTTTTTTTGGTTGAGAAAATGTCAGTTCTCTTTTAATAATTTTAGTTTTTTAATTTGGGGATTTTTTTTTTTTTTTCCCCTGTCCAATTAGAAATTTTCTCCCTGAGCTCTAGTTTTTGCAGGGAAGAGAAGATGTAGCCACAGGCATTCCCAAAGTTGGACCTACCTTTCCCATTCAGTGTTCAGTTAGAAGGTTTAGCCATTCTGGTATAAAGATACCAGTGCTTTGTGCTGTCATGTCAGTAGTATTTTATGTTAAGCTGACATTCAAATTAAAATGAAATCTTATTGATGCCACACAGCGACAGGCAGTAAAAGCAAAACACAGCTGTCTGGCAAAAGTAACAGACTGCAACTTTAAATAAGGAACAATGCTGTACAGACTCTGAATAACAATAGGTCTCCCTATGGTGTCTACTCCATGGTGGCTACCCCTCCACAATCCTGCCACAAAAGGAATTTTAACAGTGGAAAACTGAACTTGCTCTCACATGTGTCATTTAACCCATGGAAAACTGAACTTGCTTCTGTTTAGCCCTCATTCCTTGAACACAGTCTCTATTTTTTTTTTTTTTTTTTTTTTTTTAGCTATTGTTACTTAGATACTACCACCCATATCCTCAGAAAGTATCCTGGAGTTTTGAAGTTTAAGGGATTTTACCACTGTGTAAAACTGCTCTTTGGACTCTTGCTAGACCTGAGGATTTACCAAGTTCTTTGCACTGAGGGTTTCCTCTCTGAGATAGTGTGAAGTTGCTCTCAATCCTTATCCAGACATCTATATTTTTAGGAGCAGCTTATCTATCTCTCTGTGGCAATTTCATGGTTCCTCAGTCCTGTGCAAAAGCTTCACTTATCTGCAGAATGAGCCTTGGAGTCCATTGTACCAAGTCAGGGGAAGGGTCCATCCAGGAATACAATGACAGGACAAGGGGGAATGGATTAAAACTAAAGGAGGGGAGGTTTAGATTGATATTAGGGGGAAGTTTTTTACAGAAAGAGGTAGTGGATGCCCCGTCCCTGGAAGTGTTCAAGGCCAGGTTGGATGGGGCCCTGGGCAACCTAGTGTAGATCCAGGCCTGAGGTTGGTGGCCCTGCCTGTGGCAGGGGGGTTGGAGCTCTATGATCCTTGGGGTCCCTTCCAACTCATACCATTCCTTGATTCTATGATTTATGACAGATTATTTGCAAGAACATGCCTGGCTGCACTAGCCACTCAGCTGAATGTTCGGCCTCACACTGGCTCCTGTGTGTTTCAGAAACATGCAGAACTAGTTACAGACTTTGTAAAGTATGGAAACCATTCAGAGATTTGTGGTATACTCTAGCTAGGTTTTAACTTTCTGGAGGCCTTTTAGGCACCTCTTGTCAATTTGCTGCTGTAGATTAAAATGAAATTCCATGCTAGTTTCTCAACACTTTTATTTATATCTCCCATTCCCCTGTGATGTGAAATTAGGTCTTTTACTACATTTCTGTGCTAAGATGGAAATGAGGGTTGCAGAAATTCTCATTAAGGATTTGTCTCTTTGAGAATGAATGTTATGCAGGCTTAGATTTTAATGTTAACTTCTGACAGTTCTGAATCCATGACCATGGCTTTCCCCTAAAGCAGAATTTGGTCTGGGTAACTTTTCTTTTGGAAAAACAGGTAAGATGTAAGCTTTTGAGCTATGCTTCACTCCATAGAGCTTGCATCAAATTCTATCTAGTGTTTGTAAAAGAAAACAGATTAAGGAATGTGCGTGGATAGATTTTTTTTTAATGTAAGTTTAATATTTCTATTTGCATTTATCCTCATCTGTATTTAAGATGCATAGTTAGCAGTTTTAGAATATTCTCTTGTGTTTAGGGAAGGAAATTTTGAAATAAATTTCTCAGACACAATGCACTCATTTGACATTCATACTATTTTGTTAGTGCTTAAAACTTAGTTAGAAATTCAGGTTAAATTCTGTATTATAAACATTCTCTATCCCTTTACTTTTCAAGGGATAGTGAAAGTATAATGTATAAATGGTTTAAACCTGGAAATTAAGAGAATCCTGAACTGAAATTTAATTTACTTCATTTCTTACTCTGCAATAATTGAAAATGTTAAAGGAATGTCAGTGAAAACAATGTTCTGAAACTGCAAACTCAGTCAATTATTGTAGCACACAAACAGACTCAAATTCAGAAGTATAGTGGCTTTGCCTCAGGGTGTATAATGTCAGTTGAGCAGAACAATCCAGTAATGAAAAGAAGTTTTTTCAGTTTTCTTTCAGTAACTAATTGGCATATGAGATCTGTTCCAAAGAGAACCTTCAGAGACTTCAGTAAAAATGTAAGACAAAATTAAATGAAAATAAACAAAAGGCAAAAATCATCAACTGGGTATGTCTCGAGCTTAACATATGTATATTCGCAGGTGTGGTGTGTTGTCCCTGGCCAGAGGCAGTTGCCCACCAAAGCTGCTCTATCACTCTCCTCAACTGCACAGGGAAGAGAAAATATAACAAAAGGCTTATGCTTCAAGATAAGGACAGGGAGACATCCGTCACCAATTGCCATCACGGGCTAAACATACTCAACCCAGGAAAATGAGTTTTAATTTGTTACCAAACAAATCAGAATAATGAGAAATAAAACCAAATCTTAACAAAAAATCCTTCCCCCACCTCTCCCTTCTTCCTGGGTTCAATTTTACTCCTGATTTCTTTACTCATTTCCCCACAGTAGCACAGGGGAACAGGGAATGCAGGTTGCAGTCAGTTCAGATGTTGCCTCCTCCTCCTTCCTCCTCAGGGGGAGAACTCCTCACACTCTACCCCTGTTCCAGCATGGGGTCTCTCCCACAGGAAACAGTCCTCAGTGAACTTTTCCAATGTGAGTCCTTTCCACAGGCAACAGTTCTTCATCAACTGCCCCAGTGTGGGTCCATTCCATGAGGTGCAGACCTTCAGGACCAGACGGTTTCAGTGTGTGTTCCCCCAAAGGGATCACAACTCCTGCCAGCAAACCTGCCATGGTGCAAGCCCCTCTCTCCACAAGGCCACAGGTCCTGCCAGGTGCTTGCTCCAGTACAGGCTTCCCACTGTGTCATAGCCTCTTTCACATCCTCCTGTTCTGCTGTAGGCTCCCTAACAGGATGAACCTTGCATGGGCTGGAGGTGGACAGCCTGCCTCACCATGGTCTCCACAGGCTGCACAGGAATCTCTGCTCTAGTGCCTGAAGCACCTCCTGCCTCTCATTATTCACTAAATTTGGTGTCTGCAGGGCTGTTTCTCTCACATATTCTCACTCCTCTCTCTGTTTGTGATTGTTCCTGGTGGGTTTTTCTTTTCCCTTCTGAATTATATTATCCCAGAAGTGCTACCACTGTCACTAATGGGCTCAGCCTTGGCCAGGGGTGGGTCCATCTTGGAGCTGCTTGGCATTGGTTTTATCAGACCTAGGGGAAATTTCTAGCAGCTTCTCACAGAAGCAACACCTGTAGCCACCCTCCCCCCACTACCAGTAACTTCTATGCAAATCCAGTATACCATCTCAGGAAAATCTTTCCAAATTTATGAAGATATATATCTTTAGGTAGCTAGATTATACGTGAGCAAGCCTCATCCTGTGAATAAGCACTCAAAAATACTTTTTTTCTTTCATGAGCTCCCTCTGCAGTCCTGGATTAGGATGGAAGTAAACAATTTACCTCTCTGTACTGGGTTTGGCTGGGATGGAGTTACTTCAGCTAATAGTGAGCAGTGCTTGCACAATGTCAGGGCCTTCACTGTCACTCTACTACGCCAGCAGTGGTCAAGAGTGTGGGAGGTGACACAGCAGGGACAGCTGACCTAAATTTACCTGTGAGATATTCCATGCCATGTGACATCGTGCTTAGCAGATAAACTTTGGAGAAGTTTTTCTGAAGTAGTCATTGCCTGAGGACTGACAGGGTATCTGTCTGCTTGTTATAAGGGACTGCTTTCGTATCACTTGTTTATTGGTGTGGGCTTGTTTCCTTTTTTTCCTGTTCACTTACTAAACTGTCTCTGTCTAGACCCAACAATTTTCTTGCTTTTGTCTTTCTGATTCTCTGCCCCGTACCATACCAGTGGGTGGGAGTGAGGAAGTGACTGGGTGAGAGCTTACCTGCCAGCTGGCGTCAACCCACCAACCATCCCGTATTCTCAGTGCCTACTGTCTTGTGGATAGCCTATGAATGTCAGGATGGTGCTGTTTGGTTGCAATACCAAGGAAAAGAAAGCCAGACTTGGAGAGGAGGGAAGAAGAGAGAAGGAAGGGAATAGATGGGCATGTTTCCCTGTGCGCAGCTTGGAATAAGAGAAGCTGTAGTATCACAGAATCACAGAATCACAAGGTTGGAAAAGACCTTTAAGATCATCAAGTCTGACTGTTCCCGTCCTATGCTAAACCATATACTTAAGTACCTCATCTACCCTTTTATTTAAACACATCCAGGGAAGGTGACTCAACCACCTCCCAAACCAAAGTATAAAGCAAAGAGAGTTGAGGAGAAGTGCAGCAGGCAAGAAGAGCGCTATAGGGTATCGGGAAAGCTGATACTTGAGACAAAAAAGATCCGGATACATATATAAGAAAGGAAGAGAGCAAGACAAGCTCTCCATGAAACATCGAAAGCATATGCAATGGAGGACTGAGACTACGTTGGTGAGAGGGTGGCACGAACTAAACTGGGAAGAAGAATCAAAAAGAATAGGGCAGTAATGGCATAATGGGATAGGAGTGCATGGTTATTAAAATGCTCTCTAAAAAACTTTGAGTGAAAGCCAGGCTTCTGTTTGAATTAAAATCCATGTATTGCAAATACCCGTGCATGAGATAAATAACATTTTTGTTTAAAAAAAATCCTTGAACATACCAAAACAAAACCATTTTAGGTTCCAGAAGTTACATAATTTTTCATCCTTAAATCATTGAATTATCCCTTTGTGCATGGGATTAGAAAGAAGAGAGATGTTAACTATTTCTCACTTTCTATTAAGGAAAAAAAGAGATTTGATGTGAGTTATTAGAAAATATGTAAAAGGTAATTTTTGTAAAGTTATTTTAGGTTTCAAGTATGAATCAAGTATGAATCACAGAATCACAGAATTGTAGGGGTTGGAAGGGACCTCGAGAGATCATCGGGTCCAACCTGATAAGTTCTGATAATTGCCAGTTTAATTAACCTGTTGAAGTGGTCCTGTCTTTCCTGTGTATGGGTCTCATCCAATCTAAAGCCACTAGGTCTTCCTGTTGTAATTCACAACAATTATCAAAAGAAGAGCTGCTCTGTAAAATCTCCTGTTATAAAGTTTAAAATGCAGTTATGCTTTGAAGGTGAGAAGCAGAGATCACTGTAGATGTCCATATGCATGTGTTATTTTACATTTATATTGGAATTCTGTCTTTAGGATATGAAAATAAGTTTTTCCAGTGATGCAATTCAGGTACGCTTCTTAAAGTCTATTTGTTTCTCATCTGCTGATGTATTCAGCCTAGCTATAGTGCGTGATTTAAATCTGCAAGCAGATTTCAGTTCAATTCATAATCTCAAAAGTGCTGGCCTAAAGATTATGTTACTTTACTGTTAAGGAAGTTATCATATTTGAAGCACTGTTTCAAAAACTTCAGTGGTAACACAGAATTAGTCAATGCCATGGCTTGAAGGACAGAACTTTACCTTCTTTGACACCTCAGGCTGACATTTTTGTCTCATATTTAAAAAAAAACCAAACCTATTTCTGTGAAGCCATTATAGACGTTTCCATTATATGTATGTGCTGTTGGATTTACTGAATTTTAGCTGCCAGTTGTTCCAAACACTTCATGAAAAGAGTCCTATTTGTTTGCAGTGAATATTATCCTCTTTTCCAAGTTTTACATGAGTAGACAGTAGTGTTACTGTCAAATTCTTCCCACTTCTGTCAATTACCAGAGTTTTCTCACAAGCAGAAATTCCTGTGTGAAAGCTTAGAAGACCTGAAGAGAACTGCCAATATATATTGTTTTTCTTTTTCCCTGACATTCCTGCCTATTTTGTCCTCATGTTGGATGAAAAATTACAATTTCCAGTTTAGGACTATTGGCTCAACCCTCTCTCTTTTTTTGGGAAGGAGAATCAGCAGCTAATGAGACAAGGCCAACAACTGTTGGTAGTATTCAAATAATTGTCTTACCGGTAAGTAGTCTCTTAAGACAGGTGGATGATCCAATCCACGCTTAGAAACCTAATGGACTGTTCTTTCTTGCAAGCTCCTTCTTGATGCAATTCTTATGTAAGATCTTTTAGGTGCCTCAGTGCCATCTTGCTGTTAAATTTATGAAAGTATAAACTATAACTGTTTAATTATAAAATCTACACAACGCAAATGTAGCATTCTGATCCATTCTTCTCATACTGTTTTACAAAAGTAATGCATTATATAGGGTGGTGGGGTTTTTTAATGTTAGATATTTAGAGTTGTTTCTGTACGCCCCTGAGTTTGACCTTAGCTTTCTTCTGACTGATTTTTTTCCCTTTCTGAAAAATGTTGAAATGATCTCTTCTAAAATAACTCATGGAAAATACCTAATTTTTTTTTTTTTTAGTTTGAAATTAAATAGAGTTTATGAAAACATAAATTTTCGGGAAACAATAATCCACAATTAATTTGTAAGGATAATTACAGTTCAGATGCAGGAATATGACTGTTTTCTCCCTTCTCCTCATTGTATGAGGGAATTGTTTACATTTCAACAGATTAAACTTGTTGGCCAAGAATCTAGTCTCTTTTTGTTTTTATAACTGAAGATTACTAATAAATAGAGAACACATTTTTCAGTAATTAAAACTGTATTTCCAAATATTTTAAACTGTAAGAAAGATATTTCAGAATAAAATTAAGATTATTCCTTCAAAACTCATACACAGTTAAAAATCACCCTGCCAAAATTATGTATGTATGATACATGAGCAGAATTAGGGATACATGTAGAGGGCAGATGATTTGGAAACAGATAGTAGATAATTCCATATATCTATTTCTTTCTATTCCTTCTTCTTCTGTAAGCCTTCTAGGTGGTGAAAGTTGCTTAAGTCAGAATGATGAAGGGAGACAAGGTTTATGTGTTTGTTCACCACAGTGTATTTAGAACTTGATTTTCAGGAGTGTTTGTCATCAATGTCACTAGCCAGAATAACAGATGATGTGTGTGCATTGCTCCTGTATCAGTGTGAAAGAGCACTGCTGCAGATGATGGAGGTCTGTCAGTCCCATACCAGTTTTTATAAGCTTGTACAAATCTTTTTCTCTTTCATTCCATCCTTTATACTGACAGTGACTTTATTACTCTAAGAGGGAGAATTTTTGAAGATGGGTAGGAAATTAATGCATTATAATCAGTGAAGTGTTTGGTAGTGTTAAACCAAAGGAACTTTTCCACAAGATAAAAGTATATGTCTCCATGCTATTTCTTTTCATATTTCCCCCTGAGACACCTCCCCCCCCCAAAAAAAAAAAAAAAAAAAAAATTCAGACCAGTGTTTATCTCACAACTTATCCTTCAGGATGTTTTTATAAGTACTGACTGCACCAGTCATTTCCCCAAGATTATAAAGGGGCATTCGACATAAAAGTCTTCCTGAAGATCTCTCTCTGTAGACACATGAAGTTAGAGTTCTTAAACTCATATGGAATCTCACCTTTAATACCTGTTTCTCTTATACTGAGTAGAAATTGTAATTAATTATTCATTTACTTGCTGATTGCAAAGCTTACTTGTTTGCTTTCTATATATGCACGGTAATCACTTTGATGCAGGCACATGTATTTGCATACGTATTTCTTACAGGTATCATTATATTCTAAAATTATTTTCTTTCACATACAGAAAATGTTTTCTGCTACCTGTTTACATGTATTTAACTTGCTTCCTAAATATTTTTATTTTTGTATGTGTGGATGTTATAGCTGAAAAGGGGAGAACAGAAATTTTAAATAGGACATATGGACACAAAGAATCTGGGTTGAAATTGGTGGGGAAAGGCCTTAAAAATTACAGAAGAGAATTCTTTTCTTTCTCATTTTATGTTTAAAAGACCAGTTACTGACAACATGCATCAGCATCTCTACTTTACAGATTTACATAAATGTTCTTACATGTTGCTTACATCAAGAAAAAGTGCTGAGATTTAGAAATTTTAGTATTAGAAAATATTATCCATTGAATGAGTGTCTCATCATGTAGTCAAACATAATTTGCTGGTAGATTGCAAAGCTTTTGAGAAATTGAAAATGTACTTCTCTGTTTCCAAAGGGTAGAATACAGCAGGTATGATTACTTAATGTGAACTCATTCTTCTGTAGAAGCATGTAGCAATATATCAGTTTATTTGAAAAACATGGCTCCTTTGGTCTCCATTTGATCTGTGTTAGAATGTAAAATGTTCAGTCACCAAGACATAAAAATATTTCATCCCTCCTTACAAAACCTTTCCAGATCCAAGAGAAAGAGGTCTGGAGGTAATTTTGTCCCAGTGCATACAGCCCATGCTCATTTGTTCCTAGGTTCTTTGAAAGTTCATGCAAGGTTCTGATACCTCACTGTAGCCACATTAACCAAACACTTTTTTTTTTCATAGACTTTTCTATCATTCTAATTAGGTAGAGATTTTGTAATTGGCACATTTTCCAGTACATAATACAGACTTTTTTCTCTACAACTGTAGGTTTCAATAGCATATAAATGGTTCCAAGACAGAATGAAAATGCCAGGAACTCTCATTTTGAATTGCATTCATTTAATTAAATAGATGTTATGGATGCTTAAGATGCAACAACTGCAGAATGAGTATTTATTGACATTTACATGCTTTAGAAATCCATTACAGACTCTGAACGTTAGCTCAAGTACCATTTCATACTTTTAATTACTCTTTGGTGGTTCTGTGTAAAACATATAGATGATGTTTATGAGCTTAAATTACTTGAGATTTAGATAACAGCAACAGAGTTTTGATGTTTCCAGTGTTTTCACATTATCTTTTTTTAATATGAAAACAGCTGTTCCTATTTCTATGTATGTACTGAATATATACACTGTATATGTGTATTTTCCCTTCATTTTTTTGGAGTCATCCCAAAATATTTTACCAAATGACTTTCAGAAGCTGAAAATAGATTATATATAGTTTATGAGGTCTGTCTTCTATGGCAAATAGAAATGAAAAAGCATTAGCTTTTCACTGACCAAGGCCCATTAAGTCCATACTTAGAGTAAGTAATATAAGAGATTATGGAACACGTTTTCAGTCCCATGGACTGCTTTTAATCCTCTAGTACTTAATATCTAAACTGTAAAAAACTTGTACATGAATAATTAAACTCTCATGGCTTGCCTTGTGAAATTTTTGTGGAGATTAGTGGTATTGTCTCTTAATAGTATTTTCCCATCTGTAACAAACATTAATAATAGGAAATTATAAGTATAAATTTACTAATCTAAACTGATATAATTGATAATGTTGAACTACATCTAAATATTACATATAATGTTTTCAGGACCTGTTCTTTAGATTACACATCTAAAGTTTTGCAAATACTACAGCTAGCATTTCTTTTAAAATGCCTTTATAAATTTGTCTGCTATGCTTCCTATTTAGATTTCATGCTGCAAATTACCAGAGTCCCAAAAGTTACAACACAGATTCATGGGTTTGATTTTCTTTTGGGTTTTGCGGGGTTTTTTGTTTTGGTTTGGGTTGGTTTTGTTTTTTGTTTCGTTTTTATTTGCTAGAAAAAAAGTCTTTCTAATTCTATTCACTTTTATTTTAAAAAAAATGTTACAGTTTGGTGACTATGGTGTTTATTTGGTGGTTACAGTGCTCTGTGATCATATCTGGGCAGAGGTTCCATTATCATTGAAAATTAATCTGTGCAGCATCAGAACACCCAGTAGCATAAATATGGTCTGAATCTGAGACAAACACATGACTGAATTCCTCTAAAATTAAGTAGCACATACAGAAGGAAACACTAGCGTTTTGGGATTTTATGCCAGTTTTGTATATGGTTTGGCAGGAAGTCAGAATGGCCTTGACAAGCAATAATTAATCCAACATAAATGACTATAAATAAAATAAACCTTTCAGAAATTGTTGAACAAATTTGCACTACAGGGCCACGGTATTAAGGGCTCTTGGGATTAGGCATGGGCTTTGGGAGACACAATGTGAGTTGGCGGTGGAAGAAGGTAAATGCCAGCAGCACAGTGACGGACTTGGGGGTGTTGTTCCATGTGATAGTGGGGAAAATTCTGGGGATTGCCCTGAGGACTCCTCAGTGGAGCCACTATTGCCCATCCCCTGTCGGAAATCTCGCTGTGATCTGCTGAGGATACCTGCACCTGCTGCCCCACTAAAATGCCTTTATACAAATGCACACAGCATGGGAAACAAGCAGGAAGAATTAGAGATCTTTGTGTGGTCACAGGGCCACGATCTCATTGCAATCACAGACACGTGGTGGGACAGCCTGGATGACTGGCACACTGTCATGGATGGCTATGTGCTTTTCAGGAAGGACAGGCTAGGGAGGTGAGGTGGAGGAGTTGCTCTTTATGTTAGAGAGCAGCTTGAATGTATTGAGCTCCACCTGGGGAAAGATGACCCATCAGTCGAGTGCTTGTGGGTAAGAATCAAGGGTCATGCTAGTATGAGTGACACTGTTGTGGGTGTGTGCTATAGGCCCCCTGATCAAGAGGAGCGGGCTGATAGTGCTTTCTATGAGCAGCTAGAAGTAGCCTCGAGATCCCAGGCCCTGGTCCTTATGGGGGACTTCAACTACCCAGATATTTGCTGGGCAAGCAATACGGCCAGTCGTATGCAGTCCAGATAATTTCTGCAGTATGTTGAGGACAATTTCCTGCTACAGATGGTGCAGGAACCTACAAGGGGAGGGCGGGTGCTGGACCTTGTTCTTACTAACAAGGACGGGCTCATCAGGGAGGTTAAGGTTGGGGGCAGCTTAGGACAAAGCGACCACGAAATGATCCAGTTCAAGATCCTGAGTGGAAGAAGCGGGCCAAAAAGCAGGATAGCTACCCTGAATTTTGGAAGACCTAACTTTGATCTCTTCCGCAGCCTTTTAGGAGCTATCCCATGGGCTACGTTGTTAGAAGGCAAGGGAGCCTGTGAGAGCTGGCTAGCATTTAAACAGCACTTCTTCCAAGCACAGGATAGGTGCATCCCTTTGAGTAAGAAATCAGGAAAGAGAGGCAGAAGACCTGCATGGATGAGCAGGGAGCTAATGTGTAAACTCAAAGGGAAGCAGAAGGTTTATGAACTATGGAAACAGGGTCTGTGCACCTGGGAGGAATATAGGGATGTTGTCAGGGACTGTAGGGACGCAACTAGAAAGGCTAAAGCCCGCTTGGAGTTGACACTGGCAAAGGACATAAAGGATAATAAAAAGGGTTTTTTCAGATACGTGAATAGTAAGAGGATGACCAGGGATAATGTAGGTGCCTTGATGAATGAGGTGGGTGTCCTGCTATCGGGTGATGATGAGAAGGTGGAAATACTGAATGTCTTCTTTGCCTCGGTCTTCACTCCAAAGGCCCCTCGGGACCCGCAGATCCTGGATGAAAGTAGGAGTGTTTGTGGAATGAAGAGCTTTCCTCTAGTTGAGGTAGGGGTGGTCCAGGAGCGGCTCAAAGGGATTAATGCAAACAAATCCATGGGCCCGGATGGGATACATCCACGTGTGCTGAGGGAGCTGGCGGAAGTGATTGCGGAGCTGCTTGCTATCATCTTTGACAGCTCTTTTAGAACAGGAGAAGTACCTGAGGATTGGAGGATAGCCAATATCACTCCAGTCTTCAAAAAGGGCAAGAAGGAGGACCCTAACAATTATAGGCCAGTCAGCTTCACTTCTGTCCCTGGAAAGGTGATGGAACAGCTTGTTCTGGATGCCATTACCAAGCAACTGGAAGAGAAGAAGGTCATGAGTAGTAGTCAGCATGGATTCACCAAGGGGATATTGCTCGACCAATCTCATAGCCTTCTATGATCTCATCACCGGCTGGGTGGATGGAGGGAGAGCAGTGGATGTCATCTACCTTGACTTCAGCAAGGCTTTCGATACTGTTTCCCATGACATCCTGATAGAAAAGCTAAGAGATCATGGGATAGATGAGTGGACAGTGAGGTGGGTTGAGAACTGGCTGTTGGACCAGGCTCAGAGGGTTGTGATCAGTGGAACAAAATCTGAATGGAGGCCTGTGACTAGCGGTGTTCCCCAGGGCTCGGTGTTGGGTCCAGTCCTGCTTAATATCTTCATCAACGACCTTCATGAGGGAATAGCATCCACCCTCAGCAAGTACACCGATGATACAAAGCTGGGAGGGGTGGCTGACACGCAGGAACACTGCGCTGCCATCCAGCGAGACCTGGACAGGCTGGAAAGTTGGGCAGCGAGAAACCAGATGAGGTTTAATAAAAGCAAGTGTAAAGTCTTGCACCTGGGGAGGAATAACCGTCTGTATCAGTACAGGCTGGGGGATGACCTGCTGGAGAAGAGCTCTGTGGAGAAGGACCTGGGGGTCCTGGTTGATGACAGGTTGGCTATGAGCCAGCAGTGTGCCCTGGTGGCTAAGAGGGCCAATGGGATCCTGGGATGCATCAGGAAGAGTGTGGCCAGCAGGTCGAAGGAGGTGATCCTCCCCCTCTACTCTGCCCTGGTCAGGCCCCACCTGGAGTATTGTGTCCAGTTCTGGGCTCCCTGGTATAAATAAAACCAGGGATCTCCTGGAGAGAGTCCAGAGAAGGGCTACGAAGATGATTAAGGGCCTGGAACAGCTCCCGTATGAGGAAAGGCTGAGTGAGCTGGGGCTGTTCAGCCTGGAGAAAAGAAGACTGAGGGGGGACCTAATTAATATTTATAAATATCTTAAGTATGGGATGCAGGGGGAATTGGCCAACCCCTTTTCAGTAGTCTGTGGAGATAGGACAAGGGGCAATGGCTGTAAACTGGAGCACAGGAAGTTCCGCACCAACATGTGGAAGAACTTTTACACAGTGAGGGTGACAGAGCACTGGAATAGGCTGCCCAGGGAGGTGGTGGAGTCTCCTTCTCTGGAGATATTCAAGACTCGTCTGGATGCCTATCTGTGCAATATGTGCTAGGGAGCCTGCTTTGGCAGGGGGGTTGGACCTGATGATCTCTTGAGGTCCCTTCCAACCCCTACGATTCTGTGATTCTGTGATTCTGTGGTTTATTTTACTGTCAGATCTATTTTTTTGTTTGTTTGGTTTGGTTTGGTTTTAAAACTATTCTTTTCCTTCTCCATGAGTAAAGGCTTTTTTGGTATATACTCTGTACCAAAACATGAACAAGGTTTACTACACTAGAAATTGAAAAAGGAAGAAATAAAACCTGCAGCCTAATTTCTTTAGTGCTTATAGGGGATCTATAGTCTAGTTCCTAATAACAGTGTGCTTATGTGTTCTACCAAGACAGACATTATGTAACATGATTCAACATTCATTTATATAGGAATTTGGATAAGTACCACAGCTCATAATTCAGAGTGTTTTTCTTGCTTTTGTCCACTTTTTAGACCAGGAGCTCATAACTCCCCCCACCCCCCTTCATAGATGGTTTCGTTTTGAACTCAAGGTTAGAGTTTCTAGGGATCAAATATCTAAAGGTTGGTAATGAATACCTTTTAGGTGCTTACTTTTTTGTGCGTTTTGCTTCAGGAGAATAATTATTTCAAAATGCCTTAGGACTTCTTCCAGAAATAGGAGTAAGAAATTACTTATTTTAAATTGTCTGGTTTTCATAAAGCCACTGTAGGTTTATATGCATTGTAAATGTACAGGTGCATATATATATATATATATATATGGTAAGTAATCTGTATTCTTCCTTTCAAAATAGGGAAGAGAACATTTGCAGGTATCTTAAAACTTCATCAGCTTCGGTTAAAGGTGCACTGTATTATATAGAATTCCTGAGAATTTCCCTTGGGGACACAGAATGAACACTCACTTCTTCACTTCTTTTACCTGAATTCATACTGAAAACGGGTTTTGGAGGGTACGATTGAAGTTGAGCTGAAAGATGTGCTCCAGGGATGCACTATCATACTCCACCCGTTAATGAACACAAAAAATAATGCAAAGTAAAAATATTTTAATGCAAATAGTGTGGGCATCATGTCCTCAGCTCCATTGTTGTACTGCCCAGATTTGCTTTTACTGTACTGCACTACTTATTAATGCAGATAGAACCAGAGTACTCATCATAATTAAACTGAGTTGAAAGAAGTTGTAATTAATAGTCTACATACATTACAGACATGTTGATAACTTTACCCTGACAACTGGTATTTCTACATTCCTGATTATTTATATCAAATATGACAGAACAAATGATGTTGGATAAATAGTGTCAGGAGGTGATAGCCAATCATCAAGATGCATTCTGGCTGTTTTAGGTTTAATTTAGCTGGTTTTTAACCACTCATTGTTCTGATAATTGTATAATGAAACTCAGGTATAAGATAACTGGCAGCATTTTACCGTTCTAATAGTCTTTCTCAGCAGTAAGAATACTGAAAAAACTTCTTTGACTGCTGGCTTATTTCAATGCCACATGAATCCAAGTAGTGTGATCATATGGATCTCATAAACATATTTCCCCACTGTAAAAGTTCACAGAATCTACTTTAGGACAGAAGTCCTCTTGCAATGTTTCAGCAATGAAAGTTCACAACAGTATGGTCCTTTATGAAAAATGGCACTAGATGTACAAGGGCATCAGGGAAAGATGAGATGGAAAGTTCAATTTTTTATGTGTAATGAGAAGGGGAATAAATTGTGCTGGAAAGGCAGCTTATCTGTGAATAGACAGGACGAGATCCTGCTACATTTACACATGATTAGCAGCACCTACACAAGTGAAAAATGGAGATAGTCTTGCTTGTGGAAAAGTTTAGTGACCATAAATGTATTTTTTTCTATAGTGGTATTCAAAGTGATACTTTAAAAATTGGCACAAAAAACAGCGATTAATGTGTTGGATGTCCTTCCAGGGAATATTCTGGTTTTTCAGATACAAAAGTAATACTACTTTCTATTTTGTCATACTGTATGTTTATAAATAATGTGTTTTTCTAGGCACAATATTGTGAAAACAACCCTCAAAATTAAGACTGCTGCTGGACTCTTCCTGAATTAACAATAATTTTAAGTTAAAATCAATATTAATTTTCTAAGGTTGTATTTTGATAAAATATCTAAATAATCAAAACAAATCAGTAAATGAAGGGTTTACTGTTTCAAGAATATTTTCATTTAGCTTTTATATTTCTGCTTCCAGTTAGATATTTTTTCTATATTGTGTGTGAAATAGGAGATTTAATGTTGATACCCAGGATAGTCAGTGGTTATGTTCTCTATGATCAGTTTATCTAACACTTTACCCCAAATAAATATTTGATTAGATTTGAGTGTAAAATAGACTGACAGAAAATCTCAACTCCTCTATTGATATAAATGCTCCCACTGAGTCTCAAAAATAAGATATAAAAAAGCAATATATTTCTGTACAGAGATTTATGTCCTCTGACATATGTACAGACTGAGAAATTCTGATATGTTTTTTAAATAAAGGTCTTTCCTTGTATGTTTAATAAGGAGATTAAAATAATGAAATATTGCTATTTCTTGCGAAGTTCATCTCATCTGAATGACCTAATCATCCTGACTATATTTATAGTGTATGAAGAGAAATAGAACTTTTTAGAGTTGCACAGTTCGTGCAGTCTATTTTAGGTATCTGCTTTAGGATGAGATTAGTGATACCCCAAAAGTGAACTTAATTCTAAAAGACAGACAACTGGTTTAGATTTGGCTGTTTATATAATTAAAGCTGAGACCTGGTTAAAATGAATGCTACCTTTTTTATCTAGAAACAGTGTGTTTGCTTGTTTCATTTTTGTCAACAAAATGAAATCTCAGGCATGTGCAAATATTCACATGGAAACAATCTTTTGGCAAGGGAATAATGATACCTCTCTGTAATCCATTTGTTCTGTGCATGATTATACATACTCCTTTTGACACATAGGCTACACCTCTCTTAGTAAACTGATATTGTCACGGCATGAGTTATGACTGTCTAGACTGCTGAAATGTTAGGGTAAATATTTCTAGTGTTTCCAGCATGCTTCTAGCATGCTTCTAGCTTGGCTTGTCCAGCATGCTCTCAAACAATCTCAGGTGTAATGTTGTAGGCAGTGTGAGCTAAATTTCCAGGGAATGGTTTGCAGACAGCCATGCTGTTTTGAAGGGTAATTGAGCTTAACAGTGCATGGCTGCGGTCACAGCATGCTCATTGGTCTTGGAACTTGATGTTTCTTAAGATATTAGCACAGATAGAGATACAGTGTCTGTGTGATGATATGGCATGCTTTTATGAGAGATATTCCTTTCCCCTAATTCTAGATACTTAAAAATCTGAGCTACTATAGCCTCTTCTATAAAGAGAGAACCTAGGCTCAGTTTACAGTAAAGAGAGAACGTAAGTATTTCCAGAAGCTGATTGAACTAACTTAGTCAGCTATCTAAATATGAATTGGTTTGCCTATGAAAGTACCCTGAGCTAAATAGTTCAAATTTAGCCCTCTGATGTTCAGAAGCCTGAATTATGACAGGTAAATACCAACTTTTGTGTCCAAATTATGAACAAAGAAAAAGCGGTGTTTCGTATTTCCAGAGGACTCAGTTGTTGGACAGCTTTAGCATTTGTACAGGAGATAAAGCATGGTATTAGACCACTTGACATTTTTTCCATTTGAGTTTGATCTTTTCAGCATCAGAAGAAAGGCAATGAGAAAAATATGGTACCAACCCTAGTTTGTATATTTGTGAAATAATGACAGGTTGTCTATGGGTATTTTGTTTACCATAAAGATGTCTGATTCTCTCCTAATTAGTGAAAAGCCTCATGTAGAGAATAAGCTGAAAACAGCAAACTGAAGGGAAGACCAACAGCCTGATTCAGAACCACATATGAAGCTGTTCAGTAAAATAAGTACAACAAAATGGAAACCATCTGTAGAGTCAGAATCACTTCTTTTGTCTGTGGACATGGTAATAATGAATGAAAAAATCCACAAATCTTACTGGAGTTGAGAAAGATTAATTTGGAACCACTCCTTATATTGTTCCAAGAACCAGACCTCAAGGCAAAAGGAGGGATTTAGACTACATCTTTATATTTTTCACAATGGAGAAAATACAGAGAGGAAAGGGTACAATATGGAAAGAGTTGTGGCTGCACAGAGTAGAACTTCCATTCCAAGGAGCACAGACGCAGCTGTTTATTGAGCACGTGAATAGGCCAAAAAGGGGAATGCTAATTGAAAATGAATGTAGGAATATTTCTTCATTTTCAGCAGAGAAGAAACTGAAGCCATGCTATCTTGACACTAGGATGGATGAAATAACATTTGCATTTACTTCCTGAGTTTCCACAATGATCTGCTGGCTTCATTATGGAGATTAGATGAGGAGGTGAAGCTCCCACTTAGTGCCAGGTACAGGGTTGATGCTGCTTCCTTTCTCCAAATAAAAAAGAATGAAAGAATGGAAGTGGTATAAATTAATAAATTGCTCACTAATCTCTTTTGGCATAGTGTAGATAATACACTTTCTTCAATAAACTAATGCCATAATCAAATATCAAATTAATAACTAGTTCTTGGTGCTTCAGTTTCTGGTTTACCCAAAATATATATGGATACATATAATCTAATTGAATTGTAAAAACATAATTTGCATCAAGACCAGATTCATTTGCATTATACCGTGGCAGGTATTTTATATCTGTGTATTTTTTCTTTTCTTCTTTTCCCTTCCCAATTCTGTTTTCAGGTTTTGACCTAGTGAAGTGTGAAGATCCTGGCATACCAAATTATGGCTACAAGATACGAGATGAAGGACATTTTATAGACACTGCGATTTTATACAGCTGTAACCCTGGCTATACAATGCATGGTAGCAGTATTATGACATGCTTAAGTGGAGATCGAAGAGTTTGGGACAAACCTTTGCCTACTTGCATAGGTAATAAGGATTGTGACAATGGAATTTGAGCCTGGTATTTCAAAGAAACTTCTTTATTGTATGAGGTGTAAACGTACGTTAAATTTCAGGTAATGTTTTATTGTGAATATCTAAGTATGACTTCTCTGAAACAGATGGCTGGCTAGTAATGGCTAGAAAACTGCTGGGAAATGCTTCTCTCTATAGGACAACCTTTGATGAGAGACTACTGCTGATGATATCCTGGATCATCAAGTCTGATATGCTGTAACAGACAGTGGTATTATTTAAACATTTCAGTAATGTTCACTTCACAAGCTATGCAAACCCCATCATAAAGCAGGATTTCCTTTACCTTACCTGTTTTTATGAGAAATTATTATTATCTGCATCTTATTACTATGAAGCTAATTTTTAATTTTCACCCCACTTTGGTGGATTGCTTTATCTGTGTCCTCTTGAGTCATTGTTGCCGTCAGAGCCTTGAGGTAGACCTTTTCTTTAAATATCACATCTTCAGGTCTCTAGTTTGTTTCTTCTTACAACCAATGTAAATGTTAAATAGAGAAGTACTAGGTGAGATGCATAAAACAACTGAACACCAGTGTAGCTCTTATCCACTGTACATTTGCTAGGCAGTTTCTCTCCTCCAGTTTTGCTTTCCAATCCAGCAATCGCTAGTGACTTCCTGAGTTGAAGTTTCACATGGAGTTCCCATGAATCGTTGGGGAAGTCTTCCTTTCTTTGTCTTCTGAGTCTTAGTTTTTTCCTCAGCTGCCTGCTACAGGTGGGTCACCAACTGCTTTCAGCACTCACCTGACTACCAGAACTCTTACTTGTTGCCTGTCTTCCATATTGAGTTCTACATTCTCCATTCCAGAAGCTGCTTCTTGATGAACACATTCATAGACCCACAGTCTGCAAAGGAGCAAGCTCCCTTTCTTTCAAAAGTTCAGCTTACCCAGAGGGTAAGAGCCAGAAAAGGGTAGAGCCATACAATCATCAAATGGTTTGGGTTGGAAAATACCACAAAGATCACCTAGTTCCAACCTCTGGACATGGGCAGGGACACCCTTCACTAGCATCAGTGAACAGCATTTCTGCTGTCTTAGAGGTGTTATTTTTTTCTACTTGATTGTAGAATTTCATATGTAAGTTTTATCTTCCATATATATGACAGGTCAAAAGAACTCTTTCCAGTTTTGATTTAAAGACTCCTCCAGTTCTTTTATACATTCAGATTCTCAATCTCTTCAGTTTAGTTGGCTAGCTTCCTTTTCCTCTAAGTTTGCCCTTTTGTAGAGAAGAGACATAATTAGTCCTACCTTTGCCTATTTCCGTATTTAAGTGATTAAGGTCATTGCCTGTGATATTTTCTTGCACCTGTGTTCACCACAAAGTATTTGAATCACTTCTAAAATACTTCTTTGTTCCAAGGTGAATAAATCCATCCACTTACCTATTTCCTTTTCTTAATATGAAGATTTGTCCTCTATAAGTGGGATGTTATAAACTTAACCATGCTAAATAAATAAATACATAAATACACATATGAATAAATAAAATCATGTATATTCCAATTGGACCTGAGGAAGATAGGAAGAACATCTTTCATAAGGGTTACTTCAAGAAGTTTGTGACCAGTATGCATGCATTTTCCTGCTAACTTTATTTAGTTTATTGCATCAGTACTGTATAATTCTCACTCCACTCCCATATCTCTACCTGTATTTTCACTTTTCTTGATAACAATATACATTCGAGCTTCTGTATTCCACTTAATGATCACTTGATTTTGGTATTGTTTGATTTATTTTGTTTTGTTCTGTTTTTAACTACACTTTGATTTTGTACTTTTCATTGCTAGATTTTGTTTCTGTATTTTGTTTGGAATAACTTGTACCAAAATCTTATTTTGTGATGATCTCGCATCATCTCTAACTGGAATTATGTCTCAGTATCAATAGTAACCCGAGACAGATTTTATTCTTAGTTTCTGTCTGTTCAATCACAAAGCTATCTTTCTATGTACGTTTATCTGTTTGCATATCTTTTTATTTGCTGTCCTTGTTCCTATCTTTAAAATCAAATTTGGAAAATGCTTCAGGTTTTTATCAAGTCTCTGTTCCTGTTTCTCAATTTAAAACTTCTGAAACATTAATTATCTCCCCAAGAAGTCAAACATTCACCATTCTCTGAAATTTTTCTAAAGCTGAATCTTTCTAAGCAGCCTTTCACAGTCTGTTACCTTCATTAAGGTTTTTTCTGCTGTTCTATGCACATGAAAACTTGTAATGAAGATCTCTGTAAACTGTTCATTCATTTATTTTTTTATTTTAATTCCCCTTCCGGTGATATTTATAGAATCCTTTCTTTCTTCAACTTTAGCTTATGCTACCACAGTTTTATCTCTTCCTACTCTGATTTGGCTGGCTTCCTTTTCTTAAGTTGACATGAACTTCCAAGCACCACTTTCTTGAACACATTTTCTTAGTATCTCACTGTTTGTGCAGACCTATTCTTTTTGGCATGTTCTGGTTTAGATCAGCATTTGATATTTGCTGTTGTCTCCAGTGACATTTACATTCATCATTGTTTTTGCAATAATTTCAATCTTGTTCACTAAAATGTTTGAGCACATACATAGACATATTCCACGTTTTCTAGACTTAGTGGTCTTTAGCAATACACTGCTATATTGCTCATGCATTTTCATTTTCTCTATGTTGTAAGCCTTAATGAAAATAAAACAAATAATGAAATCCTGTAATTGCTTTTCTAGAAATTTATAGAAGTTTTTGAATACAAGTCACTTCTTTAAGTTATAATAATTTACTTTATACAGTACAGTCTTTGAGGTTTTTTTTCTTTTTACAGTGTGCTCATTTCTGCATATTGAGAAACAAATATTTCGGATTTTTTGTTTTTGATCTTCTCCTAAAATGTTTGTGGGGTTTTGGTGTGGTTTTGTATGCTTTTTAATATGTTAACTATATAATCATCATCCCAAATTTTATCATGTATTTGATTTCTAAATGAGTCTTTTCAGAATTCTAATGCAGATCTCTGAGTCAGTTTGATTTCAAATAATTTTGTGTTCACTGAGTTATCCTGCATTCCTTGGTCAATAGAGTACTGTAACAGTCATCTCTTTAGATGTAGCTAGCTATCACAGTGATTATTGCATTATGAATTTCCTTATATAATGAAAATTAACTGAAATATTAGGCACAGGTTGCATTTGAAGAAATTATGGACTAAAGCAGCTTTCTGCTCATGTTCTATAAATAAAACACAGTGGTTTTAGTGATCAAACCAGCAGGATAGGTAAGTAAAACAGTCACCTTGTTTCTTCTTCAGTTATCTTCCTTACTGGTAACAATTTCATTCTCAGCACTGACTTGGTGGAATGTATAAGACTTCTTATTTGTGAGGACTGTTGCTCACAGATTATTTGGCCCAACTTCCATGGTTCTTTCAACATGTGTGTCTTACACTATGCAAGCTGTGCTTGAGGAGTTCCCTGTTGTAGCATTTTTTTAATACCACTAATTATAAGGCAACACTGTAAATAATACAGGAGTACAGGTACATTACTTAACTGAAGAGTTACCAATCCTTTTTGGTTTAGTGGTACCTGACTGTTGCACAGTTTCTTTTGAGTGATTTATACTGGACAGACAACAGCATGATGCTCTAAACAAGCAACATAAGAACAATTTAATTCTGGAGGTTTACTTAGCACTGCAAATGGTCACTCCACAAAGCTAAAATAGCATTGATACTAAAAACGTATAACAAACAGCACTGCATACTGTCAGTCATAGCTTTCTGATTTACTTTCTTACTTTGAGTGCATATGGCATTTACATTTTTAAATACTAAAGGAAATTGCTTGGCTATACCTAACTGCTTTTTGATGTAATTGAACCTGGAGTTATAGAAAAGAAATGAAAAAGCATTAAACTAAAGATATTTTGACGTTAGAAGAAAAAAAAAAAAACAAAACCCACAGTTGTAATTACAAAACTCAGCACTGTAAAGTCTGAATTTGAGCATTCAGTGTTAGCTAGAAGAGCCAAACTTTTTAGATGGGATGTTTCTGAAGCATTTTTTCTCTCTTGCTGATACAAAAATTGTGCTTTTGTACTCTCAGTTCATCTTGAAATACTCTTGTTCGTAAAATAACATAACCATGGAAGTATGGTTCATTGCTTTATAAAAAGGTAGGAATGAGATCATTATATGTGCATTTTTAACTCATGCACATGTCCTTGTTTGTATGTGTGTGTACTACTTCAAACATATTAATTCATTCTCTTACTTTTTTAGAAGATAGAGAGATGTAGATCGGGTTGAAAATGAAAATGCAAACTACTATAGTCTTCTTAAAAATAAATGTAATCTTTGACTGTTTTGTAGCCGAGTGTGGTGGCCGAATTCATGCTGCTACATCCGGGCGCATTTTGTCCCCTGGTTACCCAGCACCATATGACAACAATCTTCACTGCACTTGGATTATTGAAGCAGATCCAGGAAAGACAATAAGGTACATGCTTAATTTCAATATTTACTGTTGACTTCAGTATTTTATAAATTATAGTCTGCGTTTTATATTCTCACACTGCTCTGCACAATTTTTTTGTTTATTAACTCCTCCTAACATTAATAAAGTTGATGCTTGTCATTCTGGCATTTATGAGTGCCATTCCTCTAGGGAACCTGTGTACCTAAATTGTGTAGAGGACACCTAGGCATGTAACTGAGAACTGTGAATTCTGTTTGATAATACGGCCTATAAATCTTCAGAGTGGTAGAGCACTGCACTGCTATGCCTTTTTCAAACTGTAAAGAGGCTGAAGTGCCAAGCGGCCAACTCGTGGTTTCAAAATTCTTCCCTTGAGTCATTGTAATGCCATTCTTTTATATCTTAGTGTTGCATTCAATGTAATAATTTGTTTTAAATCAAATATAATTATTCAACACTATTTTGTAAATACATTACATCCACAAGTGGTAAAGTTCCTAAGTCACAGCCAGGAGTGCTCAGATAGCAGGTATCTTGCACCTTTTTGGGTATCAGATTAGGAACTCTCTTTTTGTCATAAATGCTTTGATCTGATGAGGATGAGAGAAATGACAGAAGCAGCATGGAAGATTAGTGATATAAAACTGTATATACTGATCTGAAGGGTTTTCATTTTCAATTGCTGGTCAATTCTGTCATAATATTATTATCATATATAACATTTTGAATTGTGTAACTATCAGAATTTTTCCCCATAATCAGTTGAATAATGAGATCGGCAACATTTCTGAAGACGTTGAGAATAATCAAATTTGAGAAAAATGATGAGATTTTAATAAGTTTATACAAGACTGAGAAAATACTTTACAGACAGGGAGTGGAAGATTTCTCCAGATAGAGTAGGCAATGTAGCAAAAAAAAAGAATAAAATAGGAGAATACAGAAAATGAGAGAAACACAACTGGTGACTAATGCACCAAATAAAGATACATGCCAAGAACTGACTGAAGTAATCTAGACCTTTATTATCTACAATGATTTATGGAAAAATAATAGAAGGATTCAAGAACTCAGCAGAAGAAAGTTAGTCATACAGGAAATATTAAAACACTTTTTTACTCATCAATTTGACATACTACCAAGAAAGACTATCATGCTTTGCTACTGAAGTATATCTAAATCACTCAGATTGAAGGAATACCAATATTTAAAGATTATTTCAGCTCAATTTTTCTGTAATAATACACAGAATTAAAAACGTTGAACTAGCAAATTCTGTTCAACATTCAAGATAGTTTGTCCACTCCAAACAGGAACTTGTTGCGAAAAGAAGAATGAAACAAAAACATTTAACTTCTAATCATAATAGATAAATGTAATTTCTGTACTTTTAAAATAATATTTTGATACTAATATGTTTAAAAATGCAAAAGCTATTAGGTTTATTTTTCAGTAACAGGAAAAATGTGTGATTTGCCATAGATGTGTTACTTCATAATGTTAGCTATTTATTTATTTTGAGCAAAAAAGTTAGCAAATACTAGGCTCTTTCGTTATTCACTTTATGGGAACAATAGTTTTAACTGATCACTTAAATGAAAATTGTTGTCCTTTAAAATTAAACGGGCAAAAATACAAGTAAATGGCAAGAGGTAAATAACTTTTTTTTTCTGTTTTCACATTTCATAATCCCATTTCACTAAACCAAATTATGAATTCACTCCATCATAGATGATTTCAATCCATCATTTACATTTAAATGACATTTAAAAAATTAATTATTTTCAATTAATGAAAAATGTAATGAAGAAATATCAACACACACCTATTTGGACCGAAAATGCATTTTGATATTTACCTATTTGATTTCTTCGATGTAAATAGTCAGAACTTGAACCCAATGCAATATCATGACTAATAACAGCATTCTTGAACACCTTTGTAAATCTAATACTTCCCTTGGAGATAAGAATAGATTATTCTACTATAACAGTATTTTATATTTTAGTAATATTGGCATAAGATGAAGATAGGATAGTCGATTTTCTGGGGTTTTTTTACAGGAAAGAAAATGCCATGCTAACACAATCCCTGTGCTAGGTATGCTACTGGCCAGTAGCTACTGCTATTTTACAATTGCATATAATTCAAGGCAGTCAGTGTTCTTTGTGTCCTCAACTGTATAAAGAGAGGAAATCTTCCATTTCCTATCCCTTAGGATATCTATCATAACAATAAATTAATTTATAGAATAAATCCTGTATGCCCCATAATGGTGTGTTCTCTAGTTCAGGTGTTTATAAAACGGAATACCATCTTTCTTACAAGATCACCTCATCCAACAGGAAAATTGGGTAACCCTCCATGACCACCATCCCATCTTCAGTCCTAAACAACATCTCAAAACTAAGTTCAATTTGGGAATGATTTCTTGGAGTTTTCTATAATTGTGTTTAATTCGTAATTTACAGTGCTTTTACTTTCTCTTTGCAGTCTTCATTTTATTGTTTTTGACACTGAGGTTGCTCATGACATCTTGAAGGTATGGGATGGGCCTATGGAGAGCAGCATACTTCTGAAAGAATGGAGTGGCTCAGGACTTCCAGAGGACATTCACAGCACTTTCAACTCATTATCATTACAGTTTGACAGTGACTTCTTCATCAGCAAATCAGGCTTCTCCATTCAGTTTTCAAGTATGTAAATATTTTTTCATCTCAAATGGAATAATTATATACACTATTTATATACATGAACCTTACATATATATGAACACTTTCTCCTGTTACAACTTCCTCGATCTTTAAAAAAAAAGAGTTGATATGTCAGTTATTTTGTATATTCATGAAAATGGCTATAGCTACTGTGAATTTGTGGATTTGCTTCGAATGTTCAAGTTTTATTAGTCCTCATTTTGTACAGCAACCACATGCCTAGCATTCTGTGATTAGCATTATTTAACAAGTCAAAATAAACAAACATGCTTTCTTCTTCACTGATAGCTTTAAATATTTCCACCAGTGCTACCTACGTATTATTTTGTGTTTATACTTTATGTGTATTGGTTGTGTTTTTTTCCCTCACAACATTGGTTTCATGATACATCATTTTTATAACTTTAACCACTGTTTATTCTTCAGTTTAATTGCGCACACAAAATATATCTTACTGTATTGAGATACTTAAATATTTAGCATTAAATATATTTAAATATTTACTATCAAGGTAACCAAAATTAAGCTCTCAGTAACCTGGATGAGGAGATGGAGTGACCCTCAGTAAGTTTACACCAATTTGTGCGCGAGTGCTGAGTGTAAGGGTAGAAAGGCTCTACAGAGGGATCCAGACAGGCTGAATTGATGGGCCAAGGCCATCTTCAAGGCGTGAGGTTCAACAAGAGCAAGTGCTGCATCCTGCAGTTAGGTCACAAAAAATTCCATACAATACTACAGGCTTGGGCATCTTTATATATCTAGTAAGAATGTATGTAACTGTATATTTGCTCAGAAACATTGGAAAATTATGAATTTGTAAAATACATGAGAGTATGCTCTGTCTGTCAGAGATAAAGGGCACTAATAAGCTGTCAGTCATTATTATTTGCATGGGGAAATACACATTGGGGGTTTCCTGATCCCTAAATAATGCATTTTACTTTTACCAGTTTACTTAATTTGGCTTGATTTTTTTCTGAATGTTGTACCCCCCAAACTATAGGTTCTTTCATCAGTACTAAAACATCTAGTTAAAATACGCAAAATGAATTAAAGACAAAGAGCAGAAAAAATGTTTCTAAAATTTCTGACCAGTGTTCTATATAATGTGCTGCTTTTCATGTTGTTAGAAAAAAGTTAAATTTTACATTTATGGAAGTAAAGGTTATTTTTTTACTCTGTTAAGGTTAGAAAACACTATTTCTATTGTATTGTATGAATATGTTTGTAAGTTTATGCACAAATTTTGAAAGAAGGAAAATATTTAAGAAGTTAAATTCGTCAGCAGATTCTTCGACCTTCAGCAATACTTACAGTAAGGGACAATTTAATGCCTTAAGGGTGAAGAAATTATTTTGTCATCTTAGTATAATATCTGATGGATGCACTGACCGTGCTGGCAATTGCAGTGTATGTCTTACTGGATTTAATTGGAATTAGTGGTGAAGAACTGAATGCCTCAGCTCAAGTAAAGGGGAAATGATATTAAACTTTCATTCACCCTGCTTGACAAGTAGAATGTTTTATTAATTTTTTAATCGTAAGGAGTAAAAAAAATACGATTTAAGGAATAAAGTAAAATAAATGTTAAATTATTTAATCTAAAAATCAGAGCTTAGGTTATTTAGTCTCCTTGAGGCAATGGGCAGACCGCTGTGGCCTTCATATGTAAAGGATTTAAACTAATTAATTTATGACTAGAGTGAGGATCTTTGCAGGTTTTAGTATTCATAGTGTATTCAAATTGCAGGACAGTTTATAGCAGAGCTGCACAGAATATTTAAATTTCACTACTTTAGTAGTTTGTAACTCAGTGAATAAAAGTGTCTTGAGTTACTTGAACTCTTGTGGTAATTGCAGATCTAAGTGATTTATTACAAGTTCTTCGAAAGTAACTACTCATGTTTTGTGTCTTTGTGTCACATAAAGGATTTTTAAGTGTTGCATTTATTAATGACCATATATTAATGACGAAACATTAATCACAATCCAAGAAGTTAATTTAAAGTGCAGAATTTGATAGGAGTGATTGGAGAACTTTCAATAATCTGGACTTCTTACACATGCAACTTCTGTATTGGATTCTGCAGTTGAGATCAGTGTCTACATCAATGAACATCCAATTGTGCGATAATACAAATTATATATATGTGAGAGTATCAGGTGAAATGAGCAGCTTAAAGACAAAGCATTAAAATGCTGACCTTCAGCTGGAGAATTTGTTTCACTGCTCTGGCAATGTGTTGATTACTTTCTGTACTTTGCACTCTAGAATGTCCATATTGTATCAGACTAAAAAAGAGGTGTTAGGAAAGGACAGTATCAGGTAGATCAGAAAATATCACATATAAATAACTTGCTGTTGAGCGTAAATATAATTAGAGGTGTTTTTAAAGGAAAATTGTAAGTGGCTGAAGCTTACAAAATGTTTGAACGCTGTTAAAATTGCATAGTCTTGCCCACTCAGCTCAGAGTACAGAGCATGAGGACACGAACTGACAGGAGTGATTATGTTAATTGTAATCAGCCTAATGCTTTTCATTAAAACTTAATTACCATTTAATCATGCATAAAAGGACAAAAAATGGAGTTCACTGTACAAAATTGACATTTACTCTAGGGGTTAAGTGCATTTAAACTATGTATTACAAGCCAGGGACGTCAACCAACTCTTTCTAGTCACCATACAAAAAGTGAACACAAGGAGGTTATAGGTAAATTTGGTATTTGGCTTCTTTATTGCAAAGAAACAAAGTTACTGGCAGCAAAAGCTTCTTGCCTGAGTTAACCATAAAAAAAAAAAAAAAAAGTTGTTTTCTAATTTAGCTTAATTCTGTCCTAGAAGTCTAAGGTAAAATGATAAATTTCTCTCTGAAGTTGCCTTATACTTTTTATCAGCTATAGATCTACATACATTGTAAGGAATGAAACTGAAATGACATTAGCCACCTGTGCTGAAGGAGATTAATTCTGCTCTGAAGGTTTAATCTTCAACTGCTCTAAACTTCTGACAGAAGTCGGATCCCATTTTTGTGCTTGGTCCATTGCTTTTATTCACCTCCAGCTCATTTTATTGAGAGCATGTTTATATCTAACCGTATAATTATTTAGTTTATTTTTAACAAAACCAATAGAAGTGGGAGATGATCGGAACAGCACTGGCAGTTGCTAGTCATGTTATCCTTCTTGCAGACTCAGTAAGCATTATTTTTTTCTTGAACCAAATTCTCAGCTATTGTAAATTAAGAGAACTCTATCCTTTTCTTAAATCTTGCATTCATAGTTTCTCAGCTGGTTTCATAGATTTTGCTCCTGAAGGCTATAACATATCAAAGTATTATTCACAATCTTCCTATAATGGAAAAAAAAAGTGTCTGGCTTTTCTAGAGTCAGACCCATCTGTGATAGTTTTCTATGCCTACCTCTGGTTTTATGACATTGTTAATAACTCTTAGTCATAGTATTCCATAGGTATATACTTTAATTAAAAATACGGTGTATTAACAATTAACAATATAGGTATCTCTGCTTTCATATGAACAAATAAGTGTAGGATTTTTTTCCAAATAAAGAACAGCTGACAAAAAGTTAATAAAGAAGCAAAGAGGATTTTTTGCACTTTCTTTCTCATATTTTCATCTTATTACAAGTACATCAACTATTCATTAGAAGATAAAAAATTAACACATTTGTATAGTTGCTTTAGTCCAGTTTTGTTTGCGGTATTTTTGCTTGCTTTCCCAATAATTTTAAAATTTGTTCCTGAAGAAAATGTGGTTAAACAGTGAATTTTTTTCTTAACACAAGTCATCAATTATGACAACAAAACTAAACAAATTATACTAACCAGTTCATTAGAACAGTTACTAGGAAACTATTTTATTTGATGTTGACACATCTGTTGATATCGTACTACTTCTAACAGAGGCTTAAGCATCAGGGGTTCTGTGTTTGATAGTTCCTAATGACACTGGGCTTAATCTGACAAACCTGTTTAAGCAAAAATGCCGGCTTCTTTTGAGTTTTTTAAATCCATTTAATCATTTGTTTGTCTGCAGATGTTTTTAGTGTAACTATGTCACCTATGTTCAACTGTTGTCTTGTGAATTGTTCTTTTATTGCTCTTTTTTTGCTGAACTATCTTTTAATCACTAACCAAATGTCCTGATCTACTAGATTTACAGAATTACAGAATCACGGACTCACAGAATCACTAGGTTGGAAAAGAACTTTGAGATCATCGAGTCCAACCATACCTGTCTTCTACTAAACCAAAATATACTTAGTAATATAAGCATTTCCATGACAGAATCTTCATTGCTAACATTAGTCATACAGTTGTTACAGCTTGATACACAACTAAATTATCAAGAAAAGGGGGTTAGCACAAAAATATATTTCAAAGAAATTAACACATGCATAATCACATATCTGCCTTACTAAGTAGCAAAATTCTGAGATCAAAGAAAATTAAATCCATTAAGACAACCTTTTTTAAAGCAAATAAAAGGACACAAGACACAAGAATTGAAGATTCCCTTTTAAAGTCTGTAGCCTATTAATTTCTCAGTTCAGTCTCTTCTCTTGCTGTCTGTGATGTTACAAATGTTGCTTTGCATGCTCATAATAGAAGAGTTTCATTAGCATGAAACAGACTCATTAGCATAAAATTGTGTCATACCATTCCTATAAATCATCTAATCCATGGACTGGGCAAAGCATCCTCAGCTTCACAGGGGTATTCATTCTTTGGTTCCTGTGCAACTAAGCAGATATGAAGCTTGTAAGTTACTTTGATGGTTATCTCTAAACTTGTGACCTTTTGTACTTCAGACATAAGGAAATAGGCTGCATTAGCATTTGGATTATTTGTTTTCTTTACACCCTTGGACAATAGAAGATATTTACATGTGTGGTTGATGCTAATCTGCACGGGTTTTAGTCTATACATTTACATATGTTATGTGAGATAGTTTTTAGAGAGCAAAACTATTTCACATTTGGAAACCGTGGCAAATCCTATGTGTAGTGTCTCAACTTTGGTATGTCAAAATCCTTCTCAAACCTATTCAATCTTGATGCACTGAAAAAGTTTGTGCGTTGCCTACAATTTACAAGCTCAGCTCCTGAAAATTTTTATTTTTGCAACCATGTGGAGCAGAAATAATAATCTCTGTAGCACAACACTGCAGTGAATGGCTTACAGATTGTTGACCATAGACATAGTGAAATCAATATTGATGAAGGGTTCTTCAGCTACAATAGACTACAGGCTACACAAACTGGTAACAAAAAGAAGTGTCCTTCAGTTGAAAGAGAATATAGGCACAAATCTAACATATTGCTCACAAGGCTACAGGCACACAAATACACAGTGTGTCATATTCTCAAAAAAAATCTCCTATTGATTTTCAGTCATTTCAAATCAACCTTGAAAATGTAATCGGTGAGCCAACTCCAAAAAAGATCTGAAAAAGGATTCTGGGATATTATTAACTTTATACCAAAGATGCTTAACATAGCGGCTGCCAACATACGGAGGTTTAAAAATCCCCTAGCAGTCTGTTATTTTTCCAGCTACCAATTCTTCTGCCACCTACCTCTAGTTCCATCTTTTATGTACACAGAAGCCCTCTGAGCAGGTGAGATAGTAGGATGTGTGAAATCTCTACACGGTGTTACTCTCTAACCCACTGAATCATACAGCTTACTGCTTAGAACATGTGCAAGAATTGAGAAGCAGCAATATAGTCCACTTCCAGCTTAATAGAATTCAAATCCCCTCTCCTGTCTATGCCATTGTAGGCATCTAATTTTTCTCAGTCATTTCTAAAAAGCCCAACTATGCTTGATTTAGCATTCTTCAGTCCAAAATGTAATTATTTCTTTCCCTGCTTTGCAACTTGCGTGTTTTAATTGTGTTCAGCTTCAAGTGTCTGAATTCCTCATTTTTTTTTAAAAAAATGCATATGGCAGTGTTACATCACAGCACTAACATAGACTTTCTCATAAGTTTGTAAGCTAGATATTAATTGCATGTCTATATATATTAGTGTAGGGGCTGAGAAGAAAAGAGCCTGATATAAAAGAAGACCAGAACTGCATATTTCTAATGTCTCGTTACTTATCAATCTATATAACCTCTCTACCCCTTAGATACTTGCACAATGCCAAATGAAACAATAGTAGACTTGATTTTCCTGCAGTTATAGAACCTCTTGGGGAACCTTGAGAAGTAAAATGACTTGGAAAGGAGACAAAAAGTCTAAATGTTCACTTCACTAAATGACACATCGGTGCTTAAATGTCTGGTGTTTTGTTTAATTAGGATCATGTGTAGTTGGCATGATATAAAGATTGTTAGTTTAAAATGCATAAAATAACTTCTGATGCTTCAGGAACAAAAGTGTAAAGAACATTTTAGTGCTTAGTAAACATCTGTCATCGTTTTTAGATATTAGAACTTGGTATATAAAAAGTAGAGTTCAGGAAATGAATATTAAAATGCATCAGTCCTTCATAATTGGTGCATACTTTACATAGTCAAAATGGAAAAAAAAATGTTTGCTGAAGTATTTTGCATATCCTTTTAAGGAAAAAATTATAGTCAGAGACTTGTTGAAAAAAGAGACTAATGACAGAGTTGGGTTTATGTTCATATATTTGAAAGAATTATGATTCTTTAATAGATATGCATTACAGTGATCCATTTTTTAGAGCTGTTCTTGTCTGTCAAATGAGAAATAACTTCTCCGAGGTCATGACCATGCTTTCCTTCCCCTGTGACCAAGTATACATTTAGTAAACTACACTAATATGGGATGTCAGGTAAATTGTCAGACTGGTGCCTGGGGAGTGCTTACACAGTACTCATTAGCAGTGACAGCCATTACTTTAATTCTTGGATTGATGGTTATAAATTCTGGTGGAAACAATTCCACCACTGTTGAAAAACCTGCCATGCCTATTGCTTCTTTTAAATATGGTAACCATATCCCAAGGTACAAGATGTACTATTTGAGAATGGAAACAAGGTCAAAAAATTTTAAATAATGAAAGATTAATGAAAATTCCTGTGTTTGTAGTGTGTTAGTCACTATAACCAATGAATTCTTATATAGGGATGTTTTACAGTTTCTGTGATTTGTCTAAGTGACCACATATTTCCTAGAACATGCATAAAACCATTTTACTAATCTAAAATTTTTGTTTCATACCTTGATCAATCTTTTCCTAACCTTTCTGTCTCCTGCAAATTTACAACACAGAAAAAAAAAGTTTTCCGATTGTATGTCCTGGTAACTGTTTCAGTTTTGCAAATGTTTAGTTACCTCTGCTGTTTCTTGTAGTGTTAATCTTTTTTGAAGTGGAAAGTAATAGATGCAGTTATTAATACAGAAAATTGATTACCTGCATGTTATGGTCACAATGGTTGCATAGTGGTCGTAGTGATGGAGCTTTTTTAATTATGAAAGCCAGTTGTACTGGTTGAAATGAGCTAAAAAAATAATTTTAATGAAATACTAATATTTCTTGGGATTGAAACACCAAGAATGAAGACCACCCCCCAAAAAATGCAGAGCAGGGAGAATGGACTATTATCACTAATACATATCACTTATAGGTGGTATGGAAGAGACTGTGCCCCTGTATTTAAAACAATAGAAATATATTATCAAACATAAAACCCAATATTTTATGTTGTTAGTCTTTTTTGGCCTGTAATTTATGCCATCCTAAAACCCAAGTACTTGAAGTGCTACATACTGCTCAAAATACAGGAAGACCTAATAACTGCTGTCCCAGAGACTGCTGGAGAATGGTGAAGCCACATATGATGTATAACAGTAACATTAGTGCATCAGCCAACAAAGTGGTAAAAAATAGTTTAAAAATGGCATAAATGCTTTTAATAAATTACATCATTTTTTCTCTGAATGCTCATCATTGGTCTGATCAGATCCAAATTGCACCTTGAAAAGTCTTATATAAAATATAGAGATGAGATTGTTAATGGATCATTTTAAGAATGAATCGGTTGTCTGTTGTGTGATGACACAAGAAACTACATATTAGAAAAAAGACAATTTAATCAACTTGATGATGAAAGTAGAGAGACTTATCTGTAGAAACACAATCATTAATGGTGATCATGATGCTGGGTTTCTGACTTCTTATTTTGGCCATTGCTCATACTAATGGTAAGTTCTTTGATAAAGACATGTTTGCATGGAGAAATAACAGATTGCAATGCACTGATTTAGGGACAGTAGTCTCCAGAGATGGGGCCTTCGTGAAGAATTCAATGTTTACTGCAACTCAGGATGTGGAATACCTGTAGCCAGTAGAACAGAATCATAGAATCTGGCTGGATCTGTAAGCAAACCTTACGATGAGTGACTGAGAGATCTGGGGTTCTTTAGCCTGGAGAAGAGGAGGCTGTGGGGGAACCTTATCACTGCCTGCAATTGCCTGAAAGGAGGCACTGTCCACTAGCCTAGGCTGACCAAAGCCTCATCCAACCTATTCTTAAACACCTGCAGGAAATGGGCTTCTACAGCTTCTCTGGATAACCTGTGCCAGGGCCTCACCAGCCTCAGAGTAAAGAATTTCTTCTGAACATCTAACCTAAACCTGCCCTCTTTCAGCTTGAAACCATTGTCCCTTGCCCTATCACTGCACTCCCTGGTGAGAAGTCTGTCTCACACTTTCCTGTAGGACCATTTTAAATGCTTGTGTTTGTTTCCTCTCAGGCCATACGTTATACTAAGGAAACTGGCAGGAAGCCAACATAGTAATCATGTATCGCAGTAGGCAAATTCCCATAAAAATGAACAAATAAAATGTCTTTTTTATTAACTGATGAGTAAATAATATTGTCTCTGGTTGGAATGCTCTTGTAAAAATACTGTGCTTTTAATTACGGATATTTAGTATCTACATCTTCATATAATATCCTCATTTCATTGCAGCTTCTATTGCATCAACCTGTAATGATCCTGGTACACCACAGAATGGCACTAGATATGGAGACAGCAGAGAGCCTGGAGACACTACCACCTTTCAATGTGACCCTGGCTATCAGCTTCAAGGACAGGCTAAAATTACATGTGTACAACTGAATAACCGATTCTTCTGGCAACCTGATCCTCCTACATGCATAGGTAATAAAATGAAGTGTCAGTCTGTATAGACAGATCAGATTTCTTGTTCAACCAGTGGGTATAAAATGTTCATGCTGGAGTGATCCTGTTTGCAAAACCCAGTTAATTCATACTTGTGGTTACTGACAGCCTCATAATGTTAATGCTATTTTTTGATTTAATTTTCTCTCTATTCTATTTTTTAAACTTAATAAAAATATTAATGGACGAGTTGATTTGGATAAAAAAAAATTCTCTTTGAAATGGTCTCAGTAGAATGGTCTTCTATGTAATAATTTATTTACATTAAGTGGGGTTCATTATTTATTCTGCAAATTTTCTGAATTCTCTCATAGATTAAATACCCATCCTATGCAATCCCTAGGAAGCTAAATATATTTTTTCTGAAGCAGCATGCTTGTTGAGAATGGTAGATGCAGAGCGGAGGGTCCAAGTAACAATGCAGTTGAAAGAAATGAGATATTTCCATAACATCAGGACACAGTAGGAGATAATTCTTTGAAAAAAGTTTTGATTCTTGGTTCCACAGTCCTATATGGCATAAAGGTTTCTCTGAGGTTCTGGTCAGTAGCCTATTAATTGCAGGCCTACAAGTCTTGCTGAAAAGTATTTTAAGATCATCAGTATAACTCCTCTAAGATCAGAGATAACAAATATATCTGAAAAACTATGTGCTAAGTATAGTGAATCCTTAAAAATCTTTTTGGTTTTGTTGCTTATTAATTTATAAGTAAATTAAGTCTTACTTTAATGGTTCACAAGATTAGATTCAATGTGTTTTAATAGCACTGGAATAAGCATATTGGTTTTTTTCTTTCTGCAAGCCATTTTGGGAGAGGCTCTTTCTAAAACAGCATATTCCCCCAAAAGTCCCTCTGTTTCAGTATGATTCAGGATAGTTACATACTTTAGGTGATCCTGCTCTGGGAGGTTGGACTAAATGATCTTTTGAGGTCCTTTCCAACCCCTACCGTTTCGTGATTCTTTATGTAGAATGGTGTTTCCAATTCCATATCACCTATAATAAAAGTATTAAAATGTTTACTAAACATTAGAAATGAAAAATGTTTGCATATTTAAAATTCAAATAAAAATTTAAAAAAGACATCATGCACCTCGTGGTGTCATGCTCTTTTTCTAAATATCAGTTATAACCACAATGTATGTCTTCACAGTTTACTGGGGGAAAAACAAAACAAATCAAAACAAACACACCACCAACCCCCTCAAAAAAACCCTCAACAAAACAAACAACAAATCTCAACAACAACAACAACAAAACAAAACCACAAAAGAAAGACAGAAATCAAGAAGGAGAGTGCCTTTCTTTAAGAAGAAAATATATACTGTTATTCTTCCGCATATTCAAGATGACTTTGAAGGGGAAAGGAAATTAAAGTAATATTTACTGTAGACATGATGATATTAGAAAACATAGGTGCTCTTTCAAGTGATTATATGTCCTTTTAAAAAATGACCATAGAATTCGTATTTCAGTTTTCTGACTTACAGATGAAAAATTATTTACATTTAATAGCTATACTACTCAGTATTCCAAATATTGTGCCACTTCCATTCCTGATTGTTTAATGTTTTATGCTTTATTTGTACATTATATCTTTGGTCATGGTATCAGGCTGAATCATCAGCACACATAAGGAACAGGTGAAACATTTCTGGGAACAGTTACTTTTGATTAAAATATAAAATAAATAAAAATTAAGAACAAGAACAACAACAAAAACAACCAGACCCTAGATCAAAAATAATGACTAAAGGTCCAAAACTACATACAAAAAACCTGAGATACATAAATATACTAAAAGTTTCTATTAAAAAAAATAACATACAACAACCAACCAAATAAATAAATAATGGAGGGGAGAGGGGAAGTTTAGTTTGGTTTGTTTTAAATATACTGCAAGGGGAATGTATTCATTAATGGTTTTATTTTGGTTAGGAGCATGGGTTTCAAGTAAATTTTTTGTTCACGCTTCAGTTCATGATTTTTAATTTTGCAGTTTTTGAATTAAGTTATCTGCAAGTTGTGTCCTGTGAATGCATCTGAGGTACTCAGCAAACACTGCTGAGCATTCAGTCCATTAGAAAAGACTAGAAATGCCCTGAAAAAATATTTTAAAAGTTTGACACAGATTACTTACTTAGTACCTACTGATTCACACTACAAATGTGTTCTATCAATCTGTGTCACTTGGTACTGTACATGCAGCCCATGTTGACTACTGTACTTTTTAGTTAGACTCATATGTGATTATCATCTTTGGAAGTTGAATTCCTTATCTATTTAAAGGTAACGTTCAATTTATATTTTGGGGATTTTTGTTTGGGTTTTTTTTTGGGTAATAACTTTATTGAGTGAATCAAACTGTTTTGCATTTCACCTGTGGAATCAGCATCCTGAATCCTGCTACTGAGCTTTCCCAATTCTAATAAAGTCCTTCCAGTACATAAGAAATACCTTAGCTTGATAGAGATAGGAGTAATAATATACCGGACTTCCAATTAAACTTCATATTTTTATTCCTTTAGAAGAGTTTTTCTTGTGCTCTTTTTGTGTATGAAGAAAGCTCACTTTTTAAATGAAAATACAAAAATATTCGCTAACTGGAAGTGGGAAAGCTCTGGGGTTTTTTTAATATAGTTTTTTTTCTTTTTTTTTTTTTTTTTTGGTAAATGTGAAGTCAGTTTATTCCTATTTAACAGTTCATATATGCTTGTGAATTTAAGATGTGACCATGTTCCTATGACCATATTTCTATTTCTTTTTACATTGTGACAGCTGCATGTGGCGGAAACCTGACAGGCCCAGCAGGAGTTATTTTATCACCTAACTATCCACAGCCTTATCCTCCTGGGAAAGAATGTGACTGGAGAATAAAAGTAAACCCTGACTTTGTCATTGCCTTGATATTCAAAAGGTACCATTTCAAGATGAATGCCTCTGTTTAACGGGACTTTAAATGTCACATCTAAAATGGCATCATTTATCACTTCTTAAAATTTCTAATTGCATTCTCTGGCTAAATCCTGAATCATACAACTAATACATGCTATACCATTGCTTTCAAATAACGGAAAAGAAAATAATATAGTTATATGGCACTTGTGATATGAAATATGTGCCTTAACAATAAAACTTTCTGTGACCAATGAAAAAAAAATCTTTGAAAAACAATGTCAATTTGCAGAAATGCTTGGTTTAAGTTGTTGTAACTTATAGTAGAGACTTGAACTGTAGTGGAAACTGTCACTCAGTTCTTTAAGGTTTTTACTAAGATGGGAAAATACACTTTGCCTGCAGTGTATAGGTCTTATTCAAGAGATAAAAGACATCTAGATAATATTATTTCATATTTTTAAAAGTGTCATTTACGCAACATTCCATCATCAACCTATATTTGTTGCATGGATTTTTAACACAAATTGATGTTCAGGGTTATAGTCATATCCCCAATCAGGTCTATGTAATCGTCTGCTATATTTATGGATGCAAATGCATTTTTTTTCTTTTTTTTTGATGCTCTGTCCTAAGTGTGATTTTAAAGCTAAGAATGGTAACGTTGCAGTTGACTTCAGTGGGATAGCAATCAGGAGGAAGAGACTGTGAAAATTTTATTGTGCAGTAATTACACTCTTTAAAGAAAAATGCAATTAAAAAATTAATAAAACCACAAAAATCACCAAACCAAAATACACAACAGTATCTTTCATTGACTCATTGCTATATATTTCCTAATAAAATATTGATACACAAAAAATTAAGGAATCAAAGCCTAAGGTACTTGAAGTTATATAATCAAGAATATGACAATTCTATTCTTCAGGTATTTGATCAAATATCATTAAGGGGTGAGAATAGAACTCCACTAAATACACTCTTGAAAATGTCACATGGTACGATGCTGAGCAGCATATTTCTGTGGACTGCCTAAATAAACAGCTCAAATACTCCATTTCAAATAAGACAAAAGAAACTCAGTATTCAGGTTGGTTTGTTAACTGTATTTTAAGGAATGCAAGTATGAGCAATATAACAGAATTTGTGGTTTTTGCTATACTTCTGGTACATTTTCTTAACAATTGCAGTCCAGTAATACACACTGTACTGCCATATCTTTCCTGAATTTGATATTCTGTATTAGAAGTTCTTAAACTCTCCAGACAGAATTTTTCCTTAGAAATCTGAAATTAAAAATTATGCCATAGCTTCCTGCGTTTTTGTCACTATCTTTTACAAATTTATCTCATGTTGCAGAATATTCTTTGAAAATCATCCACACTCTTACTGATGGTATTATAGGTCCTTTTAAGTTGTAGATTGTTGGGCGTTTAATCTTGTAAATATTTTTAGGAAACTACAAATAAATTTTTAAAAAAAAGAAATATTGGAGTACAAATAAAGGAGGGGAAAACAAACACTATTGTCTATATACATGTGGGTGTCAAGCAGACAAAATGGAAAAGTTGACTACTTTTCTTTTTAAATGGATACTGTATTTTCAGTATAAATGGACCATGAGAGTAATATAAATTTATATTTAAAGAAAAAGTGCTGGTAACTTTGTACCAAACAAGTATATTGAGACATTTTTACAAATATATTTAATGTTAGAACACAAATAACTTAATGCACTATCACAATCCTCTAATATATACTAAATGTCCATGCTGAAATAACACCATCCCTGCAATCCTTTCAATAAAGTTAAATTTTTAGAATAGCACAGGATAGGATAGAATAGAGTAGGACAGAATAGAATAGTAGAGTTGGAATGAATCTAAAATGATCATCTAGTCCAACTTCCAATGCTGGAAAACAGTAAAGCATGTTATTAAAGAGTACTGTCCAAATGCTGCACTGACAGGTTTCAGGCATCAGCCACCTCACTAGGAAGCCTGTCCCAGTGCTTCATTGCCCAGGTGCAGGAGCTGGTATTGAGACTTGTTAAATTTTGTGCAATTAATCATTGTCCAATGCACCAGTCTATCTAGATACCTCATCCCACAGTTGGAGAACTTATCCAAAAGGTTGTTGTGAGGGACAGAATCAAAAGGCCTTAACAGGCTACTACAGGCTAACTACAGCTACTGCCTTCCCTTATCATAGAAGGATATCACATTAGTTAAACATGATTTTCCTGTTATGAACCCATTTGGACTGTGCCTGATGGTTCCATTATTCTTTAAATGCCTTTCAATAGTAGATAATATACTCTTCTCCATATTTTTTTTCCAGGAACTGAGGTTAGCATAACAAGTCTGTAGTTCCCTGGGTCTTCCCTCACATCCTTTATGTAGATAGGAGTAACGTTGTCTAGCTTCCAGTCAGCAGGGACCTCACCAGACCTTTTATAGATGACTGAGAAGGGCCATGTTTCCTTGAGATATGCAGATACTACTTTCTCAATATACCATTTTCTGTTCATTTTATCTAAAATTTTTCATTTTTAGATAGTACGCTACAGCTAAGGCCTGTACTATTTTCAAGTAACTGGCTTTGAGAAGGCAGCAGTGTCTGCACAGGATGAAAATGTGGGCTGAGAATAGAGAGATAGAATATATTTTGTCAAATTTGTGTTGATTTGAAAAGGTTGTGTCGAACAGTACTGACACAATGAAAAGAAAGACAGCTGACCACCATATTTGCTAAAAAGCCAAATATTTATTTGTTTTGTTTGCAAAGATAATTAGAAAGAAAAAAAAATCCTATCACTCGCCTGCTTTTTTAATTGTAGTTTCACATTTCTTGTATTTTCTTCTTTGTTCTTAGCGTATCCTTTTATCTAGCTTGCTCTAAGTTTCTTAGATAAGTGCTTGTGGTTTTATCTGTATGTTGTCTCAAAACTCGCTTCATTTGAATTCCTCTGAAAGACATGCCATTCATATTATCTTCATAATTACTTTGTATAAACGTACGTCATCAAATATGGCACAGCATATGATAATTTAGTGAGAATAATAATTCACTTGATCATGATTCTGTGATATAATTTGGATATGAATAAAGGCAAGTTCCAGGATAGCGGTCTGTCTATTTGCAAACACCTGGTTTCTAAAATGGTGAATTTATGTTTGTAATGGGTGGATTTAATATCATCCAGTTTAGCCAGCTAAAAGCTGTAACTTTAAGCTAGTTGTCTGGATCATTCCTGTGATGATTAGTAAGGAGCAGCTTTTCTGCATCAAACAATTCATTCCATCTTGAGAAAGGTATTCAAGATTTTAAGGTTTTTAAGATGTTTAAAACCATAGACAGAGCCTGCATGATGGCCTAACAGTAGGTCTTTTGGAAAGCTGAATGTATTCACACCAATGGTAAAGAAAATTCCATTGAGAGTTAGTAAATTTTCACTGTGAATCCTATTTTAAAATACTATTAAAATACTTGTATTTCTGGATAAGAAAATGTGTTAGGCAGAAGATTGGCAGCCACAGTCACAGTAACGTTTATATCATGAAAAAGAAATGAACACTTAATTGTCTTTTTCCTTTATTTTCAGTTTCAATATGGAACCCAGTTATGATTTTCTACATATTTATGAAGGAGAAGATTCCAACAGTCCTCTAATTGGCAGTTTTCAAGGCTCACAGGCTCCTGAAAGAATAGAGAGCAGTGGTAACAGTCTGTTTCTGGCTTTTCGCAGTGATGCTTCTGTTGGAATGTCAGGATTTGCCATTGACTATAAAGGTATAGTTCTCACCATAATCTATAGAAACATAAAGGGAAAGAAATATTATTTAGCATTTATTGAAGCTCAGAGTGGTTTACTTCTAGATGTGCTCGTACTGAACTGCCAAATACCTCTTTGCATCGATGTAATTTTTAAAACTATTTTCTGTAAATGTGTGGAGGAGCACAGAAATCCTCTTTCATGAACTTTCACATTACTTACACATATTTTCATCTTCCAGGGGAAAAAAAATTAGTAGGAATAGAAGATTCACATCAAAAGGAGCATTTGAAAAAGAATTGTAGAATACTGGAATTCTCTTGCTCAATTAGAATAAATGACTGCTGATGCTTCCTTGGTGATACATACCAATATATTTTCCCTTCCACTTTTGTTTTGAATCTACATATATATTTTTTAAAAATTCCTGTAGGACAATATTTGCATTTTTTGGGTGGGTACCTATTACTAGACAGAGAATGGGTTACGACTATTTGTTAAAGACACACACTTTAAATACTGTTTTCTTTTCTAGTCACATATTCTACCACTGGTTTGATTATCATCTCTGCTGAGGTTTATCAAGCTGATTTTCATCAGCAGAGGTGTTGCTTCAGTTTCTTGTTCTTGACAATAATAGACGCAAAACACAGTAATGTTCATGTCAAAAATGAAGGGACAAAAGTATCTAAATAATATAGAAATAACCTACACATGAAATACATGGAGGTTAATATGAACTATTAAATAATTTTTATGTTTAGTCTTCATTTTTTATCTAGCATCATGCATTATTTTCCACATTGGTAAGGGTTTTCTTCCCCAAGTAATTGTCATATTGCCATAGATGAAATCCTAGTCTGTTTTTCCTATCTAGACTTTAAACAAAATATAAATAAAATGGGAAAACAGTTTGTTCCAGAAAGTCTTGTTGGCCTACAAGGCAAGAAAATGACAAGTTAAACTAAAGGAGATAAAGAGATAAAGATGCCTATTGAAAATGTACATACAGCTTTTCACTGTGTGTATATTTTCTGTTCTCAGCGTAGTCTGATATGTGTGCCTCTAAAGTTAAATGAAATAATAAAAAATTAAAGTATGACTTATAAGAGCAGAACAGTATATTTTTAAAAGTTACTATATTCATAGGCATTATATACTTAATGAAAAAACATTATATATGCTTTTGCCTAATATTTCAATATTTTATGAAGTACATTATTAAATATTTTATATAAAATGTATTACTCTACATTTCTGATCATGGGCATCTAGTTTGTTTTTCTGGTAATATTCCTTGAGTATTTCATTAAGATACGTGCTTTGCTAATATTTAATAAGGGAAGGAGGCATGCTGTAAACTTTGACTATGAATTTGATTGCAGAAATTTTAATAAAAAATCTTTGCCTCCTATAATGAACTTTATTTTTATTGTTCATGTCTTTGCCTCCTAGACAGTTCACATATTTAGGAAAACATTGTTTATAGAAGTAATATTACACTGTATTTTCATAGATTTTAAAGGGACTGAGTTGTGTTTGAACTTTTTGTAGGAAAAAGTATTACATAGTTATCAACAGTATAGTAATACTATTTTTTTCATTTATTTAGTTATAAAGAATGGTTTATGTCTAAATCCTTCCTTTTTGAAGATCATCTCATTCATATTCTTGAAACAAAGTAATTTCTAATATGAATTATTTTTCCTGTTCCATTTCTTAATATTTTAACTTTCCAAAGATGATGATGAATGAAATCCTAGTCTTGTTAAAATCAATGTCTAGACTCACACAGAAGTAAAGATTTTTAACCTCTCAGCTCATGCCAGAAGATGTGTTGCGCTTATTTTATCAGCTTTGAAGATACAGTTATTATTAGATCTTCTTAAATATGAAGCATAAAGGAAAAATATATTTTTACTGTTTAAATTATTCCACAGCATGGCAACTTTCTAACCATATAAGTAAGTACTGAGCATGCTACTTGGTCAAAAAAAACATAATAGTGTTAAGTAGTTAGTTTTAGAAATTATAGTTTTTCTTCTACAGTACTAAACTCCACTGGAGTCATTCAGCTTTTGGAAAGTTCTACTAATAAAAGGTAGGATGGAAATGTTGTCGACTTCATCATCTCAGTATAATTTCCTCAGATTTAAAAAAATCTAATGCAAATATCCATGATCTTATAGTAAGCATAGAGAAACAAGAAAAATATTTTAATAAACTGTTGAAAAATGTAAACTGGAAAAAACCCCACTGATTATTGCTCAATTTTATTTTATTATTTATAATTGAATGTGTATATAGATTTACTTTAATTCATTTAAACAGAAAAGCCACGGGAAGCTTGTTTCGATCCTGGAAACATCATGAATGGAACAAGAATCGGAACAGACTTTAAGCTTGGCTCAACTATTACTTACCAATGTGATTCTGGTTATAAAATTATTGATCCTTCAACTATAACATGTGTAATTGGTGCAGATGGAAAGCCAGCATGGAACAGAGCACTGCCATCTTGTAATGGTATGTACTGTTTTCTTACCACTTCCCTTGTCCCCACAGTGAATTCTGAGTTTCTCGGTCCCTGAGGCTATTTATACTATTCCTATGTGTATAGTTTGTATAAAAAAACCCCTGAAATTAAAAAAATCAAAATTATGTTGATGCAAGTTTTGAACAACAGCTTATCCATTAATGTATTTTTAAAATATTATAAAATATATTTAAACTCTGAAACCAACACATATTTTTATGTTCATAATAATAATATAATATGTAAGTTTACAGGGTTTCCCCTTTACATCAATTTTAGCATGAGGCTTTGTGATCTTATGAGAATACATCTAAAATAAATACTAAATATGAAATATTACTGGTCTATCCACTGTTTCGTTGTATTCTCTTTATTTTATCTTTTTCCAATTTATTCTTTATTAATCTGCGAGAAGGGGCAGTCCTTCCAACAAAATAGACCTTCTGTGTATGACTGAATAGGGATTTATCTGTGCTCCCACATAGTCTCAAGATGTATTGTTTTCAGGTATTACCTTCCTAGTGATAGCAATTTAGAACTGCATTTTAAAAGGATGTAGCAGCTTATACTATGCATATACTGTTTTAATTGTGCTGAGAGGAAGGACTGGGGATTGGAAATAGGTTAAGTTGGTAAACTTAAGTTGTTAGACTATTTCCAGGCATTATTTTGGTCCAGACTTTATAGCAGTCATAAAGTTCCTTAGTCGCAGTGCAGAATATCCACAGAATTATGTATGATGCCAATTTAAGGAAAAATAGGGAGATTGTAGAACCACTCTGTAAATGAAACCTGCAATTTACTAATGAAACAGAGAACCCAGAATAATGCCAAAGTATGCAACATTTATTTTTAAGCCATTCAGATTAGAGCAACAGGTCAATAGCTGCATGCTAAACAGATTTGCACACAAAAAATGAAATTATTCTAGACATGGTTTTATTACTTATAATATTGCTACATACCTATCATTATTATATATGCTTACTTTTCTACACACCTGTTATTCCTCTTATTATTTTTGTTGCTGTTACTATTATTTTTCATTTGAATTACAGGGTATTAAAGTATTGATTTGTGTGTATTTTAATTTAATACAGGCAAATGTGACCCTGAGAACCCAGGCAGCTCTTAATTGTCCTGACCAGCTTCAGCTGGGATTTTCACTTACAACCCCTGCCCAAGGACTGAGGAGATGTATTTAAACTCAGCCTTGGGCTTCGCTTCCTTTCTGAATTATGCTATATGTACTTGTTTAAAGTTGTGACTGCCTCCTGGATGGTCCTCAAACCTACCCCATCATTAGCTTATATCCACTTTATCATCAATGAAGTTGGAAGGACCTCTGGAGATCACCTACTCCAAGCTACTTGCTCAAGCAGCATCACCTAGAACAGATTGTCCAGGGTGGAGGCTCCACAAGCTTTCTGGGCAACCTGTGCCAGTGTTTTACTACCTTCACAGTTTTCTTGTGTTAGGATGGAACACCATGTGTTTAAATTTATCATTGCCTCTTGTTCTATGAGTGAACAAGAGTCTGGCTCCTCCCTTTTTTTTCATTTCCTCCCATCATTTCCTCCACATTGATAAGATCCCCCCCCAAGCCGTTTAATTCCTAGGCTGAACAGTCTGAGCTTTCTCAGCATGAATTAATACAAAAGATGTGCCAGTGTATTAATCCCCTTTGTTGCACTACAGGGGACACATTCCACAAAGCCCATTTATTTCTTGTACCAGGGAGCCCAGAACTGGACACAGCACACGAGATGTAGCCTCACCACTGCTGAGTAGACAGGAAGGATCAACTCCCTTGTTATTTTGGCAAATGATCTTCCTAATACTTATCTCAGGAGGCTGCTGGCCACCTTTACTGTATAGGCACATGTTGAGCTTGGGGATGTAAGCAACCTGCTATGTGGTACTCAGCTGTTGGCTGGGGCAAAACCATAACAAATTTGAGGAACATCCAATAATTAATAATTAAAAGCCTAAAATTTTACAGTAGATTATTTTTCAATATAAATCATTTAGTACTTTCTTGAAAATAATATATATAACTTGCTTTTGATTTGTTAACATTCTATATTTATACAATACAAATGCTGTAACAAGGGATAGAGAATAAATTAGCTATAGTTCTGAAACATCATTTTAATTTTCTTCCTCAATAATTATAATACTTATTCCAAGGTGGCAATTAATGCAATATTGGGATGTTTATGATGCCTATTCTAAAAAACACTAAGTGTATAAAGAAGCAGAAATTACTAACTGAAAGACTGGGTAGCTTGACACTGTTATTTCTGAGTAAAACTAAACTAGAATACATGCTTATGGAGGATTTTAAAGTATGGCTTACACGGCTACTACATTTGTGAATTTAGTGTGGAGTAAACCATAAATACGTGTCTGTTTATACTCATTTGTAGAATCTTAGATAACTCTTTAGTAAAATACACTTGATTTATGAGAAGGACAAAAGTCTCAGATTTTGGGTTACAATGGAACCACACATTACTGAGAACTTCATGAGCTCTTTGAATCCCTGTAAGTCTTATTTTACCATATTGCTGTAATGGTGGCCCTGCCAAAAAGTAGAATGAAGAATCCTCCATTTGATCACAAGGCATGATTTTAAATAAAATTGAGACAGTAATAATTTAAAGTAAAAGAATAATGAGGAGAAAGTGTAAAGAAAATAAATTATTTTATATTTAAATACAGATATGAAATACAGGCCATTATATTTAAAAAGTATCTATACAAAATTTTAAAGGGTAGGATTTGTATAGGAGGCCAGAACGAAAATACATTCAGGGTCACCTTTGCTGTCACATAAAGCCCTCTTGTAATGTGTATCTTAACCAATCAAAACTGAAAATATCAAACAAAACACTCATAATGCAAGTTTAACACAATGTTCTGAGTTTGTATTTATTTCTTTGTAGTGGTAGCTAATTCCCCCTTTTTGAACTTCTTTAATATTGGACAAAAAACAGTTAGAAATTTTGAAGCATGAAAAATTGAAAAGAAGCTAAAATGAGTGCTGTACAGGAAATCCTAAGAATCTCTGAAAATAAGGCACTTAGTTCTTTAAGTCAATTACTCCAATTAATTGAATTAATTCAACTCTATTTCATTGTGGTGTGTTTTTTATTGTTTTTTTTTTAAGGTTACCTTTTGCAGTCAGACATGATGAAAATAAATTTTGTATTTATCTATGTAACAGTTGGAAACTGCCCATAGCTATATTCTAAAACACTAATTGAATGTCTCAGGCATACTGTTTTTATTATTAATTTCACAGTCTTTAATGAAGTTATTAAAATACATCCTCTGAAAATGTAGTTTTTGCTCAGTAAAACAAACATCACTTATGGTCAAAATTGAGCCCTCTGTGTAGGATATGTTTGACTGCCACAGCACAGCACTGATAAATTTTACAGCCTTAACCTACAAGAGAACTTTCCTTGCATCTTTTTTAGCCTAAGCACTCCCAGGGCTTTCTTTACAGAATGGATATACTACATTTTTTTTTATCATAAATATCATCAAAATATTATAAAAAGGAAAGGAAAATATATTTCAGAAGGTAACATCTTTACAGCTCCTCAAGTTTGGAATTTGTATCAAATTTAGCAGGAGTCATGTATTCTCATTCGAGTGATCTGTTCATGACTTGAGAATTCATCTAATAAATTCTAGTAATTAGAAGATAGACATTGTGGCTTAGTTTCTGGTATTCTCAAAGCAAAGAGAGAAAAAAATATAAAGGTTTTAAATTCATGGCATGAACTGATTCGCTGTGATATTTGAGTTTCACCTCAGCCACATAATCCTATTCAGCATACTAATAGATAAAACTTCACGTCTTCTATCATTACTTTGGATTTTTGAATAATTCATATAAGCAGCTAAGAGAAGACACAGATTTGTAGTATTAATTGCTGCCTGCATAAGGATATAAAGTTGTAGAGGTATTTCAAGTGTGATTTTAAAACCCAGTTGCTGTCAGGGAGCAGAAAGAGCAGGTCCGCTCCATGAGGCCAGATGAGAAAGCAGGAGCTGTGGCTGCCTGAGGATATGGGCTCCTCACCATAAGAAGGACATGGAGGTCCTTGAACAAGTCCAGAGAAGGTCAGCCAGGCTGGTAAAGGGGCTGGGGGGCAAATCCTGTGAGGAGCGGCTGAGGGAGCTGGGGCTGTTTAGCCTAGAGAAGAGGAGGCTGAGGGGAGACCTTATCACCACCTACAACTACCTGAAGGGAGGTTATAGAGAGATAGGTGATGGTCTCTTCAGCCAGGTGACAGGTGATAGGACAAGGGGGAATGGCATGAAGCTGTGCCAGGGCAGGTTTAGATTGGAGGTTAGAAAAAAAGTTTTTACTGAAAGAGTTGTTGGGTCCTGGACCAGGCTGCCCAGGGAGGTGGTTAAGGTACTTAGGGATATGGTTTAGCTTAGGATGGGAATGGCTGGACTTGATGATCTTAAATGTCTTTTGCAACCTTGTGATTCTGTGATGTGCTGTGCCCTCACTCAGGCCACAATCCCAAAGTATGTGAGCTGGGTCAGCAGACCTGGGCGCTGGTAATAAGGTCCTTTTGTATCCCCAGACCAATGAGCTTGTCCACCTGAACCCCAGGGTCTTCTCTTTAGAGCTGCTTTCCAGGCAGCTGTTAAAATATAATCTGCTATATGTAAAATTCACAGTGAGGAGTAATATTGGTTTACTTTGCCTCTTGTAGTAGAAAGTAATTATTAGAATTTGCAATTATCTTTTCCTTGCTTAAACCCAAAAGTTTTACGTAATTTAATTTCTCTATTTATTTATTTTAAATATGTTTTCTTTATTGGCTTCTTAGGTTAAATAGCACTGTACAACAATATTTTCTTCTTGTAAAAACTGTATTTTTAGTAGTGTTTGAAATCATTTGACAGAAAAACAAAAGAGCACTGGATTGCATGTAACTAATGTAATTATTGTAGGACATTTTGACCAAGATTTTGACATGAATCCAAGCCTTTCTGTTAGTTCTCAAAATCTGACATGAGTGACAGGAAAACTTTGTTTTGAATGGGTAGAGATATATTTATTCAATATCCAACACATGGAGATATTTTAACTTAAATATAGCAACTCCTTATGTTTATTACTTCTGCAAAAGCATATATCCCTTTCATCTACTCTCTGCTTTAGCTTTTCCTGAGAAATCCCCTAGATGCAGATTTCCTATGATGTACTGCTTTCACTTGTAATTGTTAAATCCAGCAGTCCCTTAGCATGCCACATTTATGGCCCACATATGCAAGGAACATACCATATATGTCTGACTAGTCTTGAAGGTTGGGTTGCCACTGTCCTTGAATATCCCTTCTAGATTCTGTAGCTGTAAAAAGTTTCTCTTACTCTTTCTGTTCTGTTTTATATACATAGGAACCCAAAGATTTTGTTCATGTGTAATCTATAAGCTCTTGTATTTATCATTTAGGAAGTTATAAAAAGCCAGGAAATTCAAGCATACATTCACAAAGCAGAATTCAAGACATTCTGTGCAGAGTATTGTTAGCATCTATGTATTCCTCTGAAACCCTAGACAACTGTGTTGTGACATTTAATTATGCAGCACCAAATTTTTTTCTCAGTTTTTTGGTGGGTTTTTTGGCAGGGTTTTGGGAGTTCTTTTTTTTTGGGGGGGCAGGGTTTGTTGGTGTGTTTTGTTTGTTTGTTTGTTTTTAGAAGGATACATAGATAACTATATTTAGCTGTAAAAAGTTTCTCTTACTCTTTCTGTTCTGTTTTATATACATAGGAACCCAAAGATTTTGTTCATGTGTAATCTATAAGCTCTTGTATTTATCATTTAGGAAGTTATAAAAAGCCAGGAAATTCAAGCATACATTCACAAAGCAGAATTCAAGACATTCTGTGCAGAGTATTGTTAGCATCTATGTATTCCTCTGAAACCCTAGACAACTGTGTTGTGACATTTAATTATGCAGCACCAATTTTTTTTCTCAGTTTTTTGGTGGGTTTTTTGGCAGGGTTTTGGGAGTTCTTTTTTTTTGGGGGGGCAGGGTTTGTTGGTGTGTTTTGTTTGTTTTTAGGAGGATACATAGATAACTATATTTAGGCATATCAAATCTAAAAAACCACCAAAATTTTGTTTCCAGTTTCTTTCAACTAAATCATTTATACTTCCAGTCCTGTATTAGTACTTGTAGTCAATTAAAACCACTAAACTTTGTAATCTTTGGGTTTTTCATTTTCAGACTGAATCAATACAGACAACTGTAATTAATGTAGCGTATTTCTTTCTGTTTTGCTTCCAGCACCATGTGGAGGACAGTATACTGGATCAGAGGGAGTTGTTTTATCACCAAATTATCCTCATAATTACACTGCTGGACAGACTTGCCATTATTCAATAACTGTACCAAAAGAATTTGGTAAGATGCGTGGTTTTTATACAGAATCTGCATATAATGTAATGATTTATTTGTTAATAAATTTTAAATTACAGCTGTAGTACAAATTAAGTGTAGTGATATGTCAAAACCAGTAACACATTGATATTTTTAGTAATGATAGTTTTAATATTCTTTCTGATAAGTACTAATAAAAAGTTTTAAAATAGCTAAATCAGTAAGTTTAAAACATCTTCTTCCGATTAAAGCAACTAATCATGTGTGACAATAGATGCTTTCTAATAGTTGTTAACATTGGTAATGAAATTTTGGTTAAAAGCTCTCCTTTTTAGATGTTCCATTTTCTCACTTTCAGAGCTACTTGTTTGACTGGAGAGCACAATTTTGGACAAGGGCTGATTTAAATTTTTATTAAACAAAAAAATAATTAAAAGCACATCAGATTCTTACTACTTATGTTTAACACAGCTGTTTGTCATGGTATACAATAAAGCAACTTGGAAAGAATTCATACAGGAATTCATTGATAACTGAGACAAGCAAAACTATGCCATGAAATTTGTTTTTAAAGACTAGTCTCTCGTTTTATCTTCTCTCTTTTTATTTTTTCCTCTTTGTTTCTTTTTTAATGTAGTTGTGTTTGGACAATTTGCGTATTTTCAGACAGCTTTGAATGATGTGGCAGAATTATTTGATGGAGAAAACTCTCAGGCTAGACTTCTTAGTTCACTGTCTGGATCCCACTCAGGTACGTGGAAGAGTAATAGGTATACATTACTTATACATCTCAGTATAGGATCAAATAAATCAGGATAATTTTATTAATTTTATTTAGAAATATAATAATAAAGTCACTAGAACAGGTTCTGAAGGGAAATGGAAGATCTTTCTAAATTTCTGAATCAAGACACTGTTCTGCAACATATGGTGTAGGCAAGAAGTCAACACTGGTGTGAGGGCAGAAAAAATGTAATGCTTTTCCTTTCACAAGAGTAAGTAGATACAACTTCCCTACAAGTAACCTGCTGAATTCACTTTTCAACATCAATTCCACCACCTCTTATTTCCAGGCTTCTTCCTTCAGCCTTGCAACTGAAGGAAGAAGCCTGGGCTCCTCACCATAAGAAGGACAAGGAGGTCCTAGAGCGAGTCCAGAGAAGGGCAACCAGGCTGGTGAACGGGCTGGAGGGCAAATCCTGTGAGGAGCGGCTGAGGGAGCTGGGGCTGTTTACCCTAGAGAAGAGGAGGCTGAGGGGAGACCTTATCACCACCTACAACTACCTGAAGGGAGGTTGTAGAGAGGTAGGTGATGGTCTCTTCAGCCAGGTGACAGGTGATAGGACAAGGGGGAATGGCATGAAGCTGTGCCAGGGCAGGTTTAGATTGGATGTTAGGAAAAAATTTTTTACTGAAAGAGTTGTGAGGGCCTGGAACAGGCTGCCCAGGGAGGGGGCTGAGTCACCTTCCCTGGATGTGTTCAAAAAGAGGGTAGATGAGGTACTTAGGGTTATGTTTTAGTTTAGTATGAGAATGGTTGGACTTGATGATCTTCAAAGATCTTTTCCAACTTTGTGATTCTGTGATTCTAATGGAATTCTCAGATCTTCAGGAGGGCAGATCAGGTGGTACAATTGTATTCTCTGCCCCTAAACTCTGTGAATTACGCCTCTACTTTTTCTGAAAGTCTAATTTAAACACAAATTACATGTATTCACAAAATGCATTTATCTGTATGCAAACATGTATTTAGACTAAAAGCAGGCCAGCTGTTGCATTCAGGTGACCGTAGCAAAATGTTGACCCTGTGAAATCATAATTAAACTTACATGGAATTCAGCATAGCCAGAATTTCCAGTGTATGCATATATAATGACTATGTTCATCTCAAGTGGATAATATACAAATATATGTCTGCAACTATGAATGTGTTTTGCTATACACATGTATTTAGGAGACTATATGTGAGCTTAAGATTTTTGCAATCCAGACCTTTTCATCAATTCTTGTTTTTCACTTTGAATGATTAGAGAAATATTTGATATTGAAAGAATGTCATATATATTTGATTTATAGAAAACATTTTATTATTTGAAAAATTGAAGTAATCTTTTTTTATCTGGTGAGTCCTAGCTATTTGAGTCATAATAAGAGTTCAAAAATTAATTTTTAATATCTGTTGAATTACTTGCAAAGGTTCAGCAGTAAAACATTTGTTTAAATTTAAGAGACAGTTCATATACAGACACAGTTCTACAGCATAAAAAGGATATAAAAAAAGCTGAAACTAATGTCTGTTATCATAGTAGGCATTTGAAAATATTGCAGGGAATTTAATGTTGTAATCTTACTTATTATTTGTGACGTGTCTGATTTACACTGGTTTAGGATAAGGTTCTGTTACATATCACTAGTTACAATAATAGAAAACAAATCTAAGGGAAAGAATTATAAATCCTATTAATGCAGTTACCTGAGACATTTTAAATTAGTGTATTATGATTAATTTCAGTCTAATTCAGTTGATACTATCCATTGAGAATAAATCTAGTTGTCATATGATGTGGCATCCTTGCAGTGTAAAAGCACTGTAATTTTGTCTGTAGTGATTCATTACTGAACTTCTATCACGACTGTAGATATATACCTCAGGAAGAGGAATAAAGTATATTTAACATCTTTATTAATCCTCAAGTCAATATATAAAATTTGAGTTAGAAAGTCATATTAGAATGTTAATAATGCAATATAGTTCATGTATGACTATGTATTTTATTGAAGTAACTACATAAAATGAGTCATAGATCTGTTCTAATTTCAGTTTTAGTTTTGAAATGGTAAGCATCACATGAAGATCCCCTGTGACATTTTTCAAATACTTTTAATTGTTTAATGTGTTTTGCAAAGCAAGGTAAAGCTGTCAGTCACAGAAAAAAGTTAACCAAAAATTTGGCCCCAAATGACAGTAGGGTTCCCCAGACAGGTAGTTTATTGGAGCTCTAGTTCCAACAGCTGCACTAAATGTCAGGAAGTTTATATTGTTGAATCATGAAGTCTTTTTATTCTGACAAGTTTTCAAACCTCCAATGGCAAATTTTATTTTATACACTGTTATTTGTGTTTTCTTTAACAGTAGAGAAAAATGTAAAACCATGTATTTTAGCAGTGTACTTTATTACATACTGAAGAATTCTGGGTTTTTTTCTGTTTTCTTATTTAATTATTTTCTGTTTTAATTTGTAGGAGAGACATTGCCTTTGGCTACATCTAATCAAATTCTTCTGCGATTCAGTGCTAAGAGTGGGGCATCAGCCAGGGGGTTCCACTTTGTTTACCAAGGTAAACATGTCTTCTTTTGGTGGAAGACACTGGTGCCATTCTCTCACCATCTATTATTTTGAATTCTTCTTAGTTCTTAAAGTATTTATTTAAATATGAGTGTGGTCTTAACATTTTTTCCAGCAGTCAGGGACTTCTGATGGTAGACTGGCTTTATAGCAGCAGCTGTCTCTGGTGAATCTTACCAGGCCCCATGGATTTAACATATCCACCTCTCTCAGTAGTCTGTAATCATCAACATACCCATATATGTTTTGAATTTCCCATTGTAATTAGCATACCTGTAGACTCTTTTCACCTAATTTCCTTTGCTAGTTTTAGCTCCAGCTGGAATGGGCATTTCCTGATTTTTTGTTTCTAAGTAGCTGAATAATGCTGTCATACTCCTGGCTTATTATCTCTAGCCTTGCAGGCTTTCTGCCAAAATTCCCAGTTTTCCCTCACAATGGGATAATTTGTTCCAAGGCTGTCAAATCTCTCTAAAAAATTTCACCTTTATGCCTCTCCTACGTACCAACTTAATGAAAATGGCAAAGTCTGCTCAGCTTAATTAAACCTTCTGCCTGCTCCTGAAATTCATCATCGTGTGGTCCCTGTACCTAAACTGGCATCTATAGCCATATGCACAAACAGTTCTCCTCTGTTGGTGAACAGCAGGGCATGTTGTAACTACTGAATTTAGTTATCTGATAAAAATATCTATTAAATCTAGCCAGTGTTTTACTTGACTACAATGAGTAGAGCCAAGACCAGAGAACTTGTTTTCTAGACACAGTGACTGTTTCACCCTGAGATAAAAGAGCAAACATGCCACGGGGTAGCATTTGGAATAGGCACTGCAAATCCACCCATAAATGATTGCTGCATTTTTAGAATTCAATAAATCAGTAAAAATAAAATCAGTGGATTTGTTACACAATAGAATCATTCCAACAATTTCTGATTTATATTAAGAAATTATAATGACACAGAAAGTGGATCTTGTGGCTCTGGTGAAAAATATCCAGTCACCCAAAACAGATACTAAAAAAAAAAGAAAAAAAAAAAAAGGAAGATTTTATACCCTTATACTTGTATATTAATATTTATTTTTTACTTAATTTTGTCCCAACCAATTACAGCCACAATATGAAATAGTGAACATTTTGTAAAAGAAATGATAGAAAAATATATTTTGGCAATATATTTTCGACATGAAGAAAAAGAAAAATCAATAAAATCTTTTCAAGTACTTATGAAAATTCTGGATATGTATAGGCAGTATAATGTGGTCAAAACAATATAGCTTTGCTTCAACATGTTTTTACAACCCAGTTTCAGAGTTATTTTGACTGAAGTTAGCTTAGATTCTGCCTCACACAGTATTCCTTGGTGTACTACTATAAAGAGAGGATAAAAGCACCTAAGACACTTCTGAACTTACCTCATGAGTATCTGTAGCTCAGCTCAAGGTTTTGGGGGGTTTAGTTTGAGGAATCGTATCGGTATTGATCAGTATTCCCAGTTGATGTTTCAAGAGTTTTTGTTCAGACTGCTAAGAAATTCTATCTTCTTGGAGAGCTTGGAGGGAAAATTGATATGGCAGAGACCATGAAGCTGTTTCAGTATCGAAGGGTGGATGGCAGATGTAAGATTTGCAACTGAATCTGAAGAGTCATTATGCGCACGCCTGCACATGGCAGTTGAAATTCAAGAAGGAGATAGCATGCCCAAGTCTGTTAGCTAGGCAGCCTAGTACACTAAGTTGATCCCTGTGCCTGCAGTCCAATGACACCTGGAGCAGGGCTTACAGCTCTGTTGCCTGTACAGGCAACTAATACAGCCCCAAAGGGGCTTCTGGGCACTTTGCGAGATGTATTGCATGCACTTCCAATAAGCTTAGTAAGACAGACATTGAACACTGTGGTTTGTTATATACTAGTTTTTTGGCTTTAAAAAGCTTGAAAAAGTATAAAAGTAGTTTGGGGTGGTTTTAAATAATGTTATCAAGGTTAATTTTTTAAACAAAAGAATTTTTGGAGCACAGTCATAGTTTGACACATCAGGTGAAAGGAAATGGCTGTCTCCTTATTTCTGTAGTTGTAAGGGGCTTGTTGGGACTGTTCAAACTCCTTCTGGATGGTGTTTTTAAGCTGCCTTACTTCTGTGTTTATAGAAAGATATTACCATGGCTACACACTCTACTTTGACATAGCTCAGGATATCAGTACCTACCCTTTTTACACATCAAAAGCATCACTTAAATTTAAATTTATCATACACAATTAATTGAAAAAGAGGGGGAAATACAAAGTTCTAGTATTAGAAAACAGCTTTCAGCATTTTACTTCCTATCAGTACACATTATTCTACTTGGTTTTCACATGCCTAAAGTGTTCTGTTATTTTTTGCTGCTTTTAAGGAATTCATAGTGATACAAAACTTTGATTCTATTAGCTTTATGTGTATACATGTGCACATATATTCCGTTGAACAGTAAGTCTCCAGGTGAGCACAATGATGTGTCTCATTTCAGTCATTTATTTAGACTACACTTATTTTTAGTAACTGTAAGAAGCATTTTAACAAATGAGAAATGTTCTCTGCAGCAGCAGAAAATGAGTCACTTTATTTGTCTGAGGAGAATCATGAAGCTATTTGAAAATCAGGATTTTCAAATATGTCTTAAGAGCTTTATCTAATACATGTATGTATACATATATTGGTGAATGAGTTAGTGGTATTTAATAAGCTCTATCATTCTGAGATTTTTCTCTCTACATTTGAAGCATGTGATGATATTTCCAACGACCGCCTGCTTGCTAGCCTTTTAAATACTCCAGAGAATAACATCCATTCGCACACTGAACACAGTAATCTGGTCTGCAAAGTCAATCATTTTATTTATTGCCCTCTATTCCAGGCTGACCTTCTTCTCTGTTCACTTTTCCACTGGGCTGATTTCAATTTTGTTTCACAGTTGTATGAAACATTTACTAAAAGATGGAGGATAATTACTGTAGAAAATGGAATGTCTCTGTGATACAGTTTGAGAAGTCTAGGTTGCCTGTGCTATAGGCAAAAGCTGGAAGGCCAGAGGGAAAAAAGTTATTGCTTGTATTATTTCACATTCTGGTTTGAGCAAGCAATGGATAAGGTTTGTAGCTTTTGATTCAGACTTAATGGCTTTTGCAATGCCACTTTCTCAAAAACTTCTTTTTAGCTGCGTATGTTATCTGTGCCTTCATTTATTTTTCTCAGATGACCACATTTCCTTCTGTTTCATACAATAGGCAAAAGGTATCTGTAATATCAGACTGAATGAATATCCAGCCTTTCAGAACATTAGGGTCAGGTGTGCTGAAATATGCTAGGAACAATCACATTTAAGAAGATTGGGGATTCTATTTTTTCAGGTTTATCTTATGCTTGTTTCCCTGCTATCATATCACCTAAGAAACAATAGCACATATTTTTATATAGCAGAGACTGCAGCAATACAAAGAGTTCTTTCCCTAAAAAGCAAAGTAACCACCTTTCTACCACCCCAAAATGTGTGGGGTTCTAATGCTTGTCTTCCTTTTTCTGCCATACAAATAAAGAAATTAGTTTATGAGGTCAAATAAGGTTCTAAAGAGGACTGTTAAGAAAGTTAGCCTGCTAGGATGAGGATGGACTGTGGGAGAAAGACAAAGAATGTGACTTAAACAATTACATTGATCTAATCATACAGGAAAAAAATGTATAGCCACACACTGCTGAGTGTAATTAGAGAGCAGAAATAGGACTGTTAATATTAGTTTCCACATGTGCTACGATGACACGTGTCCTTATTTCAAACACAACTTATATATCTTTGAAACTACTACATTTTAACATAGATTACTTAAATCTAAATTTAATTTTATGCAGTATGGGGGTGCCTCACTTTGTTGTTATATCTGGCTTGCATTACATTTATTCTTAATACAGTTCTTAAAACAGAAAAAAAAAAAGCCTTAGAAAGTGGTCCATCTTACAGTGATTGTTTATAGGTATTGTTTATTTGTGCATCCTTAGCATTTCTTATCTCACTATGACCATTACTAAAGTGTTAGTAAAACCTGTGAAAACCTAAGAAATACAGAAACTTTAACATGTCATTCATTGAGTGTTTCCTAATGACAAAATATAATCTGACACAACTCTAGTCATGGATGTTTTGGCTGCCACAGTTGTTTTACTTACTGGCTGCTCTCAGTAAAATGATGGCGCTTGGTCTGAAACTAATTTAGGAGTGTTAGTAAACTGTCCCTACATTTGCTATAAAGCCAGAGATAACCAGCTCACAGGAAAATGACTTTCCTAAGGCAATATTATAATGAAGCCAGATGATTTGACAGCCTTTGTTGAGGGGCTGAAAATGCTAGTTACAGAAGAAAATCTCTTTGGATTACAAATGCGTGTATGCAAATTGCCAGCTGTGATTGCTGACAATTAAAGCATGTTCTTTAATCTGATTCTTAGAAAGCGTCATTTACCTTTGCACAGCTGTTGTAGGGATTCTCCAGATAGACTCCAGGTGAGAGTCTAGGATTTTCTTCTGAAACTTCTTCCTTTTTGAGGAAGTGGATGAAAAAATAAAGAAAGGAAGTGTTCCCACAAGAGGATGGGCAAGAATTTCCTTTACACAGCAAATGAAAAATACTCCAGGAGTCATGCTGAAAGTTTCAGTCAGGTCACATTGCCTCTTAGGGAAGACAGATAAGGTTTAGACACATGTAATACTAAAAGTTTAACTAGCAGGGGGCTGTAGTGGTGACTTGTATGGGAGGAGGTCGTGAGCTACCATGTGTCACTCACAAACAGCTTCCTCTGAAGCTGGTATAAAAAAAACCTCTTGTGTGCCAAAGCTACAGTCAGAGGAGCATGTAATGCTTTTTCTCAAAATTATTTAGGGAAGTGACAAATGTTTTGTAGCAGAGATGCTTTTGGGGATGTGCTGCTGGAGGGATTGTTGGAAAGACACACTGGGAAAGAGACCCTACACACCAAAGAGGCAGCACATGTAAGGGGATTGGTGTGTTGTGGATAACCTATGCTGAAGTGAGAAGACCTTTAAGGGGTTGGTGGCTTGTGAAAGACCTATTCTGCAGTAGGGGGGATGTCTCTGAGCAGCTGCAGGCTATGGGTGACCCAGGCTGAAGCCCAAATGCTAAGAAACAGACATACAAAAACTCAAAGAAGCAAAAAGCAGGAGAGAAAACAAGTGATATTTTAAGTAGAACAGAGGAAAACAAAGTAAAAAGAGAGCATATGACCCAAACCTCCCCTGCTGCTTCTCATGTCACTTGTAGATCTAAGATAGATGCAGGAAGTTGAGATGTGGAAGGTAGAGGATAGATGTTTGACTGAAGTTGAGCCTGGGGAGAGGGAAGAAAAGTTGTTTACTTAATTAGTTGTTTGATTGTGTCCTCTTTCCCCTTAACTCCTGAATCAGTGATCAGAGGTTTGTGTTAATTCGTAGCAAATTCAACTAAGCATAGTTAGGTGTAAATTCCCTGAGTCAAAACTAATTTGTCCACAACAATGGATTGAACCTTTTGCTACCACATGGTTGCAAATGATTAATCTTATAACCAAAACTCCAATTTGAGGCAGTAGTCTTCAAGAAGGTATGGATTAATGCCTAATCCTGTGGCAGAAGCTGTAGTTCCAGGCATATGACAGTCATTTGGCTGCATGTGTGATCAGCCATCATCACCTAGTCAGCTCTGAAGTAATCATACAATTGGATAAATAGTGCTTGTCCAGTGGACTATCTGATAGAAAAAAGGCTAATGGTCCCAATAAAAGAGAACAAAAAAGAGCGGGCTGTGTCAGTTGACCTGTCAAACTGCATCTGATCTGCAGGTTATGATCAGAGAGAGCTATGCCTATGTGAAATCCCTGAACTGTAGCATCTTTGTTATCCTTCCATAAGTGCAGAATAATTTCCTGCCAGGGTTAAAACTGTATGCATGAACAAGTTTTGCAGAGCACCTGGATGATACTAATGTCTTGTTGAAACTTTAATCACAAAATCCCATTTATTTAAACAAAGGTATATTAAATTTTTTGAAAGGGGAGTGGGGGTTTGCTATATAAAGTATTTAACCATTTAAAACTTGAAAAAAAGTGTTTTCTTTTGTTTTGACTTATTATGTAGTTATCATTCCAGCAGTGTGTTAGCTTACCTCTGATAATTTATTTCAGTCTTCCATTAATTTTATACCTTTCTCAAGCTTTCTAGGCTAAAATACTCTCCAACCCTTTAACCTACTGATTTAAAAGAAAATATGTGTTCCTGTATCAGTAAGACCTTACCTGACATATCAACCAACTGCATATTAAAGAGAGCGTGTATTTTACTGCTATTGCTAGTACCAGCTATATCTAAACATTATTTGAAAAAGGTTTTAGCTACATTCAATAACATTTGCATAAACATAACTGTTATTCTCAGTTGCAATACCGAAAAATGGTAGAACATAATGTTAATATATTCATAAATGAGAACTTCCAGTGTTTTGCTGAAATGTGTTTCATATTTCATATAAGATTTAAGATAGGATTGATTTCAATTAGTGTTCTGTATCCAACATGTCAACAAACGTTAATTTCAAGAGCACTTACCACTACTTAAAACTATTGAACTTAAATGACTACAGTTCTGAATAGAGCAAATAACAGTATAAGACAGAAGAAAAACATAAAACTGTCAAAATAAAAATAAATATGTGTAGGATCCACACACCTTGTCTTTCTCTTAGTGACCAGGGTAGCTGAACAAGGGGGATTGTGTGCACATGAATAGATGGGAATACTGTTCTTTGCTGTTAGAGGCCAGCAAAGAAAATTGAGTATAAATATTGAAAAATAAATTAACTATAACTGTGATTCTGTTTCCACTGTTCTTAAAATAGGTTACCAAGCCAGAAACATCATGTTTCAAAATCTGCCAGGAATAAAGTCTTAACACCCCCTGTCCTTTTTTTTAGCCCCCGGCCCATTCTGTAGTTCAGTTAACTAAGGACCAAACAGCAGGCAATTTTCAGTGTTATTTTTTCCATATCTAGATGCAAAAATCTCCTGATCAAGGGGAAATAAAGTCATAGACTTTTAATGAATTTTATTGTTTTGCTCGTTAAATGTTGCTTATAGTCTTTTAACTGTTCTTGTATTACTTCAGGTTTATGAATTCTCAGAAATTATTGGTAAAAATAATCACTGTCAATTGTAAACCCTGAAATAGTCTTGAGTGTACATAGTTATCCGTTTTAGTGTTACTAGTATTCTCCAATATGATAAACCAAATATTTATATGATATGTGTTTATATCTGATTATTTACAGCATAATATTTTCTTTGGCTTCTAATGAGAAACTACTAATGAGAAGCCAAACCTTTCAAATGTAGTATGTAAAATAGTTGGTAGTTATTAGGCTATTCTATGAAAATACAGGAGCTGAGCAAGTAAAAGGAACAAATATAATTGAAGTAAGTTCACAAGAAACAATAAGAATATTTAGTGGTCAATTAATTTTTAGATTATGACTGTCATTTGGATTCATGGTGGGTTTTGTTGTGGTTTGGTTTTTTTTTCCCTTCCTCTATGCAGCTGTTCCACGCACAAGTGATACGCAGTGTAGCTCAGTTCCAGAGCCTAGGTATGGAAGAAGAATTGGCTCTGAGTTTTCAGCGGGCTCTGTTGTTCGATTTGAGTGTAGTCCTGGCTATCTGCTACAAGGCTCAAAAGCTATCCGATGTCAGTCTGTGCCTAATGCCTTAGCTCAATGGAATGACACAGTACCGAGCTGTGTAGGTAAGCAATTACATTTAAATCATCTGTTCTGTCACACATGTCTCTGAATCAAAATTCAGGAACTGTTTCAGAAAAAAGTATTTAACACATATATTGACTCTCCTTCGATTAAGATCATTCATGCCCTATTTAAAAGAGCAGTTTTCCATATCAAAAAGTAATTGAGTACCAGCTGGCTGTAGGCAGTATAGTGTTACATATAATGAGTTAGATTATATGAACAAGTTTGATGCATATTTTCTTGAACATTCATTATTTTCATGACTCATCTACAGCTTGAAATACAGGGCAGAATTTAATTCTACAGTAGTCTCTTTAACTGTTTTATTAAACAGTACATGATGTATATCTCTACCACACATAGGACGATGATTTCTTTTTTCAAGTTAAAGCATAGTCTACATTGAATAATCATAATACCGTTAAGTATAGCTAATTTTCTTCAGTCTAATAACAGTCCTGCAGTAGGATAATGTTTAGCATTTAATGTTTTGGGGGTTTTATTTAATATTGTAATGTTTTCTTGTCTCACTCCTTGCATTTTAATTCAAAATCTATCGTTATTCATAAGAATTTACTCTATAGCATATTGTACTGTTCTAGAAATAAATGTGTCCTATTTTCTGTGTATTTTTTAGGTTTAGGCTTTTTGTTGGGGTTTTATTTTTGGTTGGTTGGTTTGTTTGTTTGGGTTTTTTTTAGTTTAGTTCGGTTTTCTCAAATCTTAAAGAATCAGTTATGTATACAATAAAAATATTTAATGTACTACAGCGTTTTATTAACTAGATCAAGTACTGGAACTATCTTAGGCTGTGGATATATTAACAGGCTTTGTGTCAATAATGATTGTGTTTAATGTTATGTCTTTACAATTTGTTCTTACTCTCAGGTAAGACATGATTAGGCTGTGCTGCTAGGCTGTTCTAGGCAGCATGCACTCAAAACGAAGTTTACTTCTGAGCTGTGTCTTATGCTTGATATTGTTCATATATTTTAGACAGCATTGCTTTTGAAGGGCAAATCATTGCTTCACAGAAATGTGTTTATGCTACAAAACAGAATTATTATATATGCTTAGTAAAGTTATTATTATTACTTTTCTGTTCTCACAAGTGGTTTAGGTTTTGTAATAATTCACGACAATGCTTTCTTTCAGTGCCTTGCAGTGGGAATTTTACAGAGCGAAGAGGTACTATTCTTTCACCAGGTTACCCTGAACCTTATGGTAACAGCTTGAATTGTGTGTGGAAAATCATAGTGACTGAGGGATCAGGTATTCAGGCAAGTCTATATTCTGTCAAGCATGGAATATTAAGTACTTTGTTGTTCAGTACAAAGAAGGTTGTTTTTTTTTTTTCTCTAGAAGTGTCACAAAATAAGTAAGACCTTTTTTTTGCATACCTTAGATATGTGTGCTTTGCTTTTCTCAGTACTGTTTTTATTACCTTTATTCTACGTTACTTAGGGGTATGAATGAGAAATGATTAACAAAAAGCTTTGTCTTTTAGCTTTGTATAATATAGAGATCGGGTCTTGATCATTGAATCTGCTGTGCAAATATCTGCCCACTCTATCTGCTTGGGTGTGACACTAAGGCACTTGAGAGGTCTACAACTGTTTTGATCATCTGCTCATTTACACTTAAATTATTTATAGCCATGCAACATATATGCAAAATCCTTTTTACCTACTTCAGGTCATATTTTCAAGAGTTAAGACAACTTAAAAAGTGAATATTAATATTTTATTTACCTTTTTTGTCTCAGATGGTTTTGTTTGGATCTACTTGTTTATATTTTCTTTGGGACATGTTGCCTTTTTATTTTGTTGTTTCTAAAACACTTTAAACCAATTAGCCAAATGTATTTTTAAAAATTCTGTGGTGCTGTTTTACAGATCCAGGTCATCAGCTTTGCCACTGAACATAATTGGGACTCTCTTGAAATATACGATGGTGGAGATATGACAGCACCACGTCTTGGAAGTTTTTCAGGTGAGAATAAGATTTAAACATACAGGTCTGTATATAGGTATGTGAGAAAACATGGCTTTGCTCACACATACACGCAAGGAGTATATTCATATTTCATCTTTCTTTATAGCATTATGAAATGTTCTCATTTTGGGGAGATTTCTTTTGCTGCAAATTTGTCAATATTCCAAGAGAGATTTTTCAGAAGAAAATACATTACTAAACTGTTTAGTGGAATTTAGGTGATAATGCTTTAAAAGCAATTCTTTCTTTTATCTTACTTACCCCCTCTTGACCATGTTCCCCCCCCCCAAGAATGTGTAGTGATATAAATTGGTACTGACATTCAGGGGGCTTCCTTTGATAGCTTTGACTTAATTTATCCTTTTTGGCCTCCCTTTCTCAGGAAAAAGATGAAGCATTCAGTATTCATCCAAACTCACCAGACCTCAGAGAATAAAAAATTGCTACAATTGGGATGTAACAAACCATGTAATTTGTTGTTTCCCATGTACATCAGATATATATAGTTTAACTCTTTTTTATATAAGACAATTTTTATAAAAAGAGCATGATCTATAAACCAAACCAAGAGAAAGATATTTCAGATAAGATTAAGTAGTAAATAATATCTTAGACTCATGAATGCTTTCACAAGCCTGATCTGATTCTGGTGTAGCTAAAGCATTTTGTGGAATTTTGCTTCTCTGGTTCACAAGACTTTGGAAGTATAGATGTAAATTGGATTATGTAAGGAAATAAACGATAAACTGAACCCCTCCTCCCCATATAATTTATTTTGATTTTGAATTAAACAATTTGAAGTTCCACCTCAATTCCCATATTAAAATGTGTAGTAGGCAGCTCAGCCCCACCAGCCGCTTGCTTAATCCCACACAGCATGATGTGGAGAGAATCAGAAGGGTAACATTGAGACAACTAGTGGGTTGAGCTATAAAATGTGAAGCAAAAGCTGTGTATGCAAGCAAAGCAAGACAAGGAATTCATTCACTGCTTCCCATCAGCAGGCAGGTGTTCAGCCATCTTCAGGAAAACAGGGCTTCATCACATGTAATGGTTGTTTCAGAAGATAAATGCCCTAAGTGCCAATATTTCGGCTGCCTTCTTTTGTCCCCCGGCCTTTAATTCTGAGCATGATGTCATATGGTATGGGATATCCCGTTGGTCAGTTAAGGAGACCTGTCCCATCTTCCTAACTTCTTGTGCACCCCTAGCCTACTCGCTGGTGGAGTGGTATGAGAAGCAGAAAATCCTTGGCTCTGAGTAAGCTCTGCTCAGCAGTAACTAAAACTTCCCTGTATAATGAACACTGCTTTCAACACAACTCTAAAAAAAAGCCACTGTGAAAAAATAGTGCTCTATCACAGCCAGAGCCAGTAAAAAAAGTCTGTAACATTATATATTAAAAAATTGTAACTGTGTTGTATTGCTGTTAAATTGGTAATAAGGAAGAGAGAAAGTATGAAACATAATTGGCTTTTGAGAAGTAAAATATGTGGCAAATATATTACTACCGTTGGATAAAGAGCAGATTAAATGAACCATTTAATATAACATTTAACAATACTCAAGACTCAAACCTTTTTCTTATTCTGTAGTAAAAGTGCATCATCTTGCTTTAGCTTAAAGGCTACCTAATTTTCAGGGAAACTGAAAAATCAGGTTTTTGTATTGCAAATATTTAATTGGAGATGCAGTAACATCAGGTGGCTGAGTCACCGACCCCGGATGTTTTTAAAAGATGGGTAGATGAGGTGTTTAGGGATGTAGTTTAGTAGAGGACGGGTATAGTTGGACTCGATGATCTCAAAGGTCTTTTCAACCTAGTGATTCTGTGAGAGACATTCAAACTAATAGGAAAACTGTGAATTATTTTTGCTTTCAATATTACTCATTCATCAACACAGTGCTCATGGATTGTGAGGAAAGAAAAATAATGTTTCCTTAATAGACAAAATAATTTCTCAGTCTTTTATGACAGTTGCTATACTATTTACAGAATATAAGTATAGCTGATTCTTGATTCATGAATAAAGCTTAGCTGCCTTACCAAATGCTTGAATAAAACAGGATCATTAATGAGAGACAGAGTTGATTCTTTTCATAATACTAAACAATTGTACAATGAGTAGACGTGTTTTCAAGTTTACATAATAAAATTTATACCTGGAATATTTTAATAAAATTAAGGGACTGTTTGCACAGATTGACTCAATTCTGACAGTTGGGAAGGCCATAGATTTTACAAACAAAATAGAATCTTACTAGCTATATTCAGAAGGGGGAAAAAGGAAAGAACAGATTTTTATCCTGCAAAGAAGCTATACTTCATTTTTCATTTGGAAAAGTAAGTTAAGTTCCCTGTTTTCAGTAGCCATCCTGCTTTCCAAAAAGAGGTGAATTTATTTTAAAATATGGTAAAGAAAAAAGAGTTTCATTAAATGATAATCAGGCTGTATTCATGTTAAGTTTAACAAGTGTCTGAACTTCCATACTTGTCCTTAACATCAGTAGTCTCATATTTTCCACTTCCTCGGTGTGATATGGGCATTCCATCCAAGAATACGTTTCTTTTCTAAAGCCAGCATTTACTACAGGACTAAAAAATTGTCAAGAGAATTCATAGGTACTCTGTTCTTACAATTCAGAAATGGCAGTTATAACGTGAAGCCTGTCCATTAAGCCAAAAATGCAAAAAGACTTAAAGTCAGACCCCCCACAAGTATTTGTAAATATGTTGTGATGCCAATTATGTCACAGAATGGAATTATGAGAGAGTGGAAATTCCTTGGGTGAAAGGATAGAAAGGCTTTCATCAATATGCCAAAGCCAAATCTGTCCTGGACTCCTTAATGAAAGTTGTAGTTATAGCTGAGTGAGAGAATATTCTTGACAAACACATTGCTTTTTCCTGAGAGTATTAGGTCTGCACTTAAGTGAGAAATCATTTTACATAAAAAACATAAATGAACAAAAAAAAAAAAAAAAAAACAAACCCGTGGAAACAAGCCAAAACCCAGCAGTATTTTAGAATTTTTTGTTTTGGAACTGGTGCCTCACATGACTATGGTATATTCAAAATGGGGGGGAAAAAAAAGCAGCTAGACATAGCTACAGCTCCATATAGAATTGGAAATGCAGATAACACCTGACATTCTTTTATATATGTATGTGTACTTAAATATGCATATATATGTGTATAGATACATACAGAGAGTAACATATGCAGTAGTCATTGGGGCTGACATCTGAAAATTTGCTCCTATGATGATAGTTAAATTTAGAAAGAAATTAGGTAAGAATGTGATCCGTGCTTTATGTTTCTGCTAACCCAAGATATGCCCAAACTGACCATTAATCTACATTCTTGGTCAAGAAATTTCTTACATACCTAGACAACCTTTCACACATGCAGTGTAACATTCATCTCTGGAATGAGATACATTGTTCATGGTTGTCATTACTAACACTTGAAAAGGACATGATTTTCTAGAATAATATCATAATTAGCACCCCAGGTAGGAAGGAAGGAACCTCAGAAGATCATGTAGCCCAATATTTGTGGGAAAGGGAGCCTACATGAGACTGTCCAGCACTTTGTCCAAATAAATCTTGAAAACTGAGATGAAATATCTCCCGATTTCGACCTCTTACCCCTTGTTTTCTCTATGCGGTTGCCTGTGAAGATAGACCCTCTGTCCTTTTTGTAACTGCCCTTTAAGTACTGTAATAATGTGATGAGGTCCCCCTCTGGCCCTTCTCCAGGGAAAAGAGACCTAACTCCAAATAGAGAGGTTCTCAAGCCCTTTGATCATCTTCATAGACTTCCTTTGGTCCTTCTCCAGTCTTGAATTGTGGGGACCAGAACTGGACACATTACTTCAGGTGCAGCTTGACAACCACTGAGTGGAGTGGGATGATCACATCTCTATCTTTACTTATAAAGTCCCTCTGGATGCAGCCCAGGAACCTATTTGCCTTTGTTGCTGCAGTATTTTGCTGGTTCATGTTCAGCTTGTGTTCACTAGGACTTTCAGGTCCCTTTCAGCAAGGCTACTCCACAGCCACACAGATCATAGGCTATACTGCACTCTGGTTATTCCAACCCAGGTGCAATACTTGTTTGTATTAAACCTGTTACTGTTCTTGCTAGTCCACTCTTTCAGCCTGCCTAGGACTCTCTGTAAGATAGTTGACTAGCATGTCAGCTTCATCATCCAGTTCAGTGTTATCAGCAAACTTGGTGAGGGTGCTTTCCCATCATCCAGATCATTTATGAAGATGTTGAAAAAGCATGAAGGGCAGTATTGATCCCTGGGGGACATAACTTGTGACAGGCTGCCAGCCTGATTTGTGTCACTGAATGTAGTAATTATGAGAATTAAAAACTCTGGCCTCATTTATTTCTCACAGTACAGTAATCTGTAGGTTCTTATCTTATTGAATATCACCCTCTAAGGAAGTAGAGGACTGGTGTTACATCTTATCAGATCCTGTAACAGAACAGAACTACCAGAAGACCCACTTTGTTCAATGAAGAGTATAATCATTCTGAATCAACATCCTCATTCTTGCAGAGCAGACACCTTAAACATCCTCAAATATATTCCAGATTTCATATAGATATCAAGTCCTTCCCCCGGGAAGATATTTTATTATTTTCTGTATTCCACAGTATTTTGTCATGTGAATGCTCTGTACTGTCTGGTCAGACAGTAAAACGTTAAGGGCCAACTTGTCATCTTGTAGCTCCTCACCATTTATTTAAAGATCTTCCTTAATACAGTTTTAGATTTAAAAGTATTCACCATTTCCTACTTTAGACACTAGACTTATGAAGGCAATTCTTTTTAAGCCCACATTTCAAGCTTATAATGCTCTCAGTTACTACAGAAACAGTGAATGCCCCAAAAGAAATGAAAATATTTCTTATGCAACCACCGTTGAAGTTCATTAGCTGCTTGATACTGTCTCTTAGGGTAATCATAGAAAGTGATATAATTTTTAGCCTGAGTGAGTGCTCCAACTTTAGACTATAGAATGTGAGTAGCATAGTAGTCATGTGGTAACAAAGAAAATGTTGTGTCAGACTTAACAGTGCTGGTGGTAAAGAATGTGACCTGGGTTAGTGATAAGCTTGTTGCCAAGTGTACAATGTAGTCACTAGCACCCAATTTTATTACAGTTATTTGAACTAGATAAAGCTAATATGTGGTTTTGTTTGGGGTTTTTGTTTTTTTAATGTCTTGCAGTTGCTTGCTTGCAGTTTCCTGTCATACACTCACAATTGGGATAAGTAGTTGAAATATTATCATAGGAAGAAGATGTGGAGTGGACATAGAGAAAAAAATCTTGACCACTCCTTCCTGTACTGAAGGGGGTATTTTTATACATGTAGAAAAAAGTCAAATGGCAGTTGAGCTTGATCTCATAATCAAATCTTTTACTTATGTGACTTTTTTCCTTTACACTCCTTTTTTCTATCCAACTCAATAAAGTTTCATCAGAACATGATGGGATCTTGTTTGACTACACTTACATAGCCTCTTAGTATCATGACTTGTAATCAAAATTTTCTTGTAGCTTCAGGAGAAAACAAGGCAGAACATAACAGAATGTTTGAGACTTCCATGCACATAATGGGAAGAAAATGAACCTGTCTGATTCAGTCTTGTTATGTCTTTTCACTATAAACTTTGTTATATCAGCATGCTACAGTTTATTCCATAACTTCTTTTCCCAGGTACAACTGTACCAGCATTGTTGAATAGCACCTCCAATCAACTTTACCTGCATTTTCACTCAGACATTAGTGTGGCAGCAGCTGGTTTTCACTTGGAATATAAAAGTAAGACTGCTTGCTTTTTGAAACTTTCTCAGGAAAAAGTATGTGTATGGAAAGGGAAAGAGTTTATATTATTCTTTTGTTTTCTTCTGTTTTGTTTTTAATTCTCTAACAAAGCCTTCTCTGCATGAACCTGGTATAAGTGATATCTATTATACTGAAATTATAAATGAAGACATGTTTGAAATTTCCTGAAAGGCAGGTTTCACAAATTAGCAGCATATAAAAAAATATCAACCTAGAAATTCTCTACAAGTTTTTAAAAATATGGGCTTGGCGTTTTTTTCCAACTTATTTAAGCTTTGTTCTAAAATTTAGGTAATGAAAAAAAAGAAGTAAAGGCTAGTTTCATTACTTGGAAATTGATAAATCTGAACTGATAACACATTTTTTCCTATTTATGCATGTATATATTTATTTCATGCTGTTATTTCCTATTCTTCAGATTCTTTTTCAACAAATCACTGTTATTGCAAAAAGCCCCCAAAAACATTACAATCCCAGAGCTGCAAAAAAACCCACTGCAGTTATTATGGTAAATCACTGATGGTATGAGCAGAATAACCTAAGAAGGTTAATGGCAAATTCTGCAATATATCAACATTTTATATATTCTGTGAGCAGCTTGGTTCTAAGATACAAAGGTTTGGTATTATAACATTGATGGATTACTTCACGTAATCATGTGTAATTCAAATATGCATGTTTGTATTATTACATCTCTCAAAAGCTTTAAATACTATAGATTGCAGTAAATTAAGTACACATGCTTGCATGGTATTGCTTTTAACTTGCTAAGAATATTCTATTAAATAATGTGATGATGAATTAACAGTCTGATGAATGCTTTCATGAAGGTCACAATGTAAACCAGATTTTATTTTTGAATGTAAGCATGCTGTATTTTACTACAAAGGGCATTCCAGAATTTTCTTGAAAATGGAGTTTGGTTTGCTATTACATGCATTCTAATGTTAAAGTCCAAAAATATTAATATTGTTACTCATTTTTTTAGACATACACATAAGTAAACACATGGACGATCTTTAATAAGCTCCATGTAAGATGGAAATGAATAATTGTATGAAATATAAATATGTACAGAATTTTGAAAGACCAGATTTTCAGCTCATAACAAATAGATTTAACCAAACATAATGCACAAGAGTGTCTTCTGTTTTCATCTACTTTCTTTTTTTTTTTTCTCCAAGCATTTATGTGGAAAAAAGTTGTAGGTTTTTTGTTGTGTTTTGGGTTTTTTTTAAATATAATTATTTTAATAGTCATGTAGAGTGACAATATGACTATTAATTCTGTAGGAAGCTTTATGAGATCTACTATTTTGATGAAGTGGAGGGGTTTTTCTCTGGAGAACCCTCCTTCCCAATTGGTCAACTTGTTTTCCTCCCCAAGCCTTTTCCCTTAAGGAAAGTGATAGTATGATTTCATATGAAGTGTGAAGAAGTACTGATTTATTCTAGGAAGTTGCTCTAGAATGAACAGTTTGAAGTTCAGGTTTTGCCTTTTACTGTATCAGTTTTATTATCCCTGTGAGTCATGAAAGAAATGTGTTCTGTTAACACGTAAAAAGGGTTTGGAAGCAGGCAAGGTCCCTTGGATTTATGCTTTTGTTTGTCTCCTAATTGCCAGTCCCACAACTGTGCTCTGTTAAAGCATCTATTGACTTCAGTGGTTCCAATATTTCAATGCCAGGCCATTTCAGAAGTGCAGCTTAGTACAGGTCCAGGTAGCAACACTGAGCATTCAGCGCTTCACTATTCTTTTGATATTCTTGCAGGAAAGAATAATTTCCTTTCTTATGTGGCTATATGATCTCTGCAGGGCTAGCAGGAATATAGCACATCTGTCTGCCTCTGAATGCAGAAACCGAGCAAATTCCCACACAAGGATTTACTGTTTTCTATTGAGCATTTACCTTTTGATATCAAGAAAGAAGCAAAGAAGGAAATGCTCTTCTGTGTAACAAGATTCAGATATTGCTAGTGTTTGATTTTGAAATCTGAAGTGTGGGATCACTCGGTTACCTACTGTTTGAAGCAACATCTAAAAAATAAATACCTTTTGGTTCAGAAGTCAACCTAAAATTTGGAACAAAAAAGTCCTTTGGTTGAGAGGTTGTCTTAGTAAAGTAAACACAAAAATGTCATATGTCTGGTAAAAAAACATTCAAGATGAAATACTGTGTTAGAACATTAGGTACTCTTGAGAAAAGCAAAGGAAAAGGAAGGCTAGATTCAGTCTATCTAAACAAAACACTTTGCAGCTGTAACATTTCGTGTCCTCAGTTCAGTTCTTGCATCTTCTTACAGAAATTTGAACATCTGAGTAGTCATAGTGGGGGTCCTCAATACCTACTTTTAAGGCTGTTCTACTTAATAACTAAGCACCTGTAGTGGGATTTGTATTAACATTTTCATTACGAGGAAAAATGCTCAATCATTCAAGTTTTGGATGTATGTAGGATATACGCAGAGTTCATGGCACTGAGTGGGTACAAGATTTTCAGTTCTTGTTCAACTATGTGATTTAAAATTTTATAGAATGGTATTATAGAATAGAGCTTAGGAGTTTGTCTCCTTTGCTGAAATTCTCTGTTTACCTCTGTGATAAGGATACCTCTGAGTGGGTTCACATCATTGAAGGGAACAAAGACCTTGTCTCTTATTTGCAAGTTGTCAGTAGATGTGTTGCAGAAATCCACTCTGTTGTATTCTTTCAATTTGTCTTTATGGAGAACAGAGTATGGAAACAGGAGTCTGAACCCTGAAGTAAGAAAGGCTTTCTTCCCCATTCATTATTCTCTTTATAGTAGCACTTTTATTTTATGTAGCTACACCAAAGGAAATTCAGTGATATATTGGAAAAAGTAGTATTTCAGAAATCAATGACAGATTTCCAGAATTATTTATATAACGTCCTTTTATTTCCTGATCAGAAAGCAAGATGAACACACTAGATTAGGGTGAGGAAGCAAGAGTTACTATCAGTATATATTAACTGAAAAAAAAAAACCAAACCAACCCAAAACCCCTAAACAACAGAACTATGCCACTTTATTTGAGCTGAAGAACTGTCCCATAACTTTGTAAAAGAAATTGCAGTAATTTAATTACGCAAGAAACACGAATTAATTTACTCTGTAATTTAATAATCTCTATCATAGCACTTCAACAATGTAGATGCAGTTTCGTTATTTAATGGTGTTTTACCTATGGATACACAAAATTTTGTGGAGAAGAAAGACTCAAAAAAATAGTTCTCAAAAACTAAAATCAGTGGGCACACTGGGGTCTTCTGTCCCACTGACTAAAATTTAATAATGCTTTTACTGGAGTTATTTCATTTATAGCTGTGTTTCTTTTAGTATCTGGATAGCTCCTGCTCTTTTGTGGGAGGGGCATAGCTTTGTTTATTAAGCTTTTTTTACCTGGGCAATCACTTGCTGTAAAAACTAACAATAAAAATTCACACTTATTCTGATTGCATTTCAGGGAAGCCCACAGAGATTATGATTTCATTTTATTTTGGGGAACAATAAACTGAAATACCAAACTGCATACCTACCTACATTCTTACTGATACACAGTCTTAAGTGTTCTTTTACTTCTGCTGTATGTACATAGTTCCCAGTTAGCAGTAATTGAAATTATAAGCATGTATCAGAGGACACTGGATCCTTTACTGTGGATTTAGATGTAAGTATTTTGAAAAGAGAAAAAGCTATATGTCCTTGAAATTGGTGCTTTTTGTATGACCAAAATTTTGCAAATTTGTTCAATAGTGAGCAGACCTTTAGGAACTGGGTAAAAAAAAAGGAATTGGCTAACAAAAAAGAGGAATTAGAAGTCCTTGTAACTATAGGAAACTATGATGTGATTGCCATCACAGAAATGTGGTAGGATAATTCACATGACTGGAGTGCTGAAATTACTGGCTACAAACTATACAGGCATGACAGGCTGGGTAGGAGAGGAGGTGGGGTAGCTCTGTATGTCAGAGAATGCTTTGGCAGCCTAGAGCTGGAGTATTATGAAGACAGGGTCGAGTGTCTCTGTGTGAAAATCAGAGGAGAATGAAATTAGGGAGATATAGTGATGGGAGTCTACTATAGACCACCTGACCAGGAGGAGGAAGCTGATGAGTTGTTTTTTAAACAACTGGGTGAAGTCTCGTGATCACCAGCCCTTGTCCTTATTGGGGACTTCAACTTACCGGATGTCTCCTGGAGGTACAATACAGCAGGGAGGAAACAGTCTAGCAGGTTCCTGGAGGGTTTGGAAGACAACTTCCTGACCCAGCTAGTAAATGAACCCACAAGGGAAGGTGGACTTGTTGCTTGTCAATAGAGAAGACCTGGTGGGGGATGTGAAGGTTGGAGGACGCCTGGGGCACAGTGATCATGAGCTTATAGAATTCTTAGTACTGGGAGAAGTAAGGAAGGGAGACAGCAGAACTAGCACCTTAGACTTCCGTAGGGCTGACTTTGGACTGTTCAGAAAGCTGCTCGATAAGATTCCATGGGAGGCAGCCCTTGAGGGCAAAGGAGCCCAAGAGGGTTGTTTGCTCCTCAAGAAAGTAATCTTGGTGGCACAAGAACAGGCTGTCCCAGTCGGACAGAAGAGGGGTCGGTGAGCTAGGAAGCCAGCCTGGCTGAGTAGAGAGATCCAGGCTGATATATGGGAAAAGAAGGAAAAATATGAGCTTTGGAAGAAGGGGCAGGTGTCTTGGGATGATTATAGGAAATTAGTAAGATCATGTAGGGAGAAAGTCAGAAGGGCTAAAGATGATCTGGAACTCAGGCTGGCCAGTTCTGTAAAAGATAATAAAAAGTCCTTCTCTAGGTATATTAATAGTAAAAGGAGGGTCAAGGAGAATCTTCAGCCCTTATTGGATGCTGATGGCACATTAATGACAAGGGATGAGGACAAGGCTGAGGTCCTTAATTCCTTCTTTGCCTCAGTCTTTAACAGTAATGAAGGATATTCCCTGAGTACTCATCCCGCGGAACTGGCTGACAGGGAGGGGAAGAATAACAAAGTTCCCATGGTTCAGGAGGAAATGATTAGCGACCTACTTGGCCAGTTAGATACCCACAAGTCAATGGGGCCAGATGGGATTCACCCCAGGGTGCTGAGAGAGCTGTCAGGTGTGCTTGCCAAACCCCTTTCCATCATCTATCAGCAATCCTGGCAGACTGGGGAAGTTCCAGTCGACTGGAGGCTGGCAGATGTTACACCCATATACAAGAAGGGTCGGAAGGAGGATCCAGGGAACTACAGGCCTGTCAGTCTGACCTCAGTCCCAGGGAAGATCATGGAGAGGGTCATCTTGGGAGCTATCATGCAGCACATGCATGATGGCCAGGGTAACAGGCCTAGTCAACATGGGTTTACAAAAGGTAGATCCTGTCAAACTAACCTGATCACCTTATATGACAAGGTGACCCACTTAATGGACGAGGGGAACGCTGTGGATGTGATCTACCTGGACTTTGGTAAAGCCTTTGACACCGTTTCTCACAGCATTCTGACTGAGAAACTGGCTGCCACTGGCCTGGACAGGTGGACCCTCAGCTGGGTTAAAAACTGGCTGGATGGCCGAGCCCAGAGGGTGGTGGTGAATGGAACAAAATCCAGCTGGAGGCCAGTCACGAGTGGCGTCCCCCAGGGCTCAGTCCTGGGTCCAGTCTTGTTCAACATCTTTATCAATGATCTCGACGAAGGGATTGAAAGCTCCCTCACTAAGTTTGCAGATGACACTAAACTAGGAGGAAGTGTTGATCTGCCTGAGGGTAGGGAGGCTCTTCAGAGGGATCTGAACAGACTGGACCGATGGGCTGAGACCAATGGGATGAAGTTTAACAAGGCCAAGTGTAGAGTGCTGCACATGGGACATAATAACCCCATGCAGCGCTACAGGCTTGGGGGAGATTGGCTGGAGAGCTGTCAGGCAGAGAAGGACCTGGGGGTGTTGGTTGCCTGCAGACTGAATATGAGTCAGCAGCGTGCCCAGGTGGCCAAGAAGGCCAATGGCATCTTCGCTTGTATCAAAACCAGTGTGGCCAGTAGGTCTAGGGAAGTGATTTTGCCTCTGTACTCGGCATTGGTGAGGCCACACCTCGAGTCCTGTGTCCAGTTCTGGGCTCCTCACCATAAGAAGGACATGGAGGTCCTAGAGCGAGTCCAGAGAAGGGCAACCAGGCTGGTGAAGGGGCTGGAGGGCAAATCCTATGAGAAGCGGCTGAGGGAGCTGGGGCTGCTTAGCTTAGAGAAGAGGAGGCTGAGGGGAGACCTTATCACCACCTACAACTACCTGAAGGGAGGTTGTAGAGAGATAGGTGATGGTCTCTTCAGCCAGGTGACAGGTGATAGGACAAGGGGGAATGGCATGAAGCTGTGCCAGGGCAGGTTTAGATTGGATTTTAGAAAAAAAAATTTACTGAAAGAGTTGTCAGGGCCTGGAACAGGCTGCCCAGGGAGGGGGCTGAGTCACCTTCCCTGGATGTGTTCAGAAAAAGTGTAGATGAGGTATTTAGTTTAGGACGAGATATGGTTGGACTTGATGATCTTCAAAGGTCTTTTCCAACCTTGTGATTCTGTGATTCTGTGAATTACAGTGAAGACAATTTTAAATATTACCAGGAAAATGCTAGTTAGCAATAAGAAGCTGCTGATCACATTAAGTCAAAATAACTTCAGAGCTTGTATCAGCAGGCTGTAACAGTCATTGATGAGACAAAGTGGACCTAATAGTGTTTCATCCAGCCTTATCTTCTGCATACATTTCAGATTAAGGTAGTAGGTAAAACTGCTCTTAACTAGTCATTCTGGTATCCTGTAAACCCTTTATGTCATTATATGAAAAAAATCTTCATAATGACATTAATGGAAATGAGGATCACTTAAGGAACACTCCCTTCATCCCAGAAGAAATTTCAAGGAACATGGAGCAACAGAGGAGAGTGTCTGTAAGTCACTGTATAATTATTTATCAAAAAAAAAAAATGTCTCTGGAATAGAATTTATAGATCACCGTAATATTTTAGAATAAATGGGTGAGAGTTTCTACTTAAAAAGATATTTTCAGAAATATAAATGTTATAAGAATGTAAATAGCTTTCAGTTAAAATATATTAAGTTTAGTGCTGTCATTTGATCACATATATTCCACACTGTATAATGCCGTGTCAAAGTAAATTCATAGAACTTCATAAATACTTTATAAATGCCTCACCCAATGATGACAGTGTATTTTAATATATTTTAAATGAATTTATTTCTTAAAACTGTGTCTTACTTTTAGTAGTGTGTCTTTCTCTTGCCCTCTCTATTTGTGGGCTCCTTCTATGTGTGTCGTCATTTTCGTGGGAAGGGACTGGGCAGTCTGTTCCTGAAAACCTAAGTTCATGCCTAATCTAGGCAGTGCATATGCTCCCCTTGTGGCCTTCAAAAACAGACAAGTCTTCTGTGGAATAATATAAATTTGTCATTTACTTTAAGATGTTTTATTGTTAGGCATCAAGCATATAGGTCTAAGTTGTTCGTCCAAGTTTAGTGGTCATACCCAGCTTGTATGATACAGTCAAATCGATGATACAGATGGCTTTTTTCCTTTGTTTATTTGAGAGGTGTTTTGGGAGTTGTGGGGTTTGGGTTTTTAAAATTTTTCTTTTTGTTTTTTAAGTCAGATACATAAACTCAGTTAAATTAAAACAAATAATTGGTCATTGCCTTAGAAAAAAAATTATTCTTGCCATAGTACAATTATAAACATTTTTGAGAACCACTGTGTGGTGTGGTTTCTTGTTATTTCAGAAGGGTTGTAGATGTTAAACTGTTTGCAGTAACCTATGATGAAAAGCAAAATAGTAAAAATATGCAGTAGGTAACTGTAGAAAAGACAGTAATTAATCATTTAAACTAATCCTTCATATGCATGGGGCTGTGGTTTTTTTTTTCCCAAACTATGGTAGAATAAATAACATCATTATTTTCACAGCCACCAGCAAGTCCAATCAAAATGTACTTTGCTGCATTTCGAATACTTACAATAGTAGGAAGAATAAATATTCCTGCTATTTGATCGAATTCCTTTTACTGTTAATGAACAAAGGAAACAAGTGTCCAAATGGTATGGTTTAGAAATATGCCTGTTTATCTCAATTGCATTTGTGGTCACTGATGGCTCAAGTTGATCTTAAAATGTCGTTCATTAATTCAGTAGTAGTTTCAATACTGTACAATTTTTTTTAAAAGTATGGAAATAATGAGTGGGTGCTCATGCTTGCATGCTCCTTAAACCTCTCAGTCAGGTTTGTTTTCGTAAGAACTGAATATGATGAATATAGACATGTAGGTTTACACCAAAAATGTCTGTATGTGTGAATATACCCAAATGAAGTAATTACAATTAAAATGTTTCAGTTAAAATCCTGGTTTATGCAGTCAATATTTTAACAGTGCCATCTAGCCTTATTACCTTGAATTAGGTCATATGGCACAAGTCAGCATCATTCTTTGTAAACTTGTTTTTCCACTGTACCAAGATCATGCAATATGTGTGAGAACAGAAGCTTTCTTTTAGTTACTGTCTCCTTTTTTGAAACTTCTCTATTGCATGTTTTCAAGTGATAAAGGTTCTCAGGAGCTGATATAATGGATTCACTGATAAGGGAACTAGAGAACAATGATGGTCTTTTGTAGTGATTTACTATCATAAAAATCTCTAATAAATTCAAAGATAAAAAACAGGCTAGCAGAGAATAAAATTTATTCTTCTACATAGCATATTGTTTTTGTAGGTCCACATTAAGATCTTTCATGCAATTTGATCTTTAATGTGGCTTTCCAGTGCAGCAATCTTTTAATTTTTCCTGTATTAAAGCAGGTGTGAATCAGAAATGTGCCAGTTTTAATTTAGCAGGTCCTGATCCTATCATTATGCCTATAGAACTTGCTAGCTGTTGACAAGAATCTAACCCCTCTTGCAGCAGTTCATTGAGATAAATCTTTTTTCTAGACTGCTGTCTGAAGCATGCTGTTTTGGAAGGGACAGCTTGGGTTTTCATGTACACCACATCAAAATGTAAAGAACAATTCACTCCTGGTTGATGTTGTAGTATAATAAAGATCAGTATGTTTCAGTTAGCTACACAAGTGTGGGATGGTGGAATTAAAAAATAAAAAGGAAAGCCTGATGACTTTTGGTCAAGCTGTCAAGAAATTCTTGTGTTGTTCAGTTTGCAGCTTTCTGAGTTGGACACTAATGGGCATTCACATTGTCAGATATGCCAGCAAGGATTTTCTTTCTGCAGCAATGGCAGTGATATTTGGACAGAATTGGAGGTAATTGTAGGCATGTATATAATTATGGAAGTGAGGCATATTTGTCTTATGCCACAGCAGAGCCAAGCAAGTATTTAGCAGGCAGTAAGTGGAAGAAGGTCAGGGAGAGGGTTATCATTCTTGACATTGATGCATTCTCTCTTGTACTGCATAGCAGAAGCTGAGCTCTGAAGAGCATGCACTAAGCAATCCTTGTCCTTTTTTGATTGCTTGGACTTGACATTTAACACGTTTTCCCTTTATTACTGACTGCTCACATACAATCTAGTTTAATATATTTCAGAGTCTCTGAATATTTAAGTTCTCTAGTTTGTCCCCAGATACAATAATTCGTTTACTTTCTCTCAAGCTTTCTTTAGATTTTTGGACTGGTACTAAACAAACTGGTTTAGATAAATAACTAGGCTTGTATTATGTAATGATTAGAATGATGAGGATGATTGACCATAGTACTTGACTCTGTTTCTGACTTTCTCTTTGCTTTAGGAAAGGTAATATTTTTTCTTAATAACAGGTATATAAAATGAAGTCAGTCGTCAGTGGGTTTTGCAGAGTGGTTTGTGATATTCTGGTAGAATATTCTATATTATAAGCTGAATCATCAGGCCAAAGAAGTATTATACACAAAGCATCATACAAAGTATAAACAGCTATCAGAAAACAAAAGTTCTTACCTGGTTATTACAAGCTGTTAAAGATAAAATACATAGTGTAATACCATATCTAACAGTTGCACAGAAAATTACTTCGAAGATTTTTCTTTGTTCATAGTCCATTTCAAATTATTTATGCTATTTAACTAATGATAGAAGAAACTGTATTACAAGCACATCACTCATATAGCTATGCAGTCACTGTCATAAAACTGTTTCTGTGACTCAGAAAAATCTTCAAAAGTAATTTTGCTTCCACAGATCCATGACTGCAGGCCTGTATCTCTCAATACACAGGAATACTGAGTTCAACCAAAATACAAAGTTCTTGAATACAGCAAGTGAACCTCAAATTTGTATTCACAGAATTCAGCAAGTACCTTGTTATCTGTAAGCAGTTTAGTCACAGTGTCTTTGTTGGGTGCTTATTTATTTAATGGTGAATTTGGAGCACATTTTTCTAAAAATTATTTTCTATTCAGGATTGAGAAGGGTAAGGAAATGTAGAAATAAGTCTTGGCTCTCTTAATGTGCATCTGAACACTGGATTCTCAAATCAGTAAACAGTAGTCTATATACTGTAGTCTGAATTATTGAAATTTTACTCTTCACTTTATGCTGGAGCAAACAGACTATTTGTATGGATGCAGACCACATCTATTTAGTACCTGTATTCAAACAAATTTTCCAGACATGGATACATCAATCTTATTATGGAATATGGAATAGTTGACCAAAAGAAAGGAAACATAGGAAACGGTAACAAACCCAAAATAGTTGACATTCATGATGACATCCTCATACCTATTTGGAACATTGCAGTTCCATAGAAGGATCACACATGAAGTCCCTAGTGGCCACATGAAGTCACCATAACATCATTTGAAGTTGATGATATTGGTAGAACAACATTATTTGTAAATTCTGTGGTAGAGATTGCTGAAAATATTTAAAGTATGTTTAGATATTTTCCTAAATTGTACATTCCAGTTCTCAATAGTTCCCTTAAGGGAAATCCTATTCCTTGCAACTATTACATATTTTTTTTTGTATGCTAATAAGAATTCTTGCATCAGTTGTTATGAAGACTACATATCTTGATAGCAGTCACTCAGCATTCGAATGGCTTGCCATTATCACTGTTAATTCCTGGAGAAAGTGAAATCCAGTAAGACTCAAAGGTACAAGACCTAAAAGAATGTAAAGGATTACGGAACGTATTTCCAGGAAATTGGTACAGCAATCAAAATTTCAGGTGTGAATACAAAAGCTATTTCAAATCTGTGTGGGCTTCATTAGGAAAAATATATTTACTTCAACTAAACCTTGAGCTGCAAAATACTGACTGGAAATGGGTGAAGTGGGAAACACAAAATTTTTATGTGTGTATTTAAGATTTGTAAAGGTTTTATATTTGAGTGATGAAAAGTAGATACATATTTAGGCATAAAATTAAAACTCTGTCTGTATCAAAATGTGCAGACAGCATTATCTGAAAGAAAATTGTATTTACATAGAAAGATTAGGGTCTCTGTGAGTAATGTCAGATATTTTTTCATGATGAACCATCTAGTACAACAGACTCCAAAATGTCAGACATCAGAGTAAAGCCAAATATCATGTAATTTCTGTACTAAACACTCTGTCAAGTTGCACTTACTGTCACCAAAGGGGTTAGATTTCATAAGAGGACAATGAGAGTTGTAGCATTTAGTCAGTTATTTATTCATACAAGTGAACTAAAAGACACGGAGCATCACATTCAGAAAAGTATTACTTTTGTCTGATATTTACAGAATTGTTGGCTAATAAATTCCAAAGATCTGTCTGTTCTTTAACACATTGTGAAAATAATTTCCATTTCATTCTGGCTTCTACACATCATACTTTAATAAAATATAAAAGTTAAATATTTATGTTTCAGTAGTAATTTTAATTAAATGGCTTCATTTAAAATTTATTTTTTACTTCAGAGAAAGTTTTTAATTGTATAAGGAGAATGAGATTCTGTCGTCAGGCCATAAGCTGACAAACTATTCCTGCTGGTCCCTCTGCAAAGAAAATCGTAAAAGCACAGCATTATTGAATCTAATCAGCAGTTTCTCAACTGTTGTGTTCATTTGGAGCATTTTAGTAGAGAAGTTATTTAATTTTCAGTTGTACTGACTAACAAACTCCTTACATAAGCAAATGGATACTCGGCAAAAAAGCAGAAACTAGTACTTCAGGTTGCCAGATTTAGATGAACACATTTGAGAAATTGCTAATATCCTGTTTGAAAACACTTGGCTTAAAACTAGTCAAGAACAGGCTTTCCTGTTGCACCTATGGAAAGATTTAGTTTTGGGTTAACAGTACTAAGTTTCAGATGTCTAAACCTTTTTTTAGTCAGTAGAGTTACATAAGGAAGACCCTCTGCCTTTAGCTGCTGTTCCAAAAGGCTCTACCACCTCAACTAAGTATTTCTGCTCATCTGTTGTTGAAAAGAAGGAATATGCATAAAGTGAATTCACTCTTTCTCTCTCCATTTCATATCAAGGATCTGGAAGGGGCAGGGGGGAAGTATGTTTAATATATTAGAATTGCCATACTGGTTGAAGAAAATAAAATTGCATAGTATGTGATAGCAGTGTGATACAGTAATTGGTACGGTCAGAGTATATAATCTTTGTCTTTCAGTCATATTATTGGTATTCTGCAGGGCAGTTCTGAAAATTTCTGTGTTTTAAACAAAATTTCCATTTACTGTTGAAATTAATTTTTAATGTTCACTTAAAAACAGTGCTGTGGAAAGAATTAATTAGAACAACAAATATCAATGAAGAACTGTTGTGCCCTTATCTATGTTTTTTCATTCTTTGTGCTTATTTTCCTCAGCTGTAGGCCTTGCTGCCTGTCCAGAACCAGTAATTCCTAGCAATGGGATCAAATCAGGAGATAGATATATGGTGAATGATGTTTTGTCATTTCAGTGTGAGCCAGGATATACTTTACAGGTATTTCTTTCTTTCTTTTTCCTTTGAATTATAGACTGTGGAATAATTGCAACAATAGACCAATATACCCACCTCAAAACTACTTTAAAGAATTAGAGTACTCACATAGGCTCTACTTTATCACTTCTATGACTAAAGTGGAGCCTATGTGAGTACTCCCACATAGCAAAGCTATGAATGTGTAGCATGTCTGGCCTTCAGTAAAAATGGGCTGTCAAATCATGTCTTAGATTAATATATCGTTGAGCAGTAAAAAGCACCAAAGTGGAGAAGGAAATAACATGGTTAAAATGTTTTCTCTAAAGCAAAAAACTACTTCAGTACTATTCTTATTGAAACTGTACAGTGTGTTTCTATTTTTGGAAGTGGTTCCTCTAGGTGAAATTTTAACCACAATGGTAAAATTACATCATGGGATTTCATATTCTCAGAAATTTTAGAATTTGGTTTCTAAATCAAATTTTGTTCGTGCTAAATCTCCTCCAGAGAAGGATAAAGTCATAGCTCATATGATGTTTTAACATTATAATCATATGATGTTTGCCAGTTGAGTGCTGGCTCAGCATACATTTGCTTATTCATTCATCTCAGTATTCCTTACCATTCTCCTAAAATTCAGACTGAACATCTTAGCTCTAGGCTAGATGTGAGAACACCTGCACTTGAAAAGTTTCTCTAAGTAATCAGCAATATGCTTTCCTTTTCAGTCATGTATTACAGATACAGGATCAAGTCTTTAACCTAATCCATGCTCCTCCCATTTATAGCATAACTTGAAATGGCCTGTATCAGAAGCATCCTATATCCATAGCAAAAAAGATTATATCGTAGACATGTCCTACTAATTAGAAAAGATTCAAGGCTTGTGCACAATAAAGCTGACTCTACCCTTGTGAAGCACTGACTGCTCATTTAATGCTTGAAGGATTATTTACAAGCCAGCTGATGGTTCATATATAAACTACTAAAGTTTTTCTCCTAGTTCAATTTAATATTATTTTGAAAATACTTACTGGTTTAAAGCCTTTGACTTTTGGACTTTATTAACTTTATTTTACCTATTTCATCTTTCCCTTATAGAGTCCTTTGTAGGTAGCAGTAATGTCAGTTAGAAAATGAGACACATAAAAAATTTGATATCATATTTTTATTGTGCAGTCCCTTCAGAAGGACTGGCTGTCTTTAAAGCTTGACTCCCAAATAGGTTCTGATTTCTATTTCTATTTCTATTTCTGCTAATGAACTATTAACATTTATCTATTTCAAAGTAGCACTAAACTAAGTATGTGATGAAGTGTCATCTCTACAATATTTCTATAGCCAAGGCAAAGTTTTGAGATCTGAATTTTATCTCATTGCTTAGAATGCATAATATATTTCTCTGACAGGACAAGTAAAAATGGCTCTAAATTAAAAAGAATAAACAGTGAAAATAAGGTTCTGCAAAGCACAGTATGTTTGCTATTCAACATGTATGGATCAGCATATCTTTGCAGATACAGGGGGTTTTTGGTTAGGTTTTTTTTTCACTCTAGCTTTGAATTTACCCTCAGTCTTCAGAGAACATATTCACAGCTAGCAATAACAATCAGATGTGGATTAGTTTATAATTGAGACTTACGAGAAAAGTCATAGAGCTCAAACTACTACCTGGAGATGCATAAGAAAGGTAATTGCTAGCTGTAGGATTAAGTGTCTCCCCCCAGGAGGGGACTTTAAAAGTCTGAAATCAGAATGTGCTCATGTTGGGAAGAGGCTTGAAGCCAGAGTAATCTTTTCTTTTTTTTTTTTTTTTCCTAAAAATATCTTATAGGCCATTTTACCTTTTTCCCTGACTCTGGTAGTTACATTATGGCTTCCCCCCAACTCACATCAGAAATGTGCGATCATAGAAGACTAGGAACAGCATAAAACAAGGAATATTGCATTACCTAAATTTTTCAAAGCATCATCCATTTTGCAAGTAACTATTATGACACAATAAGTTCACGCACAGTTTTCCTTTAAAAGAAAATGGTTACTTTTAAAGAAAGATTATTTTATTGAAGTTTTACCAAATTTTAGTAATTTAATATTTTTTCATATATTTAATGAAGACTTTTTTTTCTTCCAAGCCATTTTTCTAAAATGTTTGTTTGCCTTTCAGAAGCTAAGTATACTTAACTAAATTATTAGTTTTATTCCATATAATTCTCTATGAACTTTATTGAAAGTAGTATGTGCAGTTTCTTTCTTGTAAACATTTTAAATGATGTAGAAGTAGTTTCATCAAATGCAGTTTCCTTTACCGTAGTGTGCTTATTTTGTCTTTTACTTGTTTTTATGAGAATTTGAGTGCTATAGCCAATATCTACAGAAGTCTTCATAGGTAATTGATAAAATGTGCTACCTGACTGTAGACTCCTACGACACTTAAGTATGCAGTGGATCATGTTGTGAAACCATGTGAGAGTTCAAGGCCTGCTGATAACTGTGGATAATTGTCTTGGTATGCTCCACATCCATGTCATCTGTAGCAAGGAGTTGTGAAACAAATTCCAATCTGGGTCTCTACTGCTCCCTCAGGCCAGTGGTTGATTCACTCCAGACTGCAGCCTGAGAATGAGCTAGTGCTTATACTGTGGATGAGAACCCTAGAATTGAAATAGGGAGTGAACCAATTTGACCATATGAATGGACATAGTCAGCTGATTCTGTCTTGTAACCAGCTTTACGTTTATTTAAAAATTATGAGAGGATTTCATGTTATCAAAGGAAGTAGAAGTCTTCAAAACTAAGATATAAAATATTCATAAAAGTAATGATAATAAAATCAGTTGTTCTCACACACAGAGAAGAAGATACAGGAGGTCCTCTGTAGTTCACCTTTCCTGGAAAGTCCCATAATGAGTATCTGTAATCTAATATTTTGCCCTTTCCAAACAGGGTCGTTCTCATATTTCTTGTATGCCAGGAACAGTTCGACGCTGGAACTATCCATCTCCTCTCTGCATTGGTATGGATACCTAATTTTTTTTTTTCTGAACATCAGTCAGAATAAACCCCTGGCTTTTTCATGCCTATTATTCCTTCATTCCAAACTTTTTTGAGTTTCCATTTCTATGAAGTACTGAAAAATTGCAGTATTTTTCTTGGTCATATATAGTATATGTGGTATTTTTAAAAATATTGTGTCAGCAGGCAAAGGAAGAAACCCAGATGCTCACCATTATTTAGCTTGTCTTGAATACTCTGGTTTGTATCAAGCTGAATCTCCTTCAGAAGGGAGAGGAAGTTAAGACATTCCTTTTGCAGGATGCTCAACTTGGAGCATCTTCTGAAGAACAAGCAGGTCAGGAAGGGAGCTGAGGACACTTCTCAAAGAAGCAGGTGGCCTGTCTGCAGTGAAGAGCAGCTCTGAAGCCAAGCCTTCAGGGGTGGTGGAATGAAAAACAGATTTAGTGATCCAGATAAGGCTGTCTTTTTTTTTTTTTTTCTTTTTTTTTTTTTAATCTGAGGAACCTGTTGCACAATGCTGTGTTAAAAGCAAGGCTAAGAAGAATATCCCTTTTAAGCACACTAAGACCTTAGCCAACATATCTGGGTTTTCCCTGTGTAGATCTTGTTCTCCTTTATTTTTTCTTGATGAAACAAAGTTTAAGAGATTCACGGTTCTGGTGTCTTTTGGCATGCTTATTTCAAGAAAAAATAGGAATGGAGGGGAAGGAACCACAGCTCCATGATAACATGCACTTCAGCTTTGAAATGAATTCTTCAGTGAATGCTTTTACCTTTAATATTCAGTTAGCAAAAGCTGTTTCCTTTTAGCTTCATATCTAAGAGAATTTTAAAAGATTGGGATGATATCGAGCAATATTAACGTGAGATGGTTTTAAGATTCCTTGTCAAGTCAGGTCCATATATTATTTTGTATTGTCAACTTCTACAGAAGCAGTCACTTCTGATTAATATGAAAGCAGTGCAGGTCCTTCAAATCCATTTTAGAAATGGAAAATTTCTTTTCAGGATGTGTACTTTAGGGTTGGGGGGGGATAGGTTGGTGCTAATCTTATGCTTCACTGTGTATATTAAATACAGTCCCTATTTGCAGTGTGCTCATTGAATTACATTTTTTTTCCTCTAGTTCATGAAATTTTGCTGTCCTGGAAGCTAAAACACCCCTAAGAAAACAAACAAACCCTTAAATATGACCTCCCCCACTTTCAACCCTTAAAATGTTGGGGTTTTTTTTTAAAGAAATGCAAAGAAAAATGTTTTCATTGAATAGTGTATTTAATATTGCAGGAAGGTAGATATTTGAAGAGTTTGAGAGACAACACAATTTCTTGTGTAACTAGTACATTTTAATTTTTTCAGTGCCATTATCGCAATATACAGATCACATATCACTGTAACATCTGGCAAGATGGCTCATAGGCTTTTAAATAGTGATAAATAATATAAATTACAACATTTTGATTTGATTTCTTGAATATTCATAATCATATTATTTTCCTAGCAAAGGTGTAAACTCAGCCACTTCTTTAAAAATTGCTTTGCATATTTACAGTGAAGCTTTTATTTCATCCTAAATGATGCAAATTACTTTTCAATCTACAAACACATGAATTTACTGAAGTACATCATACAGACAGTAAGCAAAGAATAATTCTCTTATGCAGCTCATCTATCCTCTTTCTGGATTAAAGAAAGAAATGTGGGGAGAGTTTGTTTGTTTGTTTGTTTGTTTTTAAACTCAAGTGTGGTTTTAGCTATATTAACCAGCAGATCTGCAGTTATGTCATGAATCAGTGTCATAACTTGCTTTAATTCCAGATTTGTTCCTCTAATTATAAAGCCTATCTCAATGTACCACTAGACGTTTTTAACCATAATTGCCAAGATGAGACAGTGGGTTGCCCAGACTATAGGTACAACTACACATCTGCAGTAAAATCACATTGAACATATTGTTAGTAAGCATTTCTCTCTAACTCAAATTTTTTCTTTTTTTTTTTTCCTTCCATCATGAGGAATGTTTTTACTGTGATAAATTTTATTACTTTGGGGTCATGGGAATAAAATGGAAAATCCATTTTTGGAATTAATAGTATGCCAAGTATTAAGAAATAGTATTATTAAAAGATACAGTAACTGTCTTTTTATTTTGACTAGCTAAATGTGGTGGAACGCTGACAAACATGGGTGGTGTGATCCTGAGCCCAGGTTTTCCTGGAAATTACCCTAGTAACTTAGATTGCACATGGAAAATTTTATTGCCTATTGGATATGGTAAGTAAGCTTACATTTGAGCAGCAATTATTTGTAATAATCAGATTTAAATATATATGTAAAAGAATATTCTAACTTCCAGTATGAAACAGATTTTATTCAGTCAATGTATTGTATACCCCTTACATAATTATGCATTATCTTTTGATTTGAAGATGATCGGTAATTTAAAAATAGATCTTTCTCAAAACAACTTGTTATTTGTAAAACTTTCTTGGCAACTGATTTTAGAGCAAATTACATCTTCCTTATGTAGATATATCAGATGAAATAGGTAATATAATTTCTAAATTTATCAGTGGTCTTCTTTATAATATCCTTTCATTGTCCCCCAAGTGACTCTTTAACAGTGTTTTTTATGTTCTGTAAAAATGAACAGAACCTCATTTCTATCACTACAAATCTGGTTAAAAACATTCTAAATCTGAAGTCCAAATACAGGTAGCATTAAATCTATTGTCACACAGAAAATGTCTTCACAAATAAATAACAATTACAGAAAGTAGTAATGAATAATAAAGTGTGTGTATTAAACACAATCTTCTATCATTATCAGAAGAAAAAGAATAACTTTTTTTGTTGTGAAACATTATGAGAATTCAGTGCTAAATCTCAAATAAGAAAATTAATTATATATGTTTATTATTAAATATTCTCTGTCCGTCTCTGGAAATTAATTTCTGTGCCTTTCATTGATTTTTCTAGTAAGATGTACTACTTTCATGGAGTGCATTATAGAAAGTTAATTTGTAGAAATATTTGGCTACTATACAGAATAGTGCTCTTTATCCGTGCATACCTGCTAAATGGATTCATCATAGCTATAGCTAGGCTAGTAGCCTTAGATACCTTATAGCCTTAGGATGACCATAGATGGGACAACCTTGGCTAATTTGGGCATTCTAAAGCTACATTTGCAGAAAATAAAAATGATAAGCCACTGTTATGGAGTGACAACATCCTAATTGGGCTACTAGAGTACTCCCTTTTAAAAACAGTGTTTCTCAGAGTTGCTGTTTTTCTTTAAGTTTTTCCATGTAGACAATGTTTAATTATGCAACAGTGTCTTGTATCCTATTATTATCCCTCTTACCTCTCCAAAGGTATCTCAGAGTGATAATCCTGTAAGTAGAAAAGATTTTGACTTTGTTAGACAATGGATTTGACAAATACAGGGTGTTCATACCATTGGTCTACCATTGCTTTCAGAAATACTGGAAGAGGACAACTTTAATCATGAAGTTGAAACAGCTATATTTTACCCAAAGTCTCTGTTAGATAATCCACAGATAGATCATGATTGATGGGATGTTTCACATAGAACTTGCACTGAAAAATCTTGGATACTATTTTATTTACAAGTATAAATTTGTCTACCTAAGAGCCATAGGTCTATGTTTATTCTATTGTATCATAATGAAATATGAAATCTCTGAAAAATAGAAAACATTTTCAGAATTTAACAATGCTCCAGGTTTTGGAGTGTTTTTTTTGAAGGGTTTTACTGTGATATCAATTAATTTAGAGTTGAACACTGTGGACAAAAACTGATCCAGAGGACACTCATGAACATGTGATTGACTCAAACGACTGAAATAATTAACCTCATAGTGACTTCACCTCTTAGTAAATATTCCTTTATTCCCATCCATTTATTCAAAATTTGTATCTGAATGAAGTCCGTGATATTATTGACTTAGTTCAAGCACCCAAGTGTGCTTAAATAAAGTCCCGCAATAAAACTGTCGGAGCTAAATGTGTCCCAAAGTATAGTGCTCTCTTCATTACATGAAAATATACACACATAAAAGAAGACCCTATTACAATTCAAACATTATAAACAGGTGGAAAACACATCTTTTCAAGTGAGTTGCAGTTATTTTGCAATGATTTCAGGTAGCTGTTAATTGATTAACATTTATAAAAATGATTAGCTCTGCTTGGAATTGTCATTATTTAGAGTCTATTCAAGTGAGAGAGGAAATCCAGTTGAGATTGGAGAAGGAAGCAGTGTAATTATAGATTGACCAGATAATTATTTATTTTCTGTAGCTATCGGCTTTATTCTGTATAATTTTACGTAAGAAATGATTTAGTGTAGAAAGTTTTTTCTTTGACATATCAAATTGACAATTGTAAGACACATACAGAATTTCCTCTAATTAAAAGTAGCATCTTTAAAAAACCTTTAGAAAAAAAAGAATATTATATTTGTGGCTATTTTAGGCAGTTTATATTTTTAAAATTACTAGTAAATCTACTTTTTACTTTTAAAAAATGAAGCTTTTCTATACTGAGTATTTACACACATAGTCATATAAATTCCTTCTCAGTAATTAAATAAGAATGATTTGATTGTAAGGGTACTCTGTGGCTCATCAGAGACTATGTCAGAATGGCAGGCTCCTTTTATTTAAATACCTGAACCAGATTTTTGTTCTATATACTTATGTCAAATTGAATTACATGCTTGTCACTTTAGCAACTTAAGTATATCAATTGTCTGCTCAATTCTTTAGAATTCTTTCCATGCTGCTGACATCCAGTGTCTGGAGGGAATCACTAAATGCTGATAGTAAGGTCAAGACATTTCTGAGCTGCTTGGTGTCCTATTACATCTCAAATCCTGAGAGCATTGCAAAATTAGTGACTTTGCCTAAGTCAAACTAACTGCAGCAGACACCATTCAAGAAAATGGTGTGGATAATATTGAGACTTTGATATGTTCTGTATGGGTCTCTATTGATAGCATCAGAATAAGTTTTCTTACTGAGCAGCTGAAATACTTGTTTTCATATCTCCCACTCTGCATAGGTCAGAGAAGGTACTAGAGGTAAACAACCCATATTCTTACAAGTTCTCTATAATAATCAGTTTATTTGGTAGTTTATTTAGTTTCTCCTGAAAAAAAAATCTATTTGAAACAAATAATTAAAGATCAGACCACAGATGCAAAGAAAGGAGCTATAGAGCAAGACTGAGTGAATGACTTATCCTGGTGATTAAATCTATAAGGTACTCTTCTGGAATGAAGAATATGTCTCTACTGCTGCTTAAAAATGTCAGGCAGAGAGGTGAGGCATTGAATATGTCACATTGCTTCATTGGCTCATTCATTAGTTCTGCTTTATTCCATTCCAGCTACTTCATCGTCTATCAGAGCAAGTTTAGGCACAAGTAGTGAGGTTGCAAGTTACTTGGTACTATACTTGGCTTTTGAACCAGGGGTTCATCCCCTATCCCTCTTTTGCTACTTGAGAGGGCTGAATTCCAAGTCCTTAGTTCCCATGTAGTGCCAGAACTTAAAAATAGCTGTTCCCATGAGATTAAGCTTATACTTTCTGCTCAGCATTTCAGGAGTCACTTCTCTCCCTTTCATTTTGTGAGAAAGGCCTGGTTCAGCCACCTGACTTCCAGACAGGGCTTGTAAATGATCCTGAGTGAGACCACTCTCAAGTTCAGTGCATCTTACAGTGCTGCGTACAAAGTAGAATGGCTCTAAGGACACACTGGCCCAAGCTGGAGCAAAGAGGTAGTGTATATACCTGACTTGTGTCAGGAAAAACATGGTGGAGTAGATAGTTGGAGCTAGGTAGGTAAACTTCTGCTTCTGAAAGGTCACTCTGTTAATAACTGTCCTGCTGAAACCAGGACAATAACCTTCCTGGGTGCTGAGCTGATTCTGAGCCTCAGAGAGGCCTGGCCCAGCTACAGTAATGCTCTTTTGGCAGTGTCCTGACCATGTTGTAACACAGCAGGATTTGTGACAAGCCCCTCCCTTGGGAGTTGCTGGTGCCTGGTTTACCAACGCTGGTTGTTGACTTAGTGACTTTGTTTCATTGGTCCTTTTATGTGTGTTTATATTTATTGGGAACCAACTCTTGCAATAGTTAGCTGCTATTTCCTGAATTCAAGCATCCCACTTTGAATGGTGACTAAAATATATATACCGTGCCTGTAACAATTATTTTGACATCTTTTATAAAAACACCACTTTAATTTTTGTCTTGCTTTCTCAATGATGCAGGTGCTCATATTCAGTTTCTGAACTTCTCTACCGAAGCAAATCATGATTTCCTAGAAATTCAGAATGGGCCTTACCACACCAGCTCGATGATCGGTCAGTTTAGTGGAATGGAACTCCCGTCACCCTTGCTAAGTACTACTCATGAAACACTTGTCCATTTTTACAGTGATCACTCAGAAAACAGGCAAGGATTTAAGTTGACATACCAAGGTAAGTAGGACCTAGCACAATGAACTTTATTGTTAACAAGTTTTTGAGGTTTTTTATTTAAAAAAATGCTAGGTATACACTATATAGCATTTTAAAATCTGTAGTTTGTTTAATCCATAGATTGAACATTTTTAAAACTGAAATTGTGTTGACATGGAGTCTTTGTTTTGCTGATGTAAAAAACAGAAGCTAAGGTGATGTAAATTGTCAAAGGACACATAACTGATACCCTTTTCCATTCCATTAAGCTGTACTGTTACTGGACAATACTGCTAATATTCACTGTCTTTTTTTCCAGTTTATATAATTTTGTTATATTTAATGTAAGAAATGAGGATTTCAAAACAGTATGTGTGATTTTAAATATTTGGGTGAAAAAAAATTTAATTGTTGTATTTTGGCAGTCTAAAAATTGTTATAATTTTGCAGTGAAAATTAACAAGAAAGTAAAAGATAACAGATAATACTTATTATGTATTTGTATTTTCAAATACAGATCAGATCATTTTGTTCCTCAATGTGTAGCTATAGGTGTATTTGAATTACCAAACACATATACATTTATCTAGTTTTATTTTCCCCATGAGTGAGAAGCAAAACATTTTCACCAGTAAAGGCAACTCACACAGTTCATTTTTATGTAACACTGCTTAGTTATAAAGAGATTCTGGGGTGACTCATTCCTGACTATTGACTGTTTTGAGAAAGCACAATATTTTTAGTCTATATATTTAAAAAACCCTATAGTTTTAAAACTTTAAAAAATCCACAACATAATCCACTCAAATAGAAGCTGGGGGGGGAGGAAATATTTTACAAGGTACATACTATTTATTGATTACTTTTTTCTAATGTAAAAAGTTGCTACCTCTGAGGTGTTAAATTTTTATGTGATTAGGAACTACAAGCTAAAATTGCTGTACTTGACTAATATTTCCTCTTCTATCTACCTCCTTTTCTGCATTCTAGAAACAGGTTTTGGACTTTTGTTCTTAGAAACATCTTGAATGTGCTTTTTTTTTTTTTCCAGAGAGCAAAAACTCTGCTGTTAGCCATTTCTATTGCTAATATTTCTCCTTTGATAATTCTTTCTAAGATTATCATATTTTACATATAGATATTATTAAGCACAAGTAACTTTCTCAGCAGCATTTAGGAAATGTAGGAAATTGTATTCTCAATTGAAGTTATTAATAATCTATGAAGAACTTCTGGAAGTATTGTGTTTCAGTGTATTCACCATTTCTTTGACATGCTCTGACAAAAAGTGCCAGCAGTTTACAATTGAGCAATTTTAATACCTCTTTACTTTTCTTCTTACAAAGTATATGTTGCTTTTGATATCTGTCTTTTCCAGTTCCACGCCTATTGCCCTTAATATTTAGTTACCTTGTATTCCAGAATGTCTCTGGATTTTCCTACTTTTGATGTTACACCTCTGGATTTCACTCCCTTTCTCCTGGTCCAGCATTGCTGAAACTGGACTTAAAAAAAATATTCACTACTTGAAAAATGTTCCTCTTTCCTTCTCTTTTGTTCCCTGTTAGAAATGTTGTTTTCATTCCAAATGTCAAATAAAACTTAGCCTGATTTCCTTGGATGACAAGACCTGCACGGTTGTGATGTCTGACTGTCATGCTTCTTGATATGCCACTGTTATGCCATTTTGAAACCATTGGCCAATTTCAGTGACATTTCACAGTTCCTAGATATATCTGAAAAGTAGTATTAGTAATGCGTCCTTATTGACAGGAAGGATGCAGCATTACTCCATAGATCATTTTGGCTTGCTGGCTTCCCAGTTGGCAAATTCCTTGTGACAACTCATTTTAATACACACTTTGTCTTGACTAACTGCTATTTATGGAATATAGATGTGGGAGGAAGGTTAGCAAGGTTGACACATTCAAAGTCTTCTTATGGGCAAAAGGAAGCATGTCAGATATAGAAAGCTAAGAATTTATTGTTAGTCCAATTAATACTTGGACAGCTAGGTTGTCCAAGTCAGTTAATGCAGAATAAAATCATAAAGCAATGAAGTTGAAATTGTTATGCAAAAACTTTCTCTTATCTGCCCCTTTTCTTTTGTATTACATTCAACCTCACAGTCCTCTTATGGAGCATAATATTGACAACTTATGTCTGTTTATGTAGAAATGGAGAGGCAGTCATAAGCACCCCAAGCTCTTTGCTGGGGAACATACAATATTTGTCAAAGAATTTCTTATTCTTTAGTCTTGAGTTCCACTTGAATTTTACATTTTTCTTACCACACTGCTGCTTCTTCACTGGTTCCCAGCCAAACTTTTACAGTTGCTTTCATCAGCTTCAATTACTGTGAAAGACTATTATCTGTTCAGCAGTAACCTCCAGGACTTGCCAGGCCTTTAGCATATATGGTATTTGCAGAGCATAACCTAAAATGTGGAAGGTAATAATGACTTGGCTGGTAAGAATTGTTAAAATGTGCTAAAACCATCTCGGGCCAAGGCAAGTCCAGACATATCTCAGATCTCTGAGATCTTTCACTGTCAGGTGTTTAAATGGCCTAAAGCCTGTGGCATTTTACTCTGACAGAAAACTTAATTTATTATGTTTCAAGGGTTTGGAGATGCTGCACATAAAGTAATCAAGAAAAAACTCAATCGTAGTGCTGTCTGCTTATGAGAAAGCAGTGTCCAGATGCAGGTAAACAGAAACTGTATAGATACTATGTAGCTATATAGTACTATACATATTAAAAACCCCAGGATTTGTTTCTTCTGCTGCTGGCAAAGCAATGCATTGACTTTATCCATCCTTCAGACCAGGTAAACCTAACAGTTGCTATACGAAACAAAATAGTATTTGAAGCCTATCAATAATAATTTGCATGATTTCCAAGAAGCATATTTCAAAAATTATCTAGTCTCTCAAGGCATCTAAAATAGTCATTTTGAATAAAAGGGAACAAATAGTTCAGGACTGAGTAATTATTGTATGTAAAACTGGAGGGTGTGTAGCAGTGCGAACAGATGTAGCACACACAAACTAAATTCTGCAAAGAATTAGAACAAATTTATACTAAAAATAAAAAAAATCTCTGAGGTTTTTTTCAGTACTTTCACTTTTTTCCACTTTTGCCATTTCTGTAGAAATGAATTTGTAAAGCAAAGCAGCCCACCCTGAGGACCTGACATCATTATACATTCAATAGATGTTTTTCAGACTACTTCTAATTGATCCCATTTTCAGATGTCCTAATATACTATAAATGGGAAAAAAAAAAATCTATGAATAAACCCCACTGTTTTTCTAATAATGAAATTAATTCCATATATCTTTAAAAAATATGAGTAGGCAAAACCAGTCCAGAGTTCTAGTGACATTCACTAAAACCATTCTGATGGGTTTGTTGCATACTAGGAAGTGCATAATGATTGTGTTGCATACTAGGAAGCACCACAAGGGTGCCTAGCTTAACCCTAGTCTGAAATTTTAAAATGTGCTTAAATCTCAATGTACTTTAATCTTAAAATGGATTAAAGATTAAATTTCTACTTTTACTGAGTGGTACTAAGCTTGATGTGATTCAAGGACTGCTTTTTCAAGAGTGGAAAAAGTGCCATTTCTGCTAACTAGAATACAGTAAGTAGTGGGATTAAGGTAGCAGACTTTTTTACAAGGTAGATGCCTTTTTATAAAGATAACAATCTAAAAAACACAGAAGAATGTTAATGGGTGTGCTTATTCAAGCAGATTTCTGTGTCATGAAAAATAAAGATAAGGCTTTTTGATAACCTGTCATCTCTGGGGAAAGAAAAGAATATGAATACTGTATAGTGAATGATAGAATTAATAATGCTGTTTCTCGTTCTTTCTACTGACTTTCTGACAACAGAAAAATACTTTGGAGATTGAAACAGTATAACCTGGGATTGTTCTCTGGGCACATTATTTTTATGAGGAAGAAAAGTGTATGCACATGGAGAACAGTAAAATATTTGCTTCTCATACTTTCAAGGGGAAAAATAGTGATGCATCTTAAGCAATATTCTGTGAAGTCTCACAGCACATGATTTGAATATGGAACCTGAATCACTTTGGTACTCTGTATTTCTGAACATAGTAAAAAGTTTGTCTCATTAGCAGAACCCTTGGGAAGTTTCAGCTCTGAGTACCAGTGTGGCTCAGCTCCTTGTTTTGTGGTCTGATGGCATGTTTTGTTATCCATTCAGCTTCATGATTGTACTGCATAAGGAATGGTGGGGGTTCCATCATGTCCATGATTTGAGTGACTGATTTTTTGTGTGTGCCGTAAAACTTCTTGTTTCGCTTATTATCAGAAGGAATATACTGCTTACTTTTATTAGATTGGTGGGTTTTATTTTTAAGATAATGAGAGGATTTTAAAATTGCCTGACTTGAAAAATAGCACCATCTAAGTTTTCTGTTGTTAAAATAGTATTATACTGTTTAATTAAAAAAACCCAGAAGCATTGAGAAAGGTTTTCTCTTTGTTGTCACTCCTGTGTTTTTCCCACCTATGAAAAGCAGCAAAACCATGAAGCAACCAGAAATGTTCAGAAAAACATTTCTAAATTGTATTTGACTGCAATCTGGAGTTTCTGAGACTGTCACATCTGTCAAATCTCAGTATCTCTAGATGTAAACAGCCTATGCACGCTAGGTCTGAGGGAGGAAGAATTGTCACAGAAGTTTGATTGGCAAGCCAAGTTTGCTAGTTACAAGCTCAGGATACTGGTCAGAAGAAAGAAATAACTTTTATGGCCTCTAAAAGATTTTTAACAGAATTCAGTACACAGAAGATTACAGTTAGTCTAACTGTTGGTAAAACATATTTGTGGGTTTTAATCCCTATTTATATTATGATTGTTACTTCAGCCATTCACTATTTCTGTAACATCTTTCTTCCACGTAACATTCCCTGCAGGACTAGGGTTTCTTTAGGGAAAGCCGAGAAAATATTTTGGTTTATTTTTTTCTAGGAGAATCATAGTTCCTAGTAGCGGAAATCTAAGCAATTTTGCTCTGTTCTGAATTTCAATATAGCAGCATAAAGCTGAATATGAGGTGGGAATCTTACCCTGTTGTACTTGGAGAACAACATGTAACAGAGAACACAGAAAAAAGTTCAATTGCACTTTAATAAACTGAAGCACACTAATTAACATACACATATCTAGGAGAAAGGTAATTCTGATGGAGCTTCTGAGTCATAGGAATCCTGGAAGGAAAAAGGGAGTGTTGAAAAACTACTGTATTTCTAAAATTATTTCAGATTATGGTTTGGGTGGGGGGGAGGGGGGCGCAGGAGTGGAAAGGGATACTAATAGAAATAAGATCTTTGGGTAGTGAGTGTTTAGCAAATTATTTTCTAACTCATGTGACAAAATTAAGCCATTTTTTGTGACTAATTCTGAGTCATTGTATTTGGAAAAACTATGTTCTCTGGTGCCTAAGGCAATAAGTATGTCTCCCGATTGCCAGTCCTATCCTGGGCAGCAGCAAAGCATATCATATCCTAGGCTTCCATAAAAAATGTAGCCAGCAGGTCAAGGGAAGTGAATTTCCCCCTATGCTTCTCTCTCATTGGCCTCCCCCTGGGGTACTGCATCCAGGTCTGGCACTTACAGCACAAGTAAAACATGGACCTGTTAGGGCAGTTCCACAGAAAGGCTACAAAAGTAATGATATGCCTCTAACACCTCTCCTATGAAGAAATGCTGAGAGAGTTGCAGTTGTTCAGCCTGGAGAAGAGAAGGCTCCAGGGGGACCTTATTGTGGCTTTTCAGCACTTCAAAGAGGCTTGTAAGAAAGATGGAGAGAGACAAGGCCTTTAATGACTGACAAGGGGGAAAAGTTTTAAAGGCATAAGGAAGAAATCTTTTAAGAGGAGGGTGGACAGGCACTGAACAGGTTCCCTAGCCAAGCTGTGGATGCCTCATCCCTGTAAGTGTTCAAACTCAGGTTGCATGGGGCTGATCTAGTGCAATATGTCCATGTTCATGGCAAGGGCATTGGAATGAGATGATCTTTTAAAGTCCTTTCCAAACCAACCCAGCCCATGCTATTCTACTCTAGTCTAGTCTTGAGAAATGGATTTTGTTCTTGAGTCTGTAGTTATACACAGCATGATACTGGAGTAATGTACAATAAGACTAAATGAAAGTTCTAAGTAGGCTTAATTGTGAGCTTTCCTATTGTTTGTGTGTTTGCATGCTCATGTTTCTTCTAATTAAATTTTTCTGTAATTATTTCCATGTTGAAGTGTTACATATATGTGTGGCACTTGCAAAGGCACTAAGTCACCTTCTTAATGTAAGAAGGGAAATACATTTCAATCATAAAAACAAGATAGCAGAAGATCAATTATATTTCTTCTGTGATTTACACTCTTTTCTTGCCAGTGGAAAATATATTGCACAAAGAAATGACAAATGTCAATACGAGATCATTTTAAAATTCAAGTATTTGACTGCTGCCTGCACTGGAATTAAATCTTTTTCTCAGATTTCCTCTACATTAGGCTTCCTTTCAGGATCTCACTAGAGATTTTTCTTCTGTGAAACGGTATGGCATTTTTTAAAGCTCAATGCCAAGCAAGTCTTTGGGCATGACACTCATTAAAAAAGTTTTTTTTTGTGAGGTACGACATTTGAGATTTGTGGGCAATATTTGATAGCGATGACTGAATAATTAATTATTCTGTTAAATCAGGTATAGTTGTTTCATATATCAAAAGAGCAGAGAAGAATATAATTCATATTTATATTAAAACTATAAAACATATTCCCTGAGCGGCCTATAAATCATAATGTCATAGTGAAATGGATCACCTGACTTATAGTTGCTTCATTAATTTATGAGTCATCATAAATTAGGCAGAGATTCTAGTCTTACTAAAACAAATACCAGAACAAATGCAAAAGGTTTCTGTATGTGTCTTATTTACCGTATTTACAAAAGGAGAAAATCAAGTGCAGCTCTGAATAAACAGTACCTAGAATTTGAATAGTTTGGCTTTGTTTTTTCCATTAACAGTCCAAAGGACTTTAATGAATGTTGTGCAAATTAGGGGAATGGAGAAATGTTGACATTCTTTCTTCTTTCACCTGACCTGTTCCTGTGTTTTATTCTCATGTAAAGAAGTTTTCTTCTGAAATGAATTTTAAAGACTAACTGAAAAAAATCGGAGACCATATTAAGCACATTTAAAATGTAACCTATGAATGCTGTATATTCAATCAATTAAGCAGTAAGGAAGGTTTTAACTCCTCAAAAGGATGTACAATCAAAGTTTAAAAGTTCCGATATTGTTCCAAAACATTGTAACTTTGGGCAATTCAGTGATCTACCTTGTTGAACACATGAATAAGATCCCCAGAGCAATCCTTTAATGTATTTTTAATATAATTTGCTAAGTAGCTTTTTATATAATTTAATATATTCATTTTCATATGTCCTATACTCTTAAATAATATTTCTACTACTTATTCTACTACTACTATATCTTGTTTTAAAATGTTGATAATACTATAATGTCGATAATCCTATTATAATAATTATACTATCTGTAGTAGTACTATATGAATAATGATAGCGGGACTAATAATAGCATTAAAAATTAATGAGCAATTACTAGATTTGGCACAAAATTTTAATGAACTATTAAATTAAGGGAGAATAAAGATTTTTGTATTTTCTTTCCAGTAGCAATTAATTCTGATTGTTATGTTTTCATTTTATTTTCTTTTTTTTGTTTGTTTTCTGGGGGAGGGTGAGTCTGATTCATTAAAGAATTTCAGAATATTTGTGTTACCTCTACATCTCTTCCAGCTTTGTAATGTTACAAACCCTGGATTCTGGATTCACTGCATGAATTAGGAAAAGGCATTCTTAAAATAGACCTTCACTGTTCCATAGCATGTCTATAATCAGTAATGGCTAAAAAAACTAATTAAATTAGTGGTACTTCAGTGAACAATTAACTACAAATTTCCATAAGCACTTAAGCACACCTAAATTATATGTTTAGCTTAATCTTTTTGAAATGTCTTCTTTAAATAATCTGATTGTTAACAATTATATACCTCTAGGATGAATATGTCCATTTGTAGTAATTAGTTTTGAAAAAAATAGCAAAAGACATTGTTCAAGAATATGCTTTTTCTCTCTCACTGCATTTTTAGGGCTTGTACTTATCATCGCATGTTAGTATAAAGCTCACTGGTGCTATAGCTCTTACTTGAAGTTCCTTTTCTCCTGACAGAATTATTTCATAACTCTGAAGGGAATGCTTAGAGAAAGCAGGGCATTCTTTTTCACAATAATTATTTCTTAAATGACAGTTACTTGCTTATCTAATCCATGTCAAGTTGTTTGTGAATTATTCTAAGTAACATTTTTATAAAAATGCATATTTACTATTATCATGGAACTATTCATCATTTAAATCTTCTAAGGAAATACATCTTCAATATGGAAACATGTAGTTTTAAATTATCTGTATGTCTTAGTAAATCTTCTTAATGAAAACTTCCACATAATTTCATCAAACTATTTTGTGTGAGTTAAATATGTTTAATTGAATAATATTTTGAGGTCTTCTAAAACGTAAGACCCAACATAAAATATGGTGAATCATTAACGCAATTTTTTCTATGGAGATATATCTAGAGGGATTTTTTTCCTTGGTAGACTTCTGTCATTTTTCTAGTTCTTGCTGATGATGTGGCTTTATAGTATTTCATTAATTCTGTTCTGGTTGGGGTTTTTTCAGTTAAGTGATTTTTTTCATATTTCAATAAATTTTATGTAATATAATTATGTAATATTTGTTACACTTTTTCTTTTATGTTAATATAAGTTTTAAAAAACCAATTTATTGTGAAACTCTCATATTTCCTAAAATTTTATAGAATGAATGACTTTGTCATATCTTACTACAGTACTTACTGTAGTGTTTAAATGTGAAAACAAACTTAAACAATTGCTATGATTAGTTATGCACTGATTTATTATTGAAGTCATTGTAGAATTGTATTGATGCAAGTAATGAACAAACTGGAATATAATGCTCAGAGTGCTGCAAAACTCCTTTTTTCTTGTGCTGCAGTTACATCTATTCCTAGTACATGACACTGGGAATGTCATGAACATGTATGAGTGTTATCAGAAAAAACTCATGTTCTGATGCCATTAGTTGTACAAATATACTTGTATATTCATTTTTAAAAATTCAGATTTTGGAAATTGCACTGTATAAATGGACAAGAGGCAATTTTAATGAATACAGTTAGATTTCAGGAAAAAGTTATTTGAAAAATTATGTGATAATCTATAATCTCAAGCCACCTATTAAATTTTTTAAATAAACTATTATTACTGTGTGCAGATTTTCGATTCACTGTTGGCGCCTTCAGAACAAGATTCTTTTTTTTAACTTCAGACTTAACATACAAAGTTAACATTGAGCAAAATGTTTCAAATTATGAAAACTTGAACAATTTTATGAAATTACGTCAGTTAAACATTAAGTATATCCACCTTTATTTATTAAATTAATTCAGCATATGTCAGTTAAAAATGTTTTATTATTTTAAAACTATTACATTTCAGAATAGCATAGACACTAGGTCTGACTCTAGAATTTTTTTTAAAAAATAAAGATACTATTTATATAATATCCTGATCTGAAGGTTCAACATGAACTACTAAACCACATTATTTCATCTTCATGCCCTGTGTCCAATGTTTATTTGAATTTCCTCTCTAAGTTCCTGATGTAGTTGGCAATTTTATGCCTCTGTGTCTCTAGAGCTAATTTTTTTTTGACCTGGATCGTCAAAATGGTTGATTTGGTTTTTTATTATATGTTAATCATTATAACTGGAGTTTGGCATTCCAGTGTTTACCTATTATGGAATGTATCGCATAATTTATATTAAATCTTACTGTAGAAAGCTGACGACATAATACAAACTACTTCTGTTCTCTTCCAGCTTATGAGTTACAGAACTGCCCTGACCCTCCTCCTTTTATGAATGGATATATAGTCAACTCAGATTACAGCGTGGGTCAGTCAGTATCATTTGAATGCTATCCTGGATATGTTTTGAGGGGTCAGCCTGTTCTCACATGCCAACATGGAATCAACAGGAATTGGAACTATCATTTTCCCAGATGTGAAGGTAAATTTCTGGTAGAACCTTTGCTCCAAACTGACAAAACTTTCTGACTTTTTGTTTACTTGTTTGTGCATCCACATGTGAGTGCTGAAGAACAGCACCTTTATCCTAATCTGTACTGTAAGCAGTTAAAGTCAGAGAAGTATGTGCCCTTATAAATCATAAATATTTCATGGCCCATGTTCCTCAGCAGTGATTTGTTGTACCTATTAATATCTGTCAGTTGTATTGATTATGAGAACTCACAATACTGTCAGAAAATATCTCCATGTGATTTTTTTTTCTTCTTTTTTGCATAGTGTGACGTACAATATTTTCAAACGCAACATTTTTACTTGGACTTTCATCTAAAAAATACAAGTGCAGAAACAAAATTCCTTTAGCCCTTTAGAGACTTTGATGAAGACTTGTACAAGATATTATGACACAATTTGGGAGCCATTGTGTAGAAAAGAAGTGGTGTCACAGATAATTAACCAGATAAGAAGATATAAAATAGATTGAAATAAATTATTTCCAACATAACAAGAGGCTAATGGTGCTACAGGTTTTACTGCAGAATGTACATTCAGTATGTTTGACAATGATCTTGAAAGATGGGACAGATGCTTCTCTACACAAACCACCCAATAGCTTTTACTTTAGTGAAACCAGAAAAGTCTGTGAAGGAACTAAAGCCATTAAAAAAAAAAAAAAAACAAAAAACAAAACCCACCAAAAAACTGTGAAATGAAGGTCAGTCATTCTGCTTCAGGAAGGACAACTAGAGGCTAGAAAGATATTTTCCAGTGGAGCGGCTTAGTATTTTCAACTTTTGAATTTTTCTGCAAGACATAGAGGGTTGAATATTGTAAAAGCAAAAACTGTGCTAGAGGAATTGAAGGTTTACTCCAGTGCTGCATTTCCTTGTTTCCCACATGAGGATTTCAGTATTGTGAATCATAATTTTCTTATTGTTTCTAAGGCAGGTACTTGGGAAGGGATACTTGTATTATTTCCTTATGTTGTCATCTAATGTTACAAGAATCCACAAAATTTAGGTTCTAGTTCCATAGTAATTAATGCAAATTACCATTAATCCAATGTCATATATAGAGGAGGTTGAAAGTATTGCATATTTCCTGGAATGCAAAGGGTTTACCAGGAAGAAATAAAGTTTAAAATTAGTTTTCTGGATGAAGGTTTTCAGAGATACAAGTCTTTGTCCATTTGAGACTTGTTTAAAGCACAAAACCAATTCCAAATCAAATATTATTAGTATTATTAATATTATTACTTAAAAAAAAAATAATTTCAGCTGTATTTTATCACTGCATGTAGAAGTATGACAGGATCTAGGAGTAAGATATATACATGCCCTACTGGACAAAGGGAAAAGACAATGACCAGACAGAACATTTGGCATTGGGAATGAGGAATACCATGCCCCCTCACTTGAGCAGCTCAGTTAGGAAGTACTTTGTATTTGAACAAACAAAAAACATTGAATTTTGTTTTAATTTCAAATTGAAGAACAAAGTTTTATTGCCAGGTATTTATGCTGTTTTGCAACTTTGACAGTACGGAAGTAAATGTACTACAATGATGTTTCCAGTACTGAATGACATTAGAAAATGTCATTCATTTTGGTGCGGTCTTTAAGTGCCTCCTGAATTAGAAGGTAAATGGAAAGGAGGATTGGAGATTTCAATTCTGCGCTTAAATGTTTTACAAGTCCTATTCTAGTTATATATTCTTGATATATTGAGTGCAATCTGTAGGTCCGTGTGACTTTTTAACTTAAATTTCTAGCACTTTAAAAAATATTTTTCAGTGTATCACATGAAATAATAAGTAATGAATTTTGAGTTCTATTAAATATGAGGAAGGACTTTTTTAAAGAAGATATATTTATTCAAAGGAGACTGGGTTATGGATTCAACTTCATCATGTTTTGAAATAAAGTACAAGGATATTCATTATAAAACTGCAATATAAATGAATATGAAATATTTTCCCTCTCATTAAACATATAGTTTTATGATACACTTTAAAGAGTTACAGAAAAGTGTAAAGGATGACAATAGAATGTTACTAACATATGTTCCAGATACATTACAATGCTAGGGTGAAAAGAAGTTATAGTTAAAAGCAGAATATCAAGTAAGCATAGGGACTTCCATGTCCAGAAATAATAATAGGGGAAAAAATAATCTGAAGAGCATATGGAAGATATGGGATAATTTCTTGATAAAATAATTTCTGTTCAGTCTTTATATAACACATATAAATATGACTTGCTCTACTAAATGATCATATTAGGGCATTTTGTCCTTTTAAGTCTTGCTGCCTAATGATACAGGTTTTTAAAACCCATTATGATATTTTCTTCTGGTTAGCTACAATGTGCTATATTATCCTGCATAATAGAGAAAGAAAATTATTTAAAGGTCATAAAAAGATAAGAGAATATGTGATTTTTTTTCCCCTTCACATTAAGGTTGACATATACTCTTTGAACTCCTAGATTAAAGATAGTTAGGATATCAAATCCATATTCTCCCCATCTACTTTTAGCTTACTAATTAAAATGAATTTCAACAAACATTAATTTCAGAGATGCAAAATACATTGTTTTGTGTATGTTCTTAGAAATCTAGATTTTTAGATTTCAACATGTTATAATCTCTGTTCTCTTCGAAAACTGTTTGCATAGTTGCTGTATGTGGTGGTTCACTGAATGTTGTTGTACTGTTACTGTAGTAACAGTAATAGTTTTTCTAGATATATTTCATTCTTTTTATTAGTATTTCTTTATTAGTAAACTTCAGCATTTGGGATAATACTACTGATACCTTCATAAAATATGAGAATAAAGTGCATAGGTTAAAGTGATGGGATAGTTGAAAAAGTAGCCACTATGTCATTTACCTTTGAGAAAAAATCTTCTAGCCTCCTCACTTGACAAGAAGTGGAATCAATATCACAACTCATTCTGCTCATTATCCTGGATTATAATAAAGCACTCTCTCCTTTTCTTTCTTTCTTTCTTTTTTTTTATGTCATGAAATTAAAGGCTTTCCTGCATGTTTAATAAGGTGCTTCACCTTTCCCTAATCAAATCAATACTCTGTGGGATTTCCCTGATTTTGTAATATATGGAGAAGTTAATTTTCTGAGTCAAAGAAACAGAAGAAGATACCCCGAGTGTCTTTGCTAGCTAGTATTACAGCACTTCAGCATTAAAACTTCAGTAGGGACCTTTCAAAGCCTGTGAAATTTCCCAAGCAGAATCTTTAACACTGTTTTTAGAATTCTTTGGAAATTCAGGCTCCTAATTTCAAAGTTCAACACTTTTTGGTTTTATATAGATCATACACCTTTCTTCCTTATCCTAGGTTAAGATTTTTGACTCAGATGCCTTAACATTATTTTGATTTCCTCCATAGCATTTTTGTGGTACTGTATGTGCAGTAACCTACTGTCCCTCTTTTCTCACTAATTAAGCTTTGAATGACATGAAGTCTAGCTACATTAGGAGTTGTTTAGATTTTTATAGCACAAATTACCATTTTATACATTTTCTTACATGGTGTTGTGGTTCAACCCAGAAGGCACCTAAATAACACACAGCCATTTGCTCATTCCCTGCCATGAAGATGTGGGAGGAAAAAAACCCAACAAAACAAAAGGGAAAAAACAAAAACCAACCCCATGAGTTGAAGACAGTTTAATAGGAGAGAGAACAAAGAAAAAAAAAGGCAAAACAAGTGATCCACAATGCAGTTGCTCACCACTTGTTGACTGATGCCCAACCAGTCCCTGAGAAGTAGTCCCAGCAGATTTGCTCTCACTTATATTCCAAACATGACATCATATGCTATAGAACATCCCTTTGGCTAGTTTTGTCCTGGATGTGCCCTCTCCCAGCTTCTTCTGCAGCTCCAGCCTTCTCAGTTGGTAGAGCATGAGAAGCTGAAAAATCCTTGACTTAATGTGATAACTACTTAGCAACAACTAAAATATCACTGTGTTATCAGCATTTTTCTCATACTAAATGCATAGCACAGCACTCTACCAGCTACAAGTAAAAAAATTAATTCTATCCAACCAAAAACAGGACACAGGAATGAACTTCATGTGTCATCAGAATGAAGATGGGCATACTGGGGTTCATAACTGCCCTTGTTTTCCTTGAGGTAGAAGAGTTTATATAAAGTTTCACAGTACAAGCTTCCCTGTACCATGAAATGCTCCCTATACTCATGAGTCTTTTCATCCCCATATAGATTTCTCCTGTTTCATTCTAGATCATGGTACTGTGAAGTAGCTATCCCTTCTTCTTTAAGGCAAACAGTTACATCAAACAGGGCTTGGTATATATATATATATATATATATATATATATATACCATGAACAGTTGTGGAAATACATACAATAAAGGGGTTAAATAGTTATCAACCAGATTCTAGTATGGGCATGTTGAACAGAGAGGAAATGAGCAGGATGCACAGATTCAGAACTGTAGTCTGGCACTGGAGGACTGTCTCAACAGAGACAAGATAGGCATGGTATTGGAAGCCATCCCCATTCTAAATAATATTCTCCACTGTATAGCAGGTGATTTGAGATATTAAAGAACTTAATCTTTATATGGGAGAAACTTAATTAAGTTCTGCTCACAAGATCATAATGTAAATTTGTCATGTAGTCATGCTCTAAGACTTCATTCCTATCTATTAGGCAATCAGCTTGTCCTAATGATACATCACTGCTGTCTTTACATTACATATATAGCTGTCAATAAATGACTATACTAGATTTGAACACCTTTAAAAATATTTACTGTCCTTCTGTGCACAAGTTTGTATCTGGAATTAGGAGCATGGGAGCCCATGCTATAGTATTTATGCATTTGTAAATCAGCATGTGGTCTACTGTTAGCATTTGAAAGTTTAGAAGGTTTTGTTATACTCTTCTCCATTTCAGAAATCTGTTTTTCTTCATACATATAATTTAAGTTCAATATAATTTTATTACTTTGTGGTGATTTTTTTATTCAAACTAAAGCTATTTTTGTCTTGAGTGAAATATAGCCTGTTATTTCTATTTAATTATCTGTCTCCTTTGATTTTCAAGGATCTTTGGAGGAAGCCCAGTATCAGCTGTGCATATTGCTTATTCTTTTAGAGTATTGTTACCTGTGACACTTTTTTTTTCTGAGACAATTTATTGATCTGTCATGGCTAACAAAGACATTAGAGGAATTACACTAACTTTACTGAGATACAGTCAATCTGGATTCTTTGTAGAGTATTAGAGAATAATGGAGGCAAAATAAAAAATGTATGCAACCACTGACAACAGTAATAAACCTGACAAACTATAATAAATTCAAAATATATTTAGTATAAACTGTATCAGAAAAGTCTTGTATCTTAACTAGAACTTAAGGGATATTCCACTCGTCATTATATTAGCGTCAGGAAGTATATTTGAATGTAGTAAACATACTTGTCAAAGCAGTCTTTTAGCTGTAAACATGGAGTAATCTGAAGAGAACAGACTAGATTTCTGAGCCCAGGCAATCTGAGGGATTAGGGAGAAGTAAAAAATGGTGAAAAAAACCTGTTTCATCATAGAATCATCAGAGCTCATTAGAATCATCAGAGCTCATAGACACTGCCAGCTGCCCTTGGCCAGTACATGCAACCAGGAATCAGAAAGATGGAACCACACCTTCATTTTCCTTAGCTCATTTGCTTTGTCAGGCACTAAAGGGTTGTAGTTCAGGAGCAGATGCCAATCTGTTCCGAGAAGATGTGCTAAGTGCATCATACTAGCTAGCAGTGATATTGATAAAGAAAGTGAAGTGGTGAAAACCTCCTAACATGTCCTATAAATTCAGGGATTGTTAAAAGGATTCTTCCAAAAATCGATACTTGTCAACTAGCCAGATGAACCTTCTACCTCAATGGTACATCAGCTTTAAACCACATGGGAGATGTGACGTCCTTCTGCATTTCTTACTCCTTCTTCCTTTTTTCCCTTTTTCATTTCCATTTTCCATCACTTGTTGAAAAGTGTGAAAGAAATGAAGGAGAATCATAGAAACCACAACAATAACATAAGCCTTATGGTAAAAGCTAATGAGAAAAGTACCCACAGATGAGATTAATGTCTCACTCTAATGAGTGAAACTCATTAATATGACTAATGACCACAGAATCACAGACTGATAGGATTTAGAAGGAACCTCTGGAGATCTTCTACTTCAACTGTCCTCCTAAAGCAGGATCACCTTGAGCAGGTTGCACAGGATTGCATCCAGGTGAGTTTTGAATATCTTCAGAGAGGGAGATTCCACAAACTCTCTGAGCAACCTGTTCCAGTGTGTTACCCTCAAAGTGAAGTTTTTCCTCATGTTCAAATGGACCTTCCTGTGTTCCACTATGTGCCCATTGCCCCTTGTCCTGTCACTGGGCACCACTGAGAAGAGTCTGGCCCCATAGTCATACACACTCTTGAGGTGGTTGGCAACCTGCTTCTCATCTTGTGAGGCAGCTAAGGAAGATTTGTCACTGCTTCTGTTGGTCTGCCTTATTTGCCAATTGGATATGGTAGCATGGGCATTGACACTGTGAACCTCCTGCCTCAAGTCCTTCAGTTTAAAGCCTCCTTCACCGAGTTAGCTAGCCTGTTTCCAAAGATTCCCTTGCCTCTGCTAGACAGGTGGATTCCATCCCTCCCTAGCAGGTTATAGTCATCAAAGAATGTCCAATTGTCATAAAAGCCAAACCCTTTGTGATAGCACCAGCCATGTAGCTGGGATTTGATATGCATTATACATTTATGTCTGGCTGCACCCTTTCCTCCAGCTGGTGAAACAGGAGAAAAGATAATCTGCACAACAATGATTTTCATTTGCACCCCCAGGACTTTATAGTCTTCCTTGATTCTGCCCAGGTTTTGGCTTGCAATGTCATTCATGTTCACATGAGAGTTACAGTAGTTTGTGCTCTTGACAAGCGAAGCTGGAGCAATGTCTCAGATCTTAGCTCCCAGAAGGCAGCATGCCTCTTGTGACTCCCTGTCAGACTGGCACACGGGCACCACAGTGCCCTTTAACAGAGAATAACTCACTACGAGCACCTGTCATATCCACTGTGTGCTGCTGGTACAGTTTCTCTATGCATGTCCTCGGGTCCACGCCTGCATCTGTAATGAGTCAATTCTCCAAAACTGAGACGCACAATATTATGTATTTGCTACCCTTGAATTAAATTAGTCACCTTTCATGGCATTGATTTGCCTACAGATTTCATTCAACAAGTGTATGATCATTTGTGTCTGTCTTCATTTTGTCTCATCATAAGAATAATCAGCATATGAACTGCAACTGAAGTGCCATTAAACATAGCTAAAAAATATCAGAAATAAAGTGTAATGTTACCTGGAGTAGTGAAATAAAAATCAGCTGGTTTTTTTTCGAAATGGTGTTCAAGTTCAGTCAGGCTTCAGTTGTGTAGAAACATGCAAGCAATGTTTGCTTGTTTCTTTCTTAACCTTGAATGCAAACAAAAAGGTGTCCATTTTAAAAAGTGTGCTTAGTTTGGAGAATTCTATATGAAAGCAATATGCCCAGTAGATTTCGATGGGTTTTTAAGAAATAAAATCTGAAAGATATCTGGATAAATTATAAAATCAATAATTTCTGTCTCTGAGGATCAGCCAACAAAGGAAAAATGCTGTCCTTAAGACCTTGGTTGTTTCATCCTGTGGAGCTTTTAGAATTCAGGAGCATTCTAATTCTATTAATAAGATGAAAAAGCATGTTTCTTCTACTAATTTTCTTTTGTTTTCTTTTCAGCTCCTTGTGGCTATAATGTAACTGCTCAGAATGGTACAGTGTATTCCCCAGGATTTCCAGATGAATACCCAAATTCCAAAGACTGTACTTGGTTAATTATTGTACCTCCAGGCCATGGGATTTATATCAACTTTACCTTACTCCAAACTGAACCTGTGAATGACTACATTGCAGTTTGGTATGCAATTTTTTAAAACAAAAGTGGTTTTTCGTTTTTTTTTTTTCTTACTGATTTATCAGATCTCACTGTCCCAAGCTCCAACTTCTGCTTAGTTTTGCTGTTTAGGTTGTCACAGGTGGTGTAGAACAGCACCAAAGATGCACCACCACCCCTGCCACCACCCCCCCACACCCCACTCCCCTTATTTGTCACTATCTGAACCCTTTAAGAAAATTGTTCCAAAAGTACTTTGAAACTCCAACTCAGTTATCAATCAGATCTTCCTTGAACTCTCTGTTTTCTAAGAGAAGCCATGTGTCATCAAAGTGATGCAATGATCTGAATTATGTATAATTATACATTCCACGAATGTATGAGGCAATATATGTTAGTTGTGGCAAAACTTTTTGATATCTTTATGTGTTAACTAATTTATGCAGTAATTAAGATTTTCTTAAGTTTTCTTAATATGTCTGAAAGACATACTTCCTATATTTCTCTAGCCAGGATTTCAGCCCTTCTATATCTCTCTTTTAGCTTCCTATGGTAGTTTCCCCTTCTCTGAACATTTATTTCTTACCCCACAAAACCATGTCAACTTTGTGTCCTCAGCTGGAAGAAGAGGCTTTCAAGGCTCTCAGGGTCCAAATTCTTATGGTCAGGCATAGATGATGCTGAAGTTGTTACATATTTTCTCATCATGGTTAACTCTGGTCCTTACCCCACATAATGTGCTCTCATATGTGCTACAGATAGCTTTGCAAATGCACATTTGCATAGAGTATAGCATATAACTTCTGTGTGAATCAGCTGCTCCCATCTGCCAGTAATTCCACTATCTTGTACCTATTGCTGTCTGTGCAAGTTTTTTCCAGACAGCAATACTGAAGAGCATATAATATAGGGAAAATCCCATCAGTTTATTGCTAGGCATAACAGTCTATGAATTGCCATTTGTCTACCTCTGGTACCTGCATTAGCTGTAAATTTGAGTCTAAAGTGCATTATAGGTTCTCCTCCCTGGCAGGTTAAATAATAATAATGAAAAAAGTCTTCTTCGGTACAGACCTAACTCTGTCAATGACTTCTCTTTTTGCCTAAGCAATTAAGTCCTAAAAATGTGTTAGCTTTTTGAACGTTTACCTGAAGTATATACTGAATTCCTGGATTGTTACATTTTTCAACAAAGATTTTAAAGCAGCTCTTTTACAGCTTATTTCTCTCAGTTCCCTATTACCCGTAAATTACAAGCATGCTTTTCTTCAGAGTTATTTTCTGAGGTATCAGCGATTTATACCTCCTCAATTTGCTGGGAGGAGGCTGTTTAGTGTTATTTTAAGTCATTCTTGTACATGCCATTCACTTCTGTATGAAGAGTTAAGTCCTAATATCAAAGCTGGATGTTTTTTTTCGTTTTTCTTTTCCCTCTGGGAATCAGACTTGTTAAACTGAAACCTAACTGCCAAGTTCCTATTCAATATTCATTACTTTCCCTCTTGATTTCAAGGCAGCAAAATAAAGAAAATACATTTAATGCCAAATCACCTATATTTATTCTTTTTGTCTCTAGTCTCAGAGTAGAAATTGGATACTTGAGTAATCCTGAAAAAATGTATGAGAAAAATAATTTAATTAAATTTTAAAAAATCCAAGTTGTAAGTACAATTTATAGACATGACATCTATTCTTATAAAACCTGAACCAGTTTGTCCATACACTGGATTTTTTTTTCTATGAACCGATTATCTTCATAGGTTTGAAATAGACAAAAATTAGTCACTACTTGCCTTTTTAACAACACAGCTGAAGTGAAAAAATATCCCTCTGATTTAAAGGCAGTGAAAAGTCAAAAGCTAACAGTTTTCTATATCATCTCTATCCTTCTAGAATATATATATCTCACATAAGCTTTTTTATTGAGTTTAGATTCATTACATGTAATATACAGAAAAGACCAGAAATAAGTATTGCAGAGCTCAGAAAATTCTTCAGTTATAAAAGTGGAAAGTTTTGTTAATTTATTTATTCTGCCTTTTCAGGCCTGAATGTTTTACATAACGATAGAAAATGAATGCAGCATGACATTTCTGGCATGTCTTTCTCTTTGAGTATCTCTCTTACTGTTCAGAAACACAAACCTTTTTTTTCCTCCCCTCCCCCTTTTTTTTTTTTCCCTTAGGAGACACTTTTGAGTCTTTGAAATTAATTTAAAGAGCAATAATAACTTACAACTTCCACACCTCTGTATGTGCTAGTCATGACTAAGGACTTCTAGGATCTGGGTCAAAGAATTTTAGAAATGTGATAATATTACAGGATTTATTTAGTTTGGGTTTTTTTTTTCATCTGATGGGTACATGGAAATTTTTGGGAGGAACAAACAGAAAATTACAGTCAGCCAATACACTTCTTGCGCATGGAAATATAAAAGCTATTGTAACATACTCCTAGTCTCTCAAAAAATATTAGGCTTGTAATTTCCAAAGAATATTCTGTGTTGCTAGAAATAAAAACAAACTGATTTTGAACCATTAGGAAAAACATTTTTTACAAAATTTTAACTGCCCTCCAGAGAAAAGAGACTGTTAATTTAAATATTAAGTACAGCTTTTTCTGCAGCTAATTTTATATGTTTCCCTTCCTAGGGATGGTCCTGACCATAATTCACCTCAGCTGGGAGTTTTCAGTGGGAATACAGCTCTGGAAACTGCTTACAGTTCCACCAATCAAGTTCTCCTCAAATTTCACAGTGATTTTTCAACAGGAGGATTCTTTGTTCTCAATTTTCATGGTCAGTTTGCTATATATCAAAAACATCTAATTGCCACCATCAATTAGAGAATTTTAAAAAGCTTCTTAACTTTGAGATGTAGTGGATGATCTTAAATAAATTTACTATGATTTTTTAAAGTATTTTTAATACCTTTTAAAAATGCTTTTTAAAATAACAGTAGAAATTAGTTTTTAAAATGACATGTCTTTAGAACGTTCATTTGTGAACTTTATATAAACTAAATTCTATCTTTAATGTTAAAATACCTAATATTGTATTTTTACTTTTTGAATTATTTTAGTCTATTTATTAGTTAATTTACTTTTTTGTAATAAAGTTACACACCAGCCAACTAATCCTAGGGTTTATTGTCAGAAAGGTTTGTGGGATGGTGTGGATGCATTGAACAACAGCTTTACGTCTTGTATCCAGCAATGCTACAGACAGACAGGCATTCAAGAATTCTCAGACTAGTTTTAATTCTGACTAATTCACCCAAATTATGCATGCATGGTAACCTAGAGCACGTATCTGAGAAGCAAAGACTAAAATACATAGCTTTAGTCATCGTGTGGGGATCCCGCATAACAAGGTAGAGCCTGTGAAGCAGCCTAGAGGGAATGGTCAGTGAAAGATTTTTCCAGCCTTAAATTGAACATGCATAAGCATGTAGTCAGTATTTCAGAGTTGATGTCTTTAGATTATAAAAAGGCAAGATGCATACCCTAACACACTGCATAGTGCATTAATCTGGCAAGGGAAAAAAAGAATAAACCCAGCAGGTCGAGGAAGGTGTTTCTATCCCTCTACTCCACTCTTCTGAGACCCCACTTGCAGTACTGCATCCAGTTCTGGGATCCCCAGTACAAGAAAGACACGAGCTCAGACTCTGAAAGACAGGAGCTGTTGGACCATGTCCAGATGAGAGCCACAGAGATGATCAGGCAGCTGGAGTACCTCTCCTATGAAGACAGTCTGAGAGAGTTGGGCTTCTTCAGTCTGAAAAAGAGAAGACTGATGGGGAGACTAAATTATGGCCTACCAATATTCAAAGGTGTCCTACAAGAAAGTGCAAGAGGGACTACTCACCACAGAATCACAGACTGACTAGGTTGGAAAAGACCTTTGAGATCATCAAGTCCAACCATACCCATCCTCTACTAAACCATATCCCTAAGCACCTCATCTATCCATCTTTTAAATACATCCAGGAACCATAACTCAACCACCTCCCTGGGCAGCCAGTTCAAATGCCTGACAGCCCTTTTGGTGAAGAATTTTTTTTCCGAATGTCTAATCTGAACCTGCCCTGGTGCAGCTTGAGGCCATTCCCCCTCGTCCTATCACCTGTCACTTGGGTGAAGAGACCAACACCCATCTGTCTACAACCTCCTTTCAGTTAGTTGTAGGCAGCAATAAAGTCCCCCCTCAGCCTCCTCAGTGTTTCTGCCTGGTTATGAACTGGGGACCTTTCGCGTATGAGGCAAATGTGAAAAGCTTGACACTACAGAAACAGAGTGTGCAGCGATAGGACAAGGGGCAATGGCTTCAAGCTGAAAGAGGGTAGGTTTAGATTAGATGTTAGGAAGAAATTTTTTACTTTGAGGTTGGTGAGGCCCTGGCACAGGCTGCCCAGAGAGGTTGTGGCTGCCCCCATCCCTGGCAGTGTTCAAGGCCAGGTTGGATGCGGCTTTGGGCAACCTAGTCTAAGGGAGGGTGTCCCTGCCCATGGCAGGGGGTTGGAACTAGACGATCTTTGAGGTCTCTTCCAACCAAAACCATTCTGTGATTCTATGTTTCTCCGCACTGTTTGTTTATTTTGCATAGCAGTATTTAACATAATGTGTCATCGGTGCACAGTGTGAACCATGTCCATGCCTTTAATTGAATTCAAAGTGGTGGTATAGACCACTGCTGGGGAAACCCTGTAAACTGGGCTTCTGGAGACTAAATTGAAGGGTTTCCCATTTTTGAGTCCACATACTGGGAGATCGATATTTTAGATCAGTGATCTGGACATATATATACTGGACATGCAATATAAATACAGCTTTAAGTTCTTGGAAAATCGCTAAAAACATTCTTGGTGTCTATTTCTAAAATAATGGTGTTACGAGTATCTAAGCAGGTTGCAAAGCCTTTTTTCTCAAGTTTTCTCCAGAAGAAGAGGGTGCTATTATGTATATATATAGTAATTATGTGTATGTGTTCACCACACAGATCCATACATACGCAGGAAAATATCAATACTTTCTCCTCACTCTCTGTGGATGAAAATCTTCATGAATGAAAAATTCAATGTTTAGGGTTTTTTTTCTTCTTACAAGGTTGCTTTACAGTCATGGCTTACAGAAGCTTATGTAGAAGACAAGGCCGATTCCCAATGTAGCTGTTCAAAAACAATGGATAGAACTATAAAGTTACCAGGAGAAATTTTATTCTTGACTATGATTTAGTTTCATGATGAGATGCACTCTGATCACAGTCCTAAATCTCTGTTTTGGAATTTTTATCCAGAAATCGCTACTTCAGCTGCTCTAGGCATTCTGCTCCAGAAACAGATCAGTCATTGTGCTGGTCACTTCCCTTCTGAGATTGCCCACAATTTATTGAAACAAATTTGAAGAGTAGAGAAAGGTTTTGTTTTAAAGGCATTGTGTTTTGGTTTTTTGTATGTAAATTATAAAGTTGTTACAGTTACTGTTACTACTGCTGTTTTTTTCTTTATATATATATCTGTATCCTGAGAAAGATTAGCTCCAAGTATGCTTAAATTAACAATGCATATGACATGCCAGATATGTTACAGGTAATTTCAAATTTTCCAGAAAATCTTACATAATAATATGATGTATATCCATTAGCCCTATCACATGCTGCCCTGTCACATGCTGCAAAGGCAGCTACATGAAACAGCAGCCTTGCAGCTGCAAAATCCTCATCATCAAGGACTTCCAATCGGACAGTGGATCTATAACAATGTAGGCAGTGTAGTATACTATCTATACTGATGAAATATAGTATATATATTTATCAGTATAGATAGTATGTATATACAGTATATATATATTCAGCCAATATGTAATGTCATGACATTTAAGTTGCAAAATGCAACTGGGAGACATGATCTTCAGCACAGCTTTGGAAATCTAGGATGTGTGAATAGGAAAATAATTTTCAATAAAATAATTCTTAAGAGTGTATATTTATTTTTTTTTCACTTAAATTTGCAGCTTATCAGCTGAAGAAGTGCCAGCCTCCACCCACAGTTCCACATGCAGATTTGTTTACAGAAGATGATGACTTTGAAATAGGTGATAAAATAGAGTCTCTATCTTTCTTGTTTTCACTTGAATTCTAATTAAACTAAACTATGAATATATTTTATCTTCCATCTGAGATTTTGGTATACTTCTGTTTGAGAGGTTTCTTGGGTGTAACTTGTTTGTCAATAACTTTTCAGGAGATTTTGTAAAGTACAAGTGCCATCCTGGTTTCACCCTTGTTGGACAAGATATATTAACTTGCAAACTGAATGCACAGTTGCAGTTTGAAGGATCCTCTCCATTTTGTGAAGGTAAATATGTGCTTGCATATTCTGCATATCATTAGTATGCATCATTTTTTAGTTTCCTATTCATTAAGCGTCAAATTTTTGGTACCGTAATTTAATTAATGTTTAAAAGGAAATTTCCATTTATTTCTTCAGTATCTACATACACACATTTCCAAATTGGTCCCCAAAATCTTTGCACAGATATCCAGTTCTTTAAAATCAAAACACAAGTGGCTTTAATTAACTACACCATTAATGAAACATTGATTTCTAAAATTTGTTTATATTATCTATCATTTTGTATCAAAGCAAGGATTGCTTTTCACTCCTGAAAAGTTTTAAATATATGTATTTAAATTATTTAAATTAAGCTTTCAACATAAAAAGCAGCCAGGCCTCCTGGCAACCGATGGAGTCTAGCTGTCTCAAAAGAGGAAAAGGATGCTTGCTTGTGAGCTGGTGTGGCTCATCAAGAAGCTTTAAACTAGGTTCAAAGGGAGAGGAGGATATTACCACATTCACTAGAAATGAGCCTATAAGGTTGCATGCCAATGTTGGGAGTTTAAATTGAAAGCCCAGCTCAAATGCATTTACATGAATGCATGCAGCATGGGCAACAAACAGGAGGAGCTGGAAGCCGTTGCCATAGCTATGACTTAGTTGCCATCACAGAAATATGATGGGATGACTCCTGACTGGAGTGCTACAATGGATGGGTATAAGCTCTTCAGAAGGGATAGGCATGAAAGGAGATATGTAGTCAGACCTTTTCCCCCCAAAATGAATCAGACTTCTCCAGAGTCTGGTTAGGTAATCTGTTTCTAGAAACTAGGATATGAATAGAATGTTATGCTGTCCTGCAGAATTACTTTGCATGTGACACTGCCCCACCACACTGCCACACCTGCGACTGTGTAACATAAAGATTTTTGCTTTTGGCTGTTGTTTTCTGTAGGCATTGACTGCATGTATGAATTTAGAAAAGCTAACTAAAAACATTATTCAGATATGCAACAATATCTTTATTTTTTCCTCGCTGCTGTTTCCTAGTCCTGTCTCTTTTTCTTTTTGCAGACCATTCTTAAAGTGACCAATTCTCATCTAGAGCATTTTCAGAGGTTTCTCAGATATTCACAGTCAAAGTGTCTATAATTGACTTTCTTCCTATTCTATAACATTTCTTTTTCCCAAAGGAAACTAGCAATTTCCTCTTCTTTGTATTGGTGAATTTCCTTTGTTTTTTAACTGCATTTCCATCCCTGGCTCCATTTCTTTCATATACTTGCAATGAGTTTCTTGATATCTCAACACTTTATGACAATGTTCTTTGGTATTTCAAACTGTAATTTTTAATTTTATTCTTACTTGAAAACCTTCTCTCCCAGTTTCCAAAAACTTCATATGCTACACTAAGTAAAGATAACCATGCAACCTGTTCTTAAAAGATACTTATAGTGTACCCCTATGGAAATGATACATGTGAGAACATAGATGAAAAAGCAGACATTAAAGGGCTGTGGTAATAACCTTTTAAAGCCTATTGTAAAATTTTCTGAAATAATTTACATCACACTTCCCGTTTTATGACATCACCTGGTTTTAATAGTGTCTGGACAGTGTCTGTGTAACATCCATATTTTGCTTGCAGGCCCAAAATCTGAATGACCTGTAAATAATTCGTTTTGTGATTGAAACAAATAATCAGTGATCATTCCTATAGCTCAGAATCATAGAACTATAGAATGGTAGAACTAGAGCAAGGTGCTGAAACACCAACCAACCTGGACCTGAACACTTCCAGTGATGGGGCATCCACAATTTCTCTGGGCAACCTGTTCCAGTGCCTCACCACCCTCATAATGAAGAAAATTTTCCTGACATCTAATCGAAATCTACCCTCTTTCAGTTTAAAACTATTACCCCTTGTCCTATCACTACATGCCCTTGTAAACAGTTTCCTTTCCATCTTCCCTCTAGGCCCCCTTTAGGTACTAGAAGTCTCCCTGGAGCCTTCTCTTCTCCAGGCTGAACTAACCCAACTCTCTCAGCCTGTCCTCATAGGAGAGGTACTCCAGCTGTCTGATCATCACCATGGCTCTCATCTGGACTCGGTTCAACAGCTCCATGTCTTTCTTGTACTGGGGACCCAACAGTTGGACACAGTACTGCAGGTGCAGTCTCATGAGAATGGAGTAGAGGGGCAGAATCACCTCTCTTGACCTGCTGGTCACACTTCTTGTGATGTATCCCAGGATATGGTTGGCTTTTAAGTCTACAAGTTCACATTGCTAGCTCACACTGTGCTTTTCATCAGCCAACACCCCCCAAGTCCTTCTCAGGGCTGATTTCAGTCCATTTTCTGTCCATCTTGTAGCTGTGTTGGGGATTGCCCCAACCCACATACAGGACCTTGCACTTGGCCTTGTTGAACTTTATTCAGTTTGCACAGGCCCACTTCTCAAGCTTGCCAAGGTCCCTCTGGATGTCATTCCTTCCTTCCACCGTGTTCACTGCACCACACAGCTTGGTGGTGTTGGCAAACCTGTTGAGGATGCACTCAATCCCACTGTCCATGTCCCTGATAAAGTTGTTAAACAGTGCCAGTACCAGTGCTAACCTCTGAAGAATGCCAGTCCTGACCACATCTATTTGAGAGCTACTGTGCAGCCAATTCCTTATCCACTGAGTGGTCCATCCATCAAATCCACGTCTCTCCATGTCTCTTTTCTCTAGACAAGGATGTCCTGTGGGGCAGTGTTAAATGCATTGCACAAATCCAGATAGATGATGTAACCCCATTGTAGAATGCCACCAAATTTGTTAGTCATGATTTGTCCTTAGTGAAACCGTGTTGGCTTTCACCAATCACCTCTGTGATTTCCATATGCCTGAGTATAGTTTCCAAGAGGCACAGAGGTGAGACTAAATAGCCTATAATTCCCCTGGTCTTCCTTTTTTCCCATTATATATAGGGGTTATGTTTCCCCTTTTCCAGTCAGTGGAAACTTCACCGGAGTGCCATGACTTTTTGAATATGGTGAGAGAGGCTCTCCATTTACCAGTTCCCTCAGGACTCACTGATGCATCTCATCGGATCGCATGGACTCTTGCACCTTCAGGTTCCTTAGACGATCACAAAGCTATCTTCTACAGTGGTCATAGAAGCATTTAATTTGGGTCCCCTGGGGGGGGGGGGGGGGGGGGGAACTTATGGGCTGGAATTCCTTTGTGCTGCACTTTAGGTGTTCTGCTGCTTACCTGTGATCCTTCTCCAGGCTCTGTGCTTCTATTGCTGGCACTGGCATCAAACTGGCAGGAGTAGGATGGACTGAGGTTCTCTTCCCCTGGGAACTTCAGTTTAGAGCCCACTTCACCAGGCTGGCAAACCTATGACTGAAGATGTTATTCCACTTTTCTGAGACATGGACCCTGTTAGCCCCTAGTAGACCAGATTTCTCAAAGTGAGTTCCATGGTCTGAGTAGCCAAAATCCCAGCTGTGGTCCCAGTCCTATAACCCTTGGTTGATTTGCCATATTCAACTGTCCATTTCATATCCTTTCCCTTTGACAGGGAGGATTGCTGAAAAATCTACATGTACTCCAGAGTCCCTTACCACCACTCCCAGGGCTCTGCAATCCTTAATACTCCTCAGACTGCCTCTGGCTGTATCGCAGGAGGCCATGTGAAACAGCAACAGTGGATAATATTCAGTGGACTGTTTAGTAGTCTAATGGTGATGTCCCTGATCCAAACCCCTGGTAAGCAGCACAGCTCTAGAGAATACATCAGGTCAGCACATCAGTGTTGCCTACTGCTATCACATACCGCCTTTTCTTAGTTGCACTGGTTGCTATATGGGGAGCAGATGGGGCTGCTTTACTCAGCTCTAGCATCTCTTCTGATCTGATGAGTCTTTCCTCTTCAGTCTGCAGAGCAGTAAAGCCATTCTGCAGAGGCAACTCAAACACCTCCCTAAGATGCTGAGGAAAAGCAGGCAACAGAAGGCAGTTGTAATTTTACCATTTCTGGTTTTAGATATGGCTTGTTTACTAAAAAACACTCCAGAGGTACTTGCTATAGTTCCGCATCTCCCTACCAAATGCCCTGTGCTTTGCAACTAATTTCTTGTCATGTTTAGATGATCATAGGCATTTCTTAAAACAGTTTATCCAGAAAAGTTATATTTTTCCAGTGTTGAAAAGAATCACTGTATCTCACTTGCTTTGAAAAGTCTGACAGCATTACTGATTTCTCCAATACTTATAGTTTATTATTTTGAAGAACAGCTCTTAATCCACAAGTCTACTCTAGTAGACTTAAAATTCTAACATATATTGCAATGAAGCCGATATTTGACCATTAAAAGCCATCATCTTTTATTAGAAACAGTCTTGTAACATAAGAAAAGGATAAAATGGGATAAAGCAGATTGTAGAACTATGTCATATCAGCTACTGTTCATAACTGATGAGCATTTTTACTGTATGTCTGACAGGAAATGCCATGTAGCCAGCCAAAATTCTGCACAGGAGTAAATCTCATGTATTTAACCCAGGGAAAATAGCTCTCATTATTTATCTGACAATATGTGTCTTCCCAATGTTGTTCTACAGTAATTTGCTGGCTTACTTGAATTTGCTGCAGATTTAAAAGTCAGAGCATTTGTGGCTCTATTTGCTCAAGTTATTCTGAAGAATATAGGGAGTCAAAGTAACAGTGTGTCTCATTTTAAGATAATGAGAAGGAGAAGCTGCTATCATTAAATATGTGCAACGCGGTATTCTTACACATAACCTCGTGTGAAATTTCTGGGTGTAATTTGGCTACAGATGTTTCACTATCCAGAGGCAATTAGAATCAGAATTGTCAAAAGAATTCTTAGTACTTCATATGCCATTACCTCATAGGCTTTCCTTCTCTTTAGGATGTCTTGTGTGGAAAACAGCTTTACCTCTTAGAGGTATTGTTTGTGCTGGTGCTGTGAAATGATAGCAGAACGGGACACATGCTAAGGAAAAAATATTTTCTTGCCATTTTTATCCCAGCCCACACCTTGCTGTCCCTCCTTGATTGTATATTATCACTTGCATATTACATCCCTCCTTTTCACAGACTGACATTTTTCACTCAGACTGAAGAGATCTTTTAGCTAAAGAAGATGAGGGGAAGGAGAGGAAAAGAGGATTTAAAAAGTCTAATATTTCTTTCTGCATTTTTGACATTCTAATGATACATATTCTCCAGTCTATCAGGGCAGACTGAAGAAGACAAGGTATGACAAATATTAGTAAGAAGTAGCTTTTACTTTTCCATACTTTCGCTCTTTCTTATATCTCTAGTTAATCAGAGTAGATTTTGGATAATTTATGCTATAATATAAACAAATCACTACTGAAGAAGGATTACCCTGAATTTTGTGCTGAAGACTCAACCTGTAAGTCAGATCTAGAGAAGTGTTGGAACAGTCAGAAAAGAACTGTTTTCATTTGTATTTTCTTTTTTTTTCCCCAAACTGTGGCACCATCAGGAAATTGGTAGTCAGCAGAAAATGAGTTTGCAAGTTTGAAACTCATCTTTCTCACTTACTGTATCATTATGTAAAATATTCTAAAGAATCTGGGATGGTGAATATAATGCTGTATTGTCATTCAACTCAGACATAATACACTTTGTCTTACCTTCTGCATGGAAATCTGGAAAACTGAGTCTAGGTCAGGGAAATGACAGGAATAAGCCAGGTTCTCAAAGGTAAATCTATGTAGGAAAGTGATCATTACTTTATATGTGAATTAATTTATAAAATTCCTATTTTGTTTGCATTGTTGCTTCTGGTTGAGGGTTCAGATTTGTCCACAGTGTATGGAACAGAAGGTAAAGACCGGACATTTTTTATAAAATACAATTTCCTTCTTTACCAGTATATTTAATTTCTCTGAGAAGACAGTTAGAAATAAAGTCCTGACTATGTTTTCCTGAAGTTTACAGCAAAATTCTTCTTGACTACAGCTGAACCTTAATTTCACCTCCAAGTTTGTAGAAGGCCAACTAAGGAAAACGGTCCAGTTTTTAATGTTTGTTTCTGACCATTATGTGTGTTTTTTCCCCTGTAACATACTTTTCCCCCTAATGATTTTTCTTGTGTTGGTATGTTTTTCAACTTTCCTATAACCTTTAATTTATGCAAGTACTTGGGTACTGCATCAGTCAGTTTCCAGGAATGCATTTCTGTCAAGATATATTTGTAAATTAAATACAAACCCAATTGTTAAAATGCACATATACCATGAAATTGTATACAAAATATATTGGACTTCAACAGCAAACAGACATGAAAACATCAGTCCTGCATGAGAGAAAATGTTAAAGAAAAAGTGACCAACAAAAGAATTTCTTAATCAAAACCAGTATTTAGTATATTAAATTTACAGCATTCTGATGTAGTATACTCCTTATCATACACAGACATCATAAACAACTATGAATTTTAGCTGAAACTATTTTTAAAACGTTATGAGCTCAGACGTTATGTAACAGGGAAACTAGCTGCCTGGAAGGTCTTACTTGGATGACTTGGAGTATTCTTTATCCAAAATAAGCCCTTTGTCTGCACAAAACATGTATGTTTTCAATTGATCTGGTGTTCCTAGAAGTTTCAATATGTTTTCATGTTCATGTAATAAACTTAATTCTTTAAGGTGGGTGTTTTTTTAAGAACGCAACAAAAAAGAACAGCTACTAGGCCTCCAAACAGCATTTTACCAGAATTTTTATCTCACCTATGTGGATGATCACACCAGCTTATGTGAATCTCTTGATTGTAGACCTTTAGAGCTGTGACATATTTCTGGATGAATGTTTTACTGTAATTATTATCCTGTTTATAAATGTAAAGTTTTTAAAGGTGGTGCTGTTTCTGATTATCCTAACAGGAACATTATTTTTCTTTCCATCTATAAAATGATTTAAACGTTACTTCCTTTGGAAATGGAACCTGAAGCAAACATCTCTCTGAACAATAATATTTTTTTAATGCAAAGAAAACACTTTATTTCATTGTTGTTGTTGTCTCCTTTTTAGCACAATGTCCAGCAAATGAAATCCGTACAGAATCATCAGGAGTGATCCTTAGTCCAGGTTACCCAGGCACCTATCCCAACTCTCAGACCTGTTCTTGGACTATAAAGGTTGAGCCAGGATATAACATCTCCATATTTGTAGAAATGTTTCAAAGTGAAAAACAGTTTGATGAGCTGGAGGTATTTGATGGTAAGAGAAGTTTAAATTTTATCTAACTGCACAAGAAAAAAAGTGGGTCAAAAGGGGCTTGATTTCCAATTATTATTTTCATAATGCATTGATACATCTGAAACAATAGTCTAGTACTTGTATTCCTTTTGCCATAAGTCTAAATCTGTTACCAGTGAAAGTATTTATAGATTTCTTAGAGGAGAAGCAGTAGCATCTGCCGCATTTCTATGAAATTCATGGAGTTTTCTGTTTCCTGAGCAATGTATGGAGGTGTCTGAAAGAAGTTAATGTGCTGTTTTGTGATGCATCATTTCTGATGTGGAAATATTGGGTGGGGTGTATAATTGCATTTTTCCAGTATAATAAAATTATTTTAGGCTAACTGCTCAAATTTGAATTCACTCAGTCTACTTTCTCCATAGCATAGCGGAACTAGTGCAGTAATGTGTTTTAATATACTCCTGTTAAAGAATTTGACCATATGTTTTGGAAAAAAGAGCAGAGAAATTACAAAACCTCAATTTCTAGAGTGTTACTTGTAGCAGCAACTTCTCAAATGGTCCTATTTAATTAACAAGCTATTCTTGTTTTCTACTGAATTCTGAGCTTATTATCACTTGTTCTGTTCTCATTGATTGATGAGAATAACTATTTCCTAATTGTTCTTTAATATATTTTTATTCATTTGGAGATCATTATCATACATTTTGTCATTAACCAAGTATATATGATAACTATGATAGAAATGATTAATATTCATTATGGGAGTTTCATAACATGAAAAATATTAAAAAGTCATGTGTTTTGAGGTATCCTTCTCTAGGTATTTTTCTTATGTAGTAGATTTCTAATGTCTTTGGAATTATTAAAATAGTTTGAAGTTTGATAACAGCACTTTGAAAAGAACACATTTTTCATTTAAAAATGTCAGTTCATTAGCTTTCCTCTTTTCTTTATGATATCTGTTCTGTGTTGGTCCTTGTCAGATTACTGGAGAAAATAGTCTGAAAAAATCTTTGAAGTCTGTCTTTTCCTCCACTCTAATTTGTACTTGACATCAAGACAATAGGAGTATGTCTGGAACTTTTCTAGTGGTCTGATCACTTTGCTTATTTTCTTTTGAAAAAAATCTTTTGAAACTGCCTAATCTTCCTGATGAAGATGTTTTGTTTTCTTTCATATACATTTCAATTTAATGAAACCTGATTATCAGAAATATATCTGAGAGAATTACAATAGTTACTATGGTTTTTAGCATTGTCATTTCATGACATGAAATCACACTCTTAGAAATTTCTCTCTAGTGAAGCTCTATCAAAGTCATTTTTCTACCACCCACCAGCAGATTTAAATGAGAGAGATAATAGCATATTTATAACCACTTAATACACTGCCATGTAGAGGTTCCTGAGCTAGCTCTCGACAAGTTGATATTCAAATATGGTACATTGCAGTGCCTCGCAGAGATACTTGCTTGTATCCCCGTGGCCACATTAGCAATGTGCTTTGCTACGCTAATTAGTTCTACATCTCAGCATGATGAGTTTTTTAGGGCAGAAGGCAATGCTAATGCGGCTATATTGTTTCCAGCAATGGATATAACTCAGACTAGTTTGTTCAGAGCTGGTTTGGGTATTTCCCTATATTGCTGCATTTTGCAATAATCTGTGTCATATCCTGGGACCCGGTGTCACCCCAAACAGCATACCTTTATTTAACTTAGTTGCACTGCACTCATCTGTCTACACCAGGTAGCTACGTCACCAAACTTTATGCAGAAAGTGTATAAAGATTGGCAAGAAAACTTTTAGAGAAATAGTACTTGCTAAGGCACCAGTCTCTCATTACTTATAAGGCAGCTTCGGAATGCAAACCAAATAGTAACTGCACCTAACTGACTACATTATAAATTATGGTGCTTGAGTAGCTGGATGATGATCAGTACAGGTATCCAGTCAGTGGGGCCGCCCTGGTCAGCTGGGAGCAGTAAGCCCATTAGCCATTCACAGCTAGGTTGTGTGTGATTCAGTTTTAGTTTTGTGTTTTCACGTAACATAAGAAGAGCTGATCACGCTGCACATGCTCAAACTCGGCAAAAGTGAATGAAGCAGGTTCTTTATATGAAATAGATGCTGTGGCCAAGATAATGAAGGTAGAACATGGCTTTCCTAAACTTGAAAAACATGGAGCAAAAGACATAGTGAGCCTATGAAAGGGAGGAGTTCAACTGGAGAAAACATAACCTTAATATCCAGGAAGAAGATGCCATTTCGTGTTTTAGAAAGCTCTCGCTTGGAGATTGGTTTCATAGAATCATAGAATGGCATGGGTTGGAAGGGACCCCAGGGATCATAGAGCTCCAACCCCCTGCCACAGGCAGGGCCACCAACCGCCAGGCCTGGATCTACACAAGGTTGCCCAGGGCCCCATCCAACCTGGCCTTGAACACTTCCAGGGACGGGGCATCCACTACCTCTCTGGGCAGCCTGTTCCAGCACCTCACCACTCTTTCTGTAAAAAACTTCCCCCGAATATCTAATCTAAACCTTCCTTCCTTTAGTTTTAACCCATTCCCCCTTGTCCTGCCATTTTCTACCCTTTTAAAAAGTTGAATACCCTCCTGTTTCTATGCTCCCTTCAGGTACTGGAAGGCTGCAATGAGGTCCCTCTGAAGCCTTCTCTTCTCCAGACTGAACAAGCCCAGCTCCCTCAGCCTCTCTTCGTAGGGCAGGTGCTCCAGCCCTCTAATCATCTTCGTGTCCCTCCTCTGAACCCTCTCCAACAGTTCCACATCCTTCTTGTATTGGGGGCCCCAATACTGTACACAGTACTCCAGACGGGGCCTCACGAGGGCAGAGTAGAGAGGGACAATCACCTCCCTGTCCCTGCTGGCCGCCCCTCTTCTAATGGAGCCCAGGATACCATAGGGCTTCCGAGCTGCAGGAGCACGCTGCTGGCTCATTTTAAGTTTATCATCCACCAGAATCCCCAAGTCCTTCTCAGCAGGGCTACTCTCAAGGAGCTCTTCTCCCAGTCTGTATCTATGTCTGGGATTCTTCTGGCCCAAGTGCAACACCTGACACTTGGCAGTGTTGAACCTCATTAGGTTCACCTGGGCCCACCTTTCCAGCCTGTAAAGGTGGTTTGATAGATATTTCTCCCTCTTGCATATCTATTGTTTTATTATACAACTAGTCCCGAAATCATTATTTTTGCTTCTAGGATTTTATTGCAGTGAAGATGTTGGTACATTTCCAGTGCCAGGAAACATTTTTTCGGTATCCTGTATTTACCATAGTAATATTTTTTTTTTAATGCTAAAAGGCTGCTATAATTAACACACTATCTTGTAACAGAACTAAGTCCTAATGAAATATGTATTCCAGTTCTCCATTTTATGTATATATGTATTCCACAGCGAAACTGTAATGATCTTATATGTAACAGAGCTTTTTTTTTAGCTAGTGTTTTTCCTATGTCATATAGTAGTATTTAGAATGATACAAGCTGTGTATTCACAACTGAGTTAAAATATGGAAAGGATCACTTAAACTGGTAATACTTTAAAACTTCAATAGTTTTCTTTATTCATCTCTGAAGGTTCTTCTGGACAAAGCCCTTTACTTGTTGCTTTAAGTGGAAATCATACTGGTCAACTGAACTTTACAAGCAAAATGAATCAGCTGTATCTTCGGTGGTCAACTGATCATGCAACCAGCAAGAAAGGATTCAAAATCCGTTACTCAGGTAGCTAATAACGATTTCTATTAAATTATGCTTTGTGGTTACATGTACTATTTATCACCAAATCAGAACTTGTAATATAAAGCCTGTTTCTGTGAAGATAATAGATCATAATATACATTTTGAGGATGTGTAATCATTCTGTTGCAAGTTCAAGGTAAGCACAGGATTCGGACTCTCCATTTTTTCCCAGTTTACTGAAGATCCCCAGATTTAGATTTCTCCAATGAATACTTCTGTCTGCAATCTGCTGTCTTGTCTTACCAGACCTGGGGCAAGCCCTTTGAAATACAATGGGAGGGGTAGCCCTTAGATTTACACAGAAATACTCAAAAGTGAAAATTTTTGATCCTGAAATGATCCTGCAATACTCCATCTGCTATTAAGTGCAAAATTATTAGGCGTACATTTTCCTTGTGTTCACAACTCTGATTACTGTGCTCCTCTTCATGTCATGCTCTGTGTGTGTGTGTCTGTGCATGTGAATCTGGTGGTGTAGTGACATAAAAACATGTAAGTAGCCTATCTAAGTAGTGTTAAAAACATTTCCCTTATTAAAAAAAAAATCAGTTACCAGTATTGCAATACTGGATTGTATTCTCTGTGTAAACATTGACCCTTACTAGTTTACAGCCTACTTAAGATATTTTCATACATGTATCTGCAGACACATTGCTTCTAAAATGCTTGGCTTAAGGATCATTTACATTATGTAAATAGTGAGAGAGAGGGCTGACACTTACTGTCTGTTATTAACATACGCTTTTTCGCTGGACTTCATTAGCAACATAGAGGTTGTGTGTGTTAATTTTGGTGGCTAATTTTCAGTACAATTAAATACATAAATGTTTAGATTAATATTTTAGAAGAATGTTTCGGAAGAACGTTTTATCAACCACCAGGTAATTCCCATTTAGTCATGCTAAATGCCATTTAGGGAGATGATTTTCACAGATCTCGCTCCTTTCCTGTACCATTCATGCACTGGCTGTCTAATCTCAGAAAAGTTTATCTTGTTACAAAAACAGGAGATGAGATCTCAGAGCATAATAATGATTGTTGCTGTTTTGGGGACTATGAACAGAACCATGAGGATTCAGGGAAAAAAAAAAAAACAAACAGTAACAGCATTATCTCCACCTGGCAAGCAGCCTTTGGAATATACTACAGGCAAACTGAAACTGAGGGATGGGGAAAGGTATGTTTCTTTCAAGAATGCTGGAGATTTGTTTAATTTTTCATAGGGAAGGACCTACTAGGTGGATTAAAAGTGTGATGAAAAGAACAAAGAGAAATTTGTCAAGATATGTTCAGTGAAGGAAGTGGTATCAGAGTTACAAGAAGAGAATTCATGTAAAGGCTTTATTTTGTAATTACCAAATTATTAAGGAGACTGATTTTTAAGGAATGAGAAATTATTTTACACCTTTGTGTGTACACAAAACATGTTTTGCAATAGTGAAGAAGTGGTCTGTCTAGTTGCCTCGTGCAGTTCATCTGTTATTATGGCACTAGCCACAACTAAGAATTGGGGGACTGGAGAGAGATATGCAAGCCTTGGGGCTATGTTTTAGGAACAAACAACTGTTTTGCTTTTTCCGCTTCACTAACAGTCAGTGCCTGATTTTATTCTCTAAACTTCTGTACATTTTACATGAGATTCAATGGAAATAATCAGCATGAAAGAAGAGTAACAGTGAGCTGCAGCATAAACAATTGGATTTGAATCTTAATGAGGGAAAGCAACATGATGAAAGTAGGAAAAATACAAGATGCCAAAAAGACTATTGATACTGTGGCAGCTGTGACTGAGCCAGCAGGCTTCCTCATAATGAAGACCCTATTGAAATGAATTACTACCCTCCCACAACCCTTCTCTTCTCCAGCTATGCCTTTGCACAAAAATTTTGCAAATTGTAGTTTTGCCACCACTAGATTTCATTTGTAGATAACAAATTTTAAAAGTGCTAGAAGCATTCAGAGGAACGCTTAATATTGCCTTAAGCATATGAACTTACTTGTGTAAGCTATTTGTCTAATGTTAGTTCTATGTTTTCTATCTTGCAGTGTAAGGCTTTTTGCTATATCTTTTTTGAAAAAAGCTATACCATTACAGTAGAGGGATATTCTTTTAAGGACTATGAATATAATAGAGGCACTATCATAATTTTCATCTAAATAATAAATGCCCTAACTGCACTAACACCTAGATATTAAATGATCTCTTCCTTAATGTAGTCAGTATCAGTTTAGTATAGTGAAGCTAGGAGGGGAAGTATCAGTTAAAACTATGTGCACCTCTAGGAAAGTAATCCCTTTTCTCTTTGTATGGTGTGTAGTATGTAAAATCACTAAAATGGATTCCAAAAATAAAAGGAAAAGGTATTGTACACTCAAATAGTTTATTTTTCAGTGCTTGCTTGTTGTTTTGTAGTGCTTGAACTTGACTTCCTGGTGCAGCTAGGTTCCATCAAAACTGTGCACTTTATTACAAACGGGGAACATCTGTGAGTGCAGAAAATGGAACTTCCTGAGCCCAGGCTAGGAAACTCACTTGCTTCTTGGCTTTGTTTTGATTCAATAATTTATAACCCTGCATGCACAATCCTGCCTATCATAAAAGCATAACAAAGAAGATGTGGATGATTATTTTTTTTAAGTAGTGGTGGAAGGAATAAAACTCCACCACAGTACTTGGCACACCCACTGGAAGTGTGGTTATTTGGGAAGCAGAGGGGTACTTAGCTTGCTACTTTGCAAGTGGGCATTACCTCTATAACATTTACAGGCTTTTGTTTTGTTTTTGGTTTGTCATTCAAGAGTAAATAAGGCAAGTGGTTACGAAGCTAATTTGTAATTAACTCTGAGTAGAACTGTAAAAATCATAGGTCTGCATTTTACCTTTATTCTGCTCTTGTAACCATATCTGTTCCTGCAAGAATTTAAATTCTTCCCCATTCATTGTGTCGTGTTTTTAAGCTTTGTACCTGTGAAACAGCTGTTCCTATTTCCTCTCTAGTTCAAGTTAAAACAAAAGGCTGGATATAGGTTTGGTTTTGTCTTTACATTTTGCAGTAGCTGGTTAGAAGTGACAAGAGAATTATATGAAAATAATCAGACTCTCTCTAATTGTTTTTTCTCCAGTTGCTAAAATTTTATTTGTTGATTTCCTGTAGTAAACACAGCAGGAAAGTCACACAGTGGAGGTTTACACAGTCCTTTGAATCACGATCAGTATAAGAAGGATCGTTTGTAAATGATGAACCATCAGTAAGAACATCTGTACTATAAATAGCAGGTTATTTAGTCAGATATATAATTTTTGAAGAAGCAGACACTCACAATTATGTCACTAAAGAAGGAATAGTCCCTTGGAAGTTTACCTTGCTGTTTTCATATATGTTAGATTTAAAGATATACTGTAAAAGAAAAATAACCCGACCCTTTTTTGTTACTTGGTTGAGTATTGTTATCCTTTTTGATTCTGTTGATTTCAAATGGGAAAATAGCACATGGAATGCATGGTCCATTAATTAAGGAACTGTCTTAGTAATCAGAAGACGTATGCTTAGTTTTCATGTGTGACCTTACCTAATCACTTAAGCCAGTGTGTGATTCTTAATTATAAACTGAGAATGTCTGAAGTGAGAATGATAGTAAACCTCTGCTTCACTGGATATTTCAAGATCAGCAGCACAAAGGACATAAGATCCCCTGGTAATAAGGAGATAACAAGTAAGTATCCAAAAGGGAAAGTTGAAAGGAAGCAGTGGACTAATAAGTGACTTTTTGTGTGTCAACAAAAAAAAAATTCTAGCATATAAATTAAACCAAGGTAACATGGGATTTGAAGCAAGATCTTTTGTTTATTTATAATTTCAGACATAGGACAACATTTTAGTGAATAGATACAAGTATCTTTTCCATACAATTTTTTTTGACTATTGATCAAAGATACTGCTGGGAAATTAAGTCCTTTGCTAAGATAAATTCTTAGAGAAAATCTCATATTATTCATGGTAAAACTGAGATTTATAGTATCTGAGGTGTGGGGGGTGTGGGTGTGTTGGATAGCTGGTTTCAAAGGATTTTAATTTGGTATTGGGAATTACTTAATTGAGCTTCTGGTAGACAGAGTGCCTCAAAAAGCTTTGAAAAACCTCAGCATAAATTTTTCAGTGTTCCAGCTCTTAAGAGAATATGCTTTGCGAAAGGAAGAATATGGTCCTGCGAATGCAAAATCAATGTTTATCTGTGCTGCTGTCCACACATCAGTTGACTAGTGATGTGTGATTTAGCCAGGCATTTATTACCCTGTTGGTCTTCAGTTGCGAGTGACAAATGGACATTGTGACTATAAGTGAGCGGAAAATGTTCAGTATGTTGTCTAGCAGAAAATACTGAGTCTTGAAAGGCCATGAAAGGATGTGGATGCTAAGTCATTTGGAAAAGTAAATTAAATCTGTAAATGTAAAGCTACTTTGGGTCACTGGAACAGCTTCATAGAAGTTTATCACATTTCAAGGTAAAACATTGTCATTCCTAGATGAGAGCACTCCTGTGTCATTGCACCTATTACAGCTAAGCCTCATGAAGTTCCACTACGGATCCCTTCTCAGAAACTGGCTGGAAGTAAAACAGCATTTTATCCCAATGGTCTGTGATACAAGGCTGCAATATTTTATGAGCATTCTGTAGAGATTCTGGCTTAAGCCCAGATTTTTCACTCAGCTGACAGTGGCTGTAGTTTTAAGTGACATGCTTCAAGCATTTGCTTACCCTCCAGATCTTCAGATTTTTTTTTTTATTTGTTGCTCTGTGTGTGATATTCCGTTAATATATTAGTTCCTGATCCTAGAAGATGATGTGTACACTTCATCCTGGACTCTGAAGGGAATTCTGTTTAAAGAACAGATTAAAATTTACTAAACTCTAGATTAGGAAGGGAATTTTATGGACTCTTATCACTATTCCTTTGCTGTCTCAAAAAATGTTAGAGTCTTCAGCAAGATTTTTCAGAGTTGTAAAATAAACGTCTGTATTCAGAATTTTAAATAAATTGCTTCAAATGTTTTCCTTGGTTACATTCTAGGGATAGCTTATACATAATAAATTGTTTGAGTATTAGCCTTTTCTATTCATATTTTGCTATCTTTGCACCACAGTATACTGTGAGCTTTGGTGGGGTTTTTACCTGGACAACAACAACATGGGCTGCTTGCCCACTTTGTTGTTGCTGGATTCTGACACACTAACTGCCAAATGCCACTACCTTAAAACTTTGTCATTAATGAACATTTCTGTAAGAGTAGGAGGTGGGTCTGATGTTAAATAACTATTTTAAACATAAATATATGTTATTCATGACACAAAATAAAGCATTGAGAAATTGGAATGAGCTCATTTGCCTTCATACTTTTAAATTTCAGTTAAAGTGTTGAGTGCTACAACTGAAGTCAGTGTGTATCTCATACTTAAATAGCAAACATTTTAGTATTTTTAATTTCTTCTCTCTATTTAAAATGTTTATCAGTAAAATGGGGAGAATAACACTGATTATTGCTTTAATGTAATTTTGATAAAGTAAGTTGGCTAATATTCATGTAATGTCCATGTAACACATGGACAGACATAAAAAACCACAAATTATATCTTGAAACAGTGTCTGACTTATTTGAAGCTAGTAAGGCCTGGGAACCCATGTTAAAAAATTATAATTATAGAAAAGTAAAAATTTAAAGAAGAAGATACACATATGTATTCTTTAATGAGTCTCTGTTCTCTATATCCTTTACAGGAGACATCCTGTCCTAAATCAGAGCATGATCATAAGATTACAGACTATATAATACCAACATGCATATGTATAAATGAACTGAAATTTATATGTAGATTTAAATTCCATCACTTCCTAACTTAAGAATTCATTTTAGCCTAATGGTGTTCTTTTTTTTTTCTTGTTGATACATTTCAATTATTTTCTAAGTTCCTAATGAATTTCATGAGAAAGCAAACAGAAATTCCCAAGTATTTTGCCATAAGGGGATGGGGGCATGGGGATACTATGGTTAACTTTGTATCAGCCATACTTAAAATGTTACTTCTACACAGACATCTACCAGAGTAGTAGACCTCCTCACTTTTTGGCAACTCAAGGAAAGAAAATGCATATTATTATGGGGATCCAAAATGCTAGAATTGTTGTCTGGTAATCTGTGGGCACAGCATCTTTCTGATATGTGGGATGCTTTCTGTACTGTCCTCTACTGAACTATTCATTGTACTTGAGGGAATTCACCTCTCACTTCTCATATGTGTTCCCACTTTACTTTGTTCAAGTCCTTACAGTCCATTCAAAATACCTCTGCCAAGCCAGTCTAGCTGTGCTCCCCAACCTTTCTGCTTGATCTCCATCCTTGTTCCACCCCTCCCTACAAATCACAGTCTGCTTTTAGTGCTTCTCTGTTAGGAAATATATAAGGCAGTTCTTGATCCAGGTCATCAATCTTTGTTTCCCTTCTAGGTCCCCATCTTAGCTTCCCTTGCTTTCTCTTTACGTCTCACCTAATTCAGTATCCTCCTTCTTTGCTTCAGTCCATGATCTTCTCTGTCTCTCACTAGTCAATTCCAATTGATTTTATGTATTTTTATTTCCCATTTCTTTCCCTGAATCATACTTATATGTTCCATGCATCACACTGTATTCTGAACATAATCTCAGTCTCTGATACATCCATCCTTTTGATGTCACTTCTAATAGCCAACTGGGTCTATCCCTATCTCTCATTTCTATCACTGACTCTTAGCTAGCAATTCCTCCCTTCCTACTTGACTCAATAGTCTGTCATGACTGTTCTTCCCCTGGGCTCAAACCCAGTACTTTTTTGTCAAATATTTCTCTTTTTCTCCAAACAAAGGTGATAGCTTTATTTTCACACTTGGATTTCTGTCTTTAACTTTCACACTGTCAGATGACTACAGAGCTTTATCAAAACCATCTTAGTTTCCAGATCTCCCATTCCCAATTTCCTTTAGCCCCATGCAGTGGCCTCCACTCACTCAGTAAGACACTTGGGGTGACAGGAAAAGAAAGTCATCAAGGTAGCTGGGAAAGGAGAATACATATTTCTGTAGGAGATTTGTGCTGGTAGCCATTAGGACTTAAGTACATTTGTCAGAGTGATGTTGAAGCAAATTCTAAGGGATATTGCTCGTTTCTCTTCCTCTTGTTTTCTTGCATCAATTTCTTCTTTGTAGCTAAAGATTTTTTTTGCTTGTTTTTCTGACCACTTACTTCTCAAGAGCCTTTGGACTCTGGACACTGTTAATTTTTACAACATAAGCAACAGTTATGACTGATAGATTTCCCCTGTGCAGTAACCCCCTACCCCCTGGAAATTTTCAGTATTTCAACATAATTCCGCAGCCTGCGTGTCCCGCATTTCCTGGTGGTTTAAAGTTGATCTCTTTGGAGTTTCATATGTACTATACATTGTTAAAATTTAACACGGCTAAAAAAATGCCAGTAAATTCCCTTGTAATAAGATGAAAATCTTGGCATGGCTTGGTATGGCTAACAACCCCACATTTTATATGTCTAGCCAAGAATTTACCCTTAGTATAACTGAAATGTTAGCAGTTTGATAAGAGTTACTAGTCCAGATTAAATGGTTATAGGACACAAAAAAAAAAAAAAAGAAGAAAAAAGAAGTGAAAGCTGCTACATAGAAAAGCAGTACAATTGTTACACACACACTTCCCATTATGTCACCTTTTTGCTGGTGCTACCGTCATCTTTCCATTGCATGGAACCGAAGATCAGTGGCTTCAGTTTAGTGTTTGTGTGCTGGGGGACATAATGCAGGTCAGCAGCAGCTGGGAGTCCTTCAACAGGCAGAATATGATATTGATTTTTTCCTCACTCTAGGATCCCCTTAGGGTCATTTTTGTTTATGAACACATTTTACACCCTGCTGATGGTCAAGTTTAAGTTACACGATTCTACTACATGTAGTACTTTTTAGATGTAGCTACTATTTCTTTATTCTTTTACTTAAGCCTGAATTTTTTTTCTGCCATACTCCAGGTTATAATTGTTTTAACTTACCACTGGTTCGTTGTGTACAGCTTTTGAGGGTGCACAGATTGTCACACTCTTATTGTGCCATGCCCATACTCCACACTGCATCTTGTGACCCTGTCTCTCGAGGCTTCTGCTCTTTTACCAGGCCTGTGTTCTTCTACATGCCACCATGCTAGGGTCCCAAGTATCTTATTCTTCAAGTGCCTATATAGAGCTATTATTGTGCCATAAAAAGGTGATAGAAGATACCTCCTAGGATATTTAAAACTTAATAATGCTTAGGAGGTTACTGAAGATTACTTCAGTGGTCTTTTGGTCTTAACCAGCCTGTGTTGCAATAACAATGTCAATAGGTTTAGAAGAAAATTAAAGCCACATATTCTATGCATCTTTAAATGTCAGATTCCCTTGTAAATTTAAAGGGTATTCCAGTAAATTAATTAATTTAGTTAGGCAAGTAACTGAATATCACTGTGCTTATAAGGGGTATAGATTATGACCCCAAGCAATTGTTTTACTGAACAATCCTAGGTTACTGATTTTTATCCTGGTTTTTGGGGTTATTTTTTCCTTTTTCAAATAATCTGCCAAGTGAAAGAATGTTGTAAAAAATCACATTTCAAGTAGAAATAATGTTGCTTAACTGAGAACTATAATTTTGTAACAGAACATCAACAGACACCGATCTTTTTCAGCATCTTTAATGTACAACGTAGTTTTACTGCTTTTTTTGGGCAGTATTTCTTAGAAACACTGACTGTTACACTGCAACTAAAACCACCAATATAAAGGAAGTGTCTCAGTTAGGAGTCCTGTCAACTCTGTGATCTCTCTACAGGCTGAGAAGAGAAACATCCATCTTTAGGTGGTAATTGAAATCATAGGTTCATCTTATAGTGATAAAATATAAATACAAAACCAAGACCAGCTAGATAGTGAAAGCTGAAAGAAGGAAATCAGGGATGATTCTATGAGTATATGAAAGAAACAAATAATATGAAACAATATTTGTAGATGTAAACCAAATTCTGTAATTACAGACTTGTGAAATACCACAACTTTTACTGGGTGGCTGTCTGTAGAAAATTCTATGAACAACATATTAAAGTAGTAAGACACATTTCAACGTGATGTAGAGAGTTACTATTGTAACAGCAGTTACAGTCTCAGAGCCCTTGGTGTACCATCAGTGGAATTCAACCTTGTCTTCCCTGTGATGAATGCTCATAGAGTTATTTCAGTGATGGATGTCCAACCAGATTTATTTTCTGCAAACCATGGTGCATGCATGCTTCCTCTGAGAAGATATTAATCTCTGAAAGCTTGACATGGTACCTGCTGTGAATATGCAGTGACTTTTATGTCAATATGGAGTCAAAGTAATTTTTTCACACTTTTTTTATCCAATGATAAATGACTGCATGTAACAACAAATACATTTGTGTTAGGCTCCACATGTATGTCAAACTATATGAACTATACAAATAAATTTATAATTTACTTGACATGGATACAGTCTAGCTAATCATATTCCATCCTTATTTACAGGTACTGTAACTTTATTTTAGAAAAAAAACCAAACCCACAATCTTTGTTGCTCACTTTCTGACAGTTACACATTTTGTACTTCCTCAGCACATGTCTAAACATCTCCTCTATGTGCAAAAACTTGTTGAGGAAAACCTATCTGGCAACTATATTGGTAGCAATAATGACTAAGATTTGTCAAAGTTTAATTTTGAAACTTAGGCTTAAACAAGTGCATTCTATATTCTTTTATATATATAAAATATATCTTTAAAACATATATATATAGTTGTGATTATAAGCTATGATTTTGAACTTTTGTTATTTCTGCCTGTGTCTGAAACTTCACCTTTTTTAAACAATGCCCGTTTTTTTTTTTAATTTAGCTCCCTACTGCAGCTTAAACCCTACCTTGAGGAATGGTGGAATTGTAAATAAAACAGGTGGTCCAGCTGGAAGTAAAGTTCGCTATTACTGCAAACCTGGATATAGGATGATTGGTCAAAATAATGCAACATGTAGGCGTCACCAAAATGGCATGTATCAGTGGGATTCTCCTGTGCCAATCTGCCAAGGTAAGGTATTATTTTCCTTAGTATGATTCTGTGATTTCATGGCAAAGAATATTTTACAAAATAAAGATCCAGCATTGTCAATACTGCTGGATGCTGAGACACATTGAAATCATGGTTATCCAAATACATATTGAATTGTGTATTTAATGTTTGCAGAGATTAAGAAATAGGTTAATCCAGTCAAATATAGACCAAATGAAAAATATGTTTTCAGTCCTTCTTTATTGAGTAAAATATGTATCACTAAATAGTCCGTAGCTCATAGCATGTGTTACAGAATGTTTTCTAAAATCTAGTTTTGAGGCATTAATTTGATTATTTTATTAAATCCCTTTATAAGCAGTGCTTTAATGGCAAAATCTGTAACTTTTGCATTTTTGTATATACTGGAGTTAGCTGGGATCTACTTTACCTTTTCCTAGACTTCTGTTAAGAGTAGTTACTATTTGACAAATATTTATAATTTTCCCTGTTTCAAAAGCCACACATAAGCTACAGAGATGAACGATGTAAAGTAGTACAAAACAGTTAAACACTACTGGTTTTAGTTATCAATGCATTTTAGGTGCAGTAGCTAGTACTGGCATAAATAAGCACTGAAAGCTCAGAGACACTAGAGAATCTGGGACTAGGCCTACAGCTTTTCCAGAAGATCAGGAAAGTTGGGGATGCTGTTCTGTTCAAGATTGACTTAAATATCAGCATCTGTATGAGAGCTGAAGTTTTGTGATTTTTTTGGTTTTATTTTTGTTTAAACACAGAACTCTATTGTCATTTGAGGTGCCCTGAGGTATTTTACCTGTCCTTCATCTACCAATCCAGAAAGGCACAAGCTCCTACATCATACCCAGCAGTCAGATGTCTTGAAGGCCTAAGAATGTCTCAGGTAGCTTTAGACAATGGGAAGAAGATACAAGTCAAGCCCTATCTGCCTAAACTCTGTTGTAGTTAATATTGTCAATATTGTCAGTGAAACTTAGGGACCTATTCTGCTGGCTACCTGGTAGATGTCTTTTTACAAAATGCTCTGAAATGTGGACATATTTCTCTGGAGCTCAGGTACTTTGAGTGTGTGAGGATAGAGGCAATATCCTGTGCGTATTCCTCTGAGAGGCTTGAGCAAATATCCCTCTTTATCCCACCTGTTCTTCATATCCAGGACTCAACTTTTGACTTTGTTCTTCCCAATTTTCTCCCACTCATTCTTAATAGAGTTGAAAATAATTTTAAAGAGTCTTGAAGAACATTTGGCTGCCCTTCACCAGTTGAGCTACTCCCTAGTAGGTTTATAAAAGGAAACCGGAGGTACCTATCTTAATGTTCTCTTGTTTGGATTGTGGGTATTTGGAAAGGCTTAAAAGCCAGGACAGGGTCATGATAAAAATACAGCTGACACACACATTTCCTACTGCCAGGTACTGTCACTATTAATTCCTCTGTGCTTGCTGAAGTGGATAGAATCACATTGCTGAGCTAGAGATCTTTTTACTTCTGCTGTGCAGAATGAAGGTTTTTCCAGGACTGTACCTGGGTTCCGTGTCTGCCCTGAAGTAGGAGACAGATAAAATATTGTTAGGGAACTGTTAGTGCAAATGGATGTTAGGAAACATTTTGCAATCTGCTCGAGAGCAATGACTCTGGGACCACAAAACTGCTTCTTAATAAAATTAGCTGTTCTGTGTGTTTGAGCATGGAATGAAACTCTGGCCTTTTACCTTTTTGATAAATGTTATTATGCAAAAAGTGTCCTTTTTAGCACCTGGTCTTAAAATAAAAATGTGCAGTAGGTAGCATAGTTTAGGAGTTACATATCTCAGTTTCCTCTTATATTCTAAACCTATGGTCATATTTCAAAATATAAAATAGTAAAAGAAACATAGTATTTCAGACTAAAATCAGAAGTTTCAGGGGAAACCTGGTAACAGTCTTCCAATATGCTAAAAGTAGTTCCAAAGAGGAATGAAATAATTATTTATATACTTTCTACAATGAGGAATTACAGTTAAATTTACTTTAACAGGATTTTATGTTAGACTTTATTGTCCTCTTCTCAGAGGTAAACACTTGAATAGATTACCAGTGAAGAATGTGGGATTTTCATCATGAGAGGTCTTGCAAGAATAAGTTAGATGAACCTGAGTATTATTTTGGCTTGTACTGGGAGAATAGACTAGGTGACTATACCTGACCTTTTATTACACCCATAGCCCTAGACCACACGGACCTGTTTTCCATTTGTTTGCTACTTCTGTATTTACCCTAGTCTGAGAATTAGTATTTCTATGTCATGGCTTTCCCCAGAGTTTTTAGTTGGATATTATATACATAAGCCACTCAGCATGTTTTTTGTTATGAATCTCACTTTTAGGGACTTCTCTTATGCTACTTTTATTTTTAGGGTATTTAAATGCTTTTCTCATCTCTATGTTTAATGCCAGAAACAGATCACTAAATGATAATTATTTCATCATTAAATTTAGGGATGTTTCAGTGTATGGAAATAAACTTAAGGTCTGACTGTTATCCAGTCCCCAGCTTCTTTTCTGTATGCAGCAAATTTGCATGCTTTAAATATGAATAATATTTAAGTATCTTAAAGGTATATGGGTCTCTAGATATTTTAAAGCATTGCTATAAACTTTAAATTTACTGGCTTTGATAAGAAATAAATTCTAGTAACACATGTGGAACATTAAAGAGCAACTAAAACTGCATCTCAGTTTCCAGGTAGTAAAAGGCTTTTCTGCTTGTGTTGATTACCTGTTCTTTGGAAGAAGTATATTTTTCTGCTGTGCAAGATAATCGAGACACTTAGGATGAGCTGTGTATTTTTCACACTCCCTCAGCTGGAACCTGGAAGTCTTATCTAATAATTGACCCAAGAAGCATGTTGACAGTTCCTCAAATCAGAAGATTTCATGACACCATTCTTTATCTTTTTACAATCATATGGGAAACTGGGAGCTTCAAAGTACTTGGATGTGGAGCAGTAGGGACATTATTTTCACTGTCCAAAGATGGTATGCCATTTCAGTCAGTTTACTTCAGGTAATTTTATTTTTAACATCAAAGTTCTTGCTATTTAGTGAAACTGGCTGTGTTAATATGTTTTGTTTGGGCAGTACTGTGCTAAACGCCATTAGCAGCCTCAAGATATTAGTAACAGCAGGAATATTTCTTTCCAGTGCCAGTTTCTGAGAGAGAAGCAAACAACAAATAAACAGGTAGGCTGTAACAGGGAGAGTGCCAGAATGCCAAAACTGCTTTTATGATTAGTAAGGGAGAATAACCTCACCATGTAGCAGTACAAGATTCAGCAGCAGCTGAAGAGCAACTGTAGAGGAATGAGGTCCTCTACAGTGCTAAGAGTAAAAGTGGTGAAGTGTGACAGGTAAGCATAGATTTTGAGGTGGTTTAGGGGCTTTAGGGACATTGCATCAGACCTGACATAACTGATAGGCCCACCTGGCTGTGACCAGGGCATTGCATATATTTTATTCTTTAAACTGATTTGCACATAAGAGCTACTCATTTTTGAACTTTTCAGTAGTTTCTGGAAAGGTTTTTGCTAGAGGTGAAGAGCAAATGCTAACAGAAGCATGTTTCTAACATGAATGGACCTGGATTTTTTTGTTGTTTTCAAATTAAAATCAATTCTTCTTGTTCCATAGAAACCACTAAATTATTTTCAGTTATTTCAGGTTTGAAGTATTTGGAGGGAACTAGAATAAGGTCCAGACCCGTATGCACAGACACATACATGAGTGGGTGGATAGACTGATAGTTCTGAACATCGGTTTTTTACAATTAAATGTATTCACATTTAATACAGAGATTGTTGTTTTGATATCAGAAAGGAGACCTGAAAAAGAAGTTGACAAGAAGTTTAATCTTAACCCGGTTAAATTCTACATCAGCATTCAGACACATTGTCACAAAGCAGAAGAGAACTGAGAGGCTTGTTAGGACAGGGAGGGACAAGGGCAAGGCTCCGGAGACACTGAAACATTTCACAATAGGCATGACTGGAAATAGAGAATGCAAAGACATTTTTATAATGAAGTAAAATAGAGTGACAGTTTAACTTTCTGCCAATTTAGCACACAAACAAACATTTTGCAAGTGTAAAATTCTGCTTGTATGACAGTTGGTTCTAGTTTTAGAAATAGGTTTAATTGTGTGGTGAGTTGAGTCTTGCTGGCTGGCAGGTACCCACCAAAACCACTCTGTCACTCCCCTCCCTCAGCTAGACAGGCGAGAGAAAATTTAAGGAAAGACTTGTGGGTCAAGATAAGGACAGGGAGAGATCACTCACCCATTACCTTCATAGGAAAACAGGCTCAACTCAAAGAAATTAATTTGGTTTATTGCCACTCAAATGAGAGTAGGGTACTGAGAAAATAAAAAGAAATCTTAAAACACCTTCCTCCCACCCCTCTCTTCTTCATGAGCTCAACTTTACTCCCAGCATTCTCTACCTTCTCCTGTGGTGGTTTGGCCCTGGCTGCAGGCCAGACACCCACCAAAGTCACGCTATCACCCCTGCAGCTCCCCCCCCGCCAGCTCCACCAGAACCCAGACAATGATAAACTACACCTTCCCCCTGAGTAGCACAGGGGGATGTGGAGTGGGAGTTGCAGTCAGTTCATTGCACCTGGCCTCTGCTGCTCCTCCTTCCTCCTCAGGCTGAGAACTCCTCATACCCTTCCCCTGCTCCAGCGTGGGGTTCCTCCAAGAGAATACAGTCCTCCATGAACTTCAACATGGGTCCTTCCTGGGGGCTACAGTTGTTCATTAACTGCTCCAGGGTGAGTCCCTTTCACAGGGTCACAAGTCCTACCAGTAAATCTGCTCCAGTGTAGAGTCCTCTCTACGCGGGTCATGGGCTCCCACAGGGTCACATCCTCCTTCAGGTGCCTACACCTGCTCTGCCATGGGGTCCTCTGTGGGATCCACTATCAACCTCCATGGACTGCAGGAGAATCTCTTCTCTGGTGCCTGGAGCACCTCCTTCTGTTCTCCTTCACTGACTTTGCTATCTGCAGCTTTTTTCCTCTCAGATCTTCTTACTCCCCTCCCTGGTGGCAAAAAACTGCTTCTCGTTTGTGTTACAAAGGAAGCACCTTATTTTGGAATATTCTTAGAGTTCTGTTATCTATTTGACAGATTTCAGCAAACAACTGAAATGAACTAAGCATTCATCATTTTATAATGCTTACCTTGTTATAATCATATGCAAAATACTGTGTTGCATTTAATTTAAATGTATCAAATGTGCCAACTTGAGAATACTGAAAGCAAATTTGAGACTTGTATTTATGGTACCATGACAATGTGTTGTGACATTAATCATTTACATTGAATTGGGTAAATTATAATAAAATTAGATTTTTAAAAAAATAAGTCTTTTCACCTTTGTTTAACAGGCTGTCATTTTGTCTTTTGAAAAATATTGCCTTTATTAAAATTATAAAACTTCACAATGTCAAGGGGAAAGGAACAAATACCCAAAGGGCTTTTATTTTTTAACTGTTAAAATGTTGAATTACTTCTAACAAGTGAACTGCAGTCTTTATTAGTAAATATTTAGAAATAAAAGATTCAAAGCTGTGTTTTACTCAGGGTATTTACTGAAGAACAATAATCTGGATCAGCTAGTGATTCTGTCCACACATACATTGGTTTATATGAAATCTTTAAGTATATTAATTATAATAATGTGATTGGTTCTCTGCTCCAAGTTACCATTTTGCAAAAAAAAAATTCTTTCAGGGAAAATAATTCTATGACTTTCCCTTCAGAAGTGTTATGGGGCAAATATAAACTCTTTTCAGCATTATTACTGTTATACTCAAGCACCTAGAGTTAATCTCAGTGCATAAATAACTATTTTAAAATAAAGCATAGCATTAAAATAATTTTTTTCAAAAGGTTACTGAAGAGTTGCATGTCATCTTTTCATTATTAAAATCAAGGGAGCTGAGAAGTCAGATGGCAGAAAGCAATCCTGCCTTGGAGGTCTTTCCTAAAATGGAGTGAAATAACTATTTTTGAAATTATACTCTGCCCTAAAATTGCATATATACCTGTTAAATGAACTGTACTGACATCTGGTAGGTAAAAAAAAAAACAACAACAAAAAACCCCCAAAAACAATGACTGGGTGATACTTAAACTTCACTAAGCTGACAGCAAAGTAAACCTTGTGAGCTAGAAAGAATAACTTCTTGTCTGGAGAGAAATTCTGAAGGAGCCAAAGAAAGTGAAAATAATTCAGTAATTTCCTTCATGACACAAAAAATTAATAAGCCTGAATTCACTGAATATTTGAAGTGACTATGTCAAATATGTAAATAAGTGTTTAAAATCTGAACAGTGCCTTTAACTTCAGTATAACCCTTCCCTGTCTAATCATATATTTATGTGCTTCTCTCATCAGTCAAAATTTATAAAATTTAATTCTTAACATTTTTTTAATGTAGAGAACAATGAAATATAGAGGTTTGGGGTTTTTTGGGGTTTTTTTTATAGTTGTGCAAGTATGAAAGCAACCCTGAGAGAATGGAAGCAGACTTAGAAAACATTTAAGAATTTTCTAGTTCATTGCTTCTTGGACCAAATAATTTTGGACATTTTCTTAACTTTCTTTCCTAGTAAATAAATCTTTGTCTATAGCCTATGTTGAAACTTCTGTCTCTAAAGTGACTGGATTAAACAAATTAGTGATTAATAAAATATTTGTCTCTATTAGGTGCATGTCAAAGTGTTTATCAGTGTTTTAAATACTGTTCTATTGATTGGAATATTTTAAATAAAATGGAAAAATTAAATTCAGTTATTATGAATGGGATATGTAAAAATTACTAACTGCTTCTCTTTTCAGTGGTAGGTCAATATTAAAAAAAACCCAAATCAACCCACCAACTAATTCATTATCTTTTTCTTTCCTTTCTTTTCAGCTGTATCTTGTGGTATTCCTGCCTCCCCTGGGAATGGTTCAGTTATAGGTAATGAATTCACTTTGGGTAGTAGGTTGATATATGAATGTAATGAGGGCTTCAAGCTAGAATCTAGTCAACAAGCAACAGCAGTATGTCAAGAAGATGGATTATGGAGTAACAAAGGAAGGCCACCTGTTTGCAAATGTAAGTGGGCATATATTTCTCAAGTGTACTATACTTGAATTTTCTCAGGAATATCTTCAATTTTGATGTTTAGGTTTTATGTATACATGTGCCCTGAACTGGTCACTCGGGAAAATATAATTATTAAGCATTTAGTAAAGTAGAAAACTTATAAATATATTTAATAAACCCTTCCCTCTTATCTATCTTCTCAAAACAATCTGAATTAAATTTATTAGATAATTCAGGTTCATGTATATTATTACAAATATTGTTCTCTTTTCCATTTTTACAGTAAAAGTTACAACCATCAGTTATAATTTATTTTAATACAGCTTCTAAAGTAATAAAAGCAAAAACTATTACTTAAAATACTGCTAGTGTAGATAATTAAGATGGATAAGTGTCCTTTAGTCTTCATTCTTGCCCTGTCAGCAGCTAGCCAGTGTAATGCAGACTCCTCTATTGTGTGACACGGCCTCTCATTTGCAATGGGCTCCCAATCCCTGTATTTGCACTAGATTAAAGTAATAATTAACTGAGCATGACTTCAAGTACGTGACTTGATATACTGATTAGGACATAATCTTAAAATTGTTACTAGCTATAATACTATATTTAAAATTTCTGAAAGTTAATTGAGAATCTTGAACTAATTAACAGTCTAGGTATGTACTTTTGAGATTCTGAATTTCTAAAAGACGTCAGTTTTTCGAACAAGCAAAATTCAACTTTTAAAGAAAGGGTAAAATGGTGCAAATATAAAACCTGTGAAATTACATGTGATTGTTAAATGGTTTCATTTATTTAAATGAACTGAAAGCAAATAGTTGTTAGAAAATATTGCTGAAAGTTACATCAAGAGCTTTTCTAAGTACTCCTGATCATTCGATCTAATCTTGAAGACCTTCCTCTATTCTATTTCAATACTTTATCTTTTTTTGCCTCGCAAGGATTTTCCTAGTATATGTAACTTGAATCTGTTTTTTTCTGTAATGTAAAGGTTTTACTTAATTTTGTATCCACAATGGAGAAATGTTATTTTATTCTTCTTTCTTTTTAATATGTTTCAAAACTTGTTTTTTTAAGTGTGGTGGGCTACCCTTGTCCAGTGGCTGCACCCTCACCCAGCTGCTCACTCACTTCCCCTTTTCAACCAGACAGGGGGAAACATAGGATGGAAAATCTCATTATTTGACATAAGGACTTGACCTAGTGAAACTTAATTTAGTGTACTGCTAATTAAAATAGGGCCAAAAGCATTTCAGAAAAAAAAAAATCAAATCCATGCTTTCCTCCCATAATTCCCATGGTCAACTGCAGTCCTTTGCTCTTGACTTTTCTCAAGCATTGCTGAGGGGTGAGGAATGGAATTTGTGGTCAGTTTATTAAAAGCTCCTGTTTGCTGCTCCTTCCTTCTCACATTTTTCCTGTGCTCCAGCGTGAGTCTTCTTCACAGGTAAAGATTGTTGTCCTTTGGGATAAACTTGCTCTAGCATGGGTCCTCCATTTGCTGCAGTTCCTTCAGAAAAGGAAATGTGGGCTGCAATATAGATATCTGCTCTGTCATGGTCTTCTCAACGGGCTGCAGCAGATTACTAGCTCTGGTGTCTGGAGCACCTCCTCCTCTTTCTCATGTGATCTGGAGAAATGTCACCACTCCACTGTCTCTCACCCTTTTTGTTCCCTCTGCCTGCACAGTGTTTTACCCTTTCTTAAATACTCTTTCCCAGAGGTGCCATCATTGTGGTTGATGGACTCAGCTGTGTTCTACAGTGGGTCCTTTGGAACTAGCTCTGTCCAGCAGCCCAACCCTGTCCTTAAAGAGGCCACCCATACAGCACTCCTACCCCTTCCCTGCAACATCTTAACTCATGCACCCAATACAGTCATTCCTTCTGTAGACATAACTGTCTTACTTCATCTACCACTGATTCTCACTCTTGTCCTCTGGACAATCTCCAAGTGATCTACACCTTTCTTGAAGGACAGTGCCTAAAACCGAAGAGTTCCACCAGCTGTAATCACACATACATGGTCTGAGTTCAAAGCCAGGTGCAGTACAGCACTTCATTCTCTCAGAAAAGCTGACAAAGAACATAGCTTGAATGATTAATCAGCAGAAATACGAACAGATTTTTTGTAGGAAAAAGGCCAGTTAAACTATTTGGGGATTAAAAAGACTTAATTATAGTAATACGTACACAGTGGGAGGGGAAAAAATAATATTGCAATGATCAAACTTAACCTGACAAGGACTACCCTAGGAACAAAAGCTTAATTAATAACATTTAGCACAACTTTCAACATTAAAAATTTTTAATATTTATCATTTTCTGACAACATATATATAACTTTTTTTTGTCTCCTTTTTTTCCATTTATAAAAATTTATTCCACTTGAAAAGGAATCCCAGAAGCACTAAGTTAAAAATGCTAGCGATCTACATGACAATATTAAAGTCAATATTTTCAAAATGGATTGCTATTCAGAGGCAGGCATGTTTTACCCAAGATTTCTTACTTGCAAAGTGCAGAAAAGCTTAGACAATCTGCACAACAACCTGATTTTGTAGTACCGCTGCTGTAAGGATAAATGTATTTAGTCTCTAGAGATAGAAACAGACTTGATGAGCAGCAAACACAGCACAGAAAGGTAAATGATAAATAAGTGAGTTGATTTTATCCCCAGGTCTATTAAAATGAAGGTCGAAATCAGTGCAGTTTATTTTGCAAAGTATCTCTGATAATATACTGCCTGAGGTGGAGGTTTGAAACTCCTCTTTTATTGAAAAGTATTTACATCAGATTTGAATCATGAGAAATATGATTTGTCCTGGTCATATAGCAAGACACAGGTGGATCATGGACATTAGGCTATTGAATTAAATTACATGAAATACCAATCAACAGATATCTATTAAGAAAGCTTAACTGAATGACAAATAATTAACTTCAGTTATTCTTCATAGAGATCTCTAGTGCATGATGAAGGGAACTGTACTGCCATTTAGAAGACTTTCTCAGGCAATACTTTAATTCAGGCCAATGCTCTCTCTAGGGAGTGACCATATAGTAGTAGCTTTACATGTGAATACAGGACAGTGTAAAGGATGCCTCTAATACCTTTTACCCGAAATAATATAATTTGGATAATGCTCAAACAGAAAGTAAAGTATATATATGCATGATTGCAAGTTTAATGTTTTAAGTTGTAATTGCAGCTAATTGAGAAACATCTTTTTAGCTAGCATTAGCATTTTTATACACCTGTAAAATATTCCTGTGAAGTCCTAAAGTTTCATTTTTCAAAGATTAAAAAAAAAGCAATCTCTTGGAATTATTTGTCTATTTAGTTTCATCAGATACAGTTTGAATTTGATCTGCTACTGTGGAAACACAGATGCTGATTCTTGCACTGACAAGTTAAAAAGCGAAAAGAACACAAATTTCCTTCCTTTCCTTGGGATGATAAAATATCTTGCTGTTATGATATAAAATTGCATCATTATAGTATGATCATTACATTTTTTTTATGGCTAATTAATGAAAAATATTTAGTTTCTCACTTTTTTTCAGAATATATTATCAACTGCAGAGAAATAGAGTCTTCCAAAGGAGAGACTGAATGATGAGAACAGAGAAGGACTTAGCTGTCAATACAAACTTCAGATGTGTTTCTCCCAAAATACAATCCAGAGCCTTAGTCTCATGTCAGAATTACTTCCTAAATAGAGAGAGTCACACTTGGAACAGTATCCATAATTATTTTATAAAGAAAGTTATCTGAAGATGTTGGCTAGAGTCAATCCATTTTTCTGGGACACTTTTTTGTGGTTTTTTGTGTGTGTTTGGTTTTAAATTTATATATTTTTTTTTTTTTTTACCATGTGCTGGTTATCTTCTCTATCTTTCTCCTTCTCCTTTGAAATTTCCCTGATACAGAAATCTATGTCGGTTTTTTTTTTAGTGTTCTAGGAATTAGTTTCCTTTTCACCTTATACAGGGTGTTTTTTGTTTGGGTATAAAATTTTAAAACTGATAGAAATGAGAACAGAGGTAGCATACATTTTTTCCTGAACATCCTTGCTACTTGGACTATGTGTCTACATTTCATGTGCTAATAATGGCAGATAAGAATAGTTATATTTTTGGTAGTCGTGAAATATATTTTCTTAGGGGTTTTGATGTTCTGGACAATTGACACTGACTTTCTTCATGAAATGGAAATACTGACCAAATCTTGAGTTTTCCCTCCATAGCAATTAGTCTTAGTTGATGCTGTTAAAGTCTGTTCATAGCTGAATAATAATAAAGAGAAACAGTTGGTTTAGACCATTCTTTAAGAAATGTGCAGCAAAGAGCATTTAAGGATCCAGGTAATGAAATGTAGAATTTTTTCTGTGCACTGTCAGTGCTTTTATACGAGATCTAGGGAGCTGATTTAAAATACTGTACCACAGGTGAAAAAATAGTAACAGCAAAAATTATGATTTGCTGCCATGTTTCTCTTTCCAAGATTGGAATGTGTTCACTTATTGCAAGACCATGTCAATTTTTTTTTTTTTCTGATTATGGCAAGGTACCTTACCAGTTCTCTAAAGCTAAGTACCATAATTTGTAAACCAAGAGTCTGAATGTATATAATCTTATATTATAATTCTATATATATAAGAGGTACCCATATAGGTTATATTCCATGTGGGCTGATGCTGGGATCCAGATTAGTATATGTTTATTAACAAAAATACTGCTGAAGTAGGATAACTTGTTAGCCTTTGTTCTTACTTTCATTTTTGTAGAAGTGGATGTCTAACCTAAGAAAATGATTTCATGGTTGATTAATTTTTCTAACATTTTAATTGCCTGGGATGTTCCCTGTAACTGCATAATTTTATTGCTCTTTTCCATTACTTCTTTAATATACTCACTCAGAGATTAAATTGGGACCTTCATTGCTTTATGCTAATTTCTCTAATTTCAAACATTTTAAAGAATAGCTAATGTTACCCTTACATAATCTGTGTATGGCAAATTTCACATTAGATATTTTTGGAAGCTATGGTGTGCTGAACTGTAACAGTGATGGTTCAGACACTGATTATCATCTAGAAATTATGTGGAAAGCAATTGGAGATATCAGAAGCCATTTTTATAATTTTCAATATGTTTATACAATGTCTAGATATAGAACTATGAACCATAAGTAGCTCTGGAATAAAACAGCAGTTGTGTTACAAATGCAAAAAGGACTTTGTTAACATTGTGCAATTGCTGGGGGGTTTATTTTTATGAAGTAGGACATTCAGAACACCATGCTCAATAGTTATTCTAAAATTTTCTTTTAAAAAATCTGAGGTCAGTAAGTAGTTTTTGTCATATTTTTTTCAAGGTTTGGTATGTAACGTGGAGTATTTATTAAGGGTTAGTACTTACTCAGTGAACTGTAGTGAAAGAATTAGTTTAGGCATTTTAGATTAGTCCAGGTACATTAGACTCATAATAGATTGAATTGACATAACTGACTGGATTGACAGGCTGATACTGAATACCATGTGATCCTTTTGTTTATCTATTTTTAGGTTTTGAAGCCTTTCCCATTTAAATATGTCAAATGACAAGAAGTGCTTGGTTTTTTGCTCTGTGCTGTTTTCTTGGGTTTTTTTCTACTAGCATATTGAAATGATCAACTTGTTCAGGTGATTCTGTTTTGTTCTTAGGTCATTTTTCTTAGATTCTGTGGTGTATGAGATTATTGGTTTCCTACTGTCTTATTTTTGTACTTAGGAATTTAACCATGCTTGTCTCTCAAGCGTAAGATGCGACTTGACTTTAATCTTTCTTTTCTTAAGCCAACAGTGAATTCAGTCAAAAAGAACCTATTTAAATGATACAGTTTTCATTACTGCATTATAAATTCACAATACAATATGACAAAAATACCCTCTCCCTTTCTTTGTGATTGTTAATGTCCTGGTGAAGAATAGAAACCAAATATCAGATGCCAAGTTCCTGTAATTGAGACATTGTTGTTATATACATGGTGCTGCTCTTTTTTTTCCCCTTTGAAACAGTAATTGCATTCAGACTCACTATATTCAAGATATTCCTAAAGTGGCATGAGATGTACTTCTTTTTTGCTTATGTAACAAAAAGGAAAGGAGAGCAAAGGCTTCTAGACAGATCAGCTCAGTAAAAGGGAAGAGTCACAGAAAAGGGACCTTGAGAGATCATCAAGTCCAACCCCAAAGTCACTATTCAGGTATTCAGATTCTAAGAAAGTATTGATAGAGCAATGCATTTCTTGTCCAGAAAAGCAAGTAAATAAGAATAATGAAATTACAAAGAATTGATCATTATGAAGAGTTAAACTAAAAGCTGAGCACATTACCACACAAATTCTTACTAGATTTTAGTAGTTGCAAAGAACTTCTTGTATTTTTTTGTTCATTGCTGCTGTTCATATAGTGAAAGCATTTTGTTCATGTCTTGAGTACAGAGCAACTCCATTTTTTGGGTCTTTTTTATGGTAGAAATATCTTATTATGAATTCCCTGCTTTTTAGCCTATTTAGAATTATCAGTATATGGAGATTTCATCAGTAATGTCATGTCATTAAAATAGGTAATCTTAATCATAATTTCAAATTATAAATATGTTTGCTAAAGTCTACTTTATGTAAAGCAATATTATTGATACATTTCTCAATAAAATACCTGGAAGAAAGAGAAAACTTCTTCTTATCTGCAAGAAGTTGAGATCATCACTTATAGAGCTTCATCTATGTAAATTACAATTTAAATAGTGCCTAGCCCATAATTTGCAAGAGAGAGGCCATGAAAGTCAAATTAATGCACTTATTCATAAACCATGTGCACAAAATCAAGCATCTGTTAAAAAGGGTTTGGGTTTTTTTTAATTTCTTGAAGGATAGGGAAAATAATAAAATCAGTCTCTGTAAAATTAAAATATTTCAAGCAACATCTTTAGTTGAATACATCAACACAGTCTATTCTGCAGATATAACATCTTCAATTAGAAATTGTACAATGATGTAAAGTGTGCTTGCAACAGGATTCTAAGTGTATTTATAGATAAAGAATAAATTGCATACTAACTCTAGTATATAGAGAAAAAAACTATGTTTATTTACATATTCTGAAATAGCCAAACCTCATATCTCTACGTGTTTTAAGTTATCCATTATGGTTAAGACTGAAATCTAAGAAAATACTCTACAATTTCATCTCAGTGTAATGTTATAATCTGTCATTTGGAAGTTTTTCAGATTATTTCCCTTTCCCCTTTTACACATCTTCACTGACACTTGTGCCAGCTCAGTGTTTCCTAGATTTGCCATGAGTAAGGTAACTATAGTAATAGGTAGATGTATAATTCTAGCATTGTCAAAGGTATTCTGAAAAGTGGTGGAAATCTAATTCTTTACAGGAATTTTTCTTCTATCACTTTCCCTGTGTCATAGTGATTACTTAAACTAGTCTCTTTTCTCATAAATTCATAATCATGATAAAATCACTTTATACACCTCTCAGGGAGTGTAAAATCTACAGAATATGTAATTTTTCTTTGTAATCTTTATGAGTCCTTTCCCTGGTAGAATGGCTTATATTTATTATAGTATAAATGAGAATCAGACTCTTCATTTTTATTTCTGCAATAAAGTTTGGGGTTTATATGAACTTCCTCGTAATGCTTTTATCTTACACTAAACAATGTGGCAACTCAAGTATATTGTACAAAAGATCAGAGGTAGTGATAATATATACATAAGTATACCAAATACATAGGTGATAATATATACGTAAGTATACAAAATTTTCAGAAAATGGGTCACCTTTATTAAACAACGTATAAAGAAAACAAAAGAATCACAGAATCACAAGGTTGGAAAAGACCTTGTCCTATCGCCTGTCACCTGGCTGAAGAAACCATCACCTACCTCTCTACAACCTCCCTTCAGGTAGTTGTAGGTGGTGATATGGTCTCCCCTCAACCTCCTCTTCTCTAGGCTAAACAGCCCCAGCTTCCTCAGCCGATCCTCATGGGATTTGCCCTCCAGGATTTGCTCCCTTCACCAGCCTGGTTGCCCTTCTCTGGACTCGCTCCAGGACCTCCATGTCCTTCTTATGGTGAGGAGCCCAGAACTGGACACAGGACTTGAGGTGTGGCCTCACCAATGCCGAGTACAGGGGCACAATCACTTCCCTAGACCTACTGGCCACACTGTTTTTGATACAAGCCAAGATGCCATTGGCCTTCTTGGCCGCCTGGGCACACTGCTGACTCAGATTCAGCCTGCAGTCAACCAACACCCCCAGGTCCTTCTCTGCCTGACAGCTCCAGCCAGTCTCCCCCAGGCCTGTAGTGCTGCATGGGGTTGTTATGTCCCATGTGCAGCACTCTACACTTGGCCTTGTTAAACTTCATCCCATTGGTCTCAGCCCATCGGTCCAGTCTGTTCAGATCCCTCTGAAGAGCCTCCCTACCCTCAGGCAGATCAACACTTCCTCCTAGTTTAGTGTCATCTGCAGACTTACTGAGGGAGCATTCAATCCCTTCATCAAGGTCATTGATAAAGATGTTGAACAAGACTGGACCCAGGACTGAGCCCTGGGGGACGCCACTCGTGACCGGCCTCCAGCTGGATTTTGTTCCATTCACCACCACCCTTTGGGCTCGGCCATCCAACCAGTTTTTAACCCAGCTGAGGGTCCACCTGTCCAGGCCAGTGGCAGCCAGTTTCTCAGTCAGAATGCTGTGAGAAACGGTGTCAAAGGCTTTACCAAAGTCCAGGTAGATCACATCCACAGCCTTCCCCTCGTCCATTAAGCGGGTCACCTTGTCATAGAAGGCGATCCCCCTGATTAACAAGGGTGTCTCTAAGAAGAGGAACTTAATTTCTGTTAGATGATTTTTTGTATGCTTCTCCTCAGAAAGTAATTTTCTCAAGTGTTGCTGGGCAAGTAGCTTTTTCTAAAGTAGTCTCAGGAATATAATCGGACACTCATTCATTCAAACTTTTTTTTATAGCAGGGAAATTCTGAACAACATGGTAAAAGATACCAACTACAAGAATTTTATAATAAAATAATCATAAATATTTTAATAAAACTTAATGTAGGCTATACAGAGACATAAAATAGAATTCACATCAATATAATAAATATTGTAAATGTTCTGTGTACATTAGCTTGAATTCGAAACTGAAAAAGCATTTAAAAACGCACCAACTTGAAACTGAAAAAAAACATTTTAAAAAGCTATATATTATTAGTAGCTTTATTAAGCCCTGTGAAAAACAATCTAGTTCATGTTTACCAGTTCTTGTATACTGGTAATAACGACATTCTTTTAGGAAATCTGACATACTAAAAGCAACAGAACTGAAATAATCTGAAAATCTCTCTGAATGTTATCTTTATTTTTTCTGTCAATTGAAACATATTAATTTTCCTGAATACACAGGGTATACCATTCTATAGTAATTAGCATTTGAATGTGTGTTATAAGCTTTTATGACAACCTGTTTTAAGAACTTGTTAGAGCTTTTCTAAAGTGAATATCATGGATACAAAACTAAAGCATCACTTGAAACTTTACAAAAATTACATAGCATTATGATTCATAGCATGCTTTCCCTTTTAGATCCATTGTAGTTTCTGATGCGTTTTGTGTCTGAATTTTAAAATAATTGCATTAGAGAGCATAACTGTATGTCATTGTTCCACTGCATCTCGTTAAATGAAAATCTACTACAAACCCCTGTGCACCTTCTAATACTCAATGTATGATGGTAATTATTTTTCCTGGGAACTGTATTTCAAAAATGCTTATGGTATGCTCAATTTTACATGGGAAAACTACTGCCAGTAGGGCAAGACATGTATTCTGTGAAGAAACTTAGGGGTAGAATGCTAATATTTAGGTGTCCTTTCTTCACAGCTGTAACTTGCCCCAACATAGAGACTCTGCTCTCAGATCATGTTGTCTGGAAGCTGATTTCTGGGTCACTGAATGAGTATGGAGCTCAAGTCATGCTCAGCTGCAGTCCTGGATATTATTTACTGGGTCGAAGACTCATACAGTGTAGGAGTAATGGAACCTGGAGTGTAGGCCATGAAGGGCCAAGTTGTAAGGGTAAGGCACATATTCCTGTACAGAATATCTTATGCTTTTTAATACATATATTTTATTTTATGAATAAAGGGTTCTGTTTGTTTTATGTATTTTTTAAATATCAATCTCCTATAGGTAAACAAATATGAAATTTTCACTAACCTGATGAAATTAATTGATTCAAAATCCTTTGTGTAAAATGCAATATATTTCATACAAGGGTCAATGAAGTAGCATCAGAAGATCAATCTGGATGATGATCTGTCTCTGACTGATTTATTAAACTATATAGTGCGTAAGTATTTAGAGAATATTTGGAGATAATGGTATTAATTTAGAAGATTCCAGAATAGAATTAGATTAGAAAATTATATGCTTTCACCTCTTGGGTGAAGCATGAAAACTGTACTGTTGGAGAAACATATTTAGTAACTTTCATAATGCCTTCTTATGAAAGTATTATAAATTACATTGGCCCTGACTCTGAATATTTAAAGATTTAGAGAACCTTGGATTCTCAGTAGGATCATACAGTTTTCAAGAGTTAAAGTATCCAGGTCTTAATGAATTACCCCAAATCTTCATTTTTATCTTTTTCCAATGTGTTACTTACTTTGATTGGAGAGGATTTTTGGCACAGCTAGTTGTACTACCTTTAAAGCAGAAACTTCTCCTTCATTGTGGTAGTACCGACAGGGTTTTCTTCAATTCCAGAGCAGAACAAAAGATTCCAGCATACGAAGGCAAATAAATTGTCAACTTACAGACCTAGCATACTAAGGAGAACTGGAATTATTTTTTTTCAGTAAGATATTTAAATTTAGTATTTAATCCTGAAGGAGATGCTTAATATTTCCTTTTTTTTTTTTTATTAATTCAGTGAAGTTTCAAATGTTAGAAGATACTTGAGAATGGTTATTCTGAAAAAAGCTGAATCAATAAGTGTATTTTTATGTCAGCACTTAAGTCTGAGTCAATAATCATAGAAGAATGGAATCATAGAAAGGTTTAGGCTAGAAAAGACCTTGAAGATGATCAAGTCCAACTGTTAACCTAGCTCTGTCAAGTCCATCACTAAACTATGTACCTAAGCATCTCCTTATGGTAAATGGTACTAAAAGTATTTCATGTGGTTCTATGACAGTGAGAACAGAATGAACAAAAACACCAGATAGCTTTTCATATTCCAAATAAAAGGCTGAGCAAAATCTTCATATGATGTACAATATTATGACAAACAAAATTTGCCTAAATGCAAGCCATATGAGACATATATTTGCCATATGAGACAAATTGCAGCACCTACGCTGGTAGGCATTGGTTCCAGTTTATTCCATTAGTTTTGGTTTGGGAGAGTTCCCTTTTGAAAGTATTCAGTTGGAAAAAAAAAAGGTCACATTTCTATATCTCTTACAAACAAGTAACAGGTCTGTCAATTTTCAAATTTAAAACTGATGAGTTATTATTCTAATAACTGCAATTTTGCCCCTTTCCTTTTGTGCAGATATGAAAAAAAAAGATAGGTTTGTATTTGCTGACTAATACGCAGCTACTGTTCAGCTGCTGAGGAGCCTTTGAAAAGCTAGTTCTTGACCAACCTCTACAATTACAGAATTTTTGTGCAAGTAGAAAATAGGGTGACCCATGCAGGATGCAGTTAATCAAAACCAAAGTATTACTTAGATATGTAAACCCAAGTACATCCTGCAGTACAGTATTTATCCCTGTGATAGAGGGATGATTAGGATTAAATTATGTCAAACTTCATCCCTGAAAAGATGTTCAGTAGTATTTCTGTTATTTATAGATCATTAAGATCCAGAAATACACTGAATGGTATTTCGAGGTATCTACTGCTTGCTTTCATCTGTCGTTCTCATGCTACTGTTATATCAGTATAGATTTTAGTTTTTCATAGTTCTGAAGCAGCAAGAAAGCTAAGTGAAACACTGATGATACAACAACCAGATCATCTCTATCAGTATCTACTTGTGAATAGTATCTCTGAAGGAATTGTGAAACATCAAATCAAAGGGGTTCTGGATTAAGAGAGACCTAGCTACTTAAATGTATTTTATTAATAATATACTAAACAGCTGCCTAAAAATCATGAGGTGGCTCATTATGAATGTAGTTTATTTAGTTTTAATTGGAATATCTATGATTAAAAATAATAAAGCTTATTACTACTTATTTGTAATAAGTTTAGAACAATTAGTTCTCTTGCATTTTAGGGGAAAAAAATAAAATGGGAATAAGTGTAATTAATATTCAGCATTAGAAGTTAGTGTTAGACTACTCCACAAATTACATTAATGTGACTTGATTGTAGTAGTAGTAAGGCGTCTTATCCAATTCTGGAAACCTCTACATAAAAAACTTTGGTCACATATCTTCTGATTATGGCTGAGTTGACTGCACAGTGGTATGTACTTGATTCTAACCAATTTCTACCCAATTCCACATTGTTTTCTACAGTGAACTTTTTAAGATATAGAAGACTGTGGCCTTGAGGTTTCAGATAGGAAGTTTAGTTGTTATTAACATGCCTTTTAAAGTAAACCTATGATTTATGCTAACGTAAACACAGTTGAAGATCCTGAAGGCATTGGTCAGCATCTTAAATTACAATATTATTACTGTGTTTTTCTCAAAACAAAAGACATGACAGAACAATTTTAATTAAATTAGATTTTCATACATTCTTAAAGTGAATTCTTCATGTTGTGCCTAGTATAGCAGTGGTTGGGCAATGATGCTGCAGAAGGTTTCTGTGATAATGGGTCAAGTCTAGCCTTAAGAAAAAAATCAGAAGATTTATATTTTTAGCAAGTAGACTACCATGTATCTTATACAATTGTGAGTAGTAGTGGGGAATAGGAAAAAAGACAGGTCATAAAAATTCAGATTATTACATGTTAAAAATATAGAATATCTTGAAACAGTCATAACATGTAAAATGGCCTGGGAAAGGATATCCTAGGAAGAGCCAGGAGCATGTACACATGGAGTATAATGGCAAACTTCCCAAGACATTGTCTTGTTTTAGAACTGGAAATACAGATTGTGTTTAAGTGGCTGCCAAAATGTGAAAATATCCTAAATAATTTTCAGATTTAGAACATTTATTGCCAAATCAAGCATAATCTTAAGCCCTTACTGTGGAATAAAACTGTTTATATTTATTCCTTTTACATTTAATTTTTAAGAAAATGTGAGGTGGTGTATTGTCTTCAAGTCTAAGAAATTATGAAAATTCTTTTTGTATTTCAGTTTGTTCTGTTGTTTGTGTTTTCCACTAGTTATCTCCTGTGGTGGTCTTCCATCTCCACCAAATGGAAATAAGATTGGAACCTTGACAGTGTATGGAGCTACTGCAATATTCACCTGTAACACAGGATACACATTAGTTGGTTCTCACGTGAGAGAATGCTTGACAAACGGTCTCTGGAGTGGTACGGAAACCCAATGCCTAGGTAAAAAACAAATTTCTGTTTTTTCTTCCATTTTTTTGTTTTGCTTTTTTTTAAGGAAACACAGTATCATGTACTGGAATTCAGCTCTTATAAAGCAACAACATTTTTATATCAATGAAAAAATATTAAGTACAGAAACATTTTTTATTGCATATGATTTTGTCACACAGTACTTGCATTTGCTTTTGTGGAGCAGTCATAGGGTATGAGATGGAACTAAGCTAGAAGATGAGCTTCAGTTCAGGAGTATTCCTGATGAATTCCAACTACAAGTGAACTTTTAACATACTGAATATTTAGTCAAGGCAACTAGACAGGAGACAGTCCATAGTAAGCAAAACCAACACCTTTCCAGACTCTGAGTTTATATATTTGGATCTTAACTTCTCACCCCAACACTTTCAGATCCACTCATACTGGTTTGCACTTAGAATATACTGAGTCAGAAGGGACCTGTATATATAAGATATATATATAAACATATGAAATTATATAAACATAAGAAAACTTTTCTTTTTCAGTCGCCTTTGCAACTCAACATTCCTGGTCATGGACAGTATATTTATTTCTGGAATCCTTGCTTTACTTTGTCTACCCCAATTTTGCATATTTTCTTGCCTAGCTAGTACATTTTAAACAAAACATTTTGACCACCTATCATATGCAAGAATTGAATTGTTTTACAGAGGAAGTAATCAATTGATTTAAAAAGAAAACAAAACAGAGCCAACAAAACTAATCAAGATCTAATTATCCAAAATAATCCATAATACTGCAGTAGGTTTTTTTCAGTAATGAAACAGTAAAAGCATTGTTTTATAAGGAGATGTTAGTAGCCATAACATGAATTGTCAGAAACTATTCTCTGTCCAGAACTCACTTCTTTTAAAATTTTCAGGCAGGCCAGAGTATTTGGCTAATGAGAAACATGCCTAACAGTAACATTTGATATCAGTCTTTTAAATAAATCATGCTGATTAATTTCTAAATTATAAACCCACTGTCCTTCCATTCTGTGGAAACATTAAGTATATTAACATGGAAATTTTGCATGTGAAAAATAAAATGTATCTTGGCATCTTCAAAACATTGCATTAAAAGAATGTAGATACATATAGCAGTATGTCATGAAGCACAACATAGTTTTGTCCCATCTCAAGAAAGTAATTCAAATCAAAGCTGAAAATAACCTTTTTCTATGCATCCCCTCTTCAAACCTTCATGCTGTCTGAGGATGTCAATTCCATGAACCAAGTTAAAATAAACCTGACATCTACATTTGCAATAAGTCAGTGTCAATATGGATCTGTGAGAAAGAAGTTTAACATACACCTAAAGAACTGATAGCAAAAGGTTGCTGAGCATTGTTAGCCACCTGAATCCATTCTTAATTTTCTCAGTGTCAATAGTGTCACTGTCTTTCTGTGTTCTTTAGCATATCAGTTTGCCAGTGCTCATTACCTTATAGAGAGAAGTGACAAGCAGGTGGACTGTGTTATTTTGAATTTCAAAGCAGAGTTACTTCATAGTGCTATCATAAAGGATATCTGCAGTTACTGCGGTTTGAATTCATGCTCTCACCCAGGTATAAAACTGGCTAGTTTCCCTGAGCAAAACAGAACATTAGACCTGAATTTTAAAACACATCAACATTCTCCTGATAGAATATTCTATTAAAAGAAAAGAAGAACATCTGCATCAAAATAACCAGGTGTGATGGGAACACATACCAATTCAATCATGTCTTTGGAAAAACAATTCTCAAGTATAATCAACTTCTTAGCAAGTTATTAAGGAAAAGAAATAGCAAGTGTCATTAGATAAACATGATTTTTAAGAGGGTACTAGTGACAACATCCTGCATTTCTGGAAATCTTTAATGCCTCAAAAATACTTTTACACAAAATATTTTGAAACAGGTTGCAAGATAGTAATGCACTAAAAGACAAAAGCATAAGAAACTAACCTTGATGAAAAAGAATGTGAGTTATTAGCTGCATATTAACTCTTCATCAATATAGAACAGTTAATTTGATGAGGCATACATAGGTGAAATAAAGAAATGTAGGAGTCCTCTCTCAGAGACAGGGATAAAAACTCAGTCTTGTGTCCTACCTCCCATGTTGGTTAGCTTTTCTTCTTTCAATTCAGATACTAGGATGCAGCAGCAGCAAAGATTAAGATAGAATCTTTTTAGAAAAACAAACCAAACCAAAACATAAGACCTTGTAATTGAACTCTGATTTAAGCTTTTATGATATTTGATCATATATTCCTGATTGATCCTTTGATTTTGCAACAGTAATTTTTGTAGCACAGATCTTACGAAGATAGTTATGTCATCTGTTAATTCAGGGAGTGGTCAGAAGTCGTGAACATTGTGTCATAGATCTAACCTAGCTTCTAAATGGCAGTTTGTTACTGGAGAGTTCCCAGAAAGATGTAATTGTTTCTGGCAAACTTTGTGAAAAGTTAAAACACTTTTCTCGCTTGATGTATTTTCAATTCCATGCCCTTCATTTTCCAATTTAAAGTAGTCTGTATTAAGAATTATACCATCTTGATGTAAGAAATCATGACATAAATGGATTATACTTTAATTACCACTTCTTTTTATATTTAGAGCAGTAGGGGAGTAAAATAAAACTTTTTTTTACCTAGGAAAATTAATTCTGTTGAGATGATGGTTAGGGAAATGCTGTGCTTCAACATTGCATTTTCACATACATTCAGTTCATCAGTTCCATAATGGAAGCATGTAAAAGGTTTGTATGTGGAGATGCATCAGCTTCCTGATGGTGACAGGTTATCCCTGAACTGAGGCTGACCAACAAGATGCTGGAACTGCAACTGTGAAGATCCAACAGCATCAGATTTGCTTGTGTAGGAGTATTTTCCTCAACCCTTTCTTCGGTGGCAAACATGGAAGCTATATGGTAAAAAATAGCTATTACCCCTCAGTTTTCGCAGCATATTATACCAATCATTGTCAGTGTAGTGCCCAACACCTGCAAAAGATCATTTCAAGTATAAAGGTATGTGTTAGGATTCATTCATTTTTAACTCACCTGAAATGCCACTTCATCATCTGATCAATAATAATAATAGTCTTTAGTACTTATGTACTGCTTTTCTGTTTTGAAAGGCTATACACACAGAATAATTTATCTGCCAATGTATACAGTCTAAATAATATACAAATCTCAGTAGATTCTCTTTGCATTATAAATATCTTTTGCCCATGGAAAACTGGAATGTTTTTTTTTCTCCTATTCTGACTACTGAGAAAGAGATTTTACCACTGAACACCCCAGAAGTTTAACAGTTTATGGTAGTCTTAAATTTAGATTCAAATAGTGTAAGGCTGGAGAAGAACCAATCAGTATGGGACTTACTGAACAATACCAGCTTATTCTCAAGGTCAGTTTAAAAGCTACACACAGAGATGCTTTTAACTCTGGGAAACAGCTAATAACTTTACTAGATCTCACAGTTAGGAAAGACTGTCTACATACAACTAGAATTTTATTTATATGAATTAATAATTTTCTTCTCTAGGAGTGATTTTCTGTTGGAATTTGTCTGTGTCAGGTTTTTTTACCAATCTGTATAGGAATTGGTATCCATTCCTATTATCCCCTAGAAACATTTTTTCCCACCTGACTCTCTGCTCTATAAATTATTTCTATGCACCTTTTCACACTTGTAATGATCACAGAACACCTTGCAGGAATTATTGCATTAAGAGCAATGCTTGTCTTATGATACTATCCAATTCTTTTCCAAAAAAATTTCAATGGACTTTGGATTTTATTGGATATATCAGATCAACTGCATTGTTGAATGCAACCCTATGCTTAGAACAGTTAAAAGCATGGATCTACCGCACTAGACATTTAGGGATGGAAGATTGGTAATCCTTATTTAGTCTTTGATATTTCAAAATCTGATGAGGTCTATAGTGCAGAAAATACTGGACAGCTATGAGTGTGATAGCCTAAGTTTGAGTTATTACTTGCATGCTGCAGAGGTTGTATTTCTGCTACTCTTTTTGCTCTGCACATTCCTCACATAAGGGATATTCACACCATGTACTTCAGGCACCTAATTTAGGTGCAAATTAGAGTACAATCTAAGATCCTAAATTCCCAACAAGGTCAAGAGAAATATGCAGGCTCCTCCAGAGAGCAATTCAAGAAAGGTAAATTCTTAAATTGTAAAGCTAGATGATGTGAATGCCTCCAGTTGTGTATTCCTAAATTTCAAGGACAGCATGCACCATACTTATTTTAGAGGTGCCTTTAGGACTTACGTGAAGCCTGTGAAAATTAGGAGGCAAACTCCTAGGGAGCTCTGAAGGAGACTTTCCATTTCAAAGGAATGATAATGAGCCAGAGATGCTTTTTACCTACACTGTACCTGCATGGATGTAATTCAGGACAGCTATAGATGAAAATAGGTATGATTTTGTGTTACTCACTGCTCTGCATTGAATCAATTTATTATTTCAGGCCAGCTGAGTACACTGATTTCTGTATCTTAGGGAAGGATTTGTCAAATCATTATTTGTCTCAGAAGAAAGCTAAAACTAATGACTGTGTCAATGAGATTAAGACTAAATATAAGACCTATGACTTTAGGCAGTTAGTATTATATGTAGTTTTTCTTAATATGAATTTTTAGCCAAGATTGATTTTCAGTTTCACTCAACTACTCACACTGCTGATATTTTATATATTTTCCCCTTTTTTTTTCCAAAAATAAGTGCACCTATAAATTACAAACCATTTGTTTCTGTGAATGTTTTACATGTGTGAGTGACCATACATACATGTAGGGCATAGATCTAATAGAAAGCATTTAAAAGTTTGCTCCAACTGTTATTGGTGGCATTGAAGCACAGACAAAATTATTTTTCCAAACAGATATTTTTTCCTGACTTTTGTGACTTTCAACTGCAAAGCTACAAACAAGTTGAAGGCATACTTTAAAATCTAAGCTGAAATGTGATCTACTCCTTTCTATTTTCATTAATTTTTAGCATATATTTTAAAAAAATAAGGTAAAAATTCCGTTTTCTGTAGTTCTATAATATAGGTAATTCTCTACATTTGTCAGTGTGATAAAATGCTGCTGCTGACTGTGCTTGTGTAAAAATATCTGAACCTGTAATTGATAACTCATAAGTAAACTGCAGTATGAAATTGTGATCACAGAATCACAGAATTATAGGGTTTAAAAGGGACCTCTGGAGATCATCTAGTCCAACTCCCCTGCCAGGGCAGAATCACCTAGAGCAGACTGCATAGGAATTACATTTCAAATTCTTACTAAAATATAATAAAATTATTTGTATTTTGCTTTCCAGGTATTTTAGAACTACTGCTGAACCCACCTTGAGCCATGTGAAAAATTTCCTTAATTATTCTTCCATTTATTAAAAAATCCCCTAGCAACATCTCTACTATTCTTTTAATCTAATTTTACTTGATGGGAAAATTACATCAAGTTTTTGTTACTGAAATACTCTTTCTGTTCTTGAGGTTTTTGAATATTTAATCTAAATGAGTCAAAACTTCCACAAAACTAAATCCACTAGCTGGAAAGATTTATAAATTAAATTACTCACATAATAAATCCAGCAACTTGTTAAATGTCTTTTTAAGAAAAAGCACATAATATTTTGTCTTTTGTACTATGCTGGTTGGTATATCTTGGCTATCTTTCTTGAAATTTCATGTTTCCCTGTGTTTGACTGGATAAGTCTCAGGTGATGACATATGTCATTGTGAGGCCACTTTCTAAAAGAGTGAACACTGTAATTACTGGGGAAAAATACCCCAACAACAATGAACCGAAACTAAAGCAAGTATAACATCACATTTCCAAATAAGGTGAGAGGCTGCATATTTTACCTCAGTCCCTGGAAAAAATCAGTGAGCAACTATTAGGAACCATTTCCAGGCTAAGTGGGAACAGACAGAATGGATCAATGAAAAGTAAACCTTAATAAGCTTACAGCCTTTTCCAGTGCCTCTCTCGTGAGATGGAGAACTCCATAGATTTCAGCAATAGATGTTTTTAATTTTCTGTTGTAGCAAAACTTTTTAAACAGTCTCCCATAGTATCTTTGTAGCCAAATGAGAAGACGAGATGAGCGGACTACGAAAATGTTTGGGAAGCTAATCGAACCACACAACTCTGAGGGTAGTGTTTCATGAATCAAAGTATGATTAGTAGCCAGTGGATACTGAGGATGAATACTGAGACAAATACTACCCAGTCTCTGTCAGTGACTTGGATAACATTTTGGGTGCTATCTCTACAAGTTTGAGGATGGCACTAAATGATGGGAGAACAGTTGATATGCTGGATTGCAGTACTGATGTACAGAGGCACCCTGAGAATCTGGAGGAATGAGCCAACAGGAAGCTTATAAAGTTCAACAAAGACAAATACAGAATCCTGCACTTTTTCTAGAATAGTGTCATTCATACATACCAACTTGGAACTGACTGGGTGGAAAGAAGCTTTACAGAAGGCAACCCAGGAGACCTAGTGGAGAGGCTGAACAAGAGTTAAAAGTGTGACCTTGCAGTAAAGATCACAGACTTGACTGTATGAGCAGCAATGTAGTCAGTGAGCCACAGTTATTTGCTCTTCAGCACTTCTGGAAAACTGTGTGTGGTGTTTGTGCCGTATAAGAGAGGTATTGAAACAAGGCCAGGGGAAGGACCCATTAAGGGGCTAAGGGTTGGAGTATGTGATAGACATGGAGAGGCTGAGCAAGGCTGGAAGAGAACATGGTAAGGGGAATCATATTACTAAGTTGGACTAAGAACAATAAAGTAAAATTTACCATGAGGTATTTCAAGAAGAAAAATATTCCTTCAGTGTCCTTATTACTCTCTGTTGCTGTATTCCTTGTCAGGGGAAGATGAGTTGTATTAACAAGTTGGGTGTGAAAAGCTTAATTTCATACTTTCTTCCACAAATTTACAGAGCAATATCACAATGTCTTCTTAAAGACATCAGCGATGCTACAGTTAAGATTATTATAATAATCCTATATGTATGAAAAAGTAGAAGTGGCAAGTGTTTTACCCCTGTAGGGATTTAGAAGAGCCATTAATTGTAAATGAAATATACTGTCTAGCATTATTAAAGGAGCTTTAGTAGAAAGGAGATTCAGTCCCAAAGAAGCTGTTACAAAGAAGCCTGCTGTTGATGGATGCAGCCTGTGCAAAACAGAACATCATACACACACATATTCTAGGAGTAGTCATGACCCTCAGGTCCCTGTCCTCTCATCTCAAAATGAGGACTTAGCATCATTTCAGATAAAGTTATTGCCAGTTCTAATTAATCAGTGTCACCAAAGAATGAACTTTTTTGTCCTAATTCAGTAAAAAGAAATAGTTTCCTGCTCAGCAACTCTGCTTTCAAACAGAATGAGTAAACTAGACAGGATAAAATCATTACTTGCTTCCTTAGTGCCAGAAGTTCTATTATCCTGGAGTAATGTGTTCTGTATTGCCTAACAGCAGCTGATAAAACCGAGGAAACACTACTGGTAGACATTCCTTCTTTCCCATGTCTTTATACAACTGGAGAAGGTGGCTGTTTCAAAGTGTATTGAAAAAACTGGAAAGCAGTATAAAGAAGTGTTTACTATCATTTTGCTACGCATGTGAATTAATAAGCAAAGAAATTAAATATGTCAGTTTAGTTAAGAATCATCTGAGCATAATATAAAGGTGATTATTATTTGGAAAGAGTAAACACAAATAAAAACACTTTTTATGATTCATTACTTAAAGACCTTAATAAAAAAACCATGAACTTCATTGTAGAAACTGGAGATGAATGTTAGGAAATATTTGAACATAATTTAAAAGTCTTTGTAGAAGACTTTTAAACAGCCCCTGTTTTTTATTGTGTGGTATTTAAAATAGACTGAGGCAAATTTCTATTAAATATAAACAGGGGCTTAAATGGATTTTAAAGGAGCTGCTATAGTTAAGTGGGACACATATGCCTATCTGAAATAACTCTGTGTTTCTTCTCTTGAAGGCAATAGACTGACCGTGATCCCACAATTTATTTATTTTTTTTAAATGAGGTTGAGTTTTTGGGGTTTGGGTTTTTTTTTAAAATTTGATTAGTCTTAAGAATTTTCTATTTATGTCTGAAGACCTCTGTGTAAGAAATCACGTATTTGTTGGATATATAGAATGACAAGGGCTATCTTTTTTCTAATAAAATAACAACACCAGGACACACAAAATGTTGTGAAACTTGATTATCTTTCCTATTAAATAATCAGAACAAAGCCTAGACATGTTTTTCACCAAGATTCTCCAGACTATTTCCAAGAATGGTTCAAGTTAGTTTCAACCAGTCCTGATCCTGGTTGGCAGCTTGCAGCTGTGCTGGTCTGCAGGGCAAGAGGTTTTCATTTTATGGATCTCTGTGCTGGTTGGCCTCTGCCAGAGAATGGTTCCAACCATACTTAATTTATTAGCAGACATCTGCTTAAAAGACTGAGGCAAATAATGACTATGAGAAATCATACCTCTACGATGAAATAATAGAATGAGTTTGAGACTTAAAGATGTTTTCATTCACACTCCTCTTAGATAAACCACAATCTTATTCTAAGGGAAAGGGGAAAAAATTGACCATGTTAAATGTGTTCAGTTTTCTAGCAGTTAAACGGAATAATTTGTAATTTCAGACATATGCAATTTACATTTTCAGGCATTCTTCAGGCCTTTGACATTTATGTAACAGAATCTGCAGAAACTACACATGAAAATTAAAACTATTTGAATATCACTTCACCCTAAAGAAATAGATGGAATATCACCTATAGTTTTTGTACCTTAGAACTTGTTCTCTACAGTGCAGTATTTGACCCTAATATATTCTTTATTGAAAGTAAAGATGAAATTTTGTTTTCCTATCAGCATTGTTGTAAATGTTGGCAAGGTTTGTAAGAATATATATTTTTTATAGTCCTTCTTTTATTGTAGCTGGTCACTGTGGTTCTCCGGATCCAATTGTAAATGGTCATATTAGTGGAGATGGTTTCAGTTATCGTGATACTGTAGTCTACCAGTGTAATCCTGGCTTTCGACTTGTTGGTACTTCTGTCAGGATTTGCCTACAGGATCACAAATGGTCTGGACAAACGCCTGTCTGTGTCCGTAAGTATCAATTTTTCACTGAATTATTACTACTATTTTTAACACTATTTTAACACATTAAGAGTAGATTGGATGTCATTGCCTTGAATGACAAGGCAATGAAGTGGGTTGAACAGCAGGCTGCAACTATATAATTTCATCTATGTCCTTCTCTCTTTTTCTCCAGGCATAATTACTTTGTCAAGTAAGGGCTTACTGAGCCTCTCCCCTATTTTTTCACCAGGAATACCAAAATACTTTGGTCTAATTTCATTTTTTGGTGGGTAAAGCTGGAATACTGTTCATCTGTGCAGTTTTTGATGGTGAATGCCCATTTTTCAAAGTTGGCCTCCTAATATTTATTAGTACAAGCCCAGGGATGGTATTGGATTATACCATGAGTTAGAAAAAAATACTAACATTTTTATTCCCTTCAGTAGGATTTTTTTAATGTTCTTAATTCACCTGCTTTTGAAAATTCCAATAGGAATTACTGGAATTGTTAAGTTGTTGCTACTCGCTTCTTCATTTGCATGGCAAATTTACTGGCATTTTCTGAACATCAGCCATTAAATCAGAGTCGTCTGATTTCTCTGATTTTTATTCTGCTACTTTATTGTGAAGTTTATTTTATTATTTTTCTTCTGTTTTAATAAGGCTTCTGATTTTTATACAGTACAATTTTAATGGAGCTTTTATATTAATTATTTCAATAAATGTCTGCAATTCAGACAAATGTATTGTTGTCTCCACAGAGATAGTCACTGAGATGATCACCTTTTCTGTTCAATCCATGTTAGTATCTTTCTTTGATTTCTGAGAAAATATATTACTGATAATCCACTACTTTTCAAAATGTTCAGTATATTTCTTTCTTAGTGGTTAAATGAGAACTGCTACCTGGATACAGCTGCAGCAAATATCTGCCAAATGTCATTGTCCTTTTAAAATCCTATTTATATCGTCAAGTGATTTATATTCATCAAAGGAGAAATGCCACCAGTTAGCATTATTACTTTTAGTGGATTAATTTTACCATGCACTGAATAAAATCCCTTCAAAAGAAAGGGTGAAAGCTGGGGGGAATGGGGTGATGTGCAAGGCTGTTTCTTCCTAAATTGATGTTATCATTACTGTTATAAGAACTGGCAGCAATTTCTGTCCTTATAGGTTGCCTAATACTTTCAATTACATAGTGTTCTTTCGCTTATAAGTCTTCTAGATTAAGAACCACACAAGATGTGGGTTTTTTTTTTTAAAGTCAGCATCAAAGTTTTGGATGATTTTCAAACATTTAGTAATTAACTAATTAATTACAAATTTTTGTTAAAATAGCTATTTCCTTCTGAAAAGGAAAGTGAAAACTGTTTACTAATGCTACTAATGTGCTCCCTAATGTGATGATAGTGAAATTGTCTTCTGACAGAGCAGTGTCGATCAGAAACTAGAAGTAAGGCAGAAGTCCCATGGGCAGAAGTCCCGTGGGCAGAAGTTACAAGCCGTGTCCCTGAAAATTTACCACAGATTGGTTTATATTTTGACAGATTTTTACAGAATATAACACATCTTTTTATACTTCAAAGCAGCTTTGAAAAGAATTTCAATGTTGCAAGTGCTAGATATAGTTTTAATAAAATATTCTCTAAGCAAGTACTCAGAGTACTCTGCCTGTGACTACTTTAGTTTCTTGGTTTCATATGAAAGTCAACCTCCTTTATCTTGCACAATTTGTGACTCACAGATCACACTTTAACCAAATATTTTCTGAAAGATCTCTTCACTTGCTGTTTATTGGGAGTTACCATTACATGTGAAGATGTCTGATTAGTTCTTTGTGAGTAATAGCACAACAACAATCAGGATAGTAACCTCCTTTACTGAAAATGTTAATGATAACCAAAGCATAGGCTTTGTTATATAGCTGGGTGCTTCTATTATTTCTTCTGGAATACATATTTTCTGTGGTGAAGTGGAAGTCTCTAGGATCTAAGAAGCTCTGAAAAGCACTGGAGTATATTTTTGAGAGTTATGTTACATTGTGTTGATCTCTCTACAGTAAAATAGGGAAATTTGTAATTCACAGAATCACAGAATCACAAGGTTGAAAAAGACCTTTAAGATCATCAAGTCCAACCATTCACATCCTAAATTAAACCATATGTCTAAGTACTTCATCTACCCTTTTTTTGAACACATCCAGGGAAGGTGACTCAACCACCTCCCTGTTCCAGACCTTGACAACTCTTTCAGTAAGTTTTTTTTTCGAACATCCAATCTAAACCTGCCCTGGCACAGCTTCATGCCATTCCCCCTTGTCCTATCACCTGCCACCTGGCTGAAGAGAACATCACCTACCTCTCTATAACCTCCCTTCAGGTAATAGTAGGCGGTGTTAAGGTCTCCCCTCAGCCTCCTCTTCTCCAGGCTAAACAGCCCCAGCTCCCTCAACTGCTCCTCATAGGATTTGCCCTCCAGCCCCTTCACCAGCCTGGTTGCCCTTCTCTGGACTCACTCCAGGACCTCCATGTCCTTCTTATGGTGAGGAGCCCAGAACTGGACACAGGACTCGTGGTGTGGCCTCACCAATGCCGAGTACAGGGGCACAATCACTTCCCTAGACCTACTGGCCACACTGTTTTTGATACAAGCGAAGATGCCAGTGGCCTTCTTGGCAGCCTGGGCACACGGCTGACTCAGATTCAGCCTGCAGTCAACCAACACCCCCAGGTCCTTCTCTGCCTGACAGCTCTCCAGCCAGTCTCCCCCAAGCCTGTAGCGCTGCATGGGGTTATTATGTCCCATGTGCAGCACTCTACACTTGGCCTTGTTAAACTTCATCCCATTGGTCTCAGCCCATCGGTCCAGTCTGTTCAGATCCCTCTGAAGAGCCTCCCTATCCTCAGGCAGATCAACACTTCCTCCTAGTTTAGTGTTATCTGCAAACCTAGTGAGGGAGCATTCAATCCCTTCATCAAGGTCATTGATAAAGATGTTGAACAAGACTGGACCCAGGACTGAGCCCTGGGGGACGCCACTCGTGACTGGCCTCCAGCTGGGTTTTGTTCCATTTACCACCACCCTCTGGGCTCGGCCATCCAGCCAGTTTTTAACCCAGCTGAGGATCCACCTGTCCAGGCCAGTGGCAGCCAGCTTCTCAGTCAGAATGCTGTGAGAAACTGTGTCAAAGGCTTTACCAAAGTCCAGGTAGATCACATCCACAGCCTTCCCCTCATCCATTAAGCGAGTCACCTTGTCATAGAAGGAGATCAGGTTAGTTTGACAGGATCTACCTTTTGTAAACCCATGTTGACTAGGCCTGTTACCCTGGCCATCATGCATGTGCTGCATGATAGCTCCCAAGATGACTCTCTCCATGATCTTCCCTGGGACTGAGGTCAGACTGACAGGCCTGTAGTTCCCCAGATCCTCCTTCCAACCCTTCTTGTATATGGGTGTATCATCTGCCAGCCTCCAGTCGACTGGAACTTCCCCAGGCTGCCAGGATTGCTGATAGATGATGGAAAGGGGTTTGGCAAGCACATCTGACAGCTCCCTCAGTACCCTTGGGTGAATCCCATCTGGCCCCATTGACTTGTGGGTATCTAACTGGCCAAGTAGGTCGCTAATCATTTCCTCCTGAACCATGGGAACTTTGTTATTCTTCCCCTCCCTGTCAGCCAGTTCCTGAGGATGAGTACTCACAGAATATCCATCTTTACTATTAAAGACTGAGGCAAAGAAGGAATTAAGGACCTCAGCCTTGTCCTCATCCCTTGTCATTAATGTGCCATCAGCATCCAATAAGGGCTGGAGATTCTCCTTGAACCTCCTTTTACTATTAATATACCTAGAGAAGGACTTTTTATTATCTTTTACAGAACTGGCCAGCCTGAGTTCCAGATCAGCTTTAGCCCTTCTGACTTTCTCCCTACATGATCTCACTAATTTCCTATAATCATCCCAAGACACCTGCCCCTTCTTCCAAAGCTCATATTTTTCCTTCTTTACCCGTATATCAGCCTGAATCTCTCTACTCAGCCAGGCTGGCTGCCTCCCATGGAATCTTATCGAGCAGCTTTCTGAACAGTCCAAAGTCAGCCCTACGGAAGTCTAAGGTGCTAGTTCTGCTGTCTCCCTTCCTTACTTCTCCCAGTACTAAGAATTCTATCAGCTCATGATCACTATGCCCCAGGCGTCCTCTAACCTTCACATCCCCCACCAGGTCTTCTTTATTGACAAAAAACAAGTCCAGCAGGGCACCTTCCCTTGTGGGTTCATTTACCAGCTGGGTCAGGAAGTTGTCTTCCAAACCCTCCAGGAACCTGCTAGACTGTTTCCTCCCTGCTGTATTGTACCTCCAGGAGACATCCGGTAAGTTGAAGTCCCCAATAAGGACGAGGGCTGGTGATCGTGAGACTTCTCCCAGTTGTTTAAAAAACAACTCATCAGCTTCCTCCTCCTGGTCAGGTGGTCTATAGCAGACTCCCATCACTATATCTCGCTGATTTTGTTCTCTGATTTTCACCCAGAGACACTCGACCCTGTCTTCATCATACTCCAGCTGTAGGCTGTCAATGCATTCTCTGACATGCAGGGCTACCCCACCTCCTCTCCTACCCAGCCTGTCACACCTGTATAGTTTGTAACCAGCAATTGCAGCACTCCAGTTATGTGAATTATCCCACCACGTTTCTGTGATGGCAATCACATCATAATTTCCTGTACTTACAAGGACTTCTAATTCCTCTTTTTTGTTCCCCATGCTGCGTGCATTGGTGTAGATGCACTTCAGCTGGTCTACTGATCTTGTTGTGCTCCTTGGGGAAGCCTTGCTTCCCAAGTGACAGCTGTTTAAGTTACCTAGCCTATCAGTAGTAGCTACATCTCTACTCTGAGTTAGAACACTATCCCCCTGATTAACTAGGGTGGCTGACCAGAGGTCATTGCCAGCACACCATCCCTCAGTAACTCCATCACCACACCCAGGCTTTTTCCATCTAGCCTGGCCCTGTCCCCCTCCCCCTTCCTATCTAGTTTAAAGCTCTATTAATGAGCCCTGCTAGTTACTTAGTTACTTTTGATTTCAGACATGCCAAGTGGATCTATTTACCCATGACATGCTTAGGAATAAGCGTGTGTGTCGGTAAACCTGCATGTAAGTGAATGTATCGAAGAAGGAATTTTTTAATTCACCACAGACATAAAACCAACAGTAGTAACCTTTCTTTGAAATGCCTTGGCTGTTGCTTAGGTAAACAATATTAAATTTATTGCATAAGAGCCTGGTGGTGATCAAAAACACTATAAACCCAAAATTATCTCCTTAGGGTGGTTTTGTTTAAAAAAAAAAACAAAGTTGCTACTGTGTGAATCCAACTATTAGAGTGTGGATCAGTCAACAAATCAATGATATCTAGAAAATATAATGGAGTAGTGGCAGAAGTAAATGCAGTGATTAAGATTTTATTGTTTGAGACCTTTAGATTCTGGAAGGTGTTACCATCTTGTCAAGAGTAATGACATGTAAACAAGAACTGTCTGACTGGGGTATGCTTTTGCTGAACAAAGGCAACTGAACAGAATTATCCTTCATATCAGAATTTTTACAGACCTAGATTTTGTGTTGTTAAAATGGAGGGAATATAATTTGGCCAGGACACTGTAAAAAGTTTAAAGTAATGGCATTTGTTAAATTTAATATGTTTTTATATAAGAGCTATGTTAACTGATGGCCCTGATTATGGCCCTGGAAATTACTTTCTTTATTGAAACTTTTAACAGTTTAGAAGTACAACTGGGCTAGAATTAAGTTGATGTTGTGTGTGCAGTAAGGTTTGTTCTGACGTTTAGAGTTTTATCTTCAAATGCTGCAAATGAGGTGGTGCAGAAAGGATTCAAATGATTTAAGTACATTTATTTACACTATTTGAGGGCTAGATATATAAGTCTGTATGCAAGAAGGCCATATGTACCTTAAGGTTGCCTACAGGAAATCTGGAGAGAGGGTTAGTTTACAAGGGCATGTATTTATAAGACAGGGGTAATGGATTTATATTTTAAGATGGTATCTAAATTATATTATATGTAAGGATAAGAGTTCTTCCATGTGATTATGGTGAGGCATTGGAACAAGTTGCCCAGAGAAGCTGTGGCTGTCGTTTCCCTGGCAGTGTTCAAGTCCATGTTGGATGGGGCTTTGGGCAATCTGGTCTAGTGGAAGGTGTCCCTCCCCATGGCAGGGGGTTGGAACTGGATGGTCTTTCAAATCTCTTTGAACCCAACCCATTCTGTGATTCTATGATAAACCTGTACATAGGGTGTTTATATGAGTATGATAAACATGACTAGGACAATGTGGAAGTTGTGTGTGTGTGTATACATATGTATATATCTATTATAAAAACATATAATCACAGAATATTTTGGGTTCAAAGGTAAAGACCATCTAGTTCCATCCCCCCTGCCATGAGCAGGTGTATATATATACACATATATATATGTATATTTATATTATATGTATATTTATATATATATGTATATATATATTTTTTCTAGTATTGTATTGTCATTATCTATGCTTTTCTGTGTTTTTCTCTATTATTTTAATGTCTTGTCATGAGGAAAGCAAGAGCTTAACTTTAACATGTATTTTTTGTTTATCTTTCAAGCATAATCAACACATGTAATAAACATAATGGGAAGGATTTACTCCTAACAATGATTTCTCCATTGCCATAAGAAAACCAGTTAAAAGGATCACTAGCTACTTCAGTAAAGCAACTCAGGAACTTTGGAACAGGAATGCTTCAGAACTCCCAAATGCTCAGAAGCGTTCAATTTGTTTGGCCCTACTACATTTTGAAGCTTACATGCAAACAAACAAACAAACAAAAAAAGCATTATTAGAAAATATAATAAACTCTCTATATTGTTAATGTCTAATACATATCAGATGGGTGTCAAAATGTATACATATATAAATATTTATATTACTACTTTCAAGATAAGGTAAAAAGTAGCTTCTAAAAGTTTAATTGAAAAAATAAGATTTTTCTTCTGGCAGCTAAGAATTCTGAATAAATATAATCCTATATTTTTCCCTCAATTTCTGGTATAAATATGAAACACAAATTCCAAAGAAAACACAGAAGAGCTCCAACCTGCAAGTGATTCCATGGATCTACCTTTCATCTAGATGCTAGTTTGCCTATTTTTCTTTTAACAGCAATTACATGTGGACATCCTGGGAATCCAGCTCATGGAATGACTAATGGCAGTGAGTTCAATTTAAATGATGTTGTAAATTTTACTTGCAACACTGGGTACTTACTTCAGGGTGCTTCTCGAGCGCAGTGCCGAAGCAATGGGCAGTGGAGTAGCCCTTTACCCAACTGCCGAGGTAAGAAATTTTCTCAGACATTCTCTGCTCTCTAATGACTTATTTCAGGCATAATCCTGTTTTCAAAATATTGGGATATAATTCAAAAACCTGGATTTGGAAATTACCTCAACCTTTATTTGAATTTTTGCATTTATATTGTAAAATGGAGTTAGAGCTGAGTACTGGGGAAGCCTAGGCTTTTCAGTATCTTACCTCAAAGTTCTCAGATTGCCATCCCTACCATTTATTTTATAGACATATAAAGTGTACATTGTGTCAAACAAATATATTACATTGATCAATCACAGTTGGCTATCTAGCCTGAATTATGTACAGATTCCATAAATAGTCAATTACTCCTATTAAAACATAGTTATACAAATGAATGTTCCTGCATCAAAATGCTATTAATTCTTCTGTAAATCCTAGCAGTAACTGAGAGAGGTTCATAGCTTTCATATATGTGAAATCTGACTTTTCTTTCACCAGAAAAAAAATTAAAAGTAAGATTTATATCAGGTTGGGTTTTTTTTTGTTGAAGATATGTATGAACTTGATTACTAGTGTGCTCTGATTAAGATGGACAAGTTTGAAAGATAAGGGTTTATGTTATGAAGAAACCTGTGTATCAAATGTATCAGGGAAGGGCAAAAAAGAAGCCCTTTTAAAAGGTTCAGGTCCAGGTTGAATGGGGCTTTGGGCAACCTGGCTGGTCTAGTGGAGGGTGTCCCTGTCTGTAGCATGGGCCTGGAGCTAGATGATTTTTAAGGTCCCTTCCAACCCAAACCATTCTGTGACTTTATGAGTATCTTCTGGCTACAAAAGAGGCTAAGGTTGATGACTTTTTCAGCTCATTTACATGGAATGTATCTCATGCCCGAATGCTGACTGTTAGATTAAGACACTAAAGATTACTTAAAAAAATTTAAAATACATTTTCTAGTGTATCTCATCTTCCACGGTCAAGAATACAAGTCTGGAATTTTATTGTTCTCTCTGATTAGACAGGTCAAAGTTAGACAGCTTGTTGAAAAGTGGGTTAGTACTAAAGAAGATGAAATAACATCTCCAGAAATGCAATGTCTTGTAAGCTTTTCTCGAATATTTTCTTTCACTGAAAAAATGATCACTTATATGTTAAATCAATGCAAGTGCTCTGCTTTTCTTCCTTTGTAGCTTGTCTTTAATGAGCTAAAGGAAATTGCAGTCAGCAAAGTTGTCCTAAGGATACTAACATTAGGACTAAAAATCATGTAAAAGAAGTTAACTCCAGGTATTGGTAGCTTTATTATCTCCACCTGTTGGTTTATTAAAAATCATATTGTATTACAACGGTTGTTCCTAAGAATAATAATTATCTTTGGTGATTAGCTCATCATATTGTTTCAGAGAGCTGATGCAATTTCAAGCTCAGTGTGTGTGGAATTAGATCTTTCATTCTCATTAAAACAATACAGAGATGGCAATTCCCTCAGTCACTACCCTCAGAACCTATTCAAGTGTGTTAACTAGCACAGCAATATAATTATTGGAACAGAGAAGCAGGAATTAGCAAACTGTTCCTATTTAGGTTCATGTACTTTTTTCCCCTTTTATACTCTTTTGTATTGTTAAATTTTAGTGAACAAACTCCTCATCTCATCTGTGAAGGAATTAAGTAATATTTTTCTTTATTGAAAATACACTTTTTTTTTAACATATTCTGTAGATGCAGTCCAGATCTGTTCTGTTTTGACTGTCAGAGGCAGAGATTCAATGCCTGATTTTACTGAAGTTCAGCCCCATTTATGAGCTGAGTTACATACAGAGCTACCGCATGAGACATCCTCACTAGATAAAGAAAAGGGCAACTCCGCCAAGATCCATTCACTTAAGAATAGCAAACTGCTGTCAGAATGGAGTGGCCAGGAATTCTTTCAGCTGAGTATGTAGTTTTGTTTTATGCAGATGATATAAAGTTGGACTTTGACCTTTCACTCTGTGCCTTTTCATTCTTCCCTTCATTTAGTACTTCTTTCTCTATAGAAATAGGTATTTTTCAGTCACTTAATTGTATTTCTTCTACCATGAAACATGAGGACTCACGTAATCTTGTCACCTACTGCTTGTCTGGTGCCTCACTCTAGGGTTGTATCACAAAGCATACAATTTTTTAGGAACTCTAATTAATATATATTAAGTGTTATAAAAATCAGTGTAACTTAAGTCTTTATATAATTACATCCTAAAATAGTGGTCAGTGTAGGTATGGCTATTTAGTTGTTCTATACTGGAAAATTTGTTAGTGTGTGATTTGGGAAAATGTAATCACAACATAAAAGAAGTAACTTGATTCTTTGCTATCTTATGCATCAGCAAGAATTTTATTTAAATACAATTAAAACTGTTAAGTATTACTCACATGTCACTGTTTTTGTCTTAGAAATTAGAAAAATTAAGATGTACAAGAAGTAAAGAACCAATGCTGAGTCGCAGAGCCTTGGTTGAACATGAGAAAGTCTCAAATATTGACAAAAAGTTAGATGGTCAAACTACTACATGAGTGTTGATCTCATCAGCGTTGAACTCAGTTGACATTTACGAATGACATAAGTCCCAAAGTTTGCAGTTTCTCTAGTTTCAAGGTGATCAGCCTTGAAATCTATGTTGATACTTAAACTTTTTTTTAAAAATTAGGTCTTGAAGTTTAAGAAATCCTACTTTTGGGTTCTGTAGAGAAATATACTGTCGAGCAAAAATAACTTATAAATGTACTTGTGCACTGAAAGATAGTTGTATTTAAAGGGAGCAGATAATATCAACTTCAGTTTAAGCATTAGAGTATTTCTATACCACTGACCTACTACATGCAATTTTTGATCGAGAAATTTTGAATATTTTATTTCAATTACATGAATTTTTAAAATGTGATATTAATTGTCTTTAGAATTAGCATTGTTTCTTGTGTGATGGGTTGACCTTGCAGTCAGTATGAAGTGTTTTCTCCTTCGGGAGTATCCATCTGCTCTGGTGTGCATCCTACTTTAACTGCAGAGAATATCTGCTCCCCCATGGATTAACTTCTCCTCTAACCTTGGTGTTCCCTCTATTGCTTATCACTAATTTTTTTTTTTTTTATGCCCTACTGCTCTCCTTGACATGCTTTCTGCCCTTTTCTAAATATGTTTTCACAGAAACACAAAATTCCCTCGTGGCATGTAGTAATAGGTAATGGTCTAAAGCTGAAAGGTAGATTTAGATTAGATATTAAGAAAAAAGTAATTTCTGTGAGGGTGATAAGGCACTGAAAGAGGTTCCCCAGGGAAGTTGTGGATAACCCCTCCTTTGATATCTTCAAGGCCAGGTTGGATGGGATTTGGGCAACCTGGTCCAGGAAAGGGTGTCCCTGCTCATGTCAGGGGGCTGGAACTAGACGATCTTTGAAGTCCCTTCCAACACAAACCGTTACTCAATAAATTATTAGAACTTACCTGAAGCAAGTAACATCGCTTCTGGCATATGCCTTTCCCTCTAAAATTGCCTTGTGAAATGGGTGAAAAACATTTGTATTAAAGTTCATTCTTAGTGATGAATTATGAATTTCTGAAGAAAGAAAGTAAATATTCCAGCTCCTTAAATATGCTGCTGGGAAGCGATTGATATTTCAGGCAAACCTGTATACTTTAATTCAGCAGAGATTTTAAGTATGACCTTTCTTTCAAACCTCAGTTGAGTTCACTTGAGTCAATAATGAACTTGGCTTCACTTCACTCTACAAACTACAAAATATAGATTACTGCTTGAAGATATGTAGAAGATTTATTTTACTTTATTTTATTTTATTTTATTTTATTTTATTTTATTTTATTTTATTTCAATTTTGCCACTCAGCTGTTATGTATATATGGGAAACAGTATTTTCAGAAAATAAAGCTAGGCAGTCCTCAGGTGCTCTTTTGCAATGATACATTGCTTCCATCTATCACATCAGTAGTAGGGTAACTAATAAGTCACTGGCAGGAAATTTACCAAAGAATTGCGTAAGATTTTATTTTTTTGCCTTATAAAAGAGCACTGCACACAAAAGATCATATATTCTACTCCACAGCCATATGATAAAAACTTGTATGAAACAAAGTGATTAAATTTGTCTGTATATCATAAATGCTCTGAAAGGCCTGAACTGCTTTACAGTAGTATTTCTCCCCTACTCCAGAATGCTGTTATTCTGAAAATTTAGAAAATATTTCATTGGCGATAGATACAATGTATCAGTTTGTCACTGTTCTGGCAACTTGTTTTGGCACAGCAAGTAAAACCTTTGAGCCTTTAAGATTAACTAATTTTTTAATATTGGATTTTGATTCTCTCTTCTGAGGTAATACAATCATTAAAACACCAGTGCCTTGGAAAAATTTGTTCCTACGCCTTCTCTAACAGGTAAAAAAATGACCTGTTGTGATATTGAGAGACTTTGTGAGGTAAAAAAATCCAACGTTTTTAATTATTGGCAAAGTATTATCAGATTTAAAATGATATTTAATCCTTTAAAAAAAATATTTGGAATAGTCTTTTCTCAAATGTTGAGATCACTGAAGTATGGTTTTAAAATTGTAGAAACAGTACCTTTTCATCTCCTCATGGACTCTTTGCAGTTATTTGCTGCATTAACCACAATTCACCACATGTTTTAGAATGCAAAGATTTGCAAGAAGCTTTTCTTTCTTTGTTTTCTTTGCTTTGGCACTGGATAAACTGTTCTATCACCTGCTGCCAGTTCATAAAGCAGTGTCAGATTCATAAACTGTGTCAGGAAAAGTTTATATCCTTTGCTACTGTTCCCTTCAGAATCCACTATATCTTCTTCTGAATGAGATTTAAGAGCTTTTCTCCTACTAAAAACATGTTTCTTAAAAACAGAATTTGTTTTACTGGGAAGATCCATCTCACAAGATTGCAGAGGTTTGAGCTAGCTCACCTTCTCCAGTCCGTGTCACTGAATCCATGCTATTTGGTAGCAATAAATAATTCATGTTTCTCTTAGTTCATTTTTCTTGTTTTTGTACTGAATTTCTAAATCATTACTGATAGATTCCTGAAAAGTTCAGTCAGACTTTTTATTGTACCAAGAATATGATATCTACAAGGAACTGTCAATTTTATCATGTTTTCTTTAGTGAGTATATCATTTGAACCAGTCATAATATGTTCCTCTTCCTCACTGACAAGAAAAATAACCTTTCTGATGACAGCTGATAGAAGGATGGAAGAGATTGAGTATGATGACCAGTTCTCAAAGATAAAGTTACTCTGAATCTATGCAGTTTTCCATCTCTGATGGTATCAAGGATTCATATAAGCAGAGAAAATTTTGTGGGTTTTATTACTTGGGTTTTCCAAAGTCAGAGACCTTTGTTGGGACTTCTGCATACTTTGAATATTAGATATACCTAATCTGTTCATGTTGATATCATGTTGACATTGTTCAGTGGGATAATTAGAACTTGTGTAAGTTTCCTGAATAAAGAGGTGAGGTGCCGTGGGAGATGCCATACATCTGAAATATTTATCAAAGCTGGTTGAGATGATACAGGATTTAAAGTTACTCCTCTGCCTCTCTGGATTGGCTCCAGCCTGGAGATCAGGAAAAAGCATCTCAAATGGTAATGGAAACATCTTCTGGGGCAACTGAATAGACTTCCTCTTACATGTGAAAACCAATGTCTGATTAAGAAAAATCTAGAGAAACACTTTATGACATGTCCCCACTGTTTGTATTATTATGACAAAAGTTACTGCTTGTACATGATACCCACAAATAAACTTATGTATAGGCAACACATCTGGAGAGCTAAGACAAGTAAGTATTTCGGATGTGTCTGCTAGTGTAACACCTCAGTTCATGCTGGAGATGGAATAGGAAGAAGAGATTTCATACATATGCAAGAGACAAAAGCATATTTTTAAGTTACTCGATCTGGTGTTCAAATAAAAGGAGTTCCTTTAGAAAATCGGAACAATGCAGTTCAAAGCTTAAAAAGTAACTTCATCTTCATGGAATTTCTTTTAACATACTTCTTACTTCCATTTTATTTTAGTATAGAGTGAGCTAGTTTGCAGAGCACTCTGGCAGAAATTTTCTGATAGAATGTTTGGCAATATGGGGCATGTAGCAGTAGGACAATTGGTAACAGGTTTAAACTAGAAAAGGGGAGATTTTGGTTGGATATTAGGAAAAAGTATGAGGGTGGTGGATCACTGAAACGGGTTGCCCAGAGACATGGTGGAGGCCCCATCTGTGAAGGCATTCAAGATCAGGCTTGATGGGGCTCTGAGCAACCTTATCAAGTCAAGATGTCCCTCCTTACTGCAAGGAGCTTGGGCTAGATGACCTGTAAGTGTCCCTTCCAACCTAACATATTCTATGATTCTATGAATAGTTTGCAATGCAATTAAAATTGGTGTGTGTCTTAGCTTCTCATCCACACATAAGCAAATATGAACTATACATCTTGTTGAATTTATTAATGTTAGTTAAGGTCTTCCTTATACTGAGACATTATTTAGCAAATTGTTAGTGTTAATTTGCACTATTATCAATAGCATTTTTACTACATTAATTACAGTAAATATTTCATTGGTCTAGGTTAACCAGAAACATGATGTTAGGACCTTAGATTTTGGATATATTTTCATAATTTATGTAAAATAAAAAAAATATGCTGCTTCCTAAATAATTATTTTAGTTTATTTGTTCATTTCTTGGGTTTTTGGTTTATTTTTTTGCTTTACTTCACTGAGCAGTTACCATTGTTGTATATTCTTCACTTTGCACTGAACTTTACTAAAATTCCATAGACTGTAAATTTAGTAATCATGTTTTCACAAGCAGCGCCTTCTTTTTTGTAGTCAGTTTTTCTTCGTGTTTGTCATAAAGTCAGAGTTAGTTCTTTACTTCTATTCACTCTGAGTTCCAATCCCTATACATGTTCCAGATACCAACATTAATACAATACTTTTCAAATAAAAAAGTTTAAAAACACTGTTGAACAGCTGTGAAATTTTTAAAAAGCAGCTTAATATTGTTTCTGTCAAGGAAAAAAAAAAAAAAAGAGTGAGATCAAGAAATGAAATACTGTGAGTGATGTACTTTTTGACAATCATTCAACTTTTTAACAGAAAACTGCCTAAAGGACCCTGACACGGTCTTTTCACTTCTTTGTCCTCAAGGGTTTGAATCTATTCAGTGTGAGGTTCCAAAGTCATCAGGGCAGACTTAAAGCATTCTCCTGCTTTTCTCAACAGACTAAATTGAGAGTGCCAGAATTCATTTCCCATGTAACCCTTGACAGCTGTCATTGAGAGAAAGCAATCTCCATCTACTCTCACTGTGATTTACAATTGAGTCCCCAGGGTGAAAGGCAATCAGGGAAACTACTGCCTTAGTTCTGTATGCTGGCCAACTCAAGTCCTTTTCTAAAGCATTCCTTACTGCATCCCTTCTGAGCAACTGCACACTCGTGTGTGTGTGTGTGTGTGTGTTTGTGTGTATGTGTGTGTGTCCATAGCTGATGTTAAATGGCACTTCAGGCATAATTTTGTTTACTTTTTAGCTTGAGTGATAGTATTCCTTGCATTATCATTTGATAAAACTTCACATGTGATACAACAATTTTATTGCACAGAGCACATGCATAAATTAGGCATTCAGCAACTTTTGTATTTTATTCATCACTGAGTTGACTAAACAGATACTACTGGTTCAAGAATAAAACCATCATACAGGCAAATTGATACTTTGAGACTATAATATATTCCTTGAATATTTCTGGTCTGCATGGAGAATTAAGGTTTTCTATTCTCCCTATTGTGTTTCAAATATAATTCAGTTAGAATTGATTTTTAGGTAGCTTTAGGGCAGCATATCTTTATGAAACAAAATTGTCTGTTATTCATTTCTAATACTAGCTTTTCAGAAGCTAACTTGGCTTGCTTACTCATTCAACCAAAGTTTCAACTTTGAGTAGTTATATTGTCTTCTGGTTTATTTTAATAATTTCAACAGCAATAAAAAAAGTGGCAGATGATGTGAATGCATGCTAAAAATTAAACCTAGGGAAGCACTTGAGTAAGCCATAGGATGGGAAGAATTTTTGAAAATGACTAGTCATGAATGTGCAAATCTTCAATAGATGTGAGAATTTCTCAGTATGCTTCCAAGTTTTCTTCTATTTCAATAGAATATTCTGATATCAAAATTAAAAGTTTATGGCCAAATAGCTTAAATGTTCTGTTTCAGTTAAGCCAATGAGTATTTGAGACCAATAACAGTTATTTTCAATACATTGCAGTGAAAAAAGCATTTTTGCTTTCTTGTGAACAAATTCATTTCACTGTTTATTTTCTTGCTTTTTACTTTTACAGTATTTTATTCTGTGCAGTATTTCACTGTTTATTTTAAAACAAAACAGTTTATCACTTTGATCTAGAAATAAAGGAAGCATTCAGTATTATGGTTAAATAACTTTTGTAAAAGAAATCTCGAGACAACAAAAAAAATAATTTAGGTAGACAAACAATAGGAATCTTGTCCTTTAGCTTGGATAATAGTCCAGTAATATGTGTCCACATGCAAATTTCCACTAGTTTTATGGGTTTTTTGTTAATAAAATCTCACTGTAAAAGTATATCTCTGTTGAAACTACGCATAGTCAATTTATAATGCCACAGTACTGAATTAAAACAAACGTGGGTAATATTAAATTCATACTACTGAACATGCACCTGTACTATGGAGCTGTGTGAGTGCAGAAAGGAGTCTTAACCAGGATAAGATTTATAATACAGAAAATTTTTAGTATGATTGATAAACTGATATTGATTAATCTTTGAACTGTTAGAGGTTTTTTGGCTTTTATTCTAGAGTATTTTTTTTAAGACATAAAAGAGAATTAATTTCCATTTTTTTTTCCTATATAGAGATTATTTAAAGAAAGACCTGCTCTTGCTGGTAATCAAGATGATTGTTGAAATAGGTAGATGTCAGTAGAATAAAAAGTGTTATTTTCCGGTAGTTGGTTTTCAGTGTACAGTTTCATTGCAAAATGGTGTAATAATTAGAGCATAGACATGGGTCTCAGAAAACCAGAGTTCAGTTCTGTACCAGCACAAATATTCCATACATCCTTGAACATCAATTTGCAATATGATGGGTGACAATGGCTACATTGTGTTACTGTGAAGCTGGGTGTCCAAACTGCAGTACCAAACAATAGCAATTTTAGCTAAACAGAATGACTGTGAAACAGTCATTTCCAAATTTGAAATTAAATGTACATATACATTTAAACTAAACAGTGCCTGCACATGGAACTTAATTGGCTCAACTAATTAAGAAGGTTATCCAAAAAAATTTTCATTTGAACCAAGTAGCTCACCCACAGGAATTTTTTGGGAGCATGCTTCAGGGATTGGCATGGACAGCAGGACCATTTCTGATGAGCAGTTCAGAGAAATTCAACTGGATCCGGAGGGTAGCAGAGCACTACAGGGTAGATGTGGCCATTGTCTGCTGGCCTCATGCTGGAGAGCAAGTGGTAGTATTCTGTATCAATACAGATATTAAGCATATACATATGTAGAGGGGTTGAGTTCAATGATATGTTTGTGCAAGGCAACTTATAACTATGCAGATGATGAGGAAGCTTTGCAGCAGCATCTACACAGCACTATACCACCTCTAATTGCCTAAGAAACAAAGTTAATTTGGATTCAGTGTGCATTGCTTATGAGAGCTGTACTAGTTTTTGTTACAAAGAATTGCATTGTGAATACAGACATATGAGCTCATTCAGATCTAGCTTAATATTTTTCTAACACTTCATGTCCATCAGTTTTTTGTTTTACAAACTTTCCCTTATATACTGCTAATTTATATTTCCAGTGAAAGAATTAGACTTGGTTGACAGTGAGTAGTAATAATAGGAAAAAAAGCAGTAGCAAAGAATGAAATATATATTTTTGTGCATAATGTAAAATTATTAAAGAATTATTTTCATGAAAGTATTCTTAAATAGAGATCCCCAGAAGCAGGAATTCTCAGGGATCTTCAAAGAAAGTAGAGAGAGACAGGCTTCCACATCCAAATTTTTCATAATTTCCAAAGAGCAATGAGATTTTAGGACTTTTTATTTTTCCCTCTTTTATTGGTCAGAAAATAAATGAGGAGGTAAAAAGGTATTTCTTTCTGTCAATTATATCTCAGTGTGAACACATATTTATTTAACCTGAACATAACCTGATTCATGTATAGAATTCATAAGGTTAAAAATCCAAGTTTAAATAAACATTGGTAGCATGAAATATAAGTTAAACTGTTGTAATGTAAGCTGAATGTAACTTCTCTGGTGAATTTTTTCATCAGATTAACCATAAACCAGAATGGGAATAGTTTCAATTAGGATACTGTGTGTTTTAATACTCCTCAGGCAAAAAACCAAACCAAAACAAAAAACCAAATAAACCACTCAGTCTAGATAATGCCTTACTAATGCTTTATGTACTTCATTGTAGTGCTTAATGTTTTAAAAATATATTTTGCTTTTCTGTGCAGTATTAACTTCAATGTTTTTAATAACATTTAGTGAATGGCATATAGATTTGCTTCATGTCAATAAGTATTCTTCCTCTCTCCCACGTCTAAATATTACTTCTAAAATAAATTGTATGATGGAAAAATTTGAATTCATATGGGATATTCTTTAGATATAAGTATATGCTTGTCTAGAATCCATTGCAAGATTGAAATGGTGAACATTTAATATTTTAAGATTGTGCCTTTAAAAGAGAAATAAAACTGATTTTAACTGATTTTAATCCAATATTAAATTCTAGAATGCTATTATTAAAATCCTGATACTTTTTAGCTGATTGAATGAAACATTCTTTCAGTGAATGAATATTTGCAGAAGCTGACTTGTTTTAGTGTAATAGCTAATCAGTAAATTTAAATACATATATGATAAAACAATCTTTTGAAAAAAGTATGATTCGAGAGTAAAAAGCAGTGCATTAGTGACACTGTATGTTGTACCACTAAAATGATAATGCTACTTGACGTTCTTCTACATTATTTTCCTTTTTCATGACGTTTAATTTGAACTAGATTATGTAATTGAGAGACAGATTCCTGTCATTGTTTGATGAGCTTTAATTTATAATACTAGTAATACGGTAAGACTTTATTTATTTATACCATTATATATGTGAAGATGGGTCAGGAGGAGGATGCAGTTATAACTTTTCAGGCAGCTTTTCAGATGAGTAGATAGTAAAGTTGGGAGTTTGCTATGGAGATGTCAGTGTCTCGTCATAATCTATTAAGAAACCATCAAATTCACAGCAGGATATACAGAAAAGATTGGGGAAGGTGGATGTACCTTATATAAAACTAAACAGTCATGAAAAAAAACATGATGGTTTTGAATTGCCATCTGAAAAATGCATGATACTTTTTACTGTTTGCCCTTCCTCCTGCTCCACTATAAAATACGTCTTCCTTTTTCTGTTCTACACACTAATAGCAGAAAATGTTCTTGTTAATGTTGGAAGTGTTTTTTCTCATAACAGGAAATCTGAAGAGAAAATTTTAAGGTGCTATTAAAGCTATGTACTGCTTTGATTTGATTTATTTTCTTTCATGTAAATATTACATATAAGACCAAAAAAAGCCTACCAAAAGATCAATTAAAAATTCCTCCAATTTCTTTTTTATCTTTGAACTACCTGTATGTTCAAGACTAAAATCCTAGTTATTACTATGATATATCATAAAATTACTTTCAAAGCAAAAGATCTAAAGACTTACTTAGGAGTCAATATATCAGATATTTAAGTCAAATAGAAAACACAAAGGATATCAAATGGACCACAGATATGAGCTCTAGTGAATTAACAAACATCCCCATTACACTTCATTTATGACATTGCTGTTATGCGTCAGTGATGAACACTGTTTTTCTTGCAGTGGTAAACTGTTCTGATCCTGGCTTTGTGGAAAATGCAATTCGGCATGGACAGCAGAATTATCCTGAAAGTTTCAAATTCGGAACAAGTGTGGCATATCATTGCAAGAAGGGCTTTTATCTGTTGGGCTCATCTGCTTTGACCTGTAAAGCTAATGGCTTGTGGGATAGATCATTACCAAAGTGCTTGTGTAAGTATTCACTCAACTGGGTTAACATTAAAGAGGGCAGGACTTTTAGTCATGATAGACAAAAAAAAAGGTGTAGTTATCAACTGAGGAACAGACTGGACTTTAAGATCGATGTAGTACTCAGTAAAAAAACTTTAAGATGTCATGCAACTTGTCATTATTAAAAATGGGTTTAGAGGGAATTGTGGAGCTATTATTTCAAATGCCAGAAACTTTAGTATTAATTTCCCCTTTTGGTCTCTTGTTAAGATATCTGAAAACAGATAGAGAAATCTAAAATTAGTATTGATATGTTTTCATTTAGATTGATAGCCTAAGACCATTAATGCCTATCTCAGAATTATTCTTTTCAGATGTATGGGAGTGTGTATATGAAAATGAATCTATGAAATCATATAGGAAAATTTTGCTCAGGAGGATCTTTTCATGTCATCACTTCAAACTTCCTTCATCACATTTTTCTCTAAAAGGGAGGAAATCCTCTCATGTTTCCTATAATCAATTCAGTGAGCTTCAGATCTTTAGAAAATAGGTTTAGCTGACTTTCATTTTCTATCAAGATATTTTTCTTCTCTGATCACTATTAATTTTCTGACATCAGATTTTTGAAGTAGAAAGCAGCTATAGGAAATAATAAATGAAATCAAAGTATACTTAATTTCCAAACAATTCAGATGGTTTAAAAGATTTTGTTTTACAGGATTGTGGTTATTAAATTATTTCTTTTATAAATTTGTACTTTGATACACTAAGATCAATAGGTGTAACGAGGTTAGTAAATTTGTTTCTTTTCTATGCTTGCTTTCTTCTTACTACTATGTATCTAATATCTACAAAACCAAAGCATTTTCAATTTTCAGAACAATCTACACTTTCAGTATCTGTCAGAGCTATAATCTGAAAACTGGGTTTATTCCCATTTCAGCGAAATAGTTAAGCAAAGTATAGAATTTTAAATACAAAACAGCTGCATAAAATTGTTGATTTTTCAAGAATATTTTACTGATGTAAGTATGTCCTTGCTTTTTGTTTCTTAGAAAAAAACCATTAATGTCTGTGGCCCAGATACATCAGTGATCCCTTCCTACTTTCAGGACTAGGCTTTCTGCAAGGGACAGAAGAGGATAAGGAATCTAAATCACTTAGCATAGCTACCTATCTTTCTGCATCATGTGTTTTGCAAGTTTGATAGCATTTACTTGGCTTTCTGGTTTTAGGCTGAGCTCAAGGAGAGTCTTAGGTGTCCCTGCTCAGAATAGGAATATCTAAACTTGCTCTGACTGCTATAGATTGAGGTCCTGGGAACTTTCAAATGAGTCTAGGAGGTGCATACATTCCTCAAACACCTACTGGATTAGCTGCTGCTAATTTGCTGCTGATGCTCTCTGAATCCTAAATACCACCAGGACAAATAAAGCATTCTTTCCCCTAAGAAAAGCACAGTGAAATGAAAAGGACTCTTTCTATGAGAAAGATCTGTTTATTCACAGATGAAGTCACTTAGAGTCTTTTCAAGTACTGTGAGAAAGATTTAATTATCATTATCAGTGATAATCTCCTTTTTTCCAAGCATAAGATTGCTCTTGGTCATAGAGCAAAGTGCTTGAAGAGGCAGGTGAGATAAATTTTGAACCCAAAGTGGACACAACATTTATCATGAACAATTCCAGTTCAAGAGTAAAAAATTAGGAACACGCATCTCCTTTGTGCGCAAGCGTGATATCTTAAAAAGAGATGCTTTTATTCTTCACAAGCTGAGAAGATTTCATACTACTCGCTACAACCCATTATACAGCTACATTAAGGTGACCGTCATATGATTTTTTTCTAAAAACTCTGATCACCCACTGCAACTTCTTCCAGAACTGGGGCAGGACTGGTATTTGCATGGTACTGAAGCAAGCTCATTAAGGTAGCTGATCTGGCTGAAAACTAAACAGTCGTCTTCTGTGGGAGTACAATTCAACCAGATCAGTGTCATGATTTAGTTTACTACTTGTTATATGCATGCTCAAGACAGGTTATGGTAAAAATATATATATTTTTTTTCTGTGCAATAAAAACATCTTATAATATTGTGCTCTTTTCTCTGTTAGCCATTTCATGTGGACATCCTGGGGTACCTGCCAATGCAGTTCTTTCAGGAGACAAATTTACATATGGCTCCATAATTCACTATTCTTGCACAGCGGGTCGAAGGCTCATAGGAAATTCTACTAGAGAGTGCCAAGAAGATAGCCACTGGAGTGGGACTCTCCCTCACTGTTCAGGTACTTGTACCATCATCTGAAAGTTCACCTTGCAATTAAATGAATAAGGCTATTTTCAAGCCGTTTTTAACTACAGCAGATATTTGGTTTGGTTTTTTTTCCAAATGTATTTTAATTTCTCCAGTAGCCACTCAGCAATTTATTGATATATTCTCATATATTGTATCACTCTCTTTGTCATTACTTTATAACTTTACTCCATAGCTAGATACTATAATCATATGCTGCAAAATTTAAAAGCTACGATTTGCTATTTAAAGCCTGGTAGAGTTCTGATTTTAAAAAAAGGCATTTATTCAATTTGATTTTTATGAACTCTGTTTTGTGTAAACAATTTTTATCACATACAAAAATGTCGAATTAGAAACACCACAACAAAGGTATGAGATGATAAGCTTCATATATTATATCCATCTTTTCATATATGGAAATATTTTCTATTAGTGCCACAATGTGCCATTACCATAAACATCTGCATTGTTCTTTTCAGGAAGTAAAGGACCAGTTTATTCTCCCCTGGATTGACTATGCAAATTTAGAGGAAGCCATAAAACATTACACAGTTTTGTTGAAGTCGACCTCAGATGAGGATTGACTGCTAGGGATATCAATTATATATTAATAGGTTCTGTAATGGGAACAAGTCTATACACTTCAGTATATACAAAAAAACAAATACCCGATAGGATTCAGAATAAAATTTCATGAGAATATTGTTGCAACTTTTCACATTATAGAATCTTCTTACAACTTGCCCTAAGCTGTTGGACATGCCCACTGTTGTGCTAATGTGATTCAACAGGGTTCAATTCAGATTTGACCTAATTTTAATAGGTGTAATGTGTTTAAACTCTGTACTTTGAAAAGCTCTTAATGAGTGCTTATTGAAAATGATCCATTCGTAAGCTGATTCTGCAAGGATGCTGAGCAGAATTTGAAATAAAAAGGAAATGAAGTTAATTTAAATCACTGATGTTTTTTTTCTGCTCTGCTACTCAAGGAGGAAAGAGTTTACATAGAGTCTTCTTACATTGCTAGATGGTCTCTGTGCTTAGAGCTGAAAGGAATCTCCTCAGGAAAATCTTATCAGTAGTTTCCACACAGAACTGGCCTTCTCCTGCTTATCTTAAGCCCACATTTATGTCACTTTCACCTTTTTATCCAGTACAAAATGCCAGGTCTGATATTCCACCAAGACATTAAAATTTTTAAGGTCAGATCCTCTAGTCGTATTGCACAATATTTCCCACCATGAGAAAAATTCTTATGCTAGTAGAAATCACTAATAATTGAGACTCTTCAGATATCTGCCATGAATATGATACTATTTTTATAGACTCATAAATTTTCAAAACATTGAAGATGACCACAAGTCATCTCTTGTGATGGGAAAAATATTTCTAGTGTAGCTAAAACATTCTTACTGATTCAAAATTATATTTTCTAAGTTTGAAAATCATGTGAAACCATCTTGAGATTCCCTAGGAAAATGAGGAATTTATCACTGTTAATTTAAAAAACAAATAAAAACTCCCAAATAAACAGGCAAAAACCCCTAAAAAGCTGTATCATTCCTTTAAGGCATTTAGAATTAAAATTACAAAAATAACTTCACCTTCCATGTTAGATATCTAGGAGATAACTCCATTAAGAAGATAAAATGGGAATAATTTTGTGTTCACAATGTCAGTAAAAAAAATATTGTACCCAGGACAACCGAGATTGCTAATTGTTTTCACGCATAAGGGATATGAAAAACAGTCCCAGTACATCACTTAAAACCTGTACTCCATTTCTACATAGGTTTTATTTCTTTATTATATTTTAAAATGTTTGAATACATGATGGTATAAATATAATCTCAGGGTTTGTTGTTACCTAGGACCTGTTGCAGTAATGGACAATTTGGTCTTAGAGTTAAGTGATAGGTGAGATTTTTGTTTAAGATGACTCACACTCATTTTTCAGCAACGGATATGTAATCATCTACATTATTAAATAAAGAAAGTTCTAGACCTTCCTAATGCTATGATTGTTTTGTCTATGCCATTTGATTATAAACTTGCATGACTTCAATTTAAACTTTCTCCAACACATAAATGGGTGTGTCCAAAAAAAAAAAAAAATTCTGGTCATTCACCTGGAATAATTCCTTCATCAAAGTCCCAAAACAAAGTGGGACATCACCAGAATTTTAGAACCTATTAGAATCATAGATCCTTCTGCCCTCAACAATTCCTGCAGTCTTTGCCTTGACAAGTTATAGTATGTGCCACATGTCTGTTTCATGCTATACACATGCCACAGTGGCAGCTTGAAACACAGCCCTCATGTTATTTCACACATTTTAAGCGGACAACTTCTGTGAAATAGTAATGTCTTGGAGTAAGGGGAAGAAGATGTCATCAATTACCATATTTCTGTGACTATATTGGGCAAAATTTTCAATGGCAGCTACTCTAGCTGATAAGCTGGTTGGTTCATCAGACCTATGAGGACATGTTCAAGAAGTCTGTTTTGCAATGCGTTCCTCCTCTTCTAAAATTGTACACAATACTTGCATAGGAATGCAAGAAAATGAAGAGGTGTCCTTTCCATTCTTGACAGGCACAGAAGCTCAGATATCTTTTAATCTTTTCTGTGGGTATGTGTATTCTAAATATCCTTCTTAAGAGGCTTGAATATGGTTCTCTTCATTCTTCCTCTTACCCGATTTTTGTTATTAGCAGTTACTACTGTCAGAGAAGTTGTTCAATAAAATACCACGTGTAAAAAATGTTACTTATATCAAAAAGGCAACGATTTCTTTTGAAGTGAAAAAAAATGGCAGGAGCATTTCCTATGTTCACAAGTTATCTTTTGTCCTTTATTTATATCACATTCTGTTTAGCTTTGTGTAGGTCTGAGATATGAAGTAGGATAAAAACACTCCCTATTTTCATCTTTGACTTCATGTCCTTGCATTGAAAAAAAAGTGATTAATTGTAATAGGAACAATGCAGTTAGTAGTGTTATTTGCAAGACAATGCCTTTGCTACCACTACTTTTGCTTATAAGGTCTCTGCCAATAATTCTGTTCTGCTGTGTTTGTTTTACAGGAAATAATCCTGGTTATTGCGATGATCCAGGGGTACCAGCTCATGGGTCTAGATTAGGGGATGAGTTCAAAATAAAAAGTCTGCTACGTTTCTCATGTGAAATGGGTTATCAACTGAGAGGATCTGGAGAACGAACATGCCTGCTTAATGGTTCCTGGTCAGGTATACAGCCTGTATGTGAAGGTAGGGACTGATACCATTGGCACGTATGACACTATTGAATAACATTTACTAATGTAATTTAATTCTTTAATTAAAAATAAAATCTATGACAGAAATAAGTTTTCATACTGCTCTGCAGAAATTAAATATAAATGAGTTTACTAGCAGTTCATACAATGCGTGACAACCTGCATCCAAACTCATAAAGTTTTGGAGTTGTTGTTTTGCTTGTTTTTTAAATTGTGAGAAAATAATTCTGAACCTGAGAATAGTGAATGGATACCTGAATTAAATGTAAAATTAAACAATTTCTTCTGATTGAAGATAGAAAAATTGAGTGATTAATAAATCTGTCATCCATTCTCTAAGAATACAATATATTAATCTTCTCTTCCTATGTAATGTCTATGCATGAAGGACTGAACAGATGATAAAATCCTGTTGGATTCTTTAAGTATAAATTAATGTGACTTTTTCACATAAGTTAGATTAATATGAGAAATACTATTTTTATGCTTGCTTTTTCAGAAGAAATGCAACAGTATTTCTGGAGATTACATTTAAGAATAATATAAAAATTATAATAATTTTTTTACAGGTAATTATGATTTGGAAGTTGTAATGGAAGGTTTTAGATTTGGTTTTGAACTGGCTTCTTGTTTTTAAAGAATGTCTGAAAACTTACCTTATCTAATTCAATGAGTTTGATGGATTCTGTAGTATCTGCTTTCTGCTGTACTAAATGATAAAATAGAAGATATTTTTTCACAAAGTCATATTTTTCCATCTAGAGATTTTATCACAGTATCCTCATCTAACAATTGTTCTTTTGTAGTATTCTTCAGCATTGACTAATCTCTTGTCAGTGTAGATATCACCATAACTGTATGAAAATGACAGTGGGCACAGGAACAGTATTTCCAGCAGAAAACTGAAGTTTTGCAATGTCCTTTCTTCTTCCCTTGTATGACAACATTAAGTATAATAGTAGATAAGCACTCAGTGGCAATAAGCGGTGCTTGAAATAGCACTATTTTCTTCTTTATCTTTTTGTTTCAGTCTTCTGTTTTCAGAAAAAAACCCCAAAGAAACTTGAGCAGCCTGGTCTAGTGAGAGGTGGTGGAATTGGAACTTGATGATCTTTAAGGTCCCTTCCAGCCTTAACCATTCTGTAATTCTATGATTAAACAGCAACCAAAAAAAAAAAAAAAACAAACCCAAACCACCCCACAAACAGAAAAAGAATAAAAGCACCATTCTTCCCATTTTTTATCTTCTCCTTCATGTGTTTCCTGTTTAGTATAGATAAAAATGAGATTTGGAAGGGAGTACCTTTTCACCCCTGGAAGTTCAACTTCCAACCTATTGAATGCTCTTCAGTATTTGAAACTTTTATACAGAAAAAGTGAATAAGACTTCATTACAACAAAAACATTTAGATATTATTCCAAACATCAGTAATACTCAGCTACAGTAATTTTTAATTGGCAAATTGTGTTTATTTTAATGAATCCTATAGTCTATAGCTATTAGATTATAGCTATTAGATTCTAATTATCCTGCTGAGGGCCATCCAGCTGGGGGTCCTGGTGAATAACAAATCAGAGAATCATAGAATCACAGAATTATTTTGGTTGGAAAAGACCTTTAAAGTTATCAAGTTCAACCTTTAAAATTATCAGGTCCAACCTTTAACCTAACACTGCCTGTCCAACCACTAAACCATGTCCCTAAGCACCAGATCCTGTGTTTTAAATACCCCCAGGGATGGTAACTCAACCACTTCCCTGGGCAGCTTGTTCCAGTGATTGATAACCCTCTCAGTGAAGAAATTTTTCCTAATATCCAATCTAAACCTCCCCTGGAATGTAATCAGCAATGTGACCTTGATGCAAAGAAGGTTAACAGTATCCCAGTCTGTCTTAGAAGTGATGCTTCCCTTAAACTCAACAGTGGTGAAGAAGCATCTGGAGTGCTGGGTCCAGAGTTCTGAGCTTCTCAGTAGTAGAAAGACATGGACTTACTGGATAAAGTCCTGCAAAGGGTCATTAAGATGATGAAGGGACTAAAGCATCTCTCTGAGGTAAGGCTGCAAGAGCTGGAACTTTCCAGACTAAGGAAAAAAAGGCTCAGGGGGAAGCATCAACATATATACATTTCTGACTACATACATCTGAAGGCAGGATGCACAGAAAATGGAGCCAGGCTCTTTTCAGTTGTGCTGAGTGAATGGAACAAAAGGCAGTGGGGACAAACTAAAACACTGAAGGTCTGTCTAAATATCTGTAAGCACACTTCTTTCCTGTGAGGCTGATTGAGCACTGGCACAGGTTTCCCAGATGGATTGTGTATCAAAAATAGTGTGGCCAGTAGGTTTAGGGAGCAAACCCTCTGAAGAGTGGCTGAGGGAGCTGGGGATGTTTAGCCTGGAGAAGAGGAGGCTGAGGGGAGACATTATCACTGCCTACAACTACCTGTAGAGAGGTTGTAGAGAGATAGGTGATGGTCTCTTCAGCCAGGTGACAGGTAATAGGACAAGGGAAAATGGAACAAAGCTGTGCCAGGGCAGGTTCAGATTAAATGTTAGGAAAAAAAAATTACTGAAAGAGTTGTCAGGGCCTGGAACAGGCTGCCCAGGGAGGTAGTTGAGTCACCTTCCCTGGATGTGTTTAAAAAAAGGGTAGATCATGTACTTAAGTATATGGTTTAGCATAGGACAGGAGCAGTTGGACTTGATGATCTTAAAGGTCTTTTCCAACCTTGTGATTCTGTGATCCCCATCTTTGGAGACTGGCAAATACCACCTGGATATGGTCCTGGGTAACTGTGTCTTGGTGGCCTTACTTGACCAGATTACCTTTCAATCTGAACCATTCTGTGATTCCTTGATTCTGTGATTCACATCAATGTGAAGATTTGATCATTGCTTTCAGAATTCAATAAATTTAATTAAGAAATGGTAATAGGTTTTAATGTTTGCCTTTTTGTCCCTATCCAAATCAATGGTCAAGCTCTGAAACTGGCTCCCCAGGGCAGTGGTCGCAGCACCAAGCTTGACTGAGTTCAAGAAGAATCTGGACGATGCACTCAGTCCCATGCTCTGACTTGGGTGGCCCTGTGTGGAGCCAGGAGTTGGACTTGATTCTTATGTGTCCCTTCCAACTCAGGGTTCTATGATTCTATTGTTTTAATTGGCAGTGAATTAAAGGAATTGACCCTAAATTGAGTCTGTTTTGCCCACAATGGTAATTGATAAGTAATTCTGCTGTATTTATCTCGACCAATAATGACCAATTATCATCCTTCCTGCTGAGGAGGGGGCAGTGAATGAGTAGTCACATGGGTGTTTGTCAGCCAAGACTAATGCACCACAATATGCCAAACCATTAATTTTTCTCATACTTACATGTATTAGTTTAATTTCTCAAGGGAACACAATACTTTGTGCTGTAGGAAAGGTAACAAGAATTGTCAGCTCTTGAAAGCTCTGCAAGAGAGTATATCCTCCCTGTCTTTCAAGCCACTTCATGCTCTTCAATTCTTATGATTGGCTGTTCCACTGAAAAAGCACAACAACACTTTACCCTTCCAAAAAAACAGCATATAATCAAAGTAAACCACTGTCAAATCTTGGATGTATGAAGCTGTATTGCTTTAATGTAAATGCAGATGCCAGAAAGATATAGAGGCCAATACAGGCCTTTTGTTGATACAAAAAAGAAATGGAAGGAAGGGCTTAATTTATTATTTATGCATGCTTACAATTGGAAGAGGAGATACAAAAAGATAGGAAGAAAACAGAAAAATGTGCCCAAAACCAAGACACAGGCAAAATTCTGTCAGAAAGTCCTGAATGAACTTTATTCTCTCCAGTGACTGTACTGGGTGGAGTGGAACATTTACAGGCAGTGCAAACTGTCTGAATCAGCTTTTAAAACCAGAAAACCAAACAAATGCATGTGATCATGTTAACAAAGAGAAATAAAATATTAACTCAAAAACATACCTACTGAACATCTTATTAGTAAAACTTGTTGTAGCTTTTAAGAGATGTGCTATTGTGTTGTGGTTTCTTTTTTTCCCACTAAGCCAGTTTTCATGGAAATTTGGATTTTTTTATTTTCAACCTTCACAGCTGTATCTTGTGGGAACCCTGGCACACCAGCCAATGGTATGATAATATACACAGATGGGATATTGTTCTCCAGCTCAGTCATTTATGCCTGCTGGGAAGGTTACAAAACTTCAGGCCTAACTACTAGACATTGTACTGCTAATGGGACATGGACTGGCACTGCTCCAGACTGCACAGGTCAGAAATAAACTTTATTCCTCTAAGGCTTTAAAGTAGTAAGTCATCCAGCCTTCCTACTGAAAAATATTATTTTATTGGATAAAATAACACATTTTTTTCCCATTCATCTGTCTTGTACTATATAACCGTTTTATGTAACTAAAGATACATGCATTCTTAATATATGGTAGATAGTTCCAGAACTAACCACTAGGGTGGATAGGTAACTTCTGTATTTGTTTACTCTATGAACGTCAACATTGAAACTAAAACATTATTCTTAAGATCCTAAGACTAGGTGTTCCTCTAGATTTTCCTCTAGTGGTTTTTTTGTGCCTGTGTTTGACATGTACAGAGGATGGTGTTCAGTAGTTCTAAATCAGATTTTACCTAATTGGATACATTCCTGTGTCAGTCTTTATTGGGAGTCAGAGGAGTCAGATCTTATCCAAACCCATTCTGCTATGGACCAGGAAAGCAAGTGGGGGCCGGAATGGTCCTGCAAGGCCACGAGGGCAGTGGCCTCAATGACAAGGCCAAACCCACAGTACATCAGTACAGTAATATAAGAAAAACCCCAAGAGGGACTTCATAATGGCTGGAATTGCATTGCACCAACTACATTAGGTATAATGTGATAAAGATCCCAGTTTGAAGGAAGGAAAAGTAATCTCAAAATTAACATTTACATAATAATCTGCAACAGCAGTAGAGTATACAAGCTTAAGCTAGTGTATTTAAGGAACACTTTATTTGGCCCATGCTATTGCAGTGCCCCAAAAATACCACTTTCTAGCTAGAAGTTAAATATTACATATTTTATTTTGTGTAAAATATATTGATCAATTTTTTTCTTGTTTCGTACACTAAAATATAAGACATTAGCTATACATGGTTCAATGTTTAATTACATGTTTATTGAAAAAAAATTCATTTTTTTCTTTTCCTCACTAGTGATCAGCTGTGGAGATCCAGGTGCCTTAGCAAACGGCATTCAGTTTGGAAATGATTTTACCTTCAATAAGACAGTCAGCTATCAGTGCAATCCAGGATACTTGATGGAGCCTGCCAGTTCATCTACCATGCGTTGTATAAAAGACAGCACTTGGAACCAGAGTAAACCAATTTGCAAAGGTGTGCCTTTGAACTTAAATAGCTTAAATAGCAATGTTTTGATACTATATGTGAAAATCACTGATAAATGTCTTTCTATATAAAAAAAAGAGTAAAAATATTTTCTGGGATAATTAACATGCAAATGCAACTAAACATTTAGATAACTATTTGTGTAAAATTTGTATTTATTTTGCACATTTGCTGTGGCATAATAGCAGTCAGAATAGTGACATTAATGACTACAGCAGAACCAAATCACTGTGCAATAAAGTTTAGCACAGTGCTCAGTTTAAAATACTGTGAATGAAGTACCTATTTTCCTTTTTGGACCATTTTATCTTGAATTAGATGGCCAAAATTCTGTAAAGGGATCCTGCAAAACAAACTTTATATCGAAGATTGCCTTTTTGCAGTAATGTAGACATAAGTAGTGAAAAAGATGGTTCACAAATAGCTAATTATAAGTGCTAACATGAGAGTCATAGTGGGGATGAGTCTGAAAGGGAAATAAGGTAGCCTGGTGAAAATTCTCAACAGTATTACAACAGCTCAGTGCTTAAATTTAACAGCCTAGGGCATCTTCCGCTTATAAAACTCCTAGACTCCCAACTCATCTAGCTCTGCTTTAAAGTGAAGTGTAATTCTGGCCTACTACTTAAATTTTGGCATATGTATTCCACTGACTGTGTTTTCTGTTATAAAAATCACTGACTGAGTAACTTTACGATTGTGCTCTTTGTTGAAAGAACTGATGTGTAAATGTAAACTTGGTCATTCCAGATTTTATCACTTTGGGCACTCTTTCAGAAGCCACAAAACACCAGAATAGTTTTAGAATCTTAACCAGTAATTACAAAGTCATATCAAGGGACTTAAATACTACTGCAAAATTAGTTTATAAAATACAAATATTTAGAATTGTAGACTCATAAAAAGGTATTTATTGAAATAAATCATATTAATTAAACACTTTTACCTAGCTCAGTAGCCTGTTGCCAAAAATAATCGGTAATGAATATGTAGGGAGGAGATTCAGAACTAGACAAGCTGTATACCCTTCGGCCCTCCAGCAACCTAGAGTGTAAAAACTTCCTAAACCTAGAGGTGGTGGTTTTGTATTTAAATTGCTTTTCTGTCTATTACAGGCTGCTTTGTCAACACAGGAATTTTTTTTTTTTAAATTAACAGCAAGAAATTTTTTGGTTGTTTGTTTCAAAAGTATGAGTTGATGATACGTATCATTCTCCTAAACCCTACAAAGTCTTGAAATTATAGCTTTTCTTTTTGTGACACAGCGATTACCTGTGGCCCTCCTCCACCAGTACTCTATGGGAAAGTGGAAGGATCTGATTATCGCTGGGGTGCCAGTGTGAGTTACAGCTGTGCAGAAGGCTATCAGCTATCTAACACAGCTATTCTTTCCTGTGAGGGTCGAGGAATTTGGCGAGGAGACGTCCCACAATGCTTGCGTAAGTTTCCACAGTACGGTTGTGTTGGGCTTTGTGTGACCAAAGCTATAGTCAGTTGTTTCGGGCTCTGGTCAGTTTCTCATGTTTAAAAAGGACTCAGCTAGATCAAGTAATATATGGACTACTGCAGGATTCTCCTTTCTTCTTCCAAAAAGCCTACCTCATCATGAAATTGAGTGGTTCTGCCCATTTAAAGTCATAGTTGTCTTTATTTCTCCAAAAGTTACCTCCATCTCTTATTCCCTAATTGGAACCATCACCATTTACCTTACTGATAATCTTTTGGAATGTTCTCAATTTGACTTGTAATGAGCATGATTAAAATCTTCCCTTAAACCTATTTTCATTTCTATTAACAGGTGAAAACAAGGATCCTAACCCTGAGGCTCATAGCCATGCTCTTCTTTCAGAATTCTTTAGTCTTTTGTGAAGGCAAACACTTATGTCTTGTGTGTATTTGTTTTTCAGCTTCTTCTACATCTGTCAGCTCATATCTTTCAGTACTTGAAATCTTGGCTGGACTCTGACAAACGTTTTTCCTTCTTTTAATTAGGACAAAAATTTCCAGCCTAATCCTCTGAGTGTGACTGATGTGAAAACTGGATACATTTCGAAGTTTACAGTATAGTCTTGTCTACTTTGAGATTACTTTGTCATCCAAATCTAATCAGCATTTAAGTGTCTCAATTAAAAGGTCTATTTTCCAGGTTAAATTGTATGCTTATCATAACTATAACAGTGACAATTAATTTTAAATTGCTGTCAAGAATTTATCTGAGTAACAGTCCTACACTAAATGAACGTAGCATTTGCATTCATATTCGGTGTGCCTGACTTGCACTTAAAACAACGTAGAATACTTCAGTTTAAGCAAGTGCAGGTTTTAATTACTTTTTTTCTTTCCCTTTTTATGCATTAGCTGTGTTTTGTGGTGATCCTGGTACTCCAGCAGAAGGACGTCTCAATGGGAAAAGTTTCACCTACAGATCTGAAGTTAGCTTTCAGTGCAGACCACCTTTTATTCTGATAGGCTCTTCAAGAAGATTCTGTCAAGCAGATGGTACCTGGAGTGGAATTCAGCCAACATGTATTGGTAATAACTACCATTACTTATGCTATTACTTATTCTGTTTCTACTAAGAATATTCTTGATAACTATTACACTATCGTATATCTGGCAATTCACTTTCCAAATATAGAAAAATGTCTGTGTAATACAAAAAGAACTAGATAACTAAGGTTATATTTTCAGTATAAAAAATTTAGGAAAAACACAAACACATGTGAAGTAATTTGTAAATTTACATGATTACTTGTCTGCTGGAAATGTAGAATGTCAGTTAGTGCAAGCATATAAATTTGTTCCATTTATTTTTAGAATCTTTTAGATATGCAGAAGACTCTGGCAGATTAAAGACCAGATTCTGTCACTGGAGAGTTAAAGGCATTTGTCAGAATCTATCCTAAATCAAAAAGCTTTTTTGATTTTATGAGAGTGGCTTCTACAGCTCAAAAGGATGAAGTGTGCTGGGTCTGATCTTTTGAAATTCTGATAAACCGCCAAGTATTGTCAGTTTCTCACTGACTGATGTGCAACTTATAGGCTTTTAGCACGTTACATAACCAAACTAACTAAGAGAAATACTGGACACCTGTAACTCTCACTGATATCACAGCATTTGATCCAACTTGGGGTGACTTGCTAGAGAAAATTGGTTGTTTTGTTATAATTAATAAATTCTCATTGATATTTCTAAACAAACACATTCAGCTATAGACTGTAACCCATCTATATATTTTGCTGTTGCTGAGATATTCGCTATGTGGAAGAGCTGAACTGGGCATTCTGAGAAAAGGTAGCTTTCATGATTATTGAAAACAGCCCCTATTTGTAAAATTAAGACACTTGATACATTGCTTTAATATGAAATCAAAACCAGTGTGTCCATAGATTTTATGAACCAGGCAATCCATTGTTTTGTTTTCCATCTTTGTTTTGTTGTGGAGGCAAGAGGGTTTACAAAAGCTAAATCTCAGGTTTATTGTGAAGAATCAAATTTGAAAATGTTGTACTGGCATTTCTATTTATGTTTTATATAGCATAATATATTCTATTATGTTTTATATAGCATAATATAGAACTATGTGGAAAATACTCTATCAAACATAAGCTTTTCTGTTACATAATAGTTTTTATGTTATTGTAAAAGGGAAATATTAGACCATATAAAACATTTACAGTTTATAAAAGTAAGACCAGTGAACAATAAGTAAAAATACTCCTTGAAGTACTGTATGACAGCAAATGATGTATGTTAATAATTTCCTTAAAATACTTTGAGAAGTCTTCCTTTTCCCCCCACTGTTTCTTTATATGAGACTTACCTTAAAAAGTCAACTCAGCTTCATGTGTCTATTATTAGCAGTGACATTCCAGCTGATGATAATTTGTGAAATGCTCTTGATGGTTCAAGCAGATCAAGGTCAGGAGTGTACTTGGCTTTTATTCTTGCACATTATGTCAACATTCACCTAAATTTTGAAGCCTTTGGTAAATATCAGTCCAGTCGAATTGTTGTGGTCTACTGATGGTCAATATTGAAAATGGAAGTTGACTGAGAGTGAGATGACATGACACACTATTGTAAATAACTGTTAAAGGTGGAATATAGTCCCAAGTTGTGCTGTCTGTAATGCACTGTCAGCACAAAAGTCGACTTGGTTGCCAATAAGGAATCACATAGTACAAAAAGATTCATCATATCAAGTACTTTGCTGTCTACCTGCTGGATGTGACTGGGCAACCCAAAGCAAATACACCATCAGAATGTGAAGTAGCCATTACTGAATCAAAAATAGTTTCAGGCTGCTTTAAATTACATGCATGAAACTAATCATCATATAATTAGTCCTATTCTGTAGGCATACCTTTTTGGGGAGGGACAGGACATGTCTGTCTTTTCATTCCTCAGCAACAACTGAGGTAGTAGTCCATTTGAAACTTCCGTTTTCTTGGTAACAGGAAAAAAATTATTAAAAAAAAAGAAAGTATTTTACTTTCTGTAAGTACACTGCCAAAGATACCTGCAAAAAATACTCTTAAAGAACTATAATGTCCTGAAATAAAACACCGTGAAGTATCTTAGAAATTTAATTGGAAATACAAATGTAACATATATAAATACACATATTCCATTGCAAATTAAATTCTTGTTGTCACTAGTCATTGATGAAATCAATTGATCTTTGCAAACAGTATTGAAGTATTATTTCCATAATATGCTATTATCTGTCTTGTTTCACATTTTACATTAGATCCAGCGCACAATACATGTACAGACCCTGGTACTCCACATTTTGGAATCCAAAACAGTTCCAGAGGTTATGAGGTAAATCTTCCTTTTATTTATAAGCTTTCTAAAATGATGAAGGTGCATTTAATAATTACAAACATATTAAACTATCTGTAGGCTTAAATGTCTGATATAAACCTTAGGAAATTTCTATTCCTTTTCAATAAAAATGCATGCTTCATTCCAAGCATTTTTTAACATACAGCTTAAAGAAAGAACTCCTAACCTTACAATATATCATGTGGTCAGTCCTTTAGGAGACTTCAGTAGGGAGGACTATTTATAAATTGATTACCTAATATGATATGACATGATATAATTGTTTTGCTTTATGATCATAATTCTGTCATACATTGATGAATATTCAGTAAGTACCTAACAACCAAAGACCTCTCTCATCCAAAGGCAATGTAGTCCTTGACAAAAAAGTCATCAAATGGCTTTACTAAATTAGCAATTCATGTTATATTTTATTCAGTCAGAGAAGATAAAATTATTCTGTGTGTTGGACTCAGGTTCTCTGTGATGAATATCCTCTCTATAATTTCCAAATTCCTCATCTGTTATTAGTTTACCAAGTGACAGTCTGAAAAGTGACTGAGGAAATAAAGGTAGATGCAACAATGACCAATCCACAGTCATGATATAGATTGATTAACCTCATGTGGATAGATTCTTCAGTTATAAATATTGGAATGTAAAATATGTTCTGTTCAGGTTTCATCCTTATTTCTGTATCTAGGGCAATGTACCACATGGCATTACGACTGAGTCAGTAGAACTGTTTTTTAAAATATCCTTTCTGTAAATTCCTCTGGTTATTGATACCCTCCATCTCCCTACAATTCTGCTGTCTCTCATTGCTGTGGCAATCAGCTCTTCACCTTCTGCTCCTGCCTGGCTCTCAGATGCAAAGGCACTTCTCTAGCCACAGCTAGTGGCCTTATTCCTAAAGTGGTTCTTCTAGTAATAGGTGGAGATGCCTTTCTGTCTGTTCTCTCATCTTGACCCTGTACCTGTCCCCATCATCACTTCAAAACCAACTCTAATCTTTGCACTTAATTTGATTAGGGTGTTGGGTCTTTTCTCTCCTCCCTTTATCTGCCTCACAAGTTGTCTTTCATACAGGAACTGTACTGGTTAATTCACTGTTCTAATGTCTGTTGAACAAAAAGGCTAATCTTCTCTTGTTCACCTCCAGAGGTAATAGTAGGTCTTCATCTGCTCTGTATTTAGTCAAGTATGTGTGTCCACGGTTGAACTTCTCTGGAGGCCAGGTGCCCACAAAAGCCATTCTATCACTGCCCTCCTCAGCTGGAGAGGGGAGAGAAAATATAATAAAAGGTTCATGGGTCAAGATAAGGACAAGGAGAGATCACTCACCAATTACCATCACAGGCAAAACAGACTCAAATTGGGGAAATTAATTTGTTTTATTGCCAATAAACTCAGAATAAGATAATGAGAAAATAAAAAAGAAATCTTAAAACACCTTCCTCCCATCCCTCCTTCCCAGGCTTCACTTAACTTCCAATTTCTCTCCCTTCTCCCCTCTAGCAGCACAGGGGGATGGGGATTGGGGTTGCAGTCAGTTCATCACACCTGGCCTCTGCTGCTCCTTCCTCCTCAGGGGGAGGACTCCTCACACTCTTCCCCTGAGGAGGAAGGGGTTCCTCTCATAGGCTGCAGTTCTCCATGAACTCCAACATGAGTCCTTCCCTTGGCCTGTAGTTCTTGATTAACTTCTCCAGGGTGGGTCCATTCCATGGGGTGTAGACCTTGGAACTGAATATTCCTGCATGGGTCCCCCACAAGGTCACAAGTACTTCCAGCATACTTGCTCCAATGTGGGCTCTTCTCTCCATGGGTCCACAGGTTCTGCCAGGAGCTTGCTCCAGCATGAGCATCCACAGGGTCACAGCCTCCTTCAGGCATCCATGCACTATGTCATCAGGTCCTCCACTGGCTGCAGGTGGATATTTGCTCCACTCTTAGCCTCCATGGGCTGCAGGGGTACAGCCTGCCTCACCATGGTCTTCTCCACAGGCTGCAGGGGAATTCTGCTCTGGTGCCTGGAGCACTTCTGCCCCTCCTTCTTCACTGACCTTGGTGTCCAGAGTTGTTCCTCTCACACCTTCTCACTCACTCTTCTGATTGCTGCCATTGCCGTTGCACAGCAACTTTTTCCTCTTAAATACGTTATCCCAGAGGCACTACCATCATCACTGGTAGGCTTGGCCTTGGGAAGTGGCAGGTCTCTCTTGGAGCCAGTTGGTATTGGCTCTAGAGCTTCTCACAGAAGCCATCCTTGTAGCCCAATAATATTAAAAGCTTGCTATGCAAACTCAGTAGAATGTGCTTTCACTCAAAGATCACTTGCTGGCACAAGGAGATGTATACTTCTCTCCAATTACTAGTGAAATAGATTTTTTTGCATATGTGATTAGTAGGGCTTCCTGTTTGTAAGGCTTAGACAAGCTTCTATAAATGAGCTTTAAACAACCTTTCCTCATTATAGAAAGGTGTGATGACAGGCAACAGACCTTTGAGGGGTCTAGCCTATCGACCAGCATCCTGTCTCCCCATTCATTTGGTGCCTTTGCTTCACTACCCTGTGACAGATGTCTCCAATATTTTTCATCCAAATATTATACCAAGTACAATGCTTTTATTTTTACTTTTACCTGTAAAAAGGAAGAAATATAACTCTGTAACTACCTTGAATTTAGACACTTTTTGCTTGGTCTTTTGGATCAGTGAGGAAAAATTTGCATCTTATCATAACTTTTTGACACCAGAATTGGCAATTTCATAAGAAGCAAGATAAGATAATTTAAAGTGAAGACCAGCTACAGTCTGTTCTGATGTCTACTACAGATGTGCTGTGTGTCCTTGGCAAGAGAGACGAATATACTGAAAAATAGTTACAAATAGGTAAATCTACAAAGCCACATCAGAAATTTGACCCTTAAAGACACCGGTGAATTTTCCAAGCCACTTCAGGAAGAAGTGGTGTTGCATTTGTTGGAAATCTACCATTGTAATCTGTTTGTTTGTAACTGAGTATATATTTAACAGGTAGGCACTTTTGAAGCACTGCCCATTGTTATTGACCATTGAAGTCCTTCAATGAAGTTTATAGTGTAGAGTTATCTGTATTTATATACGTGCAAGCTATTTTATTAATATTCATTGATCAATACTTATGTGCAAAATTTTTCCATGTGATGTTAATTTATAAGTCATATAATTTCAAATAATATTTTTATGGGTGTTTTGTTTTCATTTAATGTGATCATATTTATTGCCAAGATTTTCAATGCAAAACAAAAACAGGCCCACATTCTTAAAAATCTTGGCCTGGAATTGTATTCTGATTACTTTTGTCAATATAATCAATAAGTTCATTTTTCTGTAACTCACCACACAGTCGCTTTCTGATATACTATGAAAATTATTCATCACTTGCTATTTTGTATCTAGTTTTCATGCTTCACTATTTTCAGTGGAAGTCTAAATGAAGTTTAGATGGATACTTTTCTTCTGAAAAAGGTCATATCACAGCTGACCATAGGAATGCTTTCCATAATATCACCCTGCTGGTTGAACATCTCTAGTAAAACTCAGGTAGTTTATAGTAAAAAACTCAGCGTAAGAAATTATGGCACGAAGTTTTCTGTATTGAATTTATTTGTAGTTCAAATAGTTCTTCATAGATTTTTCCTTTTTCCTTTTCTCCTTTTAAAAAGTTTTTAATCAAGTCACGCAATGAGAAACCTTTGAAACATATTTATGGCCAAGTTGTATTGAAATATATGCAGTGATGTACAGGAAAGAGAGACATCTCAGTCATTTAGTTTGCTTCTGTCACACTGACAAACTCCTAAGTTGAAATGTACCAGTGTTGTTCTTTTCCATGTCCACAACCTTGTCAATATTTTTCTACTTATTGCTTTCAAATAAGGTTACAAAAGATCAATTGTTGAAACTCTTCATTCCACTGAAAAAAGTTTGACTCTAGAAACCATAAAAAGAAGACATTTTTATATTTTAAATCATCTCTCTAGTACCTTATCACTGTCTTGATATCTGACCACATGTGATAGATACCTGTTTTATTTAACATTCTGTTTTGATCCTTAGGTTGGGAGCACAGTTTTTTTCAGATGCAGAAAAGGTTACCATATTCAGGGATCTACCACCCGTTCTTGTCTTGCTAACTTAACTTGGAGTGGCATACAGTCTGAATGCATTCGTAAGTCTGGTTTCTTATATAATGAGCTAGAATATTGTTCAATTAAAAGAGTTATATAGTGATGCATGTGGAAATCTCTAGTAAATTATGTGCTACAAAAAATTAAACTTTATTTAATTCAAGATTTAAAAATATTTTTGTTTCCTATTTTAAGACTAATTATTTATATGGTATATTAATTTGAAGGAAGATTTTTCAGATTATTTTTCCTGAGGTTCACAATAATGCTGTCAGTTTTACTCAAAAAAGTCTGTCCTCATTAACCCACTGCATAGCTGCTTTAAATTAATCTAGGGGGGTCGTGTGTTTTGGATTAATAGAGAATAGTAAGTGGCCTGAAGTATGCATGAGGCTATTTTCTTGGCTAGCATTTTTTGAATCACAAATCAGAACTCAGCAAAATTCTGAGTTATGTGTGGCTATGCATATTTATTGTATTTATAGTTCTGCATAGGTTGGAGGACATCAAATAATTATTGTATTAATGTATACTGATCTATGGTAGAATAATAGAATGTGTTAGCTTGGAAAGGACCTCGAAAGGTCATCTAGACCAACATCCCTGCAGTATGCAGGGACACCTTCAACTAGATCAGATTGCTCAGAGCTTCATCAAGCCTGGCCTTGAATGCCTCCAGGGATGGGGCCTCCACCACATCTCTGGGCAACATGTTCCATTGTTTCACCACCTTCGTAGTGAAGAACTTCTTCCTCATGTCTAATCTAAACCTACCGTGCTCAAGTTTAAAACCATTATCCCTCATCCTATCACTCCATGCCCTTACAAACAGTCCCTCCCCAGCTTTCCTGTAGGTCCCCTTCAGGTACTGGAAGGCTGCTATAAGATCTCCCCTGAACCTTCTCTTCTCCAGGCTGAACAAGCCTCACTCTTTCAGTCTGTTGTCATAGGAGAGGTTCTCCAGCCCTCTGATCATCCTCACGGTGCTCTCTGTACCCACTCCAAGAGGTCCATGTCCTTCTTGTGCTGAGGGCTCAAGAGCTGGACACAGTACTCCAGGGGAGCTCTCACCAGGGCAGAGTAGAGGGGGACAATGTGCTGACTACACTTCCTTTGATGCAGTGCAGGATGCAATTTGCCTTCTGTGCTGCAAGTGCACATTGGTGACTCATGTCCAGCTTTTCATTCATCAGTACCCTCAAGTCCTTTTCCCCAGGTCTGCTCTCTATCACATCATCTCCCAGCCTGTATTGGTAGTGAGGATTGTCCCAACTCAAATGCAGGACTTCGCACTTGTCCTTGTTGAACTTGGTAAAAGTAATTCATGAGAATGATCTTAGATTCTTGTCCTATTTCAAATTATCTTTGGGTGGTTACAAATGAGCACCATGGAGCACAGACAAAGAAGCATACTGAGCAACCGTATCTGTTGCTCTGTATCTGTATGACAAAGCCTTTCTATGGACCCTTTATTTCAATTTAAATTTATAATGAATTTATTTAGCACAGTAACTGCTCCATAACTTTCTAGGCTACTTAAGTGGAAGCAATGCTTAAAGCTGTGACAGTACAATAACTCACTGGACCAATAATTGCACAAAATACAATAGCATGTTCTTCCCTTCATTTTAACTCTAATCTGTTTGCAAGCATGATTTCATTTTGGTGTATTGTTTAAAAATATGTGATAGCATCATTTCCATCTTTCAGCGATAGTATAAATACACATTCAGAGTGGGTTTTTTACAAGGAACTTGATATATCTAAAAGGTGTGTAAAGTTTCTGTGAGGAAAGAAAATAAGTTGTAATGCATTTATTTCAAATTACGTCTTCTAATCCTATGGAAACTGTTTATCATCACTTTTTCTAACTAAAAACCCTTTGCAGCTCATGCTTGCAGGCAGCCAGAGACACCGGCACATGTAGATGTGAAAGCAATAGATCTTCCTACTTTAGGGTATACTTTGGTGTATACCTGTCAGCCAGGATTTTTTCTTGCTGGTGGATCAGAGCATCGGACATGTAAACCAGATATGAAATGGACAGGAAAATCACCTATTTGTAAAAGTAAGTTGCTACTTAAGTGATATGTTTTGCCCCATTTGGATTCCCCCCCCCCCCCCCCAGCATTTTCTTTGTTTTATACAGCAGGATTTTTTTTTTCCCCACTGACTAGTTAAAAAGCACATATGACACAGCAGCTTTTACTTTCTGAAAGAAACAGTAAAAAAAAAAAAAATTAAGTGAGCACAGCATCTAGAACTCTTAGAGGAAGGCATGGGGATGTGTGTGTGTAAACACACAGGCACACATATATGTTTACCCCTATCAATACAAAACAAAACCTAAACAATATAAAACATTACTTTTAACTGTGTTTATCTTTATGTCATAGTTTTAAAAAGTATTTCAATGTGTTTAGTGTTTAATAAATTACATTCTATTAGGAATAAAAAAAATTATTTCATAACTTGGCTTTTAAATTCATTCAGATATACTTTTTGTCCAAGTAAATCTTCTAAAAAAAAGAGAACAATACTACTACTAATAACAATAAAAAATGGCTTTGTACCAGAGTCCACATTTATTTATATCCATGTAAATTTAATATAATTTCTAGAGCAGCTCTAAGAATATAGTTATGACAGCTAACTTTCTCTTCACATGTGAGGAAACATTTCTGTAAATTTCTGATTTAGAAAAATAAAGCAAAACTACATTTAGAATATGAATAATGGAAAAAAAGTCAGAAGCCATGGGAAAGATGTTTGCAATATAATTTTAAATTCTGTCAAAGAACGCTAAATATATTGGATGCTTGCACAATATTTTACCTTTTAATTAATGGATGGGTAGACTCCTTTATTTCAACATTGTCAAGGTATATGATCTACACATAAAAATTTATCTTCATATTCTAGTTCCCTGAAGGTTGATTTTTCATGGGTACTATATAAGTAATAATTTGAGATAAATTATTTCATGTGGTTTTCAGGGTTTTTTAAATTGAAAATAAAATACAGAAAAGGTTTATGTAAGTAAGAATTTTTATTATTATTAGTTTGCAGTCTTTAAGTAGAATTCACCCTTTATACTTTCTTAGCAGTTGATCAGTCTAATCAGTAAATTTCTGTGCCTAAAGAAAAACATAAAAGAAAACAAACATGCAGTACCTATGGAACATTAGCCTTTATAAAGTGGCTAATGATACAAGGCCAGAATGTGATTTAGGGTCAATGTACACAACTCTGCTGAGTGTACCAGAAATCTAACAAATGATACCCATTGTGATCCTTTCCCATGCTTTCTGATCCTGTCATCTTAATCCAGCTGTCTGGCTTTTGCTGGTTTGTGTTGTAAATATTTCAATCTTTATTAACACAATTTTTACTATATCAAATATACTTTTATTCATAGTTAGAGACAGTATTTGTCCCCTATATAAGGCTCTCTTTTATAGCATTGGGACTGATATAAAAATTTAGGTCTAAATGTATGAAATACCTGGCTAGCCAGAAAGCTTTCCACAGTAAAAATGATGTTTACCTAAATTATTTTCTGCTAGTTTTGTGTAAGTGTGTAGGTTTGAACATGTGAAGTATTCAAAACCAGTTATTTCTGTTTTAAATATGGCTCTGTTAGATAAGAGATGATTGCATCCATCAGGCATTGTTTTAACATTCTATTTAAACAAGAAAACACAAATATGTTCATGAAAATGATAATTTGTCTTTTTACTTGTAGGTAAAGGAGTGAGAGAAGTTAATGAAACAATAACTAAAACTCCAGGTTTGTATACAAGAAGAGTTTTAGATCTAAATAAATTAAATTTATTTAAACCCTAGATTTTTATTGACAATAAAATTATTTCAAATATTTATTTATTACTCATTACAAAGGAATATAAATGTTGAGATCCTTCATTATAATAGGTCCCATTTAAAACCTAGTCTATGAAATTTCCCAAACTTTGTTTTTATTTCTACAATACCTTTTAGTGAATTGAATTAAAAAACCTGTCAAGCCAAAGAGATAAAGCATATCTACACAAAACCTAGACATGACATCATTTTATATCAGAGAGATTGCTATAATGGAGAGCCTTATAATGACTATAGCCTATAATTGCAGGGATTGGGTTCAGTCAACATTCTGCATTTTACCTTGCAAGAAAACATAAAAAAACACCCCAAAAAAACAGTTTTGAAAATTTTTTTATGGCCTTAATTTTGTGGAAACTCTCCAGATACTGTAAGATAGGGTTTCTCAAACTGCGGACCACCAGCAGCAGGCAAATGTTACTGCTGCTTTCCTATGCCTCCTCATGAGCATGCGTGCAGTTAACCTTTCCCTCCTGCCAGTGACAAAATAGACAAATACTTACGAGAAATCCTTGATGCAGATCTTCTTAGGTTCATTGATTTTCAGAAAATGAAAGGCCTATTTTTATTACATTTTTTACTGATTTATTTAACAACGAGCAGAGCAATTTTCACCAAATAAATGAGTTTGCAACTCTATATTCTGAATATATTCCACTGCAGGGAAAATAAGATTAATGGCCTACACTCATGGCAGTTCACAGAAGGACTCTGTAGAGTAGAAGGGATAAAAGGTATTTCTGCTAATAATTAACCTTCCCGGTGAGTTTATTACTGAGCGTGTCAGGTGAAACCATAGATGAGCTCTTCTCAAATACATTACTTCTGAAAACTCACAATGAAGCAGGATATAATGTGCATTCGTTATAATTAATATAAAGTCATAATTTATTTGAGGATTTACCTCACCAGACACCTAAGGTATAAATTAATCTGCTACCACACAGGTTTTGAAGTTTCAATGCCAAATTAAAATATAGACCATGTCTCCAAATATATTCACTGTGCAGAGCATCAGAATCAATTCTTACCACATCATGTCTCTTATAACTAGTTTTGATAGGCAAGTACTATCCAAAGGCATAAAAAAAAAATTAAATCTTATGATAGTAAAATCAAAGAATCATTCTGGTTGGAGAAGACTTTTAAGATCATCAAGTACAACCACTAAACCACATCCCCAAGCACCACATCTACACATCTTTTAATACCTCATGGGTTGGAAGCCTGTTTCAGTGATTCATAACCCTTTTTGTGAAGAAATTATTTTCTAATATCTAATCTAAAATGCCAATAATGGTAAGCAGAGAACTGAAACTGTGTAACAGATGATGGAAATTAACAAAGAAATATTTAAAGCTGCTTTTAAAAATCAAGCCTGCACTATTCTTACATCTCAAAATTGTGAGTTCATTTTAGTATAGAACACGGTGAATTTTGGTATAATTCCATTTGCCATTCTGTGTAACAGAATACATTCATATTCTAATTTTCTTCTTTTGGATATCTGAATACAAGTTGTGTTTATTATTGTTGATCAAATTGCTGGGCTTTTTTGCCAGATTTAATGTTTTCACAAGGATTAGTAACTATCATTTTTACTGCACTGTGAGTTGTAATTCATTATAAGTTGCAAGTAAAAAATTCTCACAATACCTCAGTGAAGTTTAAGAAATGCATGACTGTGTGTGGTTCCCATGCTTCTCACTGCTTTGTATATTTTTTTTCAAAAATAATTGGGAAGCTGTTTTAATGAGTAACCATGGATTTACCCATTTGTCATGTTCTGATGAGAATCCACAGCTGGAGCAGTATTAGTATAATAATACTAAGTTCATTTTTCTTATTCTGCATTTGCCCACAGTGGGTGGAAATGGCCGGGACATTGCAAGGGCTCAGCAGAATTGGGTCAGAGCTGCTCCGATTCCTCGGCAGCATCCATGGGACTGGAGCACTTGCATTTTAGCCTTCTGCAAAAAAATGACAGGGGATGCAGAAATATATTTTGCTATTTTCATCCTCCACTGATTCTGTTCATCCTCCACATTGAGTGCCAGTTCTTTAAATACTGAGTCTATTCTGTATTAGTAAATACTGGTACTATTCTGCAAAGATTAACAGCTATTATTGATGGAGTGGTTAGAGAAACTAGGTATGGAAGATACTGAATGTGACAAACGAAGTATGATATCTGCTCCTTTATACAAGTTTTATATAGTACCCGTCAGGTTTGTATCAGTAATACTAGATGTTCACCTTCATAAAAATAACTTCAAACACACAATTTTAATTAAAAGGAAAGACAATAATAATTTTAACATATTTTTAAATGCAGGTTTTGAGTCTATTGTATGTCACTATTATAGCAAAGCAATGAGACATATGTAGGAAAAAGAGTTTGAAAGATCCTTTGCAGAATTTATGTATTTGCAGAAAACATATGAATTCTAAGGACTTTGAGATACCAATTGAAATTTAATGCTTCAGATATATAATATACATTTTTTAATATAAAATTAAGATTGCCTTTTGTTAAGCCCCACCCAGTCCTGCACTGAGTTTTGATTTGGAAAGGGAGCAATTAGTCCCGTGCTGGTATAGGCAACAAATCATGACACACTGAGCTTGAACATTTGCTTGTGGATTTTGCATAATTTGAAGGCAGAAGACACTGGTGAAGTTATTATCCTTATTCTTTATGAAATGCATACTAGGAAGTATAATAATAATAATAGATCAATCGGTCATCTGATTTTCAGACTTACTGCCTGTCAGTATGTTTTATGAGAAATATATGGTATTATTCATCTGGGTTTCTTTTTGATTCATTTTAGCAATCTGGTTTTGTGGAGGAGGAAATATATATGGAATTTATTCAAAATGGGTACACAGGATACCCACACTGATAAATTTCCTTTGATATAGACAACTTTATATGTGCTCAGAGTTTGATAAAATACAACAGATCCAATAATTTCTTATAAGGGATTAATTGGAAGAGTTTGAAATACTTCTAATATTGGTCTTTAGCTATTTAGCAGGTATCATTTGTAGTGGTCATGGATAGTAAGGATGAATCTTAATAGTTACTGTACTTTTGTAAAGATATGTGATTGGTTAAACAGTTCTTTTTGTGAAGTTTTATTTTGATTCTTAAAGCTTTACTTCTCCAATTTTAATGATATAAACCCCTAAAGACTAAGTGGATAAACATCTGTTTTCACTTGTGAGAAGCTGCCAGAAAACACAGGGTACTGCATGGCTAGGAGGAGAGTTGGTCTCTTTCTGCCAACTTAACTATATTACTTAACCATCCGGTTTAAAGGAAGTCTTCACCAGACTTTATAACAGCAAAGTCTACATACAATGACAAAAAATGACATAAAATGTTCTCCTAAGATTATTTTTTTCTTTTCTGTGTTTACTTTTTAATTAACGTTACTGTTGCAGACATGAAGAAGAGACTTTCCTACTCTTTTAGTGACTTAGTGAAATGTTAAAAATACATTTGAAGACCTGTACATAATTTATTTTTTCTGTATTGAGCAAAAATAGCAATAAAATCAAATAAATGACCCAAATGAATATACATTTTCCTACAACTTATGCTTTATTTTATAGAGATTTTTTAGTTCAGATTATTCAGACTGGAGCTTCTGAGAAACAGACATTTTTTTAAAAAACAAAAATTGTCCCTGCTCTGGCAACTTAGCTGTTCACTGTGGAGTCTAAAAATAAATAATAAAATAAAATAACCTTTGTGCTAAAGTGTATCTGGAATTCAGTGAATTCAGTTGAATATTCAGTTGATATTCAGTTGAACATTATGCACAGTGCTGCTTTTATAGAGTCATGAAATAAAAGGGATGGCCTAATGTAGTATATCCATCCAGGGTTTCCTGACTTTAGAATATTATTCTCTTTTTTTTTCATCATAACCTTAAAGCTACCAGGCTTTAGGGGAAGAGTCCATAATTTTTCATAGTTTTGAGGACATTCAGTGAAGTACACCAGCTACGAAGTGTAAGGTTATTTAAGAACATATATTGTAATGGACAGCTGTAGTATATTAGAGGCAATTGTGTGGAAAGGTCATTAGATACATTGTCTTTACTGTTATAAATTTTTTACTATAGAACCTCCTTAGACCAGTGAATTGATGCTGTAACAGAAAAAATGAAGAACATTAGTATGGCAAGAAATACTGCTGCTCCCTTGTGGTTTACTCTTTTCTTTGTTTCTTTTTTCCCTACTTTTATTTAGTTCCTTCAGATGTGTTTTTTATAAATTCACTATGGAAAGGGTTTTATGAATATTTAGGAAAGAGACAGCCTGCTACTCTGACTGTTGATTGGTTCAATACTACAAGCAGCAAAGTGAATGCCACATTTATTGAGGCATCCAACATACAACTCAAACTATCAGGTAGGTTCAGAATATGGTGTTTAAAAAATTCAGATTTTAAGGTTTCTTTCATCTATTCAGTTTTGTTGCATTTTATACTGAACTATTAAATAAATCATTTATCTTTTCACTAAAAATCTTATTTTGCTTGCTTTGTAAAAAAGAAATGTCCTAATGTAAATGTTTGCACAGATTTAAGTTAATTCATATGTGGTCATCCGTCTATTTTTCCCCTTAAATGTAAAATAAGTATCGATGTAGGGTTTTTTCTCATCTCAGAATTTTGGATGGTATTGATGTGTTGAACTCACAGGTAATATGGAAATGGCAGATGAAGTGCATGTAGGCATTTTAAGAACTTCATTGAAAAGCTCTGTTCCTCAGTAGAGATTAATATCTGCTTTATAACAAAAACCTAAATAAATGACATCAACACTGCTGTCCTCAATTTCTCTCCTGTATTTTAAGTACAAGGAGGACAGCATGTCTTCAAAACACCAATGGCCAGATAAGTCTGTCAAAAATACTGAGTGGGTCTTAGTAATAGCATAATAAAAAATAGGCACAGACAATTAAATCACTTTGAAAATTCTACATACATTTTAATCAGCATCGTGCATCCCTTTGTGCAAATCTGACTGTGAAGTTGTGTTTCAGTCTCTGATCACTGTTATATATGAAAAGAGCATTAACAGCTATCAGTACCTAGCAAGATCAAGAGTTCAGAGAGAATTTCAGTAGCTGACTGCCAAATAGCAACTTTTCTTTCACTGCACTTTCAATATTTTCTTTCACAATATGCTGTGAGTTTAATTGTTTTCAGTTAGAGGAAATTCCAGGCAATTCTATCAGTATTCAGAATTACTGAAATACTGTTAGAGGAGACAAATGTTCTTGCCCATTTACGTATAAAATTACACAGTACAAAACCATATTTGTACCCTATTATTAAATATGATGTGGGCAAAAGATCAGTAAAATAAATAAATCTTGTGGTTTTCCATTTTATAAAATTATGTTGTTATTGAACATTTTCTACAAAATATTTTAGTTCTAAAGCAATATACATAGCTTTGAAGGGATATTTGAACAAACTGGTTGAAAAATTGTTTAAAATGCATGTGTTACCTCCTTTATTGTAACAGGTGTTTACAAGAAAGAAGAAGCCCATTTGCTCTTGAAAGTTTTTCAGATTAAAGGACCTAGTGACATTTTTGTGAGCAAGTTTGAAAATGACAACTGGGCACTGGATGGTTATGTAAGTAACCAGACTGCTCTGGTGGCGAAAGCTTGCTGAGTTTAAAGTTTGAAGTTTTGTTTTTTTTTATTTCCTGTATAACTCTATCCAACTTTTTGTATTACAAATGTAGAATGCAGCATTCTAGATGTCAGTATAGAAATCGGGGGGCGGGGTGGGTTTTTTTCTTCAAAAATATGTCTACAAGCTTCTATCTGCCACACTCCTATTAGAATTTTTAGTTTACTAAGTGGAAGGTGGAGAGAATCAACATCCTTGGTTATGTTTTTGCCCGGTTTTTGTAGATGAGAGTGGGTATTTTACCTTTAGAAACATCTTTCCTTTATTTGGTTTGGTGAATAGTTCTCGGTAATAAAGCTACATTTAATCTTGAAGAAAAAGAGAATTATTTTACTCTTTGCACTTCTCCTTTGTGTTTCACAATGCTTTCTATGGAAAATTTAAAATCTGACAACCCAATGGACTTCTATGTCTGCGTATTAATTCAGTTATGTGTATAACAGATGAAGAGTTTTAAACTCGAGCAATATACATCAGACAATTTAAATTCCAGGTGTTATTTGAAACTCTTTAGTACTATTGTAAATTAAAATTATAAATATTGTATAAACATAGAGAGTTCACTAATAATTTGAAGCATAAAAGTTAAAATTTGGGTTCCAGATATCTACTTTCAGACAGAAAAACAAATTGTTTCAGAAATCTTTTTTCTATTTCAACGTATTCTAGGTATCATCAGGGCTTGAAAGGGGTGTTTTTACCTATCAAGGTGAAATACATGGAAAAGACTTTGGAAAATTTATGCTCCAAAGACAAGGTAAATCTATTCAGAGAACTTTCACTTATCCTTTTGCGTCTTGCAAGAGTATATTCAACAGATGTCTCAGCTCTCTAGCTGAAGTAAGCATCTTAATTTCATGCCTTTGCTATGATGAAAAATATAGTGGAATATGCATATTTGAAATATACTGCTCAAATAGCAATTTAACAAGTTGCTAACACATATTTTCTAGTATAGTAATGATTACAGGATTCTCTTAAAGAGAATGCCATTGTAACTGCTTGTGTTTTTGTGAATGTCTTTTTGAAAGTAGAAGGGGTGTAATGCAATGCAAAGACATTTTCTTCTCAACTGTATAAATTGATGTCAGAATCATATAGGAAATTAAAAGGAATTAACACTGATTTTAAAAGTGTCATTTGGAGATTTCTTGTTGTTGGGGGATGTTTTCAGAATTTCCTGATTCTGGACCTACTGCAGGGTGGTCAAGGCACAATATCTATACAGCAACATACTAGGCTAGAGGAGAAGACAGGACATAATCTATAGGAGACCATATCTACATTTTTTTAAATTGCCTTAATTCCATTCACTTCTTTGGTGCTGTACCCAGTGCCCTTTAAAGTTCTGCCAAATCTCCCTTGGTTTTTTTTTCTGTATTAACTGCTGTGTTGGAGTTACCCTATGGATAATCGGCTATCTCTCAAATTGCTGTATATATTTAATCAAAAGAGGTATAAACCTTATCCTTGAGAGTCTCAATCTGAGAACTGCTGGTTACTGAAGCTGAATACAAGTTCAGTCTTCAGATCAAACTCTTGTGTGGGACAGATTATTTGCCTGCCTGTCCTTTCATGTAATCCTTATTGCTGTAATATCAAAGCTAAATTGTCTTTCTGAATTTAACAAGCACACTGTAAAAGTAGAGCATCAAGATTTGTTCAAATATTTGTCTTTACTAGCCTTCAGTATCTCAGGACACCGCGAGTCTGGTTTGTTGGTTTTGTTTGGAGGGAGTGTGTGTTTTTGGGTTTTTCTGAAATCAGACCAAAAAGATATCCAATGGTTTGCCAGCTACTTAATAAAAGTTTGGATCTGTGTGTTTTAGGAGTGAAATGAGTAGCTCATAAGGGTTGAGGGTAGATGAAGAACAAGCAGAATGACCACTCAATAGTTACAGCATTCCCCACTGGCTGTTTCTGTGGTAGTTGTCCCTATCACCATTTATAGTATTAGATCTCAGTCTAGTAAGGAGCTGAAGTGTCCTAGTTACACATGCGTTACTAGGCTGAGGGCCTCCACCCTTCAGCTTTGACATCTCAGTAGAGAGCTTCCTACAAGTGCAGATATAGTCACTTTTAGATTTCTTTATGTGATTGCTAAATAGGCACTGATTTTCTATAGGTTGCTTGTTTTCTCTGGAAGAACCAACAGCTAAAAGGAAGCAGCAAATTTCCATCCAACATAGGTCACAATATTTGTCGATATCCTCTCATATTCAAGGATAGCTTGCTTTGCTTTTTAAATCTGTTCTGTTCATGAATATTCTGCTGAGGTAATCATCTCATATGTCCTCCAGCTGAAGATTTAACATATTTCCATTTCTTCAGGAAGTTAAATTATTTGCTGCTTTTATACTAAGACAGAAATATGCTTAAACTATGCATGCATAGATGCATACATAATGTAATATGAAATTATTCACCTGCAAGCATACTTCAAAGACCAACATTTACCAAGAAATACTTGGTTAAGTGCAAAAGACCAATCTACTAGATGAAGAATTCCCTCTCACACTGTACTAGAGAAAGAGCAGACTCAGTGTATATGCCTAGTCTTGGAACTTACTGACATGAAAACAGAAAGAACTTTTGTTTCTAAGTACTGTGTATCCTCTTTCAGAAGCAGTTCCCTTAGCTTGTTGCCTTAGAGAATATCTGGTATCAGTCTGCCAAAAGAATTGGAACTGTATCTGAGCTTGCTTAAGGGGCCCAAGTTGTGACACTGAATTACTTAAATTCTTTTGTCACGTAATCAGTCATTGCTGGGGGCTTTTTGTTTGCTTTGTTATGTTTTAATGATTCGGTGTCTAAAGGATGAAAGTCTGCAGCTGCATTCAGTTTCTGTAATTGCTGAGTGCCTGTGCCTCACCATTATAGTTTTAGAAGATGTTCTAAAATCTTGGCCTTATTAATTTGAGTCTGGACTGTCCTTTTAAATTGTATGAAAAGGTGGGTTTATGAGAAGAGAAACTTATTTCACAAAAATATTTTTTTCCTATTTTTATTTCTTCTGGGGATGTACTCACTTCTCTCTCCTTTTTTTATTCAAAGTACTTCTTTTTAGGTTGTCTAGACTGAGATAAATATTCACAAGAGACTTGAACTATGAATCTGTGACTTATTAGATAAATGTCCGTGAAATACATGTTCATTTCTTGAAATTGATAACTCAGAAGCATTGAACATCATGAGACACGTGCACTTTAAACTTCCCTCTATAAAGGTGTCATCCTTCCTATCCAGACCATTTTGCACAACTTTTGTTGTTGATGAAAAACTCTACATTAAAGCAGGATACTCACAGTTTAAGAGTACAAAATGGTTCTTCATTAGCTAATGAACAAATACATAGGAAGGACTAATGAGCTATGAGACTGTATATATTAATACACTCTTCACACCCAATCTGGTAATCAGAGCTTTGGTATCCAGCAGTTACCAGTTAGGTGAAGAAGGTCCAGCCTCTGTTGCTCCTTGGAAGCTGTTGATTCACTTTCCATGTCAGTTTGTGGGTTGGGTTTTTTTTTTCTCTTAAATCCTTGATATGCTAGCCATCCTTGTCTCAGAAACTATTCCTCTACCTATAATTCTACTTTTCATACCTTGCATGACTTTTTCTGTCATACTTTCTCTCTTGTCAACAGTAGTTTTCTTAATTAAACTGAGCTATGCTGTAGTGATGCCAAACAGTTGGAACCCTGGGATAAGAGTTACAGAGGAAAATGTGTTTTGAAATCTTCAACAATGATAAAGAAATGCTCTTAATTCAAATTTTATTACAGAAAGTATCATTTTCTAGGATGTATAAAGGAGAACGTTCAATACCATATAAAGGTTGTGCAATAATGGCCTCACTCCGTAATTTCAGAATTTGAACTTCACCAGACCATTGCTGGTTTTAGGAGGCTGAAGAAACCCCTGTTATTCTGGAAAATGTTTTAAAAAACCTTTATATACAGAATATCCCATAAGTGTGGCTTTTTTAATGAAAAGTTATCCAAACAGTATTTCACATTCTGTTGTTTGGGTTTTGTGTGATTTATTTCTTAGTTGCTTTTTCTGTTGTTGTTTTCTTAGGGTTTTGTTGGGGTTTTTTTGGGAGGGGGGTGTCCATTAGCATGCAGATATTTCCACTTTTCTGTTTTTAGCTGTGGTACAAAGCAATACCTAAATTACAGCAGTACAATAGGCTTTCTCATTTCTCATCATGATAATGCACTAAGAAAAAATACAAAACTCACATCAGGATATGTTTAGTCACAAATAATTCTGAAGATAATTCTTTAAAGTAGAAGAGACTGTGTTGAAGTTATATCAAGCTCAAACATTAATAAAATTCAAATTATCCAAAAATGAAGCAATGGTTTTGTTCCATAAGGAAAAGCATGCCCAATGCACAGTCTGAACCTGGTCAATTCCACTGACAATTAAAGGTTGCAAACTTCAGTTAAATAATTTCAATCTCAATTACCCTAAATGTGGTTCTTTAAAATCTATAGCAATATAGAATATTCAATTACATCCAATAGGAGTTTTGAGTTCTAAGTATTAACTGTCAGTTATCAAACAGAAATAACGTAAATTATCTAAATGTAAATTTGTGCTTAGTTTTCCTGGTTTCAGCTAGGATAAAGTTAATTTTCTTTCTAGCAGCTGGTGTAGTGCTGTGTTTGGGAGTTAGGATGTGAGCATCCTACTGAGAATACATGGATGTTTTGGTTGTTGCCAAGTAGCAAGGACCTTTCAGTTCTTCGTATCACCCTGCTAATGAGAAGGTAGGGGGCACCCAGGAAGCTGGGAGGGGACACAGCCAGGGCAGGTGACCTGAACTGGACAAAGAGGATATTCCATGCCAATGACATCATGCTCAGCTCACAGCTCCAGGGTGTGTGGTTTGGGGATGGTCCAGTTTCAGGATGGCTCTGAACTGTACGGTCTGAGTTGAGGGATTCAGTGAGAAACTGCATTGCATATCACCAGTTTTGTATGTTTTGCTATAAAGTCCTGTTAGTGTTATTTCTCTCTCTCTCTGCTGTCCCAGTAAACTGTCCTTTTCCCAACCCGTGAAGTTTTCCTTTGTTTGGTTTTTCTTTTCCTTCCCTTTTCCTGCACCTTACTCCACACACACACCCCCCACACACACTCTCTTAGAAGGACTGCGTGGTTCTCAGCTGACAGCTGGGGCAAAACCATGACATCAGTTTTAAATAATGTTACACAAAAAAAGTTTTGTTTTATTTTTAATCCACACCAAATTTTCATACCAATAATTGCTTATTATGACTGTCAAACTACTGTTTTATTCTTGATAGCTTCTGATTAGATCTTTTATATTTTTTTCTGCTACTTAAACATTAAAATGTATCTACCATAGCTGCCATGATAATAGATTTGAGATATAAATTAAGGGTCTATTGATCATACATATTTCTGTTTGTTTTGGTACTTGGTTAGAATTATAAATAGGAGTTAGAATATTAATTCCAGGTTTTTCTTAATTAATCCAAATAATTGGAAAAACAGCTGTGAATAATGATAGTAAAGAATGATGACAGCAATAACTACATGCAGTTTTTTTAGATTTCTATCACTTGTTCTAATGAATAAAGTATTCAAAGGGGCATTTAAATTAAAATTTCTTTAAATTTTCTTAACTGTGATAACTAATTGGTTCTATCTGTCTTTAATTTAGATCGGTTGGACAATTTCCATTACATGTACATAAAATTATGCCAACAGACCTTGTATACCTTGATTGTTGGGACAAATACTGGATTACTAGATTCCAGAGATTTTTATAATACACTAGTTCTCCTCTATATCTGTTCATTGTTAATTAAGATACTTCACAGTAGTGTGATAAAGCTCATGATCCCAACTACCACAGCAGTACAGTTATCAATTTGGAAAGGTTTGTCTTCACCAGTTCTGCAGAGAAATATACCGAAGTGTGACAGAAGATTCAGGCAGTGAAAATTATTCAAGTACAGTATTTTTTCATGTTTAGCGATCAAATCTGACATTTTCAAAATACCTAGAGGGCCTCTCTTCATTTTAAAGGGAACTTAATTACTTTCTATAATTTAATACATTGTGCAAAATGTATTATAGTAACAGCAATTGGAATATCCAAGTTTTAAATATATCTAACAGAACAAAAACTTATCTCTGCAGGAAGTCATAGGAGATTTCTTGCTTCTTTCCCAGTTTTACAACTGATATATTTTAGTAGACTGCTGAAACCAACACAGTGGCTGTGTCTCTGCTATATAATTGGTCTGTGTCAGAATCCTAAAATGACTGACTGATGCTGTTGCCTTCAGTGAGGACGCCATGGTGTTTGAGACAGTCCTGGTGGGTTGGGGCATTTCTGAGTGGTAAACACCAACACCTCCTGTTCTTCTCTGCTAGCAGTGGAAAAATATTCCAGAATAGCAAGCCCAGATATCTGCCCCAGCCCTATCCTTTCTCTATTTCCACTGTGTCCTGGTCTCTCCTTCTTGAATTGGATCTGTATACTGCTCTCTGAAGGGCTGTGAGTTCAAAAGGGCTACATGGGTTGTCCATATTTTTCCTTGTAAAATTATTTTTCACCCTTTGCAATTCAAAGTGTCACATATTCAAACGGGCCACCTATTCAATCAGTTCAACAAAGTCTCTATACTAGTATCCACAAAATGCCTTACAGTCCAGATTATCTGCTTGTCCACAACAGGAACCCAGTGAGTTCATGCAGAGCCTTCACATTCTCCACACCTCAGTTTTATCCCAGTGCAAATGGACGTGCCACAGGCTCTAAACCACATTCATATCTCTCTCCCCCCCTAAGAGGGTGTTGTAAAGCAGCCAGAATATGCACACAAGTGCACAGACTTAGAAGTGCTGTTGAGCCAAGCAGAACCACAGTGGTTTATTGCAGTTCCCTCAGTTCTCTCTTTCATGTCAGATGTGGTCTCATATTGCTTGCTGTTTCTCAACTGAATATTAAGGCTGCAAGCATAGCATAATTTTTTCTGTATTAACACTTTTTTTTTGTAGAAGGTAAATGGCTTGATTGTATTAAATTAGTGACTCATGAGAGGCGTATTTCATAATTATTTTTCTTGCTGAATACTGTTTTCAAATAATTTTGATAGCTACTGATACATTATTAAATGGTATTAACAAGATTTATATTATGATACTGCATGTTTATTTCATGGTTTTAAATACAGTTATTTTATCAGGACATTTTCTTTAACTCAAGAATAAAAAGACAACTGTGAGATGGAAAACCTGGGAATTTTATTTCTGCCCTTTCTGTTTTGTTTCAGGTCCTTTAAGTGCAGATACAGACCTTTCGAATCACTATTACGGTACAAACAGCAGTTCTGTTGCAGCTGCCATCTTGGTACCATTCTTTGCTCTAATATTATCAGGGTTTGCATTTTACCTCTACAAACACAGGTACTGTAAATATTATTTATTAAAAAATGAATAAGCTTTGAATTATAATTTTGATATTTAAGTGTAGCTAGATAACCCTAGTAGAAAAAGAAAGTTTTCAGGAATAGTTTTACTCTAGAAAGACATACATTTCTAAGTACTCCCATGAAGGGATTCAGGGCAGGATAGATCTTAATGGTGAACAATTCGAAGAATGAATCACTGTGTTAAAGGAGCAAAGATCTATAAACCTTCTTGGTTCGTTAGGCTGAATCAGATTGAAATCTCAGGTCACATGTTTCATTTTAATGCTTTATTAAATTGAATGTATGCTGCTTCTTTCAAAATGCTTATGAGTATTAATTATACAAGCTGAAGAATCCATAAATCCCACAAGGGAACAACCTATAATGAGACCACTTACAGTACATGCTGAATAAGCTAGTGGATACTACTTTTATATGTCATTAGAAAGTACAATAAATCCAAGCATATTGTCCAAAGTTTGGTTTAAAAGCTGATATCTATGTATCTTTTGAACATTTGTTCGTTTTGAGTACTTTGCCTAGTTTGTTTGGGGTTTTTTTTTGCATTCAGCTCTTTGACCTCCTCGTGTTATTTGCAGTTTTCAAAAAGGTGTTTAACAGAAATGCTGGGTTTTTAATACCATGTTCTTAGAACGTTTGTTCTATAACCATGATACCAAGAGTATTTTGTGATTGTAAGTTACATAGACCAACTGAAGTCCACCACAGCCCTGTGATACTTGATTCTCTACCTACCTCAGTATTAAGTGATTTGGGAAATAGAAATTGCAGTGGTGCTTGAACTTATGAACTCCAGATAAAATGATATATGTCCTGAAACGGTATCTAGCCTTTTGTTGAAAAAAACTGCTCAAGAAGAGCTGTGAACTCTGTCTCTGAACGTTATTGTAGGATGCCTTTCTGATACCTAAAGATCTGCATTCTCAGAGAGCTTGTGTTCTGTCACTGGGGGCAACTCAAACAGCAGCATGAAAAGCACAGGCATTCAGATCAGGTGAAGAGGTGGAATGTAAAGGGAACATCGCTGTCACTTTACTCTTAGAGGAGACAAACTCAGAAAAAAATGTTAAAACTGGTGTGACAAAGTGGTACATTTTGTGGGTTTTTTCTATGAACTTTGCTATATCTTACATGAGCTATGGTGATTCTAGGTTTTTATTTCATAGACAAGTATAGGTATTTAAGAGATCAAGCTTAGTCTTCAGATGGGCAGCTGTAATCCCAGAGTTTATGGTACTGCTGGTGCAGAACTGCAGTTCTGCCTATCCTGACCTAATTTAAATGCATTTTAAAATGCATTAGATACTTGAAAAAGTAGATGTTACTCATTCTGTAGTCTCTCAAAAATATCTTGCATTTCTAGATTTTAGAACAATTTCATCCATTAAACCACAGATTTTAGAGGGGTTATCAGTCTCATATTGTCATTAGAAAATTAACGGGTTGATTACTGATGCAAATCAACTCTGGGTCACCTTTATTCTCATCAAAATTAATGAAGTTCCAAAGAAAAAAGAACAGAAGTTGTGACTTCTGAAGGACTTACTTGACATTACCTTAATGACCAGAATAACAACATAAAATTTTCACAATGATGTGAAAGTAGTTATGCCTCTAGAGGCTCTCTATATCAGAGAATTTTGAAGGTCTCGGGATGTTTTTATGGATGTTTCTGCTGTGCTTATGTCAGATTAATATCATCTAACTTAAACCAGGTTTGTTAAACTATTTTTTATGCAGTTTCTGTATAGTTTATCTGACAGAAAGGATTTTTTTCAGGAATGAAGACAGCATCTATCTCTTTCTAAATATAATTAAAATATATTTAATAACTTACACTTAGGAAAGTTCCTAGTTAAGATTTCTAAGCATGTTTTGTTATTTCCAGAATGCAAAAATGCAGAAAAAGCAGAAGGATTTTTTGTAGTTTGTCAGTTTCTGTCACTGACATCTTTCAAGTGATAGTTTTCTCTATCTGCTATCCAAACCAGAATAGTTTTCTAAAATAGAGTGATTTTCAAGAACCCTTTTTCTGAAGTTTTAGCATGAGATTCTTTTCTATTCTTTTTATATTTATTGAACACCAAGCATCTACGTGTTGCCCTCCTTTGTTGACTCTCTTGCCCTATTTCACTTATATATATAAAGCCATACATTGAACCTCCTTTTTATATTTAAGATACTTTCATATGTTAAGAGATTTTAGATTAAAGTAGTAAAATATAATAAAATACAAAATAATTTTATCACTAAATGTTCACAGTTCTGTTTTATTTTTCATTTAACTGATAGTTTAATATGTTCTAACAGAACTTTGCATGAAAATGGGAATATCCTTGGAGTTTCTATATATTCTTCATAGTGGTAAAACTATCCAAAATAGAAGGGTAGTTACTGAAAGATAATTCTTTGTATCCTCTAATATTCAAATGTCAAAATTTATGGGAATATTAGTTAGGATTTGATCCATCTAATTACATATATTTGGACAAATGAAACATCTGTCAAGGTGCTTTACTGCTGGAAGTGTTTATGCCATGCTATGGCAGATCTATCAGAATAACTGAAACTGCTGACTTATGTGAAGGTAACTACTGCAAGCAGTGTGCAACATATCCTGGACACTTTCTATGACAGTGGAAGAGTTGCATGATTGAAGCTATGCTGGCTGACTTTTCACTGACTCGGATTTAGTAGTACCCAGGAGACCTGTTAGAGCACTGTAATGGTGTGACACTAACTTCCTGCTCTGGAATGGTCTCTGGAATGATAAACAGCCAAAAGCAGCAAATTACTGAATAGTTTCCTCCACCTGTGTTTGAAAACATCCAAGTCAATAAAGTCAGTGAGTGTTTATCTAAAACCTGAGATGCTACTGAAAGAATGAATTAGGAGCCATTCGCTCTCATCTTTCTATGTATACCTGGTCATATATTACATTCAAGACTCTAAAACTGACAGTTCATATTTACACAGATTGTCCAGTTGCCTTTCTAGGTATACTGTAAAAATTGTTGTGGATAAAATCTCCAAGAAAATCAATTAGAATATGCTTGCTGGTGGTCAAATTAAACTCACCAAGTAAAGATTTTACTGTATTTTTACATTTAATATCAATACTTTAGAAAGACAAGGATATGTATTTTCAAATTGGTAATTTAATGAAGCTGGAATAAGTGTTACTACTTTGTATAAGGGTTCTTTTATGGTCAGATTAACTCTAAAACTGAAAATGTCATAAGAAAATACCATAATTTTTACTACTGACAGAAAATAGTATAAATGTTATTGGTTCCAACTTTTGTTTATAATTTCATTATATGTTGCTTTACTTTTGGCTGCCAATTTTAGCTCTAACAAGCTGCTATGAAGTTGTCATTCTTTTGACACTTTTATAATGAAAAATGCATGCCCATATTTTGCCTACATTGTCTGTGGGCTTTGTAGTATCAGTTTGCACATTAGGAATTTGTTTTCTTCTTTCTTTTTCTTTGAAAAATAACTTCCAGGCAAGTATCTCTTTTTAAGTCCCTGCAACATCCTTTATAGGTCTCCTTTTATCATGTTTAGATGGATTCATGCAACTTGTGTAGATAGGATAGAAACATTATAGATAGAATTTACAACAAGTATACAATGATTATTTTTAAGGTTTATTAATGATAATTTCCTTTTGGTTTTTTTCCCCAGAACAAGACCAAAAGTACAGTACAATGGGTACGCTGGACATGAAAACAGTAATGGACAGGCTTCATTTGAAAATCCCATGTATGATACAAACTTAAAACCCACAGAGGCAAAGGCTGTGAGGTTTGATACGACTCTGAACACAGTTTGTACAGTGGTATAGCCTTCAGTGCCCAATATGACTGATTCATAGCCATACCTCTGATGGACAAGCAGTAATTCCTTTGGTGCCATATACCAGTTTCCCTTCTTCTCTTGGCTTCGCTGCTGTAATCTTTAACATCTTCTGTCAGCCTACATGCAGCTAAATTTTCTGGTAAAAATGTGTCAGTCTTCTGGGGATCAGAAAAAGAATATTTTTTCATCTTAAAGTTGGATCAAAATGCCTGGCTGCATCTGCTTCAAATCAAGGCACACTTGAAGGAAGACTGCCAAGTCATGCCAATTTGTCATATTTAATGCCTCAGACTTTCATATTTGTATGTGGCTGGATGCCTTTCAATGCATTCTTCTGGGCACTTGGATAAATCCTTTGAGTACTGTGACAAATGATAGCACCACAGATTATCCCCGGGAATATTCTGAAGAAATAAAGCTCTGTTGAAGGAGAAGACAACCTTCCTTGAGGTTGCATACACCTGCAAATGCTTTACCATTGAAATCTTGCTAAAATTAAAGAAACTTACAGTGTATCTCATACATAGGGCAGTTTCCCAATTTCCCTATCAGCTGTTATATTGCAAAATGTTAATGCACAATTTTTTTGCACTAGAGTGTTATGGATGACTAAGATACTGGTAAAAATATACAGGGTTTCTACACACTGTCCATTGTATATAGACATTCACTCACTCTTTGCCTAGCAAAACATTCCACAATAAATTTACTTGGAATATTAAAGTTATGAGCCCCGTGCTTAGCACCAGTTAAAATCCTGTGCGACAGAGGACAATATTTCTTTTGTCAATTTTTGACTAAATTTCTTTGTAAACATGATTACAAGTCACTGGAGACTTTCAGTCATAACAAGAGCCCATTTCTAAGACATTTTCAGTGCCAGTATTGTTTTCGTCTGAAATCAGTCATCAACCATCATTGTCAGTATCATACTATTTAACAGCAGGGGGGTTAGCAGCTATTGCTGCTTGCCATGTACAAATGTGAATAGTAATTTATTTTAGATAGCTCATAAAGCCTGTGAGCCTGTGCTCATAATACAGTCTTCCCTTTTGCATTTTTTTCATTTTTTTTCCTGTAATATGACATCATTTTCTGATGTTACATGAAACTAAACCACATCACAGTAGCATATGTAAACCCAGTGCAAATCGTCTATAACAAGCTGTCATTCAGTTTATACTTTGAACAAAGAAAAATATTCAACTATCTTTGCTTTCTGTTTCTTTTCAGATTTTTTAAACACACTGCTTACTGCTTTTGTACTTACACAGTTTGACAGAGAAAGTTTGACTTTTGTAAATATGAATGGTTGTGTAAATCATTAACATTTTCTTAGAATTAGAGGTTTATTGAATGAAAACAAACCAACAAATGCCATTGGGCAGATTAATTAAATTGAGTTTTGAAGTCAGGAAATTATAGGAAATCAGCAAAATCTGATCTTAGTCATACACATTGAGCTCAGAAACCAGGAAAGTTGCTTTGCTTTTCTTTAAAATTCTGTGCGGGTTTTTTCTAAATGTTGTTGTGTTTTAGTTTCCTGAATTTCAAACTGTCCTAATGTCCAACTGCTATCAAAAACTGTAGAAAAAATGTTTCTGAACTCCATATGTGTGTAGGTCTGGCTGTTATACACAAAACAAAAAGGTAATGTAAACCAAATAACAGTTTTTTTCCATTAATGTTGCAGAACGCAAAGAAAATTTCAAAGGTAACCCTTGGTCAGCTTAACAACTCTACATCTGTTAGATGAAAAATACCAGCAATATAATACAGTATTGTAGGGCCTCCAGCTGTTATATTCTTCATATGAGCAAGAAACTCTGAAGAAAATTTAATAAATAATCCTTTCCAGTCAGTTCCTTGTTAATTTTGTTAGTATTTTTTGGCTTTCTTTTTTTTTGTTTGTTTCTGATATTTTTGTGCAGTAAGTTTCACATCACAGAGCCCTTCACATTTCCTGAGAAAGAACAAAGTCATCAGACCACAGTTGTTGTCCTGATCCTCCCCCATGTAAAGGAAGTCACTCTGCAAATGAAGAGCTTCCATACGAACAGTGGGCCAGGGAGGAATGCTGTTGTGTGATTAAAGTTTTTGACAGGTGTTCAAAATTGGCATTATTCCTTCAGAAATTTTTTCTGTAGCGACAATGGCAGGAAAAAAAAATGGAGTACAGAAAACAAGTGCAAAATTTTAGCTAATTAGATAGTACTGATGTTTTCTACTCCTGCCTTGGCAGTATATTCTTCAGTGACCTCTCCCACTATGACCACCAAGGAATGTGCTGTAGGAAAGGTCCCAGAAAACAGCATAGTTAAATTATGTGACCTTTTGTGTAAGAGAGCCAACATCCCTTGAATCCTTTATCCAGTGATTCATTTTGGGGAGGTTATATAAGGAATGTTTATTGCAAGCGAGTGTTCTTTGATCAGGGACACTTCAAAATTAGGGCACACTGACAAATTATCATAAGATGTTTATTTGGAGTATTGATAAAACAGGAGCTTCAAACTAGAATCTAAAGAAATCTCTCATAATTTTATCAGTTCTATCCGCATCCTTGAAATGCTTCTCCTTTTCTGCTGTTTGAGTCTTCTGTTCAGGTTGGATCTCTTTCTTCTGAAGTTATTTTAAAGAGGGCTGTGTATGCATGCACTTACGTATATGGTGCTTCAACAGAATAAGACTCAAAATGTTGTGCAGTGGCCAGGTAATGGCAGCCAGGAAATCTGCTTTCTGAGATATATGCAGAAGACTTTTCCCCCAGTCTAGACCAGATCATTATGACGGGCTAATAATACATGCTATATATTTTTTTTAAAAAACAGGTTATGTGCTTCAAAGCTGTTAAAAACTGCTGCTTGTATCACACATCTTGCCTTTCTCCAGGCTAGCTGCAATAATTTTTTTTCTTGTGTAAAATATTTTGTAAACAAAGAAAAGCTGTTATTAAAAAAAAAAAAGTGGGGTGGGGTGGGATGGGGTCGGGAAGAACGCTGGCATTATGATCAAGTCAATCTAATTTTCATTCCCAGTATTTCATTCTGCCATTTCACTACATGCTGCTGTGACATGAAGTAGGTGCAAAAGAACTTTTTGTACAGAGATATATTTTTTATGAAGAATTTGTAAAATTATTAAATATGCTGTACTTTTTTGATTAATGTAGGTAAATTGTTAAAAATAAATGTTTTTACAATACAAAAAAAAAAATTGTAATTTTCCCAATAATGTAAAATTCACCATCTTTAGCTGATTTTCAGTTCCGGTCCTATTAAACATGTATTAATATTAAAGTGGCCTGGTAAAAATAAAGAGTATTCTCTTTGGAAAAAAAAAAAAAAAAACCACAACTATAAAAGATTGTAATATAGCCTGTGCAATGCCACCTACCTTGAAATCAAAATCAGAGTTCCAATTAAATATTTAATTTTAGATTTTCAGCTTTTGTGTGACCTATTCTTATGAACTTCTTTCCTTCTGTTTACTTTTGTGCTACTAATCTCTGATATTGATTTTTTATCACATTAGATTGTTCAGTAGAATCCTAATCTTGTCATTTTAAGTTCCCAAGCATTATGTAATTTAGCAGGTGCTGATGAGATGGGATCTTCCTCCTGTTACTTTACACTTCCCATTCAGATTTTAAAATGGGACTTAACTTCCCAGACCATTTGGTTGTTTTGCTAAAAATAACCTGTTTATTATTCCATAAGCCTGCATCTTATCTGTGGAAGTGATGGATCACATGGAGCCACAGGTATTTCCAATTCTAACATCTGAGATTTGGGTTTGCAGTCACTTAGATGTATATACATAATGATATGCTTACATACATAATGATAGCCACATACATTAGTGGTTTTGGGATCAAGACTGGGAATTATAAACTTTTTTTTAAGATATTTTACTCTCTTTTCATGTAAAAAGTTTATATATTTGATTTACTTGTTGCAACTTAAGAAAGACTGAGTTGTTCCTTTGGGACTCAGTGATATTATATGTCTGGGGTTCAGGTATATGTCTGCTTCCTTTCTCATCTTCACAATTGTCCTTCTGGTAATACAACATCTTACAGTCAGTTGTTAAAATTTCTCGTCTCTCAGAATGATCTGACTTTCCTTCTGACACTAAGCTATATAGAGTCAACAGCGAAGCAGTATTACAGTTTCAAAACCTTGTCAATGACAGTGCTCTAACAGAAAATGTCTTCCTCCAAAGAGTGCAGGATTATGGTCTGGACCTCACCATGGTAGATCAAAAAAAAAAAACAAACCACAATGACATATGCCTAGTGATTAGCTATCAGGACTTGATTATTCTTTAAGGAAGTAGAAGATCGTACTAAACAGGTTTTTTTTTTTTTTTTAATGTAAAATTATAATTGCTTTAAATTAAAGATGTATGTAGTAAACATGAGTATGTTTGGAGCCTAATCCACAGGAGCATTTGGGCTCAGTTTTGCGATGTTTAAGGTGTGTTTATTGCTTGTTAGGGGCGTCAGCATCAAATTGTGTGCCTGCCGTCCATGAAGAAATGATGAGAGGTAAGAATGTGCATGTAAGATCCACAGAGGCCAGCAAGATGAGTGAAGACAACTGTGATAATCAGTAATAAATATCCAGGCAAGAAGAATACTTAAGTGTCTCACTTTTGGTCAGAAGAAAAGAAACCTTTCCACTAGGATTCATAACAGAAATCACTATGCAGTTTAATTTTATATATATATTATATATATAGTAGGTCTTTTGGTTGGTTGTTTTGGTTGTGGGGGTTTGGTTTGTTTTTTTTTTCTTTTTTTCCCAGGAAGCTCCAAAACACAGTGGTGATTGCTCCTTTTCACTCTTACTATAAGTACTGTACTGGTTACTGGTCAAATTTGATGTGGAAGATCAGTGTTGAAATGGCTTCTTTAACCTAAGGAGAAACACGGAGTTGTTAATCATAAAGAAGATTGCCATAAGCACTCAGCTGCTGAAAGCAGGTGCTGGAAAACTGTGATTATCTCTTTCTCATTGCAGTGGAGTATTTCAACCAATTGAAAATATCCAAGAATTCCTTTTGGTTCATGCCCTACAAATAAAATACGTAGGGAGCATTCCTAGTTTGAGAATCCTTTTAAGCATGGTGTAGGTAATGTACCACAAAGGAGAAAAGTATGTGCCTGGTGGTCTTGACAGGCAGAAACACTAGCACTTGGATTGGGTTGAAGATGAAACAACATCCAGAGGAGGGTTTTGAGGATATACGTTTTGAACTCAGGAAATTAATGTCAAAGAGAAACTAAAGACCTTTTTGTATCTTGGTATGCCAAAAGTATTTTACACGTATTGTGAAAGAACACAAATAATATTTGCTCAAAGGAAAAGATTAGAAAGAAATGCAAGCCAACAAACAAAACCCATATGAATCAAATCTCTTTAAGAATAATTTAATATTTTCTAGTCTGTAAAACCCCATAAGGACCCCTTAAATCAACAGTTCAGACACCAGGCTGTCTTAGGAATTAAATGATATTGTAAAAACCATTAGAAGTACATTCTAGTAATTAAAAATTGGAAACATATAAATATCTTCTGAAAAGATAGACATAGATAATAAAAATAAGATTGTAGAAAGATATTGGCTAAAGGAAACTAAACATGTCAGGAAAAAGAAGATCCATAACTACTGTTTCTTGGAATGATTAGGGATATTTTAAAAATGTGAGGAATTAAAGAAATTTGAATATAGAAATAATTAAGTGCACTGAATGGAAATACAGTAAGCAAACAAGAATAATGTAAGTAATTTATACTCACTGGAATTTTTGACCTTGGATTTTTTAATTGTAAACAGGTAATGTTAGTTATTTCAATTACAGATTACATAGTACTAGAATAATTGTTTGTAAATAGGAAGGATTTAAGCAATAGGTGATAGACATAAGCATTGCAAAAAAGTCAGAAACAACACGGAACTTTTACCAGGTAGTTCTGAAGAAATATTTTAGTAGCTATTAACCATGAAAAAAGTAAAATCTGTCTTGGAAAAAAAAGGAAATGCCAGAAACCTAGAGAAGTGCTAGCATTATTCTTAAAAAAAAAAAAAAAAATAATCCTCACATTAAAATTTTGAGGAAAAAAGGGAAATTGCTGAGATCCTTTTCATAGAAAATAAAATGACACTATACAGTTAAAATTTTGTCCACAGATTTTAGAAAGAATGGTTCTTGTCACCCAAATCCATTTATTTCTTGAATGCCTGATTGATAGCATAACTACTTATGTAGTAAATTAAAGAAGAGACAACTGATTTAGTAGCACACAATAATTAAATAGAAATAGAGAACATCAGTAATTACACAAAAAGTTGATTAAGAAATAGTTCTCAACCAGAAAATAGGGAATTATCTCTGAAAAAGACAATGCTGGCAAGACATCCATTGGTCTGCCTCTAGGCCTGGTACTGCTCCGTAGTTATGTGTAAATAAGGGTAACACTTGCTGAAAATATGTAGATAGTACAAGTTATTGCAGGATGATAAATGATAATGAATAACTAATATAGAACAATCTGGTCTGCTTGGTAAGTTAAGTCTGTTTAAACAAATTGGTTTTAATGTTATCTCAAGAACAGTTGAAAATTAGGATATACAGGCCATCTTTATAAAAGATATATATGATCCTAAAAAGTAGTATCTCTGAAACAGATTTGCAAGCCTGTTAACTGTGATGCTGTGGCAAAATATGAGGTGCTGAAACACTGGATATAAATCAGGAGTACAGAACAGGAACACAGAAGTTATTTTTAGTCTAACTGCATATGAAGCTGTATTAGATTCTGCATGTATTTCTGCTGTTCATTTCAGAAATAGGATGTCAAGAAAAATTTGAGAGGGTGTACAACAAAATCTATATGTGATTTAAGGTATTGAAGAAATACTTTCAGCAGGAAATTTAAATCAGTTTAATCAAAAAAGCGTGTAGACAGTGGAACCTGAGTACAGTGTACTACGCTATGTTCATGGGATTACTAAGCTGCCCTTTCATTTAATGGCAAAAGGTGTCACAGAAACCTTAGTATACTTGAAATTGTAACGAGACGAATAAAAAGAGAAAATTAGGCATGCACATTTATGAGTGGAGAAAATAAAACTGTGAATTTATTTACCAGAACCAATTATGTGTTTGCTATTTCCTCATTCCTTCAACTAAAGCCTGGATGATTTCATCTAAGATAGGCATTAGTTCAACAATACAGATCTAGTGATTCTTTCATGTTTCAGCTTCCTGAATAAAAATAAATAAATAAATAAATAACAAAAGCAAAAATAGCTCAACCTGGGATATATAAAACATAAGGTATTTGGCTTCTAGAAGCCTCATTACAGTAATCTAAATAATGCATCTGGCACTTTGTTCTATTGTGTTATGTTAATACCAGCAAATTAAACACTCTGGCATTGAGGGCAGCTATCACAGATCATTCCATAGCTACAGTACCATTGTTTTCTAGGTTCCAAAACAATGTGACCATATTTACACTAACAACTGGAAAGGATCACTGGATTGTACCTGTGAAATATTTAGGAGACTGCTGACCTAGTCTTTATACTGGAGACCATTCTTACTGTTGTACAGCATAAATGAACAAACTATAGTGCTCAGAAACATATTCTGCACTTTTGTATTTTCTAGTATAAATACAATTTTTTAGACTTGAGTGGCTCTAAATACTGAATTGTTTGTTAAGGTTGCTCATGGAAAGAACCTGTAGTTTAATTCTATTACAAAGCGTAATAACCTCCTTATTCACAAACTGTAATTAAAATAGAATAGTTGCTGCACATTTGATGAGGAACTCTTTCCTTTCCATGTGTAATAAGTGTGGGCAGAATGTGTCCAACAGATGGAAGGTTTTGAAATACTTAGCAGAAGATCATGCACTTATTTTAGAAAGCTAACCAAGTTTAAGTATAAGCTAAATGAGAGGCTGCTCATTCTCATATAGCTCTAGGTAAGTCCAAAAGCCAAACTTGGCCAGCTGAGGCACTCTAAGGGAGTGTTGAAAGGAGATGTAAATAAGTCTGTGTCTCGATATATGTGGTATCTCAGCAGAGGCTGTTGAGGCAGTGGGGAGATAGACTTAGCACAGTTCTGTTTAAGTGCTTTAGGAGCACTTTCACTCTCTACATCTTGACTATCCCTATAATCCACCTAAGTAAGTTAAACAGCTCAAAAACCTAGCCTGAAGGGAAAGCAGTATAATATAACTTGCATCTTGTATCCACACAGTTAAATTTTGCACCTTCTCAAAAAAGCTAGACATAACTAATAGTTTGTTGGGAAGGGTCCCTGTCATTGTCCTTTAGGGTTAATCTAGATTCAGTTTAGCTGACTGATGAGGAAGAATGTGTGCTCCATCTAACATTCTGGAAGAAGCTCGGTGTTGATTTAAATTATTAGGTAGGGAAAATAGGTTCAGGGAAGGAAGCAAGGAAATGTGTATCAGAATAGGTCTGCATGGAGGAAGAGTCTTTTATTTATCTCAGGGTTTCCATGGGTCACAGCAGTTTTACTGGGACTCTAGTTAACGGACTTCAGGGTGTACCCTGTGTTGCTAGACTTCCACAGCAACAATCTATTTATGAGCACACCAATGTGGGTAATTCACAGGCAGCAGACCTGGCTGAACTATCCATATGCACTAGCATAGCAGTAGTATGGCAATCTGAGGGAGAGCTCCCTCCACTTACCTGAAGGGTATTCACCTTTTTCCCAGGAGCACTTGAGGTAACCTAAGATGCTGTGTCCCTGCTTATACAAAGTAGCTTACAATAACAAACATAGTAATAATTACATTAAGAGGGATTAGTATGTTTTGTCTAATTTATGCTTCTTTCACAGAGACATCTTAAGAGGACATCTTGGTCAGAAGAAGGGACTGACCTGAGGAGCTATGCAGAGGCAGGTTGGGTTGTCAGTCACTGATCATAAAGTTGAAAGGGCTTATAAAGTGATAGAGGATGAGGTCTTGTTTATACCCCTCTGGAAGTTGAACAATACTCAAGAGAGGTGGCAAGGGGTCAGTTGTCAGTCCTGATAGTCTTTATTGATAAAGTCACACGGAAGCCAAGGTGGAGGAGTGAATCAAGAAGTATGAGGACAAAAATATTCTTCAGGAACCTTTTGGTTTGGAAGGGCTGGGTGAAGAAACTCCAGGAGCTCCTGAATCCCTCTGAAAGATAGCATGGAAACCCTTGAACTGACAGGTTTATGTTGCTCATCTTGGCATAGGTGAGAAAATGAAATGGACAAATAGAAGTTAATTTCCCTTTCTCCCCACAACATGGTACTTTTTTGGTGCATGATACTTGGCTTTAGTTTGTTTTCTGAGTATTAGACACCCCCTTCACCACCTTCCTTTCTTTTCTTTTCTTGCTTGCTTGCTTGCTTTCTCGCTTGCTTTCTTTGCTTTTTCTTACTTTTTTTGGGTATTCTTTTCTTTATTCTTTCTTTTCCTTTCTCCTTGCTCCTTTTTCCTTTCTTTGTTCTTCCTTTTTTCTCCTTTTTCCTTTTTGCTTTTTTTTCTCTCTTCCCTGTAACTCACACCCCAGCTTGCTATTATACCTTTAAGCTTTGTCTTTCTTATTTCAAGTTTCTTTGAAGTCTAAAGGATGATGAGAAAATGACAGTCTTTCATTTCCCAAGTAGCTCAGAACTGTGTCTTCTCAGTCAGATTTGCTTAAGGTTCATCGTCTCTATTGTATTTTTTTATATCAATAAGGTGCTCAAGTGGCATTCATTTATTAACTTTCACTCAAAGAAAGCATTTATGTGCATGCACTCATTATCTCTTGCTCTCTCTCCCTCATACAATAACAAACACACACACATGCACACACTTCTACTTTGCATTTTGCTTAGAGAAAAAATCCAAACATTGTTCCTTTTCCTGTGAACTCCTGTAGGAGCTGGGAAAAATATATGCTGTTGATAAGGAATTAAAGACATTTTTTCACAGTTATAAAAAAATATCCATTACAAAGCAGATACAACAATTTACTTCTCTGAGTAATATGTTTTGGTTTTAATAAATTCCATTTAAAACTACTTCTTTTACTTGTCCTAAAAAATTCTTAATCCTATGTTATCTTTTAAGGAAGTCAATCAAGCAGTCTATAATAAATAGCTTATTGTCCCTTTTCGTCCTTCTGGAATCACATTTCTGAATATCTTAATTGTCACTGTTTTAGGTTTATTCACAGAATCACAGAATTCCTAATGGTAAGAATGGGATGAGAAACTGTATGCAAAAGTATAGGCAGTGAAAATCTGCTTCCCCATAGTCTTTCTGCTTACTTTTCATGGTTGGGATTTTTTTACAGTGAATCATTTATTTTCAGGAAATTTCTATCATACTGCTGTTCCTCATACTTCAACTGTTGACAAAAGGCTTTTATGGAAGACTTAAGAAATTAGCATAATTTGATAAAGTTTCAAACTTTTCTTGAAGAAGTTATAATTTCTTTTAGAATTAAGTTCTACTTTCAAGTGAAACCAATGAAAATATGTCCATGTCCATACAGGATGTGTGGAGGATAATATCTCCAACCCTGCTGATGTATATATGTTAGATCTACAGACTGACAGTCTCATGCAGGTTGGAGGAGACCCCACATGCCATCCAATTCATCTTCAGCTTAAAGCAAATACAAAATGCCCAGGGCAACATCCAGTTGGGTTTTGAATATCTGCAAAAATGGCAATTTCGCAGCATCTCTGGGAAATTAGTTCCAGTGTCATGCTGCTCCTTACACTGGGTCAGAATTTCCTATATTCCAACATTTTTCTGTTGTCCTCATCCAATCATTGTGAGAAGGGTCTGGTTCTGTCTTCTCTACACACTTCCATTAGCTGATTGTAGCTCCCTTTAGACTTCTTTTAAGGGTCTTATTTTCCCATAACCTGCCCCCATATGTGATATGTTCCGGTTACTAAAATTACAAAAAGGCTTCCCCTCTGCTCATAAATAAAACAGTACCAAAAAGCACTCTCTGGTCTCCTGAGGACAAGTTATTGTAGCAGGGAGTGTACCTGTACAACTGGAAATCAGATAAGAAAATTTGATTGTAGGTCTAAGAGGGGAAAAGATGGATATATAGCAATGTCTTAAGAATTCATTTTTAAAATATTAAGCAAATTTAGTGCTAACACAAGCCTTCTTGTAAACTAGATTTATTCAGAACTAATAAGACTTAAAAAAAAAAAACCCGAACTATTCCTCATTCAAAACCATTTGAAGTCTTTGGATATAATGCCTTTTTTTTTTTTTTCCAGGTGCATTTTGCAGTACTCCGTTGAATCCATTTCTTCATTTCTCACAGATCTCTTGCAAGTACCATTTTTATTTTCACAAGGAAAGATGATTTTAAAGGTCATGTTAAACTGAACCATTAGTCAACACAAACCCAGATATGTCTAATACTTAGAACACACTTAGCACACATGCTGCATTTGCTTTTGGGTTTTTCACAACTACGTACTAACAAATTGGTATCGCACAGAACAGTATTTTCATTAAATTCTGCAGCTGGTGAAGGAGATGAGCTACTGTATGTACTGTACAATATTTTTAACATATACTAATCACCACAGACACTATAGAACACTCTTTCAATTGTAGAAATCCTTAGAGCACAGCTCTCTTTATGGTCTCTTTATTTTTAATTATTTTTACTCACACTCCATAAGTTTCAATTTCTGGTTCTTTCAGTTCCTCATGTGCTCTCTGCTTTGTTATATAGACTCTATATAAAGTTACTAAATTTGGTAGCAGAAATATGTCACCTTCAGATTTATTCTATCTTTCAGTAATAATGAATAAATCTTCACTCTATTTTGGGGAAGTTTTAAAAGAAAGAGATTACTGTAAAATGCTTAATATATGCTTACACCTTTCTGGTTTTTAATTAAGTTGAAGTGGCTAAGCAATATATATCTTACACTTTTAAGACTACTAGGTTTTGTAAGAATACAGTTTTTGTCCTCACAAGACAGTTTACTTTGCATTAAGCTTTTCATCAAACAGATTATTTGCTGTTACCAGCAACAAGCATTGCACCTAGCTGACATCCTAAACCAAGCCTGGCATCTCTGACAATTCACAAAAAAGCCTTAATGACTATTACAGTGTCAGCTTCCCAACCACTTCAAGCAAATCATTCTGAGGACTTTTTGACTATATTTATCTAAAGTTAATCCTTCCTATTTTTCTGTGTAATACACATTCCTTTCATTTTATGTTGCATTTTGAGATATGCCTTGCAATGTAGAAATATCAGGCAACTTGATTTACTGCTGACAGGTCTTCTGTGCGGTTTATGACTGAAGTGAGATTTTTTTTTCCCCCTACCCTGTTCATAAGATTTATATGCCAATGTCATGAGAATGACCCACAAACTGTTTTTCATCTTCAAAAAACTTACTGGTCTGTCTACAGAAGTAGTATTTAGGAAATGGAAAAATGCCATTTTGAAAATATGGTAGAAAACTGTCAGGAGAGATAAAAGTAGATTTAGACAGAATTCATCAGGAACAGATTTTTAAATTACTATGCTTAACTAGCAATGTTTTCCTATATGTGTTAGTCACACCTACTTTTTGTGTCCTCACAACCTAACTGTAGTCTGGTTCTGAGACTTGGCCTACTAAGTCTAAGAGGCTAGAACTTATTTTTTTAAGCAAAGTAAATACTTTTTTCTTATACAGATAATGTCAAGGCCCTAACTGTATTTGGATGTAATTGTTAAAAATTACTACATAGGCAAAATAATAGAGCTGTTGTTTCCCATATATTTTGTCAAAATATGCACCATTGTAGATTTCAGGTGGCATTACCTGGCCCTCACTATCGTTAATCAACAGCTAAAATCTATTGTACTTGCCTAAGCACATACTAAATGCACAGCATCCTCAATCAAATATTCTCACCTGTTTTGTGCAAAATATGTGTTTTCCTAAAATAGATGGCAAAGAAGAACCAAGCCTCAGGTTTGTAAATAGGAAAAGTTATTTGCACTATAGTTTCTTTTTTTAGGGCTGGATCTTCAGTTGAAAGGACTTTTCTGCCCAGTGTCTTTAACAGCTTCATCTCCATCACACTTCTTCCTTTATTTTATATATAGCTGATACTTGAGCAAATATCCACATATATCTAAATGAAAGAATTCATATGGAATATTTATAAACTATCAAATGTAATGATTCATGAACTTATGAACATAACATGGTGATGATTTCCTCTTTTTCCTATTTCATATTCATTTCCATGAATCTTGCATGCCACATGGTTATAGAAGCAGAAGTAAACCCTATTACAAGTTACATTTGTGTTTCATTTCATTTCATCATTGAGTGTTGGTCTGGGAAGCTTATATAACTTCTATATCTTATTCTAGTTGTGGTATAATGAGGGACAGAAATTTATGTGAAACCACATCAGTAGTTACTTTGTGTACAATTATCTCAGAAACCTGCAGTAGCTGTGTGTATGATTTCAGTTTTTCAAACAAAATTTTAATTCCAAGCAAAATGTAGGAACGTTATTGCCATCTGCAACAGAGGAGAAAACGTCACTGTCATATCCTTAAAAAGGCTTACTTCTTTGACTTATTTTGGCGTTGTTTTTTAGATAACATTGCTCAAATATTGTTTTGTATTTCTGTGAGGGTGTGTGTGCAAGATTTGAAAAGTTTTTGAAGCAATAGTGTTAGAGAAAGCGTTAATGGTGCATGTCTTTGTGAACATTTGAAAGTGCTGACACATTGCTTTCATTACTGAAAGTATAATTTAAGACCTAATGGAAATATGAAACTTTTTGTTGCTGTATCTGTCAATATGTCAGCTTCAGAAGCAGCTATGCCTTAGTTTCTTTGTTCTGCAGGAGTACAGTTTGAACTTGTGGTTACAGGTGGGTGAATGCTACCTCTAAATATCATCATTCTGACTCACCCATAGTATTTAAGCTCATAACTTTGACATACAAGCAGTCTTAAACGCTTGGACTTAAATGCTTTGTAACCTCATAGCTTTAAGTGTGCTGTCCAGTTAATGTAAACATAGCTTTTCTGCCTTTGAATCCTGCAGAAATGGAATTTTCATTTGTTGCATTTCTCATAACCAACAAAACCCAATCCAAATAATATAATTTTGATGTGATCTAAATATTTTAAGCAAATTCTGTCTCATCACTAAGAGTCATTATGTAAATTGAGCTGTTCTTTACAAAGTAGGGAAATTTAAGTCAGGTGTTACTGTGCTCTCTCTTCTTTATCTTGCTTTTTTTTCTTAAAAATTGCCGCGCATATTCAACTGAGAATTTGAAATTATGCAGGTGACATAACATCATAAATATTTACAATTAATTGCTTCAAAGTGAGTTTCTAAAAAGGATACAAAAGCATTGTAAAGAATCCACTGAATACAGCTGTATCACAAAACCATTATTAATTTAGAAATAATCATAGAAATTAATTTCTTAGAAAATTTTCACATGTGTGATTTTAGTTTTTCTAGCATGAGCTGTCTGAAACGGGTGAGAGAACCATTGATACTATCTATTTTTAGGCATTGTTTAGCTGCAATTCAATTACCCTAAATTTAGGGCAGACAAGCTCTCCTTGGAGAAAGTTGAGACATTTGGAGCGTAAGGCACTGCAGCATCTCAGTTGGGGAACTCTGGAAAACTTTCTGCTCTCTGGCATCACTAGAGGGACATGCTCCGATGACATGATGACTGCAAAATCCCAGTGTCCATTAGGGGATACTCCAGTGCCAGGCTATGTTAGAAATAGCATCACCAGAAGTTTGAAGAAGGTAATCCTTTACCTTTACTCAACACTTCTGAAAAACTTCTGTAGCAATGGACCAGTTCTGGATTACACACTACAAGAGAGACGTGGACTTACTGGAGAGAGACCAGCTAATGGCCACAAAAATAACGAAAAGACTGCAGCATCTCTTATAGAAATACATGCTGAAAGTTCTGGGAATGCTTAGCCTGGAGGAAAGAAGGCTAAAGAGGTTCTTATCGATGCGTGTAAATATCTGATGAGAAGGAATAAAGACAACAGAGACATAGTCTTCTCAGTGCTACACAGTGATTCAGGACAACGGGTAATGGGCAGAAATTTGTGTTTGAACATTGTAAGAAGTTGTCCAAGGAGTCTGTGGATTCTCAGTCCTTGAAGACATTAAAAACCTGACTGGACACTGTCCTGGGCAGCTGGCTATGGTTGTCTCAGCTTTGAGCAGTGGTTTGGACCAGATGACCTCCAGAGGTACTTTCCAACTGCAATAATTCCGTGAGTCTAAGATTTTGTGATATGTTGTCCTGGTTTCAGCTATGATGGAGTTAAACTTTTTTTTTAGCAGTGGATGGAATGCCATGTTTGGGTGTTAGCATGAGAATAGTGCTGATAGCACCCTGATGTTTTCCGATTTGTTGCCAGGCAATCAAGGACCTTTCTCAGCTCTGCATACTTCCTTACTAGTGAGAAAGGAGGGGACGCAGCCAGGACAGGTGATCCAAATTGGCCAAAGAGGATATTCCATACCAGTTACGTCATGTTCGGTATAAGGGGGGACTGGGGGGAAGAGGGGGAGACAACGCCAGGACGTGCAGTTTCTGGGGCGGTCGGGTTGTCCGGGACGGGCTCTAAGCTGTGCGGCCTGAGTTGTGTGGTTTGGTGAGAAATTGCATTGTGTATCACCAGTTTCATCTATTTTGTGCTTTAAACTTCTGTTATTGTTATATCTAGTTTTCTGTTATTGTTTAGTAAACTATCCTTATCCCAACCTGCGTGGTTCTGGTTTCTAGGTTGTGGTTTCTTTTCCTCCTTTCTTCCTTCCCTTTTCCCCTTCCCCCAACTTTCCCTCCCCCTTCCTTTTAAAAGTACAAGCGACTGTGTGGGGTGCGGCCCTTGGCTGGGGCAAAACCACGACAGTTATTTTGGCGCCCAACGTGGGGCACGAACGGTTGGGATAACGGTAGATCTGACCCTAACTATCGCAATTAAGATAAGCACTGTTGTTTAAGCAATCTCTGGTCACGATGTTGTGGTATTTATTTACAAGGCTGTGGCAGCAAAACCACCGCATGCTGTATACAATCCTGGCAGGATTCTTTACTCTCTCAGGTCTGTGGCTGCCGTATTTGTTCCCATACTTCATTATAGTGTATTTTATGATATCGGTCTATGATACAATAATATCGATGATCATGAGCTTAAGCTGGTACCTGTATGAGGTTTTGCTGTCCTGTCCATTCTTTGGACAGGGAGGGGTTAATAACAGCAGCCGGTATGGTGGGGGCACTGCTTTCTTTTCCTTTGGGCTAAATACAACAGCTCTTAGGGCAGTTTTTGAAAATCTTCAATATCTCTGGGATATTCAAACTAGCATTTTGCTATTGGTAGGTTTGGTGCAGATGGTTCAGTTTTTGTTATATATCAAGCATAGGTTTATGAATACCACTGAAGAGCTTTCTCCGAGACAGAATAATCACGAGTGGCAGGGCATGTGGCAAAGTATGGGCGAGTACCTAGGTACTTTCTCACGCCCGATGGTTTGGAATTTTCACTCCTGAACAGCTACAAGACCCCGATCAAGTGACTGCATACCTAAGGAAAAATTGCTGTAGGTTTCCCAGAGATGGACACCTTACTGCACTGTGCTGGGCTCTGGCCACTATTTATCAAACACTGCTTGATAGCAGGCAGCACTGTCAGCACTGTCAGCACTGTCAGGGAGAAGGGAAAGGAAACAGACTGGCAGATACTATAGCTGCTGCAACCACTGGGGCTGACACTGCAGCTACTGCAACCCCTGTGACCGACACTGCAGCTACTGTAATCTCTACAGCAGACACTGCAGATGATCTGAAAAACCAATCCACACCAGTGTCTGTTGCTCCCGTACAAAAGAGGAAAGGCACAAAGAAATCAGTTCGTATAGTGACGGATAAGGATGATGATCAACCGGGATCATCTCGAGGATATCAGGATGAGGCAGAACCAGAGATTGTTACCCGACCCCTGACTCTGAGTGAGCTGCGTGAGGTTCGAAAAGATTTCACTCGCCACCCAAGTGAGCACATTATCACTTGGTTGCTCCGATGTTGGGATCACGGGGCCAGTAGTTTGGAATTAGAAGGCAGAGAGGCCAAGCAGTTGGGATCCCTAGCTAGAGAAGGAGGAATTGACAAAGCAATTGGGAGGAGGCCGGAAATCCTCAGCCTCTGGAGGCGACTACTGTCAAGTGTGAAGGAAAGATATCCCATAAAGGAATATATTACATGCCAGACACCTAAGTGTAACAGCATAGAGACATCTGTCCAGCACCTGAGAGAATTAGCTGTACGGGAGATAATTTATTATGATCTGGACAATTCACGGCTTCCCGCTGATCCCGATGAAGTCCTATGCACTCCAGATATGTGGCGTAAGGTTGTACGAAGTGCACCAGCAGGGTATACCAATTCACTGGCAGCAATTGACTGGAATGATACGAATCCGCCAACCGTAAATGAGGTGGCCTGCCGACTCCGGAAATACCAAGACAATGTTTCCCTCTCCGTCATTGCAGCAGTAGAGAAACTGGTTCAACGACTTGACAACAATGTGTCCAACTCCCAACCCGTATGGAGCAATGTTGCAGCTACTGGGAGAAAGCGTCCATCCTTCCAAGAGGGAGAATACACACCACGACGTACATTGTGGTTTTACCTGCTTGATCATGGAGAGGACATGAGGAAATGGGATATGCAGCCCACCTCAGCCCTTCGAGCACGAGTAAATGAGCTGCGGGGTAAAATATTCGCACAACGAGATTCTGCCAGGAAGAAGGCTGCACCAGTTTCTACTGGGCAGTTCCCTAGACCAACTGGAAGGCCTACCTATATGTCTGATGTGCCTGATCCTTTTGAAGGGACCTCTAAGTCCTTTATGCAACCAGTGGAAAACAAATATGATCAGCAGCAATAGAGGGGCCCTGCCTCCAGCCAGGTGGAGGAGAGGGACAATCGGGTTTATTGGACTGTGTGGATCCGATGGCCTGGCACATCAGACCCACAAGAGTACAAAGCTCTGGTGGATACTGGTGCCCAGTGTACTCTAATGCCATCGAATCATGAAGGGGTAGAACCTGTTTGTATTTCTGGAGTGACAGGGGGATCCCAACAACTAACTGTGCTAGAGGCTGAGGTGAGCCTAACTGGGAAGGACTGGGAAAAACACCCCATTGTGACTGGTCCAGAAGCTCCGTGCATTTTAGGTATAGATTATCTACGTAGAGGGTATTTTAAAGACCCAAAAGGGTACCGATGGGCTTTTGGAATAGCTGCTTTGGAAACAGAAGAAATTGAACAGTTGTGTGCCTTGCCTGGACTCTCGGAGGATTCTGCTGTTGTGGGGTTGTTGAAGGGTGAAGAACAGCAAGTGCCAGTTGCTACGATGACGGTGCACAGACGACAATACCGTACTAACCGAGATTCCCTGATTCCCATCCATAAGCTGATTCGTCAACTGGAGGATCAGGGAGTGATCAGCCGAACCCACTCACCCTTTAATAGTCCCATATGGCCAGTGAGGAAGTCCAATGGAGAGTGGAGGCTGACAGTAGATTATCGTGGCCTAAATGAAGTCACTCCAGGTATGAGTGCTGCTGTGCCAGACATGTTAGAGCTCCAGTATGAATTGGAATCGAAGGCAGCCAAGTGGTACGCCACAATCGACATTGCGAATGCTTTCTTCTCGATCCCACTGGCGCCAGAGTGCAGGCCACAGTTTGCTTTCACTTGGAGAGGCATCCAATACAGGTGGAATCGTCTGCCCCAGGGGTGGAAACATAGCCCCACCATCTGCCATGGACTAATCCAGAATACACTGGAAAAGGGTGAAGCACCAGAGCACCTGCAGTATATTGATGACATCATTGTATGGGGCAACACAGCAGAGGAAGATTTTGAAAAAGGAAACAGGGTAATTAAAATCCTTTTAGAAGCCGGTTTTGCTATAAAACGAAGTAAAGTCAAGGGGCCTACGCGAGAAATCCAGTTTTTAGGAATAAAATGGCAGGATGGGCGTCGTCAGATCCCAATGGACATTATTAATAAAATAGCAGCTATGTCTCCACCAAGCAACAAAAAGGAAACACAAGCTTTCTTAGGTGTTATAGGTTTTTGGCGACTGCATGTCCCAAACTACAGTCTCATTGTGAGCCCACTCTACCATGTAACTCGAAAGAAGAATGATTTCCAATGGGGCCCTGAGCAACAGCAAGCCTTTGAGCAGATCAAACGCGAGATAGTCCATGCAGTGGCCCTTGGGCCTGTCCGGACAGGGACAGATATTAAAAATGTGCTCTACACTGCAGCTGGGGAGAACGGCCCGACCTGGAGTCTCTGGCAGAAAGCACAAGGGGAGACTCGAGGTCGACCGCTGGGGTTTTGGAGTCGGGCCTACAAAGGATCTGAGGCCAATTATACTCCAACAGAAAAGGAAGTACTGGCCGCCTACGAAGGGGTTCGAGCCGCCTCAGAAGTGATTGGAACTGAAGCCCAGCTCCTCCTGGCACCCCGACTGCCGGTGCTGGGCTGGATGTTCAAAGGGAAGGTTCCTTCTACACACCATGCCACTGATGCTACGTGGAGCAAGTGGGTTGCACTAATTACACAGCGGGCTCGAATAGGAAACCCCAATCGCGCAGGAATTGTGGAGGTGATCACAGACTGGCCAGAAGGCAAAGATTTTGGGATGTCACCAGAGGATGAGGAGGTAACACGCGCTGAAGAAGCCCCACCCTACAACGAACTGCCAGAGAATGAGAAGCGATATGCCCTGTTCACTGATGGGTCTTGTCGCATTGTGGGTAAGCATCGGAGATGGAAAGCCGCTGTATGGAATCCTATAAGAAGAGTAGCAGAAGCCACTGAAGGAAAAGTTGAATCAAGCCAGTTCGCTGAGGTGAAGGCCATCCAGTTAGCCCTGGACATTGCTGAGAGAGAAAAGTGGCCAAGGCTCTACCTTTATACTGATTCATGGATGGTGGCGAATGCCCTGTGGGGGTGGTTGCAGCAGTGGAAAAAGAACAACTGGCAGCGTAGAGGCAAACCTATATGGGCTGATGACTTATGGCAAGATATCTCTGCTCGGTTAGAGAAACTTGTTGTAAAGGTACGTCATGTCGACGCCCATGTACCTAAGAGTCGGGCCATGGAGGAACATGAAAACAACCATCAGGTAGATAAGGCTGCTAGGATTAAAGTGGCTCAGGTAGATCTAGACTGGCAACGTAAGGGTGAATTATTCATAGCTCGATGGGCTCATGATACCTCGGGTCATCAAGGGAGAGATGCAACATATAGATGGGCTCGGGATCGAGGGGTGGACTTGACCATGGACGCCATCGCACAAGTTGTCCACGAATGTGAGACATGTGCTGCAATCAAGCAAGCTAAGCGGTTAAAGCCCCTTTGGTATGGAGGACGGTGGATGAAATATAAATATGGGGAGGCTTGGCAGATTGATTACATCACCCTCCCACAAACCCGCCATGGCAAACGTTATGTGCTTACAATGGTGGAGGCAACTACCGGCTGGCTAGAAACATATCCCGTACCCCATGCCACTGCTCGAAATACAATTCTGGGCCTTGAAAGGCAAGTCCTCTGGCGACATGGTACTCCAGAAAGAATCGAGTCAGACAATGGGACTCATTTCCGAAACACTCTTATAGACACCTGGGCCAAAGAGCATGGCATTGAGTGGGTGTACCACATTCCTTACCATGCACCGGCCTCTGGGAAAATTGAACGATATAATGGACTTTTAAAAACTACACTGAAAGCAATGTGTGGTGGGACATTCAAGCATTGGGATACACATTTGGCCCAAGCCACGTGGTTAGTTAACTCTAGGGGATCTACCAATCGGGCTGGCCCTGCCCAGTCAAAATTTCCACGTATTGTAGAGGGAGACGGAGTCCCAGTAGTGCATATGAAGAGTGTATTGGGAAAGAGAGTTTGGGTCATTCCTGCTTCAGGCAAAGGTAAACCCATGTCTGGAATTGTTTTTGCTCAAGGACCTGGCTGTACTTGGTGGGTAATGCAGAGGGATGGAGAAGTTCGATGTGTACCTCAAGGGGATTTGATTTTGAGTGAGAATAGCCAATATAATTAATGAAGTAGAAATTATAATAATTGCCAAATAATCCATTATTGTATATTCATTATTGTTATGATAGCCAATATAATTAATAGAGTAGAAATTATAATAATTTCCAAATAACCCATTATTGTATATTCATTATTGTTATGATTGCTGTATGTTGTACCATAGCATTATAGCCGGAGTCGTACAAGTTAATGAAGAATGAGTGCCATGATGATGGAACTAAAGCCTGGCCTCTCAAGAACTTTTTGCTCCCGTTGAAAATAAACTCTGACCCACAGACTATGAGCATGGACCATGCCAGGTGTATCAGTCAAGAGCCTGAGATGCAGCGTGCAACGAGCCAATGGAACATACAACTATCCTGAGAAACTGTTACGACAAATGGAGCCTGGAAATCATGGACTAAATGAACTCAACAACTTCAGAGGGATGATTCACAGACTGAGGGAATAAGATCTGTATGCACATATGTGTGCATACATGTGTACATACATATATGGGTGTGTGAAACACGAAACTGGTTGTACCCAAAGAAAATTGTTGGATCTGGTCATGACGTAAATGGCATGGAATAAGGGGTGGATAATGTCCTGGTTTCAGCTATGATGGAGTTAAACTTTTTTTTTAGCAGTGGATGGAATGCCATGTTTGGGTGTTAGCATGAGAATAGTGCTGATAGCACCCTGATGTTTTCCGATTTGTTGCCGGGCAATCAAGGACCTTTCTCAGCTCTGCATACTTCCTTACTAGTGAGAAAGGAGGGGACGCAGCCATGACAGGTGATCCAAATTGGCCAAAGAGGATATTCCATACCAGTTACGTCATGTTCAGTATAAGGGGGGACTGGGGGGAAGAGGGGGAGACAACGCCAGGACGTGCAGTTTCTGGGGCGGTCGGGTTGTCCGGGACGGGCTCTAAGCTGTGCGGCCTGAGTTGTGTGGTTTGGTGAGAAATTGCATTGTGTATCACCAGTTTCATCTATTTTGTGCTTTAAACTTATGTTATTGTTATATCTAGTTTTCTGTTATTGTTTAGTAAACTATCCTTATCCCAACCTGCGTGGTTCTGGTTTATAGGTTGTGGTTTCTTTTCCTCCTTTCTTCCTTCCCTTTTCCCCTTCCCCCAACTTTCCCTCCCCCTTCCTTTTAAAAGTACAAGCGACTGTGTGGGGTGCGGCCCTTGGCTGGGGCAAAACCACGACATATGTCTCTGCAGGGAGCAGGGCTGAAAGATACTTTGAAGGCCTACATCTTCCCCTCAATGTTTATATAGGCTTATGTTGCTCCAGTAGATGCCTATAGTTAATTGGTATTCAACGAACACCTATAAAAATGTATGCCCTAGAGTTCTGTGGAATTTGAAAAAAACTGCCTAGTTCAACTTTCATCTGTTCTATGACAGATACAGGGTCAGCAGTCTGATTATGCTAGTTGCTGTTGCATACTACTAATGCTATGCTGTAGTTGAAAGAAAATACTTGCATATATAAACATATATATGTGTATGTGTTTGTGTGTATGTGTGCATGTGTACGTTTACCTATAACTGACATCTCAGATGATAACTAGCATCTTTTCAAACTGTCTCAGCAATCAGAGTGATTATATAAACACCCATGGGCCAGTTACAGGGTATGAAACCTATGGAACCGTTGTCTTTTTTTTAATTCACTGCATACTGCTACTGCTTCCTTCTAAAACAGTTTACTGAGAGCTCACAGTCTTTTTCATACCACATGCTAGTCCTTGGTCTTTTGATTCAGTGGCTCAGATCAGCCATTGATCTTCACTTCTATTGGTACTGACAAGACTGTAAAAGTAGCTGTTTGATCTGGTGAATACTGCTGACTTCTACCCCCTTGGTCCTCCCAACAAAAAGTAATCTGGGACATTTCACAGCCCTTAAATGAAGTGATTGATATCATGCTCACTGGGAAATAATTAAAGTAAACAAAATTAAATAGAATGCATGTTGTCTGTGTGTTGAAAGATACTTCTTTACTTCCCAGTATGCCTAGATCTGGCACAGAATACCTTAAAGTAAAAAAATCATGAATTGCTGTATTTGTTTTGAGATAGTTGTCCCTTAAGGGAAAGAGAGGCATCAACTAGAAGATACTAAATCATACACCTACTTACAGAAGAGAGTATGCATGAAGGTTAAATCTCTGTTTTAATTTTTCCTCAGCATCACATAAATCTGTTCAAATAAGGGAAATTAAAAAAAAACAAACAAGCACACAAAAAACCCCAAAACAAACAAACAAAAAAAACCCAGGACATGGGGGAAACAAAGCCAAGACACATTTCCCCTGGGAGCTACAAATTCCTGAAACAGGAATACAATTTCTGACTAAGGAAATGCAAATACCTAAAACACAAAAAATGAACTATGGGAAACAGCTACTGAGCAAAGACAAACTTCAGTATGATTAAAATATATATTGGAGAAAAATTGCTTGGAATAGTAACAGGTTTTTTTGTTTGTTTCTAACTAAGGTGTTATCTCAACAAATGTTCTAAGGTACTCACTTATTTCTGAAAATGTAAGTATATTGTGATGTGAGACACCTATTTTTCCAGCAGTCAAAAATGTATTTACTGCTTTAAGCATGAGAATGTCAAAGGTGCTTGTAAAGGTCAGATGGGAAGAGATTTAAACCACAGAAGGCACAGCAACAGTGTACTAAACAAGTAAAGGCATGCCTAAGTCCTTTCACCAATAAAAAGTAGCTGGTTTTGACTACCATGGTTTTGACTAATAAGTGAATGCATGAGATTGAATAGATTTGCATGCTACATACCATCCAGCATCTATACTTTATCTAACATAAAAACTGATCCTTGATTAGATGAACCTATTAAAAATAGGTATTTAGTTTGAATTATTTCCCCTGGCTCCCAAAAATCAGTGGTGAGTTAGTGAATACGCATGCCAGAAAAACGTATAACGCTTGCTGAAGCTGCCTATCCACAGGTGCTTTATACAGAGCAGCTAACCCAGATTAGATGACCAGTTTTCAAACAACTGCAGTTAACTTGAGTGCAGTCCAGGCCTAACCAGAACATATCAGTTAAATAGATGTTCACTAATTCATACTACATTAAAAACTGGCTGTTTAAATGTGCCATTGATATTTGACATGTCAAAATATTGTCTATTTTGACATATCATAATGTCTCTCACTTTTTTTTTTCTATGGTTTTGTTAACAAATATTTTGGATCCTGCAGTACATGCAGAAGCCTGACAGGTTCAGAAACATGTGACAGTCAGCCTGATGTATTTTGGCAAAAGCAGACTTACTAGGCACGTTATTTACAGATGCTCTGTGTGAGGGCTGTTTACCTTGGGCTTCTGGACTTCTAGCTGTGTGTTTTTAACAGCTGCTCAGATCTGTAACTCTGAATGCTTGAAAATCCCAGGAAAATAGGCAAAGGTATTTTTTCTCTTTTGGGATATAGTTTCCACATAAAAGAGAAGGATATGTGATCCAGACTTACTACAAGTCTTATTTACCTTTGGTGAGGGGGGCCTGTTTGAGCTTTGCACTTTCCTTCAGGGCTCATGCATAAGCATTATATGTTAGCAAAGAGATTAGTTACATAAAAAGCTTGGGCTAGACCAACTGAAGTGCTGGATTCTGCAGTAAAGCAGATGCAATATCTGCAGTGCCAGAGAAAAATACTTTTAAATTGAAATTGGTTCATCTTCCATGGATTGCTTTTTAGTTTAAACATAGTATCTTTACTCAAATAGAGTAACAGCAAGAGGAAAAATAGTTCATTTTCTTGGCTGAAAAGAAGGTAGGCCCCAAAATTTGACATGATAATGAGCCATAATAGCTGCCCTCACAATTCTATTGTGTGCAACCAGTTATCACTGCACTGTGTCTGTGTATCTAGAAAAGACTTTGTTAGACAGTAATGAGGTTATGAATAATTGGAAGCTACCTACTGGATGCAGGCAAGTAAATATTTGTAAAATTGCAAAGAGATGATTCATGATTTCATGAGGATATTCAAACAGCAAATCAGTATTAAAACATAAGTTAAATTTGGCCAGAATATCTTCCGTGTACAAGAAGTATTAGTAGTACAAGAAATTTGTTCATTACTCCTAAACCAGTTAATAAAAGTGTTAGCTCACAACTCTCCTCCCTTACCCTGCTGCCCCACCCTGGCCATTAGGAATAACAAATATTGCATTTTTCTGCTAAATAGTTGCAGGCTTGAAAAGAGAAGTGGCTTATACACAGCCTGACAGGTAACTGGTGGTAGATGGGTTCCTGAACCTCTTACAAAGATAAGAGGAATCTTCTAAATTTGCACAATTCCCTTCCCACAAGGCCATTATATAGTCAGGCACTTCCTGTTATATTTAACAAGAAAATATCACTCTTTTTTTTTTTTTTTTTTTTTTTTTTTTTTTTTTGGCGGGGGGGGAATGTGTGCAGGAGGAAGTAAAAGGAGATATTTGTTTTTTCCTGTGGTTTTATCATCATGTAACCTCAGGATGTCAAACAAAAGAACATCTGATTTGATGAGTCATTATTAACAGTACAGGACACTCCCTACAATCTTTGAAGCACAAAGGCTATGAGGTAATTTTTGTTTTTTTATCTCATCAAGGAAGATGAAAGAAGAAAATATTCACAAAAGGGAATTCAAAATCTGTGCCTGGCATTAAAGAACTAATGGAATTAAGCATGTTTTCGCTTCCCAAAGTTAGGTAAAGGTCTTCCAGTAAATAATAGGTAAGAATCAGTTTTAGATGACCAGTTGCTTAACACACCTTTGTATCAATTGCCAAGTAAACAGCTTATGTATAGAGCAGGCTTCCACTTCTCCTTCATTTCCTGCTCATCCTTCAAAACTGATGCTAAGATATTTTCAATAAAAAAATAACCCAACCAAACTATTGTTTTCTCCTTTTTATCTGTTACTTGAATAAAGGTGAGATAACCTGACCTATCTTTACATTCTTCAGTCAATCTTTCTACATGAAGATGGTAAGTTAATGTTACTAAACTGCATTACTTAGTTAATAATACATACATAAAGATCTCACCCAGCAAAAATTTTCTTACAACTGACTTACCCCTGAAGACAGCATTATCAAATATTATATCAATCTATTTCAGGTAAGCATCTACTGATTTTTTACACTCATGGTAAAAAGAAAAGGTCACCTCTGCATGTTGATACTCCTCTATCTGAATTTTGATTTGGGATACAATTTGTGGCAAAGAAGCCCAAATTTTGATATCTCTATGTAAGAATCTACAAGCCAAGCAGTATCAAAATTTCTGCAATAGTCAGGGAGTATGCAGTGAATACATGAACAGAACCTAGATATCAGTTCTACTGACCTAAGATAAACAATCCAGGCTTCACTGGGTTGCCCACATGCAGATGTCTAACATTATTGAAGATAACCAATGCTATACCATCTGGCTTCCAATAGGGCATAATTTGCCTGTAAGCCTTGGGTCATAGATGAAAACCTCATGTAGATTTCTTTGGTATAATAGAATGTTTTAAATTATACTCTACATCTACATTGAGGTAACAAATGCTGCCCTTAGAAGCTTGACAGTTGGATTGGTTCCTGAGTTCCATTAACTTTGTTGACTTTATTTACTTTGTCTAAAAAGGGAGCTTAGACATTAAAGAAGGGATTCAGTTGCTTAAATAGGTATCGGCTGTCACTTCAAACACCTAGTTGCTGTTCCAAAAGAATGGAAATCTCCCATAAGTCTGTTATTCTATCTGGCAGTCCTGTGCTTTGTACACCACAGGACATCTTAAATGGTAGAGATTTAAAACTAGGTTTAGCCAAATAAATTATGTCCCTGATGCACATAAAGATAGCCACCATGGACATTTCTGAACACAATCTATGCTACATGTAAATTGAAGTTAAAGTACTATTTCATAGAAAATATATATATTGATTTGCAATGCAGGCACATCACAGCAATGATTTCTGCACAACTGTTTTGATTTCTTACTGATCTTAACAAACATTTGTCTAAAATAAGTCAATTAAATCTTCTTTGTCTGTGGGTTGCAGGAATTCCAATGTATCACTGGACAACGTTGCTAAGGGGTTTCTTCTCTGTTAGTGAATCTCTAAGTGACATTTTTTTTTCTTTTACCTTGTTTTCTGTTGCTTTCATGGCATTTGACTTTCATTAGAAAGTACATCAGAATTCAACAAGTAACAAAAGGGGAATCACACAGAGCAAAAGACATCCAATAATTTGTTGTAAATATTCTGACAGATGCTACCTACAATTTTTTTCTCTGATTTTATTTGGTATTTTACATGGACTGCTAGTGCTACAAGCTGGGATTTATTCAATAAAGTAGCTTTATGTGTATTGGGAACGAAAAAGGCTGCTTTCCTACCCACAGGAAACATGGTTTGCTACGAGCTCCAAACTCCTGGTATTTAATCATAAGACCTTGCAGACGTTCCCTCAGCTTCACAGTCAGTGGAGTAGCTCCTTCTCCTGCCTTTCCACTATCTTTGCTAATTTTATTAACATCTAGAGGGAAAAGTAAGCAGATTTACCTTTGTACTCTTTAGCCTATTTCTACTTGACATGAAGAAAAGCAGGTGTCTCTTGCAAATGATGATGCTATATCAGAAGGTATTTCCCCTCCCAGCTACTGGCTTCTTGTTCTTTCAAAACTTTATCCTCTGGGATTTCACAAAAAGCTGTGAATTATTAGGAGGTTGACAACACCATCATTTATACATGTTGTCAAAGTAAGCCTTCCTGCTTTAAGCACAGAATAAATTACAGTCCTCAGTGGTTGAACTCAAAATGAAAGACAAGGCACTCTATTTATTCATAAGTAAACATTTCCTTTTCTGTCCTATCAGGTAGTTTTCAGAAATCAGTTCACTTTAGAGACATACCTTAATAATGATTTTTGCCAGCTGTCATTCTCCTTCTGCTATTTGATCTCATGATAATGTGCCCATGTCATCATTTGGCTGTACAGAGTAGCTATTTCTTTGCTTTTTCCTTACTACTGATTGTTGCCTTTCATTATCTGTGCAAGTGCTATTCCACCATCTTTCTGTCATTTCATAGCTGTAGTGCTTCCCTGCACTCTTTTAGCCATAACTGCCTTTTTAACAACTATTTTGACCTGAGCTACTTTACTGACAGTGACCTTGATCTGGTCAAATACCAAATCCTTTTTCTTCATATTTTTATATTCTTGCCAGACTTCTAAAGATAAACTATTTCCTATTGCAAAAGTATAAAGATTTTGTTGGTGTCTTCTTCATCTGGTTAGGTCAGCAGGTCCCTGTCAATCAGTGTTGACTAATAGCAGTCACTGACTTTTCTTCTTTTGCAGCTTCCTCTTTCCTGATAGTCACCAATGGAATGAAGAGCAGCCTGGACCTCAGTTCACATGTTGAACTCAATTTCATTTTTGTTATCTTGGAACAGCCTATTACTAAGTGAAACTTCTCTATGTAATTAAGATATTAATCTTCCTTAGGCACTTTAACTTGATACTGCTGAAATTAACGGCAAAATGATCATGTATCTCCTTTTCAAAGTGGTATACAAAGTTGTGTACAAAAGCCACCTACTTGCAAATGTCAGAAATGATGTGTACAAGTGCACATACATGCACAATATGTCTAAACTTTCACAGATTAATGATTATATTTATGTGTCTGAACAGAGTGGCTCTGTTACATGAGTGTGAGATGAAATAGCACAGGAAGTTCCGCACCAATATGTGGAAGGACTTTGTCACAGTGAGGCTGACAGAGCACTGGAATAGGCTGCCGAGTGGGGTGTGGAGTCTCCTTCTCCAGAGATATTCAAGACCCATCTGGACACCTACCTGTGTGATGTGTCCTAGCGTACTTGCTTTGGCAGGGCAGTTGATCTTTTGACATCCCTTCCAACCCCTACAATTCTGTGAGTTCTGTGAAATAGATATATTCATTTTAAACCTGCATGTATTTCTCAAGGGTTTTCTAGTTTCTGTATATGCAAATGATGATGAGGTGCATTTTTTTATTTACTGTTTCTGTTTCCCTTAATTTTTATACTATTAATATTGAAATGATATATTTAAAGAGTAAGATAACATTGTTTCATCATGCACTATGACATGATGAGAAGGAAGAGAGGGTCATTAACCCTTTCTAGTCAAATAGTTGACCAGGACACTGACCAAGTTATAAACAAAATTCCTCCCTAGGGAGTGCAGAACTTTTTGTAGTACATATTCATTTTCTATGAGGTCACCTTTGTGTAAAAATCTGATGCAGTCATGGAAATACAGGAATCAACATTTTCTGCAAGCAACTTACTGTCAAGTGATTGATTTAGTGTTTAGAATATTTGCTCAGAAAGTGGATCCTTAGCTTTACCTACTTCCTCCACAGACTCGTGACATGAGATATTGTCATTGTTTTGTCAGCCTTTACTTCTGCCAGGAAAAGGGCAACAAAAAGGAGAATGAATATATATTAGTCAATGAAGCGATAGAAAATAGGGTAAGCTTTGATAAATGTATCTCATGGGAAATACATGTTGAGGGAAACATGGACCCAATGACAAATAAGTGAGGCTGACATCACTGAAAAAAAAAAAAAAGAAGAAGAAAAAGGCTGGACTGTTAAAAATGTTCATCTTTCACAAGAAGAATGAATGCAAGAAGCGTCAACATTTAATCAACAATAAAATGTTAATTAAAAGAGCTTTTGCTAAATAACTATTCTTGTAACATAGACTGGATTTTTACTAGCTATCAGGGATGAAACAATAACCTATTGCTTTGCACAGCTAGTAAAAATTGCATAGGTCTTTTATGTCTCTTGGCATGCCATGACATACTGTGTTTAAGAGACACCATCCTGCTATAAGGACTGGAGAAGGGTAGGTTCCATGTAGAAAAAAGTGGTCAGTAGCTTGAATACAGCCCACAAACTTACCTGAGCAAAACATCAAATAAAACCTGGGCCCAGATGCTGTCCCTGGGCCTAAACCAATCTGTGACAGTCATCTAGTGACTGGGGAATTTTTACTAAGGTGAATACTGAAGCCATCAACCATTGTCATTCTGAAATGCCCTTATTTTTCTATCTCAATGAAGATAAATCAACTTAAGCACAGAAGTAATCAATGTTCTCTGCTCATCTGGACAGAAGAATTATTCCTACTTAAAATATTTAGCAGGGAACCTGAGTACTTTACTTTCAATCTGATATTGGAGAGAGAAGACCTTCAGACTTCAATTTGTGGGAGGTATTAAAGGTCCATTGTATTTTCATCACATGCCCTAGGTAAATCAGGATTTTTTTTATAACTGACAGAGAGGAAAAAAAAAAAGATTTTTTTTTTTTTTAATTTGAAGGTTTGGGTTACAATTAAAGCTGTAGTTTTGGTAAGATAGAAAAGAAGTAATGCAATATTTCTTTGCTGTATTTAGATCGATGACTATGCATTAGTATGATACCCTCTAGACTGATATTTTAGGAACTAAGTTATTCCTTTGTCCTCAGAATTGATAGCACAAGATTGCAGACACTGTTCTGTCAAAACACTCCAATCCTGCCTACTGAGTAATGGGACAGGATTTACTGAGTGACATCTTCAACTGGAGGAGTGACATCCACAAATACTGAAAATATTAGCATCCTTGAACTTGTCTTGTGTGAGACATAAAAGTGTTACCTTGATTTTACTCTTTCAGTCTTTTGTGTTTACTAAAATTGGAGAAATTGACTGCTAGACTGTGTAGCCCATATGCTTCACAATTAAGAAACCTTTTGATTCTTATGGGCTAGAAACAGTTGGATATATGCATAAGTTTACTGGAAAGACTATATCTAAAAGATATGATACTGCATTTTTTATATATAAAAGTATATTTAATGAAAGACAATTTGAAAATCCCATTTGTCCAAGTGGACATCTTACTCATCTTTTTTTTTCGTCCTTTTTTTATGGCCAATTTAGCCTCAGAGATCTATTTCCACATGATTTATTTCTATGAAACAATCAGTTTAAAGCATCAGAACAAATTGATAACAATTTTAAAATGTAATGAAAATGTTTACAGCTACAGTAACCTGAGGAAGATGTTGAGTAATGGGTAGCAGATAAAATCTTTGACAGCTTCAGAGTTAATGTCCTTGTTTATACAATAAGCATATCAAAAGTTAATAATTTTTCACTGTCTACACTCGATAATAAAATTTGTTACTGATGATACTTAATCTTAATTTGAAACAAGAACAGAAAATGACACAAATCCATTTTCAGGAGAATTAATGTAAAAAAAGATAGGGGTATGTCTTGGAAGTGTAAAAACAATATCAAAATTTGTGTCCTCAATTTCTAAGGCTTTAAATAAATTGAATGCTCAGAAGGCAATGAGTTAGACTTTGCCCCTATTGAAGTCCGTAGGATTTCATGCTGAATTAAACAAACCGACATTAACCAAAATATAGATATTTTTTGCACTATCCCCTACTTCTTAAAAAAAATGTACTTTGATTCTACTGTGTTGAAGATTTAAAAGCTTCTATGCCAGTTAAAAGCAATAAATTTTCTGGGTAGTTGGGAACCACTGAAGAAAAATGTGGTATCCTCCATTTCTGTCTCTAACTTCAGTAGGTCTGCTGTAGTATGAAGATGCAAGACTATGGTAAAGCTTTTATGAAGTGGTAATGAGTAAAGCTGTAAGAAAACACAGATATGCTCATTCATCATCTCTCAGTCTGATTTGTCATTTATTTTCCTTGCATATAATCATTGTAAGTGAAAAATGAACTTGTGTCTGGACAGAATGCCATAATAAAAGCCTTCTGATTCCTCCTCTTCAGAAGAGGGGTTTTTTTCTTTCTTGTTCTGTTGTTTGTTTCTGGTTTAATAACCGTGCTACCATGATACTATCAGTAGGACCTCTCTGTTGTTTCCGATGTGGAGTTCCAAAAGATTAAACAGTTTTTATGACAAATCTGGAGTGATCCTGCAGTCAACATTGATTTTAATAGTGGTTTTTCCCTATTCACAACATGCTTGTGAAGATTTCAGTTCTCAGTGCATTTTATTTAGACTCCTTCAGGAAGCTGATTAAGATGTCTGGGTCTGGTAGCAGGAAATAACCTCTGCTGATAGGTGTTTCTTGTCTCTTTTTCCTCTTCATTCACCCGCTTCCCAGTTGATGAAATCTAAGATGTGGGTGTGCAATAGAGGGTAGGGATAGATTTTTATTGCAGTGAATGCAACACTGCACAGGAGACTCTTCCACAAAGGAATGGAGAAGCCACTGCAGGGGAAACTGTGTTTAGTTATTCAAGAAGGAAGAGGAAATATATGTGGCTTTTCTCTTTTCAGAGGTGAAATAAGGGCTTTATCTTGTTCAGGAGGGAAAAGGGAAAGGAGAATCAAATTGATAGCCTGCCATATAGAAGTATTTTCTTCCTACCTTTGAGATGGTAGAATTTAATTTGGGCTGGAAAACTGAGGAGTCTTTAGTTGCATCTGACTATTCTCTTTAAATCTTTCACTTTATATCCATTTCTGCTACCACTGAAGTCTTTAACAGTGGTGGTCAGAAATCTCAACTGTCCAGTATGGTGGGCAGGTGGGAAGGTCCGTCTGTGCTAATCCTATCCCCAGCTAACACCACGTTATGGCACCACAGCTGAGAACAGACTTCAGAGGGGGTTTAGAAGTGCACATTTTAGATTGGAATAAATACTTTAAATGCTTATTTTTGGGATTTTTGTGGGTGTGTTTGGGTTTTTTGGAGATGGTGTGTGTGTGGAGGCAGGGTAAGTGCATATGCTACAGTCTCCTGTAGGAGTGGTACTACTGAAGTAATGCAGTTTAAAGCTGTCATCATCAGAGATTCTGGCAGAAAGTTTTAGTCAAATGGCATGAGGTTCAACAAGAGCAAATGCCGAGTCCTGCACTTTGGCCACAACAACCCCAGGCAGCGCTATAGGCTTGGGGCGGAGTGGCTGGAGGACTGTGTGGAGGAAATGGACCTGGGGGTACTGATTGATGCACGGCTGAACATGAGCCGACAGTGTGCGCGGGTGGCCAAGAAGGCCAACAGCATCCTGGCTTGCATCAAAAAGAGTGTTACTAGTAGGAGCAGGGAGGTAATTGTCCCCCTGTACTCAGCACTTGTGAGGCCGCATCTCGAGTACTGTGTTCAGTTTTGGGCCCCTCACTACAGGAAAGACATTGAGGCTCTGGAACACGTTCAGAGGAGGGCTACTAAGCTGGTGAGGGGTCTGGAACACAGGCCTTACGAGGAGCGTCTGAGGAAGCTGGGATTGTTCAGCCTGGAGAAGAGGAGGCTTAGGGGAGACCTTATAGCTCTCTATAACTTCCTGAAGGGAGGTTGTAGTGAGCTGGGGGTCGGCCTCTTCTCCCGTGTAGGCAGTGACAGAACTAGAGGGAATGGTAGCAAGCTGCACCAGGGGAGATTCAGGCTCGACATTAGGAAGCACTACTTCTCAGAAAGGGTAGTCAGGCACTGGAATGCACTGCCCAGGGAGGTGGTGGAGTCACCAACCCTGGGGGTGTTCAAGGAAAGACTGGATGTTGTATTGAGGGATATGGTTTAGTGGGAGCTAGTAGTAATAGGTGAATGGTTGGACTGGATGATCTTCTAGGTCTTTTCCAACCTTGATAATTCTGTGATTCTGTGATTCTGTGAAAATACAATTGACAGCAGTAAGAAAATTAAGGGCTAAACTGTAGTACTGTGAAGGCACATTTCTGTACAAGGTATTAATTAAAATATATATCCAAAGCTTACTTCTCTTAAAATACTGAAAACAAACCTGACTATAGCAGGTGGGGTTATAGTGGTGATAATCTTCATGTATTAGTGAGCAGAATCTCACTGGCTTTGAAATGTACGTTTATAATTCAATGTCTGGGCTACTGACACTTCCAAAGATTGATTTCTTTCTGATTCTATCTAAAACAAGCAGAAAGGGAAAAAGTGAAAATAAGAGCAGATTAGTTAACCTTTTACACTGAACATAAATCGCTGAAGAATGTAAAGAGCATCCACAAAAATCTCCTACAATAAGGTAAGGCATGAGAATATTTCTTGTAATATATCTCGTCAGAAATGAAAGCATTCAACACGGTTATCTGCAAAAGCTCAGGAAATCTAATCATTAGCTGAACTGCTTACCAAATGGTCCATATTAAGTGGTTCAATTCATAAGTCGCTTAGGGATGACAACACAGGAGGAAGTGAAGGAGGGATTGGGTAGTCAAATAAGGAGAAAAATGATCAGTGGTACTTAATGGAGTCAAGCTGATACAATCATGATTCCTTAGCAAATGGACCTTAAATGCAACAGCACCTGCATGTTAAATTATGAGGAACCTCATGAATAGTATTCTCACTGTCTACATGTCAAGATGCAGTGTTTTGTATTCCAGTTTACATTCTGGCTGTGACTTTCTATGGCAAGAAAGACAGGCATCATCTTAAGCCCCACCTACAAATGATCAAATGGGGCTTTTAGCATTTTTAGTCTCTGTCCCAGAAGTCTTCATGCTAGAGTTTTTTTCTAATAAAATATTTTTTTTTCTCCAAAATATATACTTTTTGTCAAATGTTTTGAATTCTGACGAAAGACACTAATGTAAGTGATAGCAGAGAAAATTAAATTCCATTTAAGACTATTCACAGTAGACTAGATTCACAGTAGAAAATGTTAATTTTATTTATCTTTTTAAAATACATATGGTGACAATTTAACTACCACATATGATTAAAGTATCTCTAGTTCCTTTCTTGAGGGAATTTCTCAATAGCGTTAAGCGATCAGAAACACTGAAAACATTCTGTTATAGGATGATTTTAGTGCACAAATTATTCATATACAAAATGAATAGTTTAGGAAATGTCCAATTAGCTGAATACCTAAAATACGAAGCAGTTAACAGTCCATAACATGTTTAATTGTCTATTTCAGAGTAAAGACAATTACAATGCCAATTAGTTATGGATAATTTAACAATAGTTGCTACCATATGTAACATTTCAAATTATATGTCGCAAATATAATTATTGTGGTTTATCAGTACTTCCTATTTTATATATTTATTTTTCAATGCATTGTAAATTACTTTTTTCTAAATGTTACTCTGCACTTGTCTTATTTTAATCAAAAAATCTACTCCCAAGAAAACAAGCAGGTGTTCTCCTTGATTGAAATTGTTTGGTTCAATCCACAGTGATTTTGTGACACACTTTTGTAGCAGGAAATGGTAGAAAAAGTCAGCACAGTGAGTCTGGCTATTGTTAATGATGGAAGAAAATCCAAATGTGGAGTGAAGAGAGTTCAAAAATGAAGACATAGGCCAGGAAAATAAACGGTAAAATGTATTTTAAAACACATGAAACATACAGATTGAAACTGTAAGGAAGTTATCTTTTGGCTTATGCTTATAGAGGCTTTCTTGATGTGGGGGTTTTGTATGCAATGCTCAACACAAGACATCAAAAAATATTGCCTAGATTTTTTGCTTACTGAATTGATATTTCTTATAATTGGTATTTATCTTCAGAACTATTTTTTTGTCTCACAAACAGCTTTGTAATTCAAAGACAGCTTTTAAAAAAAGGTTTTTTTGCTTTCTTGCATAATCATCCTGAAAGGGCTACAATACCAATAAAGAAAAGAGAATTTTTGGGGAATTTTTGCAGAATACAGCCAATTTAATTATACCAGTGCTTTAATTGCTCAGCTATCTGTGATCAGAAGCTGCCTTCACCAGTCCTGGTCCTGACCCCAACATGCAGGCCCACATCCTTGTTCAACCTAAGCCAGTACCCAGGGAGATGCCCGATGCTGGAGCTAGGGCTGCTCTGATGCCTCCAGTTGCCCTGCTCAGGGCTGGGGAGGTGGGACAGGTCTTCACTGCCAGGCCCTGCCTTGGACCCCAGGGAGTTCCTGATGCTCCCGGGGGAGCCACCAGCTCCTGCTGTGCAACAGCCAAAACCCTTCTCCTTGGTCTGTCTAACTGTTAAGGTGTGAGAAAGTGTGTGAGCTGAAGGCATACAAGAACAGAAAATTGAGAGACAGGTGTAATTACTGAAACCAGAATAGTTGGCAGTTCAAGTATTTAAGAGTAATTGAAGATAAAGAGGATAAGAGGATATAAAACTGTAAGAATAAAAACTCAGGGCACTAGAAGATGGCAACTCAGCAAGCTTGAGGATTTGTCTGGCCTAAAGACCCCCCCCAAGAGCTTGTCTTGTCCTCACTTGATTGAGTACTGCCTGAACAGCAAGGGCTCATTGGGTCTCACATCAGGGATTGTGAGCATATTAATTTTACAGTAGATCATTAGCCCAAATGGTCAGTTGTGTGCATTAGCCAATAAATAATTCCTTTGCACAGTTAAATGGTGTATATCCAATTTGTTTACAGTCTCTTTACGAATGGTAAAAGTAACCCTTAAAGGTGATCCAGAGGTGCAGCATTGAGATACTATCTACACTTTAGGCACAGAGTGCTAAAAGATTTGCATAAATTACCTATGGTGCTATTCTAATTTATTTGAGTATAGTTATTGTCATTACAATCAATAATGTATGTAGATTTATGAGAAATGAAAAAAAATCCTGTTTTTCTGGTCAATAAAGAACTTTTAGGGAATCCTTCTGATTTTTTTTTAATTTCTGTTAATAGTACATTTCTGTTTCCTTTCATCATAAATATATTTGAGATAAAAATATTCCAAATTTTCACATAATTTCCAGATTAAAAGCTTGACTGACTTTTGTGGTGTTTATATGTAGTCTAGACAGAGTGAAGTTATTATGCCTCCCATGCCTGAATGTTCATACTACATTATGTAACAGTTCTGACTTTGCTTTAAAATGTTCTTATATATTAAAACAAACCCCTACATTTCTTATGAAATCCATATTTCTCAGAAAGTCTTATCCTGCTGGAAATTTAACATCAGAATGAGCAATCCAGTTGGGCAGAACAGAAAAATGCATTCATTCCATCGTAAAACTGTGTATAATATTTTTTAAATAGCAATATGATCAATTAAACTCCCATAGCAAGAGTCCTTTCTGTCAGTACCCTAAAATAGGAGTAAGTAAATTAATCAAGGATACAAAAACATGAAACTGTGTCATCCATGACAAAAATCATTTGGTTGGACTGAAGAAGACAATGGATATTACCTAAAGAGCCAGTATGAGATATTGATTATAAGGTCAATTAAGAGAAATAAATTTTCCTTTTAGAGTTTTTATTTTCTCTAAACTTCATACAGAATTTAAAAAGTGAACATGAACAGCACTGATTTCTTTTAATCAAAGACAGATTTATTTCTAATAAAGGATTGTACTGACTTCTGAAGTTATCAAATAACAAGGGGACTAGAAAAAATACTAAAATTTGTTTTAGGGACTTGTTCTAATTTTCCCTTTTTTTAGATTAATGTACGGTCTTTATGCTGCATCATAAATAGCATGACCAGCAGATGAAAGGAGGTGATTCTGTCCCTCTATTTTGTATTTCTGTAGGAGGAGCTGGTAGACACTGCCTCTCTCACTTGTTTCTTTCCATTTGATAGTTATCTCTGGCAATACATTCTCTCTATAAGGCCGCCAAATTGACATCTTTTCTCTTGTCCTCTGACCAATCTTCAAAATATGTCCCAACTTTGCTTTCAGAATCTCACAAGAGAACAGTGTTGGGAAAATACCCCATAATCTCATTAACTCTTCCATACCTGGAAAACCAAGGAGCAGGCATCCAATTTAATTAGAATTTTTCAGCTCAGGGAAATGCAAAACTCTGGGGAGAAGTTAGAGACATTCCCTTGCTACAAATCATGCTTTTACTGTATCTTGAATTCAACTGCAATGCAAAAATGGCACAAGTTAAAGCAACATGGTTCTGCCCTTTCTATCTACCCAGATTGTACATAACCTGATACTGCTGGACATCTTGGAGAAGAAGGTTCTTGAAACTCAGTTCTCCCATATTCTGAAGACACATTGGGAGAGTCTCCTGTGGGAAGGCAGACAGATTATCACAGAATCACAGAATGGTAGGGGTTGGAAGGGACCTCTGGAGATCACCCAGTCATTTAGAGAGCAGGATCACCTAGAGCAGGTTGCACAGGCTCACCTCCAGGCAGCTTTTTAATATCTCCGGAGAAGGAGACTCCACAACATCTCAGGGCAGCTTGTTCCAGTGCTCTGTCACCCGCACACCTAAAACGTTTATCTTCATGTTCAGATGGAATTTCCAGTGATCCTGTTTGTGCACATCACCTCTGGTCCTGTCACTGGACAACACTGAGAAGAGTCTGACTCCATTCTCTTGACATCCACCCTTCAGATATTTATAAGTATTGATGAGATTCACTCTCAGTCTTCTCCAGGCTAAACAGAAGCAGGTATCGCAGCCCTTCCTCATAATAGAGATGCTCCAGTCCCCAAAACATCCTTGTAACCCTCCCTCTAGACTCTAGTAGTTCTTAAACTGTGGAGCCCAGAACTAGACACAGTACTCCAAATGTAGCCTCACCAGAGCAGAGGGAGTGGAGAACCTCCTTCAACCTGCTGGCCACCATCTTCTTAATGCATTCCAGGATACCATTGACCTCCTTGGCCACAAGGGCACACTGCTGGCTCATGCAATGAATAATTTTACATGACATTATGAGAAATCTGGGTGTCTTCAGTGAGTGTTCAAGTAACCACTAATGAATATAGAGTTTCCAGGAGATAAAATGTTTGGGCAAACAGAATTTTTCAGGTACTCAAAACCATAATGGAGAAACTAAATGTTCTTACAAGTTTTTGAATATATATGGTACTAAAAAGTTTTGAGGTTCCAGATCTCTATTGTATGTGCCTTTGTTCCACTGTAGAGGTTTGAAGCCTCTTCTGAATTCTTGGCTGAATCTTTGCACGTGCCTATTAGACCCTTGTCTATGACCTATTGTATTACAAAGTAAGTGTGAGGGGAAGAAAAGGAGCCTTAACCTCCTACATTGTACAGTAGTAAGAAAAAGTTTTCATAATGTATTCATACAATCTGATGTTTGATTTATGTAGCGGCTACATGTTTGCTTCTTTCAGAAGTCATCTTATGTGGATCTTTGTCCTGGGTCAGGCTTTGCTGGTCCAAGTCCAAGTTGCACTTTTGTAACAGTGCCTCTGCTTTGGTATTGTAATTACCAGTCACTGCTTTATTTCAAGGAGACTGGAAATCATGGTGGTCATGAATGTAGGCAAATAAATTCCAGTTTCTTATTTTGATATTTTAATTCTCCCTTTCAGAATTTATGGGCCAGACATTTTGAAGGGAAGACGCATTTTACTTTTTCCTCTAGTATTATATCTATCATTGGAAATCCAGTGCAAAAGTTTTATCATGGAAAGTTGTGACTCAGTTTGCCTCTTCTATGCTCCCTGTGTTTTTACCACATGTCAGAACTCAATGAATGAGGAATTCACTAATTCCTAGAATGCTTTAGGAAAGATTGCATTTGCTGGTCAAAGTACTGAGCTGCTAGCTTTTTCTCTGCTTGTCTCTGTTAGAAGAAAACTGAATCTGAATAAGGAAAAACCCACAAATATTAAAGGGAACAGAAAGACTCTGAAAGGTCTGAAACCCAGCAGGGAGTTAAAGAAGCATCCGTTATACTTCCCTGCCTTCCTCTGGGCTAGTTCTGCCCTGCCAGATTTACAGGACCTCTACTGAAATTGTATGTACTTTCCATTTGTCTTCAATGTTCCTGGCAGCAGTTTTGCAGGAATTTCACTGATTTGTATGCATTTATAATCAGAAACTTTGTCCTCTGGCTATATAGGAAATCCAGCCTACCTAATACTCACCCACATAATATGTTTTTCACTAATATAAAGCAAATATGTTATTAAGGGGACTATATACTTATATCTCCAGGTGCTGCAGCTGATGGAGGGTGTTTTAACTACACGCTTATGAAAAGGTGTTCTCCACATGAAAATTTCAATTGTAAGCATTCAAATATTTTACAATTCTATATTTATTTCAGAAAAAATGTAGCCAAAAAGGAAAAAAAAGTATTTAATTGAAATGTCTTATATACTAATATGACCAAAAATGAAAAAAGCTATTAAAAGAAATCTGTTTAAATAACTGGATTTGAAAAGGAAGAAAATTTTTGTCAGTTTTTTCTATAATTTTCTCAGTAACTAGTGGTTCAGCTCCTTAAATAGAATCCATTAATCCCTTTCAATGAGACAGATTTTTGGTAGGTTTTCAAAGAAGTACTTAAATTACAATCCTATCTGGAAGAAGCTAGTAATTAATAATTTATATAGCAATTTCAAAAATAAAGTAACTTAAAATGACACGGCACAAATACAGTAATCACCATGATTTTTGAAGGACAATGGGATGCCCATTGAGGCAGAAGACCTGCATGGATAAACAGGGGAATGCTGGGCAAACCTAGTGGCAGAAGAGAGTCTACAGGTCCTGGAAGGAGGGGGATCGCCACTTGGGAGGAATATAAGACTTAGCAGGGCATGTAGGTTGGAAACTAGGAGAGCTAAGGGCTCATTGTTACTAAATCTTGCAAGGGAGGTCAAGGACAACAGAAAGGCCTTATTCAAATACATTGCAGACAAAACTAAATCTAGAGGCAATGTAGGCCCTCTGTTGAATGACGTGGGTTCCCTGGTGACTGAGGATAGTAAGAAGGCAGAGTTACTGAATGCCTTATTTGCCTTTGTCTATAGCGCTGGAGACTGTTTTCAGGAATCCCAGATGGCTGAAGCCCAGCAGGAAGTCAGGATAAATGTTGAGTCAGCCTTGATTGATAAGGACTGTGTCAGGGATGAATTAAACCACCTGGACATCCATAAATCCATGGGTCCTGACAGGATGCACATGAGGGTGCTGAAGGAGCTGGTAGAAGTCATTGCTAGGCCACTATCCATCATCTATGCTAAATCCTGGGAAATGGGAGAGGTACCTGAGGACTGGAGGAAAGCAAATGTTACTCCAGTCTTCAAAAAGGCCAAGAAGGAGGACCCAGGTAACTACAGACAGGTCAGCCTCACTTCCATCCCGGGAAGTGAGGCTCTTATCCTTGATGCTGTCTCAAGGCGCATCAGGGGTTGTTAGGAGCAGTCAACATGGTTTTAACAAGGGGAAGTCATGTTTGACTAATCTAATAGCCTTTTATGAGAATATAACCGGGTGGATATATGATGGCAGGGCAATAGATTTGGTCCACCTTGACCTCAGTAAAGCATTTGACACCGTCTTCCACAGCATCCTTGTGGCTAAACTGAGGAAGTGTGGCCTGGAAGGTTGAGTAGTGAGGTGGATTGCGGGCTGGTTGAAGGGAAAAAGCCAGCAAGTTTTGATCAATGGGACAGAGTCTAGCTGGAGGCCTGTATCTAGTGGAGTCTCTTGGGGGGCCAGTACTGGGACCAGTACTATTCAATATATTCATCGATGAATAGAGTGTAGTGTCAGCAAGTTTGCTGATATAAAACTGAGAGGGGTGGCTGACACACCACAGGGCTGTGCTGCCATTCAGCAAGGCTTAGACAGGCTGGAGAGCTCGGTGCAGAGAAGTTTAATGAAATACAACAAAGGCAAATGTAGGGTCTTGCATCTAGGAAAGAACAACCCCAGGTACTTATATAGGTTGGGGACTGGCCTGTTGGAGAGCAGCATAGGTGAGAGGGACTTGGGGGTCCTGGTGGACAGGATGACCATCATCCAGCAATGTGCCCTCCTGGCTAAGAAGGCCAATGTCATCCTGGGGTGTATTAGAAGGGCTATGGTTAGTAGGGCAAGATAGGTCCTTCTCCCCCTCTACTCTGTCCTGATGAGACTCCACCTGGAATATTGTGTCCAGTTCTGGGCCTCTCAGTTCAAGAAGGACATAGAACTCCTTGAAAGAGTCCAGCACAGTGCCACCAAGATGATTAAGGGAGTGGAACATCTTCCTTAGGAGGACAGGCTGAGGGAGCTGGGTCTCTTTAGTTTGGAGAAGACTGAGGGGTGACCTTATTAATGTTTATAAATATGTGAAGGGTGAGAGTAAGGAGGATGGAGCCAGGCTCTTCTCTTTGTGGCCAGCAGATCAAAGAAAGTGATCCTCCCCCTCTAATTTGCCTTGGTCAGGCCCCACCTGTATCCAGTTCTGTGCTCTCTGGTATAAAAATCTCTTGGAAAGAGGCCAGTGGAGGGCTACAAAGATGATTAAGGGCCTGGAGCGTCTCCCCTATGAAGAAAGACTGAATGAACTGGGGCTGTTCAGCCTTGAGAAAAGGAGACTAAGGGGGGACCTTGTTAATGTTTATAAATATTTTAAGTGTGTGAGACAGAGGGAAATAGCCAGCCTCTTTTCAGTTGTCTGTGGAGACAGGACAAGGGGCAATGGCTTCAAGTTGGAGCACAGGAAGTTTTTCACAGTAAGGATGATAGAGCTTTGGAACAGGCTGCCCGGGGGGGTTGTGGAGTCTCCATCTCTGGAGATATTCAAGACCCATCTGGATGCCTATCTGTGTGATCTGTCCTATTGAATCTGCTTTGGAGGGGTGGTTGGACTCAATGAACTCATGAGCCATCACTGTGAGGTGATGGAGCACTTGAACAGCCTACCCAAAGAGGTTGTGGAGCCTCCTTCTCTGGAGATGTTCAAAACCTACCTGGATGCGTTCCTGTATAATTTAGTCTAGATGATCCTGCTCTGGTGGGGAGGGGATGAATCAATGATCTTTTGAGGTCCTTTCCAACGCCTAATGTTCTGTGATTCTGCGATTAACTTGAAATTAATAAAGTTAAAGCAAAATAAAAACCAATTTATATAAACCTGAAAAAAAGTCAAGATACTTAAGTATTCAGAAAAAAAAAATCTAATTTCCCTGTATTGACATTTAACAATATGCTTTAAATTAATCAGTGACTAACATCAGATGTTCAGAGACCTATACAATGATCTGTTGTTTCCGAACCTTCTATTGTTCACTCTTTGAACTCTTCAGACTTTTACTGATGTGGAATCACAGTGATCAAGATCAAAAACTAACAGAGCAATTGCAATACATTATCTTTAAGTTGTATACACTTTGAAGCAAAGTCAAAGGAACAATAGTTTTAACAGAACCTCACCTAATTAATTTTGTTTTCTCATTTTTGGCAATTTGCAATAGCAAATATCTTTAACAAGGCTAATAAAAGACCAAGAAATAATGACTTATAAAATGCCTTTTGAATGAAACTACCAAATTCAGCAGGGTTTATGTAGTATTTATAATTCGTCTTTCGATAGCTATTTCTAGTCTTTTCTCAAATAAATAATAGAAGATTCAAATGCTCTGTCTCCATCTCCTGGCAGATAAGAACTAAAAAAAAAAAAAAAGTGGACTGAAATGCATGAACCTGAGGGACAAAAATTAGGAGAAATTAAATTTCTGCTTCTTGACTTATTTGAAATTTTTCCCTATTTCTAAAATCATTCCTTGCTATTAGAATGTAGAGAAATAGAAATTTATATTATTATGCAGATAATAGTCAAAAGATCATATCACTTAGGCAATACATTCAACCCTATTTTTGCATTAGAATATAACAGCAGTACACCATTTAATGTAATAGAGAAATGACAGTTTATTGTAAATTACTATTTTGAGTATTTTTTAAATCCTCAGATTGATATTCTAAAGCAAATTTGATTGCATTTTGTTGATATGCTTAAAAATATAGTCATATCTTTGCTGTAACTAGTTTACCAGGAAATAATGTACTTAACGACATTCACTGTACATTAAATTACATTTACCTTATGTGATTTCCATGTAATTCTGAGGATTTCTTACCTGCCCACCCCCCTGGTATTTTAGGTATTATCAGAGTTCATACTCCCAAATATTTTTTATAAATAAAATTTTTTGAATAAAAAATAAAATAAATTTTAGAGGAAATTACAGCAGATATGTATTCTTTCATTAAAAGCAAACTTCTATACTGGTTAATACTGCTATAAAACACCGACTCTGATATGTGGTTATATATGTAATCCTTTAGACATAAACCATTTAAGGGAGCTTATAAGCAGGAGGGGATTCAACTTTTTAATAGGATAGACAATGACAGGACAAGGGGGAATGGATTAAAACTAAAGGAAGGAAGGTTTAGATTAGATATTAGGGGGGAAGTTTTTTACAGAAAGAGTGGTGAGGTGCTGGAACAGGCTGCCCAGAGAGGTAGTGGATGCCCCGTCCCTGGAAGTGTTCAAGGCCAGGTTGGATGGGGCCCTGGGCAACCTAGTGTAGATCCAGGCCTGAGGTTGGTGGCCCTGCCTGTGGCAGGGGGGTTGGAGCTCTATGATCCTTGGGGTCCCTTCCAACTCATACCGTTCTATGATTCTATGATTCTATGACCAAGGATGGATCTAGCTGCACCTAGGCTTCTCTCTGAGAAGGAGTTTAGAAAGCACGGGGATCCTTTCTGAACCCTGTCACTCAATGGGAGGGCCTCCTCCCAGCCACACATCAGACTATTACCCTTTATGCAACAGGTGCCAACCAAGTCCATGCAAATATACTCTGGATATTGTATGCACATGCAGTCCCATTTCTTGTAACATGACTGACAGTTTCTCCACCGGTGTCACTAGCATTCCTTAAGTAAAGATACAGGAAAACGTGAAGTGATTTTTTTACTACCAAATATGACTGAATGAAGGACGTATCTTTAGTATTCAATCACAAGATACAGAAGCATTATGCTTAGTATCCAAACTTTTAGGATTAAATTTAAATTTGGGTTTTGGTTGGGTTTTGGGTTTCTTTTGTTAAATAGCCAATGTGTTAGTATATGACAGAATAACACTCATATTCTTTTTCTTTTTTTTTTAATTTTTGTCAGGGCAATGTTTATTTTTTAAGTTTAGATAGTTACAGAAAGCAGTGATGAACTAATGTTCTGTGTTTATGGAAGAGTTTTCATTAGCTCTTACATTAGTCAGGATTACAGTCCCCAGTAGTTTAATGTATTGTCAATAGTTAAATTAAGTCTTAAGTTATAAAGAAGGTATAAAAAATAATGAATGTATCCAAATAATAAACGTTTTACTACATTAAAAACCAAAAACTTTTTATCATACTAATATGCAGATTAATATTTATATTTATATGTAGGGTTAGCAAAAGAGTGCAATGGAAAAAATATTTTAGATTAGAATTTGATTCACTGAAAAAATATTTTCTTTGAAGAAAAAAGAATATAGAAACCAATTCAGTAACTGATCTTTACCACTAAAATTGTGGAGTTTGTTTTCTTTGGAGAATGTTTAATAAAGGGAAGAAAACATGAAAATTTTGCTTTTTACTTTTCTAAAATTTATTTTTTTCCTTTTGTTTTATATTCCTCCAGAAGGAAAAAAATTAATCTATTAATACAGTTTTACTTATATAGAAAGAAAGAATTGTCCTCAAATAGGTTTTTACTGCTGCCTGTCTTAGTTCTAGCTTACAGGAAGAATGATAAATAAGATTTATAGACACAGATTACTTAGTTTAAAGAGTGCTTTAAAATGCATGGTAGCAGAGGAAAGGTTACCTTTAGAAACCTCTACTACAGATATTGATTTCAAAAACAGAGATGTACTTTAAAAATTACAAATAAAAGGAGGAAAACATTCAAGTTTTCCAGACAGCAAATCTTGACTTCATATATATTCAATATTCAGTCAGCATTGCAGTACTGAAGTTCAAGGCTTACCATATCATCAAACAGAAAATAAGTTTCCAAATTCACACTTCTATTTGTCATGGATAAACACGTTCCTGGAAACATATTACACAGAGCTGTCACTGTCAGATCACTAATTACAAAATATTAGGGGTCAATTTTCCACATTAACATTAATGAAAGCTCTGTACAGTCATTAAACAAAGTGCTATTGTGTGATAATAATATGCCCAGTAAGACTGTAAATCATACCAATGAAATCCTATTCACACCTACTGTATGTGCATCATTACTTTATAACACATGAACACCTTTCGTCTGATTCTAAAACACATTTCCACTATATGAGACACAAGGAATTGTATATTAATTTAACTAATTGACAATATTAGAATTTTCTTATCATCTACTTTAGAAATCTATGAAAAAAAATTCCCTTTTTTTTGATCACACTGAATTCCCAAATGTTTGTAAAATATAAGTAAATTATGGAATGTATGCTGCTATTAGCTACAGTTTTTACAGAGTCCTCAATTCTTGTCATAGTATTAAAAGTTCTTTCTGAGATTGCTCACATGCTTCCATTAAAAACTAAAATCTATCTATCAACAGTGCAAAGTCTGTGAATGCAATGTAAAGAAACATCGGGGCGGTGGAGCTCAACTGTGTTACTTCTCTTTCAAAAGATCAGTGAGACCAGAAGTGTGAAGCACAGCTACTGCTTGTGCTTTTCCCTCATAAATGTTTCTGAATATATACATGAATGTAAAGCTCTCCCTTGTGCTGTGAAGAAGAAAAGAAATTTGGATGCCTATGCAAAATATAACTTGCTTGTTTAGTATGTGACTTCAAAAGTTTTCACCTTACAATTTGAATACGGTTGTTACCAAGCTCTTCTGCCTCAGTAAGGATCATAATTCACTGGCAGAGCCACACTGTGAAATGGTAAAGATTTTCCTTCTGAAGTCATCCCTGACTTCTGGGAACCCAAGGCATAAGAAGGACATTAACGATCCTCTTATTTCATAGACATTGTCTAATATTAATTAATATATGTACTTAATAAAGCTAGCATTTTTAATTCACAACAGCCTGCCTCAGTCAGCTGCTATTAGTCAAATTTAGATTTGCTCTTTAAAACAGAGACTTGTGCTCAATTTGTCACTGAACTGTATTATCTGAGGATAAATTTAATGTGAGGACACAGCATAATCCTATCTGGCAAGCAAGAAGTTTCACTTTGCTACTTTTTCCCTACTACCCGTCACACTGTGCCTGAATCTAGTGATATTTGGCTGATTTAACCATCTTCACTACAGAAAGCCACATTTTATTTATATTTTATGTGAGTTGGTTCCTTGATCAGCTTGATGACTGGAGGATGGCACAAGTATTTACATAGTTTTGAGAGGACTCAGATTCCTACAGGAGTAGATAGAAACTGAGGAATGGTTTCAACAGTGTTAATGTTTCTTAAATTATGGGCATACATCTCTAAAGAATCAAATAGGCATCTAGGTGTACTTCAGGATCTGAACCTATGAAAGACAGACACTATTATTGGGTCTATGAGTAGTGTCTTAAGTATTGCCTGGATGAAAGTAGCATTAAGGTTATTACCCAAGGCTGAAGATAACACGCTGCTATTTGCCTTGAATATACATAATTATCTGTTCTGTAAATTGAAAGGTAATCTATTTTGAAAATACTTTCCAGATAAAAAAGAATAAAAATATAGCTTGGTTATTATATTTGTGAATATAATAAACACTTATGGTATCATTTTACATTAATTATATTTTCATCCTGATTCCTTGTCAAGGCATTGAGTTTACTAGGATTCTTGCCAGTATTATGTGAAAAGCAGCACTGCAATTCTTACTTCTGTGCTTTCATAATACGCTGTGGTACCTCTGATTAAGATGTGCCACTTTCAAAGGACATGTAACAGACTCTAGCCAAAGCTTATATCCAGGTTCTGCAAAATTGTCAGAACTGAACAAAACAGAGTGCAAGGGCACTTATCTCAGTAACACTAAATAAGAAAGAGAAAATGGTGATCACATGATTGTATGATAAATGACTGCAATAGCTGTTCCTTCATTTTATTCTGATGATAATAGGGATATGAAGGTTGTACAGCCAGGTGACTGCTTACTCATTGTATAATACAGTTAATGAGATGCATTTGTGACATTAGTATAATCTGTCTGGTTCATAATGTACTATAGCACATGCATTATTTTACTGAATGATTTATGGGATCTCTATTATGTTGTAATGCATTTCCTAGGGTAATAGATGAGATGGATTATCTTGTGTTTCCTAGCATAATGTAGTTTTTTACATCACAAATATAATTGGCTTGTAAGACATCCTATTTCATTAACCATTGCAAATGGTTTTGATGACGTGTACCTTCATTAATTAAATATTTCCCTTTACTTGTTATACAGTTCTAAATATCTCCTAAACTTCTCTATTATTTACAAACTTTCTTGTTACTTTATTTGTATGCACTATTCTATAATAAAATATTTAAATGTTAATTCACAGAAATCGAAAACTATCTTTTAAAAGCAAAACAAATAGTTACATTATTTTGTGGTGTGGGTTTTTTCCCATTCATTCATTCATTCATTCATGAACAATTAATACTCTAGATTAATTTCCTTAGAAAATAGGTCTTGAATAGGTCCTAAAATTCTACATTGATTTGTCAGTGCCTGTTTCCCTTTTCCAACATTCTCAATCTGTTCTGGCACGGAGGTAGAGCAAAATTGTTAAATTTCTTAAGGTTTTGTAAATATTAGTATCTGATTCTGGTTGAGGGCAAAGGGACTGTAAATAATCTTCTTACGATGGTTTCCCATTCTTTATATGGTTTGTTAATCAGTAATATCCCAAACAGCTAGATTGTATACTCTTGTTTTAGCTCAGGGTTTGCAGTGGGAGGAGGGGAAGAAGAATTGGGGAATTTGGAAGGAGAATAAGCCAAAGCAAGGTAAGGCAAGGCAGGCCACCACTAGGCAAAGCAAGGCAAGGGAATGAAAGTATTTTAGTGTCTGGGGCTTTTAGGAACATGCAACAGAGCTCAAGTTACCAGAGTAAGAGAGAGTGAGAGACTGCTGGGTCAGGCAGAGCCTTGAGATATGGATGTCTTGCATGCTAAATATAAATAATGTGTTCCCATCTCTAAAGGTGTGAACATGGGTTTTTCTAAACAAAAAATTACTAAGTGGAATACAGTAACTATAAGCAGAGGTCTGAGAAGTCCTCTGCTAGTGTCCTGCTTGTTGTGGTTACCTGATTCAGTCTTGCGGTCTGTTTGAATGCTCTGTGCCTGACCATTACTGAAAATTCTTGGAGAATTCCTACAGTGTGTCCTCATGCTACTTGCTTGTTTTCCTATTTCCTTCTTCCCAGCATCAGATATCTCTCTGAAGTACACATATTCCACTGCTCTTGAGGAAGACTTAGTCTTTGACTTCATACTGACACTTCTACTTAACCTAAATGGCACAACTGGTAGTTATCTTTCTTTCTGCCCAGCTGTGTTTTAATGAATCACTATACACAGTTCATGTATACAAATGGCAGTGTTGTGGAAATGTGAGCTTTCTTAGCTCTACAGCTTCTGTTTTTCCATTAATTTGCAATATGTATTACTGTTCCCATTAATTTTATTGGTAGTAGTTCAAATCATCATGAGATTTCCATATTACCCCCTGGTCAAAAGGAGGGTCCTGTGGGGTGCACCATCAATTCAAACTTACAGAAACCAAACCTTTTGCTACACTGGTACTATGAAGTAGGTTAAATGAAGAATATAAAAAAGTTTGGTAAGTTGTTAAAATTATGTTTGAAAATTGACCTGAATATTTTTATATTCAACACTAGAGAGAGAGACCTGCTCTAGTGAAAGATACTGTTGACCAGGGCAGAGGGAGGTGGAACTAGATGGTCTCTAGAAGTCCCTTCCAACCCAGACTCTTCTATAATTCAATAATTCTATATAACCTAAGTCAATGTCTAAGTCATCATTTAGCATATAAACTGACTGATGGGAAAACAAACATAACCAGTATACAATATGCACTTTACTTTTCATTTTAAGCATACAAAAAATATAGCTGGACAAGGAATGTGTAGTATAGCAGATGAAAATTAGGTACCTGGTCATTAGGTTTTGTCATGATTTTTGTCATGATTAACAAAGCAAAAAAGTTTAATCTAGAAAATCCTACTGAGCAACTTTGGAGACTGGCAAATCTGTAGTGTTATGGTTTAAAACTTGTTCTTTCACTTACACTTATCTCATTTTTAAATTTGGAATTTCCAGAACTGTTACATTATAGTGAAAATGTACAATATCCTCAAAAAAACACCAAACACCAACAATTTGCTCACATTTTTCTGCCTTGTAAGTTTAAAACTCTAATAACTATAGTATACACAAACCACCAAGTATTTCAGGAAATTATATTCTATTTAATGATGTCAGATTGCATTATATATTTACAGACTGTAATTTTTCGAACACTAGCCCCAAAATAAAAATGCACAAATATATATATTACACATATATTTAGACAGCTTTTAAATCCAATCCTCACCTTAGTTTCCTTAGTAGAATAGCCAGAAAATTAGTTTAATAGCATTTCCAGAAGTTAACATACCCAGCCTTTGGCGAACCAAGTTATAAAGTGAATGAGTTCCAGAATAAAGAACGCTCGCAGAGAATTGCTCTTTCACTTTACTTCTCTTAGAAAACCTTTCATTTGGGGGGAAGCAAGTGGGGACTTGATTTTGCTGCAAAGAAAGAGAAGTCCAAGTTAGACTTCAGAAGCAACTTGCTATCCGATTTGGCCTAAGAAATTTTATTTTTAGATCTTAAACTTCTGGGAGAAGGGACTAACTCCTCTTACATTAAAAAAAAAAAAAAAAAAAAGATTATGCTTTAATGGAGACAACTGTGGGCTTAAACTTCCAGATGAAGTCAAGTCTTCCATTCTTCTACCAAAACCTCCCCTGTCCTCAGCAGTTTCGATTAATTTTACATTGGTGAATATTAATAATTTGCGTCCTTTTGTACTGGACTTTTTTATTCATCTCTGAGAGACAACACTTTACATAGGTATGTGATTAGTTCAGAGAGGCTTGATAGCCACTAGTGAGATTTTGGTGGGTTTTTTTAAGTAAATCTTATGTTATATTTTCATTTCTTTTCCTTTCTAAATCTTTTTTTTAAAAAAAAGTGAGATAAAAAGAGAATTTTTTTTTTTAATCGACTGCCTGTCGTTAGAATGTTTTTTTTCAGGTGAAACAGGCTTCTTGAAATGACCTATTTAAGCTTTTCAGTTTAAAATGTTCTTTAAAAGACAGTTCCTTTCTGAAATAACTGTAATTGGCATGCTGAAATTTTAACATATCCTTTCACAGAAAGAAAATAATGTATTGTGATTTTTCTCTTCTGTAAGAAATTTGAGAACTTAACTCAGTATCTACTGATTGAATTTTTTAATCAAAGTTTTGTTAATCTAGCAATAGGTACCCCATATCTCCATATGATGACGGGTAGTTTACTGTCACTGATAAATGGATATATCTGATATTACAATTAAGGAGAACATCTCCCCTCCCTGCCGTTGTATTAATTGACAGAATTGCTACATTTTCATACAGCAGTTGACAAGGTTAGGCTGATAATCAGGTTAAAAAATTATAAAAGAAAATAACATTTTAGTCTTCAAAAGGTAGAAACAGGTATTATCTGAAGTCCTCTCATATGCCATCGACTCTTTCAATAATAGGCTGTTATTCTCTGGTAGCAGGTGCTTTTTCACACAGTCCTGTGGACAAAGTCCTAGGAAGAAGTTATTTGCCAATTAAAAGACAATTAACATGATTCATTTTCAAAACTGGCTTTCAGTTTTTTAATAGTACTCAATTTGTCCATTTTTAGATTCCTGTTTTCTGTGTAGTGAAAATTTCCTAAACTGGTTTTATAGGTTCTCTAGGAATAATTCCTTATGTCTCACTGGAATCTAAAAGAGTCTGCTTGCCACCTAGACCACAGAATAAGTTCCCTAAAAGGAAAGGTTCTCATCCTAGGATGTGACTTTGCCATTATCGGGAGATACAATTTTCTTCTATGTTAAGAGTATCTATTATACTTGTGATATATATAGTTTTAAAATTTAACCAGGTTGGGAAACACATTAGCTAACTCATGTCTTCTGTACCTTTAGTGGGGTTAGTGCTCTTTCCTGAACATTTCCTAAAAATGCACATACGTATACACATGTAACTCATAGGACTGTACTTGAAAAATTCACTGAAATATTCTAGGGCATGCTCTAGTCAATTGAAATATCAAAGAATCACAGAATCATTAAAGAAATATCACTAAAGAAAGGAATAGTAATAGATACATTCCAAAGAAAATTACATGCACAATGTCTTCTGGGGTCACAATTAAAGGAAAGCTTGCTGCAACCAAGACCAAACTGTTCTTGGATGTGCACAGATGGAGAGCTTTCGAAAACCAAAGAAACACTGAAATTAAGTTGCTTAAAGACTTGCAGATTTGGTAGAAGCTGAGAATGGTCTTCCAATGTCTCAGTTTTTGTCTCATATTCCTACTCTTACCATAAATTGTACATATAGGCATTCACTTCATACCTGGAATTTGGCCAAAGCCATTATTCTTTGTTGGTTCAGTTACACTAGCCAGCTCAATAAAAGCACCAAATAAATTCAACTTTGAAGACATAATGACAGTACTTTCTGTGGAAGTTGCTGAAATATAAAACATCTCATTGTATCCCAGATCTTCAGAAGTTTCAGGTTCTGATTCTCAATCACATTAGCAGTCACTTTAAAATGGGTGAAACAATTTTTCATCAAGGGTCTATGGAGTCCTGGGCTCTAGAGATTTGCCTAGAGGGATCAGTTTTTCAAAGTCTGCAACTTTTGCGGGTTTTATACCCATTACTTAGCCAATGATTCTGAGAATGACATTTCTTAGTTTGTTGATGACATAAAAGGGACCAGTAAACTTGAGGAAGATGTATCTTGAAAGAGCTGGATGAAATGAGAAATGTCTTTTCAATACACAAAACAGCAGAATAATGAATTGCAAGCCAGCAAAACAAATTGAAAGCATGAATGACTGCTAAGTGTAAAGATACTACAGTGTCTGACCTTGAGAAAATTTGTGTGCAATGGTGGAGAAATCCCTGAAGTCCTCATCTCAACTTGCCACTGCACCAAGTAAAATATAAGAGGCATTAAGTTGCATTGTTGAAGCACAAAATAAATCACAAAAAGTAGAAGCAGTGGTGCATGAAGCTCTGACTACATACCAGATAATATTTTCCTTGCTGGTCATCAGTACTCCTTTTCATATTAATCAGTGTTGTGTACTTAGGTTTTTTCTTTCAAAAGACTGTTATGAAAAAACAGATACAGGTTATACAAATATGAATAAGCTTTGGGCATGAATATAAACTGAAAAGATGGTGTGCTAAAAAAGAGAGACCAAACTAAAATAGTGCTTGGAATTACAGAAGGAGCAATAATATGCTGTTCCTTTCTGTCTACAAACAGAATGTAATTCAAAGGAAATTGTCAGCAAAAATCACAAATTAAATGTTAAAAGTTGGGACAGTATGAAGCACAATGAAGCTGCGTTTCTGGTTGCAAGTACTCTTAGGCAGAAAAAGGAGTAGAACTCTTCAGTAACATACCTACTCCATATAAGGTCTATGTTTTAACTATTTTTTAATAGGGTAAATCTGTTCAAATGTGCCACTGAGGACCAACTCTCCTGAAAATACTTATCTGCCAAAACCATGGGCAATTAGTTCTATTCCTTTATTTTATATGCCTGAATTGACAAACCATATTTACAGTTTGAGTTTAGTACCTATCTTCACAGTGAAGGAAAGTCTCAAGGAGACTTAAACCATGGGATAAATACATTGAAGACATTTCTCTGGAATTCTACCTCTGCATAAGTATCTATATGAAACCTTTGTTTCTTGCCCTAAACTATTTTGTAAATATATGAGGTTAACAGGTAGTGACTTAAAAATAGAAGTTGGTCATCAATATTTATGTGCATGCAAGTTGCTCCTGATGGTAGACAGCATCTCAGAACCAGAAGAAAAGATTTAAATCCTCTACAACCTGAGAAGCTTTAATCTAAAGCTGTAGTATCTGCAGCCATAAGGTAATAGAAGGAGGTTGCATAGAACAGCCCTTTAGTTTAAGCACTGAAGGTCATCTGTAGCAGAAAGAAAAGTAGAAATCAGAGTTAAGTTCAAGACCTCTTAGGTAAAAGACAAAACCAAAGCACGTTTGCCCATAGAAGCATTAAATGGTAACTAAAAACTGTGGAGAATCCTTACACAGAAGGATGCGTAAACAATTCCATCAAAACTTAGCACTAATGAAGGGAGGGATTAAGTTTGAGCAGCATTCAGAATTTTCAATTAGAAAGATTCTTTCTATTACTAATTTTTTGGCTTTTTCAGATCCTATTTTTAGTCACTAGCTTCTCCTTAGACAGGAGATGTCTACCAATTCAATAGTGCAAAATCAAACTGAAAGCTGGTAAATTAATTTTGGGTAGCTTTATAGGGGTAAATTTCCACTAAATTAATTTCTAAAGAGAAAGTCGTTTGCAGCCATAGTTCTCTGACACTACATATTTTAGAGGTCAGTAGTTGAATTCTAGAGAGCATTCAATCCCCATGTCCCCCACTCTCCACCCCCTGCCCCCCAAAAATAAATTAAAGGGAAATAACTTTTAGGAATGGATAGCACATTATTAAGAATTATCTCTCTCTTCTCTCTGGGGAAAAAAAAAAAACCCCACAAAATAAAACTCAACTCTCAAGAAAAGTGTTTTTCCTAAGCTGCCATATATGTGTATCCTGCTTATTTTCTCAACTGCAAAGCACAACTGAGCATCTCACTCTAAGTCTCTAAGAAGAAACTGTTCTTCAGAATGTAGTAGATACCTGCACAGCATATTCACACACACATATTAACTATGACCATAATGTTTTAATCAGAAGTGAAAAAATACAGACCCATATTTAGTAGTCTTGCCTTTGTGGTATCAAGGTGAACATTTGCATTTTGCTTTGTTGGCAGTTATTCCGTGACATCCTAACTTTTCCTTTGTATATCTGATAAAGTGTTTTCTGCCCAATAAACATTAACTCCTTTATTACCAAAGTAAAACTGCAGTCCATGTCATTCTTTGAAACTAATGTGTTTTGTCATCTAGTCACAATGCACATTGTTTGCATTCAGGACTTAGAGAATTCCTGTGTACCATGGAAAATATGAGAAAACTGAAGGGTTTGATTGGACATCTTCTATTGTTTTTCAAGGGATAAAGAAAGAAAAAAATGAAAAATATCAGAAGGGTGTTCAAACCAAGGATCACAAATTAAGAACCATAATAAAAGTGCAATACTTTGTAATTTTTTAGGCTTTGCTGAAGCCTAAATCCTGGGTCTCTGTGTTTGAGTAGCCCCATGTTTCACTCTGGCTTTGCTGTGCTGCATGCATTCTTTTTCAGATTTCAGCAACCTGACTCCTGATCCACATCACAGTACAGTGACTTCAGGTCTGACTTAATACAACACTGTGACTTCTTAATGTCATGCAGCTTCAATTGCAGGCAGCAGAGTTTGTTCTGATTCTCATCAATGTAATATCTGATTCATCTCATGGCTTCACTAACACAGTGTGACTGTTTGCTTGTAGAGTTCAGAATAATACATTGGATTTGTGTGTGTGCGTGTGTGTGTGTGGACACATGCACATGTGCTGTATTTTGTTAAGCTTACACAAATACCTGAAATATCTGCAAGGTGTTCTTAAAATACATAATACAGATTTAAAATGTTTTGCTACAAAATAAACTAAAATATGCTCATAGCAATATCCAAAGGAACAGGTTAAAAGAGTTAGGAAGGCTCAGGTATCTAAATATAAGACTAATGTGGAAAGGCTATAGAATGGTTTGGGTTGGAAGGGACCTTAAAAATCATCTAGTCCCAACTTTCCTGCAAAGGGCAAGGACAAAAGTAGATTTTTAAAAAATATTTATATTTTATTTATATATATATATAAATGTATGCAGGAAAATCATTCTCTGACACTGAGGTCATAAAGATATGGAAAGGTCCATGTGTGTGCTACTAAATTCTCCTGTCATCTAAATCAAAGCTGTATCCAAACTGCATATTAAGAGTAGTCTCTGAGCCATGCTATTCTGACTGTGCCTTGTAATTCTTTGGGTGAGTGCTGTATGTCCAACACCAAATCCATGCCATCCGAACCAGGTAACAAGTTAGGTGATCGGTTCCAGGAAATTCCATGGCATTTTCAGTTGACTGTTATACACTATAGTTCTAACATACAGTTATAAACATATAGTTTATAACAGTTACAGACAGCACAGATAAAAAAAAAAGCATATTTAAGTTCAGGCTTTTATGACTCTTTTATTAGCTATGTTTTCTTCATATGAAAGAAAAAAACACCAACCAATAATATAGTTAAAAGACAAAGAGTTTATTTTCTACCATCACAGAGGAATATTAAATTGAAAATAGAAACCATGGTGCAGTGGAATTTTGCATGCCATTGCATTCTTTAGCATACAGTATTTTCCAGATATTGTCCGTTATTGCTTCCTTGCCAGATATACAGGAAATATAGTGTCACCTGTCTTTTTCATAGAACAAGTAGCACAGAAAATAATGATTTGTTATGATAGACCAACTATGAATGAAGTAATAAGCTAATTTCACTAAGCTAGCCTACAAGCAAGTTCTTGTGGAATGTCCTGGCCATAGCTTTGTGTCATTTCTCTTGTGTAAAAAGAATGGTTTTAAATCACCATTTTTATCGAGACTACATCTCCTATGACATCTTATCTTACACAAATAGCTCCAGCAAATATGAGACACTGACCTATAGTGTCATGTTTTCGTTTGCAATTTAACAGCAATTTTAGACTGTATCCCACTATTGCAAAAGCCTTCCTTTGAAAATCCCTCTGACTCATGTTTATCATGCCATCAAAATGCAACTACTGCTTCTGCTGGTACAAACTTACTGAAATACCTTTGACCTAGAACTGATACTGTCACAGCTATTGGGAAGACCTCACAAAAGAAAAAAATAAAATAAATTAATCATTTAATGTTGCTTTGAATAGCTTAAATGGACAAGAAAATAGCTTGCATGATTTTTAATAGTCTGGACTTTTTGAAAATTCTATGATGATTGACTCTTTGAAGTCCTTGATAAAAGAGCAAGCTGGCATTCAAAAGTTTTCTATTTTTTCTTTTTTTATCAGTAATTCAAGAAAGTCATTAATATTATACTTAGTAATCCAGTCAAATTTTAAATTTTTAATCTGCTAGTTGACATATGCTATTATTTTATCTATTGTACTGTATATATTTTGAGGTGAGGACCTGTGAACCTAAATCCCATTATCCTGATTTGTAATTTTCGTGGAGGCCCATCTGAACTATTACATTCTAGTTTCTTGTCAACTCTTTCATTTACTAAATGAGTTGAGAAGGAGATTCCTCTTCTGTTGCAGCCTAAGGGTTTGTAGGCATTTTGCTTCTTCATGTACCCTTTAAAATCTCACACAAAGGAAAAGTTTGGTCTGTATTTTGAGAATGTTCATTTTGCTTGCAGGTTTTTCTTGTGAGCAGATGGAGATAAAGTAATTCTATAAAACTGTATATTACAAACTGGTTGAACTGATTACAGTATGTCACAGTAAAACAACAAACTGATCCCACCCATGTGCTGAGGAAAGTGGGAAGGAATACACCACAGAAAACAAGGCATTGGCACACTGTGTCTTAGCAGTTTTGGCAATTACAGTCATTTCATTCCTTATCAATATACCAATGTAGCTGTGACTCCTTCTGCCTTTTATTCATACCTAATGTCAATGGGCAGTGAGGGCTAGCTGCTGCTTAAGGGGCAGGGAGCTGAGGAAGTCAACTCTATGGCCAGTCCAGAACAGGCTGGAACAGACCAGACAGGGCAGGATGCTGAGCCAGAGTTTGAAGCCAAAATGGACAAATGATGGTGATGATGATGATGAAGATGGAGTGAGGGCAGAGATTGGGCTGGGATGTCAATCTGTGGGCCCAGGATCAGGTCTGATGAGAGCAGCCATGTTCCACCCCTGGTAAGACCAGGCTAGACTATGGAGATGGGGACAGTTTGAGGCCAGAACAGGACATGGGCCTGTGGGTGGGCCTGGCTTGGCCGGGCCAGACTGAGAGGAGCTGAATACCTGGGGCAGGGCCTGTAAGGCAGGGGTGTTTGCCTTGGGGTCTGAAATGAGGTCCTGGGACATGGGCAGTGTGGGGAAGTGGTCCAGTGTAGGTAGGTGGTCATGTTGGATCATGACGGTCAAGGTACTAGTCCACAGAAATAGGTTATATTTGAATATAAAGCAGGATTAGTTAACTAGCTAAGTGTTTTCAGTATCAGGATATATTAATTTCATTTTGAACTTATATGCTTTGAATATTTTTATCAAATTTTTGAGACAAACCACAGAATCAGAGAATCACAGAATCACACAGAATCACAAGGTTGGAAAAAGACCTTTAAGATCATCAAGTCCAGCCATTCTCATCCTGAACTAAACCATATCTCTTAGTACCTCATCTACCCTTTTTTTGAACACATCCAGGGAAGGTGACTCAACCACCTCCCTGGGAAGCCTGTTCCAGGCCCTCACAACTCTTTCAGTAAATTTTTTTTTTCTAATGTCCAATCTAAACCTGCCCTGGCACAGCTTCATGCCATTCCCCCTTGTCCTATCGCAGACACCTGACTGAAGAGACCATCACCTACCTCTCTACAACCTCCCTTCAGGTAGTTGTAGGCGCTGATAAGGTCTCCCCTCAGCCTCCTCTTCTCTAAGCTAAACAGCCCCAGCTCCCTCAGCCGCTCCTCATAGGATCTGCCCTCCAGCCTCTTCACCAGCCTGGTTGCCCTTCTCTGTACGCACTCAAGGACCTCCATGTCCTTCTTATGGTGAGGAGCCCAGAACTGGACACAGGACTCGAAGTGTGGCCTCACCAATGCCGAGTACAGGGGCACAATCACCTCCCTAGACCTACTGGCCACACTGGTTTTGATACAAGCCAAGATGCCATTGGCCTTCTTGGCCGCCTGGGCACACTGCTGACTCATATTCAGCCTGCAGTCAACCAACACCCCCAGGTCCTTCTCTGCCTGACAGCTCTCCAGCCAGTCTCCCCCAAGCCTGTAGCGCTGCATGGGGTTGTTATGTCCCATGTGCAGCACTCTACACTTGGCCTTGTTAAACTTCATCCCATTGGACTCAGCCCATCGGTCCAGTCTGTTCAGATCCCTCTGAAGAGCCTCCCTACCCTCAGGCAGATCAACACTTCCTCCTAGTTTAGTGTCATCTGCAAACTTACTAAGGGAGCATTTAATCCCTTCGTCGAGATCATTGATAAAGATGTTGAACAAGACTGGACCCAGGACTGAGCCCTGGGGGACGCCACTCGTGACCGGCCTCCAGCTGGATTTTGTTCCATTTACCACCACCCTATGGGCCTGTCCATCCAGCCAGTTTTTGACCCAGCTGAGGGTCAAGCTGTCCAGGCCAGTGGCAGCCAGTTTCTCAGTCAGAATGCTGTGAGAAACTGTGTCAAAGGCTTTACCAAAGTCCAGGTAGATCACATCCACAGCCTTGCCCTCGTCCATTAAGCGGGTCACCTTGTCATAGAAGGTGATCAGGTTAGTAACCTTGGTATCTGTTAGAGTCTTGAGAAATTTAAGATTCGTACTTCAAGGTAAGTGTTGTTATATTGATGGTCTTTTTTAAAAACTAAACCCATGTGAAACCTAAATCAGTAGTGGTATTAATGTGACAAAAATTAATTTTTCAAAATTGGTAATAGGTAAAAAATAATTTTGGACAAAAATAAGAAAAATGGGCACCAAAACCCAAGTGAATTGCAAAACAGATAAAATGTTTAGAAGTATGCAATCCTCATTTGACTTATGAATGTAAATTTAACATTGTCAACCAGGAATAACATCGGTAATATCAGTAGAATTGCACAAGTGTGAATTACAGTGCCCCAAGAAATGAGTTTCTACTTTAATGAGTAGGGGAATTAAATAGTTCAGATATGCTGAGCAAAAAAATCTGAATATGGTAAGAAAGCAGATGACTCCCAGCTACCAATTAAAGGAGAAATAGGCAGACAGAGTTATAATGAAAATAAAACATTCAAAATGCATGAAGACATTAAATAACCTTTTGAAGCATGTGATGCATTCTAGCAAAATATATTTGCAGAACAGGAAGATTCAGATAAGAGCAATAAAATGTCAACATTTGTGAATAACCTCCAAAGTATTTCAAAGTTAGACAGAGCTTAAAACCCCCAAAGAAAACTTCAGAAATACTGGCTTTATCCTGTAACTGAAAACAGCAATGCTATTGGAGATTTTTTTTTTTCCCTTTTCCTCTCATTTTTCCTTTTCCTATTGTTTTTTCTTTTCCTTTCATTTTTTATTTTCTCTCCGTGATTCTGTAAGAAATTAACAGCAAAGTAATGCATCCCTCAAAATAGAGGAATTAACTCCATTCTACGTGATCTGAAGGATCTTGATTTGAGTGAGATATTAATCAATCAGATAAAGCTTTTAGCTATGCATTTTCAGCTCCAACTTTAATTTTGCTACTAATTAGTACTAATTTAGTGACCTTACACCAAACACCCTTATTAGTGCAGGATTGGTTACCCTAGAATTCCTTATCCTGATTATTATTATTTTACCTAATGCTTGTATGCATAGCACAAGAATTGTATTTCACAAATGGGAACCCATTTACATTCAAAGACATACATACAGATTGAACTAGAGGCTTTTAAGAGCAGTATAACTGGGAATAATTTTGTCATTTGCAAATCTCTTCCTAGTTAGGATTTCATCACACTGATCTCTCCTTACTCCTTCCACTAAAAGCTGGGCTTTCGCTCTTTCTTTCTTTTTTCTTTTTGTTTTTTTTTTTTTTTTCTCTCTCCTCTGTTTATACACACAGCAACAGCAGACCCAGAAACTCCGGTTTTCCAACTTTCTCTCTGGGAAAGCCTTACAAGTCATATGTCTGAGTTTCTAATCATCCCTTGCTCTAACCACACATGTCCATGTCACCGTCTTCTACTATTTTATCAGACAACAAACAGAGAAAAATTAAGATCTAAGATCTATTTCTGAAGTATACTGTAAACAGAACCATAATCACATTGCTCATTCTCCTGGCTAACCACAAGCAATGATACTTAGTTAGCTCAAGGTGAACATTGTCAATGTGATAATCATGATGAAAAGAAAAGACCATCCTGTGAGCTTGAAGGTATTTTATTATGCTGACACAATTAGTTTGACACTTCCTCTGAGAGGCCATTGTTACAGACTTTAGATTCTGAGATTTTAGACAGAAATATTGAGAAAGGTCATGCAGACCCAGGTCACATCTGTGACTGACTCTTACTGTCTATGTCATCAGACCAGTAAAGATGTATTTGTAGGAACAGAAATAGAGCTGGAGGAATCTACTACTATGTGTGAAGTCTTCAGAATTACAGGGGAAGATTGATACAAAGTAAGTTTTCTCCATGCTAAGTGTACTGCAGATGCTCTGAAAGTCTTATATTTATTGGGAAGGTCTGTGTGAACAAAATAGAGATGTACATGTTTAATAGGAGGAAGCAAAGCTAACGATCTTTAGTTTGGCACTATCTGCCAAATTAGAGTAAACATTATTCAAGTCAGGATTTTGAAAAGAACAGAAAAACATATTTTATTTTATTTTTTCAATAACCTGACAGCCTTGTACAAAAAAAGAACTTGACTCAGAATAAATTTAAAGGAAGAACAAATAAGGCTAGACAGTTACAGTATAAGTCTCCAGAAAAGAACATTCAGGGTTTTAGGGAGAGGTAGAAGCGTGCTGGAAACACTGAGAGTTCCTAAAGAAAGCACAGCCAACAAGGGCAAAGTCACAAAGAAGAAGCACCAGTGTGAGGTAAGAAAAGGTCAAAAGTTCTGACATTTGCACTTAAATGAGCATACCTGGAAGGAAGTTTCTTTTGATATTAAAGCAGATTGATTAGGGTTTGTCAGAATGTATTCAACAAAGCAGCAGAGACCCAATGATGTTTTATCAGAATGACTTTTGAGGTCAGCCATTACAATACTGCATCTTTGTGCTATAATACCTGACTGAAGAAATATATCAGAATCTGCTTTAAGCATAGACAGACACTTTGGCTAGTTTATAAGAAAAATAGAGGGAATACATCAAAAGGGCCTGCAGGATTTATAATATTAATCTCCGTGGAAAATATTTTACTTTATTAAATAATACAAAATTCTTGCATGCTTGTCAAAACATAATACTTTGAGAAAATTACACATCCATACTTTTCTAATCTATTTTTTTTCAGATACTATCTCTTTAGCCATTTCTAAAAAAAACCAAAACAAAACAAACCAGACTGTATTTCAGGTTAAAATGTTTATGATGGAACCCACTATATATAAACCTTAACTTTATTCCCTTATGATTTAAAATTCTGTCTTGTCTTAACACAGATTTAAAAGCCTGACACAAATACGTTTGCTGTAATGTTTGCTTTACATGTTTTTACAGGCATCCCCTGTCTATTCCCACATTATCAGCACAGCAGCCTTGTGGATGGAAGGCAGGCAGGACAAAGGGCATGCAGTGATTACCGTGCTGGATCTCAGGTACTGTTCTTTCACAACAGCAGAGATATGATCTTGAAGATCCTACTTAAAAAATGTCCAGTAACCAATGATACACCCCAATTTTTTGAAGATTATAAACCCCTCATAAGCTTTTAAAGTCCCAACTGTTTCTTTGTACATACTTGCCTAATATTTACAATGTTAAAATACAAGCAAGTGAAGTAGCCATATACTTAGGCTGTACTCCAGACATTTTTAAGAAGCAGGTTGCATTTTAAGTAGAGTCAGCTAAGTGAAGCCGAGGTATACTGTTGCTGAGCCCATCCCATTGGGATTCAGAAGATAACTACTTCAAGAGCAGCCTGTGCTTCTCCCTGCATATGAATGAAGCACTGCCAGAGGGTAACAAAAGGATTTTCCCCAACACCTATCAGAGGAAGACTGCATGGAATACATCTTGAGGAAAAGCAAATGTATTTTTTGCTACATTAATTAGGAGAACAACTGTCCTAATACTTTTTTTGTTGTTGTTGTTGCTAATAACTATCATATAATGATACAATAATTATATTATATAAACTATGACTGTGAGTATGACTATATCACACGGGATGTTCATTTAATGCCTTATTATGTATGCACTGATAATACTGCCTGCTACTTTTTTGTTTGCTGTGCCAGAGGTTGAACTGCTGAGTATTTTTTTTCCATGCAGATTAATATGGAGAATAAAGAAATACTTAAAGGACAAAGGATGCTACTGATGGTGATATTTAAATAACACCACAGATGAATAGAGTGAATCTGCAAAATGTTACTACATTCTTTCAAGATCAAATAGTATTGGCTTTGTCATTTGAAAGGGAGCAGATAATGTCTGAGATTTTTCCTTCTATCAAAACTCCTGAGGCCAACTTTTTTCTGTTTCAAAATAAATTGTATTTGGTTGGTTTGTGGGACAAAGCTCTGGGGTATTTTTTATATAACTGCCCACATCCCCAGCTGTCTTTTGGTTTAATTAAGCATGTTCTCCTTAGGTCAAATTAATGATCACTGTGATTAAAAGCTGTGTGATATATATTTTTAAAAAATAAAAATCTAAATCTCTTCTGTGATCTTTATTATGATCTATGCATAACCTTGCATTTGTTTATCAGAGCATTAAATATCAATGGTGTTTATACCACCACAGCATTGCGTGATATTATCTGTTATATTTTAATGCCACTTAATATAGCTAACAAAATGTTTTAAAATTACCATCTGTATTATGTAATGCATATTAATAACTTGAAATATTTTTAAAAGACCAGAATATGCATAGATTAAGCATTATTACTTTACCTGTTCGAGTCAAGATTCAGATCTGGAGAAGATTCAAATGAATGGAAAACAATGATAAAACTGTCCATCATATCAGACACTCAAAAGAAAAATAAATTAAGACGAAGGGTGAATATTTTCATTGTGCCACTGGACAGTTTGTCAGGTATTGACTGCTTTTGCACCTGAAACATTTGTTCAAGGTATAATTTATAAACTTAATAAATGACAGCTTCCCATAAAATCTTGCAACACGGAAATACTATTCTAAAATATTAAGATAATTAAGGGATAGGAGTATAAAATCTGTATTAGCTGATCAATAACTAGACACTGGATAAGATTATTTGTACTGTTTTGAGTTCTTAAAGGTAAAAGACACTACAACAAAAAAGATATATCACATTCTAAAATTTAATCTATATATTAAAATCTAGACAGAACAACATAGAACAGTCAAACATTTATGTAGTTTGCAAATATCTGACTGAGGTTATTCTATAGTCAGTGACCACAGGACATAATCACAGAATCACAAGGTTGGAAAAGACCTTTGAAGATCATCAAGTCCAACCATTCACATACTAAACTAAACCATATCCCTAAGTATTTCATCTACCCTTTTTTTGAACACATCCAGGGAAGGTGACTCGACCACCTCCCTGGGCAGCCTGTTCCAGGCCCTCACAACTCTTTCAGTAAAAAATTTTTTTCTAACGTCCAATCTAAACCTGCCCTGGCACAGCTTCATGCCATTCCCCCTTGTCCTATCACCTGTCACCTGACTGAAGAGACCATCACCTACCTCTCTACAACCTCCCTTCAGATAGTTGTAAGTGGTGATAAGGTCTCCCCTCAGCCTCTTCTTCTCTAAGCTAAACAGCCCCAGCTCCCTCAGCTGCTCCTCCTGTTATTTGCCCTCCAGCCCCTTCACCATAGGAAAGAAGTCTGTTTTATTCATTTGGAAGAAAATACCACACAGGAAGCTGCTGAATCTGATAGCTTAAAAGCCATGAGTCTACCACGGTACCATGTTTCAGGGCCAGCCAGGAGCAAGGCTGAATATGAAAACAATACATATATACAACTACATGCTGTAAATCATACAGATGAACACTGACAGAAGACACATCACTCACACAAACATGAAGAAAAAAAACCAAACAGTCTCATCCTGTTCCTGTCTGCTTGATTATGATGAAAGCCTGTTCATCAGAAAGATATACAATGTGGATTTCTCCAGCAGCTGGGCTCAGACACTCGGTGTTCCCAGTTGCTGGCACCTGGGCACACCAAGCCACCAAAGTCATAGCCCCATTCCTCTTGCTAGTGGTCAGATCTACCTGCCATGGATCACAGAATCACAGAATGGTTGGGGTTGGAAGGGACCTCTGGAGATGATATAGTCCAACCCCCCTGTTAGAGCAGGATCACCTAGAACAGGTTGCACAGGATCACATCCATGTAGCTTTTGAATATCTCCAGAAAAGGAGACTCCACAACGTCTCTAGGCAATCTGTTCCAGTGTTCTATAACCCCTGAAATGAATAAGTTTTTCCTTGTCAGTAATTGATATCAATCCTTAAAGTAAGAAATTTTTAAAAAATTTCCAGATCAATTTTTTCATTCCTTGTGCACTCAGAATTTAAGCTTATTAAAATTTGTATTTTGTTTAATAAAATAATTTTGTGTAGCATCTGCAGCATTTGGACCTTAAATTTTAAAATCACAAGTGGGAGGAAGTTTCTGTAGACAATGCTTTAAACTTTCTTCCCTTTCCCATTCCTCCCTTGATCTCCTTCCCCTCCTTCCCCTTCTCTTTCACTCTTTAAGTGACTGGACAATTTGGTAGTTCCCAGTTTCTTATTAGCCGGTCTAGTGTCTTGCTAGCATCATTCCGTATTGATGAAGAGAAGGTTGGTGAAAACATAATCTAGTTTCTTAATCTGCTTGTTTACCAGGAGTCCCGGATAAAACCTGCATGTCATTGCCTCATCCTGTTCCTAATATGCTTCCTCTGTTTTACTCATTTTCATATTAGTTCCATTTTTCTATTAGTGTAATGAAATTTACCTTTTGAAATGTTAGTCCTGCTATTCTTTATTATCACTCTGCTTATCTACCCAGCATGGGCTTTTGTAGCACAGGATGTAATTATTAATTTTTATGTAAAGATAAAACATATGTGCTAGCAAAACCCACAAAATAAAGTGGTATATAAATGCATTTATAAATTTTTTTAATTGCTGCAAATAACAATTATCTTAAAATAGGTGTCATCAGAACTGGCAAACACAGTTCTTGGATTAGAAAGAAGTGTTGGGGTTTATTTAACCTGCTTTTCTAAGTTCTTTCCTGCCAAATATTATGTTATTTTCTATACATTCTTGATTTTGGACGTTTACAATAGTTAAGTTCCTTACTATTGTAAATGTAGAAGCTATTAAAGACATTAATTCTTTAAAACAATAGTGGATATCCAGAAATGGAAATAAGTTTGTCTAGATGTACATTGTTGCAAATGTATTTGAAATTAATACATTTCACCTCTCAGAGTATTGTACAGATAAGTTATTTTCAGCAACAAGCTCAATGATTTAAAAATAATGTTTATTAACGTAAATCTAGAATTTACATTAATAATGTTTATTGCTGTAAATCTATTATCCTGTATCAGTTCCAGAAAAAATAAAAATAAATCATTATTTTACATTTAAAGAGATGCTTCAAAGATCCCAGCATATCATATTGAATATAACTGAATATATGATGAGTTTCTATTTGATCAATTATTATATCTTGTGTATAATTATCAATTATTCATTTATCAATTGACTACCTCAATTAAAACATTATTTGACATACAAATAAAGTTTTTCATTAATTTTTCTGGCACTTCTCCTTATTATTCTGGAGCTGAACTTGATCCAATATTTATAATCCTTCTGAAGAACACAAACTATTATAGAGGGAAAGTCCACAAAAACGTGTCCTAACTTCTGAGGCATGTTAGCAATACTGGTGAGAAAAGGATGATTCACAAGTCCTTGAACACTTTTCATCTAAGTAATGATCCTGACTGTGTGAACACTTGCCTGGTTTTAAGAAGCGACAAATGACTTTGAAGTTTAGCCAGGGTCTAGACTGCTCGATGGAGCATATATTATTCCTTCCTATTCTCTATAATGGAAGAATTGCTGCTTGAATGATTTCCTCAGCTTAATCAACAGATCAATCTTCCATACTTTTCTAGTGTCAGAACAATTTACATTTATACTCTAACTTTACTTCATTGTTCTCCACAATTTAGATGCAGACTGGGTTGGGGTTTTTTTTGTTACTTTCATTACATACTAAAATGAGTTCATGTATGTCATTAGTACTTATATCCACTTCCAGTTTGACTTTAAATATGAGATTTTTTTTAAGAAAAGCTACGCACGTGATTGTACAGATAAATCAAGTGCTCTTGCCTTGCTTGCATAATCTACAAAGAAACATCTGTGCAGCAACAATATTTTTTTTTTTAATATGTTCGTGTGTCTTTGATTAAACTATACCTTCCAGCAAAGAATGAAGAACCTCAGGAAAAACAAAAGATATTTCATTAAATATAAAATGAAAAGCAATCTCAAACATGTGCTTGCAATAGGAGCTTAGACAGCTGGACACTTTACAATTGCAGTGGCAACATCTTAGTGAATACAAAGCCTTGGAAGCAATATTGTATACTTTCAGTGCATTTATTCGCTGTGACCCTCAGAGGTACAAACAACACATGAAAGAAGAGGCCATCAGCATGGCAGGAAATGGTAATTTTTAACTACAATTTGGCCATTGTACTACAGATGATTTGGGGAGTCGATACCTCTATAAAACAATTTGAGAAACTGGGATCTGCTTTCTCTTGTGGTGTTCTTTTTTGGGCTGGTTGTGGACTGTTGCACATCTCAGAGTTGCTTAGAACAGCTATATTTGTTGTGCTATAATCCTAGCCAAGCACATCCCTGACTAATATATGGGGTTCGAGGAGATAGGATGTAGCTAATTTTTTAAATATCTCAAATTTAAAGACAAACTGTAAGTGGAGTAAACACTAATGACATACATGAACTCGTCTTAGTCTGTAATGACATAAGCCTTTCTACTTCTTACTCCCTATCCTCCTAGAGTCTTCTAAAGTCCTTTATCTTGCTAAAATACATAGGAACAACAAAGATAAGGATGCTCCTAATACACAATTCCTTCTCATGTTGTCATACTTCAGTAGGTGGTAATTTTTAAATACTCTTATCAAATTCTCTTGGTGCCCATCTGCCTCTCATACACAAAGGTACACAGCCTGCTAACTGATAAATTGTTTTGGCAACCCCATTTGCTTCCTTTCATATTTATTATCCACTTAGATTCTTATGCCACTTCTGTGTCTCATATGCTCTGATGTCGCTACGTAGAGGGCTCAGAATGGTTTTGTCTGCCTTGATTTTAATGTGCTACTGTATTTCATGTATGTATTTATTTTCTGGATTTCATTTTTTTGTAGTTTAAATTAGGCTTTTTCTGTGTTTTTGAAAAAGTCCTTATGAGTAATATAAAGACCGTACCATCCCTACCACTGTGACAGCTTGTCAAACATGACAGTAACAGTAGCTTTCTAAGACTTAGATCACAGCTTTTTGTTGTTAGCAGGACATGCAATCGAGTCATCTTTATGATCACATGCTTTCTATATAGGTTTTAGTTTACAGTACATCTCTGATCACCTCACCATTAATTGTCCTGTAACAGTTTCAGTAATTGGTTGTTGCAGTAACATTTCTAAATGTACATCTTCTTTTATTGTCTTCATAGGAGAGATGCTCCAGCCTTCTAATCATCTTCATGGCCCTCCTCTGGACCTGTTCCAACAGTTCCATGTCCTTCTTATGTTGAGGACTCTAGAACTAGACACAATACTCCAGGTGAAGTCTGACAAGAGCAGAGGGACAGAATCGCCTCCCTTGACCTTCTGGCCACGCTCCTTTTGATGCAGCCCAGGATTTATTTGGCCGTCTGGGCCACGAGCATGCATTGTTGGCCCATGTCGAACTTCTCATCCACCAGCACTGCCTAGTCCTTCTCTGCAGGGCTGCTCGCTATCACATCATCTCCCAGTCTGTATTGAGAACAAGGAATGCCCTGACCCAGGTGCAATACAAACTTTTAATTTGCTAAAAGATTATTGATAAAAAACCAAATGACCTGTAAAAACTATAGGGTGATCCCTTTCAATTAAAGAACATTAAATATTATCTTAGATATGAAAATAGTGAGAGTATTTTCATTACAAATACCTAGAAAATCCCACACTCCTTCCTGAACAACAGAATCAGAAAGAACAGTCTCATTCAGTATCAGGAAATTCGTTTTTCACTTAGATTTTTTCAACAGTTTTACAGAAAAATATATGACCTTACCTTTTTTTTTTCTTTAAAGAGGTGTCTTATTCCTATGAGCTTTAAAGTTTCTGCTGTACAATTGATGATCTTTTTTTTCGATGGATAGTTATGAATATTTCAAAAAAAAGACATCCCTCCCCCAATATTCACATCAATCCTTTAAAATCATATCTTTTAATAAAATAGCACTAGTGATTATCACAGAATTACAATTGCAAGGTTGGAAAAGGCCTTTAAGATCATCAAGTCCTGTGCTATGCTAAACCATATTCCTAAGTACCTTTTTTAAACACATCCAGGGTGGGTGACTCAAGCACCTCCCTGGGCAGCCTGTTCCAGGCCCTGACAACTCTTTCAGTGAAAATTTTTTTCCTAACATCTAATCTGAACCTGCCCTGGTGCAGCTTTGTGCCATTTGCTCTTGTCCTATCTCCTGTCACCTGGCTGAAGACACCATCTTCCACCTCTCTACAACCTCCTTTTAGGTAATTGTTGGCAGTAATTTTAATTAAGACAATAACCCTGAGGAATCAAAAAGGGATGCTGAAGAAACCCTTGTTAAATGTCTCATCATCACCTTTTCAGCTGTCATAAATGGAATAACCCCTGGAGTACTCAGTACAAGAAAGACATGGAGCTGTTGGATCTGATCCAGAGTAGGGCCACAAAAATGATCACAGGGCTGCAGTACCTCTCCTATGAAGACATGCTGAGAGAGTTGAGGTTGTTCAGCCTGGAGAAGAGAAGGATCCAGGTAGACCTTATTGCAGCCTTCCAATACCTGAAGGAGCCTATGTGAAAGATGGAGAGAAGGGTTTTTATCAGGGGGTGTAGTGATAGGACAAGTGATAATGGCTTCAAACTGAGAGGTAGATTTAGATTAGATATTAGGAAGAAATTCTTCACTACGAGGGTGATGAGGCACAGGAACAGGTTTCCCAAAGAGTTGGTAGAGGCCTCATTCCTGGAAACATTCAACATCAGGTCTCAATTCAAGGCAGCTGGACTAGATGACCCTTCAAGGTCTTTTTCAAGACAAACTATTCTCTGATTCTGTGATTCTATGAAGATAATCAGACTTAAACAGGTTTTATTTTTTTATTTTTGTTTTCCTGTTTTGGGAGATGCTATTCTATTATTTTACCTGCCTGAATTAGTTAAAAAATACTCACAGACATTCTTCATTAAAATCTGATACGTATCATGCACTAAATGTAATTACCACCAAATTCAAATGTTTATCAAAATGCATTTACTTCCTAAACTATTGAAAGTTCTGATAACTGTAAGATAAATGATTAATTGTTAATGAGTCTAAAACCAAAATTAAATTAAATTTGTTCTAATATGCAAAATGATTAATAGAATTAATCTTTCTTATTGGCTTTTCTTGTCTTTAAAACTATGAGGCATTCAAAAAGAATGACTAGAAAAGCTACATATTGACCCTTGTGATTGTCATTATGCATGTCAGATCGTTACTTCAAGTTATATTGAAGATGTAATTATATTCTTTCCATAAGTTTAGGGTCATTTGAACAGAATTTTAAAATGATAAAATTAAGACAAATCTTACAATGTCATATATTTCAGTTTTACCCTGCTGATAAATCTAAGCTGAATAAAATTGTGTTAATCTGCAGCCTCAGAGAACATTTCTTGTCATGCAGGAAGAAAAGGTTTGTTACTCCCCGGGAAAATTTATTTCTGCCTTGAGTCCCACCAAAAGTTCTGTTGTTTATGATGGCCAGAGCAGTGAGGACTGTCTATAGGAAGACCTGAGTGATGCTCAAAGTTCTTTCTTCATTCTTTATCTTCCCACTTATATGTAAAGCTGTATGGCATTTACTGTGAAGGGAACAGACAGTATTTTACTCAGCACAAAGTTTGATAGTGTGAAGTTTACTCGTCAAGATGCTTTTAGCATATATGGACATTTTAAATCCAGTATGAGATTCTTTAAAATTATTTTTATTGTATTTTCCATCAAGTCAGTTTGTAATAAATTTAGAAGGTCTAAATGTAGGTTCATGGAGAAGAACTAAAGACATAGTTTCCTCCTCTGTGAACCTTACTCTGTTTTCTAGAGAATGTGAGCATTCTAGCTGTACAGACTACCACAACTAGTTGTTTGGCCCGTTCTCAGATGAAAAAAATGGGGTCAGAATAGCAGCATTTATAGTGAGATAAATAGTTTTATCTGAAATAACTGAAATATCTATTAATTATCTTATTTTCTTTTCCTTTGTATCCTATTGACGCAGAACTATTAAGATATTCTCCATTTGTGCAGTAGAGAAATCTGAACCCACATAACTATATATAAAAAGGGATTTGTAATTTAAGTGGAGAAAAAAGCCTACACCTTTGCATGAGAAAATTGATTTCCTCTACTATATGCCTATTTCTTCTGTTCCTGCGAATGGTGTATTCTCTCATTCTATTGTGCATGAATTATATGACTTTTCCAAGGTGTTTTGCAACTGTGTGATTGAATCAATCTTGAAACTAAATATGAATGAGGTGAAATGAATTCCTGAGTGTTATATAGAAATTCTTGCATACAAATTGTTTACTGAGCTATATTAGTGACTTCCTTTCACCATATACTTTTAAACCTTTTTAGTTTATTTGTGAGAATAAAGTTTATCATGCACGTTCTACTGGAAAACAGCACTTGTAGTTCACAGCATAGAGAAATCCATGCAATGAGTACCCACTAGCTCTAATATAATGACTTTCAGAAAATACAGAAACTACAGGGTATTCAACAGTGCTGAGATCTTTTCTTTTCACAGGAAGTATTTATGAGTTTGTTCTGTTGTCTACCTTTCCTCCTCAAATCAATCCCCCATTCCTTTATCCTCCTGCCGCCCAGCACAGTAAAGTGGCTTCCAAATTTAGCATTTAAATACTTTTACTGTGTTCCTCCAACTCTAACTGTCAGTCTCAGGGCCAAGAACATCAGCTTCTTTCACACTGAGTTTAAAGGCCCAACCATGAGTGAAAATGCACACAACTGAGGGTGAAGTATCCAAGCATGGGACATTTCTGATCTATATTCCTGTTTTGCATCTTTGTAATGGTCTTAATGGTCTAGGACTTACAATGTAGTTTGAGGTAGACACATTTGCTATTTGGCTATGTGACTGACAGTGTTTGAGAATTAAAGCCTAGGTAAGAATACAATTAGATGGACTGCTGTGTGGCAGCAACTACAAGATTAATAGGTCCTGGAGATGCTGAAAAGAACAAAATTAGAAACTGTTTCTTTCCCATTTCACTATCTGATTGATTATTTTCTTCATACTTTCCTCCAAATGGATTCACAAGTGAACTTATATATCTAAATGCTGTGTCAGGTATCTGTGTCATTCAGAGGCGTATAAGTTATCCTGAAGATACAGAAGTCTCACAATAATTATGTTTATGCCAGTCAAGTACTGAAGTCTCCAGCTTGCTTCTTTTGTCCATATCCACAAAAATCTAAATGCTGTGAAATCAAATTAGGCAAGTACCGGTGTCACATCTGAGCTTGTTTGGAGTTTAAGAAATACTCATTTACCTCTTCATCTCAGCTGTAGTATACAAGTGAATAAATGTATTCAGATCATGAGACAAAGAACGTTGCTTTTACCCAACATACATAGGTTTTATCTTAGATGCCAGTTGCCTTTCTGAGAAAATTCAATAATAATGTTATATAAAAAATAAAGCAATACAGTTAAAGAGAACATCTTAACTAACTGAAGACCTCCAGTAACAAAATGAAATTATCTTCTGTAAAAGTTTTCAAAGAACTACTACCCATCTGTGGATGCCTCAGCCAAGCTATTAAATATTAGAGCATTGACCGGGTTCTTGTAAATATTTACGAAATTTCATATATATTATAGGTATTCCCATGTTCCTATTAGTTTTGTACATGGGGTTTCAAAAATACTTGCGTTTCCTTTCTTGATTCAAGTACAGCAGCAAGGAAATTTCTATACCGTATTTTCAAATGTCTTTGGATCGACTTCTTAACTGTCTTTTTTCTTGTATCTTATTGCAAATTATCTAAATAGTGAAATTTCATTAACATAATGGGAATTTGATGCAAATGACTTCTTGAAATGACCAGTAAATGTTTCTTTTGATGCAAGAATAGATTTTTCAAATCTGCCCCAATTTAATTTGAGAAATGAGTTCTCTCTGATTTTTAATGAATTAAGAAATACCAGCTCTTCCCATATGCAGGCTGATCATAGAATCATAGAATGGCATGGGTTAGAAGGGACCCCAAGGATCATAGAGCTCCAACCCCCCTGCCACAGGCAGGGCCACCAACCTCAGGCCTGGATCTACACTAGGTTGCCCAGGGCCTCATGCAACCTGGCCTTGAACACTGGACAGGGCATCCACCACCTCTCTGAGCAGCCTGTTCCAGCACCTCACCACTCTTTCTGTAAAAAACTTCCCCCTAATATCTAATCTAAACCTTCCTTCATTTAGTTTTAATCCATTCCCCCTTGTCCTGTCATTGTCTACCCTTTTAAAAAGTTGATTCCCCTCCTGATATTGTCTTAGTTAAAAGAAAAAAAATATAATAAATATAAAATATATTCTATATTATATATTATCTATTATATATTATATTATATTTTATATATTATATTATATAGTATATTATATTGTATAAAATACTACTTCTTCAGTGCTTATTTTCTTAATATTTTTCCCAATCTTTCATTTTTGCTCTAAGGAAAATAAGCTTTTCTCCAAAATAAGAAAAAATAAATATCCTAATTTTTTTCTCTGAAAAACCATGTAAAAATATTTAAATACAAAGAAAGACACCACATTTTAGGAAATAAAAGATAAAGGTGAACAAATAAATCCATATTTAATATTTTCTTCATTCTGTTATGCTGCCCAATGTCTTTATTAAGAAGAGTGTTAAAAGCAGAAAAAAACTTGCAGTTTTTAATGGATGTCAAGAATTGATTCTAAATGGCAAAACTCCAGCCTGGACAGGGTGATTTCCTGGTCTAATAAGATCTAGCAAATTGTCAGCTTTGAGTATCTTTCACCATCCTTTTTTAGTTTCTCTTGAGTTTTACTCCCTCCTCTCATCTTTGATGTGATTCCATCTCTTATCAGGCACTCAAGCTGTCTCCTTCCCTCTCTCCTTCCCTCTTCTCATTTCCTTGTTGCACTGCAACTTTAGATCAGTCACAAACACTTTGATGATATCACCATCCTTCTGTATTCTCTGATAAAAAATGTTTCTCTTGTGTGCATTACATTTTCTAATAGAGTGCAGTAATGTTCTAATTTCTGTAACATGCTTTTGCAGTTTAGCTTCATCTGCTTGAGTTGACTGGAAACTATTAAACACATCAAGTGTTTCAGGGCTAGCTATTGTGAGGTATATTATTTGCTGAGTTTTACTTTTTTGTGACACGTACCTGCTACAGATACAGAATGAATTGCTGTTTAAATATTCTCTATTTGTTTTTTATGAAACCAATTTTTTTCTATTTATTTTTACATTACCATAGTCCTCTGTCCGTTGAGATTTTTTTAATTACTTTATTTTTTCACTCAGGATATATAAAAACAAGTACTCATTCTGGTTAATGCCTCCTGGTTGCTGAGAATGTGTTATATCAGGAGGACTGCAGTAATGGGATGAGATCCATCCCATTACCACCTGTGCCTTGTAACCATGCTAACAATCTCTGCTGAAACATTAGCCTGTTCATTGGTATTATTCTCCAAACCTGGGAGAGGCTCAGTTACCAGGGCTTATTCTACGATGGTAGGAAAACACCTTCAGGACCCTCATGCTTGTAGAGAAGACAGTCATGATTGTGCTCTGGAGGGCTGCCACTCCTAGTTGGCAAAATAATTACAGGGGAAATATGTCAATTTGGGGTGCAGTCAGGCATTCAGCCTCACATGGTTTGGATTCTTCAGTGCCAGCTCAAGATCCAATAAGAGACAAAGTCTATCTATGCTTATTTAACTTCTAAGACAGACCTATGGACAACCACCAAGTCCATGATGCTTGTATTTTTGATTAGACAGTCTTCCACTGACACTCTGGTCTAAACAGCCTCCTCTTTCTCCTAGAGAAAAGTACCGTTATAAACTGCCCATTTATACCATGACTGCCAGTCCTTCCCTACCCATGGATATGTAGGGTTACTGGAACTTCAGATGGCTTCTGTTTTCCTCCCATGACATGGTCAAGTACTGTGGTTTTCTCATTGAAAGATGAAGTGCATTCTGAATCTGATTCAATATCAGTGTCCCACGGCTGGGAAGGGATTCTTGGCAAGAGATTTTTCATATCAGATGGCTTTCTGTACTGATTCATAGGATGGGAGGGAGGTTCAGAAAATAATCTGATTATTTACATGCACTTTTCACACCCGACCCACACTGCTGCTACTTCACTCACCAGTGAACATAGCACCTTTCCATTCTCTTGACAGAATATTTAATTATTCCTCTTTCCACCAAACCTAGCTCCAGGAAACAAGTATTGTGTCCCAAGCCTTGTGGTCTAACCTGCTTAGAAAAAGACCTCTCTTAAATCTACATTTTTAAGAAAGCATTAGTTCTAACTTGTGGATATCTTCCATTACCTTTTCTCTCTAGAGGTTCTCTCTTTATGATAGCTACTTTATCTGTACATCATCCTTGGAGCTTAAAATCTTATATACATGAAGTGTGAAGGGCTTCAGAAATCTCTACATATTTAAGTCTTTTGTTTTTTAAATAAAAGGTCTCAAAATGCCTAAACGAAGTTTTTTTTGTTACAAAAAATCTCCAAAATACCTTAATCACAGAAGCAGATCTATGTGCACACTGCCTTCTCTCCCTTTCTCTTCTACACTTCATAACAATGCAGTGGAAGCACGATGAGCTTAGCTTCCACAAAATCTCAGCCTGAGGCTGGGGGAGAGGAAAGCCCTTCGGTTCACAGAGGGATAGCAAGCACAAATTGTGGAGTATTATGGGCTTTGCTCATGGAAACTCCTTCAGCTGGACCAGGAAATACTGCTCTTCTGTTACATATTATCAGTTAGGCTGAATCTTAAATGGAAAAGGCTTCCAGGTGTCTCTCAGCCAGCTTATACCAACACCATTCCTTCTGGAGCTTGCAAGGTTCTGGGGCATACACTGGAACAGCCTAAGACCAGAGCTTTATCATTCTAAGTTTCTGTACAGACAAGTAAAAGTAGTCATTGCTGGAGTCTGAAATTATATTCAGCTGTATGGACCCAGACTCTGGGCACTCCTGCATTCTAAGCCTGTATTTTACAGCTCTGTATATAGATGCCTATCTGACCCATTCCTTAGTAAATTGTGCTCCACAAACATTTGTGTGTGATATCAATAGATATGAACAGATCAACTTTTGGTAAGCACTCATGGACCTAGGAGAGCATGAAATGACTTACAAGCACGACCAGATCTTAAAGCACCACCCCCCACCCCTCCCATCTTAGCAGACTTCACTTTAGTCATTATTTCACTCCCTTCCTCCCCACACATTGTGGCATGAGGAGGGGCAGGGACTGGGGAAATGGTCGTTTTGGTCAGTTCCTCATAAGTTGATTTCCTTCTTGGCCGGCGGGGCATTCATACCACACACCCTTCCCCTGCTGCACCATGTGCTCCCATCCACAGGAAACAGTCCTTCACAAACTTCTCCACTGTGAGTCCTTTCCCACAGGGCTTCAGCTTTTCACCAGCTACCCTGGCATGGGTCACTGCTATGGTGGGCAGTCATAAGTCACAATGTCTCTCAGTCCCAGTCCTCCATGTGGTCACAAACCTCCCCCCAGCAAACCTGCTCCAGCGTAAAACTCTCCCTTGCTCATCTCTGTGTCTCTGGCTCTCTCCACAGGCTGCAAGTGCTGGCAGAGGCTTGCTCCAACACGGGTCACAGCATCTCCTGTATGTCTCCATCTGCTCCAGCGTGGGGCCTCACCATGGGCTGCAGGTGGGGTCTCAGCTTTTTCCATGGGCTGCAGGGGAACACCTGCTCCACCAGGGGTTTCTCTATGGGCTGCAGGGGCATCTTTCTCTCTGGCACCTTCGGTGCCTCTTCCCCCCTCTCCCCTGGCCTTGGTGTCTGCACAGCTTGTTACATCTTCTCACTCCCTTATCTGTTGTCAAAATGCAGCTGCTTGTGGGTTTTTTTTCTCCTAAATGTGACTCATAGAGGCACTATGACTATCACCGACTGGCTCAGCCTTGGTCAGTAATGACTCTGGCCTTGAATTGGCTGATGTTTTTTCTCTGGGGCCTACAGAGACTCTCCAGCTGCTTCTTGCAGCAGTCACCCCTGCAGCCCCCCCGCTCCACCAGAACACGGTCACACAAAACTGCGACAAATACTAATGAGAAGATTGCTCAATGCTTGCATAGATATGGTTGTGTCAAATAATATTGAAATTGGGGAATGTGAGTGATGGGACATGGGACAAAATCACAAATCACAGAATCACGCACTCATTTAGGTTAGAAAAGACCCAATAAGACCGTGGAGTCCAACCATTAATCTAACACGAGCAAGTCCACTGCTTGTGGATATGTCTTTTAAATACTTCCAGGAGTGTGTTGACTCAATCACAGACTCTTTGAATGCTTGACAAACCTTTCAATGAAGAAATTTGAAGGAGCATGAAAGGTCTCAGGATGTACTGGGATAACCTCTGAGACCTGGACACCAGAACCAAATCTAGAGTGGCTTTCCTTTGTGCATGGCAGAGTGGACGCTGGCACAAAGTAGTCTGTAAGTGCCTAGATTGAGCTGACAAGGGACATGACTGAGTTAATTTAGAACGGGACACAGGTTTCAAGATAGTATGAAGACAGGAGTCCTTGCATGAAGTAGGAGTATTCCAAGGATGTAACTGCAACCCTAGCTTTAAAAAAGAATATGATACTTAGTCTGATAGTTTAACATTTCGTGTCACTAACAAGTTTCTACTCTGAAGGTTTCAACTCTTCATGAGGGAGGCATCATCTGAAAAAAGAAAATTATTCAAATTTTCACTGATTTTGACTTTTAAGACAATAATTAGAGAATTAATTAGCTGAAAGACTTAGAACTAAATAATCATCACAGCAGAACAGGAACTATACACAATGTAACTTTATGATACTTATCTGAGTCTTACGGAACTCATGTCACCACAGTAGGGATCCTCTGTTAAGAGTTCAGTCTTGATACCATAGTGCAGTATCTTTTTCATGTGTGGCTGTTATTGTCCTAATTATACAGAGGAAAAAAGGAACAAATAAGCTCAAATACCTTGTATAAATACATAAAAAGAGAGTTCAGTGGGAAGAGAAATTCTTGGGTCCTAATGCAGTGACCCATACAAAAACCTACCTTGGAAAATTCTATAGATGGTGTATTCTCCCAATATTCACTCAAATATAAAATATTTAAATCATTATGAACAAGCAATGAACAAAGAGCATGTTATACTTCATTTTCTTTAAATTAAATGTTTCTGTAGTTACTGTGGTGACAAGTACTACTGGCTTATTATACGGTAATGAAAATGACTGGACTTGGTGGCTGTAGAAAGTACAGTAGATCTCATGAAGGTTAAATATTTTGAGTGGGTCAGTCCTGTAGTTCATGCCATTCAAGTTACTTTCCTCTTAAAGCATTAATTTTATGAGTTTGTTTATTTTGATTTGTTTAATCATGACGTGATTTATCATCTGTTGGTCTGGAAAGTGAAATTCAGCAAGTTTAGCATTCAAGCCAATTGCCCTTTGACATTCACATTTTCTTTCTCCTATGATGCACTGCACATTTTTATTTTTTCTTTTGTAAAATATGTGCATTTGGGTAAAAAATGCTTTTTTTTTTCTCTGTTAATATTTTACCCACAGAGGTACATTCCTTGCTTAAAATGTGAAATGTAGTTCCAAGGTTACAATTCTTTGGTTTCTCCTTTGTCTTTCAATGTTGCTTTGTGAACAGTACTTTGAATTACACAGAATCTCAATGTGGATGACCTTGCTCATTTTATAGATAACTGCCCCTCTGGGGCTGTATGATTCAGAAGCATAAAAATGGACAGATTTCAAACTGTAGAAATTCTAGAGACCCTGAAGTTAAAAAGAAGAAATAAAAAAAAAAAACAGAAAGAAAGAAGGGAAAAAAGATGACAAGTCCCATCTACTATAGGCATTCAACTGTGAAATAATTACTCCACTGACCTCGTTTTGCCACTGACATTCATGAGAGCAGAGATTAATCAAGGTTGAGTGCTTCTGAAAATCTCACCTTTAGTGTCAGTGAGAAAACTTGCCCATTCCTGAATCCCACTTTGCCTGATTCTTTAAGGAACTACCATGAAGACATTTGACAGCCCCTCCAAATTGGGGGAAAGGAAAGGATGACAACAGAAAGGATAGGAGACCTAAGAAATCTTTCCCTCCTTGTACCTACATAAAAAGTTCTTCAGTCAAAATATTCCATTCTGCTTGCAAAAGTTAATCAGGATGTTGACTTTATGACTGCATTTTATTTATGATTATTAATTCTATTTCAAACTGGTTATTATATGTAAATTAGAGCATCACACTCTAAGAAAGAATGAAGTGATGGATTTTGGTGACAGTAGTACAATGATTAAATGAATGTATCTTTTTATTACCATTTTAATAATATATTGAGGAAAACTTCTGAATACATAGTGGATGTGTCAGAGGCTTTATATAGCAAAAACTATCACCCTGAAGATAAAGGGCAAGACTGCCATCAGCTAACTGAAAATGTGGTTCTATCTTGTACACACATGAACAAGACTTGTGCTGAAAATAGTTATAAACTTGCTAAAAGAAGTTTGAAAAATAGGGTGGCAAGAGTTAAACTTTTCCATACCCAGTAGAAAGCACTAGTTCAGTAAACAGAATACACTAATGTTTTAAAAATTCTACTTAGTATGTTTTGTGTTTCTCTTATGAAGGATTTCAGCAACAAATAAAAATATTTGTATGTAAGCCGGAGTTTTCTACTGCATAGTGGAGAAGTAATATTCTTATGAATCATGAGTGGGTTTAAGAGAGAGCTGAAGATGTGCAACACCAAGTGAAGCAATGGAGGTTAAAGATAACATGAATTGGATCCATGGAGGCTGGCTTCACTCATGTTAAACATAAAGTAAATGATGTGGAAAAGCTGTGTTACCTATTGATGTTTCTAGAACTTTAATTTCTCAAATATATCATATAACAGTACATCATCTTTGTTGCACAAAACTTATGAGGACAGTAAGAGTACAGAATATGATGAACTTTGTATGGACGTAGCTTTAGTTTTAGGTTTTTTATAACAGTATTCCATAGGGTGGAACATTTTGGTTTACTGTTCTTGTTTAACATCAAGTCATAGGACAGAAATATTAATGCATTGTTAAACTAAGCTAAAGACATTTACTTAAGCAGAAAGAATTTCTTAGTTACAGATTTTCATGTGTTTACAATAGCTAATGAGAAAAAAAATAGCAAATATTTTTCATATTCTATCTCTTACTATATTTCACATTATTATAAATAAAACCAAATACATTAAGGAACACCTGGAACTATGTATTCTTTTATTAGTTAACTTTATGCATAGAGTCAAAACTTAGGAAACATATGCATAAACAAAACAGTTCTATTTCTCCTAGGACTTCATTTTGTCATATTAAAATAATCTGGATGTTTAATTCTTTTACGGATTTAAGAAAAAATCTCTTAATTATAAAGTCACATTTCTGATTTTCTGTAAGTCTGTCTCAACGTTAGTTTTGTGTTCATTCCTCCTTCCCTTGGTCTGAAAGAGCATTTAGTGATATGAAATACAGTAGTGCAGAAACCCGAAATATGACATAAATGCAGGTTTGACATTGATAAATTGACTCATTTTTATATACTGTACTGCAGGGCTAGCTAGCAGCACTGTGTGTGCTTTGGGATAGCCCCTTCTCTATCCTGGCTTTTCCCACTTTATAAATATTTGACTTGCACAAATTTATATGAATTGTCTTTTTTTTTCCATTTTCATTTATTCAACCAATGATTTTAAAATGTTCAAAAATATTGTAATATCTGTTTTCAAAGAGTGTCAATACTTCTAAATGCTATTCTTCAAGGCGTGCCTTTGGTCTCTGACAATAAGATATCATAGTTTTTATTCTATACATTAGGAGAGCTTTTTTTTTTTGAAATACGCAAACATGGGCTCTATCTCTTATTTTACATAGCCTGTGTAGACTGTTCTGATTACATTCCCTCAGCCATGTTATTTATTTCTGCAGATGTCATTTCAATCTTATCTCTTGTAGAGGTCACTGGCAGTGACAGCTTATCATTTCTGGCATGAATTCGTTTGCACACATGTCTAATAGAGTGCTCGTCTTCTGCAAATTTCAGTGGAGGGTCTTCTGTACACCAAGAGCTCAGAAATTACAATCCTAGTTATGAAGTGCTGGTTTGATTTGAAAGCACTAGTTTTCTTCAGCTTTGATTCGTGCTTCAGCATGGTTCAGTCTGAATACACTATCAATGAACCAGGAAATTGTATTTTTGCAACACCTAAAGCACACTAAGCACTCTGTGGGACAGATTGAAAGATCTCCACGATGGATAGATATGATCTTTTTTTTTTTCAGAGCAAGTAAGGCATCTTCAAGTGAGAAAAACTAAATTTTAACTATAAGACCACCAACAATTCTTACTTCAGATTCCTACACTGTGTTTGGTATTTTGTGGGGGATGCTTTTGTGTTTGGCTAGAGTGGTACTTTGCATGTAAACACATACACACACTAATGCTTCTCACCTCCACACGTTATGCAATGTATTTCACACACATTTATTGTGCTGATAAAGAAAAAATAAAAATAGCTGAGTATTATTCTGAATATAGTAGGAAATAGAAGCAGTTGCCCAAGACAGAGGCAATATATCCACTGGCTAATTGAAGGCAGCAGTTCTTGCATTTGCTGAATTCTAACTTCCTCATAGTATTTAGCTTCTGTTAAAACAATGCCTCTTGAGCAGGTTTTCCCAATGATCCTCAACAAAAAGGGATATGTTAATTTGAAGAATAATTTACTGCCGTTCAGTTGACCACCGATATTGCAGTCTCTTTATGATGTAATTGTTTCCTAATTCCTATTGAGTTCAAAACTCAGGAACTTCAAATCTATTGCCTTTCATAGAAGCAAGGTGCCAAGCTTGCTCATTTATTCAATATTGGTTTCTCTTGTCCACGGAAAACTGCAACAAAATGGATCCCCATATAGGGAAGGTATACCTACTCAGTTTGAGGTAACCAAGATGTACACCTTTAAGTGGAGAAAGACATGTTATAATCTGATGAATGAGAACTTTGCCATGCATCAATATAAAAACTTGAAAACATTGCTATGTCATTAGTCCAGAAATTAGTTCCAGAAAATCTAGAAGTCTTTTGAACAAACAAAAAAACAAAAATAAAATTTGTACTAGATTGAACAGAGAAAATAGGAAACTGTTATGTACCACAAATAATGTCTTGTGCATATTCTTCACTGTTATTATGTCCCTATATTATTGCTGGCTTTAAACAAATTTGTTTGGTTTTATAAATCAAGAACTGTCAATATCACAGCCCCAGAACAAATTCTTTCTTTACTCCTCCGTTTTGACATGTAGTCAATCCTATATTGTATCAATTAAGCATAATAGTATGTAGACTAATTTTTGCATAAAAGTAATGCTTCTAAAGGTGTGGAAAGTAGAAACTGAATTTTTGAGGTTTTGCCGTAGTATCACCTATTTTTTTATTTTTCAGTAGTACCAATTTCTTTTGTTTGGTTTGGGGTTCTGTGTTTGGTATTTTGTCAATCCCTTCAGCTGTGCTTCTAACTGAAGACACTTAAAAATCTGTCATACATAATCAATTAAAATATGCAAACCAAAGGAAATCTGTTATGTCAGCTAACTGCTTTTGTATTGATTCTGTTTTTTTCACAACATGTAATTTGGTTTTGAATAATTTTTTAATAATTAATATTTTATTGTCCCTATAATTATCAACATAAATAGCTAGTTCTCAAATCTATAATTGAACAATGCAGTTGGCTGATTACTTTGTCTTATAACTGTTTGTTAAAGTAATTGAATAATAGTAAAATTATTTTCTTGTTCTAAATGCATTGTCAATATATCTTTGCTTGCTATTCAATATACCATTTACATTCAAGAGTCACTTGAAAGTATTCTGGAAGATGAATCCAGAACATTTTCATGTATCACCTGCAGTTCAGATGTTTTCTATATGGTCAACTGCTGCTTATGTTACTTTTTCAGTCATCTAATTTTTGTATTACTGACTGAGCTGTTACCCAGTATGAAGAACAATATGCCTAATTTCATTGCTTCTTTTTCCTCATTTTGTAGCTGTTGATCAAGCATTGATCAATATTGATCAAAACACACTGATGATCTGTAAAATAAATTAAGAATTCTTTTTACTTTGAAATATGCATATGGTCCTAGTCATATCTATGCAAAAAAGTAAATAGAAAACTTTTTCATCATTTCTTTACATTTTATTTGGTTAGCAAAAGGGGAAAAAAAGTCATCAGTAGACATGATGCCACTGCCCTCTTGTCTTTTTCTTGAAGAATTAGGATGCTGTATCCTGAGTCTTAGGCAGCATTTCCTGGACACCCAGCCTAACAACAAAGCTACCACATAGGTCACCTTTTATTCTTTTACGTGTGGACAAGCAATTATTTTCAAGCAATCACAGTAGAATCTGGATCTAAACCATAGAGCTTCCTATAATATAATTTTATGCCTAAAGTCTGAAGAATTTGACATACACACAGGGCACAATCAGCAATTCTTTTAGTTTACATAGCTCCCTTCTCAGTATATAGAGATTCTGATGATTTCTGGTGACATTCACAGATTATTTAGACTACTGCTACTACACATGTAAGTCTCGCTTCACATTAGGAATATTTCTTTTCAAGCAAAGTTATACACCTGTCTTCTAAAATGATGTGCATAAAATATGGGATTTTAAATGTAATCCCTCTTCACAAAGAGAGGAATATCTAAGGTTAAATGTGGTGATAAAGGATGGTTCAACAACTGTTGATCAAGCAATTTGCTCTGCAGTAGTTTACTAATCCTTTCCCACACTCCTCTTCATTCAGGATAGAGGGAAAAAGTTGTGGTTGTCAATCAGGCTAATTTCTAGGGAAAACTTTGAGGTGCACTCAACTCGCACCACGTTTAAACACTTAAATTCCGCAGATTGATAAAACACCTATTCACTATTGTTTTCTGATCTCAGGCTGGTCATACTGGAACACAAAGTTCCTTACTTGGCTAAGGAGCATATAGCCTCCTTTACCATAATTTTGGCAACTAAGTGCTTAAAACCATAAATCTGGCAAATTAATTTGGCTGAGTAATTAAGGTATGTAATTTTGGAATTGAGACACTTCAAATCAACAGGGAAAACCTCCATAGAAAATCCTGCCTGTTGATACTGGGCCATCGAGAAGCTAGGAATTCAAATCAGTTGACCAAAGAGAAAAAGAATGATGGGAAGCTTAATACTGACATATGCATCAGCAGTGGGGGACATAAATCTAAAGTGCAGCTGTGTACCTGCTTTAAGGACATGAAGTTCTGTGCAGATAACAGTACAAAACACTCTAAAATGGAGGGTTAAAATAATATTCACACTTGTGGCCCTTAAGGATTAAGTTGTGATGTACCTCATATCTCCTTCAAGTAAAGTTTTTCTTTGATATTAGGAAACCTGTGTTTGCAAACCTCTTATCATTACAGGAATACTAGTAATACTTTGTGAAAACAAGTACCCAGAATAGAAAGATAGTCCAATTAATTAGTATTGGCTAGAGCCCTGATATTAAAATAGCACTGCCTCTGCTTTACTTGTCTCCCAATGCAGATGGAATTATGTTTTGTTTGACTAATTAACAGAATATAGATCATACATTATTTACTATAGCGAACATCTTATCTTTTGTATCAATTAGTTTATATGAGGGAATCATTTAAGATTTTGACTCATTATTATTAAAAGGAAATGATCAGTGCCTGTTTAAAAGGTGACTGAATCTATGCAAAAAATTCAGTGAAACTCCTATTACATCTTTGTAAAATGTATGTAATTTTTTACAGTCTAATCTCCTGAAAGTTGTCTTGTCATCAAGCTATATAATGCTTCTTTTACAGACTGTATTGCTTCATATTAGCAATGATTTGCACAGTTTATTATTCTATGTAGTTTAGGATTTCAAAAAGATCTACAAGATTTAATGTATTTTATTGAGAATTATTACATTTTTACATCTATTTTATAAAACTAACAAGAAAATGAATGTATTTATATGTAAAACATGACTTGTTAACAATATATATTTTTAGATGGATGTTGATGGGAAACCATTTGTTACACCAGATCAAAGTCAGTAATACACAAAATTAGTTCTAACAGCTCCTAAAGGCATTAAAAACGATGTATTAAACACAAATTTTTAAACCAGAGCAGATTGGGAAAATTGGCCCAAAGAGAAGAAAGGGTACCCTTGTGGGATATATTTGCAGAGTAACATCAGTTAATATTTATTAGCTTCTGTGGATAAACTACAATTAAATGCCTGACATTTAACAGAGAAGGTGTGACATAATCCTTTGCTTGAAATTCAGGACATTAAATTAATTTCATTTTAAACTATACCCATGCATCATTTATTGTTTCTGCAAATAATAATGTCTCTCTCTTCTCATCTTTTTTTGCTGTTTATTTTTGCTATGTTTGTTAGCGACCTTATTCAAAGGAGCTATTTAATGTTGCAATGTGTTCTTAGCTGCAAGAATGGAACAAATATCCAACTCTGAAGTTGATTTTGATCCTAGCCCTCAAAATGTTCAAATCTATGTCATCTTTAATAGATCAGGAGTGTTTTGCAACACTGCTGTTAGTGACTCAGTGTACCTTTGTTATTCTAATGGATCCTTATTGAATGGGGTCACTGGCAATATCAAAGTACACCAAATTGTCTCAGACATTTGGTAACATACCTTGAGTATGAAAAGAGACACATTTTATAAAACATCAGTTCTAAAACAATGTGTCTTGGTCTCTGGTCTACAAATGTCTGGGGCTCCATACACTCTTCCTGAGGTACTGTTGTGGGTTAGTCCCAGTAGGCAGCTCAGCCCCAGACAGCAACTTGGTCGCATTAGGATAGGGGAGACAACTGGAAGGGTAAAAGTGAGAAAACTCCTGGGTTGAGATAAGACAGTTTAATAGGTAAAACAAAAGCTGTGTGCACAAGCAAACCAAACCAAGCTACTATTTAAGGATGCCTTTCTTAGAGCTCAAGAGCTCTCTGTCCCTCTGAATAAGAAAGTGGGCAGGAGGGGCAGGAGACCAGCATGGCTAAGCAAGGACCTGCTGGTCAAACTGAGGGAAAAGAAAGGCAAATACAAGCTCTGGAAGCAAGGGTGTGTTGCCTGGAATGAATACAGGGATGCTGTTCGGACTTGCAGAGATGGGATCAGGAAAGCCAAGGCGCAGATGGAACTGAACTTGGCAAGGGATGTTAAAAACAACAAGAAGGGATTTTACAGGTACATTGGCCAGAAGAGACAGGCCAAAGAGAACGTACCCCCTTTGGTAAATGAGAATGGAGAATTGGCTGCAACTGATGAGGAGAAGGCTGAGGTACTGAATGAGTTCTTTGCCTTGGTCTTCTCTGGTAGCCAGGATTCTCATAATCCTCAAGTTCTACAACCTTGCATCCCTGCACCTCTAGGTGGGAACTGGGGAAGTAAATCCCCCCCCCCCCCCCCACTGTAAGGACAGAGCAAGTCCAAGACCGACTTATGAGACTGAATGTCTACAAGTCTACGGGGCTGGATGACATGCATCCCAGGGTCCTGAAGGAGCTGGCTGATGTGGTTGCCAAGCTGCTCTCCAACATATTTGAAAAGTCGTGGCTGTCAGGAGAGGTCCCTGGGGACTGGAAAAAAGGTCACATCACTCCCATTTATAAGAAAGGGAACAAGGAAGACCCAGAGAATTACAGGCTGGTGAGCCTCACCTCTGTGCCTGGGAAGATCATGGAACAGATCCTCCTGGATGACATGTTGGGGCATATGAGGGAAGAGCATGTGATCTGGGACAGCCAGCACGGCTTCACCAAGGGAAGGTCGTGCCTTACCAATCTGGTGACCTTCTATGATGGAGTGACAGCATCAGTAGATAAAGGGAAGGCAACCAATGTCATCTACCTGGACTTGTGCAAGGCCTTTGACACAGTCCCCCACCACACCCTTATCTCTAAAGTGGAGAGATGTGGATTTGATGGGTGGACCCTCCAGTGGATAAGAAACTGGTTAACAGACCGTAGCCAAAGGGTGGTGGTCAATGGGTCTATGTCCAGGTGGAGGCCGGTGACAAGCGGTGTCCCCCAGGGGTCTGTCTTGGGACCGGTTCTCTTTAACATCTTTATCAATGACATCGATGATGGGATTGAGTGCACCCTCAGCAAGTTTGAGGATGACACCAAGCTGAGTGGTGTGGTCGACACCCTAGAAGGAAAGGAAGCCATCCAGAGGGATCTTGACAGGCTGGAGAGATGGGCCTGGGTGAACCTAATGAGGTTCAACACTGCCAAGTGTCAGGTGTTGCACTTGGGCCGGAAGAATCCCAGACATAGATACAGACTGGGAGAAGAGCTCCTTGAGAGTAGCCCTGCTGAGAAGGACTTGGGGATTCTGGTGGATGAGAAACTTAACATGAGCCAGCAGTGTGCTCTTGCAGCTCGCAAGGCCAATGGTATCCTGGGCTCCATCAGAAGAGGGGTGGCCAGCAGGGACAGGGAGGTGATTGTCCCACTCTACTCTGCCCTCGTGAGGTCCCATCTGCAGTACTGTGTCCAGATCTGGGGCCCCCAATACAAGAAGGATGTGGAACTGTTGGAGAGGGTTCAGAGGAGGGCCACGAAGATGATTAGAGGGCTGGAGCACCTCCCTTACAAAGAGAGGCTGAGGGAGGTGGGCTTGTTTAGCCTGGAGAAGAGAAGGCTGTGGGGGGACCTCATTGCAGCCTTCCAGTACCTGAAGGGAGCTTATAAACAGGAGGGGAAACAACTTTTTAAAAGGGTAGAAAATGGCAGGACAAGGGGGAATGGATTAAAACTAAAGGAAGGAAGGTTTTGATTAGATATTAGGGGGAAGTTTTTTACAGAGAGAGTGGTGAGGTGCTGGAACAGACTGCCCAGAGAGGTAGAGGATGCCCCGTCCCTGGAAGTGTTCAAGGCCAGGTTGGATGGGGCCCTGGGCAACCTTGTGTAGATCCAGGCCTGGAGGTTGGTGGCCCTGCCTGTGGCAGGGGCGTTGGAGCTCTATGATTCTTCCAACCCATGCCATTCTATTATTCTATGATTCTATGAATTAATTCACCACTTCCAGTCAACTGTTCAGCCATCAGGAAAGCAGGGTTCCATCATGCATGATAGGTTTTGGGAAGATAAAGGTCATCACTCCAAACATCCCATTTCCTTCTTCTTCCCCCAGCTTTTATTGCTAAGCATGACATCATACGGTACGGAAAATGCCTTTGGTCAGTTGGGGTCAGCTGTGTCCCCTGCCAACTTTTTGTGCACCCCCTTGCCAACTCACTGGAGGGGTGGGATGAGAAGCTGAAAAGCCCTTGATGTTGCGCAAGCACTGCTGAACAATAACTAAAATATCCCACTTTATCAAAAGTATTTTAGTTACAAATCCAAAATCCAACACCAAATAAGCCACTATGAAGAAAATCAATTTTATCCCAGGCAAAAGCAGCACAGGTGCAGAACAAAGTAGTAAGGAACAAAGGATAACCTACAGAAAATTCACTATACGATCTGCAGCTTAGATGTTTTCAAATCAGAGAAGTTTGAAACCCAGTTACCTGGGAGATCAAGCAGCCTCTGCCATTTCTCATTCAATTTAATCATATCTGATTAAACAGCAAATATCCATGTTTTCAATATATAAAATGTTTTATTACAATTATCTACTGTATTATCAGTGGTATTATTTTCAGTTAAATCCTCAGTATTTTTTTTCTGTTACATCACTGTTAGAATATATAAAATCTATAAAACCTTCTGAATAATTTAAGAATTATTTCCAATGGGTAAAACTTATGACACAAAAAATGCAAGACTTGAAATAACTTGTACCTACAAAATCAAGAAGCTCAGCAGAATTAACTGACATGGATTTGTAATCTTTATTCTTTTTGACACATTTAGGGTACAGTAGTCTATTTCCCTCCAGTGTCCTCATCTGGAGATCAAAACATTTGAAAAGTTTCTGGAATGAAGAACAGGTTTCACTTTTGAAAGTTTATCACCTTGAAAAATTAATCTTCAATTACTATTTACATTTGCCATGATTTCAAATATTTTAAAAATGTTTCCAGTGTTATCCAGGAAAAAAATCAAACTTTATATGTGGTCATTCCTCCACCCAAAACATGAGTTTTAGACTTACTGCTAGCCTTTCCTTTCCTTTCCTTTCCTTTCCTTTCCTTTCCTTTCCTTTCCTTTCCTTTCCTTTCCTTTCCTTTCCTTTCCTTTCCTTTCCTTTCCTTTCCTTTCCTTTCCTTTCCTTTCCTTTCCTTTCCTTTCCTTTCCTTTCCTTTCCTTTCCTTTCCTTTCCTTTCCTTTCCTTTCCTTTCCTTTCCTTTCCCTTTCCCCTTTCCCCTTTCCCCTTTCCCCTTTCCCCTTTCCCCTTTCCCCTTTCCCCTTTCCCCTTTCCCCTTTCCCCTTTCCTTTCTCCTTTTTTTTACGAATTTTGTAGGAAAATGTGTGAGGGAAGGGGGGAGGGAGAATGTCAATGTTGCACAGAGAAGGCTAGGGTTCCTCTTCAAGCCTCTCACTAGGCTCATCTTAGTATGGCCCTCTGAGATGAACTTCAGAAAAAAAAATGTGTTCTTTTGGTTTCGATAGAGTTGAGATGTTAAGTGCACTCTGAGAATGATTCTGTGAGACTGAATGATTGCTTTCCAACCTTTGATACATTTCTACCAGTTTAAGTGCTGAAACATTGTTCTGCACTTCAGTCTATTAGAAGCTCATGGTCTCACGAGGTCTGTGTGACAGAGCAGGTTCTACAGCTGTTTTAGGTTTGCATGGCAATGTCTTGGTAGCTGAGGGGGTTACAGGTGGGTTTCTGCAAGAAGTTGCTAGCAGCTTCCCTATGTCTGACAGAGCCAACACCACCTGGCTTCAACATGGACCTGCTGCTGACCAAGGCCGAGCTACTCAGCAACACGGGAACCACCTCCGGTGTAACAGTTAAGAAGCAGCAACTTTTACTGCCAGAGAAAAAACTGAGAAGATGTGAGAAACTTTGCAGACACCAAGATCACAAAAAAGGAGAGAGAGGGAGGGAGGAGGTGTGAGGTGCTCCAGGCACCAGAGCAGAGATTCCCCTGCAGCCTGTGGAGAAGACCATAGTGAGGCAGGTTGTTCCCCTGCAGTCCATGGAGGCTGTTGGGGAGTAGGGATTCGACCTGCAGCCTGTGGAGGACCCCATGCTGGAGAGGGTGGAGATACCTGATGGAGTCTGTGACCTGGTGGGAAGCCCACAATGGAGCAAGTCCCTGGCAGGGCCTGTGGACCTATGGAGAAAGAAACCCATGCTGGAGCCAAGTTTGCTGGGGGTACTTGCGATCCCATGAAGCAGTCAGTTCCTGAAGTTCCGCAACATGTGGAAAAGACCTATGCTGGAGCAGTTCATGAAGAGCTGCAGACTCATGTGAAGGACTCACACTGGAGAAGTTCATGGAGGACTGTCTCTTCTGGGAGGGAACCCATGCTGGATCAGGGGAAGGGTGTGAGGAGTCCTCCCCCTGAGGAGGAAGGTGTGGCAGAGACTTGCAATGAACTGACCACAATCCCCATTCCCTGTTTCCCTGTGCTCTGCTCTGGGGCAGTAAGTGGAGAACACTAGGAGTAAAGTTGAGCCCAGGAAGAAGGTAGGGGTGGGGGGGGAGGTGTTTTAAGATTTGGTTTTATTTCTTACTGCTCTACTTTTGTTTCACTTGGTAATAAACTAGATGAAATTTTCCTAAGCGGAGTCTGTTTTGCCTGTGAGAGTAACTGGTGAGTCATCTCTCCCTTATCTTGATCCACAAGCCTTTCATTGTATTTTCCGTCCCCTGTCCAGCTGAGGATGGACGGTGATAGCGCAGCTTTGGTGGGCACCTGGCAGCCAGCCAGGCTCCACTCACCACATCAGCACCCAGAATTCAGCTCTACTCATCTCCTTTTCTTTCCAAGCTCAATTCGAAAGGCAGAGTAAAAATCTGGAAGTATTTTTATATTGTCCGAGGTGGATGACATGAAACTTCTGTGCCCTGGCATATGTGTACATGGACCTGCAGGTGAGGGTAACCAGCAAACACCTTGTTTAAACAGTTATTTTTCTCAGTTCAAGACCTAACTTTAGAGATCACTATTTAAACAGTATCATTCTATCAGATTGCAGCTACCTTTAGTGTTTGCTTCATGAGGGAAGTTGAGCAATGTGTGTTTAATTAGATCCTTTCTAGAACTGCCAGCTAGTTCCAAAATTCAACAGTTGAAGATATTTCTGTTCATTTACACTACCCCACTCTTAATCCTCAGAATACTGCTTTCTTAGAAGTAAAATGAAAGGAAAAATAAATGTTTCAGAGCAACATAGTTTTTATTCTTTCTCATCTAGAATAAAATGGATTTTAGATTTTACCATTTGCAGTCTTTCGATAGGTAAGACTAAGCATGGGTGAAGTAGGAGGGATCTCATAAAAAACCCTTGGAAGTAGAAAAAGTGAGAGAGATACCTATACTGACAAGAGCAATGAAATGTAAGGGGAACAGAAGTGAGATTGTTGGGTTAAGAACTTTCAGAAAATATACACTGTAGCATTGTCATGGGTTGACCGTGGCTGGAGGCTAGATGCCCACCAAAACCTCTCTATCACTCCCCTTTTCAGGTAGACTGGGGTGAAAATATATAATGAGGCTTACAGGTTGAGATAAGGACAGGGAGAGCTCCTTCAGCAATTAGCATCATGGGCAAAACAGACTCTACACAGAACAAAATACATCTTAAATTATTACCCAATCAAAACAAAATAGAGCAATGAGAAGTAAAACCAAGTCTTAAAACATACTCCATTGGCTGCAGGGAGAAAACCTGCCTCACCATGATCTTCTCCACAGGCTGCAGGGGAATCTCTGCTCTGGTGCCTGGAGCACCTACCCCCCTGGCTCCTTCTTCACCAACCTTGCTGTCTGCAAAGTTTCTCACTCCTTTCTCTGATGGCAAAAAAGTTGGCATTCACAGTTTTTTACCTTCTTAAATATGTTATCACAGAGGTGCTACCACCTTCTCTGGCTCAGCCTTGGTTAGCAATGAGTCAGATGGTATTTACTCTGTCAGACATAGGGGAAGCTTCTAGCAGTTTCTCACAGAAGCTACCACTGCAGTCTCCCTGCACCCAACCTTGCCAGGCAAGTGCAAAACAAGCATTTATTTTATGAACTTGCTTTGCATTTGTTTAAATCATCTGAGTCATGGCATTATTCCAGTTTTTAAGTACACATGTATGTGAAAATTTTCTTATTTTCATATATACTCTATATGAAAGTTCATGTGCTCAACTATTCAAAATGAAAATTAAATACTACGTGTATTCCTGTTAACTCCAACAATCCTTTCTAGATTTCAATTAAGATTTTTCTTTCAAAGTTATAAAGTTCCTCCTTCCATTTATAAGATGCATACCCAAATTTCACAAAATACAGATTTGAGTTAGAGATCAACTCTGGTATGTGATTTATGTAAGGTTAGACCTAAGCACATTCTATACATTTGTAACTAGATATGCATTAACACTAGATATAACACTAACAAAGAGATGTAGGCCACAGAGTACATATAGCTTTGTTAAAAATCTTTTCCCCCTTCAGCCCAGAAATTCAGTAATAAGGTAAAATGTATGAAGGGATATGGTGGGGGGAGTGCAAATGGTGAGGTTGTTACAGATATGAGGGTAGACCAATCTCATACTTTTCAGAGAGCAGGAGTTTCTCCTGCTTCATAAATTTCCTACTTTTCCTAGATTTGGCTGTTTTATTTTTGGTTAACAATCATGACAGTTTATAGCTTATTGCTGAAAAATAGACGTGAAATAAATTGAATTTCACTTTCATTTCCTTCATCATGTTCCTTAGGGATTGTAACGCTGTATCCACACTGGATATTCTTGGAGTACAACAAGAAAAAGTTGCTGTGAGTAGGGCATTACAGCTTTTTCTTTCTTTAAACTTTAGTTGTTAGTGTTAAAATACAAAGCTTGCTCCATTCTGAAACTAACATGCAGCTATTTTTTTCTCTTCATCTTTCAGTCAGATTAAAATGTTCTCTACTGTGGTGTCTAACTAGAAAAAAGCACATTTCTTCTCACAACTTCTGGGACAATATGAGAATAGCAATTGAATAATAATCCTGTGATCATCAGACAAAATTCACATTTTAAAAACAAAAATAAAAGCTTCTTTATGATGTAGTAGCACAACAATGAGAGAAAAAAAAAAAGCATTATGTAAATATATTGATTTTTATAAACCACCTCCATGTGATTCCTAACTTGCATTTTGAGAAGCACAAGCCAGCAGAAAAAGCCATGCAGCACACAACTCAGGTGGCTATTTTCTACTTACTGGAATATTGTGGGTTTAAAAAAGGAAGAAGGAAGAGCATAACAGAAGCTCCTGTTCATGGGCTCTAATTAAATGTGACAAGTGTAACACACTCTAGAATTAAAATACACTCCAGAATTAATTCCTGAGGCTTTGTCTAGATTAGTAAACTAAACAGTGCCAGGGCAAACAATTCATAACTGGCATGTGAGTATTTATACTATGAAATCAATAGCAGAGTATGCAATAGTTTTGGCTTTTCCCAGAGCCGAATGAGGTTGAGGTGAGCAGAAACTGGGGACTGCTCCAGCCAGCCCTGCAAATATTTGCTCTAGTAAGTTGTAAGGAAACCTGTTACAGGTGCACAATGAATATATAACACTTAGAAATCCATATCACAGAATGCAGTTCCTGATCTTGTTGCCTAGTTGGAGTGTGAAAGAGAAATTATATGATGTCAAATACCCATATAATTATGATTTCTAACAAGAATACTCTGGAATATTCAAAGTGCAATTTTATATTCCATGCTTGTTAATGCCTGTTGATTTCAATGTTTATCCAAACCTGAGAATCTTAATCCACACAATACTGTAGAACACTTGTAAAATTGGAATTTCTTTGTCTAATTCGGCATTTACCTTTGTCAGACCTTCATGATATTTTAACCTTTCTCATTATCCATTGAATACAGAAACAAGGAATACATGAAGATTTTTTTACTCTTTCATTATCTTATCAGTGTAACAGTTTATTCTTCCAGTTAATATTGCAGCATCAGCAACATTAAAAAAATCTATCTTTCTACAGTACTGGGACATTCCACTAGCTAACTTCAATGACAAATACAAGCCCCAGACGACCAACACCACTCGTATTCGAAAGTCAGATAAAAGAATGCTATAGGAATTTAAGTCTTAATAGGACCTGTATTAGGTGCAGCATGGTGTGGCATGAGGGATTGCTCCCATGGCGTTGTCTGAGTAAGGGGAGGCTATAGAGAAACTCTGGCCTTTTCAGACCAGAAAGACATTATGCTTATCCCTTGCTTTCCTATTTTAACCAAATAATAATAATATTAATGATGAAAGGTGCAATTCTAGTTGTATAGTGTTATGGTAACCTTGTGAAAAAGAAAAAATCTGGAACATAACCAACATCTCACAATAACTATTTCTATATTACACTATTTTCATGTGTATAACAGAAACTTGGAAGTTTCCCTGCTGTAATTTTTATGCCATTTCCTAATATTGTAGGTAATCATAATAATAGTTTTGAATGCTATAAAAGACACTGAACAGCAGCAGAACATATAAATATGTAGAAATTAGCAAACACTTATTAAATGAGTAGTTCTTTTAATGGCATACTTAACCCTTGTCCACATAAGTGAGTCACAGTTTCCTGAACAAATACAGTTCTTAATTCATTTCGCACACATACGTGTAAAATTAATTCATACTTTACCAAAAGGCAACCAAATGTTTATTTTCAAACACTAAAAACCTGAGAGAGTGAGTGAGTGAGTGAACAAGTGATTAATCTACAGATCAAATTAATATTCTATAAAATATTTAAGGAGAGAAAGTAGTACTAAAGCCATGTTGCTGTAAAGTTGGCATATTTACAGCATTATCACTGCAGACTGTTATTGCATTTTTTACTGAGTCAATAACTCAGACTAAATACTGCAGTATTGATATTTCAATTTACTTCCATGTGTAAAGATGTTTTGTCATCCTATTACCAGGCAATACTTAATGAAAGCAAGCTACCTAGTTCTGCATGCTACAGCCCAGTAGCTTACAATAACAAATGAGTAAAACCAACCAAAATCTGAGAAGACTTTTTTATCAGTTCTGCTAATCTCACTATGAATCATTCAAATACTTGTAAAGGTAATATCTATGCATTTCTAAAATACAGCAAAGACAATATAAATGTTATAAACCAGATTTTTTTCAAAATAACATTGCTCAGTTACAGCCAAGGATTTCAAGTTCAACTATGTTGCTCTTTTAGAGACAAAACTTCCCCAGGAATAGTAAAGGAGCTTTAAAAAATTGCTGTAGGGCACAGTGGTCTTAAGTGGTGGTTAATAAGAAAACTATGTTGGAAGTCATAACTAAAAGAAGTCTTAAGAATACAGCAGAAAATAAGCTAATAAACACTGAGGAGGGCCTCAAGAATATGTGAGAATGAGGTGTACAGCTCCATATGGGCTGTAGGTCACACACTTGGCTAGCAGACATTGAAGAAAGAGCTTATAAGGAAAAGAAATAGCTGAGAGTTTCTAGGTGTGCTGTCAGCAACACCTCTAATAAAATAACTAGAAGCAATTAAAACCAGTGTGAGGGGTGTCACATATTAGCCCAGCTGTCAAAGGCTGGAGATGGCTACTGAGTAGGAGTGATATTCTAGGAAAAGGAGGACAGGTAGGTGATTTTAAGGTATTTGTACCCATGCTGTCATTATTCTGATCTTTAGAAAAAGACCCTGAAGCCCAATTATTCTTCAGTATCTTTATAAGTGAATGCAGATTATGGACCACAGTATTTTTCGACTGAAATGGGGATTGGACCAGATAGACTCCGGAGATCCTTTCCAATTGAATCTTGCTGTGATCAGATTGCTCCATGTATTTTACAACCCACTCTCCTGAGATGACATTACTGTCCTGCTTTATAGGTGTGAATTTCTGCAGTCAAATATTGAACAAAGCAGAGTGCAAATATTTTAATTTTATCTTTTAGAATATGTGTCTTTAACAATTAGAAGTCTGAAGGGAAAAAAAACAAATGCTATATGAAAGAGAGAGATACAAGCACAATGCCAGTAAAAGTGATAAGGCATCTTATGTTGTACTAAGTACATGGACAATCCGTTTTTATTATGTGAAGGTTCTGTGCAGCTGCCAGCAGGCATGATGTCAATTTGCTGTCACCAAGGTCACTGAATCAGGGGGGATTGTTAGGCAATTTTTACTCCTTTTAGATGAGAAAGCAATTAAACTCTCTTTGTTTAAAACTAGTGAAAGAGCAGTCTACTTTCTGAGGTACTGGGAAAGACAGGAACAGAAATATGCCAGGGAAAATAAGCAGGTTTTGTCTGTATTGGTGTAGAGAGTGAAGTCACTGATTTGTGGGACTGGTTGTCTGCAAATAACAGAACTTGAAAGATAACAGAAAGAGGAGGAAAGATACAGAAACCCAAGCAAAAGTAAGAAACATAAATGACGGTGGTCCAAAAAGCAGAAGACAAAGATTGATAGGTGAGGTCTCAAGAAAGACTGAAAATCAGGTTGTGAAAAAAATTAAACCTCCTGGAGTGTGCTCCTTCTGTGCTCAGGACAGCAGAACTATGCCTGTCTTGCAATCACGTCATGAGTGAAAACTGAAATAGCTTTGCAATTCCAGTGCTTCCGTGCCTTCAACTGCACTTTCCAATATGCTCTCAGGGTTGGCATTAAACTGGAATGTAGAATTAAGTTCATACTTCATGCAAAATACTTTTTAAAAGGGCAACAGTGCATGTTAGGTGTTACAGGATCACTTGTCGAACCCTCATTCATTTTACAACCTATCTCAAAGTTAGAAGACAGGTGCATTTAGTTACATTAAGGAACATTTGGGAATATTCACAGGTTTTTAAAACATGTGCTTGTGGAAAAAATTGTGGATGTCTATTTTTATACTTGTTTGTTTTCTGACATCCTTTTTTGATTAGAAACTTTGAAATAAAAAAATGGCAAACACAGCAATATTCTTTGTGAAAGGTTTCACTGTTCTCTTCTCCCACTTACTAGCAAATACTAATCACTCTTCTGAAATAGGCTATTATGTCAAAAAAGTGTTTCTTCTAAGCTTGAATTTATGTCATGATTTAACACCAACCAGCAACTAAGCATCACACATCTGCTCACTCACTTCTGGCAGGATGGGGTAGGGAACTGGAAGGGTAAAAGTGATAAAACTCATGTGGTGAGATAAAAACAGTTTAATAGGTAAAGAAAAAGCTGTGCACACAAAAAAAGCAAACCAATAAATTAATTCACCATTTTCCATGGGCAGACAGGTGTTCAGCCATCTTCAGGAAAGCAGGGCTTTATCACACACAATGGTTATTTGAGAAGACTAACACCATCACTCTAAACATTCTGCCCTTCCTCCTGCTTCCTCCAGCTTTAAATGTTGAGCTTGACATCATATGGTATAGAATGTCCCTTTGGTCAGTTGAGGTCAACAGTCTCAGCTGTGTCCTCTCCCATCTCCTTGTGTATTATCCCCAGCCAACTCACTGATGGGTTGAAGTGAGAAGCAGAAAAGGCCTCAGCTCTGTGTAAACACTGCTCAGCAGTAACAAAAACATCCCTATGTTATCACTATTATTTTCAGCTCAAACGCAAAGCATAGTCCCATATTAGCTACTATGAAGGAAATGAACTCTATCTCAGCCCAAACCAGCAGACTTTATAAAATTAACTAGTTAACATTCCTTAATATGAATCCACTAGTAGCTTTCAAAGAAATGCAAGATAGGAGTCTGGATGAGTATGCTTTCAAAAGCCAGAAGATGAATTAATCCTTCATATGAATGTACTTATTCAAGTTGTAATTCCATTTAATCCTAAAGTGACAGATTTCTACATTCCATTTTGTACATTTAGAGAAAGATTTGACAAGCTATAAACCTGTATCTGTCAAGTTTTGCAGAATGCCAGGCCGATAATATACATTATATATGTATGCAGCATATTGAACATCTGTTCTTTTATGTCTGTTAATTCATATAGTTTTAAAGTAGGTAGGGGTATATTTAATTTATTATTCAGGTATGAGAATTTTTATTCACTTTTTACATCATATTTTGTGAAACAAAATTTTCCCTGTATCAGCAAGACCTTGTAAATAAGGCATCATACATGAAAAACCTACAACTTTAACTTTGCAGCATCTTGCCATCATCTCTATATTTCCCCTCTCACAGAATTAGGCAAACAGTATACATTTTAATTCAATGATATTCAAACTTCAGTCTATATCTGTCTCTCAACACTGCACTAAGTTCTCTATGTAATGTAAATAAGAAAACCTGTTTGATTTATTATATTCAAGACTACTATACTTTAAAATGATTTAGTGTTAAAAAATCTTGAAAAGCACTGCTAACTTTAGCAAGGGATTTTGCAGATAGCACTTTCATTTATCTTAGAAGAAATTATAAATAAATTTGCCAGAAATCAATACATGAACAGAACTCTTCACTAAGCAGATTTTATTCCAGAATTTGTGATCTACTTGAAGATCTACAGTAGTTCCTCTTAACAATCCAGAGTTTTATTGGTGATCTGCGTTATATAAATAAAAATAATATGAGAAAGGAAAATTTTGAATAGAATCTTTCTTTTTTCTTCTCTCATGTATTATTGTTGTCTTTTATAGGTCTTGGAAGCATGTCAAAATTCTTTGACCTGAAACATGAGAACCTTATATTTGAATAAAAATATTATTAAAAAATCCAGTGGTGGGAATATGAAGGAACAATCTATATCATATTTTATACAACTCTACCTATGCACAGAATATATCCTTTTCTTTCTGAATTCTTATGGTCTTTTTTTTATTTTAAGCACTGAAGGGCATATACCATCTCCCACCTGTTTTTAAGGAGTGCCTAACTCTCGTATTTGACCCTGGTGATTAAAATAATTCTCTAGGTACTTTTCCATTATAAATATTCAATAAATATATGCACACTGTCATTTTTACTTCATGTCTCAGTGATGTCAGAAAAGAAGGTAACACAAAATCACTGTTTCATTCTTTCATTATTAATCTGATTAATATAAACCCTCTTTCTTTATCAATCTTGTGTATTACTGTGGCACAGGAAGCTTTGGACTTCAAGGTAAGTATTTACATTATCTTTTCAAAAGGAAGGAGGCTGTATCAACAGCATCTCTAAATACAGAGCTTTGAAGTATTCTCTGCAGACCTTGGAAATGTAGTGCACAGTCTTAGGCTTCATAGGAAAATAAATGTTGGCTGGGATTCAAGTTTAACTAACTTAGACACCTTACTTAGCAGCTATATTAGCAGCCATTTCATCTCATTTTTGCCATCTAAAAGTTAGACTGTAACATCATCTGGAGTTCTCATTCTTTCAGTGGAGAGAGACAGATAACCTTGAGAAGGCTAATTATTTTCCATATCTTACATGTATTTCAGTATCAGATTAATTTCGTTACCTAGCACTACCCATGATTGTGACCTTTCATAGTTAAAAATTATTTTAATGTCTAAAGCAGAGATATTATTTTTTTTCTCCTACACAGTATGTCAAGTAGCATCTGAGGCTTTTTTTTCCAGTGACCTCTGGAAACAGGAGGAAATATTAGACATTCATATAGCAAGAGGAAATACTGACAGAACTTGCATTTCAAAGAGACAGCACCAACAGAAAATGCAGAAAGGGATATAACATCCTCTCTTAGTTTACTATGGCAGGGCATAAAATTCAGAGAAGGGCAACAAAGAAGATCAAAAGGTATAGAACAGATTCTATACGAGGGATGACTGAATAGCAAAGGGCATTTCAATCTGGAAAAGACTTGTCTGAGGACAGATACTTGGATTCTAAGTGGCAAGGATAGATGAATAGGGCATGATTGCTTTCAAAAAGAAACATAATATTTTAATGAAAGAAAAATCACTGAAGTGCTTGTAAATGCAAAGAAAACAAATATGGCTTAGAAAATCCCAGAAATTTCCTTTGCAAGTTTTTTAGACTGGGAGGGTGTTTTGGGGAAATGTACTTCATTCTTGCACTCTTCTCTAGCTATCTCAGAAACACCACTTGCTGACACAGGGTCCTCTGGTTAAACATGCTCTGAGTTGGTAAGTTCTTCCCCCTAGCCTGTGGGCCCACTGCAGCACAGAAAACGTTTCTCTCTCTAGAAGAAGCGAGCACTGACAATGTCTATATCTTGGGGAAGAAAAAGAAGCACAAAGGAATCCGCAATGCCATACAACCTCTAATTAAAAAATTAGTATCAACCATTCATTATGATTAAATGGTTTCCACTGATTGAAAATCAGATGCAAAACAACTTGGGCATGAATTACAGGATCAATCATTCTGATCCAAACATGAAAGGGAAGACAGATTCGGAAAAAACACATGTACAGTGTGCCCACTTGGCCTGACACAGCCAGAGTCTTTGACTGTGAGAGGTCAGCTTGCACTTTTTTCTTCTCTGTGATGAGAATAATTTGCTACCTAGAGATGGTGCCTCTTTCAGTACACTATCCCACCAGGTGTACCAGGGGATGGAAACCATATGCACATGGCATTAACTATTAGGTAATTCTTGGTCTTGGAGCTGTAAATGGATGTTATCCAGTAATCAGCATCCCTCAGCTTAGCTCATGTTTTGGTAGCAAGCCCAAACAGCAAGGATCTTCTGTCATGTGTGCTTCATGTCAGGACTGCTTTGTGTAGAGGAAGTGAAATCTGTCACAATCCATGCTTATACTGCCTGCAGAGTGCAGACTCTGGAGAACATTATTCTTCCTGCTGGGTACAGGTTCCCTGGCTCAGAGACCTATTGGCATCATTCCAGTCTGCAGCCTGAAAGCAAAGTATTATGTATGCACTGAGGGGAATTGGTGTCAAGGTAGAAAATGAAACTTCTGTATCCTTTGAGGTGTTTCCATTATCAATTGTAAAATAATAATATTTTTATATTATATAATACAATAGAACAATCAGATATACGATGCTTTATAGCAAAATTACTTTGAAATAAATGAAAATAAACATGTTTGAAAAACAAATGTAATATTCTTCTAATGTAATGATAATATGAAATATAATGATAATATGTATACATGACAGAGTAGTTATAGGATAATAGATAATATCAATATAGTTTTGAATGAAATCAGGAAAAAAGCATGGCAATTTGGCTAAAAAAGAGAAGTCAAAAAACCAACCAAGCAAACATAAAACCCACAAAGGTAAAAGGTTATAAAAGGCAATGAAGTATAACAATAAACATTTTTGGTAATACACTACTTTCCCATCAACCATCTTCACAGTAAGCAAAAATTATGAAATTGATACTGTGCAAACTCCTTACCAATTTGTGGATTTCATATTGTTAACTGAAGCCAAACCAATTAGTATACACTGTTTTTCAGATATATCTAGATTAGACACAGTTTCATGGTACCAAAATGGAAGTATATGCTGCACACATAAAAGTATTTTGTTTGGATTTGTGAATAGTAATGAGGAAATGAACAGTGTCTTTTGTGTTGTTTGGTGATACCTTTCATCTGCACTCTGAAAATAGATTCTTCATTAATGGTTTTTTGTTGTTTTGTTTTGTTTTGTTTTTTGTGAAGGGGTTGTTCCTTTTCAATGTACTTTGGGTTAATGAACCAACAGAACTTGTAGACACGGAGAATCTGAAAGTGGCTGTAGGCAATTTCTTTTTTGTGTTTTTTCCTTTTTTGTGTGTGTGTTCTGTTTTATATTTTTTAAAGACTGAGCAATGTTACAGACTAATAGCTTGTGGCAGTCAGCTAATGAATTGAAACTTCATTGAGATAGAAGGCACACACAATGGAAATGTGAAAAATTGAAATGACAAGGTTGTTAAGGTAACTCTATCTTGGTTATGTATTTAGGAAGCTTGTTATGATGTGGTAAAATGAAAACTTAATAAATATACCTAGTCATTATGAAGAAAAAAATACATCTTATTTATTAACTACAAGATACATGAATTTGCTCTTGCTGTGTTGTAATGGAAATGAAGTAAGTGACAAACAGTACCCAACTGCCCCATATGACTAGCCCATGTCAATACATAACATTAAAAAGTAATTTTAAGAAGTGTCTTTTCACATTAACTTTGTAAAACCAGCTGACTTCATGATTTTGTAAATGAGAATTTAAATGAAAATGTTCTGTCCATTGAGAGTATGGGAAGAATGCTAACAGGGCTTTGCAATTACTGCCATGATATGCTTTCAGTGCACTTTTTTTCTTATTTAAATACATAGGTTCATGCTTAAACATACTTGCAAAACTTCAGAAACTAAGGAAACCGGATAAAAAGAACAGTTCATTACCCTATCATACAATGGTTAATTGAAATATTATCTGTATGATTCACTGGGAGCCATGTATGATTCTTTTCTTGCTGAAGTTATAAGCTTTTCTGAATTACACTGTGTATTAGGGCTATACTTATCCTAGGATGTAGTGTGCTTTTAATATTTTTCTAGTTTTCTCAAACTCCCTGTCCCTATTATTTCAGAAAAAGCAGAGAAAGTAGGTGGGTCATCCAAAAATGCTTTCAAGGTTGCAATGTTCATTAGTGGTTCAATGAGAAAGTTGAGGTGGAGACACCAATACTGGTGAGTCTCTGATATAACAACATAAAACAAAGGAACAGATAACAGACTCGGAAAGAAAAGGAGATGGCTATATGGCTCCACATGCTGCTATCAGACCTTTAATTAAACAACTAAAACAAGTCAAATAAGAATATTACGGGAACATATTATGGTTCAGCCTAGAAATAAACTTGAAAATATGGATAATAGTATTGGTGCCATGTAGATGGTATCCCCTGAAGTCTGTGGAAATGAGAATACCAGCTGCACCAGTTGAAGATTGGACTACTGTTCTCCTGAATTTGGCATCTGATCTGGCAGTTAAATCCAGTATCTAATACTTGATTTGTTTTGCCCACACAGATTTCACATGGCAATACATTTGGGAACTGGGCCAAAAATGTAGCTTATTTGCTGGTAGAATGAATCTTAATTTTTGGTAGCAGGATAGGATGCCAGCTGGTGATGTAATGATATACAACACTGATTGTTTTTATTATCTTTGTAGTAATGAAAAAAACTGGTGCATGTAGGAACCAACTCCAAAATTCACAAGCAAATACTGAGACAACTGGAAATATTTTGTCTTATTACACTACTGGAAGGTTCTTCAGATGCCCATTTTATGTAGTTGCTTTGTTCTTTTTGTGGACATTTTTTTCCACGGCAAAATGAAAATGGTGCTTAAATGGTTGGTCCAGGTACAAGACAGAACTTTTTACATGTGCCCTTAGTATCATTTGTATCTATAACAAAGAATTCAGAGGAATCTGAAATGTTATTTTCTTTCTGGTAAAGTGGGTATCAACTAAGCTTTGTTCTAAAGGTGAGATAGTACATTTCAAAAATAATTCAAAGATGAGGTCTATAATTTTAGCTTTCCAAAGGAGAAATTATATGATTTAATCCATTATTGGCATTGTGAATTAAGTTCCAAATATTTTTCTTCAGCCTCCTGAGGCATAACATAAAACTGACCCTTTAGAATAAGAAAATACCAGTACAGTATGGTTCCTGTCACTATCTCTATGGCCTCTTAACCAAGCAATGAAGATTTTAAGGGGGTTTCTTTTTGGTGGAGGTTATTTTTTAGTTATATGCTTTTACTAAGTATTGAGTGCAATTGTTTAACTACCCTAATTTTCTTCAGTTATTCAACACAGTTATAAATCAAGCTGAAATGGCTATAATGCTATTCACATATTCAATACTGAAAAGATCTTTATCTTCTTGTAATCATTGCTAAGAATAGTAATTTTGTCAATTTGTTTTTTACAGAATATAAATGAAAAACTTTATTGAAGGGAAATGAATACTACTTACAGAGTTAATATAAACCTTTTAAAATGTAACCTTTTAAAAAGAAACTTCTTTTGCTATGATGTCACACTGATTTATTCTGTGCCTGTTAGTTCTGGCTCAGGTTCCCATTCTCACCAATGAACTGGGCTCCTTGGAGAGCTCGTGTTGTACAATGAGGTAGTGTATAGCAGCAGGTTATGTTGCTCTGAGAAGCATCTTGGGTTAACTTGTGTATCAGTCCCAAGAGAAGACATCTATCAGAACTATCATTCCAAGAAAAAAATTTGAACTGTGGATCAAATTTTTGTACAGAGAACTGAAATATCTATATGATCAATTCAACAAAACCAATACGAAATATCATTGTTATCCGACTCTTTAATTTCCTCTGCATTGGTCGTCAAAGGAGTTTGAAAAAGTAGCTCAAACGCAGAAGTGTAATGATACGACTGCCAGACTACATGACTTCAGACATGATCTGAGTCATGACTGACATCTCCTTACAGGCACAAAAAAAGTTATAACTATTTTGACTGTATTGATATACAGATAGCCTCATATACTAAAAATTACATATCTTTCTTTAGCCTTTAAATCAGGGTTTCAAATACCTGGAGTAAGCAAAATAATATAATTGTGGAATTAAAATTTCCAATATTTTATAAATCATATTTCTTTCTGTTTGCATGTTCACAATTTCTGGAGAGTAGCAGTTTTTTGAATCAAGTTCAGTTATATTTTCTAAATAATTTACAATGTATTTTTCTTTTGAAAAGTTTGACTAATAAATAGGTTTGAAATTCACTCATTTCATGCTGCTGGTCAAATAACTTATGTATTTACTCATACTTAATTCAAAGAATTGCAAAAATATTTCAAATATTAAATTCTATCAATAGCATTAGTTGAAAATATATGACAGACGTGATAGATTGTTTATTGAAATGCTTCCATTATTAGTTGCTTCTGAAAATCCAGACCAATAATTTGTAAATATATTTAGAATACAGTTCTATAAATATGTTTAGAATGCAGCTCCATAAATAATTGTTCTTCTGGCTTTTATTGCAAATCCACTATTGTTCATTCAGTTTCTATAGTGACTAACCCAAAGTTCACTTATACCTCAAATGGTTCTTCCCTTACTTCATCAGGCTTTGGATCAGTGGCTTAGCCCAAGCACAGGAAGGACTTTCAATAGAGACAGTTCTGAATCTCTCCAGTGCATATCTTATTCCATTATCCATTGCTAATTTACATGCATATTTGAAATCAAAGTGGAGTGTGTCAGTTGAAAGCAGTGTGCAATTAGATTAATTTATCTTTTGAATACATCTATAAAGAGAGTGGTGAATTAAGCAGCAATTACAAAATTTCTTTTCCAAATACTAGTAGCCCAGATGACCTGGGTATTGTTTCACTTTTTAAATTGCATGTACAGAAATATGTAGCAATATAGATAAATATATCCAATGTATACTGATACTAAAGAGAAATGAGATGGGTAACAGTAATTTGCATTTTATGTTGGTTTCTACAGAAGACTGATGTGGGGGTAAATTGAGTCAAACGGCACCATTATATTTCTGCAAGGATTTGCAGAATTTTAACAGCATCATTTTTTGCTGTTCCACAGTCAATATGCATTCACTGTTCTATTTTCTGACTGTGGTTTTGATAGGTTTCACGTGTCAGGGTTATGCATTTTCGTTACGTTAATGAATGGAGAAAGCTCATACAATTTTAAAATATCTTACTGAAAATCTCAAAAAAGGAAAACCAAACTAGAAACAGTTGTTACACATCACAAGTTTAGGTTTAAAAAGGTGTGCTGCAAAGAAACAATATTCAGTATAAAGTATATGCAGCAAATTTATTTCACAACTTCAGCTAGTGCTCAAATATAATGAAAAATAGAGTTTCTCTTGGTATAGAAAAATTGTTGATGTTCATAGTAGTATCGATTGCACAGTGATCAGGCAAACAAGACTCATTCCATCCGAATATTATTTTGAGGATGATAGTATACTTTCTATCTGTACAGATGAGAAAAATTAAAATATTATCTAAAATATATCACTACTGTTCCATAATCTTAGCAATCATGCTATGTGGTCCTTTCTGTAGATGTAGAAATTTAAGAGTAGTTAGATGGTCTGGGTAAAATAACAGAGTGTTGTTGTTCTAATTAATATTCAGACTTTCTGATTCTTATACTTACATTCATTCCGACCATCTATTCTGGGACCTGAATTTAGGCATTGCAATTTCTAGCATTTTAGTTCAAGGCAATGTTGAGAGAATCAGATTACCTTAAGCACAGCTGACAGACCTTAGCTCCTTGTACAGTGGATGAATAAAATTTGTGATGACCCAGGTTTCTAATAAAGAACTGAATTAGAAGTAATGGATGGACATGTACATGTTTTGTTATAATGTCACCCACTGAAAGTAAAATATATGGCAAAGGGATAACATACAGATGGTGCCAGTCCATTGTATGCCATTTTTAAACACCAAAGCAAGTAAATATATCTAATATACCAGTTGTTCTCCAGGATTGTGTGCACACACCCACAAATACAGGGGTTCTACTTTGGTTGATATAAAATGGACACCAACTGCCCAGACTCAATGTTTTTTTACCTTAGGACACTGATAAAAGAAGAGAAAAAATGTTATTTCCATCCATTTTCTTATGTGTAAATATTGTTATTTTTATTGGATTGCAAAATATATTTGTTTTAGTAATTTTTATTTGTGAAAGAAGTCAGAAAGCCATGTGATTTATTTTGGTTTTATAGTCATATTTATTATGCAAGCCTGACCGCAAAGAGAATGCATGGAGTAAGATGCATTATACAGGAAGATAAAATATGAGGAAACAGAAACAAGTTTGCTCAGTGACAAGTTGTAGTTGTAATTCTAGTCTTGGATGCACAAGGAAGTAAAAGCATTATATATGATGTGGAATTGAATGATACAACATGATCTTTTTATAATATATATGTACACATATACAGAGCTGTATATAAGTTCTATCTGGTACATAAACCTAAAAGCTGTGTAATAAATTTGTCATATATTTAATTACTGTGGCATGCTTAATTATGGTCATTGATTTAGGGACCACGTTAGTCAATAAAATAAGAAATCTAATTATGTGGACTCAAGGGTCTTTGTACTCTTCATTATAGCTCAAGGTTTATCATTGCTGCATATTTCCCACTGTTGACTGTTAGACATGTTCACATAACAGCCTTCTTCATGTCTGTTGTCTTTCTAGCCAAATTGAAAGCATTTTGTCAACACTCACAATAGTCCTGCTATCCAGTTTACATTGAATATGCAGATCCCATATCTGCTTCTACTTTTGCAGTACTGGAAAGAAGAAAAGTCTCTGTGGTCGTGGCCAGCCTGGATCTGTCAGAAAAACTCTTGACTGTGATGGACACCGAGCATCTCACAGATGACACCAGTTCTAGTTAAAGCTGCACAGGAGGGTCTGATGTAACCCTCACGTGATATAAATAGAATCATCTGCATGAAATAGGGGCAATAAGTACTTAGAAAATATAGTCATAGAACTTAGTCGCCTAACTATATAGTTTGAACAAAATAACTAATGGAGAAAGAAGCCTGTTTTTCTTTACTGGACAAAGGGCTTGCTTTGGCTACCAAGAACATGAATTACGTTCAGACTGGTAAGTTATACCTCGCTAAAGGAAAACAGAGGGTTAACAAGGACATGATATAGCTCAGACCGATAAGAGCACTGCAAGCTTGCAGGATCGCTGCATTCCAGGCTAAGGGTTAAAAATACATCACGAGGAAGACCTACAGCCTTCCTCTCACGGACCACTGAAGACCCTTGCCCACAATTATTTGAAGAATCTGCGCAAGCAGGAAGGACTGATAAGCTAATTAGCATACGAAGTGGGAGCAGGCGGGTTTAGGTAATGAATATGTATAGGCATCAATTGAATATTCACTATTCCATTGTATAAATGTGGGACGGTCACTACTTCGAGGGTGCAGGTTTTTTTGGCGGAATGATCCCCCGTGCATCTGCACGCATTAAAAACACCTACTGTATAACCGCCGAGTTACAGAGTCTATTTCCATACGTCATGCAGAACAAGGAAGATCCTTCTTTGACACCATGCCCCATCTTATTCCCTTTGCACAACAGTTCTTGTCCAGGACACCATCTTATTTATAGCGGAGGTACCTATATATTTTACTTTGTCAACCAAAGCCCATCTTGGACCTTAGGCATAAGCAAAGTTTGAGGAGATGTCTTTGTTCATATCTTATGTAAAATATTACTGTTCAAGATACCAAGCAGTACACTACCAAATTATTGATTATATAAATATAGATAAATGCAATGATACAATTTTGACTTGCTTATATAGAAAAAGGTAATTAAAACAGTATCACCAAACTGAAAGTCAGATTTTCAGAAATTTGGAAAAAAAGTTTTTTGTAATTTATTTTTTCTTTTTTTATTGCCTTGTACTCTGTTTCTCTTTGCCAAATTGTAAGGCAACTAATTTCAATATATTGTCAGCTGCAGTACTTCCTAAGTTTTTTTTGATGTAGGCAAAAAGATCCATCTTTTTTGAGCTGTATGCTTGGGTACCTTTTGCCATAAATAAAGTGGGATATTTACCACTTAGAAGTACAAAGTAATTATATGTTATTGAAGCACAAACAAAAGATAGCGAAGATTTAAAATTTTACCAGGTTAAAATTTTCACTAATCTTAATAAGAAAATCAAGGAAATGTGGTAGATATCAGTCAGGAGGGAAAGATTCAACCTCTGTTTCTCCCTGGTGATTTGAACTTCTTGCACTTTAGAATTCTTTAAAATCTTATCTTTTTCTCTATTGATGCTTCTCCCACTGCATTTCAGAGCTACTAAAATTGCCAACTCAATAATCTTATTTCTATCAGTAATATTATTTGTTGTTATTATGCATGGTGTGTATAGTACAAACTTTCTCAAAACTCTGCAACAATAATTTTAGTCACCTTTTCCCTTCAAGCTCTGTAACAGTTGTATCAGCAACCTGAGGCTGTCCATTGTCTACATAGATTTAATAAATGTGGCTAGATTCAACATGTATAATTTGAGAAAGTTTTTTTTTACAGTGTTTTTACCAACTCCAGACTCTGATATCATGGTAAGGCAATTCCTCCTGTAAATTCTGACTACACCAGGCTCTGATTTTTGCATCTTGGTAAGGACTGAGATTAAATATCTGTTACATGATTCTGATCTCCCGACAGGCTGTTTTGGCATATATTTGTTTTGAATAATCCTGGTTCAACCAATACAAATATACGACAATTGCTTTCTTGAAAATTAAGTTCAATAGGTTGTCAACAGTTTCTTTTCCATTTGAATTTGCACTAATAACAGTGTTTCTAGTCTGCAGAAATAGTTGGATGCTGGAGGGCATGCTAAAGTCCAAAACAACTTTCAATCATGACCAGAAGCAGCACTGAGCTGACTCAAGTTTGACCTGTAAGACTCTGATTTATATAGCGGTTTGAACACCCTTGAAAACACAGCTCAGAATATGGACAAACAATAGTATCCTGTGCACGTATCAGCTGGAGAAGAGCAAGAACAAAAATATTTGGGCTTTCACGATTGATTCAAATTTCAAAACTGAAATTGATGTCTATTTCCATACATGAATTTTTACCCTGCTATGTACTTTTAACTGATACAGAAAAATAATTTTATTTGAGAACTGAAAAATAAGGTCTGTGTCCTAACTGCATATAGTCTTAGTGCAACCAATTTTCACTAGGTGGGCCATTTGCTTTTAATAATTGACATGTACATTTTTTTAGGTTATAGATGCTGTTAGGTTGAGAATTTTGTTCAGGAGTTCTGGGTTTCTTGTACTAGACTATGTCATGCGTTACATAGAAAGAGTGTGTGAATAATCTCTGCTTTTACAGACTAGTAAAAACAACCTGGGAAAATAGCAATAAATATTTATTTCAATAACACTGAATGCTGCCATTGAAAAATGCTTTAGGCAAAGTACTTATCAAACCTTACAGTATTCTACACATGTAAAGATTTTATAATGACATCCAGTGAGGAAAATTGTTTCTTAGTAGTAAATTTATTTCACAATCGAGGAAAGTAGCATTAGAAATATTTAAAAGCAAGCAAAAAAGGACAACTAAAAATCTCCAAAACACTAGATTTGTTTTTGGTGTTGGTTTACTATGATAGCCATAACAATGTGCTGAAAAACATACAATATTATCTTTGAAGGACTAAAGTTCTACTTTTACTCTATGTTTATTGCTCTGAACAGATCTAATAGTAACTTGTATCTGAACATTGGATTAAAATAATAAATTTTAATTGTTAAAAAAATTAGACTTTTATAAGCAATTATTTTACTGCTAACATATTAATAGTCTAGAATTGAATACCATCTTACTGGTTTATTCACTTCCAAGGTCAAAGATTAGATTTAGTTTAATTTTGCTTATATTATGAGTAAATAAAACTAAATGAACAATTCAATGAACAGCTTTTTAGGTTTCTTCTGATTATTGCATTTGTGGAAAACCTTTCAAATTTCTGAAGCAGATTCTATTATTTGGAAACAATCAAACATTGAAAACATGGGGTTTAATTATTTTAGAAAAAAGGAGACTGGAAGAGCCCAACAATACAAAAAGGAAATTGCATGAACTTAGCAGATGTAAGTGTAAATGGGAAAGAGAGAAATTAAACCCAGATACAAACTGCGTCCAGCTCACGAGAGTTATATATGATAAATAACCGAAGACAGGGACACCAAACAAGGCAGTGTAGAGGTTCCTTTTAACTGTCTGGTAGTGAAGGTTGTTCTGAACCACTTAGTTTAGTGGACAGGAGTTCAGACCACATTGGTACCCTGCAGTACACAAACTCAGCAAACAATCAAGAATCAGCAACTACCCAAGCCTTAGGAATGCTTTGTTCTCTTTGAATGGCATCTACAGGGACATGATTCAGTAGAGGAAAAACTGGAAAATTATGTGAGGAATTAGACCAAAAATGAAAAGCATGAATTCAGACAGTGGCCCCAGTCACCCCTTCTTGGATCTTTCTTAAAGAAAATCAGAATTCTGTCTTGCCAGGTGCATCCACTTGAGCAATAAGTTAGTACTTCTTCCTCTCTCCATTTTCCAGTGTTTTTCAGTTTATTATCTGGCTCCCGTTATATTCATAATACTACTGTGATATTTTAGCAATGCAGTTCATCAGGTGCTGTAAGGATCGTTTTGCTCTGAGTTCCACAAACAGGTTTCACTAATGTTTAGTGCACCAGGTGACTCAAGGGGGGTTGTAAAAGCGACTCAGCCTTGGATTGCCTTAAAGCCCCATATCCGCAGAGACAACCCATGAGGAGCTGTGTAGGTAGCTCAAACCCGAGTTGTTCCGTAAACAGACTAACAGGGCAGTGCTGCATAATTCAAAGAACATAAAACCTGTGTTAAGCCTTAAATTACTTCAACAATATGCCCTGAGTCCCAATCAAACCACTATTCAGCTGCCTAAAAGTAAGATAAAGGCAAGCCAGAGGGTCCCCATTTGACCTTAATGAGCTCAGACAATACAAAGATTTGCAACAGATAGGGCATAAGATAAGGGGGAACACTGTTAATGAGAAACGTGGAAGGTGGTAAGAAGAGGGAAATAAAAACCCTCGGATTCTGGCTGAGAATTGTGAGCCCCTTCTCCAACTCTGAGAGGAGACCTTTCCCCTTTGGCCAGGACGCTGGCTAAGGTAACATATTGAGAGCCCTTACCTGGAGAGATGGGTAAGTGAATATTAGATATAATTTAATTTTGTACTCTCAGATGATTGACTAACATACATATAGTATTTAGTGCGCTTGAATCTTGTGAATTGCCTGCGGGCGGTAATTGCGAGTTTTGTGACTCTGTTGTGGTTGCAGTAGTGTATTTCACAAATTTCTTGCCGTGGTTTTACTTCTAAACTGACGTATGGAAATAGACTCTATAACTCGAAAGATATAAAGTAGGTATGTTTAATGCGCGCAGATGCACCGGGGATCGCTCCACCACAAACGTGCATACCCGAAGTAGCAAAACCGTCCCATATTTATACAATGAAACAATGAATATTCAATTGCCGCATATACCTATTCATTACCTAAACCCGCCTACTCTCGCTTCTCATGCTAATCAGCTTATCAGTCCTTTGTGATTGCGCAGTTTCTTCCAAAAATTGTGGGCAATGGGTCTTCAGTGGTCCTTGGGAGGAAGGCCCCGAGGCCTCCTCACGATGTACTTTCCACCTTTCGCCTGGAATGCGCTGGTCTTGCAAGCTTGCAGTGTTCTTATCATTCTGAGCTAATTCATGGCCTTGTTAACTATCTGTTTTCCTCTAATCATGTCCTTTGTCAGCCTCCTGTTTTCTTTAACAAAGAGACAACTGACGTATTTAGGATGGATATCATTCCATCCTCGAGTTCTTGCTCTTTCTCTTCTCTTCGAGATAGTACAAGGCTTTCACGAGTAATCCCTTTGCTATGGAAAGAAAAACTCCCCTGCTCTTTCACAAGCCGTTCTTACATGATTACCTAGCTAACTTGCAAGAGCTGCCCTTGTATAACTACACTACATATACAATCGTGACTCTGTGCCCTCAGATCAAAACCACAATAGTGCAATTTTCCGTTGTATCCATGAAGCATGCAATAGTTTATCGGATCTGCACGTGGGTTTTAAAACTGCGCAGTAGAGTGTCTTTCTGCCACAGGTGCAAAGCATGTTTGGTCTGCTGCTTAGTATACACTTACCTATTATTTCTCAAACAGTTGCACCTAATATTATTTAGTACTTATACTGAAGGCTCTATGTGGGCAAGAATGGTTTTCTCCAAAGCACTGTTTACCTCTTGGATTTGCCTCATGAACTATTACAATGCACTACCTAATACTACTAAAACTCGCTGTGCAGTGACTAACCACTGTAATAATGTGATCACTCTGTTATAACTCAACTGTTAACTCAAGCACTTTACTGCGACAAAAGCATGCCTTACTCTTGTCAATAATTTTGTTTTCCATTGTTGGCTTATTCAGTCTTTGTTAGGCTGGAAAAAAATGACAACATACTACATTACCTAAAGAATTATGTAAATACTACTTTAATAAATGCATTTCATGTTCAGGTCCATGAAATTCAGAGGGGAAGTGACCAGATACATTCAAGAAGTACTTGGCACTCAACAGAATTCTATCTCTCTAACCATATTTACAGAATGGTGTATTTATGTCTAAGTCCAAAAAAATCCCCAAGTTCATTTTGGATTTAAGCAGCTCTTTCACTTCTGACGAGGTTTGTAACACCTCAGGGATAGCAAATATTCTCTTCCTATCTAAACTCAGAGATTCTCTACTGTTTATAGAGGCCTAAAAGCCTTAAGGTTGAAACATTCTGTGTATAAAATATATATGTATATAGTTTATTTAAAATCTCATCTGTTTAGTGACCTCCTGGGTATGAAAATTTGACTTCTATTCTGGCTGTGGGAAAAGTCTGCGGTACAGGACATGCAACCCACTCTACCAGAGACTGACAGTCTGATCTAGATTTTCTGAAATACTAGCAAAGACAAAGTAATAGATGAAATGTAAAGGTTGAGTGATTATCTGATAATAAAAATATATTTAAAAAAAATAAAATCTGAGGAAAAAAAAGCTTACTCTGTTTCATATCTGGCCCTGGTGTTGATATGTGTTTCTTATATATGCATGTCAATATGTGAGAGAGGGAGAGAGAGTATGTGTGTATAGGCATGCTGTGTGCTTTAAAAGTCAAAATCTCAAGCTTCAGAAAATGCAAGTATGGATGCTTTTCCAACCTTACTTTAACTCCATTCTCCATGTGTTTAAGAAACAGGTTTTAATTGCACAGCAATATAATTTTTTTTATGGAATCTGTTCAATGTATGGGATGAATAATGCTCACTTACTAAATAGTAATACAGTGTTTTAGATTTTTTTCTGTCCTGTATTAATAGAACAGTATAAGACCTACTCTGAAAATGGAATTATTAATTTTCTGATGTTTTTATTTTTTATTGTTGTTTATCTGCATAGCATCTGAGTGCTTTATATAGCATCTGAGTGCTTTCAAAATAATATTGTATTTAACATTAAGGCACACTTTTAGCGACAGACAAAAAATGCAGAGCTTCTTTCCTATAGTCCCCATGGAATTTGTATGCCCAAACTGGGGAATATAGGAAACAATTCTTATAGGACCAAGGTTTACGTAAGCACTTAATATATTCAAAGTACATCTTTAACTGATTTCAGATGCATCTCTTGAGTACATAACACTTAAACTGGTTAGAATCCAAAGTTCAAAATCAGACACCCCAGAAATGGAAAACCATATAGTGACCAACTACAAAAAGTTTCCATTAAGTAGCTTTTTGGATACGAGTTATGATCTGATAATGAAATACAGATACTGACTTTAATCCCACAGGCAACCTTCCAACATGGTAAATGTTTGGTCTCCCTTTCTTTTTTTGATGGTTTCTGCTTCATTCACACTCATGAGTGGAATGAAGTCCTACAGACAAATATACGCTTTTTTTTTTTTTAATTTAAACCCTGACAGCCCCTCCATTCATTTTAATGTGGTGTTTGTTTCAAATTTTTTCTTTCCATTTTCTTCTGTACCTTGTCTTGGTTTTCTTATTCTCAACTAGTCAGTCCCTGTGACTATGGCTGGACAAATCCATCTTGTGGTTTTCAGAGTGAATGGCATGACATATACTGTGTCTGTATAGCTAAACTCTTGCAGACAGAGTTGTCCATCCTGCTTTCTGGAAGCAATCAAAAGTTTATTACCATTTCCCCAGATCTGTCTATGAGCATAGCAAGAAATAGTTTTTCATTAAATTTAAAATTAAACAGGTTGAATAAAAGTGGAGCAGAGCAGGTCTTCCATAGCTCTTTTTTAGTTTACATGGTCATCTTCCAATTCCAGACAGATTTTTCATCTTGGTCTCTTTTCCCTTATGCACTATTATCATCTGCCCATTTTCTTATTCTGAAACTTTGACACCAGGTTTTCTTTTCTCTTTTTTTTTCCTTGTTTTATTTTTTTTTTTCAGTTCTAGTCCCTATTGCCCTGCCATTCATAAATTCATTTCTCTGCCTTCTGTGCACTCTACTATCAAAGGCTTTGAAGCAGTCATGTTTTAGAAAAAAAAGTAATTTTTTTTTTTCTGAATTGCACATGGTGAAGTTTCTTTCTTGGAATCTGCAACTATCTTTAGCTGTCAGCTAAAGTTTAGTTTGGTGACAGAATTTGAAAACATCTGTGTCTTTCTGTAGTCTCCTTAACATGCCCCAAGAATGTAATGGGAATTAAAAATGAGCACATAAATATGACATACGAAATAGAAGTGCCCTTTTACAAATCAAGAGCAAAAAACATCCATGAAAAGAGAATGTGGTCCTTATTGTAGAGTGGTTATAAGTGGTGCAGCAATTTGGTAACTGCATTTTTTTTAACTGTAATTAGAAAAGCTTTGATATTTCTTCTATGTTTTTGACCCATTAATTAGAGAGAGTTATTCTCTAACCAGAACACAGTTCACAGGCTGCAGTACAAGTCCTTCTCCTTTCTTATCTGGAGGTCACTGATATTAAGATCAGCATGGGTTAATTGGAAATCTAGCCTATTGTTTACTTTTCTGGCTATGCTGTTTGGTTTTTTTCCCTTTAGACTCAAACAGCAGGTTTTTTTTTTTAATGGCATGAAAAATAATATTCACTGTTGACATTCCATGATTGTTAGAAATGAAGCTTGTTAGATGGTAACCAAGTGCTCACTTGTTGTGCTGGTGCTGCATGTGCAAGACCACTAAAAGAAGAAATCATTGATGTGTCAGAACAGTGAATGTACAGAGAGGTACGGCAGCTATGCCCCCAGCATAGCATTTCAGTTGCAAACATCTTACACTTGTCTTCCCATTTCTCTGCTATACAGCTGGGGATGGGCTGGCAGCTGCTTTTTGCCTTGCCTCTCATTTCGAACTAGACACAATATGAATTTTGATTTTACTTTTTAAAGTTCTCTATTTCACTTCTAGTGTCCTCCAGAGAGAAAAAAAAAAAGAACAAAGGAAACAAACTCCAGTATGATACATTAAGTTTTCTGCTTAATTTCTTTTCTTTCTTCTTTTTTCCTGGTTTTAGGCCTAAGTATGATAATGTGTAGGGGAGCTTTCTGCTATCTGTTTTGGATAATCTCAGTAGTGACTTAATCTTGCTTTGAATGGCAAGAGAAGGATTTGGTTCTCTAGAAACTGATTGGCAGAAAGCATTTATGTGGTGCTGTGTTGCCTGGCTTTTCTGATTTAGGCTAGTGTCACTCTTGAGATACTTGTGCTCCACAGTCAAGAGTGTTACTGGGTATATTTTTCCATTGAGCATGTTCTTTATAAAGTCTTCTGTATAAAGAAGTATATGTGCTCAATGGAGCACTTTGTATCTGTGCTTTTTAGTTAAGAAAAAAGCACACCTAGTTTATCTTAGTTTTGTCTCGTTTAGATAACTAAAATTTCCTGGTCATAATATACACAATGGCCATAAAGCCCATGAAAATCCTTTGTTTATGAAAGATTGTAAAAAAAAAAAATAAAGTAGTACTTACTTAAACACAGATTTAATTTTGAGATGTTACCAACTCATCATAATTCACTGGAACCTCCCAAAATGAGGGATTTACTAATGCGTAACATGTAACACAAAACATGTAGCTTCCTAGCCCAAAACTTGAAAAATGAAAGAAAAAAACCTGTAACCTCCGAATTGCCAAACCAAGTGTAAAATTGCATGCCAATCACCCTATCGTCTTCCCAACAGCACAAGAAACTATTGCGGCATTGCAACTTCCACAGTCTGTGAAATGCATTCCACTATTAGTCTTTAGCTGTAGACAGGCCCTGCATACTTTCATGTTTCCTCTAGTTCTGCAGCATGAAACAGCAGTGCTGGGGATGACACCTTGTTAGCTCTTCATTTCAACAGGCCAGAATGATATTAAAATCCTGAGGGACTAAATCTTCAGCAGATTGATTCAGATTCTGTAATACAAATTGTATGTACAGTTGCACATGCCTGTAATAATTACTTGCCTGACCGGCAGTAACCATTGGATCCCTGAAGTTTTATATCAAGTCTGAATGTCAAATCTACTATATTTCTAAGAAAAAAATCCCTAATGCCACTTCAGTTCACTGTGGAGTAGTATTATATTGTAAATTTTAATTTTAAAAAGTGTCAGTTGCTTTTATGCAGTCTTCATACAAATGCTTAAAGACTTGTAGATGTGTACAATTTTTTAATTTTTTTTTAATTTCAGGTTTAAAGAATGAGGAAAAAAAGACAATCTTCAGGAAATACTCATAAGTATGTGCTGTAAAGATGAAAAAATATTCCTAGAAAAATTTTTGTTAATTCTGCTTGAGTTAACAATATAAGTAGGAATGGCAGCTCCAACTTAGAAAAGAAATAAAGCATGGAGTAAAAGATTTTTTTAAAAAAATCTCAAATTTTATTAGTTTGTTATGTCTTGTATAAATCTTGCTGTCAAAGCAAATTGAAAGGAACTCAGTCATCTTGGGCTTTCAGAGCATGTAGAGCTATTGTTGGTCTTCTCATAAATCTCAATATTCAATTCTAAATGTAAAATAGAAAAGATCAGTGCAAACGTTGATATAATTCTTAGCGCTATAAGGGGGTGATCACATAGAATTACTGTACCCCAAAAGCTAAACCTACTAAGTGATTTAAATAAACTATTTGATTATTTATAAAAAAAAATTATAAACCAATATGACTCACAGACAGAGAAGATCAACATCTTGACCTTTAAGAGGGTATTTATTTGGCAATTAATGGTGGAACTTATTTTTCTAGAAATAATATTTTGCAGGGGCATGACTGTTCTAAAGAAAATTTCATTGAAAAGTCTTCTGGAAATCAAGAAGGATTTTCTGATACAGATGGGACACAGACCTACACCGTGGATTTTGACTTTTCTTTCAGATACTCAGAAGTCAGATTTACATTGTTTTTCTTTTAACTAGAATGCATTTAAATTTAGATCTCTCATATCTTTACTCAATACCTTCAGGGCAGCCTAGACCCCTCCTGATATTTTTTTATCATTTAACAGTTCTGATGTGAAATTTCCCTAGGAAAATTCAAACAAGAAACTAGAAAATTTTAGTAAAATTGAATTATTATTTTTCTATCACACTTTTTGTCATGGTTTTGTCCCAGCTGGCAGCTGAGCCCCATGCAGCTGCTCTCTCAAGGGAGCCGGCTGAGGGCCAGGGAAGAAAAAACAAAGGCAAAACAAAAAAAAAATCTAAAGGCTGGGATAAGGATAATTTACTGGGACAGCAAAGGGTGGGAGAAATAACAATAACAGGACTTTGTAGCAAAACATACAAAACTGGTGATACACAGTGTGATTTCTCACTGAACCACATCACTCAGACTGTACATCCCCAAGCTGGACCATCACCAAACCATGTGTGCTGGAACTGTGCCAACCAGCCCCACTTTATGCTGAGCATGATGTCATTGGTATGGAATACTCCCTTTGATCAGTTTGTGTCACCTGTCCTGGCTGTGTCCCCTCCCAGCTTCCCAGGCATTGCTTCTAATCCCCCTCCCCACCCCATTATCAGGGCAGCATAAAAAGCTGAAAAATCCTTGACAGCTCTCGGCAACAGCTAAAACATCCATGTATTATCAGCACTGCTCTCATCCAAACTCCCAAGCACAGCACTACACCAGCTGCTAGAAAGAAAGTTAACTCTATCCTAGCCAAACCCAGGACAGTTTTTCAATGGAAATCTTTCCTGGTAATTAATTATGCAAGGGAAAAAACCTCATCTTGTATGCAAACCCACAAGGAGCACAGATGGATGATGGTGGGTATGGGAACCAAACAAGACTCTGCCCTGTCAGCCTCCAAGCCCATCTCAGGAGACAATCAGACCATAAAAGAACAATTTCTGCAAGCCCATAAAACAGAGACACAGGAGCTGGTGTACTCAAAGGAAGACACACCCTACCTAGGCCCCGCCAGGGCTGCCCCAGGACAGCCTGACATCATAGTACTGGCATGTAATCTATCATTATAAGTTCTGGATGACCTGCTGGACTGAGGAGGTGGTCGTTGCCTAGGAACACGTTATGGGAAGCAGGGAAAGTGCATTTTGGAATTGCAGATATCTTACTACGGGATGTTTGCAGGAGGAACCAAAATGGGGAAATAGAGTGATAAAGGCAGCTTGGAGGAGAAACAAGTGTGGCAAAATAAAGGGATAAAATCAGTCAGTCACCCGTAGACAGCTTTGGTCAGTGTTCTTCTCTGGCCATGTCCTGTCCCTGACCAGTGTAGTCTGTCTTGTCTTCTGCCTAAGCTCCATTTGTAACACATTTCTTGTCTGAGTAGCTCTCTATTTGGTGTGTTCATGTAACTGTGTCTGGGTGTATATCTGAGTGTCAGCCCTGGGGCAGGACCAGGGTCAGAGACCATGTGTCTGTTGTGTAGCAACTGGAGTATGCAAGTGAGTGCGAGTGTTTGTGAAGATCCATCCACCTGAGCTGATGAGGTGACATAGCCTGGGAGCCAGGGGAGTGTCTGTGTGTGTCAGAGGGAGACCACAGGAGGTCCTGGTGTTTGGACATCTGCTGGGGAGACCATAAGGTCTGCAGAAAAACCAAGAACTGCTTGTGTGTGCGTGTGTGTGTAGGCTTCTCTAGGAGCGAGGTACATAGGGAGAGCGAAGATCCAGGACAAGCTGAAGCCCAGCTACTAAGGGATCAGTAGTGTGTGTGTGGAAGGAAGGTTGAGGCAGGATGGGGGAGTGAGTAAGGAGGTCTGTAATATCAGCTGATATGAAGATGCAGCCAATGGGGCTCACATGGCCAGATGCCAACAGTTGGAGTGATTGGGATCCAGGGGCTGCTTCCCAGTAGTGTCTCAGCCCAGCTTCTGCAGGGATCCACACTGTACATACATACATTTCCTGGTAACAAATGTTCATCCAGTTCAGAAGAGAGGAACAAGTTGAGGCCATTGGTGGTGTTTGTGTTGCTGTGAATGCTGATTTTGTCTATGTTGATCTGTGTGGCTAGCTCTATGTATATATACATGCTCACCCTCACTGCTGGTGGGACCTAGGGCACAGAGCTGCAGCAGCCTTGGCTCTAGTGGGCTACAGATTCAGTCTCCCCTTAACTAATTATACTGATTTAAGAATCATGTTTTACATATTTGGCATAAAAAAAAATCTAGGTATCTCCCATATTTTGGGGTAAATCTAAGAAAATTTAAAAAAAAAAGTTTCTTAATTGAGTGTTAACTAGCCCATTGCATTAAAAATGAGTCTTTTATTTACTTTAAGAACATATTATCATTAGGTTTTTGCTCAAGGAATAGCCTCTTTGCACATTTTTATCCTTCTTTTACTATTAGCCCTAGTATGTGCCCAGCATTTCTATGAGCTAGTTCAGGGAGGTAAAAGCAGTATTAATAGCTAAGTCTCCAAAGTGCTCTGCTTTCTGCTGGTTTAGCTCTACCATTATATCTGAGGATGCTGAGGTAAGACGAGCATGAGGTCTGCCTTAAGCCACGTACAAAGAGTCTGGAGGAAGCAAAACCAGGCTGGTTGCAGCAGCAACTAGACCTTGTCTCAGTTTTGCAACAATGCAGATGGTAGGCAGAAATCTTTTGACTTTTATTCTTTGTGAACAGAACCTGCTTTATAGCTTTTCTTCTTGAGTAGTAAGTGTTTTTTCTGTCTCATTTTAGTTACTATCTTCTGCAACTACAGAAATTTCCTTTGACAAGCATTTAGATTAATAATATTGGTCATATCCCTTTAGATGCTATCCCATCCAATATTATTGCAACTGGAAATGCGACTTATTTTGTGACCAAGGTGAATGTGGAGAACTGTGGCAAGAACACTACAAGTCTTTGCTAAGAACATGTATTGTATAAAAGTAGAAGTCAACATAATGAACTGTGAGAGCTGCTAAGTTACTCTGGGGATTGATACGTTCTCTACACATCTAAATTTTAGACTCCTTTTCTACTGCATCTTCAAAAGTAACCTCTTCTACCATGTGGTAATTTTGACTTAGAAGACAAACAAACAAAATCAAAAACAGCCTACAAGTATAAAATTTTCAGCAATCTTTTCTATTATTTATTCAGAACTTCTTCACAATTCTTGTAATTCATTAATAAAAAGTAAATATTTTTTGTCAGACCCCGTTAGATAGGAAAAAAGGTGGCAATATTAAATTGGGAAAATAAGGAAACGATTTTAAGTATTCAATATATACATTTATTTAAAAACCTGCATTTGCCATTGTTTTTCTTCTGTGTATTTTTCAGTTGTAGATTATTTGGTCTAGGAATTGTATTAATAAATCATTATGGTAGAAGTAATTTTGACTAAGAACTGAGAAATATCATAGCATGGATCTTAGGAAATAAATAATTTTGTCCTTCAGTCTTCTCCAAAGCAGTATTATCAGTCCACCTGATAGACAGTTTTGTTTAACCTTAAAGACTTCAGTGATAGGCTTCCCTAGTTTCCATATATAATCCTCACCACTGAAAGTATTCCTAATGTGTTGCCTTCTTTCTGCAATTTTTTCCCCTTCTTTTTTGTGACAGTGTTCATGAAATATTATGTGCCCTCTGTCCTTCATTCAGGCTAGCCATTCTAATTTTTATGCTTTTCTTTTCTCCAAAGTCTTATTTTTTTAGACTTTTGATGGATATCAGAGATGATGAGACTTTAGACATCTGATGAACCTTTACCTCATTTATAATTTCCCTTAAATACAGTATCTGCAGCTGATCACAAACCACCATACAAGGGCTTAATGATGCCAGAAAAATGTATAAGGGCTTGCAAACTGTGCTCTAGTTTATTCATTTTGGTATGATTCCTATTAGTCTCAATAGCACTGTACATAAATACAGTACACAGACATAGAGATTTTTTAGCTTGTGATCCCCCCTATATCCTCTTTTACTCAGACTTGATAGTGCAGTTGACCTCTGCAGATAATTACTCCTGCTTGAAAGGAAGAACCTTGAAGTTGTCCTGATCAGAACACATTCTATTCTAAATTTATTTCTTCGATTTCTTAAGACTGATTTGTATTCTATACATATTTTGCAATGTTTTTTTCAGCTCCTCCTAGTCTAGTTTCATATGATATATCTTCTACTTCATCACTCAGGTAATTTGTGACAGTATCATTATACTTTAATGAGGCATGTAACCTGGGGGACAAAGAATTTTAGTAGTGATTGTAGCTGTGGTATTTTTATTACCAACTCAATTGGTAGTGATGCATAGGTATCCAATATTTGGTGGATTCACCCCAGCATAGCAAAGCACAAGGTACAGGCATCCTTCATTGTTATTTATGAAAAAAAATAGAAACAGTAAGAGCAATGAGAGTACGAGCCTAGGATTTTGGTAGAGGGGAAAATGCCACACAAAACAAATAACTTTTTAGCCACAAAGACAATTAGTACTTTAACTGACTTAAAGTTTTGAGGTCAATCTGACTGCACATTACTAAAGTTAACTGAAAAACACCAAAGCAGCTTTATAAACTTGTTCATAATCTTGCTCTCAGTCTAGAAACTTTCAGCAGGTTTGGGTTGCATCTGATTTCACACAGCCATAATTGGCTCTATATGAAGTGTTTCTTCTCTTTTTCCTGTCACAGAATCATAGAATATTCGAGATTGGAAAAGACCTTTAAGATTAAGTCCAACTGTCAGTCTAATAATACCATGTCAACTAGACCATGTCCTGGAGTGCCACAGGGTCTATGCGTTTTTTGAACAGTGACTCCATCACCTCTCTGGGCAGCCTGTTCCAATACCTGATCACTCTTTTAGTGAAGAAATGTTTCCTAACATCCAATCTAAACCTCCCCTGATGCAACATGAGTCCATTTCCTTTTGTCCTACTGCTAGTTAACTGGGAGAATAGACCAAACCCCACCTGGTTACAACCTCCTTTCAGGTAGTTGTAAAGAGTGATAAGGTCTCCCCCTCAGTCTCCTCTTCTCCAGGCTAAACAACCCTAATTCCTTTAGCCACTCCTCATAACATAAGACCAGCTAGACCAGCTTCATTGCCCTTCTCTGGACCTGCTCCAGCACCTCCATGTTCTTCTTGCAGTGAGGTGCTCAAAACTGAACATAGTACTTAAGGTGTGGCCTCACCAGTGCCAAGTACAGGTCAGGGATGATTTCTTCCCTAGTCTTGCTGAACACAGTGTTTCTGATACAAGCCAGGATGCTGTTTGCTTTCTTAGACAACCTGGGGACACTGCTCGCTCATGTTCAGCCAGCTACCAATTGACACCCCCCAGGGCCTTTCCTGCCAGGCAGCTTTCCAGCCACTCTTACCCAAGCCTGCAGCATTGCATGGGTTTATTATTACCAAAGCAAAGGACCTGGCAATTGGCTTTGTTATATCTCATACAGTTGCCTCAGCCCATTGATCCAGCCTGTCCAGATCCCTCTGCAGAACCCTTCTGTCCTTGAGCAGATGGACACTCCTACCCAATATGGTGTCATCTGCAAATTTACTCAATCCCCTCATCCAGATCACTGGTTGATACTTGGACTTGATGATCTTAGAGGTCTTTTCCAACCTTAAAGATTCTATGATTCCATGAACATCAAATGTGAAATATAATTCTCTCTTCCCCCCCATATACATTATCTAACTTTATGTTGAAAAGTTCCTGATATACAAAACTCATATGTCAGATTGCATTCATTTTAGGTTGCATTTATCAGAGAACCCTCTTTCTGTGGAGCATAAGCGTGATGTTGTCTATAATTAATCTCTTTTCTTGGGTCCTCCAGTCCATTTTCACTTCTCAGACCTTTAGATATTTTTAATTTACTTAGTAGATACTACTAGACTGTTCAATGAGAAATATCTGAAATATATTTTATATAAATCTCAATGTTGCCAGAATACTTGATCTAGACATTTAAAGGGATAAATGTGTGTAGCTCATTATAACTTTTGACTGAGACAAGCCATGAGGGCAATCAGCTTTTCTGGGGTGATAAAAGCTTTAGAGTGATTGCTGCTGTTCTACATCCAATTTATTTTTTTTTTTCTCTCTAGAGATACTGTAATAAAATTTTACTGATATTTTTTTACTTCTGAACATACTTAATATATCCTACAATATTTCTGGGATATTACTTAGAATCCCAAGATATTTTCCTCTGTCCTATCCATAACAGTCTGACAGTGCATGTCTTGATTGCAAGCCACTATCTTCTGAAACATTTTAATTACTAAATAAATTACCTTAAGTTCAATATTAATTTGGAGTGACCAAGGCTTTTTTGGATGTCCAAGTAAGAACTTTAAAAATAACAAAAAAAAAAAAAAAATATCATGTTTTCAGCTGTTTGGCTTCTATGTTTGGATAAATTCAACAAACTATCAGCTGAATGCATTTAAAACGAAGGCAGTAGAAGGATTTGTCCTTGTAATGTAAGGAATTTTCATTCTTTAAGAAGGTTTCTAAGGATTTACTTTTTCTGAAATACTAAGTCAAATGATACTTGTTTTTGAAGTAGGATAACTTCAAAGGGGTTGCTAGTGAATTAGGGTGTTATGTCATTGACATTCCATTTAATGCTGGGGTTGATTTTAAAGGATAGCTTGAAGCTATAGGTGAATTAATATTTTTGACAGACCTCAAAGGAGATTGTATGTGTACCTGACTGTGAAGTCCAGTACTTTAAATCTATCTTTTGGTAAAATTTGCTTCAAAGTGATGGTAGAGGTCTGTATAGTGCAATTATATTAACATTTTTCCATTATTACTCTTGTCTAAATCACTTTTTAAACTTGCTGAAAAATAAAATCCTGGTTTAAAAATAAACTGCTCTTTTAAGGTTATGAGATTAATTTTGTTTATTTCAGGATCAAATTAAATATCAAGGCATGTTTTTGGAAAGCCAGGTACAAAATTATCCATAAAGCTAATACCATCACACATACTGTGCTCTGTTCATCTTTCTGATTAAATGGAATGTTGAATGTTAATTACCATGTAAAAGCACTGTGACAGATTCCTAAAATGTCCTTTTAGTTTAAGTGTTTGTTCATCTGTTTGTTTGTTCTTAACAGAAATCAAAACCTTTACAGAGAGCTGCTTCTTTAAAGCCAACAAGTTCTTCCTACCATGAAGATATAGAATGTTAATTAGCTTCTAAACGGTTCTGAATGATTCGATTATACTTCTTCTACATCCTACTTCTGGTAACACCTTGAATTTTTGTGGTTTTTTTTTTTTTTTAATATAAAATGGCAACACTGACATCCAGTGTCTAGTTAAATTAATTGCAATCAAGTAGTCCCTAAGGATACTCCAGGTACAAATCCTCTATTCTTTACACATTTTCTAAATATGTTTAAAAGTGACAGGTCATCCTACAAAGTAATAGAAACAGCCTTCTATGAAATAATTTGTGCAACTGAAAGAAAAATCATATAAAGAGCATCACAAAGTTGAAAAAGTTATTTCTTGTGAAGCTATAAGATCGTATCACTCCCAAAAGGAATTCCAGTTCAAGACTTATGGGTAGGAGAATGTAATTTTATTTCCCCAGATTTTCTTTAATTGACAGATTGTGTCCAGCTTAGTAAATTTAAGCTTTTAGTTCCATTCTTTGAAATATTCACTTTTTTTTTTCCCTCAAAGAATGTTCATGCATTTTAAGGCATCTGTAGGATGTGGGTGACAATGAGGATTGGCTATAAGAATACAAGAAGAGATATGACAGGAAGAAGCTTTCTAGACGACTTCTGTAATTATAGACAGGCTTTGGAGCACAGAGGACTTACAAAAGTGCATTACCATGTGCTGCCTCTCCTAGTTAAAATTCTGATATCATTTAGCTATTAGGCGCCTATTTTCATTTAACTTTACCTATATTGAGTCCAGTTAAAAACCAGCTAATATATTTCAGAGATAGCTAATTTGATGTGAAATCACTAAGATATAGAGAATATCCTTCATGAAATGGTGAAGAAGGTTCCCACTGAAACAATCTGAACTACCTGTATGAAACTATTATCAAAGAAGTATCCTATAATTTTTTCGGAAAGAATAGTCTTTCAACATTTACATTTTCAAATACACAGCTAATAGAAGAATATTATAAAAGATGTTTTCACTTGTACACTACGTAATTGCATATTATAAATTACTTTTACAGAAATACACATCAGTGGCAGAAGTGGGCCTAAACTTTCTTCTATATGTTCTCAAGTCCTTTCTCAGTTCTTTCTCAGCTGTTTGTTCAAAGGTGTGGAATTGGCGGGGGAGGGGAGAAGTGCTGATTACTGTTTGCCATCACAGAAAGCTAATTTCTGATAGTACAGCATAAATGGACACCCTTAACCCTATGTGCATGAATTTTCTTAAATAATAAAGATAATATATTATGCATCTCAGCAAGTAAGCAAACGTTTTTAGAATTGCCCAGCATTTTTCATTTTGTTTTCAAAATTCATTCTGACATTACATAATCTAACTGTCAGAGACAGTTAGGTACTTCAAGACAAGATTTGCAAAATATGTTGGTGCCTTTGGTTGCAGGTGAGAATCTAAGCAGGCTAGATATCTAAGGAGGAGTAAGATATCATTATTTCTGACTATTAACTCACAGTGTAAATGGACCTTGAATACCGAGTGTAGTTCTGAAATCCCAGTTCAAAAGCAATGTATTAGAAATTGAAAAGAAAGAGCCCTCACAGGTGATCAAAGGTATGGCTTGCTTTTCTTGAGAAATGTTGAGATATAATCAGGACCACTAGTCTGGAAAAGAGACAAGTACAGGTCAGGGAGGAATATGATAGAAAGTTTTTAATATCCTGGATATTAAGGTAAACAGAGAACAGCTATCTCTATTAAGTAAACAGGAAATGTATTAAATCACCAGTTTGCAGATTTAGAACAAAGAAAAGGAGCAACTTCTTCACATACTGTACAGTTAAAAATAACATCTGGCAGTGTTACCTAGATTTTGCAGACTCTTTTGGGCACTGCTTATTGGGATAAGTGGGTTTTTTTTTAGAATCATAGAATTGAAAAATGGTTTGGGTTGGAAGAGGCCTTAAAGATCATTCAGTTCCAACCCCCCTGCCATGGGCAGGGACACCCTCCACTAGACCAGGTTGCTCAAAGCCCCATCCACCTTGGCCTTCAACACAGTATACACTTGTCTTTCTGGGCTGCAAGCACACATTTCTGGGTCATGTCCAATATTTCATCCACCAGTATCCCCAAGTTCTTTTCTGCAGGGTCATTCTCAATGCATGTTACAAGTCCATATTAATATTGGGGATTACCCCACCTCAGGAACCAGACCTTGCAGTTGTCTTAACTGAATTTCTTGTCCTAACTGTCTCCTATTTGTCCAGCCTTGGAGCATATCAGATGGCCCCTGGTTTTATCTGGGTCCTGCCTACCTGAGGAATGGTTGTGTTGAAGAGGCTCTAAGGATCCTGATGGGCAGCAAACTGAGCATGAACATGAACCAGCAGTGAGCCCTGACAGTAGCTGGGGCTATAATATCAGGAGCACAGCAAGTAGATTAAGTGATTATTTTCCTTTACTTGCTTTTACCCAGAACTGGTATATTTTGCTCAATTAAGGTCCCTTCCTCCCTTACCCCTCAGTATAAGAAAGAAATCAATAAACATGAACAAGTTCAGCAGAAGCCACCAAGATGATCAAGCCTAAGAGCAGATTCCCAGTGCCTATGGGACATTATGAAGGAGACTTGCCAGGCTTTTCACAAGAGTGCATAGTGGGAAGATAAAAAACAATGAACATAAGCTGAAACAGGGTTGCTCAGAGGAAGAGGTGGTTCATAAAGAAGGGCTTCTTCAAAAAAGGGATACCAAAGCAGTAGGTTGCTCTTAGAACAGATAGGACTAGAAACTTTCTGATGTCCTTTCCACTCTGAATTACGTTATAAAACTATGATCTAACATTAGCCTTCTAAAATTCAGATGTCTTTTCTGTACTGTTTAATACTAGATCAACAGAGAGAGAGAACATCTAGACAACATCTCCTTTTACTTATTTAAGGGTTCATTCTTAGGGTATAATGGATTGTCCCAATGGAGATTTAAAAAAAAAAAAAATTACCAGGGATATATTTGAGAAAGATTTATAATTTTCTTGACCCTTTAGAAAAGTAATCAAGTTCCTTATGGTATTTGGCACAATGACACTATATTAAGAGGAATGAAAAATAAGCAAACTTAACAAGAATCAGAAAACAAAGCAATTCAGCACACACAGATTTCTTTAAGGCCATCTACTTTTGTTTAGCTTAATTTTTCAGAAGAGATTTCTATTTGAGCACATGGATAAATATAAATATTTGAGTGAAAGACATTGAGAATTGGGGGGTACTATGAGAACTTTTAAAGATGATTTTTGAAAAGGTTAAAAATTGTTGTAGCTGTTGAAGAAAATGAGTGATCTATATGCCTGACAGCTTTGATTGTGGGTTATTTGAGCCACTTGTAGCAGTAAAAATTTTTAGCAGCAATTTTAGCATCTTTTCTTCAATACCACTGGTCACAAAAATCCTGTTCTGGGGATTTTTATCCATATATTCTTCCTGATGTATGCTTCATTTCTGAATGACATGTCTGGGCAGTGCTGCCCTCCTATTGCCCTTGTGTGGAACTAATGAAAGATATAATAGTTCTGTATTCCTGCAATCTTCATCGTTGGCAGGATCTTCTCTCCTCTGGCCTTCTGCATTCTGCTCTGTATAATCTTGAGTGTATTTTCCAAGATAGGAAATAAGGATACTAATTATTCAAAACTCCTTAGAGGAAAACAAGGTTTTTAAAATATATCAAGTCTTCTGCTAACTGACTTAGCGTACCAATAAACTACAAACTGTTACTGAATGTCTCAAGGGAAGACAGATATTGAGTTAATTCTCTATCCCCATGTTGAATTTCAAATGAGCTAGAATTACTAGTAAAAGTGAATATGGTGGTTTGACCCTGGCCGGCACCAAAGCAGATCGATCACTCGCCTTTTCAGCTGGACAGGGGAGAAAATATATATTGAGAGTCTTAGGAGTCGAGATAAGGACAGGGAGAGATCATTCCACAATCAGTGGCATGGGCAAAACAGACTCAACACAGAATGAAGAAAAGAAAACTCTCTGATTTATTACACTGCACTGCACACCCAGTGACACCAGAGTCAGACAATGAGAAGTGCGACCAGATCTTAAAGCACCTCCCCCCACCCCTCCCTTCTTAGGAGACTTCACTTTAATTATGATTTCTCTTCCTTCTTCCCCCACCATTGTCACATGCAGAGGGGCAGGGAATGGGGGAATGTGGGTTTTGATCAGCTCCTCACAAGTTGTTTTCCTTCTTAGCTGCAGCGGGGGCTGGTGCGGGGCGGGGTTGGCATTCCTCCCTACTGCACTGTGGAGTCCCATCCACCGGAGACAGTCCTCCACCAACTTCTGTAACACGAGTCCTTTCCCATAGGGCTTCAGCTCTTCACCAGCTGCCCCAGCATGGGTCACTGCTATGGGGTGCAGTCAGAAAATCACAGAATGACTCTCTGTCTCTCAAGCCCAGACTGCTCCAGTCTGGTTTCCCATGGAGTCACAAGCCCCACACCTTCTGCTAGCAAACCTGCTCTGGTGTGGACCTCTCTCTCTCGATCATCTCTGTGTCTCTAGTGCTGGCAGAGGCTTGCTCCAACACAGGTCACAGCCTCTTCTGTACGTCTCCACCTGCTCCAGCATATGGGCCTCTCCATGGGCTGCAGGTGGGGTCTCTGCCTTTTCCATGGGCTGCGGGGGAACACCCACTCCACCATGGGTTTCTCTACAGGCTGCAGGGGCATCTTTCTCTCCAGCACCTGGGGTGCCTCCTCCCCCCTCTTCCCTGGCCTTGGTGTCTGCACAGTTTCTTACATCTTCTCGCTCCCTTCTCTGGTGGCAAAAAGTGTCTGCTTGTGGTTTTTTCTTCTGAAATGTGACTCACAGATACACTATGACCATCACTGATGGGCTTGGCCTTGGTCAACAATGACTCTGACCTTGAGTTGGCTGGTATTTACTGTCTCGGTCCTGCAGAAAGCTTCTAGCTGCTTCTTGGAGAAGCCACTCCTGCACCAGAACCCAGCCATGCAAAACTACGACAGTGAATTAAAAAAATCACATCCAGTGCTTTTAAAAGCATGTGATGCTGCTGTGAAATCCTTTCATAAGCATGCTATGCCCTGCAAAATCTGTGGTTTCACAATCACTACAAGCCATCAAAGAAGGAAGGAAGGAAGGAAAAGAAGGAAGAAGCTGTTGCATGGGTTTACCAAGGAAGAAGACAGTTTCAAGTAATACACATAAAAAGAAAATAAATCACAGAGGAAACATCTTGGTCTGAAATGCAATAGTAAAACATAGCAAGAAAGAAGACATTCCTTAAAATGGTGCTCCTTCAGGAGCTAGACTTATATTCTGAAATACTAGATGCAGGCTATAATGTTGCTCCAAAGCTGAGTTTCTCTTTTATAATTATATTAATGGATAAACTATGTTTAATCAGCGCAATGATATTCTATGTATTTACACTATTTCTTACTGCTGGAGGCTATTTATAGTTTTAAAAACAAAAGACAGAACAGGTATCTTTTACTAACCTCACATTTCAAAGTCCTCAGTGATATATAACAGGGTTTTTTATTATTTACAGAAACAGAGAATATACACTGCAAATAAAAAGATACTAATTGATAGTGGGGAACAATTTCCTTACAGTGGTCTCATAGACTTGGCCATATTAATACCCAAGACTTAATGGAACAAAATGTGGAACATGTCAGTTTTACTTACAATCAAAAAAATTCTCTCTTCCACTTGGCAAAAAACTCTCCATCCTTCTTACCCTTCCCTTCCTGTCCCTTTTTCTCTCCTCCCCTTTGCTTTCTCCTTTCCCCTCCTTCCGTCCCCTTCCCCCTCCCCTTCTGTAAGGTACTGGAAATATGTCTTAACAATTGCCAACCGAACCGTCCCCTCTTTTGTCCTCTCACCTAACCAAACCTCATTACATCACCACCACCACCACCACCACCGGCTCAGTCTTTCACGAACATAATGACTATTCAAGAAGCCACCCAAAAGATATCAGGAGAAACATCAGGAGCCATTCACACATCCGAAAAGCATTCCACTATCAGGAGACACATCAGGCAGGAGAGCATTAGCCATTCACACATCGGACATTTCGTCATCCACCCTGAAGCCCATGAGCCAGGTGGAAGCTGCTGAGGGTGCAAAGGATGACTACAAGAGGGCATTCGTCCATGGAAAGAGAGCAAGCAACATGAGGCTAGCAAGCAACGTGGAGAAGGGAAGCAACGGAGAGCGAATACATCGAGGGACAAAGGAGGGAACGCTCTCCCCTTCAATCGGACCCGGAAACATTGAAGGATACTCTGCCATCGGAGGGAATGCCGCAGCCTCGTGGTGGTAGATACACCTCCCCCCCCCCAGACCCCCCTTTTCCTCTTTCCAGTCTCTCTCTCTCTCCCCCTCTCTCTCTCTCTTTTCCACCCTTTTCTCTTTCTTCCCCCCTTTTCCTGCACGTTTGTTCCAAATAAAGCAACCTTAACCTTGACTCCGTTTCGAGTCTTAATTCTGTTCTCCGGGAATTGTATTGAGAACTGATCACGATAAAACACCTAACAATTCGACGTCACTCAGGGGTTAAGCCCAGCCACCCTCAGCCACCCAGAACGAGCTGAGTTTCGGTTGGAACGCAAGGGGGTTTAACCTCTGCCAAACTAAGTCTTGCCTAGGTTATGGACCGTGACACTTTCCCCTTCCCCTTCCCTTTCCCCCACCTCTCCCCTTCCCCATCGTCCTCCCCTCCCCTACCCCTTTCCTCTTCTTCACCTTGCCCTTCCCCTCCCATTTCCCTTTCTTTCCCCTTTCCTTTCTCTCAGTTTCCCTTTCCCTACTGGAGACAATACTTCAGGTTACAAATTGGAGACGATACTGCAGATAGCTGGGAGAATGATAAGGGATTTAAAGACATGATTTAAGTAAAAAAAAAAAACCCTTTTTTTTTTTCAGTAAGTTGAACTTAGATCCCTTGTGTGATCGCCATGGCATTATAATATCGTGATATAATGAATAGAGCTAAAGATTTAAAGCCCTGTATGAAATATTTGGATGTGTGTTCAGAAGCACTGACTTGCCTGGTGTCCTGGTTTCAGCTATGATGGAGTTAAACTTTTTTTAGCAGTGAATGGAATGCCATGTTTGGGTGTTAGCATGAGAATAGTGCTGATAGCACCCTGATGTCTCCGATTTGTTGCCGGGCAATCAAGTACCTTTCTCAGCTCTGCATACTTCCTTACTAGTGAGAAAGGAGGGGACGAAGCCAGGACAGGTGACTCGAATTGGCCAAAGAGCATATTCCATGCCAGTTACGTCATGCTCAGTTTAAGGGGGGACTGGGGGGGAAGAGGGGGAGACAACGCCAGGACGTGCAGTTTCTGGGGCGGTCGGGTTGTCCGGGACGGGCTCTAAGCTGTGCGGCCTGAGTTGTGTGGTTTGGTGAGAAATTGCATTGTGTATCACCAGTTTCATCTATTTTGTGCTTTAAACTTATGTTATTGTTATATCTAGTTTGCTGTTATTGTTTAGTAAACTATCCTTATCCCAACCTGCGTGGTTCTGGTTTCTAGGTTGTGGTTTCTTTTCCTCCTTTCTTCCTTCCCTTTTCCCCTTCCCCCAACTCTCCTTCCCCCTTCCTTTTAAAAGTACAAGCGACTGTGTGGGGTGCGGACCTCGGCCGGGGCAAAACCACGACAGTTATTTTGGCGCCCAACGTGGGGCACGAACGGTTGGGATAACGGTAGATCTGACCCTAACTATCGCAATTAAGATAAGCACTGTTGTTTAAGCAATCTCTGGTCACGATGTTGTGGTATTTATTTACAAGGCTGTGGCAGCAAAACCACCGCATGCTGTATACAATCCTGGCAGGATTCTTTACTCTCTCAGGTCTGTGGCTCCCGTATTTGTTCCCATACTTCATTATAGTGTATTTTATGATATCGGTCTATGATACAATAATATCGATGATCATGAGCTTAAGCTGGTACCTGTATGAGGTTTTGCTGTCCTGTCCATTCTTTGGACAGGGAGGGGTTAATAACAGCAGCCGGTATGGTGGGGGCACTGCTTTCTTTTCCTTTGGGCTAAATACAACAGCTCTTAGGGCAGTTTTTGAAAATCTTCAATATCTCTGGGATATTCAAACTAGCATTTTGCTATTGGTAGGTTTGGGGCAGATGGTTCAGTTTTTGTTATATATCAAGCATAGGTTTATGAATACCACTGAAGAGCTTTCTCCGAGACAGAATAATCACAAGTGGCAGGGCATGTGGCAAAGTATGGGCGAGTACCTAGGTACTTTCTCACGCCCGATGGTTTGGAATTTCACTCCTGAACAGCTACAAGACCCCGATCAAGTGACTGCATACCTAAGGAAAAATTGCTGTAGGTTTCCCAGAGATGGACACCTTACTGCACTGTGCTGGGCTCTGGCCACTATTTATCAAACACTGCTTGATAGCAGGCAGCACTGTCAGCACTGTCAGCACTGTCAGGGAGAAGGGAAAGGAAACAGACTGGCAGATACTATAGCTGCTGCAACCACTGGGGCTGACACTGCAGCTACTGCAACCCCTGTGACCGACACTGCAGCTACTGTAATCTCTACAGCAGACACTGCAGATGATCCGAAAAACCAACCCACGCCAGTGTCTGTTGCTCCCGTACAAAAGAGGAAAGGCACAAAGAAATCAGTTCGCATAGTGACGGATAAGGAAGATGATCAACCGGGATCATCTCAAGGATATCAGGATGAGGCAGAACCAGAGATTGTTACCCGATCCCTGACTCTGAGTGAGCTGCGTGAGGTTCGAAAAGATTTCACTCGCCACCCAAGTGAGCACATTATCACTTGGTTGCTCCGATGTTGGGATCACGGGGCCAGTAGTTTGGAATTAGAAAGCAGAGAGGCCAAGCAGTTGGGATCCCTAGCTAGAGAAGGAGGAATTGACAAAGCAATTGGGAGGAGGCTGGAAATCCTCAGCCTCTGGAGGCGACTACTGTCAAGTGTGAAGGAAAGATATCCCATAAAGGAATATATTACATGCCAGACACCTAAGTGTAACAGCATAGAGACATCTGTCCAGCACCTGAGAGAATTAGCTGTACGGGAGATAATTTATTATGATCTGGACAATTCACGGCTTCCCTCTGATCCCGATGAAGTCCTATGCACTCCAGATATGTGGCGTAAGGTTGTACGAAGTGCACCAGCAGGGTATACCAATTCACTGGCAGCAATTGACTGGGATGATACGAATCCGCCAACCGTAAATGAGGTGGCCTGCCGACTCCGGAAATACCAAGACAATGTTTCCCTCTCCGTCATTGCAGCAGTAGAGAAACTGGTTCAACGACTTGACAACAATGTGTCCAACTCCCAACCCGTATGGAGCAATGTTGCAGCTACTGGGAGAAAGCGTCCATCGTTCCAAGAGGGAGAATACACACCACGACGTACATTGTGGTTTTACCTGCTTGATCATGGAGAGGACATGAGGAAATGGGATATGCAGCCCACCTCAGCCCTTCGAGCACGAGTAAATGAGCTGCGGGGTAAAACATTCACACAACGAGATTCTGCCAGGAAGAAGGCTGCACCAGTTTCTACTGGGCAGTTCCCTAGACCAACTGGAAGGCCTACCTATATGTCTGATGTGCCTGATCCTTTTGAAGGGACCTCTAAGTCCTTTATGCAACCAGTGGAAAACAAATATGATCAGCAGCAATAGAGGGGCCCTGCCTCCAGCCAGGTGGAGGAGAGGGATAATCGGGTTTATTGGACTGTGTGGATCCGATGGCCTGGCACATCAGACCCACAAGAGTACAAAGCTCTGGTGGATACTGGTGCCCAGTGTACTCTAATGCCATCGAATCATGAAGGGGTAGAACCTGTTTGTATTTCTGGAGTGACAGGGGGATCCCAACAACTAACTGTGCTAGAGGCTGAGGTGAGCCTAACTGGGAAGGACTGGGAAAAACACCCCATTGTGACTGGTCCAGAAGCTCCGTGCATTTTAGGTATAGATTATCTACGTAGAGGGTATTTTAAAGACCCAAAAGGGTACCGATGGGCTTTTGGAATAGCTGCTTTGGAAACAGAAGAAATTGAACAATTGTGTGCCTTGCCTGGACTCTCGGAGGATTCTGCTGTTGTGGGGTTGTTGAAGGGTGAAGAACAGCAAGTGCCAGTTGCTACGATGACGGTGCACAGACGACAATACCGTACTAACCGAGATTCCCTGATTCCCATCCATAAGCTGATTCGTCAACTGGAGGATCAGGGAGTGATCAGCCGAACCCACTCACCCTTTAATAGTCCCATATGGCCAGTGAGGAAGTCCAATGGAGAGTGGAGGCTGACAGTAGATTATCGTGGCCTAAATGAAGTCACTCCAGGTATGAGTGCTGCTGTGCCAGACATGTTAGAGCTCCAGTATGAATTGGAATCGAAGGCAGCCAAGTGGTACGCCACAATCGACATTGCGAATGCTTTCTTCTCGATCCCACTGGCGCCAGAGTGCAGGCCACAGTTTGCTTTCACTTGGAGAGGCATCCAATACACGTGGAATCGTCTGCCCCAGGGGTGGAAACATAGCCCCACCATCTGCCATGGACTAATCCAGAATACACTGGAAAAGGGTGAAGCACCAGAGCACCTGCAGTATATTGATGACATCATTGTATGGGGCAACACAGCAGAGGAAGTTTTTGAAAAAGGAAACAGGGTAATTAAAATCCTTTTAGAAGCCGGTTTTGCTATAAAACGAAGTAAAGTCATGGGGCCTACGCGAGAAATTCAGTTTTTAGGAATAAAATGGCAGGATGGGCGTCGTCACATCCCAATGGACATTATTAATAAAATAGCAGCTATGTCTCCACCAAGCAACAAAAAGGAAACACAAGCTTTCTTAGGTGTTATAGGTTTTTGGCGACTGCATGTCCCAAACTACAGTCTCATTGTGAGCCCACTCTACCATGTAACTCGAAAGAAGAATGATTTCCAATGGGGCCCTGAGCAACAGCAAGCCTTTGAGCAGATCAAACGCGAGATAGTCCATGCAGTGGCCCTTGGGCCTGTCCGGACAGGGACAGATATTAAAAATGTGCTCTACACTGCAGCTGGGGAGAACGGCCCGACCTGGAGTCTCTGGCAGAAAGCACAAGGGGAGACTCGAGGTCGACCGTTGGGGTTTTGGAGTCGGGCCTACAAAGGATCTGAGGCCAATTATACTCCAACAGAAAAGGAAATACTGGCCGCCTATGAAGGGGTTCGAGCCGCCTCAGAAGTGATTGGAACTGAAGCCCAGCTCCTCCTGGCACCCCGACTGCCGGTGCTGGGCTGGATGTTCAAAGGGAAGGTTCCTTCTACACACCATGCCACTGATGCTACGTGGAGCAAGTGGGTTGCACTAATTACACAGCGGGCTCGAATAGGAAACCCCAATCGCCCAGGAATCTTGGAGGTGATCACAGACTGGCCAGAAGGCAGAGATTTTGGGATGTCACCAGAGGATGAGGAGGTAACACGCGCTGAAGAAGCCCCACCCTACAACGAACTGCCAGAGAATGAGAAGCGATATGCCCTGTTCACTGATGGGTCTTGTCGCATTGTGGGTAAGCATCGGAGATGGAAAGCCGCTGTATGGAATCCTATAAGAAGAGTAGCAGAAGCCACTGAAGGAAAAGGTGAATCAAGCCAGTTCGCTGAGGTGAAGGCCATCCAGTTAGCCCTGGACATTGCTGAGAGAGAAAAGTGGCCAAGGCTCTACCTTTATACTGATTCATGGATGGTGGCGAATGCCCTGTGGGGGTGGTTGCAGCAGTGGAAAAAGAACAGCTGGCAGCGTAGAGGCAAACCTATATGGGCTGGTGACTTATGGCAAGATATCTCTGCTCGGTTAGAGAAACTTGTTGTAAAGGTACGTCATGTTTACACCCATGTACCTAAGAGTCGGGCCATGGAGGAACATGAAAACAACCATCAGGTAGATAAGGCTGCTAGGATTAAAGTGGCTCAGGTAGATCTAGACTGGCAACGTAAGGGTGAATTATTCATGGCTCGATGGGCTCATGATACCTCGGGTCATCAAGGGAGAGATGCAACATATAGATGGGCTCGGGATCGAGGGGTGGACTTGACCATGGACGCCATCGCACAAGTTGTCCACGAATGTGAGACATGTGCTGCAATCAAGCAAGCTAAGCGGTTAAAGCCCCTTTGGTATGGAGGACGGTGGATGAAATATAAATATGGGGAGGCTTGGCAGATTGATTACATCACCCTCCCACAAACCCGCCATGGCAAACGTTATGTGCTTACAATGGTGGAGGCAACTACCGGCTGGCTAGAAACATATCCCGTACCCCATGCCACTGCTCGAAATACAATTCTGGGCCTTGAAAGGCAAGTCCTCTGGCGACATGGTACTCCAGAAAGAATCGAGTCAGACAATGGGACTCATTTCCGAAACACTCTTATAGACACCTGGGCCAAAGAGCATGGCATTGAGTGGGTGTACCACATTCCTTACCATGCACCGGCCTCTGGGAAAATTGAACGATATAATGGACTTTTAAAAACTACACTGAAAGCAATGTGTGGTGGGACATTCAAGCATTGGGATACACATTTGGCCCAAGCCACGTGGTTAGTTAACTCTAGGGGATCTACCAATCGGGCTGGCCCTGCCCAGTCAAAATTTCCACGTACTGTAGAGGGAGACAGAGTCCCAGTAGTGCATATGAAGAGTGTATTGGGAAAGAGAGTTTGGGTCATTCCTGCTTCAGGCAAAGGTAAACCCATGTCTGGAATTGTTTTTGCTCAAGGACCTGGCTGTACTTGGTGGGTAATGCAGAGGGATGGAGAAGTTCGATGTGTACCTCAAGGGGATTTAATTTTGGGTGAGAATAGCCAATATAATTAATGAAGTAGAAATTGTAATAATTGCCAAATAACCCATTATTGTATATTTCATTATTGTTATGATTGCTGTATGTTGTACCATAGCATTATAGCTGGAGTCATACAAGTTAATGAAGAATGAGTGCCATGATGATGGAACTAAAGCCTGGCCTCTCAAGAACTTTTTTCTCCCTTTGAAAATAAACTCTGACCCACAGACTATGAGCATGGACCATGCCAGGTGTATCAGTCAAGAGCCTGAGATGCAGCATGCAACGAGCCAATGGAACATACAACTATCCTGAGAAACTGTTACGACAAATGGAGCCTGAAAATCATGAACTAAATGAACTCAACAACTTCAGAGGGATGATTCACAGACTGAGGGAATAAGATCTATATGCACGTATGTGTGCATACATGTGTACATACATATATGGGTGTGTGAAACACGAAACTGGTTGTACCCAAAGAAAATTGTTGGATCTGGTCATGACGTAAATGGTATGGAATAAGGGGTGGATAATGTCCTGGTTTCAGCTGTCGTGGTTTTGCCCCAGCCAAGGGCCGCACCCCACACAGTCGCTTGTACTTTTAAAAGGAAGGGGGAGGGAAAGTTGGGGGAGGGGGAAAAGGGAAGGAAGAAAGGAGGAAAAGAAACCACAACCTAGAAACCAGAACCACGCAGGTTGGGATAAGGATAGTTTACTAAACAATAACAGAAAACTAGATATAACAATAACAGAAGTTTAAAGCACAAAATAGATGAAACTGGTGATACACAATGCAATTTCTCACCAAACCACACAACTCAGGCCGCACAGCTTAGAGCCCGTCCCGGACAACCCGACCGCCCCAGAAACTGCACGTCCTGGCGTTGTCTCCCCCTCTTCCCCCCAGTCCCCCCTTATACCGAACATGACGTAACTGGTATGGAATATCCTCTTTGGCCAATTCGGATCACCTGTCCTGGCTTCGTCCCCTCCTTTCTCACTAGTAAGGAAGTATGCAGAGCTGAGAAAGGTCCTTGATTGCCCGGCAACAAATCGGAAAACATCAGGGTGCTATCAGCACTATTCTCATGCTAACACCCAAACATGGCATTCCATCCACTGCTAAAAAAAAAGTTTAACTCCATCATAGCTGAAACCAGGACACAGCTATGATGGAGTTAAACATTTTTTAGCAGTGAATGGAATGCCATGTTTGGGTGTTAGCATGAGAATAGTGCTGACAGCACCCTGATGTCTCCGATTTGTTGCCGGGCAATCAAGTACCTTTCTCAGCTCTGCATACTTCCTTACTAGTGAGAAAGGAGGGGACGAAGCCAGGACAGGTGACTGGAATTGGCCAAAGAGCATATTCCATGCCAGTTACGTCATGCTCAGTTTAAGGGGGGACTGGGGGGGAAGAGGGGGAGACAACGCCAGGACGTGCAGTTTCTGGGGCGGTCGGGTTGTCCGGGACGGGCTCTAAGCTGTGCGGCCTGAGTTGTGTGGTTTGGTGAGAAATTGCATTGTGTATCACCAGTTTCATCTATTTTGTGCTTTAAACTTATGTTATTGTTATATCTAGTTTTCTGTTATTGTTTAGTAAACTATCCTTATCCCAACCTGCGTGGTTCTGGTTTCTAGGTTGTGGTTTCTTTTCCTCCTTTCTTCCTTCCCTTTTCCCCCTCCCCCAACTCTCCTTCCCCCTTCCTTTTAAAAGTACAAGCGACTGTGTGGGGTGCGGCCCTCGGCCGGGGCAAAACCACGACACCTGGGAAGATGGATATGAAGATCTTTGAGGCCAGGGTAGACAGCTCCCTCTTCAGACTGATACTTCTTTGGGATGGAATGATAGACTGGATATCTTTTTGGGGTCATTCTTTTCTTCCATAGCTTTTATTTTATTAGTATAAATAGCTTCTCAAGTTTTAACTTGAATATATGTGATGGATAGGATATTTTCTTTCACATTCTAATGGTAGAGCATAGACTTTTACCATAGAAAGGGAAAAACAGCTCTTGTGTTTGAAAGGTTAAACAGTTGGGACATTAGAATTTTCTTATTAGTTCATGCTCAAATGAGTGTATATGTGTCTATATTATCATACAGATGGCTTGTTTTAATTGGACTTTCTTTGTTAAATATCCCTCATTCTCAGGCAATGGGTAACCATTGTTATATACTAAAATGGTTGTTATCAGTGTAATCTGCTACATACTTTGCAAGGTCCTGCATCAATCAGGGTTTGTAAATGTAATCAACATAAAAATGCCTCTCCTAATTAGATAGTTTTCTGTCCTTCCTAACTGTCCTGGTTTCAGCTATGATGGAGTTAATTATTTTTAGCAGTGGATGGAATGCCATGTTTGGGTGTTAGGATAAGAATAGTGCTGATAGCACCCTGATGTTTCTGGTTGTTGCCGGGCAATCAAGGACCTTTCTCAGTTCTTCATACTTCCTTACTAATGAGAAAGGAGGGGACGCAGCCAGGACAGGTGACCCGAATTGGCCAAAGAGGATATTCCATGCCAGTTACGTCATGCTCAGTATAAAGGGGGACTGGGGGGAAGAGGAGGAGACAACGCCAGGACGTGCAGTTTCTGGGGACGGTCGGGTTTTTTTTCCGGGACGGGCTCTAAGCTGTGCGGCCTGAGTTGTGTGGTTTGGTGAGAAACTGCATTGTGTATCACCAGTTTTATCTATTTTGTGCTTTAAACTTCTGTTATTGTTATATCTAGTTTTCTGTTATTGTTTAGTAAACTATCCTTATCCCAACCTGCGTGGTTCTGGTTTCTAGGTTGTGGTTTCTTTTCCTCCTTTCTTCCTTCCCTTTTCCCCCTCCCCCAACTTTCCCTCCCCCTTCCTTTTAAAAGTACAAGCGACTGTGTGGGGTGCGGCCCCCGGCTGGGGCAAAACCACGACACTAACATTATCAATGTATTTGGAAGATATTAAGCAGAATGTTGAATGATAAAGCAAAGCACAGACTACGTATAATAAAAGTTATATAGTGTTATATACTCTTAAAGCAGCTGTAACTTTTAGAAAGACATAACTCTTTTTCATCTGTTCCCCAACAGACCTTTGGTTATCTAAGGGATATTTTCCTGTCACATTTCCTGTCTTGATCACTTTTTTCTCAGTCTCTACTGCTGTTCAGACTAGTTATATTTTGTTTTATTCAGAAGGAAGAAGTATTTTGCTCTTCAAAATGAAGTAGATTACTCTGATTCTCAGGACAGGAAAGAATATTTTGCAAAGATCTGGCAATCTAACAAACAGCATCCTAAAAGCTAAAACACTGATGGACATAACAATGAAATGGAAGGGTTTATAAATTTAAAAATATTAATGTTATAGTAACACACTTACAAGTGCACACACATACAGGTTTTATCAAAACTTTTGTATATGCATATACACATAAAAGTTCAGCACACACAAGTTCAACTAATGTATCTCAAGATACATAGCTTCATAAAACTTTAATTAATGAGAAGCCATTTAGCTCTTTGGTACTTTCCAATCAATTTTTTTTTTCTTTAGCTGTTCTACTGAAAGAATTTCTTTCGTGTTCTTTAATACAAACACAAATTTTAATGCAGCTATTAACATCTGAACCATTATTGCTCTCTGTTATTATGGAGGCAATATCCCCTTACATACAAATCTGTTCTCTTTAAAATGCTTTACTTGAATGAATCAATTTAAACTAATTTAAATTGAATATACATATATAAGAAATTATTTATATTATTCTGTAAATTTTTTCTGTTTAAACTTGAACCCTTAGAAACTGTCTACACTAGTGGATACTATATTAAAGATAAAAAGTTCATTACAGCAGTTGCATACTACTGATGTATTACATTTTAATTTTGGTCATATAATACTAGGGTAACACCACAAGAACAATGCATTTCTTATTAATAAACTGGCTACTGGAAATAGGTTGCAATTCTTCCAAAATGATAATAAAACATACCTTTCCAAGTGTGTCACTTAAAAAAAGAGCTAATCATTAAGAAAAAAAAAAAAGAAAGTATGAGTTCCTTAGGCTTCAAACATCCCTTCACAATTCATGGTCTGAGCCATAGGTGGGCTCTTTGCTGTATGTACCGGCTGTTTTGTTTAAACAACATTTGGGTTCCTATCCCAACTGCAGTGAAATGCGATCTATGAGGACTGAAAAAGATCAACACCTCTGATAACTCAGATCAATATTTCTGCACCTAGTTGAATACATCAAGAGTAGTTGTGGTGCAGAGGCTTCCCACAGCATAAGCCCATTATGCATCACCTCTGACCTGCAGAGAGTTCATTCCTAAATATTTTGCTTGAAACCAAGAATAATTAATAGAAAAGGAAGGTGGAGTGAGGTTGGTTTTTTATTACTATTTATAATCTCAAAGCTCTCCAAAAGAAAGTGGACTGTCATTATCAAATGCATTAGATTTAGGTGTGTCAAGGTGTGAGAAGCTGGGATTGACCCAGCTGGTTCCAACCCACCCACGGCAGGGTATGGCTGAGCTCCACAGCCATGTTGGGGTGTCTAGAGGAAAGCGTACTTAGGAAAGGGTAAAATGCTGCATGGCAGAGAAGAGTTTGGAAAAGAAAGTGCAGAAGCAGTGTTGCAGACGCTAAGGTGAGAGACTAAAAAGAGGAGGTCCATATGCAGGAGTAAAGCTTCCCCTGCAGCTTCTGGAGGAATCCATGCAGGAGCAAGTTCATGCAGAAAGACTGCAGTCTTTATTTAAAATGATGCATCCATTTTTTGCAGCCTTGTGAAGTTAATGAATAAATATTTTTTAAATATCTTTTAATAACAGCAGGTTTTATTTTTTTGATAGATACTGTAAGAAAAGTTTGTGAGTTCAACCTGTTATGGTGCACTAGCCAACCAGGCAGTGATTTTCTTGGCAGTAGTAAGAAACCATCACAGGAAGGATAATGAAGACAATAATCTGGGGGAAAAAACTGCATAAAGTAAAAAGGAAAGCGTATTCAAATACTCAAGCACTGGAAGCTGTCAAAGCAGGAAAATGGATGGGAGCATTGTAGAAATGTCTAAATTATTAGGACAACAGCTTTTAATGGCTGTGTAGGGAATTCCTGCTTTGGTTTTGCTAGCTGTAGGAAATTCATAACAAAGAATTGTCACTTTTTTTTTTAACTGGGACGACTTCTGTGTGATTGGTACATTATCTGCAGTCTCTCTTCTCAGCATTTTTACATGGTGCCATATATATGAACATGGACATATCTTAAAAAATACTCATCCTTAGACAAATATTTCTGTAAGCCAAATTATCTGAAAACTTAGATGGGACTACAGTTTACAGAAAACTTTATTTTAAATAAGGGTATCAGGAAGCAGGCCTGATTTTGGCCCTACTTCCTGAGTGACTATGTCTTTTCACTTTGCAACCTGAGTCTTATTCCTACAGATATTGTGGAGGTAATCTACACTTAAGAATTTCATGCTTATGTGTTTGTCTTCATTCAGATCCTATGGAATCTGTAAACATTAGGAAACTCTTTAACTTGTTCTGGGCAAAATCAAGTCTAAGCCAGAATTAATTTGAATGTCCGAAAGAAAATTTCAGAACATAGGGAATTGCTTCCCATGATTATTAAAAGCGAAGGAACATTTTATGAAGAGATTTAGATTTGGGTTGCTTTGCTTTTATATGACAGTGGTTGTTGCAAGGCTTTTCAGTTGTTTGTGTTTGGTTTCTTTTGTTTTTTTTTTTAAGTGAGATACTATGTTTGACTTTTGACTTTTAAAAAATACAACTTTGTCTAAACTGTGGCCTTTGCCAACACATGCCCATGTCAGCTCTCATTATCCCTCATTGAATCAATTCTAATTTACATCTGTTCTATCATGTCTGTAATTTGTCTTTCACAAAGTCATGGCTTACAGTTTCTTTAATCATGCCAGATTTTCTAACTTTTTATACAGACATTCATTCATTGTACATTCACAAAACCTATATTCTATTCTCTTTACCTAGCACAGTCATAGTGCATTTATTTATTCTTTATCATCTCTGAAATACATTACCATGTTACTCACAGCAAGTATTCAACAATTACTGTTTTTTATTTTTACTTTAAGTTATTGACTGTTTATGAGAACTCATCACAAATTTTAGGTATAATTTCAGTGTTTTTCAGATTTTGAAAATTAAGTTGTCAAGATACACTTCTTATTTGCTATGGAGGCAGAGTTTACAATAACTTCCTCAAATGATAGATTTTTTTTTCTCATATTTTTCTGTAATCTAGTATAAGAATAAATAGAGATGCAGACTAGTATGCATATGTATGATTATTAATTTTTTCACTTAGCTTTATTGAAAGTGATGGTTCTGAACTACAGTACTTCATTGAAAGTTTATAACATCTCCTTTTATCAGAAAAGAATGGTTTTAATCTGTTTTAAGCGATAATTTATAGATTTTTCTGAGTTTAGTTTATGGTAATACATCACACCTATGTAAAGTTAGACAAGGTGAGGTATTGAGCTGCAAGGCTTACTACAGGGTTTCAACATGACCTTTTGAAAGTAATCATAACTAAATAATTCATTTTACACAGATTGCCAATATAAATTCATAGACTGCAAGTATTACATATTCTGATGACACAGACAATTTCTTTAGCACAATTATCTTGTAATATCTCTTATATTTTATTTTTTTTAAAGAAAATTCATCTAATCTTCATGGGCCAACAAAGAGACTGAATTTAAAACAGGAGTTCCTCATCAATGATAAAATGAGTAAGGAAAAACAGTGGATGTGTCAGTAAAATTAACAGCTGCTATTGCAGTTTGAAAAATATAAACAGTAATCAGCATAGAGAAATCAGTCAAAATGACAGGGACAGATTGATGTATGGATAATAACATTTGATTTAGCTGAGTACTACATAATTAAAAATCCTTAGTGTGTTTCTGAAAAAGAGTAGAGTATGATAAAGGCTGAAGGATTTGCAGAAATTTAAAACTCTTGAACTAGAATTTTTAAGGGGCTGGTTAAAATTCCCAGTGAAGAGATTTCCTAGAGTAGCCTAAAAGAATAGACTTAGCCATAATGGAAAATAAACAGAAGATTTACTAGAGTTAAACAGAAGCTTCTTCCATCTTATCTCAGTTTTAACCAAAATATATTTATTCTGTCATATTATCAGAGACTGAAGAGATAGAGGACATCTGTTACTCTCAGTTTCCACCACTGCACACTTAGTATCTCTGCAGAAGTTGTTTAAATGTCAATGGTTTTATACCAAAATAACAAAAAGGGTTTGGCTGATGCTGAAGTATGGCATTTGTGGGTGAATCCACAAATGTTCTTCAGCTTGCTGAACATCCAGTAGTGGAGTGCCGTCTTTCTAGCTTTTCTGAAGACTAATATCTTTATTTGTGGGGCTATTTACTGAAAAAAAGCTAAGTCTTACTGTTGCATCCATCATTTTATTGGTTATGTAGGTCCTATCCTTTTGAATATTTACTATAGATGTCCAATGTCAACGTTGGGCAGAACAGTTTATACACACTGTATATTTTTTTAATGAAAGGGTTTCCAAACATTGGAATAGGCTGCTTGGGGAGATGGTGGAGTTACCATCCCTGGAGGTATTTAAAAGGCATATAGATGAAGTCCTTAAGGAGATGATTGAGAGGTGGACTAGGAAGGGTTAAGCTATGGTTGGACTCAGTGATCTAAAAGATGTCTTCCAGCCTAGGAGATTCTATGATTCTATTACATGACCAGAGTCAGTTTATATTTCATTCAGGGCTAAAATCAGTTTCAAATGTATGCTTTGTCAGTTTGGACAAAGGACTAAAATGGATCAAGTTATCTGGATATAAATAATGATTTAAGTTCACAAATATGGGTCATAAAACTAAGACAGTTTTTTCAAATTTGTATGAATTTGAAAACAAATTATGAAGTTGGCAATTTCTTCTAATAGGAAATAATCAGAGACATAAATAAAAGTAAATCAGAAAAATAACTTGAGGCACCATCTTTTTGTGGCCATACAGGTAATCTCCACCGAAAAATATCTCCAGTGTACAGTTTTACATGTAATCAATGGGCAGAACTAGTAAGTGAAATGAAAAGTCTAGTCAATAAAAATCTGAAAGCAACATTAGATATTGAGAATAAATTCATAACAGCATAGACTGGCAAAATATCAAATTGTTATAATTAACATTGAGGATAATAAAATAATTTTTAAATTTTCATAGGTTGCTATTGATCATGAAACTCAGCATGATGATATCAAGCAGAAAAGAAACAAATAAAACCTGTTAACAAGTGTAAATGCTGATCAAACTATAAATTCAAAATAATGTATGGTAATGCCAGAAGTGTTTGTATTCAAGGATGTTAGTATTGTATTATTTATCAAAGTTAATTAACTATGCCAGAAAAGAAGCAATATGTAACAGGTTTGTAGAACTAGTTAATAAAATGCCAGCCTTAGTGGAATTTATCTTCATAAAAATTCTACACTATTCAGATATTAATATCACCCAAACAATCAGTCAAGACTGAGACAGGTCTAGTATAATTAGGTGGAAGTTTTGGATAAATCTGTTAGTACCAAACCATATTGGGAGACAAGAAATACCAGGATAACATACACCACCAGCAAATACTTCCTGAACTGAACCCCAAACACGGGTTCAGCATTTTTTTCTTCACAGAAGACAAGGCTTTTCAGATTAAAATAGCGACCAGAAATTTGGGACAATAAAATCATTCAATAGATGATTTGGTAAATCAAGTTATAGGAATTGATAGCATGTGAGAATCTTCTTTGTGAAAATCATAATTAAAAAATTATATTCAAATCAGTGTACATTTGATTTCCTGATGCATAAAAGGATAATATGACACTGCAGGAGAAAAAAGTAGCACCAAAGAAAAAGAGGAACCAATACTGAATAAAGATAAATAGAGAGCAAGTAGGGTATTATCAAGATATGTGTAGATGATGTCTTGTTGGCAAATGCTCTCTTTAAAGAAATTGAGGAATTTTAAGATCTGTTAAATGAGACATATTTTCTTCTTTTATGGTTAAAGAACAAGTGGCAATATTCTGAAACTGGAAGTTTGCACAGCAGAATAGTGCACTGGATATCTCAGCGGCAAGCAATGATATAAGCTATAATTATCTAAGACCATTTCATTCAGGGATCTGAATTAGTTTTCATAGACTATACATATCAACTGTAAGCCTCAACTTATTGTGAACATGGGGGGTGACTAATTTTAAAAACCGTACCTAAATGCTAAAGGAAGAGGTCACATAAAGTCTCAGAAATGCCAGGAGACTGAAAAAAAGTATAACAGTTATATCTTAAGTGAGCAGGGCTATGGAGCCACTAATACATCTATTTCTCTCTCATAGTTATGCATTGTTAATTATATGAATAGATTCTTCACTTCTTAGAAACTACTTGCTGATGTAGCTTTGGTAGTCCATAAATAATCTCACTGAAAATCTTTTCAGCCCTCCAATGTGGATATGTAAAGTAAAGATCAGCTTTTAACTATGGCAAATTTTTTATCCTGTGGTGCTAATAGATTAATGTTAGCTACCACAGCCTTTATATAAACATTATAGAAGTCCAGTGGGAGCCTAACCAGGACAGTAATTCTCCAGATCCTACTTCTTGACCTTGCTAACCATACTAACTTTAATAATATTTTATAATTTATTTTCATAATGTAGAGTATAATAGTTTAAAAATATGTACTATTAAACATGATCATTTTCCAAGTTATTTTGTTTTTAATTTATAGACTCCAAATTAAATAGTTTTTTTCCCTCTCATCTTTAACTTTACATTACTCAGAGCTTATCTTAAGTTTCTGTGAAAGCAAACATCAACATAGAGGTTCAGAGAAATAGAAAACAAAGTTATAACAATAGAGCAAATTTCAACATCACTAGAAAGTCAGCATATACTGGTGAAAAAAAGCCATGGATTTCTCCATTTTCCCCTCAAGAGTTTAGGTTATTTTTTTCTTGGAATGATGATAGTAAGTGAAATGCTATTGTCATTTAGGAAGCTAGCAGCTTCCTCAGCTTATTTTTATTTATTACATATGTAAATATATTTGCTAAATTACAGTGAATAAAAAGATAGAAAATATTTTGGTTTAGATTAAAGATAATAGTGCACATTTCACTGTTTTTCTCAAGACAAGTTGAATGTCTCCTTTTAATACAAATACTTTGGTTTCATGTAATAGACCTACGTTTTTCCAACTTTTTAAAAACTACTATCACTTTCTACCAGATAAGATTCATTAAGTATTAAATATTTTTTTTTTATCAATCATCAGTTCTTTTACTGATCATGTAACCAGTACAAACTATAGGTCTTGTAAATAAAGTATTTCAGTTATGTAAAGTTAGACATATTCTTCATGGTGTAACTTCAAGGAAAGTCCTTCACAGAGGCCACGGAAAGTTAATCTTCAACAGAAGTAACCACTTCTTACTCTTCAAGCTCTGTTTCTCTGGTATTTCTATTTTCTTTTTTTTTTTGTTATGCTGTTAAAAAGTAACCACAGGTAATAACCATAATTATTTTGCCAGTATTTAATCCTGGAGTCCAGCAAAGCACAACCAACATCTCATATATTTAAAATAATGAAAGCTATATCCATGAATTGCTTCAAGGAATTATTTCTTTTGACTAAAATGTTAGTAATTTTTCTCTAGTATTATTTGGCATTCAACAGAATGAAATTTGCCTTCAATGCCCCAAACACAAGAGTTCAAAATCTGAGATATTTAGCTTGGGTTGGACTATGTTTGTGAAAATGCCTTGAGGAGACTTCAGCTACTTTTTATTATCTAAAATTAAAATAAAACATACTGAGAGGATTATTTATTTTAGTTTGATTCATAAACATCTTTTATTTTCCTCTAGAAAAATGAACATATAGAAAGGTCTAACTCATTAATGTGCATGACACTATTCTGGAACTTACATTTTATTTTTGGAAAATCAAGAACAACAAACAGTGCTGGGTATATTAAAACTTGTTTTAAATATTTCATCTGCTTCAGCATCATTTAAGAGCAACATCATGACAGTGAAAAAGGCTCCTACTCTGGTTACAATTACTGTAACAGAATTATGCCCTATTATATTAATTTTGATAGCACTCAATATAATTTTAAAACTTAATAAGCAACATACTGCTTTATAGACATGGAAAGTCATGCTGAAGTGAAGGAAAATTAATAGAATTTGATGTGCATAGAAAACAAATTTAAGACCAAAACAGAAGAGTTCAGTCTGACTGTGATTCATATCCCATGAGAGTGGTAAGATGTCAATGATATATACATATTAGAAAATATTAATTAAATTTTGTATGATTATTTTGCAAACAGCAGTCAAAGAATCATGGTGAACAATTCTGTTTGCTGATTGCTGGTACTTCACAACACTAAGCTGATTGTATTTAACTCAGGCTGTTTATATTGTTTTGCACTCTGAAGCTCACTCTTATTAGAACAATAACAAATTTTAATACTGATACACACATACAATGGGCAACATTACATTTATTTGACATTGTGTTGTAGATTCACTTTTCATATACCAACAAAGTACTGAAGGCTTATAAACATTAAAAATCTGGCTTCTAATGGTACATTTATTATTGTAGCAACAAGGATATTGCGTTCCTAAAACACCAGATCAAATATACATTTAATTTATAGATTATCAGTTAGTATTTTAACATATGACATATTAATATTATTATACACTTTTACCTATAATTTTTATAGATAATTTTTATATTATTATTAACTATACTGTGTGTGTTCTATATACTTTATAACTAAGTGTTGCAAAATATACTGTGAGAGTATTGTAGTCTAAATGTTTGGTGATTTTAGACTGGTGATTTGTAGCTGTTATTCTAACTAGGGAATAACCATTTATTGAAGATTAATGCTCTTTTTTCAGTTATGTTTGGAAAAGAATGGCAGTATAGATGTATACAGAGTATTTCTTGTAGTAGAAATCATTATGCATACTTTGAAATAGTAAATGACATTCAGAATTACTTATTATGTTAGTATTTTGCTTAAAGCCATTGCTGATCTAGCTGTCTGCAGCTGTAAGATATGTAAATTCAAAATGGGAGCATGTAGTTTAACTATTTTTATTTGGAAACCATGATTATGGTCATCTTTGTTGTGCATGTATCAGTGTGATATAAAAACCACTGAAATAGTAGATTTGCTTCATTATTGTTGTGTTAATGTTCCAGTATCATAATATGTTCCCTAATATTTTTTTATACAGAGGTGTATATGCAAGTTTTATCAAAAAGAGAATGAATTCATCTGTCATATCTATCAAGGTTGGATGAGTCTTTGAGCAACCTGGTCTATGGAAGGTGTCCCTGTGCACAGCAAGGAGCTTTGAACTGGGTAATCTTTACAGTCCCATCCAACCCAAAGCAGTCTGTGATTATGTGTTTATTAGCTTACATGTTTTCTTTCCATACAGAGCTGAAAAGTCAGCTACTCATAGGAAGATTTTATACTAGGAAGCAAAAAGATTTTTCAAAACACTTTCTGTGTCAGTGGGATCTGCAAAACTGTTAGCCTCTGAGATAGCTAGGACAATGAAAAAGAAAATTGGTGTTTTCTACTAGTGATCTGAACACATTGTAATTCTGGAAGAAGGATATGTCAAATTATGTAGAAAGGACTTGATTTAAAGAAAGCTTTGCTGTTAAAAAAGTTAACTTTTTTTCTGTGCATCATGACTTCTTTGTGTGGCCACTTTCTACCTTTAATTGTGTTCCTGGTGATAATATTGTTCATAGATGTAGCTGGTACAGGTCAGTACTTCACACAGAAAATCAGAAATGCATTAGTTCTCGGTGAGACTTTCCATTCATTGATCTAGCTATGCCTAAGAGACAAGGCATAGAAACTCATAAATTTGTGCAAATAGTTTGCTCAGTGTGCAGTTTTCCCAATTAAAAGTCATCTAAAATATTTAGCATATAATGATGGAATTTCTCAGAAAATAAGATCAATTTAGCAAGATATGTTTTTTCACAAAGACATTTTGATTAACTCTGATTGCAGGATTTCTTTTCCTATCTTAAGCAATTAAGCTCTTCATTAGATTTTACAGGGTTGTTCCTAGGACTGATGCTCAGATGGCAAGTGTCCCCTTCCTCATAAAATACTCTCCAGTCCCTTGATGCATTTTATGGCTTTCATTTTCTTTTACTTCCTTGGAACTTCTTCAGTATTAAAAAGACTTATTGAAAACTAGCATATTCTGGCCAGCGTTCACCTTGTCTAGCTCTTTCAAAGGTGTGATAAAGTTGATCCTGCAGATTTTAAAGTGTTTGCTTTTAGAAGCATTAAATACTCTGTAAGGCTACTGTGAAATGAAGTAACTTCCTTCATTTTGTTACATGGATACATTATATATTTATTTTTTTAAACTAAAAAGCTTTTATTGAACAATTATGACTTTGACATAATTTGTGATTTAAGGATTTCCATTAGCAGAAGGTGCTACTGGACAGATTTCTGTAGGGAGATTATCCTTGGGATTCCTTTATTATAAATGTTTTCTCCATAACCTATAATTCCTTACATCTGGAAATTCATGTGTACATGTGCCCTGTGCAATGCCACTTGTATCTAAATTCTTCTTGATAACTTCACTGTGGAGGTTAACATAATTTTTCTGTACATTATTGCTATGTTCAAAACAAAAAACTTTTTTCAGATATTCTAACTGATAATCCAACCAGCAATACTAATCTGTGGTGACATTTCTGTAGAACGTCCCATTTCCCTTCCATCCAGATAATAACATTAGAACATATTGGGACACAGCCCAGTGATGCCTCAAAAAGCCGGAATCAAAACTCAATAACCTTGGTGACTGTTAAGCAGGTATCCTTTATTGCAGTGCTGGGCACACAGGGGATCACTCCTCCGAATGTGTGCGCCCATTAAAGCCAAATTTCTCATATTTATACAGATTAACTATACATTTTCATTATGACTTCTAAGAAAGAGCAGGGTTATGCAAATTATTTCCAGGAAATCATTTACATTAACTCCTCCCAGATAGAGCATGCTCAGTGACACTCAAGGGGTCTTTCAGTAGTCTTCAGGGATGAAGGCTGGACCTCTTTCTCAGCACATGCTCTTTGTGGTTTTCTCCATAGTTTCTAAAACACATTCCTGGACTCAAAAACACATTCCTGCACAAACTAGTTAGCAGCCCTTTTAGCTCATAGTAAGATATATTCTGTCTCTTAATTGGTCGTTGGTCTCATTATTTATGACTACCCTATCTTCACTTCTTTATCTTCAAGGATGTTCCACTGTTATGGTTAAATTTGGTAGCTGCTCTCACGAAACAGCTCACACAGTAACAGCCATACTTGACTAAAATCCAAAACAAATGTATTCTTAAAACATGCAAATACTGTCTATTCTCAACACACACAAGTTCTTCTTATATTAAAATTATATTCATTGTCTCTTAGGCTACATCTGTATCAATATACTCAGCATTATTACATTTCATTGAATCACCAACAGCTGACCCCAACAGACCAAATGACTACTCCATACCTTATGATGTCATGCTCAGCATATAAAACTGGGGGAAGAAGAAGGAAGGGGGAGATTTTCGGAGTGATGATATTTGTCTTCCCAAGTAACCATTATGCATGATGGAGCCCTTCATTCCTGGAGATGGCTGAACACCAGCATGCCCACCCATGGGCAATGGTGAATAAATTATTTGGTTTCCTTTACTTTTGCATGGCTTTTTCTTTGCTTCTTAAACTGCCTTTATCTCAACCTACGAGTTTTCTCACTTTTATTCTTAAGATTCTCTCCCCCATCCTGCTGTGGGTCAAGTGAGCCAGCAGCTGTATAGTGGTGAGTTGCTGGCTGGGGGTAAACCATGACAGAATAATAATTATAAATCAGAGCAAACTTACCACCCGCATGCAATATTTCAGTCTTAATCAGAAAACTACTCTGTTTCCTAGAGGCAGATAATCTTTTCTCATGCATGCCCTGAGCTGATTTAAGCCTCCCAAGTCTAATAATTTTGGAAAATCCCCATGGCTGGCTGTCATTTTTGTCCACAAAGGCACCAGAGAATTGACCAATGTTGGCCAAGTGAAAATTAATTTACATTTAGACTGCTAAGAAAAATCTTTTTCTCTTACGGAGTTCACCATCTCTGGAAACTGCTGAGGAAAGAAGGCCCTGGGAGCAGTAATCCATCACCAAATGGCTGTGGGATGCCTCTGCCATACATCTGTGATAAGAAAAAATACAGTGTTACAATATAGCATGAAAGATCTTTCAAGGTTTCCTGGTTTTGGCTGGGATAGATTTAATTTTCTTCATAGTAGCTGGTATGGGGCTGTGTTTTGGATTCGTGCTGAAACAGCATTGATAATAGAGGGATATTGAGCAGTGCTTACACAGCGTCAAAGCCTTTTGTGCCTCTCACATCACCCCACAGGACTGTGATAACACAGGATTGTATTAAATGATAGAAGGTCTGTTTCATTTCTGCAGTCGTCTCACATACATGAGATGTACCATCTGGATCGAAGCAACAAGCAGATTCCATATGGTTGAGACTCAGTAGTGACATTGTCAAGCATGAAATACTGGATATTTGTAGATATCCATGGAAAGTGTCTGCTGCTCAGACAGAATACATTCACTTTTGCTATGTGTTTCCATGTTTTTCAGCAGTTTGCATCATCAAGTCTTCTAACAGGAGGTCAATTAACATTTTCAGTTTCAGGTCAGGTACACAAGTTAATGCAATTGTGAGTTAAAATTCTGTGAGTTAAAAGTGCAAGAGAAGATCTGGACCCTGGCCCATTAAACGTTTATCTACATTAGCCAGAATAGGGGGTTTAATTTTTGCTGTGGGAGGCTGGCTGTCAAAGGAGGAATGTTATGTGTCACCTTACTACTGCAGTAATCTGTCTCTTCCTTGTTGAATAACTAATATTTTATTCTTTAAGGTCTTGTTCAGGCAAAAACCTTTAGTATAAATTGTCATAACTTACTGGTACTGAAAGGGATCTACATTTTAATTAGAATATAACCCATATGTGTATTCCCGGGTTTGGCTGAGATGGAGTTAAATTTTCTTCACAGCAGCTTGTATGGTGCTTTGTTTTAGATTTGTGACCAAAACATCACTGATAATACACCAATGTCTTAGCTCTTGCTGAACAGTGTTTACATGTCAAGGTCATCTGTTTCTCACTCTGCCCTACTCTCAGTGAATAGATTGGGGTTGTGCAAAAGGTCCACAGGGAACACAACCATGCAGATAACCCAAATTAACCAAAAAAGTTGTTCCATGTCATGTAATACCATGTTTAGTTGTAAAATGCAGGGGCGTGTGTTTGGGGAGGTTAGCTGTCTTTCATATGGTAACTGGCTGGGCATCAGCGTACCTGTGGGAGGTGGTGAGTGACTCTTTGTTTTTCTTTTTCAACTTTTCCTTTGCTTTTAAGAAAATTTTTACCTTGACCCATGATTTTTCTTGCTTTTACACTTCCTTTTTTCTTATTCCGCTGGAGGTCAAGGTGGGGGAGGGTGAGTAAGGAGCTGAATGCTGCTTAGCTGCCTACTGGGGTAAACCCACAACAATATAACACAAAATAGATTCAGAAAAGTATCAGAAAGTGCCATAGGATTGTTAACAGTGTTGTTTTTTTTTCAGATCATCTAACAGAATATTTGTTGATTTAAAAACATTGAGATGAGTCATGGAATATAATGAGCACTGCTGCAGTAGAGGAGCCTATACCTGATGGTATTAACAAGTTTTGCAAATTAATTTAACAAGTTTTGTGTTAAAGGTAAGAAGTTTTGCATTGAAGGTACACAGCATTTGCCTTAACTTGTGTACTGAATAAACTCCTACAAATCAAGGAAGGCAAAAGTGCCTATAGTTAGAAGAGATTTGATGTATTACTTGCATTTCTGTTGAAACACCTGAACTGAAAATAAAATACTTCTAAAATATCTACTTGTCAGTGTTCAGTTAAGGTAAAATTACTTTCTATTCAAATAGAGAATGAATATATACATTAATTTAGATTAAAATAATCCAACTGAATATTCTTTTCAGCAGTTATAAATTCTTCATCTAATGGGATACACTTTTCATGCATAAAAAGAGGGGAAAAATCAAAGGAAATGTTCTATAAAACCTTGAAAGCTTCCTTGGTACTTTTTTTCCAAATGCTGTTGATTAACATTCCAGCCATGTCATGTAAAATATCCTAATTGTAGTACTACTGTGCATGACAGAGATTAATAAAAATGTACTGAATAACATAAATTCTACCAAAAGGTGATTTTGTTAAAATTAGTAAGGCCTTTTTTCAACAATTGCTAAACAAACTGACAGAAAATTAATTATGCTATTAGTCAAAAAAGCAACAGTTTATTTGCTAATATTTGCTACATGGAATTTTCTGGAATGGCCATTTTTTATCATTTAACTTTTTAGAATGTGTAGTGGCCAAGATATTTGTGATTCACTGTGAATATATTAGGATTCCATTACAGTCTCCTAATGAACAGAACAGAAAGAGTGGAGCACCTGGCTTACACTTGCTCTCCACCCTTACATACTTGGTCCTGTGCAGCTTGCTAGCAGTATATTGATATACATTAAGAGGTTATGTTGAATTTTTAAGTTAAATCAATTGAATCGTTTATAATTTTTCCATACAGATGTCTTACTCGTATAAATGAAAAGTAAGCTGCAACTGGATCTATTCAAACCTGTAGCTGTCAATGCATACACAAGTTTTGCAGAATCTACTCAAATGTGCATCTTTCCTCTATTGTTTATTATGGAAAACAAAACAATAAGAACAACACAGATGGAGCTATGAGTTTAAAACTAGTCAGTAAAACTTTTCCAGATAAAGGAGTCATGCCTTTCATAGATGGATGCAACTGGCCATCTGGCAAATAGAATAAATGTTCTGTGAAGTTCATTTTTATCAGTGTGTAGGGAAAATGTGTTTAGAGCCTTTTAACATTGTGCTATAATAAGAAATTAAAGATACAATGATTTACTGCACTGTACTTCAAAAAAGTAGGAAGAATAGTTTACTAGTGGAGCAAGAGCACCTTCACCAACAAATCAGCCAGGCTTATGAGTGCTTTAAACTAGGTTTACCAAGGGAAGGGGATGGAGTTTTAAGCAAGAGAAAAGAGTAAAAAATGTTGGTGTATTTGGAACCAACAGGGAAACACCTATGAAATGCTTCAAAGGAATTAGGGCATGTTCCTCTAAAATGGTGACATGGTCAATACCCCAAATGAAATGACTCTATACCCATGCAGGTAGCATGCCTCAAAACCTGGACAAGCTGGAAGATATTATGCAGCTAACAAGCTAGGATTTAATTATTATCACTGAAACCTCATGGGATGAATCACATGACTGTATTGCTGGAATGGATGGCTATAAACTGGTCAGGAGGGACAGATGAAGAAGGAGAGATCAGGGCAGGTGTTTTCTTTTACATGAAGAAAATAAAATAAGTAAGTAAATAAATTGTTTGCACAGAGCTATCTTTCAGAGACAGTGATAAAAGGATGAGAGTTTATGGGTGAAAATTAGAGTCCAGATCAAAAAAGGATACCCGTACAGTGAGTGTTTGGTATGGGCTGCTGTGTTTATAACTTTAAAAAGCTAGAAAATAATGCTTATTTCCATCTTAAATATTTGGAATAATTATATTAATTGCTTAAGGACATTTTTCACACTACCACTACTTTCATAGTACTTCTAAACAGAAAAAAAAAGTTGGTTATATGATTTTTAGGATAGTAAAAGAATAGCAACCTGTAATTTATCTAAATAAATATTTTCTGTTACTTTTTAATAACTATCAACATTTCATAACAAGTGCCAAAGCAGGTCTTTAACAACAAGATGGTTTCAAAAACAAGTTATATAACTCCATTCTTAATTGTCACTAAAAAAATTATAGATGGCATTTAATAGTATATTAAAATTGTTCATATTTTATCATAAAATCTAGTATATAGAAAGCAAACACAATGCTTAGGTAAAATGCATTGGTAGAGAGTTTTTTCAATGCTAGTTGCACAGTATGGAAGAGCAATATTGTATTTGGCTTCAGAATTTTTAACTTTCAAGTAATTTTCAATATATACCCACTAATGATAATTATGCTACAGGATTCTGCAAGAAATTTTATGTAAAAAGAAACCAATATGTCAGTATTTAGTTATTTCAAATGGCTTCTGTAAATTTTAGCTCTCATCAGCCTCTCTGCATGTACAGATACTCTTATTCTTTCTTCTCAATTCACTCCAAATATAAAACATTAAATTTCTCTCCACCAAGCATTTTACATATAGATATCTACCTTTTTTAATGAAGGTTCATTATCTGTGGGTTTTTTTTGCATTTACTTCATCTAAGAATAGCAGATGATTAAAGTATAAGTATATATGTCTTATTCTAAAAATCTATATAATTTTGTGTATAAATTTATGACTTCCACAAGTTTTACTTTAAAATGTATTATTATTTACTTCCTTTTGCATATTAAAGATCAAAGTGATCAGTTACAAAGAGTTTATTGTTATTTTGTCTCATTCTTCTAGGACTTCAAGACCTAGATAATTTTTGTACTGTGACTGCCTGAGAATCATAGAATCATAGAATGGTATGAGTTGGAAGGGAGCCCAAGGATCACAGAGCTCCAACCCCCCTGCCACAGGCAGGGCCACCAACCTCAGGCCTGGATCTACACTAGGTTGCCCAGGGCCCCATCCAACCTGGCCTTGAACACTTCCAGGGACGGGGCATCCACTACCTCTCTGGGCAGCCTGTTCCAGCACCTCACCACTCTTTCTGTAAAAAAACTTCCCCCTAATATCTAATCAAAACCTTCCTTCCTTTAGTTTTAATCCATTCCCCCTTCTCCTGTCATTGTCTGTCCTTTTAAAAAGTTGAATCCCCTCCTGCTTATAAGCTCCCTTCATGGACTGGAAGGCTGCAATGAGGTCCCCCTGCAGCCTTCTCTTCTCCAGACTGAACAAGCCCAGCTCCCTCAGCCTCTCTTCATAGGGCAGGTGCTCCAGCCCTCTAATCATCTTCGTGGCCCTCCTCTGAACCCTCTCCAACAGTTCCACATCCGTCTTGTATTGGGGGCCCCAGATCTGGACACAGTACTCCAGATGGGGCCTCACGAGGGCAGAGTAGAGAGGGACAATCCCCTCCCTGTCCCTGCTGGCCACCCCTCTTCTAATGGAGCCCAGGATACCATTAGCCTTGCGAGCTGCAAGAGCACACTGCTGGCTCATGTTAAGTTTCTCATCCACCAGAATCCCCAAGTCCTTCTCAGCAGGGCTACTCTCAAGGAGCTCTTCTCCCAGTCTGTATCTATGTCTGGGATTCTTCTGGCCCAAGTGCAACACCTTAGACTTTGCAGTGTTGAACCTCATTAGGTTCACCCGGGCCCAATATACCTAGTGGAAGGTCATTTTGTGGCATTACAAGCAGCATAGATTCATTTTATGATTTTCTAGATTGCCTGTAGAAAAGAGTAATCACAATAGCACACCTGGCGTTTGAATGTAATTAGTATGTGAACTGATCATCCCTAGTTATGTGTAAATGATGAGCTAGGTATATGAATAGTTGCCTATTGAAAACATAAGCACACAAGGAAATAAGAAGTTCTGATTTTTTTTCAAATGACCTAAAAGTAAAAATCAGTAAAATACCAGTAAAAAGAAGATTAAGACAGGATTATGAAGAGTATCAATAAATTACTGTGCTGTAAAGATACTTAATAGCTTAATGGTAGGTCTCAAATATTTATTCATGTCATATATGCAAAGCAGACCACAGAACCAAAATCAAACCTTAGTTAATTCAGCTGAAATGAATGCAGTGGTTATAAAGGGTAGCTATTTTCGGTCTTTATGCAGCAACCATATAAGTAGTTTTAGATCATATGTGCTTATGATTAGGCAAGCCCTAGATAAAAAAAAATGCAGCTTTTTTCACTTAAATTCACTCATCATTCAAGTTCATATTGTATTACTGTATTGCTAAGTTGTAATAACTGATGCTGAAAGAAAAAAATCCAGGTAAAATGTGGTTGGCATAAATTTTTAATGTTCCAATTCTTAAACTCAGCTCTTGATAACTATCTTGAACATCATTGTTTTCCCATGTGTTTTTATACTATTAGGAAGTAAAAGTCATATATTGGAGTAATCATCTCAGCTTTTAGCGAAATAATAGTGCATGATTTTCCATGCCAGTCACACTCTATGCAGTACATACAAAGTTACACACCGTTGATTTACAGCAAACAAAACCTACTAAATCCAAACCCTATTTCCTGCCACAAACTGGTAGCAATATCTGGGCTACAACAGGTCAATTATCCTGAACTAGTATGTTGTGGTTTGATCTGTTATTAGTTTTGAGATATGCAGAATCATCATTGTAGAAGGTAGAAAAAAATAGCCCCTACTGATTATTCATTTCCAGAGCTGGAAAATAAAACACAAACTGCACTAGGATATCAAGAAATATAAATGCAAGTTTGACATGAGGAGAAGATGGTGAAAAAGAAATTCAGAAACAATACAAAATAATGGCAGATAAGGTTGAGCAACAGCCAGTTTCTCAAGCTGATCTTCTGATGATGTCAGCAGATATTTTGTTAGAAACCCTGACAGGAGAGGGATAGAGCTTTCTTTGTACTAACTGTAACCTTGACAATTTTTATGCGTGGTTCATAACATCTGCTTCAATGAACAGCAGCTGGCTAATAACTTGCCAAAATACCAGCTGAATTAGAAAGCTGTGAATCACTGAACTCTACAAATTACATGCTCAAAAGATTCCGTGAACATCAAAGCTCCATGTGTAAAAGTAGAGTGAACATTTGTAGCACCGGTGTCCTACAGAAATGAAATGCTTGTAGTACATTCTTCAGTCTATGCCATTATTCTCTGGTAAAAATGGTAAGTGCATAATTGTGGGCTCTGTGTTTGCGCTTAGTTTTTGATGGGTCTGTTTGGAGAAGCTGTCGGAATTTATTTATTTCCTGTATTTGATAGACTGGTAATACAGCTTGTAATTTGTTATAAAGTTGCCTGGTGCTTTGGTGGATGCCCATCAGTAATTCACAAAATGAAATAGATCTTTGTTGGAATCTTTTAGGACTTAAGCCTTAGAGGTAGGTGCTAGAAATCCTTTGGGAAATATTAAGCAATAAATATTCCAATTGATTTTGTTTCCAATATAGAGGTCTTCTGAAATATTCAGAAACATGAATGCTCAGATTGGTAGTAAACATCTTATTTCATAAAAGCTTTTGTATTTAAGAAAATACGCGTTGAATTCTGATGGCTGTATACATACATAAGTATCCACACCAGATACAGAAGCCCACTTAGAAATTTCCAATGTAGACACCACAGTGTCTAAAAAAATATAGTTACCTGGCCCCTGAAATATAATTCAGAACACATAATTTAGATACTTACTCTTCTTATGTGACTTATGGGAAGGATGAAGTGATGAAGAGTGATTAATGATGATGAAGAATGATTCGGAAAGAGATTACATGCTGAATATACACCTAAAGTAATCTATCGTCAGAATGTTTTAATGCCTTCAAGCCACAATAACTGTAGGAGGAGCTGCTGGAACAACATTTTGCAATTATCCCAAAGATTTAACTCACCCAGGGAATAGCAAGTCAATACTGCACTCCAATCTTGGTCTTAGAAAGCTGAAAGACATAGGTCTTGTGCCTCAGCTGAGTGTTCTACCCACTTGACTAAAAAGTGGGTAAAGTGACTTTGGACAAGGTAGCAGCCTTAAACAGAGATGGAGAATCACTCTTCAGCCGAGCATATAATTATCAATGATCTAAATAAAGGAAATGAAATACAGATTTTGGTTAAGTAGCCAGTGAGCTAACATCTGGGTTGAGCATGCAAAGACTTCCATGCAAAAGACTGGATCAGATATGATGCACCTTGAGCTAAAAAGGGAATTGAAGTCAAACTGGTTTTCATTTATCCTTTAACCATTCCTGTCTTATGCATTGGATGAGTACTGGCCCCTCACCTTTTCCATTTATAATTTTGAGCTAAACTGAAAAAATCTTCTGTGCTAATCTGTGTTTTTAAAATGCTCACAGCTTAAATCACCCTCTTGGGAAAGTGTTAGTTTATCTCTCAATCATGAACATGCTTGTACAGTTACTGATATACAGAAGAAAATAAGGAAATTATAACTTGCTTATTTCTATTTGCAAACAGGTATTGTTGTGCAGTGCTTGTTGCTTTGGATTAGTGAGACCATTTTATAAAGACAATTGAAATTAAATAACAATAAATGGATAACCAGTGGGAAAAAAATCCACAGGTCTCCAGCATCTTGCAGAAGTGTGTTTGTTGTATAGAATACAAATCTTTGATTAGAAATCTTTATCCACCCACTATACCCATAAATGTTAGGTTTTATATCACTGAGTGGCATGGTCTGGTCTCTCAGTTGTCTTGCTCTAAATTCACCATGGCAATTAGGCCATACTTGCATGACCTGTCTCATCATGTTCTGAGAGCAACTATCACTAGAGTTCTATTCAGTATTTATTTCTTGAAAAATGAGATTTTATTTTCCAAACTACTTACTCAGAATGTAAATGAAAACATCAGTATTTCCTTGTCAGGTGTGGATTGGTAACACTCTGTGGGCTTATTTTTCTAATAATTTTATGCACACATTTTATGCTTTATAAATTTGATACTATTTTTCTTTCCCTCTGCCCCCCCGAGAATGTTGCACATACAGCAACAGTTACTGGGGGCATTTCAAACTTTATTAAACTTAAATTCAATCATTTCAAAAGTATCATACTTAAAAAATTGCAAAATGTCTTAAGGCTGATTAAGAGAATTCATTTAGGGCCAGTTACTACCACTAGCAATTTAGCAGAACACATTCCTGGAAGGTAAGAGTGACCTTTCTTGATTGAACAACTTCCCGTGGTTATTCCCCTGCCAGTGGGATGAGAAATGCTTTATGTGATGCAGCTGTTGAACATCATAGTAAATTATTCTAACCACTCTTTGCCAGAGATTCCTTGGGTATTTTTAGTATGCTTTTCCTTTTTATTTTAATTATATATATATATATGCACACTGGCTTTACTTAGAAATTTTCCTGTTAGCAGTCTTAGAAAATGGAAGCTTCTGTCACAGAATAGCTGTTGATTATGCAAGCATATTCATTATGACCGCATGCCTGAGCCAAATTAAGGAAGGATAAAGGCTTGTTTAAATTCTGTTCCTGTTCACTTCTTGGCTGTTTTATTTAATGCTGTTAACAATTTGCAAACTGTGATAAGTCTGGGTAGAAAATGTGCTGGTACTGCAACTAATTTTTACGCAGCCAGCCCCTGTAAAGAGAAGGCTTTTAATTGTTGTTAGTGGGCTAGGCTGGAATTATTGAGAAAAAATTTCCTTTAAATATTAAAAACTTTTGAATCATGTGTTCTCTGAAACAAAACCCACCAAATAAATCCTTAAAGAGACGGTTGGAAGTGATACAGTGATAAGAGAAAAATAAATAAAGAAGAATTTGAACAGAATTAAAGTTCCAAATAACATGATTCAGTCCTTTCTTTCAGCTCTTTCCTTTTTTCTCTGCATCTAGTTTTACCTGTGCACCTCTCCTATGAATACAGGCTGAGAGAGTTGGGCTTGTTCAGCTCAGAGAAGGGAAGGCTCCGGGGAGATCTTATAGCAGCCTAGCAGCCTTCCCGTACCTGAAGGGGCCTACAGGACAGCTGGAGTGGGACTTCTTAGAGGGGTGTGTAGTGATAGGACAAGGGGGAAAGGTTTTAAATTGGAAGGGGGTAGAATTAGATTGGATATTAGGAAAGAAAACTTTGGAGCCAATCGAAATTCACTGGCACAGGTTTCCCAGGGAAGTGGTGGCTGCCCTCTCCCTAGCGGTGTCCAAGGCTGGGTTGGATGGGGCTTTGAGCAGCCTGGTCTAGTGAGATATGTCCCTGCCCATGGCAGGTGGGTTGGAACTTGATAATCTTTAAGGTCCCTTCCAATTCTAACTTTTCTATTATTCTATGATTATGCTATTCATCTACCACTTCAACTGATGCAAATTTGAATACCATTGCTAATGAACCCTTTAAAAATTTCCTATGATACTAACTTTCTGCAAAACCCCAGAAATGCAATGTTTGAATAGTGCTGTGCCTTAACAAGGCACAAGAATTAGGAGGAATAACCCCCACATGCTCTGAGGAACTCTGATCTTAGATTGACCCTAACTAACTCCAACAGTATCAGGTACCTTTCAAAATAAAGCCCTAATCACTTTTTTAAAGAACAGTGCTGATGACATTAACCCTAAATATAGGAGCTTCATACTGACGTTACAGAATCCTCTCAGAACTGTGTAGACATGGGTTAAATTAGGTCCTCACACTTAGAAGGGTTCAAAGCTTTTCAGAACATTAAAATTCAAAATGAAATTTACTTAGAGCTCGGTACCTACATCAGTACCTACAAAGAAAATAGCTTTTTTCATTCTTTTCTCTTTAAATGTTTATATATTTCCTCCTCATCATAGTATTTATTTTATTTTAATTTTATCCTTTTCCTGCCTATATTTTATCGTGTTCCTCTAGGAGGAAAGAAATTATTTCCTAAATCTTGAAATGGCACATGCCTCACTTTTAAAAGTCTGACTCTAATTTTAGATTACTGAAAGTGGGAATTTCAAAGGAAACTAAATTGCTTAAGCTCACCAGCTTCAGTAACATTCAATGGGTTTTTTATTTTGTCCCTTAGGTACTTTTAAGTATCTTTTCTCTGATCCTGTATTAAGGTGGTAGGTTTTTAGAAGCAGTAAGTAACAAGAGTTTCCATTGACATCAGTGGGAACTCATTATCTCAGAAAGTAAGGCCATATTTATCAAAGTCTTGGAATTCCAGCACTCAAATCTAAAGAGTTCAACTGAAATATTTTAATTCAGCCTGTGAATTGAGGAAAAAAACCCCAATCAACCCCACAACCATGAATAAATAAAAAAAATTTCCAAGTGAACCTTGAAAGCTTTCCCTAGTGTGCTGTGTAATGATCTCCTAGTGGAAACACAAAGATTCAGACGAGGGCTTGGCACATGCCAAAAACCATCTTGGAGCTATTCTGCAAGGACTATTCTAGCCTTATGCCCAAACGTTGATTCTGTTGATAGAAAGTAACAGGGAAGGGGTAGAAGTACAAATGTCCCATGAAGCCATTTTACCCTGATTTCCTCAGGAACTAAGACTTACATGAGTATGTTATCTCTGTATTTGTGATATTCAAGTATTTTTCAAGGAATTTACCAAGTTAAATTACATTTTTATGTCAAATTCTAAGGCTTCTAAGACTCACAGAATCACAGAATCACAGAATCGTAGGGGTTGGAAGGGACCTCGAGAGATCATCGGGTCCAACCCCCCTGCCAAAGCAGGCTCCCTAGATCATTTTGCACAGGTAGGTGTCCAGACGAGTCTTGAATATCTCCAGAGGAGACTCCACCACCTCCCTGGGCAGCCTGTCCCAGTGCTCTGTCACCCTCACTGTGTAAAAGTTCTTCCGCATGTTGGTGCGGAACTTCCTGTGCTCCAGTTTACAGCCATTGCCTCTTGTCCTATCTCCACAGACCACTGAAAAGGGGTTGGCCAATTCCCCCTGCATCCCATACTTAAGATATTTATAAACATTAATTAGGTCCCCCCTCAGTCTTCTTTTCTCCAGGCTGAACAGCCCCAGCTCACTCAGCCTTTCCTCATACGGGAGATGTTCCAGGCCCTTAATCATCTTCGTAGCCCTTCTCTGGACTCTCTAGAGGAGGTCCCTGTCCTTTTTATACCAGGGAGCCCAGAACTGGACACAATACTCCAGGTGGGGCCTGACCAGGGCAGAGTAGAGGGGGAGGATCACCTCCTTCGACCTGCTGGCCACACTCTTCCTGATGCATCCCAGGATCCCATTGGCCCTCTTAGCCACCAGGGCACACTGCTGGCTCATGGCCATCCTGTCATCCACCAGGACCCCCAGGTCCTTCTCCACAGAGCTCTTCTCCAGCAGGTCATCCCCCAGCCTGTACTGATACAGACGGTTATTCCTCCCCAGGTGCAAGACTTTACACTTGCTTTTATTAAACCTCATCTGGTTTCTCCCTGCCCAGCTTTCCAGCCTGTCCAGGTCTCGCTGGACTCATGACAGTTGCACCCTGAGGAAAGACAGTGACTGCATGACTGTTTCCACTTAGGTAAAGTATGCCTAATGTAAAGATGAGATCCTAAATATATCCTCATACTGAAATAATTTAAAGCCAAAATCATAGCTTGTTATATACACTAGACAGTGACAGTGACTGAAAAGTGGAATAGCCTGTGAAATTCGAATGGGTTTTTTATGCCCATATAAAATTAATTGGAGAATCAGTCAGTTCTGTTAGAGAGAAGGCTTCAGTTACTGAAGCTGGCCATAGACATCTCAGCCTACCTAAGAAACATTAGATTGTTTAGGGAACAAGTTCTTAAAGCTAATACATGGAGACACTTATGGTGGCACAGACAAAATATAATGACTTCTAGGAAGGTCCTGCACAGACGTACCAAGATACACAGCAGCTGCAAAGAGCTGCCAAGGAGACCAGGTCAAAAATTGTTGCTTTTACTTCCTGTCAATTAGTAATTGCAGGTCTTAGAGAAATGTGGTTGGTTTTCACTAACAGATGGTGAAAAATAATTATCTGAGTAAATTATATTTTCTGTTTCCTAGTTAGCTGAGGCTTTGTAAGTTCACAAGGGGTAAAATGGTCAATGAACCATCTCAATGTATATGAAAGTAGGGGGCTTCAGGTCCACATTTCTCCAGTCCTAGCACCATTCACGGGAGGATGCTCCAGTGCCTTCTCTGGTCAGAGCAGACACAGTACGAACATGACCAGCCAGACAGATTGAGACAAGACAGAGAGCAGTGCCTTTACCGACTGCTGTTTTTTTTTAAGTGCACTGCCATCATAACACAAAAATTGCCATTGTGTACATAATCTGTCACTAAAATCTTGTGGAGCAGTTTATACTACAGCTTTGTAACCATCTCCAACATTCAGGAAAACAAGTAATTCTACTTTAAAATGATGCTTAATTTTGTTGTTATATAAACCATATGTAATTAATTTTTAAACTTATTTTAATCAATAAAACATGTCCTCTGTATAAATTAGGAATACTCTGTAGCAAAGCTTTCTGGAAAGCAGCAGTTATAAAATTTAACAATATCTTTCCTTGCATTCTTTTAAGAATTGATGTATTCAAATGATAACACTCAGTAAATAATGAATAACTTTTTCTCAGATGAGGCTATGGAGAAAGTAGCAGGCATTTCCAAATCTTCTGACAAACTAAACGGGGACCTTATATATTTTATTCTTTAAATTAATTACTCTATCTGAATGACTGGCTAACAAAGTGATTATCAGTATATTTCAGATTGTGATGACAGAGCTTTAAGAGAAGTGTGGCTTTCCACTCAAAAAGCAAGACCAGGATGAGAAGCTGGTTTTCCTGTGTCCCATTGTGATAGTCTACTCAACATTAGTTTGCTACTGCTGTGAACTTCCCAAGAAAAGGAACAAAAATTCCTTGTGGCACTCATGTTAATTTTTCTAACAAAAAGCAAACAAAGAAACAAAAAAACCCAAACAAAAAATTAACATCCTGATAGTTAATGTCATTGTGTTATTTGGACTAAGAAAAAAGCATAACCAAAGAACCTAATTTAGCACATAGCATCTTTAGCCTTAGATGGCCTCAATATATACTTTGTGACATGCTCAGAAAATAAACAAATATTGTTCAGGCTTAGAGATAAAGGACAGTGATAAACAGAGATCGAGTGCTTCATCCAACACAAAACAGATAAATCTTAATATTATAGTAACCTGATTGCATTTGGAGTTGTAATCTAATTGGAGTAAAAACTTTCTATAATGTCACTTAATCCTGTTCAAATCAATCTCGGGTCTATAAACATTCTCTGTTAAGGTGGTATAGCCATTGTCAGCTAGTGATTCATTGTCTTTTTCATTGGTCTTAAGAGACCATAGCAAGCTGTATATACTTTGTGTACATGATTGCATCATGTATTCTTCCAAAGTTGCAGGATCATGCAATATGAAAAATAAATATATTATTCCTTAGTAGAACATAAATAAATTTTATTGATTATTTCTAATATCTGTTACAGTGGAAGATCAATTTATCATTAAAAGTACCAAAACAGCTGTTTGTAGGAGGAAAGAGATGGGCTTACTAGCCCATTAAATGTAGGATATAATTCCTAATGAAAGAGGTTTATTTATATGTATTTAGCTAAGCGTGGATATCTCTCCACATGTTAAAAAGATGCAGTAAGTAACCGTAAACATTTCAACACCCTGATGCTCTAACATGACATTAGGCATAGCATTGAGTAAAACATGTTAAATATGGAACATGCTGGTCTACAATGAATGATCTATAGTTTTATCCTTAGTAAAAAACATACTGTATTAGTACTTTTCTGAATTTGCAGGGTTTTCTTTTCCCTTCGATAGCAGAGTCTAATTTTATTAAAATGGATTACTATAAATTACCTTTTGAAAAGGATTCTTCCATAAATGTAACTTTTTCACAATTGTATTTTATCTTGCCATGTTTACTGCATTATTTACCTACTTTGGGCTCTCAGTTAATAAAAAAATGTATTATTATTTGTATGAAATAAGCTTGACCTCAACCCATGTAGCACTCATTAGGTAAACTTCCAGCAGGCTTAATGGGTCAGAAGAGTATCTTTTCCTAATTTGGAAATTATTGCAATATCATCTCCAAAATTTCAAAAAAAGCTTTGTATAGTGGTGGATCTGATTTAGCTTGAAAGAAGCAGTGATGAAAAATGTCTGCCTATGAAATAAGAAATTGACTGTAATGCAGATAGGAAACTAGTAAGTTATACATATCTGTATATGGCAAGGTTTCATCCACCCTCAGGTGTGTTTTCTCAGTACCTTCTTCTAACCCTGCCACTAGCAATATCTAAATATGGAATCTGAGAATTTCAGCTACAGGACAGTAAAATCTGAATCTGTTTCTAAGGAGTGATTGACCTTTATCATAACTGGAATCTTGTTACTGTGTAATTTCTTCAAACTCACTAACAGCTTGAAATAAAAATTGTCTATTGTCATTAACTTCATTAAAGTATTACTGATGAAATAATAAATATCTTAGAAAGTTTCACTGAGATATTAGAATAAGGTGTAATATCTACCAAAAGTATATCATGTCTGGAGGCACAGCAAAAGCCTTTCCACCTATGAATAAATTATAATCTACTAAATCATATACTAAACAATGAATTATTTAGCCGTACTCTTACCTGAAAGAATCCTTCCACTCTGATGTTTGCACACCCATCTTCTTCTATCATACTATCTTTTTAATATTTCCATAATAAGAAGTGGTTTTTTTTACTAGGAATAGCTTTTCACAGAAATATGATCTATTTTTGCATTTGAAACCAGCACAATAATATACAACAAGTAATCGTCAGTGCTCAGTTCTGCATTCTTTCTAGTAATCTTGTCTCTAGAGTCACTGAAATAGTTGTCAACTGTGCTTCTAAATTGGGTCAAATAATGTTGAAAACATCAAAGCTGGTCTTTGTATCCCCCCAAAATAATTCCTAAGATACGCATATTATGTTTCTGTATAATTATGGATTAAAAATATACACATAATTCTGTCATCTTTTCCTCTGGGATTTCTTCAGGGCTTTGCAATGATCTCTGGATCTTAAAGTTGCTGTAATGTATATGAAAAAGAAAAGATACAACAGATTTCCTTTAAAATGAATATGAAATCTCTTTTCTCTTTTTCACTGTATCAAAGAAACTTGTGAATTCAGAATTTAAAAGGCCTATTGTTAACATATTAATCTGACTCACAGGTATGATCAAGATATATATTTCAGCATTTCTTCTGCAGATAGAATTTAATTTCCCCTGACTTACATGATTTTTCAAACTTCTTATTTTGTCAGTTTGTTTAAATATTATATAACTGATTTCAAAATACTGAATAGCCACTGCATTAGAGCTGTAATATTGTCTCACAAATTGTAAGGGTTTTTTTGCTTATATTTTTAATTTTTCTCCAATTAAACAAAATGTTCCACCTAATATATACTCTATGTTATATATATAATTCTGGTTTTTTAAAAGATAGTAAGGCATTTAAAATTTTTAAGGTGATTTTCCCCAGGAAAGTATAGCAGAACAAAAATTAAGGGACATGCTTAGATTATAGTATTATAAGTATATTTAGACATATTTTCACACTGTGGAATTTATTTCACAAATGGCCTGATCTAATTCTCACTCAAATCAATAACAGCCTTTAGTAGCCTTTGAGACTAGTCTACTTAATCTTCCTGCATCTCAGTTATATCCCTGTAAATGGAGGATATCTCCTTTACTCAAGAGAAGTTATGTGAGGATGCATGTTTAATAATTTATAAAGCGTCAGACAGTGCTCAGAGGTAGGTCATAAAAGCAACCAGACATCTCCATTCTATATCTATCACTGAAAATACACCATGAGGGCCAGCTCACCTAAGTTTTGTGCCCTGGCTGGGGAAAAAGGAACATCTCTTGACTAACCCAGAAAGACTCTTACCACTTTTCCCTGACAGGGCAGGACACTGAGATACATCACAGGGACTGCATCAAACAAAAGGGAAATTAAATAAATTAGGTGGCATGGATTTCACACTTTATGTCTATACAGACTTTCTAATTCTCTGTATTTATTTTAAACTTGAGCCAGACTCCCAAATATGCCCACCATTCAATGCTGCAGTACTATATCCACAGATAGTCCCTGGATGTGAAGCAGGATTGACTTTGACCTAAGTAATAAGCAATACCAGGGAAAATCTGGTCCTGATGGCAAACTGTGCAGCAGGAATTTAATCCAGATATTTAATTTCTTGCTTTCTGAAAATACAGGTTGGTTTCATTAATGCTATTTTTTTCTGTGGACCCTGGCTTTTGATATCATTTAACTATGGCTGGGTATTATCTGGATCAGTATTAGCAGGCACGGGCCAAAACCATGCGAGGCACTGTGCCAACAACAATGATTCAGTGGTATTCTCGACCAAGGGGCATTTCTCAAGGATATGCCTTGCCCCTGTGCAGATTTCTGGCAGAGTTGCACCTAGACTGCCCACAAAGGAACAGACCGAAGCAATTTTTTTCCTCAAACTGGGTATTGTTAGAATCACAGAATCACATAATCACAGAACCGTAGGGGTTGGAACGGACCTCGAGAGATCATCGGGTCCAACCCCCCTGCCAAAGCAGGCTCCCTAGCTCATATTGCACAGATAGGTGTCCAGACGAGTCTTGAATATCTCCAGAGAAGGAGACTCCACCACCTCCCTGGGCAGCCTATTCCAGTGCTCTGTCACCCTCACTGTGTAAAAGTTCTTCCGCATGTTGGTGCAGAACCTCCTGTGCTCCAGTTTACAGCCATTGCCCCTTGTCCTATCTCCACAGACTTGTGGAGATAGTTCTTGTCATGTTAAATGGGTAAAGGAATTTGGCAAAGAATAAACCTCTTTTCATTCCAGCTTGTCCTCAGATATCAGAGGGGCTGGGGGCAGATAGGATTCTGAGTGATTTCCAATGTTGCTCTATAAGTCCAGTCGCGTTCAATACTGAACTGTCACAATTATGGACAAGCAAGCATCGGTCAGTCTGGTCACACTCAGTGAACTAGCACAGCCTAGTGCAATTTGATGGCCTTCAATTAGGAAGAACCACAACTAGATTAATCAATGATGCTGTTCACTGAGACAAGAGAGTGCAGATTCTTTAGATTGCTGGTGATGATACACTGTCTACAAAACCAGGTGCAAATAATGTAGCAACATAGGACAACACAAAACTACACATAAAGCAACATAAAACTACTTAAGCAATATCACAGAATCACAGAATTGCAGGGATTGGAAGGGACCTCAAGAGATCATTGGGTCCAACCCCCCTGCCAAAGCAGATTCCTTAGGACAGGTCACACAGGTAGGCATCCAGATGGGTCTTGAATATCTCCAGAGAAGGAGACTCCACAACCCCTTTGGGCAGCCTATTCCAGTGCTCTGTCACCCTTACTGTGGAAAAGTTCTTCCTTATATTGGTGCGGAACTTCCTATGCTCCAACTTGAAGCCATTGCCCCTTGTCCTGTCTCCACAGACCATTGAAAAGAGGCTGGCTACTTCCCCTTGTGTCCCACACTTGAGATATTTATAAACATTAACCAGATACCCTCTCAGTCTTCTTTTCTCAAGGAAGATATAGCATAGAAATATAGCATATAGAAATATAGCAACATAACTAACGCTGTGTAGATATTTCTAAGTTTCCTTGGATAACTAAGTGTTCAAATCTCACCAGAGTCCCTGTGGGGTAGAGAGGCCCAGCCTGTTGATGGTCCTAGAAATCAGTGGTGGTTCATGATGGTATCTTCTGGACTTGTCACAATGGTATCTTGCCTAACATGTCTCTGTTTCTGGGCTATTTTTATATTGTTTTGATCTATCGAGTGAAACTTGAGTTACTAGTTGTCATGCATATCTTTGTTGTCATTGGTGTAAATTTTCCTCAATTAGGTCTAAAGGTATAGGCTAACAGAAATTCAGAGTGCATGCTCTGTGAGGGGTGGTTACACCTTGGAGGCAGGTAGATTTTGGGGCATGCTTTTGAATCGTAATGATATCATAATGAGCAAAGTTCACCTGAAGGGTATGATCTTGACAGGACTACAAGCTCAGTTCATGTTCAGTTCTTACTTGGGGCAGAATAAATGCAGCTTCTTGGTACCATAGTACACCAAGTTCCCATAGATCACAAAGCCTAGTCATGGTGTCTCCTTTCCACTCTACCCTCTATGTACTGTTTTCTCAGAGTTAGCACTTCAAGCTCCCCTGATGTTGCCAATCTCTAAGATTATCCAGGGAAGTTTTTTTGTGAAATGGACTCTCTGCCCATTAGCTGCACTTAACCCTGGAAGTTTCTGCAGTACTGAACATTTTCTTAAAGGGCAAACATTCATTTCTAAGTCACCTCCAGCAATTATTCCATACTGCTACACCATGGAATGAAATTGATGTTCAGATTCCAATTCTTCTCACAAGTCACTAACCATTTACCCTTGCATTATGGGGGATTTCTCCTGCTCCCCAGCCCTGTTTTCTAGCTCAGTGGATTGGGTACCCAGAGAACTGGTCTTACTGCTAAAGACTGAGGCAAAGAACGCTTAAAGTACCTCTGCCTTTCTGCCTTTTACTTATCCTTTGTCACTGCGTTTCCCACAATATCTGATAAAGGATGGAGTTTCCTTAGGTGTCCTTTTGTTGTTAATGTAGAAACAAATTTTATTGTCTTTAAGAGCAGTAGCTGGATTAAGTTCTTCTGCTCTGATACAGGACTCTGAACTATTTTATTGAATAAAGACAACAAAGCACACATTCATCCAGTAGTGTGAAAATAGATTTGATAAAGCTAGTACAATAAAAAACCCAATGCTTATCTGAGCAATCTACTAAAACAGTTAAAGTAAAACTGCTGCTCAAAAAATACAACTTTAATTATATTCTGATTAACAGATAACAGAGTAATTCAACGTAGAACTTTTCATTATAAAATAGTAAGGTAAGTTGATCTTGTCCTTGCACTTTGATATTAGATACAAATCTATACTAAATTAAAGACTGCTTTCATGAAATCCAGGTATTCCACAGTGCTTATGGTCTAGTTAACATTTAAAACAGTTATGTATCTATAGCTCTGTGTCTTCATATATTTACATCTGGTGTATTTCATTATTAGCTTGACTGTTTATAAAGTTGCTTCTTTTTCAGGCAAACTTGTGAACCTAATAGCCAGAGTGAGAAATTTACAAATGCCACAAAGTGTAACCAAAAATGCTAGAACTTGATAAAGAACATTTTGTAGCTTTTTTATTTATTCAAACAAACAAACAAAATTGATCAACAGATGACTTAAATGTGACTAATTAAGATGGCTGAACAAAGGTACTAAGATTACAGAAGTCAATGACAGAGGTAGTCGTAATTACTAGATACTACTTTCAGAGAAGAACTACACTTACAGGGGAAAAAAGACCCCAATAACCAACCAACTGTTCAGATGAAAAATACAACTTTTGAAGAAAAAATATTTATCTTATTTTTTTTTGTTTTTCCATAGAATCACAGAATCATAAAGGTTATAAAAGACCTCTAAAATCATCAAGTCCACAACTCAACACCACCGTGCCCACTAAAGACTGCTTTGGCAGGGGGGTTGGACCCAATAATCTTTCGTGGTCCCTTCCAACCCCTACGATTCTGTGATTATGTGATTCTGTGATTTTGTGATTCTGTGACTTTTCTTAATACCTCCAGGGATGGTGACTCTAGCACTTCCCTATGCAGGCTGTTCCAATGCTTGACCATTCTTTCAGTAAAAAAAATTTTTCCTAATATCTGACCTAAATCTCCCCTGGCACAAGAGACCATTCCCTCAGTTTCAACGTTAGTATATTAAACATAACATATATTCTATCTAGAAGAGGCTTTCTTTTTACATTTCTGTGGGCATAAGAATGTACTGTTTCTCAAATAACAAAATCCAGTATTAGGTACATTTTTACTGCCAGAGTGAGAAGTGTATTAGAAATGTTAATTACTTGCGTTATTACTCTAATAGTCCAATATATTTGTTTATTGACATATTTCATTGATATATTGACTTATATCCTGAAATTTTGAGCACCTGGATCATATACTGATACCTCAACATTAGAACTCTTCCCACCATAAAGAAAGAAGAGTTATTTGTTTTAAAAATAGCCACCATCTGATTAATATTATGTAGTTTCTTTTAAATTAGTAGCATAGGTATCATTAGGGCTTTTTAGGGAGTGAGTCAGATCCTGATAATTGCAAAGTTAATTTAACTGTGAAATTAAGGTATCTGTGAGTGCCAGCAAATGTCCTCTAGTAGTCTATGGGCAATAACTTCAAATGGTATAAATCTGCATAAATCTACTGAGTTCTGGGTTTACAGGATCAAAGATCCTAGTCCCATGTGAAACCTTGCTATTCTTTGTAGTGTCATTTACATAGGTTAGTGAATTATAGGAAAAGATCTATTACAGAAGTTTCCACCCCTCTTCTCACACCTCCCTCTGCTTCCAAAAGCTGCAGCTTCTTGCAGAAACCACTCAGAAGATCCACCCTCTGCTCTGCACCCCCCTCCCCTCACCTTACCAAAACCTTGTGAGTGAGAGGCAATACCAAAACTGACCACTATGTCAAATCAAATTTTAGATAAATGTATGCTTTTCATGGGAAACATCTCCATTACTAATTATGGGAGTTCTGGATTTATATAATTTTTCTACTTTACAGGACACAGCAGAAATAATGCAAGGGATCCAGGCATCATTAACTTACTTTGTAATAACCAAACTGTTCTGAGTAGAGAACTGCTTTGCTCACCCTAGACTAGAACCCGGCTGTGGTAAGTGTGGATCAAATGTGGATAGTTAGAAAGCTAAGAAGGTGGTGTATGAAAAGACACAAGCCAAAATGATAGTAAAGATACATTTTAAATCTTCTCTAGGTGAGACATACTTTTTTTCTTACCAAAGAGGCAGAAAGCAGATTAAGGTACATCAGGCAACATCAAGCCACAACAAATCACCCACAAGTTCAGGGTTCACTAGGAGTTTATCATTACCACAGCCATGTTTGTCCAGCTTGAGGCATGTGGTGTCTCAGAACCCATCAACTGTGTTGAAGACAGAGGCATAGTAGGTGTTAAACATCTCTGCTTTGTCTATATCTGTCAGTAAGGTGACCGTTCCTATCAAGTAATGGACCAAAGCTCTCTCTGTTCTCTCTGGTCCTCCTCTTGTTGTTAATGTCTTTGAAAAGCCCCTTTTTATTGTCCAGCATGTGCTCTAACTGAGGTTTGGCCACACAAATTGCTTATGCTTTTGAAATATCCTGCTTCTTTTCTGCTTCACATTACAGTACTTTTAATAGTACTTTGCCCTGACTACTTGCATCATGAGACGACAAGGGAAGCTCATGGCTTCTGAACATACTGTCCTTGTATCTCTTCCTGCTTGTTGCACAGATTCCATAATATAGATGCATCTCCCTGGCATCATTAGTAGCTGTCTTCATTGATACAGAAATTCTAGGGCATGTGGCAGAGTTAAATTGCACTCGGTTAATAACCACTTTTAGGTTGTTTCTTTTTGTACATACAAGCATTAACTGGTCCCTTAATGCATCATTTAAGCTCTCTCAACCAGCAATGCTCTGTTAATTTTCTTAATTCAGCCACTTAAAAAAAAAAATATAAAAGTAGAAAAAGTCTGAAGTCACCAGCAGTTTAGGGACTAGGTGATTTTCTGCAGTTTCCACAGTCTATGTAAATGTCTTCTCCACTGGTTTAATAGAAACCCTCAGACTATGCAACAGCTTAAAAAGGTTAACCACAATTACGCTTGCTAAAACCACAAAGCTTTTCTCGCAATATAGGATATTACCCAGTTCATATTGTTTGAAGTGTGAGATGCAGGTGGGTCAGTTCTCTATTGAGCTATCAAACAATTCCATATTCCCCAAGTTAGACATTAACCTTTTTTCTTTTTTAAACTAGCAATTTACTCACAGTCCCTGTAGCTACACAATGAAAGTGTTCAAAGGAGGTTGGGTCTCTGGGCAACCTGGTCTAGTGGAGGGTGTCCCTGCCCATGGCAGGGGTTTGGAAATGAATGATCTTTAAAGTCCCTTCCAACCCAAACAATTTTGTAATTTTGTGATTCTATGTTTTTTCCTTATGATTTTTGCTAAGTTTTAATCACTCTCTTCTGTACAATATTTTATGGAAGTTCATTTCACCATCAGTATTACATTCTTTGCCATTTGCTTAACAACTGTGTTACAAAGAAATTATATTACTCATTTTTACTGAGTAAATGACATGTAACTTTTAACTAGAAACATATACAACCCAGCTAACAGCATTTTATATCTAAGAAATGGTGAATTAATAATAGTAAATGAATTTTAAAATAATTTAAAGACATATTACCAACATTTAACACCCATCATATAAAGAACTTTTCATTTGCATATTTTTCAATAGTCCCTCAGCACAGTTCAGTTTTATAGATTCCAGACATCAAAACATGAGGCTCCAAAGCATTCCACATTTCTTTCACTACTCCTTTGGGCTGCTGAACTACTGAATTACACTCTAAAAATAATAGAACAAAGATATTTTTTCAGTCTTCTAGGTAAGACTTTTCTCAGCACTCCTGTTTATTACTGCTCTGTTATATTTAAGCTTTATATAATTTCTCAACAAGCTCTACTTGTAAAACAAATGATATTCAGAAGCTGTAAATAAATCAAAATGGAAAATCGGTAATAATTAGAAATAGAAAATCTAATTGGAAAATTTAACTTGAAAATGGGATATTCAACAGGAAAATTGCAGATACTTGGGTTTAATTTTATTTTATTTTAATTTGTTTTATTATATTTTATTTTATTTTTAGTGTCTCAGATCATCTGTTTAAAGACACAACAATTTGTTCACTTTGGGTTCTATTGAACTGATATTGTACTGATCACAGCCAATACAGAAGAATTATAAGAATATACACAAGAGGTGTAATAAGTTATTTCCATTATAATTAGACAAATTTTTGAAGTAAAACTCCACTTATGAAATACCTCTGGGTATAATTTCTACCAGTACCCTTAGCACTAAAAGAAACTTAAACTTAAATTCTTTTAAGCTTTAGGTGTCTCATTGACATCTCTGTTCAAGTTTCAGTCATCAAAAAAGGAAAAGCCAGGAAGAATGTCTTATCCCAAAGTTGTGGCACTATTTTCAGTGTCATTTTATGAAGCATGGTATAATATGGATCTTTGAAGTACTGTGAACACAACCTTCAGCCTACATCTGTGCCTGGGTTTCTTCCAAGATCATAGATAAGGTAAAACAAATTTTGGTAGTGTTACGAAGTTTTGATTCTGGCAAACTGTGTATTCATGAAAACCCCATTTCTAGCTCTTACGTTAAAAAAACCCAACTAATCAATAAATAAATAATAAATTTTAGCCAAAGTCATATTAAAAACTCTGAAGTATAAAGAGAAAAGAAATCAGAGATGGTTTAATAGAAAGCTACATGTCTCTCAGACACACTGCAAATGCAGCAAACTGACAATCTATTGCTGTAGGAGTTTATTTAATCATTACTGAAACTCTAGATGTCAGTTCTAGATGTCATCCTACAGTAGCATTCTAGTTTGAAATATCCTGCAAAAATAATGAATAGTCATCCATGGACACTGCTACGATCAATTTATGAAGTGGACCAAGCAAGGGTCACGCTGTGTCTGGAATAGCTTGGCACTCATCCACGTGCACAGGCACACAGACACACACACACTGTGGTTGGGCACTGAAGAAGACATTTAAGAATTAGATTGTGATTTCAAGGAGAATATAGGCAGAATAAAACTATAGACCTTGCTTGTAGAGAACTTTATGTTCGCATTTGTGGAGTGTTAGATGGCCTGAGCATATACTATGATGTCAGCATGTCCTGCCTTTATGTCCTGTAAGAGCTCATTCCTACGGAGATTTGCAAGAGCATAAAGCATAACACCCAAACCAAACCTCCATGTAGTGTGTGAAAAGTTTGGTATTGTACAGCTAAAAGATTGTTGTCTTTGCCCAATTGGAAGAATACTGTGTAAGGTGTTAGAAACAGTAAGGTTGGCCAACTCCACCCCAGATGGGAACTCTGTTATGATACACAAGCAGGGCTTAATCTGACTCTGCAACAACTAAGGTGCCCAGCATCAGAAGGGACATAATATCCTACCTTCTTTCTATAGTTTCTATATTTTACAATAGAATAACAATGTTTTGCTTACTGAGATCACAAAAGAGCTGGTGCCTCATTGCAAAACACACACATATACACAAGGAATGGGAGTTAGCTGAGATGGCCCTGGGACCACTTCAGTGGGTTAGCACAGCAGGGCAATAAAGAATATCTGCTTAATAGTCACCAAGACTATTGAGTTTTGATCCCAGCTTTTCGAGGCTTCAAGCCCAAGGAAGCACAGTGGTCACCACATCCATGCTCAGTGTCAGACTCTGGCCAGTAGCTCTGCCCTGACATGGGTTCTCTGCTTGTATGTGGTTTCCCCTAGTCTCTGTCCTTGGGACATGGGGAGTGGTGGTACAGGTCATCAATCAAATCAAACCATTGTTATGTCACACTGCACCTTTCCAGCACTCTCAGGTGTTGTTCTCCTGTCACTTACTGGTCCAGGGCCCCAACCATGGCTCCATCCTATTCACTTATTTTTTAAGTTGTCCTGTCTGGCCCAGTTCATGATGTTCAGTCACTCAGCTTTTGGTCAAAGCAAGGTTGTAAAGTTCTTATGATAATCAACTGAAGTTTGTTATCTAATAATTCTTAAAGACCTTACTAGAAAAAAATATTAACTTGCTTTCATCATAATCCATTCATCATTTTAATAAGTGATCACGCACTTGCCAATAAAAGCAGGTCAGTGAAAGATTGTCTAGTAAATGTCGGTGAGGCTTGATTGCAAGACCTATTTGATCAAATAGCAGTTGATCATTATTTCCAGTTTAAGTTGCTTTTAATGTCTATTTCCTACTTCTACAAAACTGTTCGGATGGTCAAGGGAAGTTTAACACTAGGAGTAGACAAGATGTACAACAGATTTTATTCTACTGTATAGATGCATTCATATATCTTTTGAAGAACTTACGATAGATAACAGATGGACAACTTTGTGTTTAAATGTAAAATTACTTAATTACTATTTCTGACATCCAGAAATGAAAATCCAAATTAAATAATTCATGTATTTTCAAGAACTTCTTAAATATATTCGCAACACATCTTCCTAAATGAAAAGAAAAAAAAGAAAACAATAACAAACCACCTGCTGGCTATCATTGTCAAATGTTTTTCTCTAGAAACTGAAAAATTCTGCAGTTGAAAAACTGACAGCTGAACAAACAAAAAGAGTATACAGAGTTATCCTGATCGGTCGCATGAGAGTTTCAGGGGTATTGCATGAAACCTTGCTGGCATTATGTTTCCACTGCAGCCATGTCTCATTGATAATGTCCAAGTGAACATCTCCACTGGGAGACAGAAAAATGGATTTATACTAACTCTTGGGAGGTAGAATTGAAAAAAGTAAAATAAGTATTTCATTTAAAAGCCCTATTAGTAATCTGTTCCTGAATGTTGTTTACCTCACAGTGCCTGAGAGAAGAGTCAGGAATATGTACCTTTTACTAAGTTGCAAAGCTTAGCTTCCTTGTTAATTAATTCATATTAAATCATCTACAGGAAAATTGTGTTATGATCATATGAATACAACAGAAATTTTAAGAATTAGAACAAAAATATAATGAGAAATTACATATGGGCATGTTCAAGGAAAGAACATAAAACATTTCACCCCAAGACAAGTATGTATTCACAACTTAATGAAAAGAGAAAGTTGTGCAGTTCAGGCACAGTGTTCCATTTCACTTTTATAGTTATGGCTAATCCTGCCTCCCTATATTTCTGTGATAGTAAACATTACCGAGAGGGTGATCAGGCTCTGGAACCTGACTGAGTTCAAGAAGTGTCTGGAGGATGCACTCAGTCCCATGCTCTGTCCTGGCTGGCCCTGTGTGGAGCCAGGAGTTGGACTCCATGATCCTTATGGGTCCCTTCCAATTCGGGATATTCTATGATTCTATGATTATAATCTTGAAACATTTGTTATCATAAAATATGATAACAAAATCTGCTTTCGACTATACAACATTTGATAAACACAAATTAAAGCAGGTTTCAAAACTCAGGACAATAAAAATGTATTTCCAACATCAGGCCAACAGTGTTTAATTCTTTGTCAACAATAGAGATTGTGTAGCAAATCAGTTATACGAAGAGAGAAAAGATGGATTTTGAAAAAAAAGAATGATGACAATTTTATTAGCATAACTGTCCTGGGTTCAGCTAGGATAAGTTTAATTTTCACCATAAGATGGGAGGGGACACAGCCAGGACATGTGATCCAAACTAATCAAGGGGGTATTCCATACCTTGTAATGTCATGCTCAGCATGAAGTGGGGCTAGCTGGGGAGGGGCAGTGAGACTCCAGGACATGTGGCTAGGGGATGGTCCAGCTTTGAGATCAGTCTGAGCTGTATGGTCTGAGTTGTGCAGTTCAGTGACAAACTGCACCAGTTTCATATATTCTGTTATAAATCCTGTTATTTCCCACTTTCCTTGCTGTCCCAGTAAACTGTTCTTAATCCAAACCCTGAAATTTGCCTTTTTCTGCCCATTCTCCTCCCATCCTGCTGGGAAGGGAGAGTGGGGGAGGGTGAGACAGTGGCTCTGATTGTCCTTTCTCAGTTCCTAATCTATGTCTTAAAAAGACCCACAAAACAAAAGCTCTGAAGATTTTTCTGACCTGCTAATTCAGCCGCAATTCTACAGTTACATGTTATCTGATAAAAAAAAAAAAATCAAAGCAAACAAACAAAAAGAACCCCAAAACAAAAAGAAGGTATGCTTTCAGGTATTGAAGCAATTTTCCTCCCCATTGGTGATTAACATCACTCCACCTCATCTGTCCTTTAGCCCTCCCAACCTCTCATTACAGTAACCTTAATTGCTTTCTGTTACCAGGCAATGCAAGAAATGCCGTGGGAGTGCTGGCAGGGCAACAGGTACTCCAGTGAGACTCTCTGATGCCAGTGTCTAACAGCTGAGATTCCCCTAGTCCCTTGCTTGAGAATCAATACAGGTATCTCTGCTTATAGCTATTGATTTGCACCAAAATTTCAGATACTGATTACCCTTTGAGGCTAGTAACGATTTGAGAAACTTCAGAATTTTGACAATGGATTAGACCTTTTTAGGCATAAATGTAGTAACAGACAGACCGCATGATTTTGTTTGTTGGGGTTTGTTCTTCTTGTAGGTTTTTGGGGTTTGTATTTCATCTTCATTGAAACAATAATATAATGTTATAACATTAAATCTCATTCACCAAATTCTGGTTTTATCTGTCTTGTTCAAGCTGCCATGAAAAAAAAATCTTATGAAAAATATTTTGTGACTTTCCTGGGATGTACAAAACAACAGTTACTTTCAGAGCTGAAGTTATATCACTGGGGACATTATTGGTTTTTTTCCTATTTGAAATATTTAGAAATTACAATTGAGATATTCAGGACCTAAGTGGTTAGGTTTAAAAATGGTCAAAAACAACAATTAAAAGCCTAAATTTAGAATTCCACCTGTAAATGGAAAGCAGAGGGGATGTTTACTTTTCATGTGAAATTCATTATCTGAGAAGATTTTTTTTTTTATTTTTAAATGAGATTAGCCTTTCTCTGAGAGACCACCATTTTATAAAAAAGTTAAACCACAATGAAATTCACAACTTCTTACTATTAGTATTTCTATGTCATACATGCAAAACATGTGTAAGATATAGCTTAAAATGTAAAAAAAGCAAACAACAAGATAATGCCCTAATCAAATTACATGATACTGAGTACCATGTAGAAAGGTAGCATAAGTTTTAATGGTGAAGTTGCTGCTATTGTTTCATAATGATCATAGAATCATAGAATCATAGAATAGTATGAGTTGGAAGGGAGCCCAAGGATCACAGAGCTCCAACCCCCCTGCCACAGGCAGGGCCACCAACCTCAGGCCTGGATCTACACTAGGTTGCCCAGGGCCCCATCCAACCTGGCCTTGAACACTTCCAGGGACGGGGCATCCACTACCTCTCTAGGCAGCCTGTTCCAGCACCTCACCACTCTTTCTGTAAAAAACTTCCCCCCTAATATCTAATCTAAACCTTCCTTCCTTTAGTTTTTTTTTCTCTGGATGAAAGTAGGAGTGTTTGGGGAATGAAGAGCTTCCCTCTAGTTGAGGTAGGGGTGGTCCAGGAGCGGATCAAAGGGATTAATGCAAACAAATCCATGGGCCCGGATGGGATACATCCACGTGTGCTGAGGGAGCTGGCGGAAGTGATTGTGGAGCCGCTTGTTATCATCTTCGACAGCTCTGGGAGAACAGGAGAAGTACCTGAGGATTGGAGGATAGCCAATATCACTCCGGTCTTCAAAAAGGGCAAGAAGGAGGACCCTAACAATTATAGGCCAGTCAGCCTCACTTCTGTCCCTGGAAAGGTGATGGAACAGCTTGTTCTGGATGCCATTACCAAGCAACTGGAAGAGAAGAAGGTCATGAGGAGTAGTCAGCATGGATTCACCAAGGGGAGATCGTGCTCGACCAATCTCATAGCCTTCTGTGATCTCATCACCGGCTGGGTGGATGGAGAGCAGTGGATGTCATCTACCTTGACATCAGCAAGGCTTTCGATACTGTCTCCCATGACATCCTGATAGAAAAGCTAAGAGATCATGGGATAGATGAGTGGACAGTGAGGTGGGTTGAGAACTGGCTGTCGGACCGGGCTCAGAGGGTCGTGATCAGTGGAACAAAATCTGAATGGAGGCCTGTGACTAGCGGTGTTCCCCAGGGCTCGGTGTTGGGTCCAGTCCTGTTTAGTATCTTCATCAACGACCTTGATGAGGGAATAGCATCCACCCTCAGCAAGTACGCCAATGATACAAAGCTGGGAGGGGTGGCTGACACGCAGGAACACTGCGCTGCCATCCAGCGAGACCTGGACAGGCTGGAAAGCTGGGCAGGGAGAAATCAGATGAGGTTTAATAAAAGCGAGTGTAAAGTCTTGCACCTGGGAAGGAATAACCGTCTGTATCAGTACAGGCTGGGGGATGACCTGCTGGAGAAGAGCTCTGTGGAGAAGGACCTAGGGGTCCTGGTTGATGACAGGTTGGCTATGAGCCAGCAGTGTGCCCTGGTGGCTAAGAGGGCCAATGGGATCCTGGGATGCATCAGGAAGAGTGTGGCCAGCAGGTCGAAGGAGGTGATCCTCCCCCTCTACTCTGCCCTGGTCAGGCCCCACCTGGAGTATTGTGTCCAGTTCTGGGCTCCCTGGTATAAAAAGGACAGGGATCTCCTGGAGAGAGTCCAGAGAAGGGCTACAAAGATGATTAAGGGCCTGGAACAGCTCCTGTATGAGGAAAGGCTGAGTGAGCTGGGGCTCTTCAGCCTGGAGAAAAGAAGGCTGAGGGGGGACCTAATTAATGTTTATAAATATCTTAAGTATGGGATGCAGGGGGAATTGGCCAACCCCTTTTCAGTGGTCTGTGGAGACAGGACAAGGGGCAATGGCTGCAAATTGGATCACAGGAAGTTCCGCACCAACATGCGGAAGAACTTTTACACAGTGAGGGTGACAGAGCACTGGAATAGGCTGCCCAGGGAGGTGGTGGAGTCTCCTTCTCTGGAGATATTCAAGACTCGTCTGGACACCTATCTGTGCAATATGTCCTCGGGAGCCTGCTTTGGCAGGGGGGGTTGGACCCGATGATCTCTCGAGGTCCCTTCCAACCCCTACAATTCTGTGATTCTGTGATTCTGTGATTCTGTGATCCATTCCCCCTTGTCCTCTCATTGTCTATCCTTTTTAAAAAGTTGAATCCCCTCCTGCTTATAAGCTCCCTTCAGGTACTGGAAGGCTGCAATGAGGTCCCCCCACAGCCTTCTCTTCTCCAGACTGAACAAGCCCAGCTCCCTCAGCCTCTCTTCGTAGGGCAGGTGCTCCAGCCCTCTAATCATCTTTGTGGCCCTCCTCTGAACCCTCTCCAACAGTTCCACATCCTTCTTGTATTGGGGGCCCCAGATCTGGACACAGTACTCCAGATGGGGCCTCACGAGGGCAGAGTAGAGAGGGACAATCCCCTCCCTGTCCCTGCTGGCCACCCCTCTTCTAATGGAGCCCAGATGGCAATACCAGTTTTTTTGAGAGTTCAGAGATACATTCTTGATGAAATGTTTATGGAGAAAACTTTTGACAGAAAATAAATATTCGAACTAATGATTTAGTATTACAGCAATCAAATCATCTACACAGTGATGGAGATGAAGTGCTGGAAAGCAGCCGTGAGGAAAAGGACTTGGGCGGTACTTGTGGATGGAAAGCTGGACACAGACCACCAACGTGCATCTGCAGACCAGAAGGCCAACCGTATCCTGGGGTGCATCAAAAGAAATGTGTCCAGCACATAGAGAGAGGGGATTCTGCCCCTTTACTCTGCTCTGGTGAGACCACACCTGGAATACTGTGTCTAGCTTTCAAACGCTCAACACAAAAAAGGACATGGACCTGTTGGAGCGCATCCAGAGGAGGGCCACACAAATGATCAAAGGGCTGGACCACCTCTCCTATGAAGACAGGCTGTGAGAGCTGGGCTTGTTCATCTAGGACCTTATAGTGGCCTTCCAGTACCTGAAAGATGCCTATAAGAAAGCTGGGGAAGAACTGTTCATGAGGGCATGTAGCAGTAGGACAAGGGTTAGTGGTTTTAAACTAGAAAAGGGAAGATTTAGGCTGGATATTAGGAAAAAATTTCTTCAATAGGGTGGTGGATCACTGGAACAGGTTGTCCAGAGAGGTAGTGGAGGCCCCATCCCAGGGAATACTCAAGGCCCGTCTTGATGAGGCTCTGATCAACCAGATCTAGTGAAGATGTCCCTGCTTACTGCAGGGAGGTTGGACTAGATGACCTTTAAAGGTCCCTTCCAACCCAATAAATTCTATAAGTCTATGATTTAATAATTTCATCCCTCCCTAAATAGCTTCAAAATTATTTCACAACTAAATATTAAAAATTCCGTTTTAGTGTTTCTTTGGAAGCTGCTGCCAATGATGAAACAGTGTGGATGCTTTTTCTGCCATTAAATTAATCCCAGGTAAAGAGCACCAAATCAAGTATGTTTCATTTGTAAAACTTTTGGCATTTTCTTACGTGAAAGACAGAATATTTCTTATTTATTATATGACCCATACAAGATTATATGCTAAAGTTAGAAGTGTTATTTCAGGTCCATTAGTGCTAAGTTTCATTTTTCAAGGTCTCTCAGGGCAGCTAAAATAATAGCAAAAGTTGAAGCCATATGCTACTAATGAAGTCAGTTTCATAACGTCCGAGCTATATTCTTGCACTATTTTGACAAAAAGTAATTATATTCTTTATTTTGTCCAAAGGCTAAACTTCGAACATAGGAAAAAAGGGGTGGGGGGAGAGAATACATGTTGAATGAAGGTGCAGAATAGATAAAATAAAATATTACTAACCAGTAAACCTGTAAATTCTAACTGATATTAGTCATAGACCCACAAAAAAAAAAAGATAAAAGAAGAATTACTTGCTGTTTTTTCCCCCAAACCCACTATATTTTCAAAAACACTGAAAGTTGACACATTTAAATAAATGCTCATTTTTATTTTAATCAAAGTGAATTATTCATGCCAGCAGTAATGACTGTAGTTTTAGAACAAAGTAGGCTAGAGTTCTGTTTAGTAATGCATACACTTTTGTCATAACAGGTGTTACAGTCTGACATAAAGTTTCCTGTGCTGAATTTTTATTAATATTATTTTGACAGTTGTTTTTCTATTGTAATTACAAAAAGGTGGGGTTTTTTTCCCCCTTTTGTCTTTCCTCCATACCTAAAAAGACATTCCAGCTTGTCACAGTATTTAGGTGCAAGAACAGACCACACCAGTGATCCATAATCTAAAATGTATTTACTTAAAAGAATCCGTATAGCATGTGATTAGTGAAGTTTATTTTAAGATTTCTGCTCTGTGCTTCAAACAAGAGAGCACTTCTGGTCTAGATTAAAACAGCAGCACAGACCAGAGAAACAGGACTCACTCAAGGGTCAACATGCCAAGCCCTGGCTGGTGGCTGGGCTCCTATGCCCAGCAGCTACTCCTTGGGCTCAGCCTTTCCTGCGGTGTCAGAGACACCTACTTGTCTTCCCCTGTGTTCCTGCCTTTCAACTGGTTTTTGGGGTTTTTTAATATCACCTCAGTGGCTTTGGCCATTACTGGTGTCACTAACTGTTGACCATCACCAGGTTTCTATTACCCTCTGGTCTTCTGCCTCAAATATGTTAGAAAAATCTGCAGTTTGTTTATTGCCTTGCTTTGCTTCTCATATCAAGTTAATCTATTCAGTTAGAGCTGGGCAGATCTAGTCAAAGTTACATTTAATTGGGTGATGCTTTTAGGTAGGCTTCATCTCATAAAACTAGCACTGAAAGCTGTTCTATTCCTCACACTTTGTGGAGACTGCAGAGTGTATTGGTTAGATGAGAAGCATGATATAAAACCACTGTCAGACAATCCTTTATCTGCACAACAAGGTCATGTCTTTGTTCAGAGTGACACAGTACTCCAAAGAATCTGGGAGTTCAAGTGGTTTAATTAAACAAATACTAAACCTTTTTGTTAAAATTAATACCAAGCTGGGCCTATGTACTGAGATTTAAATTAATTTTGAATCATCTAGACTCATCCTAGATAAATAGGGTCTGAGTCTAACTGTGCTGCTTCTACAGCATTCCCAGAGCTCAGATTACATTTGGAAATATGGTTCATGAGGATATTTAGCATCTCTATTAATAAAAGGATTTAGCCAACTTGCAGTGGAAACACCTCCCTGGGCAATTTGGATAGATTAGTGGTTACTGAGAGACAGGTCAATTCCTTTGTTTTATTTAAAATGCCATTTCATAATTGGATATTATCTACTAGAATATTCCGAAATAAGACCAGGAAGAAATCAGGAGGTAATTTAACACACTCTTTCTAACGTCTGTCAAATCAATATGTAATTTTTGTTCAGGGCTTCCTGTCATCAAGTATGCAGCATTTAGCATATAGCCTGAATACACTTCTTACTGAATTAGTAAAAAACTTATACTTCTGTGTCGTGGTTTTGCCCCGGCCGAGGGCCGCACCCCACACAGTCGCTTGTACTTTTAAAAGGAAGGGGGAGGGAAAGTTGGGGGAGAGGGGGAAAAGGGAAGGAAGAAAGGAGGAAAAGAAACCACAACCTAGAAACCAGAACCACGCAGGTTGGGATAAGGATAGTTTACTAAACAATAACCGAAAACTAGATATAACAATAACAGAAGTTTAAAGTACAAAATAGATGAAACTGATGATACACAATGCAGTTTCTCACCAAACCACAGAACCCAGGCCGCACAGCTTAGAGCCCGTCCCCGTACCCAGAAAACCGCCCGTCCTGGCGTTGTCTCCTCCTCTTCCCCCCAGTCCCCTTTATACTGAGCATGACGTAACTGGCATGGAATATCCTCTTTGGCCAGTTCGGGTCACCTGTCCTGGCTACGTCCCCTCCTTTCTCACTAGTAAGGAAGTATGCAGAGCTGAAAAAGGTCCTTGATTGCCCGGCAACAACTAGAAACATCAGGGTGCTATCAGCACTGTTCTCATCCTAACACCCAAACATGGCATTCCATCCACTGCTAAAAATAATTAACTCCATCATAGCTGAAACCAGGACATTCTGGCAACATCGGAATCACAGAATGGTCAGGGTTGGAAGGGACCAAGTCTAGTCTAACCCCTCTGCTAAAGCAGGTTCACCTAGAGTGGGTTGTTCAAGATTGTATCCAGGCAGCTTTTGAATATCTTCAGAGAAGGAGATTCCACAACCTCTCTAGGCAGTCTGCTCCAGTGCTCTGTCACCCTCAGAGTGGAGAAGTTTTTCCCCATATTGAGATAGAACTTCTTGTATTCCTGTTTGTGCTTGTAGTCTCTTTGTCCTGTTGCTAGGCATCACTGAAAACAGTCTGGCTTCATCCTCTTGACATCCACTCGTTAGAAATTTATAAGCATAAAGAGGATTAACAGATTCCCTCTCAGTCTTCTCCAAGTTAAACAGATCCAGCTTTCTCAGTGTTTCCTCACAAGAGAGATGGTCCAGTCCCCTAATCATCCTTGTAGGCCTCCACTGGACTCTGTACAGTAGTTCCTTGTTGGGGAGCCCAGAACTGGACATGGTACTCCAGGTGTGGCCTCAACAGGACAGAGTAGAGGGGAAGGATAACCTTCCTTCACCTGCTTTCCACGCTCTTAATGCACTGTAGGACACCTTTGGCCTTGCTGGTTTATGGATAACTTGTTGCGAATCAGGACTCTCAGGTCCTTCCCTACAAAGGAGCTGCACAGGTCAACCCCTAACCTGCACTGGTACATGGTGTTCTTCTCTAGGTGAAGGAGGACCCTACATTTGCCTTTGTTGAACTTCATTGGATTTGACTTCACCCAATTATTAAGTCTGTGCAGGTCTTGCTGAATGACAGCACAGCATTCTGGTTTGTCAGCTGCTCCTCCCAGTTTTGTATAATCAGCAAAATATCATCTATTTTTCTGTTCTCTACCTTGAACAACCAAATCTGCAATTGTCATTCTCAGACAAGAAAATCTAATCAAAGCTCTTACAGTGAAACATAGTTATGCATCTATTCAGCAATTCATTTCACACTTCCTTTTTTTTTTTTTTTCTCTGTTTATGTCTTCTTTGAAAAAGTCTGCAAACTGGTTTTGATCATGGTGTCAGAAAAGTGGATATTGTGAAGCAAGAACACCACAATAGTTTAAGAAGTATAACTCCACTTTTAAACATAGAAATGTCATGGTTTAACCTCAGGTGGTAACTGAGTACCATGCAGCTGGTCCCTCACCCCTAAGGGGATGAGAAGGAGAGTGAATAAAACAAACTTTGGGTTGAGATAAAGACAGTGAAATAGGATAACAAAGGAATATAATAATAATAACAACAGTAGCAGCAACACCACCACCACGATGTTATGCCCAAATGCAATTGCTCACCAATTGCTGAAAAAAAAAAAAATCCCCAATGCCCATTCTGTACCTAAGCATCACCCAGCTAGTTTCCCCAATTCTATGCTGAGAGCGTGACGTCTCATGTTGGTGAATATCCCTTTGGCCAGTCTGGGTCAGTTGTCCTGGCTGTGCTTTTCCAGCTTCTTGGGCACCTGGCAGGGCGTGGAAAGCTGAGACGTCCTTGACTTAGTGTACATACAATTACCTAGAAACAACTTGAAACATTAGTGTGTTATCAACATTATTCTCATCCTAAATCCAAAATAAAGCACTAGACTGCCTACTAGAAAAAAAATATCCCAGCTGAAACCAGGACAGGGAGAAAGCAAAAAAGTAGAGTTCTCTCAAGTTTAATGAATGAGTCATTTTGGCATGAGCAAGATAGCCTAATTACTAAAACTAAAAAAGAGACACACTTTATGTTCATGCCTTGGAACCTTGAAATCTATGAAAGCTATAAATGTATTCTAGTAATTTTTTTCCTATGAGTCCATTCACACTTAAATGAAACTTCCAAATTTAGGGGACTGTATATTATATATAAGTAAAAATTTACATCAGCTTTATTTCTTGAAAGGCTAGCACTAAAAAAAATAGTTTTCACATGTTGAATTAAGGGCAGCTCTCCTTGCATTGCAATCATGTGAAAGGAAAAACATCTTCCAGAGTTTCAGAGTCAGGAAATCGATAGAGGACTCATTGCTATCAGTAAGAGAGTCTTCTGTAGTAGCAGTGTTTCAGACAACTTTAGTACATTAGTACTAAGTAATACTGTAAAAATATTAATGAACATTCTATGTTATCAAAAATGTGCTATAGCATAGAAAAATACCATTTTTATGCATATTCTTCTTAATGTTGAAACTTGATATTTGGAAGCAATATTTATATTTATCCCTTTTCAAAACCAGATTTTGATGAAGAGTATAGATTTGATGCATACCCTATCATATCAGTAGTTCTGAAGAGACATCCCGGAGGGGAATATTAAATCCAGTACCTTATTTTATGCTTGTAATTTTATAATTAACCCTTTGACAGAAAAGAGGTGAATTAAGGCAATAAAGATGTAGGAATGAAACAAAATTGATTTTTAAAACCCTAAAACATGGAAAAAATGTTTACAAATTTCTCAAATGGCCAGGCTGCAGTTTTTAATTGACATCTGAACTCTAATTCCTCATCAAAGAGATTTTAGGAAAAGCTGGGAGTAAAAGAGAGCAAACTCCTCTAACACCAGAAGCTAATTAAACATAGTAATTAATTATTTTGACTAACAAGCTCAAACATCATCTGTGAAGTGGCTCCAATTAGATCTTTAGTATCCCAAGATACTAAATATTTTTAAATAGTTAGAGAAGTGGCTACAGGGTAGGCTAAGAGTGGAATCTTTAAAATGGATGAATGACAGAAAATTTCCAATATTAATCTGCAAACTACTAGTAGCCATAAGATTTTCTGCTATTTGACATTTCAAACTTCAGTATGCTTGCCGTCCTGTAGAGTAATAATGGTTTTATTTTACCACAAATAAGTAAGTAATAAGTAGGCAAACAAAGAAACTAAGAAATAATACTTCCCTGGTGCCAGCCCTTGATGAGGACATCTCTTCAGCAGCTGTCTCAAGTTTTGCATTTCAGCAGTTCTGGAGAAAGTAAGCACAGTTGTTTTCAGGACAGTCTTTAAATTTCCTTAACTGATATGGCATTAGATCAAGGTTACTCTGAGGAAACAACACTGACTATGCTGACAACTGATTCTCACTTGTGACAGATGAAGACATCTGTATACTAATTCTCTTAGATTTATAGCTGTTGTTAAAAACACTAACAAAAATCTCTTTTTGAATCTGAATAGTCTCATATGAAGTGAAGGAATTGCCCAAGTGGGCTGCCCTTTTTTTTTTTGTGGCCTTTGAGGATCACTAAAGAATTGCTTATTATCCAGGTAGACAACACAGAGGCTTACGGTGAGTGAGGGTTACAAAAACTGAGAAAAATTACTGGGAAAAGTTACTGAGAAAATTTAATACTAGCAAGCTAATGTAAGCAATGAAAATAGTTTTTAAAGAAATTAATTTTAAGTGGACATAGTGGAATAAGAAGAGATGGGTAAAACAATGAAACTTTCATGAACATCAAAGATGTTACTTTCCAACTTGTGTAAAATAGAATCAACATAAGCTCCTATATTCCCCTGGCCTTTTTTTCTTTTTAATTTTATTTTTAACCAGGTTGTATAACTATTCCTGTTTTACAAACACATGTGCAACTGAACACATGGCTGTTATTAAATGGTTAATACAGATCTAAACATATCAGTGCCTTCTTTTTTTAATAAATCTCGGTAAGTTAATTGAAATATAATCTTATCCTTTTGATCTGCACTGTCCTACTTGGAGATTCTATCATTTTCTACATGTTCCATAAATGAAAGCTAGTTCAAATTGCACAATATGGGTTTACATAGGCTGTTTCCCAAGGCATACTATATGCCAAAGGGCTTGCAGGTGAAGTTCCCCTGCAAGTTTACAAGTTATTAAAGTTCTAATCTTTGTTGTTCAAGGTGTTTATCTCTCTGTAACTGCATTTACCTGAAAAGTCAGTGATAAAAAAATTAATTTGCATGATCAATTCTGTGATATTATCAATTTCACATTAGTAGTCAGAAACATCTAGGAAAACCCTTAGAATTCTTTTTTTTTCCTGTTTTATTTGAGACTGCGTTAGTTACCTTTCATACTAATTCTCCCAGGATTCTCTTGAAGTGAAGGCAGACAGGATAGGGACAAATCTTTGTCTCATGAAGATTCTTGGAAATTTCAAAAATCGTATTAATTTTGGATTAATCTGATTTAACAAAAGTTAAAGGAGCAGTTAGCCTATGCAAGTACCTCAGAAGTCGGGGCATAGATTACCAAGGAATTCAGGCCACAAAACTCATGGCTTGTGTTTTAAAAATATTGGTATTACATTTGCACTTTTAATCAAACATTAAGAAATATATGTTTAGCAAATAAAAATATTAACAAACAGATATCCTTGATAAGCAGCATTTATTATGTTATTTACACAAATTATTTTCAGCTTCAGAAGTTTTAAGAGTAAGCTCTATTTACAGTAGAAATAACCAATACACACTAAAGGAAGAATATTAGACTGTTTTAATTCTCAGAGCAATATATGCATGATTATAAAATGTTGCAACCAAGATCCTCAGAGTGCATATTCATACACTGCAGAGGATTTAAGTACAGGATTAAAATAAATTTTTTGGTGCTGCAGTGTAAGAATACTACTGGTAAACTGGAGTGAGTTCAGCCACAAAGATGATTATGAAGGTGGGAAGTATGATGTAGGAAGACATGCTGAGAGATTTAGCCTGGACTGGTGTGCCCTCTGCTCTCTAAAAAACTGGCTGGATGGCCGGGCCCAAAGAGTTGTAAATAGAGCTAAATCTAGCTGGAGGCTGGTCACAAGTGGCGTTCCCCAGGGCTCACTCCTGGGTCCAGTTCTGTTCAATATTTTTATCAATGACCTGGATGAAGGGTTTGAATGTTCCCTCAGTAAGTCTGTGGACAACACTAAACTTTGAGGAAGTGTTGATTTGCCTGAGGGTAGGAAGGCTCTTCAAAGGGATCTGAGAGGCTGGATTGATGAGCTGAGACCAACAGGATGAGGTTCAGCAAGGCCAAGTGTAGAGTCCTGCAGATGGGACAGGACATAACAACCCCATGCAGCAATACAGGCTTGGGAAGAGTGGCTGGAAAGCTGCCTGGCAGAGAAGAACCTTGGGGACATTGGTTGACTGCAGACTGAATAGGAGCCAACAGGGTACCCATGTGGCCAAGAAAGCTAATAGCATCCTGGCTTGTATCAGAAACAGTGTGGCCTGCCGGTCCAGGGAAGTGAGTGTGCTCCTGTACTCTGCATTCATGAGGCTGCACTTCGAATACTATGTTCAGATTTGGGCCCCTCAGTACAAGAAAGACAAGGTCCTGGAGTGTGTCCAGAGAAGGGCAACCAGGCTGGTGAAGGGGCTGGAGAGCAAACCTTATGAGGAGCAGCTGAGGGAGCTGGGGTTGTTTAGCCTGGAGAAGAGGAGGCTGAGGGGAGACCTTATCACCACCTACAACTACCTGAGAGGAGGTTGTAGAGAGATGAGTCTCTTCACACAAACAACAGGTGATAGGACGAGGGGGAATGGGCTCAAGCTGTGCCAGGGCAGGTTCAGATTAGACATTAGGAAAAAGTTCTTCACTGAAAGGGTTCTCGGGCAATGGAACAGGCTGCCCAGGAAGGTGGTTGAGTCACCAACCCTGGATGTATTTAAAAGATGGATAGATGACGTGCTTCAGCATATGGTTTAGTAGAGGACAGGTACAGTTAGACTTGATCTCAAAGGTCTTTTCCAACCCAGTGATTCTGTAAGTCTGTGATCTGGATTAATTTGATCTTTAGAAAAAAAAGGCTATGGGAGTGACTTGCTGATATCTTTAACCATCAAATAGATGGTTAAAGAAAAGACAGAGCTAGCCTCCAGAGGTGCTTAATGAAAGGACAATAGGCAGTAGATATAGTTATATCAATAAAAATTCCAATTAGATTTTAGAAAAATAAATAAATCATAATGTGGCTTGTCAAATACTTGGAACAGTTTGCCCATGGGTACTCTGAAACCTCTTGGAGGAAAAGACCCTAAGCAATCAAATAGGCCCTATTTCAAGCAAGAGATTGGACCAGATGACCTCCTAGGGTCCTTTTCAAAATAAACTATTTGTTATATTTACAATATCTGAGTTGGTCTTCATGGACTGTTCAGATCATTTTTAAAGCTTTCAAACCTTCAAATTTTCTCTGGAATTGTTGCTACTGTGCAAAGCACATCTAATGTACTTCTATTTTTTGCTATCCTGCTTTATTTCTTTATTATTTGAGCAATAAACCAGTACACCATTACCTTGCCCATTGTAATTACCCACAACCCAGCAGATACTTTTTTTTCCCTTTAGCTTCAGGAATTAAATGAGATGAAACAATATTGATTAGTTAGAAAGTAAAAATAGAATTATGCCTTCAGCACAATTCCTTCCATAAGTGTTTTGGAGTGAGATTTTAGCACCTGAACAAGGATATCTTATGTCCCTGGGATCAGCAATAAATTCTGTTAGCTACATTGCTTTCATAAAACTGTAATATGCATTTGAGCTTCCTCCCAAAAAATTGGAGTCCAAGTGTGTTTTACAGCATATCAAGAATTCTGATTAAATTCAAAGATTAAATTGTTTTTATAATTAAATACAGAAGTAGTAAGGTTATAAAGATATATAAAGATATTGTACCTGATTTCACCATCATATGACACTGGTAAGAGAAAGCAAATCTCTTTCAGCTATTTATAAATAAATGTTTATAAATTTTATATATATATTTCTGTAGACTTGAGGAGACCAGTATTATATGTCAAGAAAAGTTCAATGTTCTAGGCTTTTTCTAAACACTTTTTGTCTTAATTCCTCAGCACCGATTGCCGCTTATTCTTACTGAATTGCTGTCCTCTACTTCAGCCTTTACTCTACTGCCTTGAAAGTGTGCAATAGGATTTTATGAAAGAAGCAAGTTAAAAGTCTCATTAGATTATATTTCTGTTGTAGTGCTAATACTTCCATCATCTCTTGATTTGTTGTCATTGAGCACTGTGTTATATCACAATTTAAATAAACAATACAGAATAATAATTTTTTAATGTATCTCATTCATTCCTCAAGTTAACAATGATATAATAATGCCATCTCTAACTTGTGCTAATAACTCACTTAATTGCTTACAGTGGCATGACGTCACTGCCAGAGTTTTTCCATGCCTCCATATGGATAATTTTCTTTTTACAGTGATATCTTTTTATACCAGTTACTTTCATTTTTAAATGATGAGGCAGTTACAGTTCCTCGTGCTGCAAGCCTCATAGGAGCCATGATAAAAAAGATTTGTGTATGGGTTTTCCTACTTTCTCTGGGTACTTTGTTCCGTAGTAGCTAGACTTGAATTCACGCTAGCCCCTAGATTATCCATTTTGCCTTCTCACTGGCACTGTGCTTCATTAAGGTACCTGACTGGAAAAGTTTCTGTCGGACAAATCCAGACAGAAGTCTTTGAGTAACTTGAATTAAGGCTCACTCTTGTAAATAGTATGATTATGACCACTATGTGGCCAGTAGACTGTGATAATGAAGGCAAACCAAAATTATCCTAGCAAGTGTTACTGCTTTTTAGATTTCTTCCTAATGAATGCTTAATAAGAATTTATATGTAGCCCTATCTTTAACCTGCATAAAAGGCTATGAGCTTTACAAAAACTTGTGAAGCACATCTGAAACTTTTCTAGGGCAATATATTCCTGCTGTAACTATCTTATTCAACAGAGCTACTGCAGTTCTGGAGAACTGTGAGTTCACAAACTTTTGCAATGAGCTTGTGAAGGTACACAATTTATCTTAATTTTATCCCATAAATGCTGACATTTTTGGTATCACAATGTCTGGTTATAACTGGCATTAATAAACTAGATGATCAGAGATGGAAAAAGAAACCTGATAAGATCTGTGAAGATCTGAAGCAGCTCTTTTGGGCAACAATCCAACCCTGTAATTTGTGTGAGGAATTTCAAAAGCTTCTTAAGCCACTGACTAACAAAAAGGCCAGAGTGGCTCAGCACCATCCCTTCTCTCTTTTGTATTTCAGGGGTCCTGAAAATCCTTCATCTGACCTGATCCACTGGTAACCTCACTACTTAATTGGTGCAAAGTTTGAGAGTAATCAGTTTTTCTGTTGGCCTTACCCGATCTGAGGAGCTTTACAACTCACAAACTCTGCAGGTAATTGATGTGCTTCTGCATTACTCCAGTGGCCAAAGTTTGTTGTGCAAATCTATACATATATTTATTTCAGGCAATACCAAAGGGAAAAAAAATCAGTATAACACTGAGAGTCATGACTAGAAATGTGTCACCTGAGTGCAGGGAGAAAGGAGGAAAGCATCAGTATTTGAAGGACTAAACTAATAGATAGGACCAAGCTGGTCCAACTGTTTTTGATTTAGGGACATGATATCTCTACAGAGTGGGTAATGCAGGCATCATTAAAGTAATCTCATATACTGTGCTTCTGTCACCATGGCCAAGTGACCTGACAATATTGATTTCAAACTAGGCAAAGATGACCTTAAGGGACCTGTCATGATCCCCTCAACTCTCCACAGAGAGAGCATCGGAGAGACTCTTTGAGGCCATAAAGAGTTCAGGGTCACTGTAGTGTACAGACTATTTAGATATTGACATCCAGTCAGTCACAGAAAACACATCTGGATTTAAGTTTTAAAATTAAGCAAGTATCCCTTACAATTAATTAATATTAATTATTTAGTAATAACTTAAAACCAATATACATCTAATTTTGCAGGAGTGATTTAACTATACTAACAATTGAAGCAGGTGTAAAACAGCTAAAGATTTAGCATTCTTTTTTCATTTACCCTTCTTGTATTTTCCTCCATTTTTCTCTGCTGGTATTCAGCTGATAAAAACAATAGATATAAATGTAAAGCAAATTAATTTCTAAATATTCAGTTTCAACAAGATATGCTGCTTTTTTTTTCTTTTTTTTTTTTTATAATGGTAGCTACTGCTTGCTCTCACCAGGCAAACACATGCTAAATCTTGTATTTGGATTGTGTGAATTTTTAAAATGTTCATTATTTTCTAAAAGGGATGGATTACAAGGCCAGCAAATGCAAAGTTTGCAAGCATAAAAAAAACATGTTTTGAGCCATGAACGTAAAAAAATTTATTTTAGACTTGACAGGAATATAAACCTAATTCAAATCTCCTTACAGATTTCATTCCAGAGAATCCTTTCAGAAATTCAGAGATGCTGAACAAAACCACGTGTATAGATGAGGATTAGAAGGTACTCTATAGGTCAAGATAAACATTTCAGGGTTTCTTATTCTGTCATGGTTCCTGCTTCTTTGAAGCTTATTTTAGTGCACTTTTCTGTTGCCTTTTCAAACTTTCACCCTGGAAAGTTTTTTTTTTTTTTTATAACTAACTGAAATGTTGAAGCAACTGAAACATTCTCTGTTTTTCAGCTCTCTTTAACAAATATGGAGAGAAGGGCAGCAGGGAAAAAATCAGATCTGGTCCTCCAAAGATATTATTCACAGAAGTCTGCTTTCTGATCAAAAATGTCTATTCCAGGTTATTCAGTTCTGTAACAGAAAAGAACACTGTCCAAGAATTAATCAGTTTTGTTAGGTCACTTTCAACTACAAAGGACACTGAGAAAATTCAGAAAACATAGTTACTCAAAAAAACATTTGAATAACAATATTGAAACCAATTCTTTACACCATTTCTCTTCCTCAATTTTCTTTAGTATTCCTTGGTATTTCAATTTCTTTGCAATAATCCAGTTGAAATTTTCCGTATACATAGTAGGAATGTAGTGATTAGAGTAACAGATGTAAAGAGTGATTTCTGAGATAGTCCAAAATATAATTCAGCTGTAAGGGCAGAGAATTGAGTTAGTATTCCCAGATTAAACACTGGCAGAGATATATTATTCCTAAAGCACAAATTTTCTTTAAAAGTTCTTTGAGACACAAACATAAAATCACAAAGATTTTGGCAGTAGAACTCTGTATTTTTATTTGCCTTCTGGTACTGCATTGATTTTATATTTTTTCTTGGTTTTGAAAAATATCATAACTTAAAATCCATCACTGCTCAAAAGCTATTCTCTGTTCTATCCTAAGCAAGGTGATGTAATCCTGCTGAGTGCTTTGGCAAGCAAATTCACATTTATATTTAGAGTGGTACAAAAGGGAGTGTCACAGCCTATAAGAAAAGGAAAAAACCAACCCAACCCAAGCAACAATTTCCAAATACACACTCATAAAAATCCAGAAAGAACCAGATGATATTTTTAAACACATATTTTAGGCTAATTATATAAATCATTATAACATTACTGAAAGGTTGCAACTATATTATTTCAAATTATTAGTTAATCAAATTCTTAGCTTTTCCCTTATCATTTTTAAAGTATATATATTAAAATATAGATAAGGGAGCATAAAAACACAGAAGATTCTGAAGATGTGACTTACGCAACACCAGCTGTCTAAAAATTAAGATGTCCAAGTCCAAACCAGTCATGCATAGTCTTTCTGTGCACAACAACAAGTGAATTTCTCTCTGCCCCACAGCTTTTGGTGCTTATTATAAAAAGTGCCCAAATGAGAGACAGAACTCCAGAGGTGATGATGAAAGCCTAGAAGACTGTATTACACTAACTTCCTAACTTTAAATAGCTGAGATTTGGTCAGATGAATCCCAGATTTACAGTACAAATTAACTCATAATCAAAACTATTAACTCATTAGTACTTAGAGAAGAGTACCATGACTTGTCTATATACCTGATTTATAATGCTAATTGGAATTTTGTTTGCACAGAAAAATACAGTTTCAGAGAAGATTAGTAAGTTTGGAGTTGGAGAAGACATATTTTCGAGCTGTATGAAACAGACTCTTATGATGCTTTTAAAAATAAACAATATTGTGTGATTACATGGAGTCTTTTTAGATACACAGTTTAGGCAATGACAACTTGACGATCTTTTGTTTCTTTTTAGTCTTCTATTTTCTAAGGCCAGACTGCTGATGATATTAAGTGGTCAAGGGAGTATGCAAAATTTCTAAAGGTTTAATAAAAGCAAGTGTAAAGTCTTGCACCTGGGGAGTATCAGTACAGGCTGGGGGATGACCTGCTGGAGAAGAGCTCTGTGGAGAAGGACCTGGGGGTCCTGGTTGACGACAGGTTGGCTATGGGCCAGCAGTGTGCCCTGGTGGCTAAGAGGGCCAATGGGATCCTGGGATGCATCAGGAAGAGTGTGGCCAGCAGGTCGAAGGAGGTGATCCTCCCCCTCTACTCTGCCCTGGTCAGGCCCACCTGGAGTATTGTGTCCAGTTCTGGGCTCCCTGGTATAAAAAGGACAGGGATCTCCTTGAGAGAGTCCAGAGAAGGGCTAAGAAGATGATTAAGGGCCTGGAATATCTCCCGTATGAGGAAAGGCTGAGTGAGCTGGGGCTGTTCAGCCTGGAGAAAAGAAGACTGAGGGGGGACCTAATTAATGTTTATAAATATCTTAAGGATGGGATGCAGGGGGAATTGGCCAACCCCTTTTCAGTCATCTGTGGAGATAGGACAAGGGGCAATGGCTGTAAACTGGAGCACAGGAAGTTCCGCACCAACATGCGGAAGAACTTTTACACAGTGAGGGTGACTGAGCACTGGAACAGGCTGCCCAGGGAGGTGGTGGAGTCTCCTTCTCTGGAGATATTCAAGACTCGTCTGGACGCCTATCTGTACAATATGTGCTAGGGAGCTGCTTTGGCAGGGGGGTTGGACCCGATGATCTCTCGAGGTCCCTAACAACCCCTACGATTCTGTGATTCTCTATCCTTTAAGAGGAAATAAAAACAAACCAACAAACATCTCTCCATTCTACAGACTGATCATATTAACTTTTCATGCAAAATCTTAAATATTAATTAAAAAAAATCTTTTCTCTAATTGGTACATTTCTAGAAAATTCATATAATTTTGTAAGGATTTATGTGCTGATTAATATTTAAGGACAGAATTATGTAAAGAACTAGATTGGCTATGCTCCACTAACATTTTAGCATGGCAAGCAATGGATTGTAAAATCTTTTAAATTTATTTGGCTTTTCAACCATTTTTTAAGGCTTTTAAAACCACTTTTTAGAATAATTTTGTAGACAGAAACTAGTAATTTCAAAACAAAGGACAAAAATTAGGTGGTCAGCTTTCAACATTTTTGAATGTTAGAGAAACAGCAAAAAGTTGTAGCAAGTGGACCATTCAGATTTAAATTAAACAATAAGATCTAATACCCGGTTTTACGATACTTTTCTAATTACTGATGGATCCCAGTTTTCATCTATAAAATTAAATTTTTATATGTGAAACAGTAAAATTAAAAAATTCAAATTTTTCACTAGACATTTGCATTTTTTAAAGATTTCCTGTTACTGATCACACTACTTCCTGTTGACTTTTAAAGTTGTTTTAAATATCCAGTAGCCAGGATATAGTTTGACATTCCATTCCAAACACAATTTGCACTAAGTGTTGTCAGGATGATACAAACATCATCCAGGAGAGAAGGGACTGAAGAGCTAAGAAAAGATGAAGAAAACAAGAGTAATGCTACAGAGGTTGCAAAGGTTTCAAGACCACATTGTAGCTGTGTTTAGTTTGTGATTCAGTCCTGGTTTTAGTCCTTTCCATTTCTTGTGCTATAAAAAATGTTTCTTTATAATCAAGAAAGAACTTTATTGGAAGAACTTTTCCACAGTAAGGGTGACAGAGCACTGGAATAGGCTGCCCAAGGGGGTTGTGGAGTCTCCTCTGGAGATATTCAAGACCCATCTGGATGCCTACCTGTGCAGTTTGTCCTAAGGAACCTGCTTTGGCAGGGGGGTTGAACCCAATGATCTCTGGAGGTCCCTTCCAACCCCTACAATTCTGTGATTCTGTGAAAAGTGATGATAGGTAAGAAAAGACCCCTTATCTATGTTTTCCCTAAACTTAGTATTATGCATATAGCAAATTAATTTCTCCTACTGTCTTTGTCTTGTCTTGGACTATCTTCAGCATAAGACCCCTATAGGCTATGTACTGAGCTGTGTCTGGCATTTCTGTCATCTCTAGTTAGAAGGGTTGATTGTATCTTTGTAGTTTGGGGTTTCAATCCCTCCTCCCTCCTTCTCCCCTTCTCTCCCCCACCCTCCGCCCCTTTTTTTTTTTTTTTTTTAAAGTAAATTACTTTCCTGGGAGTATCCAAAAGAATGTAGCAGTTTCACCTTTCCATCCTTTTTGTGCTGCCCTTGCTCATTGTTCCCTTAATATGATCATCTGCCCTTCCCTCTTTCAAAATCACTGGTCACTGGTAATCAGAATCATTCGAGACATTAGTCAGACTTCAGTAAATAACTATTTGACCACACATACAAATGGTACTGATGTTCCTGTAGTGAGGGGACTTTTGCTTTGGCTTTCACTCTTCCAGCAATGTTTGAGCCTTTACAGAAATGTATGTTATTTTCACCTCTTCCATGCTGTGCAAAGCCAGGAATGTATTTGCTCTGCATAACTCAGCTCATTTTAAATGCATTACTCAGCAGTGCGAGAGAGGATATTTGCTGCATGTATTTGTAAAACCAGTATTTACTTTCAGAAATACAGAGTTTCTTGGTCTCTACCTGCTTTTAATTATCAGGACAAATAGAAAAAAGACAGCTTACACATAAAACATTTAAGAAAATAAAGAAAGAAATAAAGGATTGGGAATAGAATATGCAGTTTTAATTAAGGGAAACTTATAGTATTTCATTATTAGAGGTTTATTGGTAGAATAAAAGCTGATATTTTAGCAGTGGCTACTCCCTAAGTTCCTTTGAACAAATTCTCAACCGCTAAGAAACATCAGAGCTCTCCTCAAGCCAAAAGTTTTACATCCACTAGTTATTTTGCTACCTGTTATGTACAAAATCCACTGATGTCAACTGTGCCTTGTGAGATTTTTCATTCAATGCATTTTGAGTATTCGGATTTGTTGCACATATGTATTTTACAGAGTTCCCCAGAGATCACCATCATTTCTTAAAGATGAGATTCTGCCATCTGTTACAAATTCCAGGATATGGTCTTTGGGAATCTTTAGATGACAGCTATCCATGCCTTTAAACTGAGCATATCCACTGTTACGTGAAGTTAGTTTTATAGTATTGGAAAAAATTACCTAGCCTGCTGCCAGGAGAACTGGGGAAGGAAAAATAAAACAAAAGGTAAAAAGATAGCTACCTACAGCCCTAAAGCCTAAAAGCCCTGTAGGCATCTTCACTTCTCTGTCCTGTAAGAAATGGATCAGACAGTACTGGTAAGTTTCATTGTCTTTCTCCTTTTGAGCAACTTCAGGCATGAGTTTGCATTGCTGAAATTATATGAACCAGATCTGAGTCTGCTACATTTTTCCTCTGTTAAGGTTGATGGGAAGTAGTAAGAATAGATTTCTACAGCTCTGCAGAATGTTTTCAAGTAGGCCTATCCTAGACTTTTTCAGAAACACAATTTCCATAAGTACTCCCAGTATATCTTTAGATCTGGGTGAGAAGTTGTTTTTAAGATGGACCTTGGGGTGGGGGGGAGGGGGCAGTGTGAGGGGGGAGGGAAATGCTTAAGCTCTGGAAAGCAGAAAATAAATGAAAAGTTAGGTTATTCAATTATGGTGACATCAGAATTAAATAATTTCCTATAAATATGCTTGGAAAGTGGAAATCAAGACAGGGAAATGAGAGAGCAAATTCAGAGCAGAAGCATATGCTATAACCCAAAAAGGTTCTATGGGCACAGGCAAGTAATTTAAAATTTGCATGTGGCAGAAATACTCTGCCAATCTTGGTGAGGTCTTAGAAATGGTATTTGAACATTCTGTTTTCATCACCAATTTTTTGTTCTCTGTATCTCCCTAGTAGTGCATCATTTTAGTCACTAAAATAAATGAGAAAGTTCTTTGTATATTCTTCTTGAAACAGGTGGGCTACAGCTTTTAATTAATGTAATATTTATTTTTACTTTCAAGTGTAGATGCCAAAGCAAGTTTTATGTAACTTGACAGCTACCCTCTGCATGGCTGTTATTCACGGCATAACAAAGCCTTTCAAACAAATAGAATCCCTTTTAGACAGATTTAACTGAAAATTATCAAGCTGTTTGGTCTGTAATGAATTAGATGTTTATTAAGTGAGAATAAATTAAATTATTTGCATCAATTTAAATACCTATGTTCCACTAACTGACAGATCTGAATTACTAATGATTCACAAAAGGGAAATTTGTTATTAGTGATAAGAGGATCACTTTCCAATAGTCTTTTAAATTATTCAGAGAAATAATACTCCGAACATTTTAATATGTAACATGGATTTGCAAAAACATTTATCTCTCCTATTTTTTTCCAAATGAGTGGAAAATATCCTAAGCAACAAGCAGAAAAACATAATTAGAAAGACATATAAATATATGCATAATCAAATACAAAGCCAGTTTTATAAACTTACGACTTTACACTAGACTAGGTTTGCTTTTCAGAAAAATTCATCCTCAGTATCTGATGAAAATAAAGACACATTTTTCCACATTTAGGAATCACCTAATTATAATGAATAGCAAGTGCAGAGACCTTAATATCATAAAACTTTCTATCATTACACTACAAATAGGACTTATTTTCCTCATTAAAGCTCGTTTCAAACCAGATGAAAGAGTAGGGTAGCTATAAAATATAACAAAACTTTAATATCCCTATCAGGTGAAAAATATTATTTGGGGAATGTCATGAATAAATATGGACTTATGTTTATAGAACAAGGCAAAATTATATTTTTATTCTGTAAAAAAATCATGTTAGGTATAAAAATATTCAGATGTAATCATACTTCACAGTAAATTGGGAGCTTAAAGTGAGTCTTCTTACTTGCTAAATGACTAAAAAATACTTCTCTGCATTTCTACATACTAAGAGTTACAGGAGGTTTGTATTAACAAAGATGTCCTTGGTGTTCAGGTCAGACAAAGACAAAGCAAAGGATTGAGTATCTAACATAAATAATTCTGAGCAAAGGGAACAGAACCCAAACTGTGCCACTGTACTCGGCATTGGTGAGGCCGCACCTCGAGTCCTGTGTCCAGTTCTGGGCTCCTCACCACAAGAAGGACATGGAGGTCCTGGAGCAAGTCCAGAGAAGGGCAACCAGGCTGGTGAAGGGGCTGGAGGGCAAATCCTATGAGGAGCAGCTGAGGGAGCTGGGGCTGTTTAGCTGAGAGAAGAGGAGGCTGAGGGGAGACCTTATCACCGCCTACAACTACCTGAAGGGAGTTTGTAGAGAGATAGGTGATGGTCTCTTCAGTCAGGTGACAGGCGATAGGACAAGGGGGAATGGCATGAAGCTGTGCTAGGGCAGGTTTAGATTGGATGTTAGAAAAAAATTTTTTACTGAAAGAGTTGTCAGGGTCTGGAACAGGCTGCCCAGGGAGGTGGTTGAGTCACCTTCCCTGGATGTGTTAAAAAAAGGGTAGATGAGGTACTTAGGGATATGGTTTATTTCAGGATGAGGATGGTTGGACTTGATGATCTTCAAAGGTCTTTTCCAACCTTGTGATTCTGTGTGATTCTGTGTGTGTGACCTAGATACTAACCTATCTAAACATGCAAATGTTCCCTTTAAGTCCATATTATGGTGAAAATAGACTTTTATGATTACTTTATAAAATATCTGTCTGTCTGTCTCCATCTTAGCATCTTGTTAATGTGGTCATGCATATTTCCAAGGAGTGAGCAGTTTGAAAGAGGTTTGCTCCATACAGCTATGATGTAGTTGGGCATAGGAGTTGTGCCTGTGTGCATTTCCAGTGCACTTAGTCACCCTAAGCAAGCTCCAGGAATGCCCCAGTTAGTCTCTGCATAGATGACACAATGGAATGATTTTACTGAACTTCTAGGCAGAGTCACAGGAGATTGATAATAGTCCTGGCTAGGTGACAGCACAGCTAGAGAGTTGTTTCTTGCAGGGACTCCTGGGTATGACCTCAAGCAGAGACAGAATTCCCCCAGCAACTCCTGCTCTGCATGGGTCAGCTGTTAGAAAGTATTCGTGACTTTAGATTCCTTGATTAATATCCTGGAGAAGAACTGTGGGTGGTTCCTACCACAGAGAAAAGAATTGCCCAAACTGCACATAGGTAAGATACTTTTAGATCTGCAGGTATGATCCCATCAGATAGGATTTTGTACACCATTAAGATAGTTAGAAGGTGTTTTCTACATAGGTTAATTTAATCAACAGAAAGGAATCATGCATGTGCTGCAAGGGTCACCCAGGACCATGGCCAGCAGGACTGTAGGAACCAAATGGAAATTCCAAATGAAATCTTCCCCCAGCCAGCTGGAGAGGCTGCTGCAACGATCTTTGCAGCACACATTCTTGTCACCATTTGTACAGTGACTGGACCTCTCATTTGAAAGAAGTGATCCCTATGTGAGTGTTAGCCTGTGCAAAAATGACAGTAAACGGGTTTTTTACTAACACTGTCTCTATGACTGTGCTATCTGATTACAAGTCTCCAGTAAAAACTATTTTCTCACTATAGCAAGTAATGACTTAAAAAGTAAACGAAAATATAGTTCTACAAAATGATAACATGCAGGCCTAAAATTACTTAAGATCTCTTATTTCCAATTCACATGTGTAATGAATGTATTTTTATATACTCTGGTGGTGTTAAATTGCTTAAAGGCAAAACATCCACTCAGCCATTCTCTCATTCCCCTTCCTCAACAGGAGAAACTAACACAGAAAAGGTTTGTGGGTTGAGATAAAGACAGGGATATCACTTTACCAATTTCTGTCACTGGCAAAACAGACTCAAGCTGGGGAAAAAAAAAATCCTCAAAAACAGTGAGGAGAAAAAAAAGACAAAAAATTTAAACCACCACTTTCACCTCTCCCTTCTTCCCAGTTCAACTTCAGTCCTTCATCCCCAGTTCCACTACCTGTGGATATCAGCTCCAGCACCTGCAGCACCTCCTCACCCTCATCTTGGTTTTAGCAGGGCAGTTTCTGTCACTTTTTTCTATGCTCCTTACTTTTGTGGAGATTTTTTTACCCTTTCCTAAATATATTTCCCCTGAGGCACTCCCACCTCAGCTGTGGGGCTGGGCCATGCCCTGCGGTGGATGGGTTGGTGCCGGAAGAAACCAGCTGTGTCCGGCACAGGGCAGCCCCGGCCTCTTGTCACAGCAGCTGCCCTGCAGCTCTCACCCCATGTCCTCTGTTGCAAACACCTTGCCACCTATGCTCAATCCATACACAGAGGCTGAAAAATACCACATCTTTTATCACAAAATATGCTAAAATTTTGGGATAGCAGATAAATATTTGTAAATATGCAATCTACCTTTTCCTCTCCATCTCCTCCTCCCAGAGCTCACCCTGCCTTTAGATGTCATTTCAGTCAGAAGACTGAATGAAGTGGGCCAAAAAGTATGTTCTCTGGGTTGCACAACAAACCATTTCAGCTCTCAAACTGTTGAAACATTACCTGTCATCTCTTCTGTTTCTCCTGTTCCTCACTAGGAAAGAAAGATTTCATTACATTTAAAGAAATACTGAAAACAAGTACCATGAATTATCTAAACAGATTTTCCCAAAAATGTTGTCTGTTTGCTTTGTCGAAATTAGATCAAAGAATGTGCTGAAATGCATTTTATCTGGAGAAGATGGTGCAATAATGCTGTCCACAGATTTAGACTCCTCTGGGTCTCTGTGTGAGGAGTCTATGAACCAGCTGTTCTGAGTAAGAGGAAACTAAAAATAATGGAGACTTCACATACTCTTGCTAACATTTAAATTGCAGTATATTATAAGGATCACTTTAATTGGAAGTTTAACAAAAGAATTTATAATAATTTGCTGCTGCAAATTAATATCCAGACTGCTGTTCAAACAAGTACAAATCTGGAAAATTAATGGATGGCTTTAGAGCATCTTTTTTTCCTTCATGTATTTGTGTTCATAAATCCTTGGTTACTGATTACAAATATTCACTGCAGTGCTATTGAATTGCATTATTTTGTACTTATACAGATGAACTAATTAGCTACAAACCAAATGATAATTCACACAACTCAAACTATTTAAAAGGAAATAAATGGTCTGATGAATCTCCAAAGACGAGATATTGGAAAATAAGATTCAGATTTTCCACATACAGTAGAGTATTGTGAAGTTGAAGTGCCTACTAGGATGGTATTTTGCAATGTATAATATTTTAATTCTGTAGTTATCTCTTATTATCTTAGAATGATATTTTTAATCTCTATAAGGAATACTCCATAAATCCATATTCAAGGTAATGTCATGCTTTCCTTGCAGGATATGCTGTAACAGGAAGCATCTTTCCCAGCACTGATTAGTTTAAGAATCAATTTGGTTTGTGACAAAATGTGTCCATTTGTTCTTGAGTTCATAGCAGATATGTTTTATCTAAGTTTTAAATATAATTATCTTTCTAGCTTCAGGGAACATAGGGACAATCATCCTTTTCAAGTAAATAAACATTTGTGGTGTGCATTTATTTTACAAAACTGCACCTTTTTTCTGTAAGATGGAAAGATGGAAGTAAATATGATTAATGAAAATATATCAGTTGCTTAGAAGTATTCTGATGTACCCATGGCCTGTTTTTTGAAAAGGAAACGTTTGTTAAATGGGCTGGAAAGCAAATACTCTTTCCTACAATTTTGGAGATGGAATCTATTAAAATTTTGATTAATGTAAAGGCTTTGAATCAGATTCTGATATCAGTCCTATTAATAACTACAAGTGTAACTAAAATTAGGATCTGTTTTTTCCTGTTTGACTTAAGCTGTTAGCTAAAAATTAGTTTCCACAAGGAAGATAAATAAGTAACAACATTGGAATATCTGATACAGTTCTGTTTATTGACAGGGAATTGATACTCTGTCCTTCAATACTCATATTTCTCTTGTGGGCAGTTGACTTTTCCTCCCATGTCCTCCATTTCACCCATCCTGTCAGATGGTTGAAATAAAACTGTCAGATAGTTGATTGAGAAAAATGCATTCATGTATACAATGTGGTGGATTCAGCCTGGCAAACAGGTCAAACGTGCCTGTGGGTGGGAGGGAAGAGAAGGTCTTGATACTGAGCAAGAACTGTTCAGCCACACTGTGTAGCCACAAATGCAAAGCACAGCACCAGAGTAACATGAAGAAATTTAACTTCATAACTTGATCCCATCCATATCCAGTGCGTAGGAACACAAAAAGCAATGTATATTGAAAGCATATTGATAAACAGGTTGACAAGAACGTATATTGCCACCTAGAGGTTGAGTTACAATTCACTTTTTCTAACTTTAAATACTCCTTCGGATCTTTTATGCCCAGCCCTAGGCTATCATAATATTTGCAGAAATTTCACATCTTTGAAACTTTTGACCCTTGGCTGAAATTACTGAACGGATTGAAAAGTTATTAGGTAGGGAAAAATAAAAATATTTTTGAAAACTATCTTTTCAAACTGTACAGAAGCAATAAAACACAATTTCATGAAGTATGCTTGTCACTTGGAATTTTTTTGCAAATGCCTCTATAAACTTATCAAACTGCACTTTAAAATAGTTTTTTTTCTTCACAAAGAGATTCAGATGGTTATTTCAGAGGTTCACTCACCAGATGATCTGAAACCTTCTATAATATTCAGTCTAAAGTTATAGCTATTTATCATGTACTAATATTATTCTTAAAATTAAAGGATCTTTCTTGCCTTCATATATCCCCTCTTAATGTAGTTATAAAAAGTCATTATATCCCCTCTTAACCTTCCCCAGCTAGGCTAGACAAACAGAGGTCTCCTTAATCTTTTACTTGTAAGGTAAATATTCCATTCTTTAATCATACCTCTTTTCTGAATATGCTCCAATTTAATTTAATCATTCCTGAGAGAAGTGATTAGAGATGTACACAATATTTCAGATGAGGTCTTGCTGATGCCTTGTGTAGTGGTATTTACATTCTCCTTTTCTGCCTCACTTGATGCATTCCACAATAGCAGTAGCTTGCTTTCATAACTGCATCACTCTGGCAGTTCATACTCAGTTCCAACAAATACACCCAGATGTTTTTTACTCATTTCATCACATCAGATTGACAAGGTCCCTTTCATAGCAAATTTCTATTATTAATTCTTGAAAATATGCCTCTGAACTTTCTGGTATTAAATTGCATTCCATTTGTGTGATTACTCTCCTTAGAATGATCAAATTCTCTCGATGCATTCTCAGCATCTTGTTGCTTAGACATTTCTCAAGCATACGCAGAATTTTCATTTCAGTGTCATAAACAAATATAGAATAAATGATCAGTCCCAATGCTTATGCTTGAGAGGTATCTGTACTGATTTTTCCTCAGTCTGTCTAGTTGTTGTAGTATAGCTGGGGATAGCCACCCTCCTAACAAACTTCTTCCACACCTCGTGTTAATCACTGTTATCAATGTGTTCAATACTAATTTCCTTGAAGAAGTCTTTATCATGTCTTTATCTTAAATCTGAATAAAGTAGCTTTATATTAGTAGCCTCTCTAGGAAGTTAATTATCTAAAAAGATATTAACTTAGCCTTACACAATCTGTATGAGATAAAACCATATTGTAACTTAAGTTCCATTTACCTCTATGTCCCTAATTAATTCTTGTTCAAAATCTGCTCTAATGCTTTGCATAGCATTATAATCAAACTAGCTGCTTGGATCATGTTCTTTCCCCACTGCTTTTTATCTTGATACTACATTTTCTCTTCTCCAAATTTACAACTACCAGATATATGGAAATTGATTTTAAATGGCTTCTACTGGATTTGCAATACCATGTGTTAATTCGTTTAGTTGACTTGCATAGATGTTATCAAGCTCTTTAATTCTTTCACACTTCGAAATAATTTTGCTTCTAACTTCCATACTGTAATTTGTATCATGGTCTTTTCATTTGCAGGAGATAATGTACCTTTACCCTCACCATGTCACTTGAATTAAAAACCGCAACAAAACAACCCCCCACAAAATCCCACCAAGTGCAGGATTAATGAAAACTTTCGGCCATTTCTAGATCTACTTTGCTGCCTTGTAATTCCAAGTACACAGAAGACTCTTTCTTATATTTACTTATGTAAAGAATAATGTATAAACTTTAATGTATAAAAAACCCCGTTTTTGTGTTTTAGTTTGTAATGCTACGGTAAGGCCTTCAATATATTTAGTCTTTACCTCTTTAACCCCTAAAAAATTGTCTTTCTTCTGATCAATCCTTTTTCCCCATTCTATTTGTCTCTTCTTAATGAATCCCTTTCACCCTTTTTGTCTCCATTCTTCTCATTAAATCCTTTTTCACATAATTACTCATATTGAAAATCCCTTTCATAAAAGTATTTGGTTTTCTCTTTGAAAATATCCTCTAATTGTGTTTGCAGATTTTACTTAAAAGTAAAGTAAGTTCCTCCAGGTCTTCTCTGAATTTTAACCTTTAATTTTCTGAAACTAATTAGACATTAGTTTATTTGTCTAGTATCCCGAAGTTTGACTTTCTAAAATCCCAAGGATTATTTATAGTCTTATTTTTGTCTATCCTGTAGTTGAACATCAACTGAATCATTTAATGATTGCTGAATCATATTTAACTTACTGTCAGGCTTCTGTTTTTATTAACAGCTTCATAGTGATGGTATGGTTGTCCAATTATAGCTTAATATTGCATTTCTAACTGAATCTCTCACTTCCTTCTTAGTTGTATCATTTATACAACTGTACAGTTTGTTTCTATCCCTCTATCACAGCTAAAATGAGGAGATGAAACTCTTGAATCTTTGTAATATCGATCCATTTATCTTCTGGGCCACTTATTTTTTAGTTTGCTCTATAGCAGGGCAGTTCTGAATTTACCCAACAAGCCCTTGCTGTCAACTGAGAGGATAGCCCACTCCAAGAGGATCTCCCAAAGGATCTGTATCTCATTTGACTTCCACAGTACACAAGACTTTAAAACAGCCCATTCTCAAACAGTGCATACATTTTCCACCTCAGACAACTATGCATGATGTGTATTGACTTAAACTATCAGTTCAGCTTCATTCTAGAAAAATAACTTTCCCATAGGTAGCCAGCTTTCCCTATAGTGAGGTTGCCTTAAATTAGCAAGATAGTCTGGGGTTGATGTATAAATGAAAAGGAGTATTTCCATCCTACATTTTTGGTGGATTTAAATAGTATTAACATTCAAAGTGCCTGAAGTCACTGAAGTCCTCAGGCAAGAAATTCTTCAAAATATATAAAAAGATATGAGGTTTTCTCAGTGCCAAAAATTAAGTGTGAGATATAGACTCATGGAATCATGGCATGATTCAGGTTGAAAGATCCAGCCTCTTTCTCAAAACAGGTTGCTTAGGGATTTATCCAGGAGGATCTTAAAAACGTCCAAGGATGTAGTCTGGGCAATCTCCACCACAGCTGATCTGTTGTCTTGGTGAATAAGTTATTGATTACATTTAATTTCAATCTCTTTTATTTCAACATTTGGCTACTTTCCTCCATCCCCCCACCATATACCTCTGTGGAGAGCCTGACTTTGTCTCTTCAGTAATCTCCCCATAAACATGGGAAGAAAGCCATCTCTGCTCAGGCTGAACAAACCCAGCTCCCTCCACTTCTCACAGGAGATGTGATGCCATCCTAGTGACATTCTCTGAACTCAATCCAGGTTATGCAAATTCCCATCCTTCCAATAAGGCAAGTCCAAACCTAGATGCAATACTGCAATACTGCAGGTGTGGTCTAACAAGTGGAACCATACATTATAGAATGGCATGGGTTAGAAGGGACCCCAAGGATCATAGAGTTCCAACCCCCCTGCCACAGGCAGGGCCACCAATCTCCAAGCCTGGATCTACACCAGGTTGCCCAGAGTCCCATCCAACCTGGCCTTGAACACCTCCAGGGATGGAGCATCCACCACCTCTCCTGGCAGCCTGTTCCAGCATTCACAAATGCGTCTTCACTAAGAGTTAATTCTTTGCATTTAAATAAAGTATCCCTTTCCTTCTTGCAGATACTGTTGAGACTTCATTGAGAAGGAAATGTGAAGTTAAACCTTTTTTTTTTTTTATTATACAACTCTATTTTTCACAGTTCTGAATCCAGGTTCTTCCAATTTCAGGGGAAAAAAAAATCCAAACTACTTTCTAACAAGTATAGATAGAAAAATCAAACTCTTAATTGAAAAGTCACGCATGGCTAAATAAACCTACACTGATAACGGTGATGCTGAGAGCAAATAGGAAACCAGAAATCTTTCTGGAGTATTTCATATGCATGTATATTGATAATTCAAAGATTTCAGCACGCATTTGACAGGAAAAAACAGTGTGACCTGTGTCATGAATATTTGTTCCAAATTCTTGTATAACAAATTCAGTGATTTTGTACAAAATTCTGAATAGATTTTTTTATTATTATGACCTGAGTATGAAATTTTAAGTAAACTTTTTATTTTGAGCTAGAATATTGAATTATTTAAAAATTAGACATGCATGGGATTTAATCTGATTTACAATAAAATTACAGATATAAAATTAATTTCTAAAACATTAATGAAAAGAAGGGATTTCTCTGCCTTCAGTATACACAATGAAACTAACTCCAGATTTACTAGTTTAGAATCCTAAGTACCAAATTCTGTGTGAATGCAGCTACACTTTACTGGGCTAGTATCTTTCTATTGATTTGGCACTTCACTGCAGATCAGGACTCTTTATTCTGTGGACATTGATTTGTTTATAGTTAAAACAACTAAACAATGGACAATAAAGCTATAGAACTGGTTTAAGTGCCTAGAACTGGAGAATTATTACAACTATTTTTGAATTATAGCATCTTATTAGCTTGCAGAGCCATTTGGTATGCATGGGAAAAACACAATGGGTGCTGCATCCTCAATCAAAAATAAGAATCTGTTTATAAGGCAATTTTTTTTTTTTATCAAATGGAAGGCAAACACTGCAAAAATTTAGAAAAATATTGAATCTACAATATAGATATAATATGAGAAGTAGCCATTCTAATATCATATAGGGCAACCCATCACCTCTATTTCCACAGATATAAGTGTCAACATCCTTGAACAAATATCGTTGAACCTTATTATACTTTTCCTTTCTCTTTATGTTCCCAGTTTACATTCCAAAGTCAAGAAATTCCCAGAATAAGAAATGGATCCTCAGCTCCTTTCTCCCTTTCTTGCTACCACCAATCTCCATTTACTGTTGAGATTCTTTACACCAGACTACTTGTACTTACTAGTGTAATGGGAATATGGTTACCACAAATGCTCTTCCTGAGTTAATAAGCCTGCTCTTGCTTTTAATGACTATTGCCATCTCTGATCTCTCCAATTACATAGATTTATATGTTGCAGTGTACAACGTAAAACCACTACAGCTCATTCAGTTTTTATGATCTTCTGTATCTTTGGTGGAAAATTTCCACAAGTTCCATCAAACAGTTCAAATCTGGAATTTATTTTGATCATTTCATGTCATATGCATGACAAACACATACTATTTCCAAAATAAGAACATATATTTTTCTGCGGTATTATTTGCATTCAAGTCTGCAACACCTGTCACTCAGGGGACATTATTTATATGTTTTGTTGTTTCATAATTGCACATTTATTTTATTATCTCAAACTCTGCATAAACTTTTCAAAGAAAAAAATAAAAGGGCCCCTAACTTCAGCAGTTGCCTGTGATACCAGTACCTGCTTGTTTTGTTTCTTCTACTAATTTGTATAAGATGGAAGCATGGACTTTCTTCTTACATGAGCCCCAAAACCAGGTTTACAAATCCTTGCAAGGTCATTGTAGAACACAGAGGAATTCAGACTGATTTAGTGTTTCAGGTAGTGATATATTGGTCTGCTTGGTTTCCTATTTACAGTTGCCATTAAAAGCCTGTGTAATTTTTTCAGACACCTTAAAAAAAAATTCATTAAAGTATTTAGAATGTTCAGTAAGGCTTTAATTTTTCAATATCCCTTATTTCATTTTACCTTAGCTGTTAAGTTTTTCTAAAGAAGGTTCTCATTTTAGATGGTAATAAAGATGGTAATAACTTCTCTTTTTGTGTAAATGAGAAAATGTTATAGTAGAAAATCTTACACTGTAGGTCTGGAAAGGTCATCTAGTTCTTGCCCTGAAGCAGAATCAGTTCTAACCCAATGGTTAACTGAGAAGGTCAAAATCTGTTTTTATTGCTGTCCTTGTTGAAGTTTGATCTTCCTTCACTCAAGATGGAACAAGACAAATTACACAAAAGGCTGGAGAAAAGAAAGGCACACACAACAGGCAGTCTGAGCTGCTCCTTTAAGACCCTGCAAACTCGTAGAAACATTAGGCTGTTTAAGAGATCGCTTTTTAGCTGCTCTTTCCCTGTGGCTCACAGCAGCGCTGAGATAAAGATAGTCTTGGTTCACTAAACTGTCTTTCTTTATCAAAGGCAAAAAGACAGAGACAAGAAAGAGGAAAACAATAAGATAGAAAAAGAAACCACATAAAAATATTTGTAATACAGCCAATTTTTACACTCTATATTATGTCCAAGATCTTGCCAAAGCTAGTGAAGACAGTGAAATAGTATGAATAGTGTACCTTTGCTTTTATTCAGAATGTTTGATGCTAAAGATCAAACACTTGAGATGGTTGAGTGAGTGGAGATTGAAAGGACTGAGGTTTGCTGCCGGATTTCCCCATGAAGCAACTTTTAAGACTTCATAAAAGAGCAATAGATGAAAAAGCTAAGCTGCTCAGTATTTTATTGAAAGTGCATTCTGGGGATATTTTTAACATACCACTTTAGGTGCATTGATTTTGCTCCTGTTTCTCTGAATTATGGTACATAGTTTCAGATTAGCCTTTTTTTATTTAATAATTTTTTTGGTTAATATTCTCGTTGACACTAATCCAGTCTTCTTTGAATATTACAATATTTTTCTATATGCAAATTTATGTTACTGTAACTTTTGTAATTCTGATCTTTAAATTACTTTTACGAACACTCACATAGGAATATTCACATCTGTCGTGAAAGCAAATAGGTTTTATTTTTCTTCTGTTACACTAAGTAAACTGAAACAGTATAGAGACTTAGATTGAGATGTAAATCAGAAGGTATTAGTGAGTAATTAATGTAAGAGAAATACTGTATGTATTCGATAAATTGTGTGAAGCAGTGTATAAAAGCTGTTGTAATCTTAAAGATTCATTTAAGGTTGCCTTTTTGAAAACAAGCTCTTAACTGCCAAATAGTCAGATGACCAAGGAACCACACTCTACATATTTTCACGAGTATGTATAGAAGCACTAATGAAACATGATAAAATATAAATCTAATTAATAAATCAGAAGAAAAATCACAGTCCCCTTCATTGCCTAGTTTCTTTAAATGTGTCATTAAATGCTATTCATAAAATGTGTCTGCATTCTGGAAGTTAGAAGACAGTAGTAGATGTGGTATCTCACAAATATGTCCAAAGTGTCATTAATTACATTATTGTGCAGCTTCTGCAGCTGTTGAGGTGTCTCGCCTAATCTTAAAAAAGGGTAATAAAACCATCACACACGTCACTACTAAATATAAGCTTTCCTATAACATCACTATTTTTTGGGCTGGGACAGGCCAGCCAATGTGAGAGACGTGATAATGGTATTTATTTGCTGCTGCTATGAAAATGTTTTAAGTTTAAAGTTTAGAGTTAGTGATTTTGCTATACCTACCAAACGGCAATACAGATGTTAATATTAAATCCCAGGTCCACAAAATATCTGATGAAATTTAGGATTAAAAAGACAACAGCATAGGTTGTTAGCACTGTTAGAACTTCTTCTGCAATATACAAGATTCACATTTCCCACAATATCCTTTTTTCCCGTTGCAGTGGCATTTGTCAAGTATGGCATTTGTTTAGTATGAATAATGTAAACCTGGTTTAGTGCATCCTCATATTTCTACCTCTACTTATTACTAGCAATGTCTTTCATGTTTACTTGGTATTCAAAAGCAAGATTTTTTTTTTTCTCCACCTGCATAGTTTTCCCCATGAATAATGAAATAACAAAGACACTGTAACGTAAGACAGTTTTAAGAAAGAGGAACTTGTCATCACTCTGGATGCAAAAGTATCGAGTATTGATAAAAATATTGAATGATTTGGTGTTTGACCATCCTATCCGTAAAGAAATACTTCCTAATGTCAAGTGTCTTGGTGCAGCTTTGGACTATTCCCATGTGTCCTGTCACTGGATCATAGGGCAAATAGCTCAGCATCCTCCTCTTCACCTGTCCTCCTCAGGAAGCTGTGGAGAGCAATGAGGTCACCCCTCGGCCTCCTTTTCTCCAAACTAGAAAAAGACCCAGAGCCCTTGGCTGCTCCTCACAGGACATGTCTTCCAGCCCTTTCAACCAGCTTTGTTGCCCTCCTCTGGACACATTCAAGGACTGTCACATCCTTCTTAAACTGTGGGGACCAGCCTGCTCACAGTACGTAAGGTGAGGCCACACCATGGCTGAATACAGCGGCACAATCACCTCTCTTGACCTGCTGGTGATGCTGTGTTTGATGCACCCCAGGATGCGGTTTGCCCTCTTGTCTGTTAGGGTACACTGCTGACTCGTATTGAGATGCTGTCCACCAGCAACCCCAGGTGCCTTTCTGCAGGGCTGCTCTCCAGCCACTCTACCAAATTATACTTGTGCCTGGCATTACTCTGGCCCAGATGCAGAGACTTGTTAAATTTCATGTTGTTAATCATTAACCAATGCTCCAATCTAACTCCCTCTGCAAGGCCTCTTACCCCTCAACACTCAATAGCACCTTCCAGATTGGTATTTGCTAATGTTGCATTCAACTTATGCACCTAGATCACTGATAAAAAACATTGAAAAGAACTAGCCTGATAACTGAACCATGAGGAACACTTTTGGTGGCTGATCAGCAGCCAGATATAATTGCATTCACTATAACCCTTCAAGCTCTGCCCTTCAGTCAGTTCTTCACCCAGTGCACAGTGTACATGCTCATCTCACAGTTGGATAACTTGTCCAGAAGGATTCTGAGAGGGACAGTATCAAGTCTTACTAAAATCCAGAAAGATTACCTCCACTGCCTTCCCTTCATCCACTAGAGGGGTGACCTTATTGTAGAAGGATATTCAAGTATTTAAATGGGACTTTCCCTTTGTGAACCTATATTGACTGTGCTTGATAATCGCATTGTTCTTTAAATGCTTTTCAATAGCACTTCTTAAAGCCAAGATGAATTACAAGGAAAATTTGCTATGAGGAAAAATGCAGACGGAAGAAAAAATAATAAAAATGGGTACCTCTTGAAGAAGCAGCACAGGAGAATTTTCAAATTACCTATCTTAAAAAACTTGAATGACAAAATCCGTAAGAGATCTCTGGTGTTACCAAAAGACAGAAAGCTGTTGTATCAGTACTCAGAAAATATAAAGGAAGTTGACCCACTAGCTAGAAGCTGACAATTTTGACTTAAATCCTTAGCGAGACAAAGGAAAATTCATAGAGAATTAAATTATTAAACAATTGAAAGGAGACTGTGGAGGTTTGATGCTGGCTGGAGGCCAGATGCCCACCAAACCCATCTTATCATTCACCTCCACTGGATAAGGGAGAAAATGTGTAATGAATGGCTCGCAGGTCAAGACAAGGACAGGGAGAGATCATTCATCAATTAACATCACAGGTTAATTAAGAGACTCAACAAGAAATAAAATGCATCTAATTCATTACTCACACCCCTGCCCCCCAAAAAGTACCCAATGAAAGCAGAGTAGGATAATGAGAAATAAAATCAAATCTTAAAACACGTCCCTCCCAGCCCTCCCTTCTTCATGGACTCTTTATTCCTGAATTCTCTACCTCCTCCCTGATCACAGGGGGATGGGGAATGTGGGTTTCGGTCAGATCATCATGCATTGTCTCTGCCACTCCTTCCTCCTCAGGGGGAGGACTTTTCACACTCTTCCCCTGCTCCAGCATGGGGAGAGACAGTCCTCCATGAACTTCTCCAACATGAGTTCTTCCCACCAGGGCTTCAGGTCTTCGTGAACTGCCCTAGTGTGGCTTCCATGTGGTGCTGATCTTCAGGAAGAGACTGCTTCAGTACAATATGGTTCCCCTGCAGAGTCACAAGTCCCACCAGCAAACCTGCTCTGACATGCGCTCCTGTCTCCACAGGCTGCAAGTCCTGCAAGGATCTTGCTCCAGTGCAGGCTTCCCATCAGGTCACAATCTCCATCTGTCTCCACTGTGGCATCTCTCCACAGGCTGCAGGTGGGATTTCTGCTCCCCATCATCCCCCATGGGCTGCAGGGAAACATTCTGCCTCACCATGGTCTTCTCCACAGGCTCCTCTAGCACATGGAAAGCCTCCTTCCCCTTCTTCATGGATCTTGGTGTCTGCAAAGTTTCTTACATCTTCTCACTCGTTTTCAGTAGAAAAAAGTTGCTGTTTGTTTGGGTTTTTTTTCCTTAACTCTGTTATCACAGACATGCTATGACTGTCACTGATTGTCTTGACCTTGGACAGCAGTGGTTCTGGCCTTGAGCCCAGCTGCTGCAGCCTCCTCCCTGCACTACCAAAACCTTGCCATACAAACCCAAAACACAGGGGGTTTTGGATCTTGTCAAATGCAATTGATTTTATTATATGACAACATTAAAAATTGATAATGAGAAAATATATAATACTCTAAAGCTTTTGGAATACAATCAGTATTATATTTATATTATATTTTGATTAAGAATGAATGTAAAAATAAATTAATTACCCGTTCAAACAGTTTGAAAAACTGTTAGTGGATGATTCACACTAATATTGACATCATACCTGATAATGTTCAGGAGTTATATCAATTATCTAGACATCAGACTTACGTCTGATTATACTGCAATGGAAAGATAAATAAGGAACGGCAAAGGACAGCCAAAAGATAGCCTGTATCAGAAAGACCAGAAAAATACATTAGCTGCCCAGTGGTTCAGCTATACACTGTGAGTCTACAGTTAATCTTTCAAATTCTCACTGAATTAATAGATCCTAAATAAAGAAACAGATGGACATAAATAAGCAAAATTCCTGTGCATTATAATATATACCTATTCATTTGGAGAGAGACAAGCATCTCTCAAAAATTCTCATGTATGGAAAAAATACCTCTAAAATTATAGCCAAATGCAAAATTATATTCCTGGGAGATAAGCATGATGATCCATGGGAAAACATTAACAATATTCATAAAGTTTAAGAAATCTTTGTAAACCCTCAGAGTTCTGTAGATAAAAATCATCTAGCACAGTTGCTCTGTTGGTGAGAGAGACATGTAGTGAATAGGAATACTGGGGTGATTTCTCTCTTCACACAGTTCTGGTGAAACTGATACTGCAACAAAACATACAAAGATACTAACTACATGCAGCTCTGGTGTTCATTTATTATAGTTGTTGTAATATCAGACAAGGTTTAGAGATCCTTGAAGCCATAGCAGCACCATGATGCTTCAAGGGATGAAACAAAATGCCACTCTCATGTATACTTGCGAGCTTACAAGATGTTTAGACATTTCTGAGCTCAGGTGATCTAAGTAAATAGTCAAAGTTTCCATTCTGTATGCTTACGTGATTGCTGAACCCAGTGTCCTACAAATGTCACATGAGTAGATGGGTAAATAGTCAAGTGATGATGCCAGGTGGAGGTCTGTGCTTCCACTGACATGCAGCTTCTAATACCTGTATTAGTTGGCTCAAAATAACTTGGGTAAGACTGAGACATAATGAGTTTGATATTAGAACTAATAACATAAATTTGATAATTCCTAAAAGCATATAGAAATAGTCTGTGGTAATACCTTGAAGTAATTCCCTGCAGCATGAGTTAGTTTGAGAGGTAGAAAACCTATTGTTTTCCAATAGAGAAGAGGTATTATTTCAGATTATTATAGGTAATCTCATACTATCATCCTTGCAACATCGTGTTACACAAACACAAGGCAAGCATCTTGTTGCATGGACTAGAATACATGCAAAATTACGGTCAAGTCACAATGTCACTTCACACTAGCTATGTCTAAATGACAAAGTATAATGTTAACAAAATCAGGAATGTATGCAGTAATAACACAAGGATAAAAATATTGCCGTATCACCAAGGATAAAATTCCAATGTATAAAATTATTTTTGAATGAAGAAATGCAAAATTAGTGTTTGATATGTTATAATGTGCTGCTGAAGAACCAAAGATCTTTTCCAAAAACTGATTAATACACATATTTTAGCATCTTCTACCTATTATGCTATTATATTCTTAATAAAGAAATAGAATAAATCTTACGCTTGGAAGCCATATCTATTGAGGAGGTAAAAATGATGTCTCAGAGTTTGCATATGTGCTTGGAAATAAAAATTATTTTGTGGCAACAGAAAAAAAAATAATTTAAGGATTATATGTTAATTATAATAAAAAGACATTAATTCTTAACAGCATAGGAGAATGGGGGTCAGCCATTCTGCAACGTCAAGCAGAATTTTTCAAGTAACCTCTCCAATATTGATATGTCCTCCCTTAAATGAGATCAAACAGCCTAATATTTTTTTACTATTATAGGCACTTGATGGGTTTTATGCCTGATTTGTAGGTGTGCAAGAGCGCTCTCTGAAATGCCAGCTATCTGGCTATGTAAATAACTGTATGCCTTCCTGCTTTTATGTGATCTAGTGTCTTTAACTTGTTTAAAATTCTGCAGGCTAAGGTACTTTCCTATAGAGTGTTGTGTTCAGATGCTCAATTGTACCAGGCAGATGAGATGTTCTGAGACATTCTGTTCATGCAGGACAGACACAAGGGAAGCACCTCAGAAAGGTGTACTACATAAAGTTCTTTAAGCCTGTTTTCAAAACGCCATTTGCACTTGTTCAGTGCTTGTTTTCACTGCTTGAACTCAAAGTGCCTGGGTAACCAAGGGAAAATATGGAGCTCTTATTTCTTTCCTAACCAGAGTACTGATATAGTATGGAGTCTATGTAATGTCAGTATGTGCACAAGTCAGTAGTTTGACTACGATTATCAAGCAGACTCAGCATGCATACTCCTTCTGTTAGCTGGAGGCGGGATCTGGACTTTTTTTTGGAACACAGACTTGGTGAAGGTTCATATTCTTTAAGCATGCATTCAGACCAGGTCAGGATCACAACATCTATCACCAGAAAAACTTTGATATACACAGAACACTTCTACCAGTCTAAGCAGCTGGAGAGCTAAGACACAGGTGAGGCCAAATGTGCTACAGCCAGAATGCTTTCATCCCTACAGTAGGATCTTATTGAGCCTGTTGGAGACAAGCTAAACTATTACAAGGGTCAAAGCATGATGATACATTTCCTTTTCTCAGCTTCTCTTATGCCATGGTATTACCGTGATATAGTACCATCAAGATCTTCCTAACCATCATCAAACATGTCTTGCCCCACAGTTAAAAGAAAAAAAAAGTTGCAAGCTACAGTAAACAAAAATTCCAACAACTGTCAATTTTCTTGCCTAAATATAAGCTATTCCTCTCACCTGAGGTATAATTGAGTTACAGGGCAAATCCTACTGTTAAGTACAGAATGGTTACAGAATGCAGAAGAAATAAAGAATGAAGGTGAACAAAGAATTAATATAGATGAATAATGAGAAGGAAGCAGACAAAATAAGAAAAATAAAAAGGGAAGAGATAATTAAAAAGGTAATAATTTTTCTTTATCAACTGTAAATTCACTCCAATTTCTGATTGAGAATTTCATGGTGGCATAATATAACAACTCAGACCATGCTACTCTGGAATAGAAATAATTAACAAAGAGCTGATGGACATACTCTTCAGCCAGAAAGCAGCATTGAACAAGCAAAAGGAAAATTAACTGTATTTTTTATTAAATCTTACAGAGGAAAAAAGTAAATGCTGTTTTCATCATTGCATGCATTGAAGAAAGGGAGAACAAAACTAAAAGATGTGAACATATTTTTTACTTTAGCCTGGAGATTTTTTCAAAAATATCCTTTGGGCAGAAATTATCTCACGCAAATAAAGTATTATAGGACATTGTGCCTTGCATTGATTTCCACTGTAGTATATAATTCAATTTAAGTTGTATCTTTAGTATTTAAACTGGTTAATGCAACTGAACAGATTCACATTCCTGACACTATTTCAAATTACATATTGAAAAAAAGCTTTTAAAAAATATTTACAGTTTTTGGAAGGTTTGTTAGTTACATTTTGATTGATATAATCTATATAAGTATATGAACAGAAATTGAAGGTAATGCTCTTATTTGGATGAGAAAATAATTTGCTGATTTAAACAAAAATGATGAAGGAAGAAAGATACATAACTATTTTGAAACATGAGCTGAAAGTAACAAAAAAAAAAGCTAATTGATTTCAGGGAAAGAAAAAAAATCACAGGCAATGTAATTTCCTTAATTTCCCAGTAAATCAGCATTTCACACATACGATAGCATCCAGAAAGAACTGCAGACTTGATGTTAGTCACAGTGGATAAAAATCTATGGTGTATGCAACACAGGGCATCCCGGGAGGTCATAAGTGTCTTTTTCTAACCAAAGATCTGTGAGCAGAAAGGTAGTTCATGAACTGAATACATTAATACTTCCAGACAGAACAATAAACATGTGGTCATGGTTATGATGTCAGGCCAGGACAGAGATGACCTTTGTTATTTACTTTGTGAAATAGGATTTTAAGAAACCTCCTTTTTCAAACATCATAATGCTGAATACTTGTGGTGTGAAAGTGAGGTCCAAAATTTTCAAAGGTCATGAATATACATGTGAGCAGGTCTTCCAGCTTTGCTGGAGAGGAAAAATTCTCAAATTTATATTACATTAGTGTGATTTTACCTAGATCAAACTGCAAGTCTGGTACACTTACAGTTGAAATCCTGAATTAGGGCTTTGTATTATCAATGATCAAAAAACAACAGAAGAGCTTTATCATTTTTTAAATAGGGAGCTCTGATCTATAAAATAACACTGAAAAAAGCTGTGGGATTTTTTATTTTTATGGGCACCCAGACATAGTAGTGAGAGATGAATGATCTAGTATGTCAGAGGAAGAATTTCCGTGATAACTTTGCCTGGGTATTTCCAAGTTTCTCTGTTACAAGTTCTGAGATTCTGTATCATTAGGGGAGACAGGGAGAGAGACTTTCACAGCTGTATGACAAACACAACAACTTCCTGTCTATTTGAAGATTAATTCACAGTCTGTACAAAACCAGCTAATGACTGCTCCTACTTCAGAAAAGTATCATCAACACTTTATATGATCTCAATCTTTCTTTCTGGTAGCCAGAAGACAAGACAGAAACATTCATAAATATCTGAAAATTAAAGCAACCTTTCATTTTTGAATGGTTTCTAGTATGTTTTATGTATTTTTTTGAAAAGTAGAAATTTTTTTTTGAAAACAGAGCATGTATTGTTAAATGGCAGTTCTCAGAAGGACTAAATTCATTTGCAGAAAATGGGGGGGGGGGGGGAGAGCAAGCAAAAATAACTGAGAAAAAACAAAGTAAATGCTAATAGTCTTTATCTATATATCTTGGAAGAAAGGCAAGAAACTGTCCAACTGAACAAATCAAACCAAACTAAAATTCAATATACTCCAAAACAGATGAAACTAAAACAAATGAAGAAAACCATACAAAATTATAACATTCAGACAAAACTAACTTAAAAAAAACCCTTGGCTGTTAAAATTAATTTAGTGTTTTATGAAAGGTACCAGAAAATGAGAGCAGTGAAAAATAAATAAGAGCTGGAGCAACTTCAGGGTTTTAAGGTAACAACATTTTAAAACAAAGGAGAAAGTAAGCAACACTAAATGGCTCTTTTGAGAGAGCCAATGAGAGAAGAGGCAGTGCAAGAGACCAGATCTATTGCAGTAGCATTCTCTGGACAGATGCTTTTTGAATACTGGTGTATGGAAGCATATTTGACATTAGTAAATAAAATGGATTGTTGACTATTCATTAACCCTGAAGCCAGCAGAGATCGTATGGCTTACATCTGTGTAACTGAACTCTCCTCCTGAGTAGGGTAGCTGCATCCAATGGTTTCTGGCCCAGCTTATCCAAGCTCAAACTTCTTCATAGACCATGGTAATGTGTATAGCATATGCAATTCCGTGTAGGTGCTTGGGTCTGGCTTCTGACCTTGATCAGATTACACAAAGTCCCTGGTATAAACATGCCATTGTGTCTGTCATGCCAGCCCAGACACAATGCACAGTTGTTCTATGCTTAATCCTTACAGTTTTCCAACACATAAGAAAGGAAAACTTATTTTTGCTATTCCATAGGAAGGTACTTGAGATCTATATTGTATCATTGTTGAATTAGTGACATTTCTAACGTTTACATCTTATGTTACACCTGTGATCCCTACAGAGGGTAAAGTTTAAAAATGCATCCTCATGGAATTCAACATGGTTAAGTGCAAACAAGCAGTGGAGTTCTGATAGAGGAACAAGGAAGAATTATGGTTTCTAGTCAGAAATTAAATCAAAATGTAGCAACTTAGTATGTTAATTTACTGCCAAGACCCCCAGTTGTGTGACAGTAGAGGACTTAATACAGACACAGGATGGTACCAGAGGCCTACAAAGGTATAAACACAAGCTGGAAATTATCTGTTCCTGGTTACTGAATGTAATATTGAGAGAAGAGTTGAACTAAGTTTAGTGCACAACAAAGAGACCTAAGAGTTTGTGTCCAAAATATATAAAATAGCCTGCACGTGGTGAAAACAGAGAGGAGAACAAGAAAGTATAAATGTATTTAAAGATTCTGCTTGAATGGGATTGGGAAGAATTCCTTCTACATTGCTTCTGTGGGGTAAGGATGCTGAGCTGATCAAAGATCACCCTGGTTTAAATGCCAGCAGGTCTCCCTTCACCTTTGCAATGACACCCATTGCCTTTCCTAGAGAAGGGAGTGCTGCTTTTTTGTTTGCCTTCACTGCAGTTTGCTGCCTAAACTTAGACGTTACCTGCAGCGTATTATCTTTTACTCTATTATTAGGTTGACCAAATTAGAGTTTTAAAAGAGCTGTATGAGGGACTGGTGAGTGAGGCATGTGTATTTATATGTGTTTTTCTACACTAACCTTCTCAGATGACAGTGATGGATAGTGCACTGCTGGACTGCAATAAAATCGAATGAAACACTGAAGGCTTGCAATCTTTAAAGTCAGATTTTATCAGAGTAAAAAAGAATGGTTTAGAGAATGATAGATTTGTTAATAGTGAGAATTGAAATATTTTTTATTAAATTTGAAATTAAATATTTACAAAAAAATCTAGTATTATTCTGCTGTCTGTTGCAGAGAATGTCTCTAGAATGACTGAGGCTGCTATCAAAAGTCAGCGTCCCTGCAGCCCAGTGTTACCATTCTGCTCTCTCTGCTTCATGCTTAAAGGATCACTGGACATATACATTACCTCAGTGAACAACCATGCACCCTGCCTCTACTTGCAGAAGAGCCCTTCTGATCCACAGTGTAGCTGCCACAAAAATATAAACAGATAGCAGTCTGCTCCGATACTCAGCACATCTTCAAAAATGTGTGTAATCCATTGTCTCCTCAATAAGGTGTGGACATGTGAATTATACCAGTTGTATCAATTTTCACATCTTAAGAAAGCAATTCTTTGTGTTGCATATAGCACTTGACATATTCCTACTAGGCTGAAGAAAGATAGTTGCCATGTGGATGGACCTTTATTTCTGTAGACTGACAAATACACCACAAACCAGCCCTTATTGGATGCTGATGGCACATTAGTGACAAGGGATGAGGACAAGGCTGAGGTCCTTAATTCCTTCTTTGCCTCAGTCTTTAATAGTAAAGATGGATATTCCCTGAGTACTCATCCTCTGGAACTGGCTGAGAGGGAGGGGAAGAATAACAAAGTTCCCATGGTTCAGGAAGAAATGATTAGCGACCTACTTGGCCAGTTAGATACCCACAAGTCAATGGGGCCAGATGGGATTCACCCCAGGGTGCTGAGAGAGCTGTCAGATGTGCTTGCCAAAACCCTTTCCATCATCTATCAGCAATCCTGGCAGACTGGGGAAGTTCCAGTCGACTGGAGGCTGGTAGATGTTACACCCATATACAAGAAGGGCCGGAAAGAGGATCCAGGGAAATACAGGCCTGTCAGTCTGACCTCAGTCCCAGGGAAGATCATGGAGAGGGTCATCTTGGGAGCTATCATGCAGCATATGCATGATGGCCTAGTCAACATGGGTTTACAAAAGGTAGAGCCTGTCAAACTAACCTGATCACCTTCTATGACAAGGTGACCCGCTTAATGGACGAGGGGAAGGCTGTGGATGTGATCTACCTGGACTTTGGTAAAGCCTTTGACACAGTTTCTCACAGCATTCTGACTGAGAAACTGGCTGCCACTGGCCTGGACAGGTGGACCCTCGGCTGGGTTAAAAACTGGCTGGATGGCCGAGCCCAGAGGGTGGTGGTGAATGGAACAAAATCCAGCTGGAAGCCGGTCACGAGTGGCGTCCCCCAGGGCTCAGTCCTGGGTCCAGTCTTGTTCAACATCTTTATCAATGATCTCGACGAAGGGATTAAATGCTCCCTCACTAAGTTTGCAGATGACACTAAACTAGGAGGAAGTGTTGATCTGCCTGAGGGTAGGGAGGCTCTTCAGAGGGATCTGAACAGACTGGACCGATGGGCTGAGACCAATGGGATGAAGTTTAACAAGGCCAAGTGTAGAGTGCTGCACATGGGACATAATAACCCCATGCAGTGCTACAGGCTTGGGGGAGATTGGCTGGAGAGCTGTCAGGCAGAGAAGGACCTGGGGGTGTTGGTTGACTGCAGGCTGAATATGAGTCAGCAGTGTGCACAGGCGGCCAAGAAGGCCAGTGGCATCTTGGCTTGTATCAAAACCAGTGTGGCCAGTAGGTCTAGGGAAGTGATTGTGCCCCTGTACTCGGCATTGGTGAGGCCACACCTCAAGTACTGTGTCCAGTTCTGGGCTCCTCACCACAAGAAGGACATTGAGGTCCTTGAGCACATCCAGAGGAGGGCAACCAGGCTGGTGAAGGGGCGGGAGGGCAAATCCTATGAGGAGCGGCTGAGGGAGCTGGGGCTGTTTAGCTTAGAGAAGTGGAGGCTGAGGGGAGACCTTATCACCGCCTACAACTACCTGAAGGGAGTTTGTAGAGAGATAGGTGATGGTCTCTTCAGCCAGGTGACAGGCGATAGGACAAGGGGGAATGGCATGAAGCTGTGCCAGGGCAGGTTTAGATTGGATGTTAGAAAAAAATTTTTTACTGAAAGGGTTTCCCGTATGAGGAAAGGCTGAGTGAGCTGGGGCTGTTCAGCCTGGAGAAAAGAAGACTGAGGAGGGACCTAATTAATGATTATAAATACCTTAAGTATGGGATGCAGGGGGAATTGGCCAACCCCTTTTCAGTCATCTGTGGAGATAGGACAAGGGGCAATGGCTGCAAATTGGAGCACAGGAAGTTCCGCACCAACATGCGGAAGAACTTTTACACAGTGAGGGTGACAGAGCCCTGGGACAGGCTGCCCAGGGAGGCGGTGGAGTCTCCTTCTCTGGAGATATTCAAGACTCGTCTGGACACCTATCTGTGCAAAATGATCTAGGGAGCCTGCTTTGGCAGGGGGGTTGGACCTGATGATCTCTCGAGGTCCCTTCCAACCCCTACGATTCTGTGATTCTGTGATTCTGTGAGTTTTCAGGGCCTGGAACAGGCTGCCCAGGGAGGTGGTTGAGTCACCTTCTCTGGACATGATCAAAAGAAGTGTAGATGATGTACTTAGGGATATGGTTTAGTTTAGGATGCGAATGGTTGGACTTGATGATCTTCAAAGGTCTTTTCCAACTTTGTGACTCTGTGTGATTCTGTGATTCTGTGTTATCTGACATTAGGATTGTCATTAAAATGTTTGGAATCAGCATTATTTCTGGTAGTGAAGAACAGCCTACACTCGTGTATAATGCACTGTCGACAGTACTGGAATTCCCAGATTTATGAATTTTGGTTATACAGCTTTTTCCATCGTAGTTTTGGTGATAATAACCAGGGTCTTATAAGCAGCAGTTTCAAAATATATATATTTTCTATTTTTTTCTCTTTGGCTATTTTCTTATGTATTTCCACTAGACAAATATATGTTTCATATGTGATCTGGTGTTAGCTTAAACTTAGTTTCAACACTTCACATAATACAGCATAATCAGATGAAAATCTACACCATTTAACACAAGGATCATGCAAAACAGGGAATTAAGCAAAACAACAACTTCTATTTCCCGGGGCATTTGCAAGTGCCACAGGTATACTCACTGTTGTAGTTTGCAAAGTCTAGGGCCTTTACTTCTGCCTAAAGTAGAAACAACCATAATCATTTGCAACGGGCATTTGTAATACTTTGCAGAGTTCTTAAATATAACTAATAAAATCAGTATATTCAAGCAGTTTCTTTTCTGAATGATATTTTTGATAATATATAGATATACAGATGTCATCTATATTTAAAATAGAGTGGAATAAAAAATCTCATGCATTATCGCCTGATCTGCTGTCTGTGCAAGATTATCAGAACTTAGAAGGCTCTTTACTACAAGCCATAAGTTGTGAAAGTATATTTAGTATGACTAGGACTGGGAATATATATAACTGAGCTAGGCACTGCCATAAAGAGCTGCTCGTCATAAATGTCCTTAGGTCTTAACCTTTTGATGGGTCCCTACCTGCCAAACCTCCTTTGCCACCTTAGTTCTTTTCAGAAGCAGATATGTTGGATTAATGCCTCCAAATCTCAGCATTGGCCTGAATTCTTCGGTATCTGCTGTAGCTGTCACATTTGCAAGTCCAAATTTTGTTCTAACTAAGCTAAAGTAAGCTTGTTTCTTTGCATGTAATTGCTTTGTAAACTTTAAATGATACAAATTAGATAGATAGATAGATAGATAGATAGATAGATAGATAGATAGATAGATGATAGATAGAGACTTGTGTTTTCCACTTTCAGCATCTGTCAGATTGTTAATCACACAATGGTTTATGAGCAACATACATTTCATAAAACATTACCCCTGCTGTCTGCTTCATTTTGGATACAGACCTAGTATCCACAAAAGACTGTATCAAATTTTAAATGGGAATTATTTCTTTTCACCAAATAAACTCCACACACTCATCAGGGGAATTCTTTAATAAATATGTATCTGAGAGGTTTGATGGGTGATTTGCATTCCTGTTTATGAAGGTTATAGCTGCTTTACATATTATTCATGTGAGAAGCACTTTGTCTAGTAAATTATTAGAAGTGGAAACCTTATAGACTCAGTAGGAGCTCATTCTCTGTTGATCTTAGTACAGCCTAAAGAGATTACTGTGGAAAATATTTTTGAAAGTGACCTCCGATTTTATTTACTCAGCTCATTAAGCTTATTTAAAGTATAATACTGTCAAATTTAAGTCCATGCTTGTGCCAATCTGCTTAGAAATGATCAGTTTAAGATGATACTTTGCTAAATTTGGCCCGATGTATAGTCACTGAAATTACTGCAGGAATTGAGAAGTTGATATCAGAAGAAATTAATGCATAAGTTACAGTTCATTATTGTTGAAATTAAAGTTGTTTATTCAATCAAGTCTCAGAATACAGAAAGAGAATGAGGCTAACTCCATCCCACTGCCCATAGTCATCCTTTGGGTTTTTTTCACTCTCATGTGTAGCAGGACACTGAGATGTTAATAACCATTGCCCTGGAACATCTCCAAGAAATCAATGTAATAGACATGATGTTCTGCTTTATCTACTCCAAATATTCATTCACTAAGCATTTCTTAATCCATGTTTGATTAATTCATGATGATATATATAATTTACATTAATGATAAATTATATTAGATCTAGTTTATATGAAAATCATTATTATTGAAAATTGTATTTATAGGAAGCTAATGCAAGAATTGTAAAACCAATCCAATATTTAGCAAATTTAAAATTTAGCAAAAATATTTTTCTCTCCAATCACAGACAAGCTCATTTCTAATCTATAATGATTTTTTTTTATATGAACATCTACAACATTCATTAACTTCTCTTAAGTTCCTGCAAAAATAAGCTTTACAGAATTTTTTTTCCTTCTTCTATTTCCATAAATTAATAAAGTGTTTAAGATTGGGTGTAATCCATATAATCTGGAATGCATATTTGAATCTAATATTATCATAAACCCGTGCAAATATTATTTTCAGCTTCTTTATCATCTATGACTGGCCATGCAAAAAAAATTACCTCAGTGCAAACAAATTCAGTTTGTAACAGATCTATTGGGGAATGCTGCTTCAATTTTTGATGTACTCATTAAAACTCTGTCTTCATCCCTTCACAACTGGTCAAACTTATTTTTATGAATTCCATAATCTATGAAAATGCTTCACTTATATATGCAGTATACAGGACGTGGAAGCAAGGACAGATAACAAAAGAAGAAATTTAGAATCATAAAATAATAGAATTGTTTAGGTTGGAAAAGACCTTTAAGATCATCAAATGCAACCATTAACTGAACACTGCCAAGTCCGAACAATAAAACATGTCCCTGAGCACCACATCTATGTATCTTTTAAATACCTCCAGGGATGCGAATGCGACCACTTTCCTGGACAGCCTGTTCCAGTGATTGATAAAGATTTGAGTGAATAAATTTTTCCTCATATCTAATCTAAACCTCCTCTGGCGCAACTTAAGGGCATTTCCTCTTGTCCCATTGCTTGCTACTTGGGAGAAGAGACCAACACTCACCAGAAATGCTACCCAGGCATGTAGGGCTGTTGTTAGGAAAACCTAAATGCAACTTCAATTGTTACTTGCAAGTGACATCGAGGACAGTAAGAAAGCTTTTACTGCTACATTATTAAAAAGTCTAAACCACAAAAATCTGAGTCCACTGCCAAATGAGGTCAATGATTCAGTGCCAGCAGATGCAGACAAGGGTGAGATACTCAGGTTAGAGCATTCCTGCAGTCCCTTTCAACATACATGATTCTACAGTTCTACAATTCTGTGATATTTTGTCCTTCTTATGCCTCTTCTTCAGCTTAAACACAATACTCCTACTATTATTCATATTTCTGTCAGCTTGCCTGGGAAGCTACAGCAATCTTTTGATAGCTGAAATGCTAGTTGATACACAAAAGGCTAAGCTTCTCATGGTTTTTATTCCAAATAGTAGGATTCTCTGTTGAGACCAGGACTCAGTGGAACATGACATATTCTGAGAAAGCAGAATGTCCCCTTTTCTCATTTGGCTTGCAAGTGTGTCTGGCTACTCAGAAGTTTCATATTACTCTCCATTTTACAGTTAGACTCCATATATACTAAACATGAAAATGAAGAATTTATACATCACTCATGTGCAACAAGTTTCTGCTTACCACATGGACTGTGGTAACTGTGTGTGTCCTTTCCTAGGAATAGTATTATCCAATCACATAGAAATGTTTCTTTAACTTTTTTTTTTTTAAACTTTGAAAAGTTTTTAAAAAACCTGAAAATTCTCATATATGGTTGAATAATTCAATCCTCTGGTGTCGTGCTTTTATTCCAGTTAGATTTATATCAGTATATTTTCTCATGAAATACACATTCTATTCTCTTAGCTTCTGCTATGTAAAGATGAATCAGCCTGATTTTTCTGGGTACCACTGCAGTCAATGAAGTCAGTGTGACTTCTCACTGCCCACTATATATCTCAAGTTTCACTTTCTCCTTTATCATTCTCTATATTTCCACTTTTATAACAGATGGAAATGTTTAATTTCTGTGGGCTTTTTTTAGTTGTTTGTTGTTGATTTTTAAAGAAATGCTTTACAGCTTCAAATTTAGGCATTCCCCTTTCATATTTCCTGTTCAGCTGGAAAGTTCAGCTGCCAAATTATAATAATTGCCTGTTTCTAGGCAAGACAGAAACATCTAAGATTCACTACTTTCAGCTTTGTTCAGAATAGTTGTGCTTCCATTACTTACTCAAGTCAAGTCATTGCAGTGCAGATAATGTGATTCATTATCATCATGTCATTTGCAGTGTGAGAGAGATGATGAGGCAAAATGAGAAAATCCTGCTTCCTGTCTAAAAGGAAAATTGTAAACATTTCTTTCAGGTTGGGGAGTTGCTGAGTGTATTTTACACCTGAAGAATAAATATGTAATGGGGATAGATAGTACTGTTCTTGGCTTGAACACACACACACACACACACACACACACACACACACACAGCTTGTTAGTTGTCTAATTCTACTTTCTCTAATAAGTCCCTAAACTCTCAGTGATTGGAGTGTGACTCGCTGAGATCAGCTGTTTACACTCTTCAATGCTATCTGAGGGGGGAAAAAAAAAACAACAACAGTCTCTAGATCTGGAGACAGGGATTTCAGCCAGACAAAACATTTTGTTTTACAGGTACTTGTAAAATTTGATAAATGAGCAGCTGTAGATTCCCCTTGAGCTACTATATTTAGACAAGCAGAACAGATGGTATGGCTCTGCTTCTCCTGCAGAGAAACCTGGATATTACAGAATCACAGAATGATAGGGATTGGAAGGGACATCTGGAGATCATCTAGTCCAACCCCCATCATATTGATGAAGGCAATGTCAGCATTGCATGTGTAATAATGAGAGTGAATTGTAAAGGCTGGGGTTGGGGAGGTAAGATGCTTTGTGACCTTTTAGGTTATGGGCACAAAAGTAAAGATGTAAACCAATTACACCATTAAGGTTAAGACTACTGACATTCTTCCCAGTAAGCATTGCTATACAATAAAGATATATGGCAAGTAACAACTCCTGAACAAATGAAATCACACAACCAGACACGTGACGTAGTTCTCTTCCCCATATACAACTTTTGAGACCACGATTAGTCCTGTAATTGACAGATATTCTGAAACAATGTCAGCTCTCTAGTAATGTGCTACAATGCACCTACTCCAGAGTCAGGGGTTATTCTCACCATTTGAGCACTACAGGAGGCTGGTACAAGGCACGTTTCTAGTGTGCCAGGAGTGAGTTTCAAGAGGAGTCCTTGGTGATGGAGTAAATTAGTGTATAGTGTTGACACATAGTAGACTTTTGACACATTAGTTGTTCCATTCAGAGCATTGTCATTGACACATCCATGATTCTTTTTGCTTCCTTTAGGTTCAAGAGCTAACAGCTATTGAGAAAACACAAATACCTTGAGGATCACGGAGCTGTGTTGTCACCTGACAGTGGAATCCCAAATCTCATAAAAATCTGGCTAGGTTCACATAAAGATAAAGAAATGAGTTGACCATTTAGGAGAAATGTTTATGACCTGTCAACCTTTTGGGCATTGAAACCAAAGTTTTATGGTGTCTGTTATGCCAGTGTAATTACACCTTCCCAAATGCATCTAATTAGGCTGCTCTGTAATAGAACTCAGGGACGTATCTTTATAATGAAAAATAAAGGAATCCCTTATCCCACAGAAGGACCACAATATTTCAGACACTAAACAACAGTTCATAGTGATATTTTTGTATTGGTTTTGTTAAAAAAATACAAAGCAAAATGCAGGTTTGAATGTAGAGAAAACACATTGAAATGCATACAGCAAATGAAACAAAGTCCCTGTTATCTCTCTTGCTGTCACTTTCCTTAGCAGACACAATCATAATGATTCTATTCTCATCTTTAAAGCTGAAAAATTCACTGCAGTGTCATTTCCATTTTCTACAAATATTTTCTTCTGTTCCCATCTGTCTAGGGATGAATCTATATTGCAGTCCAGAGCTGGCTTAGGTTCTGAGAGCAGTATATTGGTGTAAGTTCACCCTAGCAAACAGAACATTTGGCAGAAAATTTGCTTATTCACTGTTCTAAATCGATATAACCCAAACTTCACATTTTTGTCTGAAATTGGACCTATTTGGAAAGACAAAACCCAACCCCAAATTTGTTGGGGAACAACAACAACAAAAAAGACTAGTAGTGAAGAGTCAAAGCTTCAATGCTGATAAATTTCAATTTACTGTACTGTAGATATATTTCAAATTTGCACAGATGTGAAGCCAAATTCCTCCCAAAAGAACTCAAAGCTTCTTGATGAGCTTTTTTTTAAAGTTTCGGTTTTGTAACTATCCCCAAAATCAGCAATTTTAAGATGTGGGATAAAGTAGTTTACAGTTGTCTAGATTTTACTTTGTTCTGTTTGTAATGTGTGTGTATAAGCATTCCTTAAGCATGAGCATAATCTGTATCTTTTCAAATAGTTGAGCCTGAACTATAGAGTTCAAATACTTCTTTATGCCTTGCATGGCAGGTTGTAGCTTTGTGTTTGTATGGTGCAAGTTCAAATAAGTTGTAATATTTATGAAGAGTTGCAAAACACTACATTAATTAATAAATTAAACTTCCAGCATTTGCATATTTATGTAAATAAAAGACCTACAAAATTTTAGATAATGTCTGTCAAAATATTACCTGTATTTCATACATGTTCAGGAATAAAAATGAGCCATAGTCTCTTTACAAATTTAAGCTTATTTGGCCTGTCAGATAAAAGAGAGGGAGACTGGGGACAGAGAAAGTAAGGGAATGCTACATATTAAATATGGGCACTTTGTTTTGAAAAAAAATTTTGAAAATGAGACTTTACTTTCTAGTTCTGAGACTTGTCCTGCATTCTGCTGAAAACATGTGACTGAATATTTCAGATTTCTATTATCTTTATTAATCAGAATCTATAATTTTCATATGCTGCCTATTTTTTCCCCATCTCTAATCCAACAGCATGATCAAATTATATTTGTGGAAAAGAGCAAGGAGCAGTGATGAGAGACTGAAAAGAGCTAAGTAATAACCAGAGCAATAATGTTACTACTAATGTGAAGTTTAAGTTACATATGGAACAGGGAAAGAGTGCACTGTATACTTAAGGCTCCTATTTATGGGTCTCAATGTGTATTAATGTATCATTCTTTCACACTGATGTACCAGAATGGCTTTGATGCATGGACATCATGTCTACTGTGCCCTGAGTCTGTGTCACTGTAAAAGCTAAGTAACAATCTGCAACTGTCTCAGTACTTTAATTGAGTACATGATTATCTCTCCAAACTTAAGAAAGGTCCCTCCCAGCAAACAGGAAATCAAGCAGAAACATCAGTATACCTATATGGATCAGCAGGAAGCTACTAAATTAACTTCTAAGTGAACTCATACTCAAAAAGGAAATATATGCAAGATGGAAACAGGGGCAGATGACCAAAGAGGAGTATAGACATACTGTCCAGTCATGCAAGGATGAGATTATGAAAGCCAAGGTCTGCTGAGGGATGTGAACGGCAACAAGAAAGGATATAGGCATCAGAAGGCTATGGAAAATGCTGGCCTGCCACTGAATGGGGCAGAGGATCTCATAAGAAATCACATGGAAGTGTGTGAGATCCTGAATACCTTCTTTATCTCAGTCTTCACCGGTAAGACCACCATTCAGTAGTCCAAGGCTCCTGAGAAAAGAGGGAAGATCTGGAGCAAGGAAGTGTTACCATCAGTGAAGAAGGATCATGTTAAGGGGCAGTTAAACAAGCTGGACATACATAAGTCCATGTGACCTAATGGGTTGCACGCCTGAGTGCTGAGGGAGGTGGTTGATGTCACTGCAGTGCCACTGTCAATTTTCTTTAAAATGTCATTGTGATTGGGAGCAGTTTCTGATAAGTTGAAGAGAGCAAATTTTACTCATATTCAAGAAGGACAAAGAGGATCTGTGGAACTGCAGGCTAGTCAGCTACACCCCAATCCCTGGAAAATTGATGGAATAATTATTCTTGGAAAAGCTATCCAGACACATGAAGGACAAGAAAGTGATTAATAGTTGGCGTGGATTTCTGAAAGGGAAATCACGTTACCAATATTGTAGCCTTCTACAGAGCTGGCTAGCTTGGTAGATGAGGGAGTGGATGCTATTTACCTTGACTTTAGTATTGCTTTGGACACTGTGACCCATATCATAGACAAATTGACAAAGTACATGTTAGGTAAGTAACATTTGAGGTGAATTCAAAACTTACTGAACTAGCAGACCCAACCAGTTATGACCAGTGGCACAAAGTTCAGTTGGATGCAAGATACTAGTCTTCTACTGGAGGAAATGCTGTATAACATTTTCATTAAGGATATGTACTCTAGGACAGAGTGCATCCTCAGGAAGCTAATAAATGATATAAAACTGTAAGGAGTGGCTGACCAGATGGCTCTGCTGTCATTCAGAGACACCCCAACAGGATGGACAAGTGAGCAAAGAAGAATATCATGAAGCTATGTGAAGTTCTGCATCTGAGGAGGAATAATCCCAGGCACTGGTACAGTGCTGTACCAACTGTTGAGGAATTAATTCTGCAGAGAAGAATCTTGGCGATCTTGGTGGACAGCAAGCACAACATCAGCCAGCAGTGCACCCTGGTGGCAAAGGCAGCCAGCAGCATCCTGTGCTACATTAGGAGGAGCGTTGATTGTCATTGCCAGCTATTCGAGTGAAGAGTTCCTTCCCCTCTACTCAGCCCTGATGACAGACACAGCTGGAGTGTTCTGTCCAAATCTGGAGTGCAAAAGACACAGATCTACTGTAACAAGTCCAACAAAGGGCCAAAAAGATTATTAAGGAATTGGAGAACAAATCATATGAGGAGGGTCTGAGAGACCTGGGGCTGTTCAGCCAGATGATTTCAACCTCATTCATTCTGGGATTCTCTGATTACAGATGTCTGCTGTGCTGTGCTTTGGCTGGATAGTCAATAACCCAATGTATAGCACAGAGATGATTGGGAGCTGGCATTCAACATTTCTATGATAAACAAAACTTTTTCCCCCACCCTTTGGAAGTTTTGAGCTGCAGGACCTTGAATGAAAAGATACAAGGTCTTCCAGAAAATTGACTGGAGAAATAAATGCTAAAAAATCATCTTATTAAAAGCGATTCCCAATAAAAATATATTCTCAAAAAACGTTTGAAACAAACGACCCTGTGCACATAAGTAGGAGACAGCAAACCAAAATACTCATGTTAATTCTGAAGACTGCTTGCTCTACGGGGGTGGGGGGGGAGTGGTTATTAATATCTTTTGCATCTCATAGGTCAAAAAAATATGGTTCCCTACCATTTAATTAGCTATATATATTTAAAAAAGGAAGAAAACATCCCTTATTCATAAGTTCTGTATGTAATTAAATGCTTTAGTGAAGGTTCTAACCTTGTAACCTCATGTCCTCCACCCACATACTTAATATTATTTTGGACTTCTTAAAAAAATAAAAAGGACTCAGCAGAGGAGGATGGGAAAGAATAACTCTTAAAATTTACATTGTGAACTACTTGGGACAGGAAAACTCTCTGTATACAATCTTTCTTTCTCCTTTTTGTTCATTTTCCACTGCAGCGGTCTGGAGAAAGGAGAACCCTAATATTCTGCTTTGAACTCTGGCTTCTGCAGGAGTTGCTGTGGTTACATACTGTCAACCCAGACTGGAATTTCTACACAGTCACTGGGCTTTGAAAAAAAGGGAATTCAGGTCTCCCATGTATTCTACCCCTCCCCATCCTCACCACCTCCATTCCAGAGCTTCTGTCAGGGATGTACCTTTTGAGAACTCTTAGGGACGTTTGCTTAATAAGGGACATTAAACATTTCTTAGTGCCAGGCTAACAATGACATTTCTCTCATGTCTAAAAACAGGAATTTGTGACTGCAAATACAGGCACACAATTGTGTATGACCACTAATTCTGGGGATTTTAAAGGACCCACACATGTAAAGAAAGTTACATGTGAATTTTTATTTCTCACTTACATTACAGCATCTTCAGTTAAGACCACTGCAGTATGATTCCAACAGAGTATATAGAGTAATGTTTAATGTAGAAATTGTAGGCTCTAATTAATTCATTTATCTGGTAACCATACAAGTGCTTACAGGATACCTATACATAAATAAATTGGGTTACAGAAACATAAATCTGTTTACCCTTGTGCCCTCATGGCCAAGAAGGCCAATGGCATCCTGGAGTGTATTAGAAGGGGTGTGGTTAGTAGGTCAAGAGAGGTCCTTCTGCCCCTCTATTTTGCCGCATCTGGAATATTGTGTCCAGTTCTGGGCCCCTCAGTTCAAGAAGGACAGGGAACTACTTGAAAGAGTCCAGCACAGGGCCACTAGGATAATTAAGAGAGCAGAACACCTTCCTTATGAGGACATGGTAAGTGAGCCAGGTCTCTTTATCCTGGAGGAGGCTGAGGGGTAACCTCTTAAATGTATGTAAATATGTAAAGGGTGAGTGTCAGGAGGATGGTGCCAGGCTCTTCTCAGTGATGTTCAGTGATAGGACAAGGGGCAACGGTTGCAGGCTGGAGCATAGGAGGTTCCATGTGAATATAATGAAAAACGTTTTCACTGTGAGGGTGACAGAACACTGGGACAGACTGCCCAGAGAGGTTGAGTCTCTGGAGACATTCAAAATGCACCTGGACATGTTCTTGTGTGACCTAATTTAGGTGATGCTGCTCTCGTGTGTGGGGGTTGGACTAGATGATCTTTCAAGGTCCGTTCCAACCATTAACATTCTGTGATTCTGTGAAAGTAAAGCACTAGCATAATTTACACATGCTGGTTTAAATATATTTTGCTTCAACTAACAAAATCAAGTTTTATTATAATCAAACACTTGAAACCTCAACAGTTAAAACTGGAAAATGCTTGTGAAAGACATAACTATTTTCAGGATCACTAGGGCTAAAAAACTATTTCCACACCACTAGTTAAATTTCCAAAATCTTGTCAAATTTATTTATGGTCATTTCAAAATTTAAAATAGTTTCTTTGCCTCAAGTGTTTTCATTGCTTTTAAATAACTTTTATCTGAATTTGGTATCTAATGTGATTTGGACACTGCTGAGCTGGGCAATGTTCATAAAAAGACATTGGAATATCATCAATAACCCATACTATGGTTGACTTTGACCTTTATTGCCTCTCCTATGAAGGCAGGCTGAGAGAGTTGGGCTTGTTCAGCCTGGAGAAGAGAAGGCTCCAGAGAGACCTTATTGCAGCCTTACAGCAGCTTAAGGGGGCCTGCAGGAAAGATGGAGAGGGACTGTTTGCAAGGACATGTAGTGATAGGACAAGGGGTAATGTTTTTAAATTGAAAGAGGGTGGATTTAGATTAGATAACAGGAAGAAATTCTTCCCTGTGAGGGTGGTGAGGCCCTGGCACAGGCTGCCCAGAGAAGCTATGGCTGCCCCCTCCCTGGCAGTGTTCAAGGCCAGGTTGGATGGGGCTTTGGGCAACTTGCTCTAGTGGGAATTGTTCATGCCCATGGCAGAAAAGAGTTATCTTTAAGGTCCCTTCCAACCCAGTGTTCCATGCTTGCATGGCTTTATAATGTATAATTTTTCTGCTCAGGTTTGGGTTAGATTTTTTTTCCTTGTGGTACCTGCCATCTAATCAGTGCATCAGCTTCACAGCTTCCATGAATTCCGCTGACTGCTAAAAAGGGAAAAATGAAGAAATTTTCCAAGCATTCTGAAAAACGAAAGGTGATTTTGACACCACTGCTGTGCCTCATCTCGTTCAGCTTTTCCTTGCCTTCTTTTAGAGGGATGTTATTTGGGCAGAGCTGCAATAACTTATAAGTCTTTCAACCTGGCATCAAAATAACCTTATTTCTCATCAAAAAAGTAATTTGGAGGCTATGCTAGCAATTGCACATTCCATTCTGCCACAGTGGACGTTGTCATCCTGTGAAAAGCAAACAAAAACTACATATTGATTTCTTTTACTTACCTATAATTGTTCTTTCCTCCTATATAATTCCAGGTGTTGGGTCTTATAGTTATCATGCAGTAAAGTAAGACTTATTTTTCTTTTCAATCCGCTCTGAAAACTCTTAGTGATTCTGTCTATTAACAGCACAAATACAGAAACTTGCTGGTCACCTCAACATCATTCAAGCTGAGGTCCATAACAGGCAACCTGTCTAGGTTATCAGATCATTCTGTGACTGCTAAAGCCAGGTGTTATGGAATAGATGTGGGTATTTTCAACTAAAGACCTTTACAAAACTCTCCAGACTTTCCAATGAGTAAACTTTACTGGTGTTCCTTGAGATAGAGATGTTTCCCAATTCTTGTTGATTTTTTGTCTTGTTTCATTTTCAGAAAATCTATTGTATATTTGTTCTGTAACAATAAGCACAGAAGAGACAAAAATTTCAGCCAGAACTAGGCCAACTGTGAGTCAGACAAAAATACATGAATGCATCCACAGGCTCTGTTAGTAAGAGAGGTTTTTCTGTTTGTTTGGTTTTGTTTTGTCAAGACTGTGGTATGGCTGCATGCATTTTCTTCACACGTTTATGAACAGAAAGAATGCCCAGATGTTCAAGGTCATGTTTAGAGGCAGCATTTGAAGACTGAATTGTAAAATCTTATAGATAGAATCCAATTCTTGTTTTATAAGAAAACTCACTTTTAACTTTCTCAAAAGTATGAGTTCCAGAGTCTGACTTCTGTTTAACAACTGTTGACTGCAAATTCAATTTGGGCAACAACACTGCCTGACCTGTGGTATTTTGGGAACTGATTAGACAATCAAAATTCAACTACTCCCTTTAGACACTTGTATTGCTTTGGGGAAGCAAAGGTGGCATTTTTGATGGCAAAACATCTTTTTGGTTATTTCCAGAACAGGAAAGACTTCTTGTTAAATATTGAAAAACTCTCAACCACAAAAAGGAGCTATAGAGATATAGATAGCTAGATACAGATATATAGAAAAGCTTTTGTAGCCATAAACTCCAAATTTACTAGTTCATCTGAAATTCTGAGATATTCCAGGACATCTCAAATTAACCTTCTCATGACTAAGCAGTTGAATTCCATCCTGAATCAGGAGAAAAGAATGGGAACACAATGGATGGAAAAATATTTTGATGTAACTTTGGCTTCCAGATCAGATGTTGAACTTCCATTCTTGGAAATGACTGGATACAATTCAGTTTGACAAACCTGCTAAGGCCTAGTTTGGACAAAGCTGAGAGAAGATCTGGCAATATTAAACATGTTTAGTGGTGCCTATGAAAAGTATAAAATATTGTTCACAGCTCTTGCAGCAATGATCTGTCAAAATGTAATAGATACAACATATTAATGACACATCGGACTGAGCTACTTATATATCTTTTCATAATGATTAACTTTTCTGTTCTATAAATTGCCTACATACGTGCTGCACATCAAACATGTGCATCAGGAAATACTGAACAGAAATAAAGGATTCCTGCTACAGGGGCATCAAACTGACATACATCTTGTGACACCAATTTGCCCAAAAGGAAAAGTTTTAGACTTATCTTCAGTTCATAAACATAAAGAATTCAACAGTAGAAGATGAGCAAAAGATTTCTGGCAGTCATTATGGAAACAAAGCCCCCAATAAAAAAGGTAAGTAATATATATTGAACTCAGTGAAAAGCTAAAAAAATTCATTCTTATCTAATCAATAAATTGCCTGGCCCATCCAGATTTTAATTACTCACTATGAATGAATAGCAAATTAATCTGTAATATAAGCCTCCTCAGATTTCCATTTATATATATTAAATTTTACTTTCTGAAGACATGAACTTCCAGTGATTTCAATGTGAGTAATATTGTTTCTTTGAGGAATTGAGGCAATTCATAAAACTAGGTGTAGTTTAGCATAGTACAGCAAGGCACAGCATACTTCCAGTTAGTTTTGTTTCCTTGTATAGCTAAATAAAAAAAGAAAAAATAGAATTATATTTTGTAGGCCAAATAAACCTTTTATATTATATCTGTATGACTTGAAAATTTATTTATAATTTTTGTCCACAGTTTATTTAGGACTTTTTTAGTCCATACGCATGATTTATCATAATGTGATTTCTGCAAAGTTAAGTTAATAATGTAGTAGATCAATAACTTGATGTTAACAACAGGAATTCAGTCAGGCCCGGATTCACCCTGCCAGTTTTAGTCATCAAGTCTAACTTCCAGTCTTTCACTAGTCAGCTAAAACAAATGTATTTGCAAACAGATTAAGCAACTCCAATTATAAGACGCTTGAGTTGCCCTTTGAAGCAGCTCTCTTTTCCTTATTATCAATTAGGTAAGTATCTAAGAATGGTCAAATATCTTAACTGAGAATTAATAATCAGGTCAAATTACTACTGTATGTTTTACTGTGGTTAGAGAAGTGAACTAAGGGACTGGGCATAATGGGTAAGAGTGCTCCTTCCTCTGCTGCATAGTCTGTATAAGGAGAGGTTCTTAGATACTTCTGAGCTCAAATTGCAGTGTTGTCATGTGAAAGGACATACCCAGGCATATATTTAAGACATGCCAACAATCTTGCATGCCAACCTCCTGTCGTCAGAGCAGTTTTTGCTAGTTCCCTAGGTAGCCATTTACTTTTTCTTGGCTGGAGTGCAATCAGGCCAGTGCTTTTCATCTTTACAATTTATTTTTTGTGTGTGACCAGCCTGATGATTCTGACACTAGAGCTGTTGCCAGCTCCCATGCAGGGGATAATCCTCCTCCTTAATTGGAACCACTCAGTGTAACCAGCAGAGTAAGAAACTGCTGCTGCTGCAAGATCACCTGCTGCCTGAAGAGGCATTTCAGGCAGCCACAGGGAGCTGGGATCTTGCCTGTTTCACTTACTAAATCTTTACTCCTGCAGTAAATGACTATCTCAACTACATACCCGATAGAGAGAGAGTCCACTGAAGACCTTCAGAAGCAAAATTCGCTCCTTTCAGACTTTTAGTTCTCAGAAAGAATAGTACAGGAAAGATGTATTTTTATGTAAAGGGGAAAGAATCCTTTTAAAGATTAATTTTGATAAAACTGTTTCCCAGTAGGTAGTAGATCAGTTATTAGGTTGCTCCTGTTATAGCTATATAGCCAGGCTGACTACAGATTCTGATACTCAGATATATCAGATAGTTTACACTGCTCACATAAAAAGAAAGACAGAAGAAAATTATTCCCTTTTGATCAAAAAGACAAAAAAGGTAAAAAATAACAAAAATTATGTTTAAGTATGAAGGAATTAAGATATCTAAATAGATATGCACACATGACCACGGAGAATCAGACACATAATTGGTAAAAATAAAACCCAACATGCATCAAAGCCATTTTGTAATGTGATGAAGATGTGTGTGTGCATGTACAAATACATGCATGCATGTGTCGCTGAGAATTACAAGAATTGGGAGCAATGTTCTGCAAAGGAAAGATCTGCATAATGAGCTTGTTAGTAATAAGCTCATTAGTTAAAACTCTCCTTTCCTATCCTGTCTAGCCTTGACCTGCATAAATTATGCAGGCTTCAAGCAGATTTTCTATCTTTTTTTGCTGAATAGATGAGCCTCCTGCATAGCTAAAGCGCACGACCTTCAGATGCTTTTTCAGAACAGCAGTAGTCTGCCATAGACACTGCCAGAAAAAAAGAAAGAATAGAGAAAAATCCCAAATAATCCTTACAATAGAAGAACTTATTTTCTGCTTAAGTAGGAATGCAGACAGATGAAGTTTTTCAGTTTCAGTGATAAAACTTAAGGTTTTTGACCTGAAGTTTTCTGTTCTTGGCTGACTGTAATTGTCAAAGATCTTTCTTCTCAGGACGCCATTAGGAAAACTTCATAAAGATTATCTTCAAATTTTTATAATTCATTTTAGTAACACAAATATATCAACACATTGGAATTGTTGGAGACTAAATAAGATTCCTAAATTGTCTAACAATAAAGCTAAAGAGAAATATCTGCATTAGATAATACTTCTGAGCTCTATATTTATTAGAGAGTACGCTGGGTTGTACTCAGCTGTGAATTTTAAAGGCATAGTTTTCTCTGGAATACAATAATTTTTATCCTGCTCTATGATATGAGGTTAAATTATATTGGCTGCTAATAGGACCCTATGTCGTGTATTTGTTTTATCTCAGACTCTAGAATGTCTAGCTTTAAATGAAGATCCTATTAACCTGTATAAATGCAGGCCAAAAAAGACTTTCCTTACACAAAACAGTTCACAGATTCACAGATTTGTAGGGGTTCGAAGGGACCTCTAGAGATCACCTAGTCCATCATCCTCCACACCCCCAGAGCATCTAAGAAAGGTTAAAATCTGTAGTATGACAGAAGAGAATAGGAGTCAGCAGAAACCTACCTAACAACTTAGATCACTGCTATAGGAATTTATTAAACCAAACTCTCAGAATTTCATTATGAAATAGACTGTACCCTGACTTACAAAAATGGGACTGGCTTCCCCTCCTGTCCAGTATAAACCCTCTGACACTACAGTGACCTATGAGAAACTGTTCTTTTTAACTCAAAATCTGTCACCCAGTTTAAGCTTGAACATGTGAACAAAAGATGCCAACTAAATACTTGTGAAATTTTATTCATACTAGGCTTAACATCCTCTCAAACTGCAGCAATCTTCCAACCTTTAAAAGAAAGGAAATCCTTTTCTTTCTCCCCATATTTCTTATAGAATTACAAGTTTTATTTGAAGGTGAAAAATGTCCTCTCTGCTGTCAAGAAAAATCTTCTCTAAAGAACACATCTAAACATCTAAAGAATAGATCTAAAACAAGTATTCAAGCACCAAATGTTTAAGTTGAAACTGGAGCTCTAATAATGTATTGTTTCACGCTTTCATCTGACTCTACCTTTTAAGATAGCTATGCATCATCATTTTCTGAATTTTACTTTTCAGTCATTGAATCATGGGGAAAAAACCAAAACAATACTTTGGGAGGTCCTCTGGATGTTTAAAGCAGTCTAAGTTCTAAGTTAATCAAGTTCCCCAGGTTTTAATTCAAAAATTGTGAAAATCTACAAAGGCAGAGATTTCACAACATCTTGGTGAATCTAGTTCTAATACTTGGCATTCTCATTAAGAATTTTAATATTTTAATTATATGTGGAAGCTTCTTGCTTCATCTTTGACAATACAGAGATGCTATATTAGACTGTGTTGAAAGCCTTCCTAAACTAAGGTGAATGACATAGACTACTTTCCTCTCTTACAGCATGCTAACAGATTGGTCAGGCATAATTTGCATTGGTATGGCTTTCCATGGAATTTGTTCCATTTTGCTCCATAATCTTCCAAAGGACTGACATGAGACAACATCTTACAGTTTCCTGGACCCTCCATATTGCCCTTACTAAAGATGCAAATTCTTGTATTTAAAGTTCAATTCCTCTTTCTGATCAGCCTGCTTGTAGCAGCTGCCTACCACAACACTTTCCAGGGGTGGCATGCCAACCAGTGTAGCGTGTCACAACCTTCATAGCACTAACTCTGGAAGTTAAATGCCGCCTCAAATACCACCTCAGTTTTCCCTGTACTTCTCTGATTGCTGCATTAACTTTCTAGTTCTTGTTTTCTTCTCCCAGCTGCTGGTACTCCCTAGGTGCCAGCTCAGTAGGAAGCCAGGCACAAGCCTGATTGGCAGGAAATGTCTTTCATTGACCTTTAGGGTTTGACTGCAAGTTTCTGACCTGGAGAAGACCAGGTCCATTCTGCCTCCCATGCTGAGCTCTAAATTTCTCCTAATAGGTGTATCAGTTTGATTTCACTTTTCCCACATCCAAGATGATCTAGAAACCTGGCATAATTTTGACGAATTCCCCTAAGGGATCTAGCTGGAAAGATTTCATAGAGAACACCTGACACATCCAACTGGATCAAACAGAATAAATATAGTGGTATCAATCATCTTCAGAAGCTATCTTGGAAAAGAAGATGAGACCTAAAGGCCCAAAGTTTTAACACTTCTGATCTCCTGACAAAGAATTTTCTCCTAAATTTAGGTATCTTCCCCAGGATTGTAGGAAAGAATCTCCATTAGCTTGAGATCTCAGAGTCCTATCAACAATGCAGACAGAGGCCTCCTTTAATGATAGGCTGGTGACTACTAGCCAGAACGACAATCAAAAGTGAGTGTTTGTACAGTTAAGCCTTCTGGTCTTGCTTACAGAACAGACATAATTTTACCATCCTTATTTTTCTAAAAAGTCAGGTGTTCACATCACCAGAGCATACTGAACCAGCTGTCACAGTGCAGCTCCATGGAGAGCTAGTTCTGTTTCTGATAGCATTTTAACTCTTTGATACATTACTGTGGCACCATATGCAGTCTAATTAGCTGGGTCAACGGCGTATGTAATGTAGCTATATAGTTTCCAGTCCCAAAGCTTGCTGGTTCAGGTTCAAGATCTAGTTTCAGGTTGCATGCCCTGCATCCCATGAATAAGCAGAGATGCTATGGATAGTTTCTTCCTTCCTTTTTTCAGTTAATAAATGTAGAAGCTTTTCTAACTATAGGATTTTGTCAATAATTATGTCAAATTCCAAGATAAAAAATGCATTAAATATATAGATCAGATAAAAGGAATTCAACAGTGAAGCTGAACAGTATTTCAACATCTCAACCAGATGTGCTTAGTTCTTCTTTGTGCTGATTATCATGTTGCAGCTGTTTCAGCAGTATCACTTTGAATACAGATGCCTTTTAGCAACTTTCAAATCCTAACAGTGGTTAGCCTAAGCTGATGTGATGTTCTGCATCCATACAGTTAAAAATTACTGCAGATGCTCTACAAACATTCTTCCTCTGTGACAATGCTTGTTTCCTGAAAGTATGAAGTAAATGTTTTCTGTTAAACTTAGTTACCCTTCACAGTGTTAGCATATTCTGCAAAGTATTTCAAAAACATTGATGCTATATATTATTTTTGAGCCTGGAAAGGTATGCAAGCAAAGATGACTTTCCTTCAAGAACAGGAACAAAACAAGGCATCTGATACCGCTGAGAACCATGCAGAAGTATATACTCCCCTACTTGTATTTTCATATTTCCATTAAAGGAACATTTTATGCTTAGCAGTCCTCTGTTTTCCTGACTCTTTAATTTGCTCTTAAGTGTGAAATTTCCCAGTGTCTCAGGATTTTGGCTTATTTTTTTCTGAGTTCAAAGACATGGTTTGTGCTACTCTTTCTCTACACAGCCATATGTAATACAAACTAATCTAGGAGGATAAAAACAACCAAACAAAAAACAACCAAACAAAACAACCCTTATTAAAATTTTTGGCAGTATATTCTATCAATCACATTGGCAGGAAAATATCTTATCAACAGACATTTTATAGCAGACAATACAGGCTTAGGACATGGTAATATAAGTAGTAAGCGACTCAACTGAAGCCAATAGAATTAAAAAAAAACCCAACAATGAAAATTATCTGTAGTGAAAAATTAATGAAGTCCATTTGATTTCATTGGATTTTTATAGAGATTTTTCTGAAATACACTGGGGACTATTTGCTTAAATCTAAGTAATTCTGATTTGTCAAAGTGCTGTAGGACTGCAGTGTCTCAGTCAAAGAATCATACGTTTCTATGGTTAGAGCTGTAAGGGACCTTAAATATCATCAAGTTCCAACCCCCTGCCATGGGCAGGGACACCTCTCACTAGACCAGGCTGCTCAAGGCCCCATCCAACCTGTCCATGCAGGTCTAGCTTGCTGGGGGTCCTAAGAAAAAAAGATTATGGGCTAAAGCCTCCATAAGAAAGATGGATCTGTAGGAATTTATGGGTTTTTATAGCAGTCTTTTTCCACAGTGGCCTAAAGGCTGAATTAAAAGCACAAGAATTTTACTTATTCCTGTTTCCATCAATGTTAAAGCACAGGCCAAATAAAACTCAAAGATCTCAATTACTTTTAAAAGTGTATGGGACAGAATTCTTGTTTTATTTACAGTGTATGAATAGAAGATAACTGCACAGAAGTCACCATACTTACCAGGTGAGTATCAGTGAAATTGGTGAATTCTCAAAGAAAAATAATTAAAATTAAAAAGGTCATTGATACTACCTTCAATAATTTGTAGTCTGTTCAAGAGTTCAGGTTGCCTTTTAACTACAGCTGTATGCACCACACTGGAATATAAGAATGGCTCATAATGCATCAGAACATCAGAACATGCCAGTATCATGCCTCAGACAGTAGCCAACAGTGGGTCAGTAAGTAAGCGTGTCACGGTGAGATGAAGACTGAAAGTCTGTTCCAAATTCTGCACCCTTTCCTGTTTGTTCTGCCTTCCCACTCCCAGCCATACTTGTACTAGAATGCATATTAACAGAACTGCACAATAACATGTAACAGGAAAATTATTCAAGTTTGAATTAATCCAGATCAGTGTCCTGTGAATAAGTGTGACTAATTGTTGGATTGTAATTCATATAAATATTTTACTTGGCTTTACTTTCCACATATAATTTGGCAATGAGTTCTCCTTTTTGTACTTTTAAAAACTTGTTGAAGAGGGTTGATTTGGTTTGAATATGCTAATTATAAGTTCTTACAATACTAAAAAATGTATGGGAATAAATTGATAATCAATCTCTATTCATGTTTTCTGTGACACACGGTCTTAACACAATTTCTGCTTGTGTAAATATAATTATCCTAACAGCCTAATGACTTTAGTGAGGTATATTTTATACTTAGATTTTCCAAAGAAGGAAGAGAGAGGACATAGAACTAACTCTGCTTATGTGATTGGAAAAAAAATACGTATTTTAATAAAATCTTTATCAAGTAATTAGTACTGGAAATTAAAGCAGTATCTTAGTAGCACACCTCTATGCTGCACAGTTCCACTATTACTTCTCATGAAAACTTCAGTCGAAAACATTTACATTCATGAGGTTAGTTTAAGTTATTTCAATCCCATAATTGAGATAATATTCAAGGGCATCACTAAATTAATTTCTGACATTTCAAATTGAGGGGAAATAAGAACTTCCTTCAGCAAGACAGAAATATTAAGTAACATACAAGTTAATCATGTATTCTATTCAATAAGACACTAAGAAGAGTAGGAATTCCCATTGTATTACTTAAATTGCAGAGAGGAATGCATTTTTCAAGAGAGGCTATAATAAATTTTGTTTCTGTGAAATCCTTACTGTTACACACTCTTTATTTAGGATGTGCTAACAGTGGGAATTGACTGCTAGAGAATTGATTTTCAGCATGTGCTGCTATATATTTTGAGTAAAAGCATCCAAAATTAATTAACCCAGAACAGACTTCCTCACAGTTTCTTCAGGTTAGTTGATTAAGAATTAGAACAGAGTAGTCTGAACAAATCCTCATCTAGGGCATAATGGAACATAATGTATTTTTCATATTGACTAAAAAGGTAAATCCTGAGAGTCTACAGTACCTTTCCTGAATAACAGAGAGAATATATTAAATTAAACTAGGACAAATGTGACAGAAACTTCTGAATTCCTGTTCCAGAGAAATGAAAAGTCAGACTGTCAGTGTCTTAATGCTTGTCAGCTCCAAAGATAGGAGTAGACCTAAGTGAACTTTGTGAGACTAATGAATATATTTCAACCACCTGTAATGCAATTAATTTTTCAGGTTATACAGTCATGAACCGTTTGCAACCATGCAAATTTTTATTAAACTTCTTATGTCTCTAAATTACTCTGTGTCAGTTCAATTCAAACACTTCTATCAATTACAATATTTTGGGCACTTCATACTCACCATGAGATGGCTCATCTTTATCCCTTGACACTACCTGTTTGCATTATAAGGAAGTGAAACTTCTAAGGAAAATAAAATCTTGATGAAAACAGCAGGCCTGCTCACTCAGAAAGAAAATGCGAGCAGCAGGCGAGGTAGGTTGGGGAATGTGGGTACTTTTAGCTTTTTTCTTTTCATATTCCTCCCACACCTCACCTTCCACTTCTTAATACCTCATTGTTTTGGGTTCTGTGGTTGTATTCAATTATAGCAGTAGATGTTAGTTTGTTTTGGTTTTCTTTACTTGAGAAGATTTAGGAGTTTTTAGTTTTTCTAACTTACCCCTGAATAACTGAACATCACTTGTAGTAATAACAAATCAGTGGTAGAAGGTTCAAATATATGGACTGACCCTGTAAGAACAAAAATAACATCAGAAAAAAAAAAGCAGGCTCCAGAAAATACATTATATTTTACGCCAAAATGTATGCTTGTGATACCATTCTGGAACTGAAGCTGAATTTCAAAATAAAAGCATAAAAGCTGTCTATAATCTTTTAGAAGAAAACTTTGAATAAAGAGTAATTCTTGATCTAAAGCATAAGTATGTCCTCCATCATATTTTTCTTCTGGAATTTTTTGTGGTGATCCACATAATAACATCAGAGTGCTTAGGAAATGTTAACTAAATTCTATCTAAATTCTGTTTGTTACCTGACTGCCAGGTGACATATTTATGAGATGGATTAAGATAATTTATATAGTTATACTGATGAAGACATGTGCATAAGAATAAGGTTAAAAACATCCAAGAGTTTCAGGTATTACATTTTAGATAACAAAGATCTGGGGATTGTGTGGTTTGTTTTTTTGGTGTGGGGTTTGTTGCTTGGGGTTTTTGTTGTTTTGTTTCGTTTTCCCAAAGGATGCAAACATATTCTTAATATAGGCCTCTGTGCTAAATCACATGGGTACACATGTCACACGACATTCAAATTTCAATCGGAACATTTCATGGCTTAGAACTTTGCTATTCTTGTCAGCTAAAGTGCTTAAACTTCATGTCCTATGATTTCAAAAAGCTTATCAACCACAACCACAAGATAGTTCACTGTTTATTCTTTTCCACATTGCCCTATTTGCCAGCAAAAAAAATTATTTCCAATAAACTGTTGATTACTAGTGAGACCAAATCAAATTGCAGATGTTTCTCAGTGTCAGCACATCTCAAATTCAAGCTAGAAAAAGCATAAATAGATATTTTGTTTTCGCATGAAAATACTTGTTTTCAAAAAGCATTTTTTAGCAACACTTGCAGTAGGTGTGCATGCACATCTAAGAATTACTTCATCAATCAGAAACTGCAAATAGGACATAATTCACATAAATGAAAACCAATCCTGCAAATCCATTTACTAGATTTAGTAGCTTTCTCCCACAAAAGCTGTGATCAATTTTCTGTGTAGCTCAACAGCATATAGCATAGTCTCAGTTCCTCCTGAACTGACCACTAAAAGGAAATTAACGTATCTTTACATTCACTGGAATACGACCACATTCTCCAGCAACTCAGAATATTACAGCAAGTATTTCCAAAATATGAGAATTCTGAGGAAACTGAATTTTTCTTCTACCTCAGTTATAGTTTTGTAATACTCAGTCTTTTAGAGGAAATTTAGAATGTATATAATACAACCAATGTTCAGTACTTTGTTACCTTGAGACATTCTTCATGATGCTGAAAGCAGTATCAACTGTTTTCACAAGAATGAAACATAGAGTAGCTATTTGTTGGATGAATGTCTTGACCACAGCAATGGTACTACCAGTGACAGAAAACCAGCACTAAAGAATGCAAGATTAAGAAATGAAAATATGTATGAATATGCAGTTGTTATCTCCGCTGATAAAATGTTGGTAATAATACTTAAAAATCTGTTACAGAATGTTGGTAGGATTAATTACTGATGAAGGATGAAAAACTATATAAAATGGTTAAGTATCATAATTGCTGTTTTAAATGATGGAAATTACGTTGATCTGAACTTCTGAAATGAAACATTAAAAAAAGAGGTTAGTTAAAAGGGGCACAAATGTATTTAATGTTTAATTTCTCAATTACCACTCTTATAACACATTTCAGTGTGCTCCTTTTATACAATAAACAGTGCAATGAAGCGATTTTCCTTTGACAAATCATGGGTTGTTATTATAGATGGCAACTTTATAGATACTGCGTTTTATTTTATATTTAACATTGTGTGTGAAAAACAGCAGATGATTCCCACCTGATAAAACACAACTACATTTTTTGAGCAAATTATTCTATTCCAATCTGTCCAAAATATCTTTGTATTATCTCATTAACTTTGTTCTTCACTGAGTGCTTAAAAGAACATGATCTATTCTACTCAATAGATTTCCTATACAAGGAAGAAAAAACACCCAAATTTACTAGCTGTTTCATTATGGAAGTTTCAATCTGTTTGTTTGCTTCACCTTCTTGGTTTATCTTAATTAAATTTGGTCATAGGAAACTGAAACAACTTTTTTTTATCAGTGTATTAAAAGTTTTTCTTCCTATTCTTGATACTCTGTTCATGCCTGTAGTTATTTGAAAGATAGAGCAACACTGTACAGGAACAGGGAAATGTCTTACAAAATGAAGATTGGATTAAAATGATGACAACATTTCCCTTGCCTTAATCATTGAGGATGGAGGTAAGAATTCCTGTAAGAGATTTGTTCTATATAATAGCCATACTTTTATGTGGTGGGTTGACCTGGGCTGGATGCCAGGTAACCACTAAACTACTCTATCACTCCACCTTCTTAATAGAACAGTGGGAGAAAATACAATGAAAAGCTTGTAGGTGAGGGAGATCACTCCGCAATTACTGGCAAAACAAACCTGACTTAGGGAAATTAATCTATAAATTATTTTAATCTATTGCCAATTAATAACACTAGGACAATGAGAAATAATATATCTAAAAACATGTTCCCATCATTCTTCTTCCTTCTTCTCAGGCTCAAATTTACTCCCAACTCTTCTAGCTCCTGCCCCTGAGATGCACTCCCATTGGATGACGAATGGGGTCTGCCATCAGTTCATGCTCTTTTGCCTTTGGTGCTCCTTCATCCTCATGCTTTTCCACTGCTCCATCTGGGGGTCCTACACATGCAATACAGTCCTTCATGACTTTTTCCAGCATGGGCTGAACTTCATGAACTGCTCCACTTGGGTCTTTCCATGGGGTGCAGTCCTTCAGGAATGGGCAGCTCCAAAGTTCTTGGTCCTCCAAGAGGATTACAGGTCCTGCCAGAAAACCTCCTGAATGAGCTGCTGCCTCCTTCAGGGCACATCTACCTGCTTCATTGTGTGGTCCTCTGTGGGCTACAGGGTGGATATCTGCTCTAACAGGGACCTCCGTGGATTGCATGGAAACAATCTGAGTCACCACAGTCTTCACCAGGTACTGCAGGGGAATCTCTGCTCCTGTGCCTGATGCACCTCCTCCTTCTTCACTGACCTTGGTGTCTGCAGAGTTGTTTCTCGTAGTCTTCTCTCCCAGAGAGAGCTTTTTACAGAGATTTTTGTCTGTCTAGGAGCTAACAGGATCTGGCTTCATTAGACCTGGGGGCAGCTTTTGGTATCTTCTCATGTAAGTCACTCCTGCAGGCCCGATTGTACCAAAGCCTAGTCGCCTAAACCCAGTACAGTTTGGAAGACAGTCATAACATTTGTTAAACAAATAGCATCACTGCTTTCCCTAGTTTCCTGGTCTCAACACACATTTTAATAAATAAAAGAACATAAAATAAGTTTTGAAATATTATTGCCATAAAAATAGTTGTTTTGGAAGTAAGTCTTTCAACTCAATACGAATTGCTAAGCAGGTGTTCATATCAAGGAACAGTGAGTAGCCACAGACTCCCCACGTTTCTCCATATTTACTCCATGTCTTCAAGAGATGGATGCTAACATTTCACTGGTGAGGTGCTGGGAAGAGACATGTCTACCTGGTCTTCCTGGTCTACCTGGACTTCGGTAAAGCCTTTGACACTGTTTCTCACAGCATTCTGACTGAGAAACTGGCTGCCACTGGCCTGGACAGCTTGACCCTCAGCTGGGTTAAAAACTGGCTGGATGGCTGTGCCCAAAGGGTGGTGGTGAATGGAACAAAATCCAGCTGGAGGCCGGTCACGAGTGGCATCCCCCAGGGCTCAGTCCTGGGTCCAGTCTTGTTCAACATCTTTATCAATGATCTCGATGAAGGGATTGAATGCTCCCTCACTAAGTTTGCAGATGACACTAAACTAGGAGGAAGTGTTGATCTGCCTGAGGGTAGGGAGGCTCTTCAGAGGGATCTGAACAGACTGGACTGATGGGCTGAGACCAATGGGATGAAGTTTAACAAGGCCAAGTGTAGAGTGCTACACATGGGACATGATAACCCCATGCAGCGCTACAGGCTTGGGGGGGACTGGCTGGAGCTGTCAGGCAGAGAAGGACCTGGGGGTGTTGGTTGCCTGCAGGCTGAATATGAGTCAGCAGTGTGCTCAGGCGGCCAAGAAGGCCAATGGCATCTTGGCTTGTATCAAAACCAGTGTGGCCAGTAGGTCTAGGGAAGTGATTGTGCCCCTGTACTCGGCACTGGTGAGGCCACACCTTGAGTACTGTGTCCAGTTCTGGGCTCCTCACCACAAGAAGGACATGGAGGTCCTGGAGCGAGTCCAGAGAAGGGCAAGCAGGCTGGTGAAGGGGCTGGAGGGCAAATCCTCTGAGGAGTGGCTGAGGGAGCTGGGGCTGTTTAGCTTAGAGGAGGCTGAGGGGAGACCTTATCACCACCTACACCTGAAGGGAGTTTGTAGAGAGGTAGGTGATGGTCTCTTCAGCGAAGTGACAGGCGATAGGACAAGGGGAAATGGCATGAAGCTGTGCCAGGGCAGGTTTAGATTGGACATTAGAAAAAAAACAATTACCGAAAGAGTTGTGAGGGCCTGGAACAGGCTGCCCAGGGAGGTGGTTGAGTCACCTTCCCTGGGTGTGTTTAAAAAAAGGGTAGATGAGGTACTTAGGGATATGGTTTATTTTAGGATGGGGATGGTTGGACTTGATGATCTTCAAAGGTCTTTTCCATCCTTGTGATTCTGTGATTCTATGTCCCCAGAGTTTCTAAGTCCTGTGTATGTGGCAGTTCTGTTTCCATCCGGCTAGTACTTACAGTGATATCTGCCGCAGAAGTCACAGAGAGCTGCTGTCAGTTACAGCAGCAGGGGAGAATTTTTGGTGTTCTTTTTCCTTGGGTCGAAAGGTGCAGGGGTAAGGGGAGATAGTTGACAAATATTAGTTTTCTGTCTGCAGCCAAAACTCTGTACCCATGAAGAACAGAAAGCAAAGGAATCAGTTGTGGGGCAGACTGTTGCAGTTTGAAAACTAGGGAGGAACTATCTTTAAAATTACAAGAATGTTTAATTTAAAGAATCCATGTCGTGGTTTTGCCCCAGCCGGGGGGCGCACCCCACACAGTCGCTTGTACTTTTAAAAGGAAGGGGGAAGGGAAGTTGGGGGAAGGGGAAAAGGGAAGGAAGAAAGGAGGAAAATAAACCACAACCTAGAAACCAGAACCACGCAGGTTGGGATAAGGATAGTTTACTAAACAATAACAGAAAACTAGATATAACAATAACAGGAGTTTAAAGCACAAAATAGATGAAACTGGTGATACACAATGCAATTTCTCACCAAACCACACAACTCAGGCCGCACAGCTTAGAGCCCGTCCCGGACAACCCGACCGCCCCAGAAACCGCACGTCCTGGCGTTGTCTCCCCCTCTTCCCCCCAGTCCCCCCTTAAACTGAGCATGACGTAACTGGCATGGAATATGCTCTTTGGCCAATTCGAGTCACCTGTCCTGGCTGCGTCCCCTCCTTTCTCACTAGTAAGGAAGTATGCAGAGCTGAGAAAGGTACTTGATTGCCCGGCAACAAATCGGAAACATCAGGGTGCTATCAGCACTATTCTCATGCTAACACCCAAACATGGCATTCCATTCACTGCTAAAAAAAAAGTTTAACTCCATCATAGCTGAAACCAGGACAATCCAATTCATATACTTTACTTTCTTTAGAGAGTTTCAAGTTTGGTTATTGCTATACAGACCTTGGACAGTGTGTTCAAAATAGGAGTAAAGTATATCAGACAATGATATTGCATGGAGTAAGTTTAGGAATTATTGCCATATTCAGTGAAATGTGAACATATAGTTCAGAGAACTATTTTTTAAAATGCTTAATTATTTTAACAAAGCACCACATCATCATCTAGCTGTCTTTGTTGTCGCTATAACTTTCTGCAGCTTATAGCGTGTTTTTTTGAGACATGTGATAGTTCTTCATCACTAGTTTTTTATCTTCTCAACATCAGAAAACACTTCCTAAAACGTTTCCATCTGAGCGGATTATAAAGTAGGTAATGGAGCAGACACTAGTGCATATAATTCAAGGGAGATTATTAATATATTGATAACATAGCAGTTGAATTTCTACAAATTTCCTGCTCTCTTTTTGCAGCTATATTGAAGTCTCTAAAACTAAAACATGAAGGACAGCTACTGAATGCCAACCTTTTCAGACTTTGTCAGGTTCCATTAGACCAAATATAACCTTTGCGCTTTCCAACATTTTGGTTACAATGCATGTCCATGCAATATGACAGATATATGATGAGTGCAAAATAACTGTAAATTTATTTCTAGCAATTTTTGGTTTTCTTTGACAAGGCAACCTGTTAAGTTAGGTGGCCACTTTAATTTAAACTGAAGAAGAATATACTCTTTTTTTCCTAATCAATTCATAACATATCATCATCAACTGTGACAAAGTACTTTCGAGCTTCAACCCCTAAAAGGCATTAAAGAGCTTACTATTGGAACAAGTTGAGGAGAGAGGAGACAGTCAATGCTTGCAAGAGGTATGAAGTGGGACCTTCCTCTAATAACTCAGTGAGATGCGCAGCAGCAGAGCGCTTTTTAGCTGCATGCTTTGAGCTGTGTCAGCATGGAGATATTTCTTCCTTTTTTTCTAACTAATCAGCAAGGAGTTTTCTTTGCCTTTTCTGTATTGTAAGTCTTTATCATAGGCGGACAGAGCCCCAGTGGTGAAATTGAGAGGACAAAACTGTAAGGGAATAGTAGTGCATGTAATACCAGAGGAAGGAGTATGTGGAGAATGACAAGAAAGTACTAAGGCAACAGTGAAAATAAGAGGGTAGAAAAGAAAAAAGAATGATTAGACAATTGACCTAGGATGATCCTGAAAAGAAGAGATGCATTTTGGAGAATGGGATTTAGAGAGTGAATTTATTAAATTAGAAGAAAAAGAAATTAGTGGCAGAGAAGAAATAAAACAGCTTCAAGAAAGAAGACAAGAATGAGATCTGGAAGACAGGCAAATAGTGTGGGAGAAGAGGTACTGTTCTGATCACTTGTTTACCCAGAGTATAAGAGAAATCAGTCTCCTAAAAGTCTCTCCTTTATACTTCTTGCCTGCTGCAAAGCTGCTCTGAAAAATCCAGTCTCAGTTATTTTCTCTTTCTTGCCTGGTTGTTCTCATTACTCACTCAATGGGAGCCACAATGTAAAAAATCAGTGAAATCATCAGCTTCACAGCATTTTATATTGATCCACAAATATGAATGTCTTGTGCAATTTTTGTCAGGATAAAAATTCAGCCGAAATTGGAAAGGAAGGTGGCTACCCGGGGATACTATTGCTGAAATATGACTTGGAAAAGAGCAAATGTTTTCAACCTATAAAGACAACATGACCAAAGTTTAGGTTGTTACATTTTTATTTTTATGTGTTGTTTTTTTTTTCCAAAAGTTTATCATTACCACTGCAACAGAATCACACTTGAAATAAATTGAAAATGTAACGAATGATCACAACAAAATATTTTTTATAGTTGACATTCAGAACACGAATAAACCACAAAATATGTTAGTTTATGCCACTTGTTTTGTGACAATGAATTCCTAAACAGTAATATCATGGAAGAAATTTCTGTGAAAAAATTTCATTACTTTCTTTAATGAAACATGTATGACACAAATGTGTAAAGCTAGCAATAGATATTTTATATTCACAGAAAATTCAGATGCACTATTGTTGACTAATGTTTGCTGTGTAGAATCAGACATATGTTTGCTACACAACTTGTATTTTTAAATCAAGTTTAAAGTAACCTAGTCCTGTCATTGAAGTCACTTTGGAGAAGAATTCAGTCATTTTCAATTCTTTCACCCATACCTTGAAAAGTTTGCAAACCCCAGAAACATTGATTAGGGTGTTTAAAAATAAGTTTTTTCAAGTGTTTGTTTAATATTTTACAGATACCCTATATTTGACATTTGACATTCAGCAAGCAAAGTGTTCAATACAGAAGAAATTTTGTGAGCATTTCCTACAATATGGACAGAATTAAGTTCCCCAAGTCTTAAGTCATTTCAGGATATTCTTGCTTACATTTTGAGAAGAGTTAAGTTTAAGCAGCCTCAATAAAATTAAATTCTGGTTTAATTGTGCTGGTTTTGTCTGGGATAGATTTAATTTTCTTCATAGTATCTAGAGTGGTGCCATATTTTGCATTCGTGATGAAAACAGTGTTGATAATACAGGGATGATTTTGCTACTGCTGATCAGTGCTTACACAGAGCCAAAGCCTTTTCTGCTTCTGACCCCAACCCACCAGCATGTAGGCTGGAGGTACACAAGGAATTTGGAGGAGACACAGCTGAGACAGCTGACCCCAACTGACCAAAGGGATATTCCATACCATATGATGTCATGCTCAGCATGTAAAGTTGGGCAAAGAAGAAGGAAGGGGATGAAATGTTCGGAGTAATGGCATTTGTCTTTCCAAGTAACTTTTACACGTGATGGAGCCCTGTTTTCTTGGAGAAGGATGAACACCTGCCTGCCCATGGGAAGTGGGATATGGATTCTTCAGTTTGCTTTGTTTGCATGTGTGGCTTTTGTGCTACCTATTAAACTGTCTTTACCTCAACCCACAAGTTTTCTGATTCTCTCCCCCATCATGTTGTGGGGGAATTGAGTGAGTGGTTGTGTGATGCTTAGTTGCTGGCTGGAGTTAAAAAACTTAATGTATAATTTTATTTCCAAAAGTATAATATTACCCTTATTTATACCCTCCTGATATAATCTGAGATAAACTTCACAGATAATTTGCAATAGTTCTCTTTTCTCTCCTTATAACCCTCTTGTTCCTTTTTTATATTGAATATAGAAATTCAGTGTCTCTTCTCTGCTCTTTAGGAAGTAAGGCATATCTACAAAGTAGCTGTCATAATTGACTTTGGCATAATGGCACCTCTGCATATTGATAATCCATTCTAGAAGAGATGATCCACAAATTTTAAACCACAGATTTCAAATGTTACTTAATTTAAATATACAGAGGAAGTAATGTATCAAATCTCTATTTTGAATGATCTCTGTGTTCTAATTAGGGATAGATTTGAGCTGTAAATTTTTGATCGAAATGCATTGTACAAAGTTTAGGAATTCCTGAAAATAAGTTGGTCTAATTTTAGAGTCTTACTTGTCATAGCATATTGCTGAGTTATGCATAAAAAAGTTCTTAAAGTTATTTGAACTTATGAAATTAGTACGGTACTTAAGATACGTATCACAGAATCATAGGGTTGGAAGGGACCTCAAGAGATCATCGAATCCAACCCCACTGTCAAAGCAGGTTCCTTAGGACAGAAAGCAGGTTCCTTAGGACAACTATTTAAAATCAGGTTAAATAGAAATGTGAAGTGCTAATATTTCTTTGGTTTCTTTCACTCTTTTATGTTATTGTTATCATTTATACTACAGTAATGTCTGGAAAGTTCAGTATAGCACCTGTTGAAAGAGATGCAAATGCTAGCAAGAAAAAACCTTTGTTCCACTAAATGTCGAGAATTATGACAAAAAGTTTAAATTAAAAGGAAATTAGACAAATTATGGAAGACCTTATGTTTAAAGATTATTGGCTTTACTGAACAGACCGAGAGCCTTCTAGCTAAGTTATGCTAAGTTAAATTCTGTATTTGAGGAGCAGTGTTAGAAAACAACACTCTGTCAGTAGAATAGATCAAGGGGATGATGATTACTGAGTAAATTAGTTGTTTTTCTACTTGAGGTGTTATGCAATTGTGATTATGTGATTATGGTAATGCTCCATGTGTTTAATAACAATAGTTTCCTGCAGATATCTCAAGTAATATGAAAATATAAAGAGAAAAGCTAGAAAGTTCACACATTCACTGTGCACTGCTCCTCAGTCCTGACACTCAGACATGTTTTCCCATTATTTTCTCGCTGGAGTCTTTAATGTAAGCATTACTAGCTCTTCCAGCCTAGTAGTTTAGTAAGGTAAATGCTCCCTCATGTTGACCACTCTGCAGGATGTGCAGCATTAAAAACAGTGGTTACCCACCAGTAGGAGAATTAGAATGAAGATGCTAGGTTATCCCATAAGCATTAACATCCCGAAAACTTGCAGATAAACGATCCATTCCAGCTGAATGTAGTTTCCATAACAATGGCTTTATTAGAGTTTAAATGTGTACAGTTAGTAGAGGTAATCCCATTGCTTTTTCCACAGCCACTCTGGATGAGTTTAAGGATCTGATTTTCCTTGATGCTGCAACATTTCGCTGCTGACTCATATTCAACTTGTTGTCCACTAAGACCTCCAGGTCCCTTTCAACAACACTGCTCCCCAGCCACAAAAAGCCTAGCCTGTATGGGGCTCTTTGATTATTCTGACCCAAGTGCAAGACACTAAACTTGTCTTTGTTAAATTTTGTACTAGACTTGCTAGTCTACTCTTCCAGTCTGCCCTGGTCTCTGTAAGATCCCTCTCCCTTTTGATGTGTTCACTTACCATGCAGTTTAATGTCATCAGCAGGCTTCCCGAGGGTTCTTTAAATCCCATGATTTGGAAAATTTATGAACATGTTGAAACACCATGGGGTCCAGTATCCATTCCTGGGGGACCTCACTTGTGACAGGGTACCAGCCTGACTAAAAAACATTGATCATGTTTGAACTACTTGTTGGCCAATTTCCTGCCCGTCTCATAGACCTCCCATTCGATCTGTATTTTGACAGTTAGTCCAGAAAAAGCCTGGGAAAGAGTGTCTAACACTTTGCTGAAGTCCAGGTAAACAATGTCCACTTCTTTTGCCATGTAAGTTTGTTGTAGATTGTGATCATGTAACTCTGGCATGATTTTTGGTAAATCTGTATTGGCTTTTCCCCATCATGTACTTGATTTGGATAGTAATAGTTTCCAGGAGCATTTGTTCCATTACTTTCCCAGGGATTGAAATAAGACTAATTGTTCTTGTAGTTTCATGGGTCCTCTTTTGGGCCTTTCTTATAGGTGGGTATGACATTTTCAAATATTATAGACAGTGGCCTTGCAACAATGCCAGCCACTTCTCTTAGTACCATGGGATAGATTCTGTTAGGCCCACAGATTTATGTGGGTTGAGCCCTTGCAATAGGCTTCAGACCAGTTCTTCCTCCACTACTGGCGGATCAACACTTAAATTTTTGTACCTACATGATCCTGTGACTGGGGTCCAGCCATGCACAGGCAGAGGCAAAGAAGTTATTGAAAAACACTGCTTTTGTCAGCATTTTTAGAGACTATAGCAATGGGCCTATGTCTACCCTTTGCTTCTGTTTACTGCTCATATATCTGAAGAAGCCTTTATTGTTATACTTGGCATCTCTGACCACTTTCAGTTCCAGCTGAGTCTTTCTAACTGCATCTCCACATGCACAAGCAAGATTCTTGTAGTCCTTAATAGCTATTTGGATGCCTTTCCATAGCTGGCATGCTTCTTTTTTTCCTTTTCAGCACATCTAAAAGCTCATTATGTAGCCAGGGTGATCTCTTGTTCTGCAGCTCATGTGGTGACTATCCTATCTTAACCCAATTGTTCAACAAATTTAATTCTGAACACATTAATGTGAATGGGGATATAATGAAAGGTTTAAAATTACAAGAGCTTTGACTCACGGTATGAACAGACATGAGGCTCTTTCTTATAGGCTCGGATAAGGCTGGTGTTTTCCTACAAGTGAAGTCCTGAAACAACTTTTAACTCACAAAACTCAATAGAAGCTTTTTTGATGTTTTATTGGTGGTTTTTTTTTTTTAATACACTAAATACCACTTTTAAAGCTGCACTGTGTGTCTCTGTGAAGATCACTTGTAACAGGTATTTCACTTGGAAGAGATATCACAGGCTTTTCTATGACATTCCTCAGCTTTGAAGGGTGTATAGGTGCTCTTTTCACTAGAGAAAAGCTGTGGACTTGAAAAAGAAAATATAGCTATCGGTACTGCAAATAAACTTTGTCAAAACCAATTTTGTGTTTATGATTCTTCTCTAGCAGTTCTGTAAACAAGGAACAGTTCTTGTGGCTCACTGCAGCAGCATCTTTGTAAAACAAGATAAAGTAAGAAAATAATCAAGCTTCCTGTTCTAAAAGTATACTTTTCTGTACTCCTAATGGTAGATGTTATTAATGAAATTTATAATATAAGATTAGGAAAAAAAAACCCCACCCCTAAACACAAGTCCTACTGATCCAAATATGAAATTGTCAAGTAGCAGGCTTCAAGAAAAAGGCAATATTTTTAAGCACAATGTGAAAGCTTGGGTGAGTGATTTTTCACAATATAACAAGAATTCCATAAATATATAAATGCTAAAAAAGACAGTAAGAAATTAATGAAGTTGGTAGAGTCAAATCAATGCCTTACATGCAGCCTCCAACTCCAGAAATACCTGATGTGCTAATTCACAGAAGCTTAGATAAAATAGCAGAGGCAAGATCTATTTCTTCTCCTTTTCTTCCTCATATTTTTACTCCAAACACCTTGTATACTGACTACTTCTGTAGTCAGAATTCTAAACTGGACAGAAAATTGTGATCTCATTTAAAAGTTCTTACGTCCATGTAACATTTTCTGTTACAAATCCACAGAAACTCATGTATTAGTTGGAGAAATTATTTTCCTTCCCATTACCTTTACATATTTTATATGAAAAAGATCTGGTTTAATTTAAAGTTAATATAGTTTAATTCAAAGTACACTTTACATCTGAAACTTGCTTATAAACTAGATTATAAACTCCCTGGAGCCTGGGTCAGAGATATCACCAGAAGGCTCCCAGGGCTGGTGAGATCCTCTGATTATTACCCATTATTGATAGTTCAAGCAGGCAGTGATGCAATCATGAAGTGTAGCCTGAGAGCTATCAAAAGGGATTTTTGGGACCTAGAGCGCTTTGTTGAGGGAGGGGGAGCTCAAGTAATATTTTCCTCTATCCCTACCGGTGGGATGAGGGATTTGGAACAGGTCAGGAGAACCTAGGAGCTGAACAAGCTCTGTCGGCTGAAAGGCTGGTGCTGGCATAGGAACTTTGGGTTTTTTGATCAGGGTATGGTGTACTCAGCTCCTGGCATGATGACAGTTGACAGGGCTCACCTGTCCCCAAGGGGAAAGGGGATCCTTGCCCAGGAGATGGCAGGGCTCATTAAATGAGCTTTAAACTAGTTAGGAAGGGGGAAGGGGATGTCACGAAGGCTGCTGGGGTCAGGCAAGCACTTCAGGTGACACGATGAGAGTTGATGTCGGAAGAAGCTAAAGGCCAACAGCACAGTGACGGACTTGGGAATGCTGCTCCATGTGGTAGTAGGGAAAATTCTGTGAGTTGCCCTGAGGACTCCTCAGTGGACCCACCATTGACCATCCTCTGTTGGAATTCTTCCTGTGACCTGTTGAGGATACTTGCATCTGCTGCCTCCCTAAAGTGCCTATATACAAATGCACGTAGCGTGGGTGATAAACAGGAAGAGTTAGAGATCTTTGTGCAGTTGCAGGGCCACAATCTCATGGCAATCACAGAGACATGGTGCGACAGCCTGGATGACTGGCACACTGTCATGGATGGCTATGTGTTTTTTCAGGAAAGACAGGCTAGGGAGGAGAGGTGAAGGAGTTGCTCTTTATGTGAGAGAGCAGCTAGAATGTATTGAACTCCATCTGGGGAAGGATGATCCATCAGTTGAGAGCTTGTGGTTAAGAATCAAGGGGCAGGCTGGTGTGAGTGACACTGTTGTGGGTGTGTACTACAGGCCCCCTGATCAGGAGGAGAGAGTTGATAGTGCATTCTACAAGCAGCTAGAAGTAGCCTCGAGATCCCAGGCCCTGGTCCTTATGGGGGACTTCAATTACCCAGATATTTGCTGGGCAAGCAACAGAGCCAGTCGTACCCAGTCCAGACAATTTTTGCAATGTGTAGAGGACAATTTCCTGCTACAGATGGTGCAGGAACCTACAAGGGTAGGGTGGTTACTGGACCTTGTTTTAACCAACGAGGATGGACTCGCTAGGGAAGTGAAGGTCGGAGGCAGCCTGGGACGAAGTGACCATGAAATGGTAGAATTCAATATCCTGAATGGAAGAAGCAAGCCAAAAAGTAGGATAGCTACCCTGAATTTTGGAAGAGCTAACTGATCTCTTCCACAACCTAATAGGAGCTATCTTGTGGGCTACACTGTTAAAATGTAAGGGAGCCTGTGAGAGCTGGGTAGCATTTAAACAGCGCTTCTTCCAAGCCCAGGAACGGAGCAAGAAATTGGGAAAGAGAGGCAGAAGACCTGTGTGGATGAGCAGGGAGCTAATGAGTAAACTCAAAGAGAAGCAGAAAATCTATGAATTGTGGAAAAAGGGTTTGAGCGCCTGGGAAGAATATAGCAATGTTTTCAGGGCCTGTAGGGATGTGACTAGGAAGGCTAAAGCCCACTTATAGATGAAACTAGCAAGGGACATAAAGGATAATAAAAAGAGGTTTTTTAGATATGTGAATAGTAAGAAGATGGCCAGGGATAGTGTGGGTCCCTTGCTGAATGAGGCAGGTGTCCTGTTTATGGAGGATGCTGAGAAGGTGGAGATACTGAAAGCCTTCTTTGCTTCGGCCTTCACTTCAAAGGCCCCTCGGTACCCACGGACACTGGAAGAAAGTATGAGAGATTGGGAAATGAAGAGCTTCCCTCTGGTTGAGGTGGGAGTGGTCCGGGAGCATCTCAAAGGGATTAATGCACACAAATCCATGGGCCCGGATGGGATACATCCACGTGTGCTGAGGGAGCTGGCAGAAGTGATTGCGGAGCCGCTTGCTATCATCTTCGACAGCTCTTGGAGAACAGGAGAAGTACCTGAGGATTGGAGGATAGCCAATGTCACTACGGTCTTTAAAAAGGGCAAGAAGGAGGACCCAAGCAACTATAGGCCAGTCAGCCTCACTTCTGTCCCTGGAAAGGTGATGGAACAACTTGTCCTGGATGCCATCTCCACCCAACTGGAAGAGAAGGTCAGGAGGAGTAGTCAGCATGGATTCACCAAGGGGAGATCGTGCTCAACCAATCTCATAGCCTTCTATGGTCTCATCACCGGCTGGGTGGATGGAGGGAGAGCAGTGGATGTCATCTACCTTGATTTCAGCAAGGCTTTTGATACTGTCTCCCATGACATCCTGATAGAAAAGCTGAGACATCATGGGATAGATGAGTGGACAGTGAGGTGGGATGAGAACTGGCTGTCGGACCGAACCCAGAGGGTGGTGAGAGCTCAGTGGAGCAAAGTCTGACTGGAGGCCTGTGACTAGTGGTGTTCCCCAGGGCTCGGTGTTGGGTCCAGTCCTGTTTAAGATCTTCATCGACAACCTTGATGAGGGAATAGCATCCACCCTCAGCAAGTACGCCGATGATACAAAGCTGGGAGGGGTGGCTGACATGCAGGAACACTGCGCTGCCATCCAGCGAGACCTGGACAGGCTGGAAAGCTGGGCAGGGAGAAACCTAATGAAATTCAACAAAAGCAAGTGTAGAGTCTTGCACCTGGGGAGGAATAACCATCAGTATCAGTACAGGCTGGGGGATGACCTGCTGGAGAAGAGCTCTGTGGAGAAGGACCTGGGAGTCCTGGTGGATGACAAGTTGGCCATGAACCAGTCGTGTGCCCTGGTGGCTAAGAGAGACAATGGGATCCTGGGGTGCATCAGGAAGACTGTGGCCAGCAGGTCAAAGGAGGTGATCCTGCCCCTCTCCTCTGCCCTGGTCAGGCCCCACCTGGAGTATTGTGTCCAGTTCTGGGTTCCTTGGTATAAAAAAGACAGGGATCTCCTCTAGAGAGTCCAGAGAAGGGCTACGAATATGATTAAGGGCCTGGAGCATCTCCTCTATAGGAAAGGCTGAGTGAGCTGGAACTGTTCAGCCTTGAGAAAAGAAGAATAAGGGGGGACCTTTTTAGTGTTTATAAATATCTTAAGTATGGGATGCAGGGGGAAATGGCCAGCCCATTTTCAGTGGTCTGTGGGGATAGGACAAGGGGCAATGGCTGCAAGTTAGAGTATAGGAAGTTCCGCACCAACATGTGAAGGAACTTTTTCACAGTGAGGGTGACAAAGCATTGGAATAGGCTGCCCAGGGAGGTGGTGGAGCCTCCTTCTCTGGAGATATTCAAGAGCTGTCTGGATGCCTATCTGTGCAACATGAGTTAGGGAGCCTGCTTTGGCAGGGGGGTTGGACCTGATGATCTCTTGAGGTCCCTTCCAACCCCTATGATTCTATGATTCTATGATTCTATGATTACATTTAGGACTTATCCTTTCTTAATTTGGAAAGTTACTTTTAGATTTTTCACAGCTAAACATAAAAAAAAAAAAAAACACAGAAAAAATGTCTGGATGCCATGTGTTAGTTTTATCTTACAGCTGACAAAATGTAATGATAGCAAAGTGTATTTAATTATTATTTACCTTCCATAAGTTTATTATTTCTTTACATTCAGAAGATGTTACATAGACTAGGGCCTAAAAGGTTTAGTAATTTTGTGCCAATGACACTATGTTAGCATAGTCTTGTTTTTACCTAATAATGATGTCAGTATAGAAAAGTGGATAGGTGTTGAGATAATGGGAGCTACCAGTAACATGGCGTTATGAGTTTAACATTTCTAATGACTGTATACTTGAGACATCCATTTAGTGTAAATGAAGTGTGCCTGAAGTACTGCAGGCAGAAAATAATGTCATATAAAATACTGTAAGTAGAAACTCTGGCAGTCATAGCTAATTTTAGCACAGAATGGCTAAGTCTGAAAACTACATTTTAGTGTAAAAAGGAATATGTGAAAAACACCACCACAAAACCCTCACACAAAACCCCAAAAAAACCTGACAACCAAAATTCTCCCCCTTCCCCCCAAAACACCAAACTTATCTGAAAGGAAAATAAGCTATAGTAAGCTTTCTTTCTTTCCGGCAGAGTTGAGGAAATTGAGCAAGAAAAGCCTATTTGGTTTGCTATGGAAGATATACTATAAAGAAATGGGAAGGGAAATAAAAGAACGAAATTTCACATTACAGTGAGACAGAAAACCAAAATAGCACCTTCTTATGAAGTAACATGTTCAAATAAATGTGTACAGAGACAGTTCTCATGGTTAGATGTTCGAGTTCTTCTCAGGCAAAAAATGTATTTTTAAACCACAGTATTATGTGTTTAGGATCAAGATAAACTAACAGTTTTGATTTCTGGGTCTTTGTTTCACGTTACATCATCACATTGAGATTATGATGTCTAAAAGAGTAATCTGTGACCATAAAGTAAATCTTAATCTTCTTTTTATAGCACTTGTTGTCAAGAAAGTCAAAGTAGTGCTATTTGTAACTCCATGACAGTTTAGAGAAGATTTTACAGTCTGGGAAAAATAGCATGAGAAATTGTTATATTTTACCCACATTTGCCCTTTCATCTACATGAAATGACTCTTGTAGCTTGTGAGGAAATAAATACTAAAACTACTTTAGCTGGCAAATTGATTTAGAAAAGTTAAGGCAATATTGTGTTTTGAAAAGACAACTTTGCATCCATTTCAAATTAGAATCATAGAATCATAGAATGGTTTGGGTTAGAAGGGATCTTCAAATCAAGTTCCAACCACCATGCCATGGTCAAGGATACCTCTCACTAGAGCAGGCTGCTCAAGACCCCATCCAACCTGGCCCTGAACACCTCCAGGGAGGGGGCAGCCACCACTTCCCTGGGCAACCTGTGTCAGTGCCTCACCACCATTGTAGTGAAGAATTTCTTCCTAATATCCAATGTAAATATACCCCCTTCCAATTTAAAACCATTCCCCCTTGTCCTATCACTCCATGACCTTCTAAAAGGTTTCTCCCCAGCTTCCCTGTAGGTCCCCTTCAGGTACTGGAGAGCCACTATAAGATCTCCACAAAGCCTTCTCTTCTCCAGGCTGAACAACCTCAACTCTCTCAGACTGTCTTCACAGGAGAGGTGCTCTAGCCATCAAATCATCTTTGTGGCCCTCCTCTGGACCCATTCCAACAGTTCCATGTTCTTCTTATGTTGGGGACTCTAGAACTGGACACAGTACTGCAGGTGGGGTCTCACAAGAGCAGAGTAGAGGGGCAGAATTACCTCCCTTGACCTGCTGGCCATGATTTTTTAGATACAGCTCAGGATACAGCTGGCTGCCTGGGCTGCAAGCATGCATTGTTTGCTCATGTTTACCTTCTCATGCACCAACATCCCTAAGTCCTTCTCTGCAGAGCTGCTCTCTATTACATCAATGCCTTGGTTTCTCTTTTCACCTATATAAACTTCCAAAAACTGGATTAGACTGTAACTGATATGACTGCTTTGGTGATATCTATTATTAGAATATTCTCATAAAATTGTCTCAATCTCTGTTCTGATGTTAAGTCAAGGAAAGTGCAAAGGAATGACTGAAATCTCAGTATTTTCAATTGTTTAACTAAACTCAGGACAACATGCTACTACACTATTTATCTATGATAATGCTACAGTCCATGTCTAGATTTTATTCAAATTGACTTTCAGATTCTACTTTTTAAAATTTTGTTTCAGATAGCTGCAGATGTAGATATGAAAAAGTGAAGTGATTATCTTTAAGAAGACAGTGAATCAAATGTAGCAATATATTATTTCTTCATGAGCACAGTAAGGACAGGTTTTCTGCAAGAGAAGTAGAGAAGACCTGAAGACTAAAGATCATTTTTGAGAAATTCAGTGGAAGAGGTTTTTTATCTAGGTTAAGTTTAAAAGCACATTAGCATGATAATAATTATACAGTATGTGTTCCTGTCAAATCATTTACACAAAGCTATGTGAATATCAAAATCAATCTATAAGGAAGATTTCTCTTTCAAGTAATTTCTCCAAAGTTTTATTCAAGTAAAAGGTAATGACTTTGCCTTTCCCTACTTTTAACATTGTTGTAGTTTTCTTGGCTGGGTTCTGGTGGAGAAGGGGAGGGGGGCTGTAGGGATGGCTTCACAAGAAAACAGCTAGAAGCTTTCTGCAGGCCCAGGAGAGCAAACACCAGTTGGCTCAAGGACAGAGTCGTTGTTGACCAAGGCCAAGCCAATCAGTGATGGTCATAGCACCTCTGTGAATCATATTTAAGAAGATAAAAACACTAGCAGCCACTTTTTGCCACCATAGAAGGCAGTGAGAAGATGTAAGAAGCTGTGCAGATACCAATGTAAGTAAAGAAATGGGGTGGAGGAGGTGCCCCAGGTGCCAGAGACAAAGATGCCCCTGCAGCCCGGGGAGAAACCCATGGTGGAGTGGGTTTTTCCCTGCAACCCATGGAAAAGGATGAGACCCCACCTGCAGCCTGTGGAGACGCCCCACGCTGGAGCAGGTGGACACATACAGCAGACACTGTGACCTGTGTTGGAGCCTCTGACAGCACTTGCAGCCCATGGAGAGAGAGAGATACATAGATCCATGCCAGAGCAGGTTTGCTGGGCGGTGGGGCTTGTGACTTCATGGGGGACCATGCTGGAGCGGTCTGGGCCTGAGAGACTGAGAGATATTCTATGATTTATGACTGCACCCCATAGAAGTGACCAACGCTGGGTCAGCTGGTGAAGAGATGAACTCCTGTGGGAAAGGACTCTCTTTGGAGAAGTCTGTGAAGGACTGTGTCCCATGGATGTGACCCCTTTTTTAGCTGGACAGGGGAGAAAATATATATTAAGAGGCTTAGGAGTCAAATAAAGACAGGGAGAGATCATTCTCTAAGACCTTTGTTATTTCTCATTCTGCCCCTCTCTCTCTGCAAGTGAATAGGCTGGGAGGAAGCAAAAGGTTGGAAGGGGATACAGCTAGGACAGCTGATCCTAAATGACTAAAGAGATGTTCTATACCATATTGTGATATGCTCAACTATAAAACTGTGTGTGGCAGTAGCTTTCCCAAAGTAACCTGTATTTGGGGACTCACTCATCAGTCTGCTGGAGGAAGGTGGTAAGGGATTGCCTTTGTATATTGTACTTTTTTTTTTCTCTTTTTACCCTTCATTTATTAAACCATATCTTGACCCACAAGTTTTTCTTGCTTTGGCCTTCCAGTTCTCTCTGCTGTCCTGCTGGAAAAAGAAAGTGAGTAGCTGGTGAATGTTTAGTTGCTGGCTAGGTACAACTCACTCCTATCAACCACTCCTATCAGTCATTCTAATAAACTGGTTCCAATCACCCATCTTTAAAGTGCTGATATAATTTTAACTTTCTTCCTGTTCCTTAGAACTTCTGAAATATGACAAAACTTTCTGAACATTAGCGTTAGAATTCTGAGGAATCATTTCATTATCTCCTTTTGGTAGCAGATGATGGTTAAAATCTCCAATCCTAATGGCTACCATTTGCTACCAAATATATGTTTGCAGGAGATGTGTGAAGGTAGGTTGTCTATTTTTCTGTAACACATTTAACACTAAATGAAAGCATGCAATGGCTATTTGATTCTCTTTATTTATGAAGTCATGCTTTCATTTTAAAATTTCACTTGAAATATTAATTACCAATATGTTAAAGCTAAACTGTTTCCGAATATAATTTGGTCTCTCATATGGGTATTTTAAATATAATACCAAACAGGGATCACAAGAACTATTGAAATTTTATCAGTTTTATTGTGGAAATTCATTCTCCTTCAGTGACGAACCTCTTCAAATATTCTACAAGTTTTTCAGTCACTTACTGCTTGTCCTTTTTTCAGAGTGCTTAGTTTTTGGTCACACACCGTTTTGCATGCATTACAAGAAGAGCCATACCATGCACAGAATGATAAAGATGTTTATAAAGAACAGAATTCAGTAACTGATGAGCCCAAAGGGTTACACCTGCCAAAATACATTAACTAATGTAATGTGGTGTAACAAACGATGATGTGACTGGCTTGACATAATGCACTCTGTCACTTTGGAAATTAAATGAACAAATAAAAAAATAAAACTAGAAAAAGTCTAGTAGGAAAAAATTAGCAAAATTAACTTCTAGTTTTATAAAAAAGATCAAATTTAGTTCACTGGGTAAGAGATTGGTTTCAGGCAAACTGTTTAGAAATTAAAGTCAATTGGTATTCTAGGTACTTGCAGGGTCCTGGATACATCCTGCCTAATGCCAGCAAGTGACACTGGCATCTTACAGGAACAGCTCCCAGTACAGCAAACATCCAAGGTAAGGTATTGAAGGAACAATACATAACACATCCACAACCCTATTAAAAAATGACTAAATAGTAAAGTATTTAGAGAGATTTTACCCCTACTTCCTGAATACAAAATATATATGAGTTTAAATGCTTGGCCTAACTCCATATGAAAGAGATATTTTGTTACCCTTTGGTCAACCTTAAGTGGAAAAAAAAAATTCATACAGGTAACACTTTTCTAGCTACTGAATATAACAGAAGTCTGTATCATCCTAATACAGTAGACCCTGAAAGTAGCTATTAGAAACTAATTGCTGTTATACCTAAGAAAGAATGCAAACATCATTCATGTTTATCAGAATCAGACAAAAAACATATATATGGGAAAGAAATTAGTTCAAAATTAAAATGCTCTTTGCAGTCTAGAGTACTTATTTTTATTGCTTTGTATGCTTGGTCATTAGAGACCTGAAGCAACAACTTATAATTGCACCTTTTTGATTTTTTTCCCTTCTACTTTTATTTACTATTATTATTATTACCATTACATTTTTTTTTTTTTTTTACATTACAAAGTTTGCAAGGGAATTTTCAAATGTTTTGGAAACCTTCTCCAGGTAAAAGGTAGGAGTGTTCCATGCAAAGTCATATATTTTCCATTAGTACCAAGAGGTTCCTCCATTTTGAAAATATAACTTTATGATGTGGTTACGATTGGTTTTGGCACTTAATCATGAAAAATGTGCTATTTTAGACTGGATTGCTTCCATGTCAAGCAAAACAAGCTGCTGAAATAAATTTAATGCTGATTCCTGAGATGCAAATATCATCTGTCTTAGCTGGCATCAGAGATAAAGTCTTGTCTTCTGACACAATAAAAAAAAAACACTTCGGGCAGCAACACAGTTACTGCTAAAATCCAAACAAAACCCCATAGATGAGTTGAGCTGTAGCATTTCTAATATGCCCTCTGATATTGATGAATACTGCATAAAAAAGTTACGAAAAATATAATTAAAATAACTTTGAACATGGAGTCCAAGCCATATTGAGAACATGCATTTGTCTGATTTTCCAATATAAAATTGACTATTGCAAAGTGAATTGCAATAAAAGTTTACACAAGCACTTTTTAAGTATGTGTAATTTGTCAACATGATGAATACCTTACTGAAAACGTTTGCCATGGCGGGTTTGTGGGAGGGTGATGTAATCAATCTGCCAAGCCTCCCCATATTTATATTTCATCCACCATCCTCCATACCAAAGGGGCTTTAACCGCTTAGCTTGCTTGATTGCAGCACATGTCTCACATTCGTGGACAACTTGTGCGATGGCGTCCATGGTCAAGTCCACCCCTCGATCCCGAGCCCATCTATATGTTGCATCTCTCCCTTGATGACCCGAGGTATCATGAGCCCATCGAGCTAGGAAAAATTCACCCTTACGTTGCCAGTCTAGATCTACCTGAGCCACTTTAATCCTAGCAGCCTTATCTACCTGATGGTTGTGTTCATGTTCCTCCATGGCCCGACTCTTAGGTACATGGGCGTCGACATGACGTACCTTTACAACAAGTTTCTCTAACCGAGCAGAGATATCTTGCCATAAGTCATCAGCCCATATAGGTTTGCCTCTACGCTGCCAGTTGTTCTTTTTCCACTGCTGCAACCACCCCCACAGGGCATTCGCCACCATCCATGAATCAGTATAAAGGTAGAGCCTTGGCCACTTTTCTCTCTCAGCAATGTCCAGGGCTAACTGGATGGCCTTCACCTCAGCGAACTGGCTTGATTCACCTTTTCCTTCAGTGGCTTCTGCTACTCTTCTCATAGGGCTCCATACAGCAGCTTTCCATCTCCGATGCTTACCCACAATGCGACAAGACCCATCAGTGAACAGGGCATATCGCTTCTCATTCTCTGGCAGTTCGTTGTAGGGTGGGGCTTCTTCAGCACGTGTTACCTCCTCATCCTCTGGTGACATCCCAAAATCTTTGCCTTCTGGCCAGTCTGTGATCACCTCCACGATTCCTGGGCGATTGGGGTTTCCTATTCGAGCCCGCTGTGTAATTAGTGCAACCCACTTGCTCCACGTAGCATCAATGGCATGGTGTGTAGAAGGAACCTTCCCTTTGAACATCCAGCCCAGCACCGGCAGTCGGGGTGCCAGGAGGAGCTGGGCTTCAGTTCCAATCACTTCTGAGGCGGCTCAAACCCCTTCATAGGTGGCCAGTATTTCCTTTTCTGTTGAAGTATAATTGGCCTCAGATCCTTTGTAGGCCCGACTCCAAAACCCCAGCGGTCGACCTCGAGTCTCCCCTTGTGCTTTCTGCCAGAGACTCCAGGTCGGGCCGTTCTCCCCAGCTGCAGTGTAGAGCACATTTTTAATATCTGTCCCTGTCTGGACAGGCCCAAGGGCCACTGCATGGACTATATATGTGTATGTGTCTGTATTTGGCAATAAATTTCTAATTTTGATTTGAAATTGAGAATATCCTTTAGATTTTTAGTAAATTAATATACCACTGCAGAGAGGCGTGAAGATTTCTGCCTATGTCTCCATGTACTAAACAAATGATTATTCAAATTAATGATGTTAGGTAAAAGAATGAAATATGCTTAGTGAATCTGCTGCTCACATGATCTGGAGGAGTTCTTACCTGGTAAAACATCTTTGTCACTGTGTGCTCTGAGTGATACGAGTGCAGCCTCACAAGGGAACCATGTAGTGTGATAGTCCCATCACTGAGAACTGCCAACCAAGAGTGTGACTAACCAAGGAAGATGTTCAAAGAGACAGGAACTGATCTTTGACATGCTATTTCTCTCGTGCTTCTGTGTGGACCTCAGTGCAGGAGAGCCCCTCAACCCAAATAGGACAGTATAACTAAGTTAATTTAAAATACATTACCATAGATTAAATGGTGAAGATCTAGAAATCTATGTGGGGAAAAGCAACTCTTTGATGGAAACCACTACCAAATTCATAATATTCTGAGGGGTTTAAAGAAACTAGTTGTCTGATGTATAAGTGAAATACAAAAAGTGCAGAAGAGATTGTGCCATGCTGTGGCTGCAAGAAAAAGGCCAAGATTTAAAAAAAATTCTCTTTTATGGAATAATACAAGAATTGTTTGGGGACTGCAAATACCCAATATTGAGTTAATTCTGAAGGTATACAGGGAGTGAAGACGGGATTTCAGCCACATTGTCTGGTTAGTCTATACACTTTTATTTTACAGATTCATGAAGATTTCAGAAGCTGGCATCAGAGCAAATATGAGATTATTACTTTAAAAGGATTGAAAATTTGAAACATTGATCTGACTAGCATGTTTCTGTAACAGCAAATGAGAAATAATCATTTCCATTTGTTGAAGACAGAAAAGGAAGGTCTATCTGTGCTGTTTCCTCATTACAAAAAGCATACACCTGTGACTCATTTCAGCTGTTTTCTGACTGGGGGGAGATGGGATCTCCAGCAGCAGTGATGGGGTTTGCCTGAACACATCTCACTGATCATCACCAGCAATGAGTATGTTACAGGGATTTGACAGTAAGTGTAAGAGGGAATCTGAAGAGACCCAAAAGCTTTCTGAGAATTCATTAAGTCATAGTACCTCTGGTCTCCCTTGTCACCATGAGAAAGTGATGATGTGTCACAGAGAACACTTCCAGGTGATCAGAGAAATTTTTTTGGAGTGAACCTTGGAGAAAAAAAAAAAGATAAGTTGAAAACCATATTACATATCAGAAGGAACAATTAGAAGCTGTACTCAAGCACTTGTTTGGGATGGACAGTTCAAAAATCAGCAAGAGGAGGAAGGCTCTTTTTCCACTTGCAGGTGTGCACTAACAGAATAGGCACAGAGTACTGCCAACAGCTGAAAAGGGACAAATCTCCTCAGTGTAGTATCAGCTGCTTGAGTCTGATCCCTTGTCAGCACCAAGAGAAAACAATGGAAGACAGTGGATGGAGGCATACATCTCTCAGTCATAATACCTGTTTTAGTATGTTTATTGCCTACTGGGAGCCCAGGTCCAGAATGTTTGCAGAGGCATTGTGAAGATTTATCTGGCTTACAAACTATTACTCTTTATGTGGCACCAACAATACTGCCAAAGAAGACATCAAGAAAGTCTGCAGAATTATGACAAAGTACACTTCAACTGCCTAATGGGATGATACAAAGAAGATGGATCCAGATTCTTCCTGGACATTCACAGTGATAGGTCATGAAGCAATGGCTACAAGCTAGAGCAAGTCAAATTCCAATTACATGTTAGAAATAATTTTTTTCAGCATGACGGTGACCAAACACTTGAACAAGTTGCACAGTGAATTTGTGGTATCTTTATCCGTAGAAACTTTAGCAATTGACTTTGTGATCCTCAACAACATTATATGACTTCGAAATTGTGTGTAATTTCAAAGCTGTCCCTTCCTCTGAACAGGATGTGGGATTGGACCACTGGATCTCCAGAGCTTCCTTTCAACCTAACCTTCTATAATTTATTAGACAAAAAGTTTGACAGAGCACTTCAAAGTTTTCTGTTTTGTTAATCACAGATTATTTTTTTTTTAAATGCTATAGTAGCTTCAAACTAAATCCGGCATCTCCGAAACATACAAACAGACTGATTGTGCTCTTCAACTGTTTAGATAACTGTCGTCTATTTCCGTAAGCAGGAATTTCATATCAGTGCCCTCTGGTCTCACTATTCAGGCCAAGGTTCTTCTTCCATACATGAGAAGACCAGATCTTAGTTATCTCTTTCCCCGGTTCAGACAGCAAAATAATCTGTTAGCCCACTGCTTATTTCTTTCAACTATTAGGTTCTGATCCTAAATAATATTTTTTTCCTTAATCTTAAGGCTTTTAAATTGATGGCATAAAGTAATCAAAAGACATCACTGTGGAGAAAAACTGCATGTTTAAATTAGTAAATTGATGGCCTTCCTAAGGACTGATACGTAGTCCTAGAGTTGAAACATACACAGGAAATGAGAAGGAACTGGAGTGAGATGTAGCAACAGAATGTTCCTGTGCCCTCCCTACACTACACATACAAGGTTTATTGTGTTCAGAAAATTAAATAATGCCTGCACTGCAGGAAAAAAATTCCTGTACCTCTGAGAAGCCCCAGCTTAGTGTCTATGGTAATAGTAGCACAGTGGGGATGATGACTGAAAATCAATGCTGTTGCTTTTCTTTATGAGTAGAATACATCAGAGATGGAAGACCAAGTGTACTTCAAAATCTGAGGTCTTAAGTGCAAGCTTTAGAGCAATGCAATATTTTATTTCTTTTTCATTTTTGGTACTTTTTGTATGAAATAATCCCATAAGTGTTTTCAAAAATGAAAGCAATAAATTTAGAGAAAACAAACAATAAAAGTAAGTTTTACTTTTATCTGTTTTAGATAACAATAAACATTACTGAAGTACAGAAAATCAAAGTGCAACATTAGTCCAAAAGTCACAAAAATAATTTTTGACTTATGGAAAAAAGTACAAATAAAGTTATTTAATTTCATCCAAGACAGGTATTTGCACCAAGCAGAAAACCAACATTTCTTCAATTCTTCAAATACATCATGTATTTTATAATAAATTCATGATAGAAAAATACTTCAAATTCCATGCTTGTCTAGTCTGGTTCTCTACAGAAATGAATGCCTTGATAGCAACCATATTAAGAGTACCTTCACTGCCATTTGATTTTGATGGCACAATGTTCAGAAAATAGGTGAATTATAGGCATTAAATTATCTGAGAAAGGTGGCTTCTGGAATAGCATGATATGAAGGATTAATATGGTTTAACACTGCAAATGGGAGCAAATAGCTTTGGAGAGAAGTAATTTAATTAAGAGTTTAAAAGGTAAACAAGGGAACGAGAAGTCAGGGGAGTGATAGAATTAAAAGCATATCAACAATTTTAATGGCTTCAGCCAGGTTGTTGACTCATTAGGGGAAAAACTGCATTTTGATTTCAATGTGATCCATATAATTTTGATCAAATATGGATAGATGAACATATGACAACAGATAAAAATAACCAAAAACTCTATTAAAAAAAAAATGTTTTTCATTCCATTCTTGTCCTGGGCATCTGAGCTCTGATTCTCAGCACAAAGCAATTATTTTGCCATTAAGACAAATATACCCAAAATATAGGAATTTCCTGAGAAACTTCTAGAGGTTTTCACTGTAGATATTTTAAGAGTTTACCTGAATTTATTTTCTGAACAGCTTTTTCCTCAGAATAAGTGAAGATATATTGTCCATATACTATGTGCTTTGCAGTTGTCATTTGGAAGTTCAATGTATGAATCAAGCAAATGCAAATGGTTAGGTATATTTACAGACACAAAAACATAATTTTCACTGGTTTTACTTTTACAGTGAATTATTGTGTGTTCAGGTCCCTACGAGTAAGAAATGAATGAGAGTTCTCACTGACTTTCTTCCTCTTTCTGTGTCTGTAAAGAAATAATAGGAATTTCAATACCATAAAAGAAAAAATATAAAACTCTCCATAGAAAATAAAAAACCTGGATCTTAAGAAAAGACAGTTCACAATACTAAACCACGCATGCATGCCCTTTGCCAGGTTTAACAATCTGTTAGGGGCAGACACATGTAAGAAAATCCAATTGTAAATGAATAATGTACTTCATGACAACAGTAAGGTCAAGCTAAAAATCATAGAATTATATAACATTCTGAGTTGGAAGGGAGCTGTGAGGGTCATGTAGTCCAACTTCTTACTCCACACAGGGCAGCCTGAAAGATAGATCTCTATGAGTACTGTCCAAACACTCGAACACTTACAGGCCTGGGGCCATGACCTGGGGAGCTTTTCCAGTTCTTGAGAACTTTTCCTTAGATCCAATCTGAAATTCCCCTGACACAGCTTTAAGCCATTTCCTTATATCCTAGGAATGAGGTCATCCCTCAGTCTCTTTGAGATGAACAAACCTACTATCGTCATCCACTCCTCACAAGTCATGCCTTCTAGTCCTTTCACCATGCAATGAACTCTTTTTCAGAAGAAACTAAAATGATTGTTTCTACCAGAAGTTCTTGAAAACTTGTGGAATGCTGTAGAACAGAACCTGAATTGCCAGAATTTATATAATTTATTTCAAGAAAATGAAATTGGGTGCTTTTTGGTTTTGTGAAATCAGAAGACTTCTCATTGTTTTATATATACATTCCATATGTGAGACATACACTCCAGTGAATGAGGTTCATTTCTTGCTTTCTCTTTCTCTTTCTCTCTCTCTCACCCACCTACCTTCCTTCCTTCCTGCCTGCCTTCCTGCCTACCTGCCCGCCTGCCTAGCAATGCTGTTTTCTGGAGTAGTGACAAGGCAGGCAGTACTTTGTCCAGGCTGTGGTTTACAGGGATAAAGTAAGCATTTGTTCCAAACAATATTTGACTTTTTTCCCTCACTTAAGAAAATATCCAAATTTTCCAAATAGACTTTCAATCTGTATTCTGTAAAGATAAAGATCTAATATAGTATTACTGTCAATTTCTGCCCACATACCATTCTAAACAAAAATGGAATCATTGGATGAAGAAGAAATTTTACACATCAAAGTGGTAAACCGTACTTACAAAAAACAACTTTAAGATTTTTCACTTCCATTGCAACATAAATCATAAATTGAGAACTTCAAAACAGTATTCAGCACATTTTAATTAACATAAATGCTCACTAGACAATTTTCTTAGTGGTCCATTTACGTTTCTTATTGCCTGTAGCATAGGGAAGGAAATAAAATTTCCTAGAAATTCTATTTCCACTCCACAAAGCTTTAACTGAGCTTAAAGACAGTCACTGAAGCAAAATAGCCAAGTGTTAGGAGATATTGAAAAGGATCCTTTATCCAGGATTCTGAACAAAAATTTGTACCCCATTAAAAAACCCTTGGTTCATGAAGAAAAGAAATGCCATTAGCTCAGATTTAGATAAATCTGTACAATAATGATAAAATAATATCTATACTTTAATTACTAAATAGGAGAAAAATCTATTCCGATACAGAGATATGGTCATATATTACAAGTAGAATTTAGATTTATCATTATTTAATAAATAGACTTAATACTTCTGTTACTCTTCAACATCAACAATATCAACGAGTAGAATAAGTAAACTAGTTAGCAAGCAGCACATCCATAATATAGATAAAATTTGTTTTCAATACTTCTTCTGTGCAACATTGAAGAGAGAGAATTGCAGCAAGATATTAGACACTCCCCCAAATTGACAGGCAGAAATGAGGCCATTTAGCTTTATTTTAATCATACTTGCGTAAGAAAGGTGTTCCACAAGAAGCAAACATCTAACAAGGAGAATGGTTTCTCTATGAAAACAACAGATAAGAGTGATAGAGCATGAATTTGTCAAATACTGCATTGCACAAAGAGACCTTAGGCAATGGAAGATTCCTCAAAGAGATTTTTTCTCTTGTCATTGCCACAGTATGACAGTTTGGACAATTTGGTGTATTGCCAAAGAAGTTAAATGCGAAGTCTCAAAAGACAGCGCAGAACTTTTCTTTTTGTGAAAAATGTCCTGATGTAAAATAGTATTCTAAGTTGAGAAAAAACATCATAAGAGTCCACAAGGGAAAAAGTAAAGAAATTTTAACATTCCAACACATCTGAAAAGCATAGTGTAAAATATACATTTCAAGAAAGATTTAGAATGACTGAAGTACAGAAATATGTTTTAGGGAAGACAGTTTGGGTTTCTCCTGCCTTGGGCAAAGGCAAACCCATCTGTGCAATTTCTTTTGCACAAGCACCTGGGTGCAGTTAGAGGGTAATGCAGAAGGATGGAGCAGTCCGATGGGTACCTCAAGGGGATTTGATTTTGGGTGAGAATAGCCAGTTGTTTAAACTGTATGGTGCTGATTGTTACATAATTTTTCATGCCATTGCTACAATCAATGCTATATGACATGACAATGTTATTACAGTAAGGGTCACCTGGACTAAGAATGAGCTTTAAAGAAACTGAGTGCAGAGCTGATGAAAGCAGAACTGGCTTCAGCGTTAGTACCCCTGATATTGACATCTTCAACCTTCAGACCATGAGCATGGACTGTACTAAATAAATCAGCCACAAGCTCCAAATGCAGCGTACAACAATCCAATATCACACACAGTCTGTCCTGCTCTAAGAGACTGTTAGGACAGATGGAGTCAAAAGTCACATACTAAATGAACTCAACGGACATTTTAGAGGGATGACCCATAGACTTAGGGAATGATGTCTGTTTGTATACATCAAAAGACAGGAAAAGTGATAGAGATTAACTGGAATGTATAAGGAAGTATAGGACCTTGACATGACATGGATGGTATGGAATAAGGGATGGATACTGCCCTGGTTTCAGGTAGAATAGAGTTCTTTTTTTAGTAGCTGGTATAGCACTGTTCTAGATTTAGTATGAGAATAATGTTGACAAGAGGCTGATGTTTTTAGTTGTTGCTAGGTAGTTGTAGTGCTTACATAAGTCAAGGGCTTTTCAGCTTCTCAATCCCTACCAGGTGCATCAGAAGCTGGGAGAGCACAGCCAGGACAGCTGACCCAGACTGGCCAGAGGGATATTCCCAAACATAGAACATCATGCTCTGAATATAACTGGGGAAGCTGGTCAGGAGGCAGGTTCACTGCTCAGAAACAGAGAGGGCATCAGGGGTATTTTTTTGCTTTCAGATGTAGTAGGCAAGAGCATTTGTGCATCACCTGTTGTTGTTGTTATTATCCATTGTTATCATTTGTTATCCTATTAAACTATCTTTATCTCAACCCACAAGATCTTTCCCATTCTCTTTCACATCCCACTGGGGTGGGAAGGGTTGAGAGATCAGCTGCATGATGCTTATTTACTGGCTGTGGTTAAACCTCAACAGACTCCAAGTAAATCTCATTATTTACATTGTAATAAGCAAATTATAATTCCACATATCAGGAAGATTTAAACACACTAAGGTACTCTTTTCACTTTTTTATTTCCCTACCATAATCCTTTCCTTCTTAAACAAACATTTCTGTGGAATTTGAAAGGAAAATAAAAGGGGAAATATACAAGCTTATTACTATTTCATAATCAATTTCTTATATAAAATATATGAACATGTTAATCCTATTGAGATAACTCAATACTTTGACTCCATAATGACATAAAAAAGCGGAAATAATATTAGTAGATTTGTATTTCATATAGTTATCACACAATGGTGGAATCAATAACACTTGATCGAAAACTTACTCTCTACGTACATGATTGATTTACATATATTCACATAAATGGTGACTAAGGGATAGATGTGCACCCTTCAGGGAAAATATTTCAGTAAAGTCTGACCAGGCTTGCTAAAGTCTCAGCAGTAAATTTAATAACTTTATAAAGTGCTTTGAATCAGAACGTTGGTCTGTGTTCCTCTTCTATTGTAGTCAACAGCAAGTGTCTATCAATGATTAACTTTATTTCAGTAAAGTTGTTTTTCCTTCCAAATCTTTCCAGTGTTAATGACAATGTAAAATTATAATAGCTTTTAAAAAAAACACTAAATGCCTATTAAAATTAATCAGAAATACAGATAAAGTAAAAAACTAGGTTTTATTACAGAAAAGGCAGAATAAGATTAAATATTCTTTTAACAAAGATGAGGATATTTTTTAATAACCTCTGATGAGCAAGGATATTTAAAAAAACCCAAAACCAGTGGTCATTCATTTTTTTTTTTTTTCTAGAGGAAGGAAATAATCATACAGACTTCTCTTCAGCAAATTCAGGCCCACAGTTTGAAGGAAATTCCTTTGCTGTATCAAAATACTTTATATCAAACAGTGTCAGGGCTACCTACCCAAAGGCTGACCAAGCAATTAAGTAGAAAACATAACCATCCATATTTCTATATAGTTGCATAAAAATAGAACATTACAGTATTTTAGAGATAAGGAATAAGAAAAGCGATATTTTAAACCCAGCATATAAGACATTTAAAATCAATAGTTTCTGATTTCCTCTGAACTGCATCTGATTTCCCTTTCTTAGAATCGTGCTTTTAGACAAAAGGCACCAGATCTCGTAGAAACTCTTGCAATTCCACAATAACTGGTAACTGATGATTTCCACCATCTAAGGAGCCCATTGTGTGAATGGCTTTTGTATAAATAGAATTTGAGGGGGAAAAAAAAAAAGTGCCAGAAATACAACAGAGGCATCAAATAGTAGTATAACGAATATTCTGTTTTATTGAAAACTGCATCTCTAGCAGGAGATACTGCTGTATAGCTAAGACTTTACAAACTAGAATGTCATGGATAAAATCACTAGATAGAGGTATGAAAGAGTTAGTTTCTTAGCTCAGCTAATCTCTTTGAATTAAATTACAATGAAAATAATTAATTTCTGGATTAAGTAAATGCGTTTTAGTGATACCTAGTATGACATGTATGAGTATTTCTAGATTATTTCATCTTTTAGGACTTTTTTTCATGCTGTGTATGTAGAATAATAGAGTCATAGAATGGCATGGGTTGGAAGGGACCCCAAGGATCATAGAGCTCCAACACCCCTGCCACAGGCAGGGTCACCAACCTCAGGCCTGGATCTACACTAGGTTACCCAGGGCCCCATCCAACCTGGCCTTGAACACCACCAGGGATGGGGCCTCCACCACCTCTCTGGGCAGCCTGTTCCAGCACCTCACCACTCTTTCTGTAAAAAAACTTCCCCCTAATATCTAATCTAAACCTTCCTTCCTTTAGTTTTAATCCATTCCCTCTTGTCCTGTCATTGTCTATCCTTTTAAAAAGTTGAATCCCCTCCTGCTTATAAGCTCCCTTCATGGACTGGAAGGCTGCAATGAGGTCCCCCCGCAGCCTTCTCTTCTCCAGACTGAACAAGCCCAGCTCCCTCAGCCTCTCTTCATAGGGCAGGTGCTCCAGCCCACTAATCATCTTTGTGGCCCTCCTCTGAACCCTCTCCAACAGTTCCACATCTTTGTTGTATTGCAGGCCCCAGATCTGGACACAGGACTCCAGATGGGGCCTCACGAGGGCAGAGTAGAGAGGGACAATCCCCTCCCTGTCCCTGCTGGCCACCCCTCTTCTAATGGAACCCAGGATACCATTGGCCTTGCGAGCTGCAAGAGCACACTGCTGGCTCATGTGAAGTTTCTCATCCACCAGAATCCCCAGGTCCTTCTCAGCAGGGCTACTCTCAAGGAGCTCTTCTCCCAGTCTGTATCTATGTCTGGGATTCTTCCGGCCCAAGTGCAACACCTGACACTTGGCAGTGTTGAACCTCATTAGGTTCACCCGGGCCCATCTGTCCAGCCTGTCAAGATCCCTCTGGATGGCTTCCTTTCCTTCGAGGGTGTTGACCACACCACTCAGCTTGGTGTCATCCTCAAACTTGCTGAGGGTGCACTCAATCCCATCATCGATGTCATTGATAAAGATGTTAAAGAGAACCGGTCCCAAGACAGACCCCTGGGGGACCTTGCTTGTCACCAGCCTCCACCTGGACATAGACCCATTGACCACCACCCTTTGGCAATGTTCTGTCAACCAGTTTCATATCCAGTGGATGGTCCACCCATCAAATCCACATCTTTCCAACTTAGAGATAAGGGTGTGATGGGGGACTGTGTCAAAGGCCTTGCACAAGTCCAGGTAGATGACATCAGTTGCCTTCCCTTTATCTACCTATGCTGTCACTCCATCATAGAAGGTCACCAGATTGGTAAGGCACGACCTTCCCTTGGTGAAGCCGTGCTGGCTGTCCCAGATCACATGCTCATCCCTCATGTGCTCCAACATGTCATCCAGGAGGATCTGTTCCATGATCTTCCCAGGCACAGAGGTGAGGCTCACTGGCCTGTAATTCCCTGGGTCTTCCTTGCTCCCTTTCTTATAAATGGGAGTGATGTGATCTTTTTTTTAGTCCCTGGGGACCTCTCCTGACAGCCACAACTTTTCAAATATGGTGGAGAGCAACTCAGCAACCACATCAGCCAGCTCCTTCAGGACCCTGGGATGCATGTCATCTGGCCCCATAGACTTGTAGACATTCAGTCTCATGAGGTTGTCTCAGGCTTGCTCTGCCCTTACAGTGGGGGGGATTTAGTCCCCCAGCTCCAACCTAGAGGTGCAGGGATGCAAGGTTCTGGGACTCGAGAATTATGAGAATCCTGGCTGCCAGAGAAGACTGAGGCAAAGTACCTCAGCCTTCTCCACATCAGTTGCAGCCAATTCTCCTTTCTCATTTACCAAAGGGGGTGCGTTCTCTTTGGCCTGTCTCTTCTGGCCAATATACCTGTAAAATCCCTTCTTGTTGTTTTTAACATCCCTCGCCAAGTTCAGTTCCATCTGCGCCTTGGCTTTCCTGATCCCGTCTCTGCAAGTCCGAACAGCATCCCTGTATTCTTTCCAGGCAACACACCCTTGTTTCCAGAGCTTGTACTTGCCTCAATTTGACCAGCAGGTCCTTGCTTAGCCATGCTGGTCTCCTGCCCCTCCTGCCCACTTTCTTATTCAGAGGGACAGAGAGCTCTTGAGGTCTCAGAAAGGCATCCTTAAAAAGTAGCCATCTTTCCTCAACATTTCTGTCTCTAAGGACAACCTCTCAGGAGATCTCAGCCAACAGTTCCTTAAACAGCCTAAAGTTTGCTCTCCTAAAGTTCAGGGTCGAGATCCCACTCTTTGCCAGGCCCACATTCCTTGAGATCGCAAACTCAATTAGGGCATGGTCACTGCAGCCCAGGCTGTCTCCAGCCTTAACACCTTTAATGATCTCCCCCACATTGGTGAGCACCAGGTACACCAATGCATCACCTCTGGTCAGTCTGTCCAGTACCTGAACTTTGTTGTTGCAAAGTTTTCTACTTTGTCAGTAAATTTTCTTGTCTATAAATGTGGTTAGGATTAGGAGAGGTATTGACTCTTCATGACTATATGGCAAGAAGCTGCTGTTTACCTCCAGAACTGGGTATAGTGATAGATTATATAACCTCTACTCAAGAACAGAGTAGAGATATAGTACAGTGTAACAAATTGCCTCCAATGAGGGCCTCTGTCAGCAAAGAAGGCCATGAAAAAAAGACAGCTCAGCTGGACAAGGAAGCCAGAAGTCATTTTGTCTTACTATAAGAACTGAAATTTACTGAATCTTAGACTTTCTGTCGTAAACATCAACCATTACATATAACAACCTCATTACTTTGTAATACAAGTAAAATGTACATATTCCAAAAGCTTCATTTTAGACTTAATTTTTCTTTAAAGTATTACACTCTAAACCAATCACAATAAAGTGAGAATATGGATGCTTAAGTATGAGATGACTGATTTCTATGCCCATTTCCAGTGGATGGCTGACCAGATAAGCTGCAGAGGTCCCTTCCAGCCTTGTTTTCTCTATGATTCTGTGGGAAGTATGGAAATGTCTTTACTGCACTGAAATTGGACCAAAGGTTCCACAGAGGAAAGAGTTTAATCATGAGGAAGACTAATGCTGATCAAAGAGTTTCAGACAGTAATTTTCATTTACCAATGTTCTGTAAAGGACTGGAGTTAAAGGCAGTCTAGAATCTCTTAAAACCCAGGTTTTAAGAATGCATATGGGTTCAGTTTGGTAACCAAAAGTATAGATGTTACCCAAGAAATGGATTTAGACAGATGCTGAATGGCAACCGATGGTTTCACCTGTGTTAATTAAAAATTTTCCATTGGGGTTTGAATGTAATAGCTAGCTTTCCTCAAGGCAACAAGTATTGGATTCATCTTACCCAATTTAGCTATCTAAAATCAAATATTTAGTCTATGACAATTCCCTCTACTGTTTATATAGAGAAAGGCATCTGAAGAGGAGATGCAATCTATTATAGAATGAATGGCTGACGCATGGATTAATTGGCCATTTGCATGGGTTTGAGAAGCAATCCAGAACCGATATACAGATGCATAAAGTTACGTGAGGTAATTCAACAAATATTTTGATTATACTTAATAAGTAGAAGAAAAGGACTTGCTTAAGTAAAATATTTCCTGAATGTTCATAATTTACTTACTTCAGGGCACCAAAAAATGCTGAAGATTTGAAAGATAAGACAAACCTGGTTATAAGTGAAGCTGCAAATACTTGTAATGAAATTATTTTGGCTTAATATCATAAATATTTTTTTCCAAGATTCTTTCCAGACTGTAATAATGACTGAACTGTTATGATGGCTCTCTAGCTCACAAATATAATTAGCAACTGTTTCTTTGATACAAAACCAGGAAAAAAAGACTGAGTGGTTTGAGAAGAATACAGCTTTCTGAGATCACACAATCACAGAATGTTAGGTATGAAATATCAATTGGTAATGCCACAGGCAAAATAACTGGTCTAAAGACATAGATGACACAATGTACTGATGCACAGCTGTAGTCCATTAGACTGCCTCCTTAAGAAAACAGAAAAGATGTAATTTTTTGCAGGAATCAACAAAATCCTACCAAGGGTATTCATGCTGAAACAACAATGAATCCATCTGATTCACAGAAAGGAAGAGATGCTAAAGCATCACTGATCAACCTTTAGCTTAGGTGGGAAGAGAAGCAGTTTACAGTGAGTAAAAAAACCTAGTGTGGTCAAAATGATGACCTCTGTGAGTCCTGGTCCACAGAAAAAGGAATAGAATCATAAATGAAGAAAGAAAAATAATGGACCAAACTATTGATAATCTGATAGGTCCATATACTATAAAAAAACCCCCAGAACAACAACCACCACCAAAAAGGACCTTAAAAAAACCCACCCCAAAAACCCACCAAACCAAAAAGAAAAAAATCAAATACTTGAATGTATGGGGGAAAAACAAAATAATTTTAAAGTTTAGTACATAACAAATATGACACATTTTTTACTAATAATATCCTTGTAGAATAAACTAGAACAATGGGATATTGGTATCCAAAATTCTATCTCTATCATAATTATTGGTGAAGAAATTAAGAAATGAGCATTGCATCAGAATTTATGTGTTTGCCTTAAAACCAAGGGAGGACTAAGAAAAAGGAAGCAGGTATTTTGAGGAAAAAAGATAAAGCTAAAATAATAAAAGAACCTTGGCAATATCAGGGCACAGATGATAAACTGTTTCCAAAAAGTCTGTTCTTCTAGTGAAAAGTTACAGCTATCTAGATATTTATTGCAAAAGTGATAGAGAATCATGTGAACTAAGAATCAATCCTTAGAAAATGCTGTGCAAAAAATGGTTCCAGGAGTGGGAGACTATTTTTGCACAGTATTTGTCTCATTCCAAATAAATGTTAATGTATTAGTTATAGCTATGTATAGTGTAATTCTGTATTCCAATGACTATTTTCCTAAAAGTTACTCTCCACATTAAGTGAAACAATATTAAATCCTGATATCAAAATTTATTTTGGCAACAGTGCATAAAAATTTCACCTCTATACAGTGATATCTGGAAATCAATATGATACCATACTTCTACATGACAAATCCCCTCACATTATCAGTATTAGACGGAAAAGTATTATCCAAATTTCCTTGGCTACGTTTTCAATTAGTTTAACTGATTAATAGTTTTATGACACGCAGCAAACATCCATTATTTATGGTTTTGGACACATCTTTTTGCCTATATTAATTTACTTAAAACATGCTTGAAAATTACTGCTGGAATACAACGTCATACTTTTCCTGTGTCTATTCCAATTAATGACTTGTAATAGTAAGACTATCCTTTCCTAAAGTATTCTGTCCACAGCTGCCCACACCAATAGTAACACTTGAGTTTCTCTGGATACTATCATTAATATTCACCAAAATGCAGTAAAGGTTAACGCAGAAATTGAGAGACATTTACTTTTCTTATTCCATGCACTAATCTATACATGCAGAGGCAGCTGATTGTCTCTCAGGAATTGTTTCCAGCACTTAACATATATATTATGTATAAACATAGATGTAATATGTAAAAGAACCCCATGTTATATATAACTGAGTTTATTTGATACTTACTTGGAATCAGTGAATTATAGTAATCAATGTAATTCAGTGGTCTGTGGATCTCTAGAATCAAAATAAAAGAGGAATGGCTGAACTTGGAACAGTATTGCTTCTCTGCTCTTCTCCTCTTATCAGCATCAGCCAAGATTAAAGGCACCCATTTTCATCTTAACGTATAGATACAATGTTTACTTTCAGAGATAATCAAATATCCTGTACCTTTTAATCAAATTGTGCTTAATACCAGTGGCAAGGTATCCATGATGCGTTGGTTATTCCTGTTTAATAATTTCACAAAAATTAGTATGAAGATATGTTTAGTTCTGTGCTTAAATCAGAAAAAAAAATATCTAAACTGTTTTGTGTTTAGACAGAGAGCAGCTATCTCTGAAGCCAGATTGCACATCCCATGTTCAAACTAAGGTATTTATTTGAATTTCAGAACCCATTTGATTTCATGCTCAGAAATGTCAAATTACTGTTGGACAAAAGTACTATATGATTGCAATCCCTATGACATCTGACAAGAGCTATGACACCACCAGAGTGCAATAATCTTGTGGAAGTCCTAGAAATGGTGGAAAATAAGATCATCAGAAATTTTAGAGCATGATAATTGTAATGGCATAGGCAAAGAAATTAAATTATGTCAGACTGGTACATGCATATTTACTGTTTTTTGCACACAACAGAGAATTACTTTCAGGTAGAAATTGAATTAGTAACTTTAAATTTAAGTTGTTAGGACTTAAGACTCCTCTTATAATTCCATTATAGCTGCATTAGAACATTTCTTATATCTAAGAATGACTAGTGAGAAACAGTTTTTGTAACAACTCTGAAGTTGGACAAGCAGTTTTAAAAGTAGAGTACAAGACTTTCATTTGTCATTCCTCATACCAAGTTTTGAATATTTTATGGCTACATTCAGGAACTGTAAGGCTGCTTTAGAATGAATAATTAAAACTCATTTTATAATAACTGTCTTGGGGAATGGGTGTCTCGGTGATCTAAACAATTTCTATTCCTGTTCTCAACATTATTTCCTTGTAATTTCCTGACCTGATTTGCAGTACATTCTTGTATATTTCAGGAAATAAATATATGTCAAGATATCATGATGGAAAATAAAATTCCTGATACAGTAAGATTGCCACAAAGAATTTAGATGACTAAGCAGAAGAAAAACCTTCTTTTCACACAAGATAAATTTTCCTCAAATGTTCATCAAGTCTACCTGTAGTTATATTCCATACTATAGGAATGTTGCCTAATACAGACAGACAATAAATCACCATGTTCTTGAGTTTGCCAGAGACTTTTTTGGAGATGATTTTCTTGTCTAAAAATATTCAATGATCAGACATATTTTGGGGAAATGTACCAATCTCAATGCAGCTTTAAAGGCTAATGAAAGAGATTTTTCCATTAATAACTGTGCATTCAATATTGCAGAATATAAAGCGAGCAAAAGTCTGATGAGGAATTAATCTTTATCAGTACCTTCTTTTAAAATTGTATTTGGAAATTGCAGCTCTTTTCTGTATCATGGCATTTGCTATGTGACAAGAACACCCAGTCTTACTACTTATTTCTGTAGCACTCCCTAGCTGACTTATGCAAGTATTTCCTGAAGAATACAGCTTACTTAGCAGCAAAGAGGAAACTGTGATGTATTTCAATTCACTTCAAAGCCTGTTTTTCTGTTTTTGAATAAATATTGAAAATGAAGAATGTATTCTGTGGCAAATCTTTAGACTTTTAAATACAGAGGACCTAACTGACAGAAAAATTCTAAGCCGGTATTCGGACAGGCCCTGGAAATGAGGCCCATGACAAAAAATTTCTGACTTAGATTTGGTTCTGGCATATAAAATAAATATGACACACTAGAAAGAGGGTCAGACATCTAACAGCTGTTGCAAATTAATTTTTACGGAGTGGTTCAGTTCACAAGAACATTCCAAGTTTTGCAGGCATTTATTGCAAATTGAGCTTGTATATCAGGGGTCAGTCTCTGAACATGCTCTGAAAAAAATTTCTAACTGGATGAAGTGTAGGGAGACTGAAAGATTTCAGGTTAGTGACAGGCACTCTGAGATTTCTAGGCTGGTATCTTTACTGTAGTTTGATTATTTTAGCACTGACAGAAGAAAAAGACAGACATGGAGACAAAGAAAAATGTGGGTTTGGAAAAAAGAAAGAGATGTCTGGCTAGAAACAGCATTGTATAAGGAGAGGTCATAAATCTTTTTCTATGCTTTTCTTTCTATCGTGTCAATCACAGCAATAGTGAAGTCCCAAAAAACTTGAACACATATGAATAAGTCTTTTGTAGTCAGCAACCCAGCAAAACATTGGATGAATTTATTTACTCATTTTTTTTACGTAAAGCAGTATTTTACAATACTGTGCATAGAAATAAGAGTCCTGTAGCGTTTTTTTCTGCTGCTTTTAATGCAACCTTTCAAAATTTCTGATTTCCCTGAAGGTCACAGACTTTCTTAAAATTTTCCCCTGGCAAATTATAAGACTATATGTCAATTTATATGAGACACTTTTCATCAGCTTGTGATGTTATTTAAAATGCAGACCAAACTGAACAAAGAAGTGTTGTCTGTCTGGATCATTGTTGGTGTTTTAGTTCAAATATGAAACTAGAAAGAATAGTTAGTAGCTCAAACAGCTGTTAAAGTATGTAAACCTTGTTGGCTTAAATCATGTTTTGTAGAACTGTGAAGGAAGCAAAGATGTCCTTCTCTCTAGGTTTTACTATGCCTGTAATATCCAGTTACTGAAATTAATGGTCATATGAAACATCCACATATAAGATCATGCATTAAGAAGCATATTATCCTCATTTCATTTCCCTTAGAGATTTGTTTATACAGACTTGGGAAGAGGAATGGATGTTATCTGTATTAATTAGTAGCATCATAGAATCATAAAATTATCCTTGCGAATCAAACAATATTATTTAAAGGCTAGACCAATAGATCGACTTTTACTTCCAAGTCACTTTTATACTTCCAAGTGGTATCAAATATGCTGTGCATACTTTTGGAAAAGGAGATCTATTTAAACAGAAATTCTTTCTGATTGTATTTCAGATTTTCTGTTTCAATCAGAATTTAAAAAAAGGTGAGGTGTGTTAAATGTTGGGTTGAATTATTAATCTAATATTTATTCTTTTAAACTCACAAAACAATGGTGGTATGTCTGTTAGGTATTCTTTGCCTTCATGACTTCATAAGTAGATTGACAGAGCATAGTCGTAGCTGTGACTCCATTGCTATGACTACATTGCTGTTGTTGTGATAATCTTTTTAAAATTCTGAATTTTCCAAATGTTATGGCAAATTACTACCATGTCCAGTTTCAAGTGAGGAATCTGAAGCTACCTTCTGACATTATGCTAAGTACCCTTCTTTTACACTGTTTGTTTTATCAAAACTATATCTTGGTGTGTCCTTTGCTTTTCTGAGAATGCAAACCATAGATCAATTCTTATTTTCACAGAATCACAGAATGGTTGGGATTGGAAAGGGACCTCTGGAGGTCATATAGTCCAACCAACCTGCTAAAGCAGGTTCACCTAAAGCAGCTTGCACAGGAGTGCGTCCAGGTGGGTTTTGAATATCTGCAGAGAAGGAGATTCTAAAACCTCTCTGGGCAGCCTGTCCCAGTGCTCTGTCACCCTCAAAGTAAAGAACTTTTTTCCTCATGTTCGGTGGAACTCCCTGTGTTTCAGTTTGTGTTGCTTGCCACTTGTCCTGTCACTAGGCAACACTGAAAGTTTGGCACCATCCTTTTGACATCCACCTTTTATATATTTATAAGCTTTGATGAGATCTGCTCTCAGTATTTTCTTCTCCAGACTGAGCAGACACAGGTTTCTCTGCCTTTCCTCATATGAGAGACGCTCCAGTCCCCACATCATCTTTGTAGCCCTTCACTGGACTCTGACCTGTAGTTCCTTGTTCTTCTTGTACTGGGGAGCCCAGAACTGGACACAGTCCTCAGCAGGGCAGAGTAGAGGCCTTGTCCGAAAGGGCACATTACTGGCGCATGGATACCTTGCTGCCAACAAGGATTCCCAGGTCCTTCTCTACAGTGCTGCTTCCCAAGAGCTCAACCCCTAACTTGTGTTTGAGCTTGTACCTCCCTAGGTGCAGGACTCTACACTTGCCCCTGTTGAATTTCATTTTATTACTCTCCTCCAAATATTTTAGCCTGTCCAGATCTTGGTGAATAGCAGCACAGCCTTCTGGTGTGCCAACCACTCATCCCAGTTTTGATTCATCAGCAAACTTGCTGAGGGTGCACTCTGTCCCCTTTTCCAGGTCATTGATGAATACGTTGAATAAGATCAGACCAAGCACTGACCCCTGGGGCACACCACTATCTACAGACCTCCAAACTTTGCTCTGTGCTGCTTATCACAACCCTCTGGGCTCTGCCATTCTATCAGTTCCCAGCCCCCCTTTCTGTCAAGTCATCTACCCCACACTTCCTAAGCTTGCCTATGAGGATGTTATGGGATACAGTCTCAAAAGCTATGCTGCAGTAAAGGAAAACAACATACCATACACTGCAATCCCCTCATCCACGCAGCCAGTCATACCATTGTGGAAGGCCATGAGATAGGTCAGGCATGATTTCTCCTTCATGAATAATGACTTCATTGTTTTATAGTAAAAATAGTATCTGTATCTAATAGATTTTTATTTCTTAGAAAGCTTTTTTTTCATGCATAGAGATCATTTGTGGGACACGTTACACAAGTGACAACATATTAAATAAAAAAGAAAATAAAGATTAATTCCCTTATGGTTATAAAATCACTATGAATCACTATAGAATAGAAACTGGAGTGAAGAATGTTGATTCCTGAATGATGCCAAAATATTCTTATAAAAGTTTGGGAAAAAATTGTTTATAAGTTAATGTGTTCCAAATTGAATTTACAAGTTCATATTTATATTTTAAATGAAATAGCATAGTAACTGCATGGTTGGTTTTCATCTTACTGCTTAATAAAACATAAAGTACATGTAGTGATACCATGCAGAACTATGCTAAGCTAAAACTGATTACTTTATGAGAAAAACCTGACTGCTCAGCATTCCAGTATACAGGAAACTATAGAAAATGTTGAAGATTTTTTTTTTCCACACAGTTCCAGATGACCGTAAAAATTAAGAAAATATTTTTGAGTTGCTTTACTAAAAATTTAAGGCTAAATCTTTTAACTATGATGTTTATATTTTGTATAGTATCTGTAAATTAAAACCCAAAAATACCTTAAGTCATTTAGTATCAATATACCATAGCAATTTCATTGTCTTTCTTGCTGTCCCATTGACTTCAGCTTGAAACGGAGTATAAATAAAGAATTAACCCTAAATCTTGAATACTTATGTTTTCATTGTTTACAAAATTATTTTTTACATGCATCTCATTATTCTAGCAATCTTTCAAACTTAATAAAATGTCTTTCATAATAAAATAGCTAGTTTTAATTAACGTTTAAATGTAACGTATTTACCAACATATTGCAACTTAGACATTATGAGCACTGTTTTTCAATTGTAACCTTAATGGTTTTGCAAGGAAGCTGCAAAACATGAATGGCAAACACTCTTTATGACAGTTTTATAGCGGGATAACTAATGGAGGTTGTTATTTATGAGAAAGTACCAAGTCAGTTGGTACCATAAACCTTTAGTTATTACATCGTGTGTGTATCACAAAGCTGATTTACTTTCAGACCTCAAACAGACAACTCTAGTTAATTATCCCATTTTACTATGTAATTTTATTTTTCCTTTGCAAAATAAGACATTATCTTTTTTGTGTTTGATTTTTTGTTTGTTTCCTGTTTCTTGGAAGCCCTTCTGGTAGCCAACTTATAACATTGTCCTATTCAGTATATTGCTGTGGTTATTTAGTCAATATCTAGTAGGCATTCCTCCTTCCATTTATTTAGAAATTAAATTTTACATTGTTTATCAATACGTGCAGTTCATGGAAATAATGGCAGACTGGAAAAAATGTTTTTATTTTGAAATTTTCTGATGACTGTCAGCTATGAGTCAGGGCAATAGAGATGATTGAGTATTCTTTACCAGGTATTATAATTTTTAAGTCTTACCTCCATGGTGCACGTCTTGATCTTTTTATCAGACTCTCTGGTTCTAATCACAAAAGTTGCCTCACTTTTTGGTTATGGGGGTTCCCACCCTCCCCCCCGCCTTGAATGTCAGATGCATTTACTTCTTTCATTTATAGCACTGATCTTAGGATATAGTTTGCCACTTTTCATTCATTGCTCACATAACCTTACCATCCTAGAAAAAAATAATAAAGAAGACTTCTGGCATTTTAGAGTGTGTTTTAAATACTGTATATCCATCAACAAAATATGAAAGCTTTTCCTAGTACATGAAAATTTGAGGGATTTAAGCAAATGAAACTTTGAGACTGATGCACCTGTCACTAGTTCATTGTGCAAGGAATGTGATTGCTATAAGTTGTTTCTGTATTTGGCATTAAATAAACCTGTAAGGATTTTTTTTAATGGCATGAGAAGGCTTCAAAAGGGCAAGAAGTGCTATCTGTAAACAAGACATAATATGGGGAAAAGAAACAGAAATCAATAAAGCTGAAAGGGTTATGAAGGGTAGGTAGCCTGGACAGGCTGAAAGTAAGGCCACACTAAGAATGACAGTGTTGCACAGACATTGTGAGTGGCATTTATCATGCTAACAGGGGTGATGGTTGGCATCTAGAAACTGCGGATTAGATAAAGTTAGTTACACAGGTTTATTTCTACAGCCAACAGAAGTATATTACCACGTCCAGCAGGAATTCCCTCCTCAAACCATCCATCATTAATGCCTAAGATAATGGGATCACTAGCTATCTAGACCTCACTCTTTTTTTCTCTCTCCCTCTGCTATCTATAATGAAGTATTGAGTAAAGGCCTACCCATCTAGATTTCAGACAGCTAAAATGAAATAAAATTAATGCCATCCTCAGTGACTAGCATCAGATATTATTTTTCAACTTTTCACCAGGTTTCTCTAATGCACAGAGGAATTTAGAAGCTCAGACTTTAAATGGAAGAAAAAATTGAATTGGGACACTGTGGGAATTGCACCTAAGAGGTTAAAAACATAGGTGTCTCTTTATCTTTTATGCAAATATCGTGGTTGGAGATCCACAATATTGGTGTGAGAAGCAGCTGAAGGAGGGAGTCATATGGCAGCAGGATGGCCCTGTTTTAGCTAGACACTGTGGAGTAAACAGATAGATGGTTTTTACACAGAATTTTGAAGGCCATGGTGCCCAGAGAGAGAACTTTTTCTTCATTAACTTCAAAATGAATACTGAAGTTGACACCCATAAATATGCTAATGAGCAAAAAGCAGTATGTACTAAACATATATGACTATAGCACTCAACTCTCCACTGAAATGATGTTAAATGTCACCCCTGGGAGGGGACACGTAAGATTAAGTTATAAAATGTATTGAGGAAGCTACTCCCGGGGTGGGGAGAGAAGAAATTGAAGACCCTGAAGAGGCAGTAGGTAGACTGTGCTCCTTCTCAATCCAAGACAGGGATGCCTTCTTGATAAGCAATTGTGATTTCACCCTTTTTGGTAAGAATACCTGGGGTAGCATTTTGCTAGCATTTTAATTAAGCAATTTAATTATATTCATATTTATATATTAGCGCTACTGCAGTAAGGGCATTCAGCAATGGCAATCCCAAACTTTTTATATCTGTCATTTTATAAACTTCCTATTAGTTTCAGCTTTGCAAAACTGTCTCAGTTAAAGTTCTTCAGGGACCCTGACAGGCAAAAATTGACTCTGATATGTGTTTATATATAACACTTTAGACACAAACCAGTGACCAAATCTGGGACCAAGACTGGACCTAGCTGCACCTAAGCTCCTCTATGAGGAGTTTAGAAAGCAAGGGGATTCTTTCTGAGCCTTGTGACTCAACAGGAGAGCTTCCCTCAGCCACACATCAGACTCACACCCTTTACATGACAGATACAAACTGTGTATCCCTTCTGTAATTGTGCTGAATTTTGAAGTATGGTTTGATCAGTTCCTTTTCTTGACAGTTCTTCCTAAGATAAAATGATTGGGCCATTCAGGAAGTTAGTCTTATCATTCATGATCTGAATGGCTGCCTTGCCTTCATACATGTGATAATTCAAAGAAAAAAGTATAAATTATCAAGGACAAAAGTAAGTTGATTCAGGATATTGAGAGCAGGAGTATTCCACATGTCCTGTCATGAAGATTTTTGGCATGTCTTGACGTCAGAGAGTCTGCTGTAGCAGGTTGTGAAGCATCCGAAGGGAGATCAGTACACCAAAAGTTTGATTGGTGACAGATAAAAGTTTTCACTTCTCTATTTTGGCATTTTTCATCAACATCATTGGCTTCTCCAGTTCCACCTTCACACATTGCAAGTCATTTGGCACTTTGAACAAGGGGATGTATACTTAGATGGTAACTAATCTACTTTGCAGCTTGAGAAGTTATTTATGAAAAGTTGAAATTTTTCTGACATTATAAAACCCAGAGAGAGTTAGCAAGTGCTCAGAGTGATCCTACAGATAGACAAATTTTCTATTATTCATCCTCATATATATTATCTATGCGAGTCCGCTGGTGACGTAGGGTTTAACACCTTACGTCCAGCAGAGGGCGTCGCTTTGTTACTGCTATTTTATTAAACACATACCTGCCTACCCAGAGATGCAATCAAACATCTTTCTTAGCAAAAAGATCAGGTAAGCAATAGAGCGATACAGCAAGAGATATAGATGACTGAAAAAAACCTTTTGTCATGTTTCCATAAAAGATATCCAGAACAGGTTTTGAATAATTATAAAATTAGGAAATTTATTTATACTGAAAGGCCACAGAAAGCTGAACTCTCATACTTTATATAATTATTGTGTCCTGGATGATACATACAAATGAGACACTCATGCTATCTGTATCTTAAGGCAGGTAGTGGAAGTATGTGGTGAAAGCTGATGATCTTGTTCAGAGAAAGCTTCTGCTGTGCATCCTGTGTTTGGCGTACACAGATACAAGAGATGTCAGGATTTTCTCTGTACTTTGATCTTTGTAATCTGTTCAGGTTCAGATTTCTCATGTCACAATAAAGACAACAGCAATAAAGACAACAGCAACCCCAACTTTAGTTAATTAGTACAAATAAGCATTTATCTTAATTAATAGATGTCATTGACTGCAAATTTATGACTGTTGCCCTGGGAGAGTGGAATGACAATTTTCAACCTTCCATCAATTTGCCTCCAGAGACAAAAGAAGGCCCCCAGAAAAAAAAAAAAAACACATGAGCTTGGAGACTGCCCTAGAGCCTAAAATTTTATCCTGGTTCTGGAAGGGGTTTTTTTGTTCACCAGTCTCACTGCAGTTCTTGCCTGTTCTCTGCTCCAAATTCTCTCTGATGCATAGATTCCTCTTCCAATCTACTCAGCTTTGTAAACTGAACATTATGGACTTCATGGTGTTCTGAAATTTGCCTGACATCTGATTATGTTCTTGCCTCAAAACTTGAGCCATCATCTCTCTTGCTTTTCTCGATTCTTCCTTTCAGGTTAATGAGTATAGCATTGAATTTTCACCATGAATCAATCTGTTCTCTGGGCTTCTCTGCCTCTTTCCTGGTCTCTGTAGGCATAAGAAACATTGATGCATGCTGTTAAATATACTTGAGTTGTTTTGCTGATTGTCTGCCACACAGCATTTCCCTCTTGCCGGCTATCAGCAGTCACAAGATTATAATTTAGCTCAGCACTTTGAAGAGAGACAAACTAGTATCAGTAAAACAGAACAGGCTGTATCAAAGTGTGAAACTTATGGTATCATGTCATCACAGTGCAAAGGCTGGGACTGAGGAGGTGAGGTGGACTGAAAACTGAATGAAATACCTGATTCAGAGAGTATTGATCATCAGCATGATGTCCATCTGGAGGTTAGTCATTAGTGGTGTACCCCAGGAGTCCATGTGGTGGACAATTCTGCTTTTTAAATCTTCATTAATGATGTTAACAATGGGTTGGAGAGCATGCTCAGCAAGTTTGCAGACAAGAGAAAACTGTGAGGAGTAGCTGATACAGTAGATGGGTGTGCTGTCATTCAAAGGGACCTCAACAAGCTGGAGAGATGGGCAAACAGGAATCTCACTAAGTTCGGCAAAGGGAAATACCAGTTCCCAGACCTGAGAAGGAATAAAGTGAGGCACCAATACACTCTGGGGCCCAAGTGGATTGTAAGCAGCTTTGCAGATAATATCCTGAAAGTCCTAATGGGTAAATCATACATGAAACAGCAAAATTTCCTTGCATGCCAACAGCATTCTAGACTTCATTAGGAAGATCACTGCCTGAAAAGCAAAGGAGATGATCATTCCCCTTTACTCAGCACTGGTGAGACATGTCTGGAGTGATCTATTCAGTTCTGGGTTCCCTGATACAGGAAATATATGGTTTCACTGGAATGAGTCCAGTGAAATGTCACAAAGACAATTAAGAGGCTGAAGCATCTATCACAGAGTCTGAGAGAGCTGGGATCATTTCTCCCTTCTTATTAAAAAAAAAAAATCCTCAGTGATATCCAGTAAACAGACAAGAGGCAACAGGTACAAACTGAAATACAGGAAATTCTATTTAAACATAAAAAAAAAATCCTCAGTGATATCCAGTAAACAGACAAGAGGCAACAGGTACAAACTGAAATACAGGAAATTCTATTTAAACATAAGAACCTCCCTTTCCCCCCCTTTTTGTTTTTACCATGAGGATGTTCAAATACTAGAACAGGTTCCTTAAAGAGGTTTTGGAGTCTCCATTCTTGGAGATATTCAAAACCCAACTGGACATTGTCCTGGGCAACCTGATCTTGGTGACCCTTTCCTGAACAAGGGTTTTGAACTGGATAATCTCCATAAAACCTCAACTAATCTCTTGTTCGGTGATTTTATTAACAGCATCATTGTCACCTCTATATAATTTCAAAGAACAATGGTAGCATCTAGTCTGCTGCCTCTGTGTGAACCTCAGTGCTGCACATAATAGGCTACTGTTACCTAAGGTCCTCAGAGGCTCTGGAGGAAAATGTACCATTTTTCTGAAGTCATTTCAGCTTGGTGTGAACTATCCTGCTGATCCAGGCCTGTCGACACTAAGACCTTCGTATACAAAGACCTGCACTTTTAGGCAAATTTAGAGTTGCTAAACAGTTTTAATAGAATTTCAGGAAATCCAAAGCTACATAAAACAGATATCATTGGGATAAACAATTGAGACTTGTTCCCCATATTCTATGCAGACTTGATTTTAGACAACTAAATCTTTTAGTGACCGGAAAAATAATTTCCATTCAGAAAGGGTGGGATGTGAGGGTAAATCTGAGGAAAGATAATTGGGTCATCTGTGAGACTAATAAGCTAAGAAATTGGAAACAACAGAACTTGATTGAGACCACCACCATTGTTCAGTGAAGCTCTCTGAGATATGGGGTATGAGGACTGCAGTTTGAGTCATTTTTGAGGGAATGTAGAGATGCAATAATGGCAGATTTTCATCTCTTCTATCTGATGTTTTTCTCATGGGTGGCAACGTAGGTTAGTCAGTTTGATACCTTTCTGTGTCCCCCCAAAATAAGTTCAGGGGGTTCTGCTTTTGCATTCAAAGAAGCATAAATCCAAGTACATCTTCCTGTGAAATTTATTCTGGTTTAGGAGACAACAAAATTATTATGTTGTCTGGGTTTTCTTCTCCCTTTTATTTTCTTCATCTTCAGTGTTCCTTCCCAATGCACTTTTATTGTGTTTTCTGAATAGGAACTAAAATGGTGATTTCTGAAATACCCATCTGATTACCTTTTAAAGGTTTTACTTATAATGCTGTGTGCTTGATGTTTTTTATAATGCAAATGGGAAAGGATGACAAAACCTCAAAGAGATGTCTTGTGAGAAAAGTATATTTAATAAATTTATCTCAGTAGGTCGTCTTCATTTTGATAGGTCCTTTGATTTCATGCAGACATTTTGCAATGTACTATAGACTGCCCAAACATAAAAATAATAATTTCCCAAAAGAATATTGTTGAAAATGTCTTAAAGAAACAGCAACATCTTGCAACTGGGTCAGAATAACCATCCACCAGATTCTTCATTAGGGTAAAAAAGTAAGGATGTGACAGCTAACAACCTATATCAGTGTATGCCCTTGCAGTGTTGTCAGCTAGAAGGCAAAAGGAAGCAGAAGAGTTACCTGTTTGCTATAAATGTATTCTTAAGGAAAATCAACCTTTTAAAATTACAAATAACACTGAGTAAGAAAATATTAAGACCAAATCACATTTTATCCAAGAAGAATTGAAACGTCTCATGAGTATGAAAGTAGAATTGTTTCAAGTTTCAATGTAATTGTTTTCTTTTTCAAAAAAAAGTTTTAGAAATGGTTGGACTCGATCTTGAAGGTCTCTTCCAGCCATAACCATGATTCTAAGAAATCTGCGCAATATCCTACCTGCAGTTTTATTTTATGAAAAGAAAAAAAAAAAACCCAAAAGAAAAGACTTAAGAAGTTAACTGTAAAATATAACAGTAATATTAACAGTAATTAATTATAGAACTAAGCAGTGATAGACTTAAGCTATTATTTGAAAAACAACATCTTTGAAAGAAGTCTGTTGTATATTTCCAAGGTCTCTTGTAGTAAGCAGGTGTAGGTAAATGAAAACACTAAGCACACAGACATTTGAACTCTTGCCTGCCTCTGATCTCATATATTTCCTGAATGAGAACCAAATGTCTGATGTTTCTAGTCACCTGAGACGGACAGCATAGAAAAGTCTGAAATTCCCTTCAGAGAAGAGCTCAATATTTTAAGGCAGATGTAAGGAGCACTGTTCTACTTTTATCTACTGAGTGACTAGAATACTCTCCTGGGAAATAAGAGAATTGCATTTGAATTGCTACAGCTTTAAAATGGACTCAAAATGTAATTGTCTCTGATTCTTGAATAAATACCAGATATTATGCAGAAGACCAGATATTCTAGCATTTTGCGTTAGCCACACACTTTCAGTCTTCACTATTCTTCACAGTTCATAAGCCAAGTAGCCTGTTTGAATCTCACCCCAGAGTTGCCTTCATCATCCCTCCTCAGCTGTATCAAGGACCTCCTGGAGTCAGCTAGGGATCTAGATCTGGGCTGAAAATTTTATAGATTCATAACTAATGATACAGCTATTTAGATAACTAAGACAGTCAGTGGCTTCACGTTATTGCTTCTCATCACATAGTCCTTTTTCTTAATAATCCTTCAGTGATGAAACTGTGATGAGATAAGCAACTGCTACTTCACCAGAGAATTCAAAAAAGGAGGGCAACAAGGATGGTGAAGGGTCTAGGGGGGAAGTCTTATGAGGAGAGTCGGAAGTCCCTTGGTTCATACAGCCTCAAAAAGAGGAGGCTGAGGGGAGATCTAATTGTGATCTACAGTTTCCTGACAATGGGGAGTGAAGGGGCAGGCCCCAATCTCCTCTCTTTGGCCACCAGTGGTAGAACCCGATGGAACAGTGTAAAGCCACAACAAGGGAGGTTTAGGTTGGATATCAGGAAGAGGTTCTTTACTGAGAGGGTGGTCAGGCACTGGAACAGCGTCCCCAGGGAAGTGGTCACAGCACCGAGCTTGACTGAGTTCAAGAAGCATCTGGATGATGCACTCAGTCCCATGCTCTGATTGGCTGGCCCTGTGTGGAGCCAGGAGTTGGACTTGATGATCCTTATGGGTCCCTTCCAACTCAGGATATTCCATGACTCTATGAGTGACCATTAGGTTACTGATGTCACTTTTTTAGAATTTATCTTGTGGCCTGAAGCTTGGAAACAGGGAGAAAATTCTGATAACTATAATGAATACTTATAATAATTATAAAGAGTCTAAATACACTCTAAATGCTGGCTACCAGTGAATAAAATGGCATGACTATCATCTTGTATGTATTGTTCTTTCACCTTTTTGTCAGAAACATGACTGATTCAGGTTTTATTTTAGTGGAGGTTTACTTTTTCATATATAGTATTAAAGATACAATTACATATTTTTTAAGGTTGTTGCATACAGTGTATAACCTCACATGGTGCTGTATATTCTAATGAAAGTAAGCTTACTTGGCGCTGAAATCCATATGGTTTTCTGAAGAAATTATATTATTTCCTTTGATCTCCAATGAAGCACATTTCCTTGCAAAGGAAGAGGTACAGTTTTACCTTTACTGTAGAAAATTCTGTTATGCAAGTTGCTCATTCTAGCTGTTTTTAAGAGTTTCAGACATATTTAGATATTCTCCACTCTGGTTTTGAAGGTAAGGACAGTTTTGAACTTGATAAAGATCTGGTTACTTGAAAAATCTAATAAACTAGAGGGAGAGAAAAAAACCCTGGGCACTTAATGGGAGGCAAATAGCTGGAATGCAGTGATGTGAAAAAAAAAATCTAGGTGACTGATGGTAAATTGGTCTGAATTCCAGTACTATGCGGAGGAATAAGACCCCACACACTGAATATTAAACACTAAGAACACTGCTTTACATGGCACAGATGTGAATGTAGCAAGAATGGGAGAAAAAGACTGTAGGCCAAGAAAGCTTGCCTCTAGAAAGGCAACTTAGTTATGGAGCAAAAGATTTACAAAACAAGGACTAAGATCTGAGAGATAAACTCTGAGGAAATTATCAATGAAAGAACAGTAATATCTTATATAGAATGTACCCACCTATTTGACTACTGCATATACTAGTCAACAGAAGGATTATTACTCTATGATAGATAAGAAATAATAATTTCAAAATTAAGCCCCCTATCATACAGTGTTGACTTTGAAGTTAAATATCTGAAAAACTATAAAAACACCACTGTGTAAGTCTTTCTCTTCACCTGGCCATATAGCTCTAGGAAGCTGGTAGGAATTTAACAGTTTTATTCTTTTCTCTCACTGTAAAATTTTTCAAAGGGAAAGTAAATAGATACAAAGACAGTATGAAATGTTGTTAGGTAGCTTTTTTAGGACTGGCCTTTATGAAATATACCATTTTTCTACAAGTATACCAAATTACTTTTAAGATATTTTTCTTTTCTGCCACAGGAATTTTTTTCACTTTGGTTTTCATGTGTCATGTTTTAAACTAGCAGGCAGCCAAACACCATGCAGCTGCTTGCTTACTCCCCATTGCAGTGGGATGGGGGAAAGAATCAGGGGAAAAAACAAAGTAAAATTCATAGATTGAGATGAGTTTAATAGGACAACAAAGAAAGATAAAATATTGCTACTAATAGCAACAATCACAGTGACAAAAGATTGTACAAAATGCATTGGATAATGCCCAGTCCATTCCCAAGCCACCCCCTCACCAACTCCCTCCCAGTTTATATACTGAGCATGACATCATGTGGTATGGAATATCCTTTTGGCTGATTTGGGTCACCTGTTCTGGCTAGGCATCCTCTGAGTGAAATACATATAGTCAAATATTTAAATGTTCCTAGTACCCCAGTTAAATGGCTATTAAAATTGTACTGTCAGACAGTTCAGTGATGTTTTCCTTTCATGGCAGCCTGACTTTTTTCATAGATTTGTTGTCAAATACCACAGAAACTCTTCTTCAGTTGAGAAAGGGAAAAGAGTTTGTCACATAAAGTCATAGATCCTTCTGTCTTTGCATTGACTTATGCAGAAGTACTCTGGTTTAAACACAGTTACAAAATAATGTATTTATTTGAGTGGGATGCTGAACCACCATGCAAATACATCACAAGTGTAGTATTCTGCTTCAATTATGCATGCAAAACGAGTTCTCCTTTCCAAATTCCATTACACAAATGCAAACGCACTGACATCAGTGGAGATATACAGATACAATCCAGAACAGAATTTAGCCTCAAATGTTAAAGCCATTAAACAGAAGGAAAAGACAGAATTATATCTCTCAAACATTTGTGTCCTTCCTCATATGGCTATTCTCCAACCTTATCACAGCAAAAGCACTCTTCACCCTGTTTAGAGAGGCAGTAATTATTCCTTGTCAATTAGATTCTCAATCACTGAACTATAAACAGCTGGTGGTGCATAACCATCATCCCAGTTTAAAATTATAGTACCCTTTCTTCTACTTTTTTTTTCTTTATTTCCACATGTTCACTAAATTTCCTGCCATAAAAATATCTTATCCTGCCTTTAAAACTGCTAAATAAAACTAGGAGAAATGGTACAACAGTCTGAAATTATAACGATGGTTATGCATCACCAGCTGCTTGTAGCTCAGTGATTTAGTGTCTAATCGACAAGAGATAATTACCTCTCCCTATATAAGGTGAAGTGTGTTGTCAATCTCTCAACACTACTCCTGCTTCTAAATATACATTACAAAGTAAATTTGAGGATATTATTTTATTTTAATACTTTTCAGTATTTTATTGTCCCAAATGTATAAAAATAAATTCTTTCTTATTTTTGAAAAATATATTATTAATAGTAGCTACTAATAAATTTTTTTGCATCAGTGTTTTTAAAGTGTGGACTATTTTAAATTAAAATATGAATTTTTGACTCCATAGTTCATTCTGACTTTATAACATAAAATAAAATTCAGTGTTGGTTATCTTGCAAACTTTTTTTGAAGCAAGCATGGTTTGTGGACAAAACTGACAAAAGAATCATCTATAGTACTCATCTGTCAAAGCAAAAGACATACTAACCTATGCATTCAATACTAGTGGTTAATTGTATTAACTGGGTAATTTTCTAATGAGTTGTCATCTCTTTTCATGCCCTGTTCAATTCTGGACATTTAGTTTTGAGCTGGAATATAATTTAGTTCTTTACATTACTGAGAGCAAGCAAGACATTTATGGTAGGATTTCTTTTGTTGCCTCAATATATACTACTGAAATTATATGATCTGTATCCTGTCTTGGACACCAGCTCCTCCCAGATAGTGGCATCTAATTTCAACTGTTTCTGGCCTCTCTCTCTACAATTCCATATAAACAGCTTACAAAGAATCCATTGTGAAATGGATCAATTTAATTCTGGGGGTTTTTTTTGGTTTTTTTTCTGCCTGTCCACAGTACACACCCACCTTGTTGCAAAAAGTGCCCTAAAAGATCCTGCCCTCCTCTGAGTTCAGTGAGGGGAGCTGTTCAGCACTATCCCACTGACATAGCTAAAGAACAAACACTTCTGTGGATCTCATTTCCAGAAAGATTAATGAATTGATCTGATTCAACGAAGAACCATGAGACTGTTAGTGCCCCTGCAAGGCACCGAAGAAGTGGAAAGACTTTAACAATAACAAGAGATAGATGAAGAACGGTCGCAGAGCCAAAATAGTCTCACCTCAATTTATGATGCCTTGTGGAACTTATGTTGCCCATGAAACCCTCAGATTATGCCAGACATCTTACTTTTGGTGATGATGTTGACTTACCTTTGATATCATTTTAGGGTGAGGTGAATCATCCTTTAGAGATTTTATAATCATTGCTTCTATAAACAAGCTAAACTCCATATGACTTTAAGATGTCTAAGTTAGAAATGCTAACTCTCACCTTACGTGTACAGGATTTTTTGTAGTTTCCTTTTCCTAAGAACAAAATAGTGAAATCCAAGCATGTAGAGAACTAATTATTGGTGATCTGCAATATCCACAGGTGTCTAATAAATATCATTTAAATAATTCCACTTTGATCCCTTTCCTTTAAGTAGTTTCTATCTTCATGACTGAATTCAAAGTTTTTCCAGTTATGTAGACAGCAGTGGCCAAGAAGACTGAATAAAGAGAATAAGAAGAAAAGGTAGTAATTCTTTCAGCCAACTGAATGAAAATTAACACAAAAGACACCTGTTACTGAATGAAAAGTAAACTACTTAAAATGAAGTTTCTTTAGACTAGAAGTTATCTAAGAAACACTGCATAACATTGTTCATTACACTATCATACCACTGACCCTAGGAGAGCTAAGGACTTTGAATCCCAGTGGAACACCCAAACTAGGAAATCTAAAGTTTTGCAAAATGTCAAATGAAAACTTAAAGCATAGGATCAGATCCAAGAATAACACAAAGTGTGAATGTGCCTTTAGAGGCAAATACACCGATTTGCATACTGCTTATACCAGTTTCAGTGAAGCAAAGTAACAAGTCTCTCAGAAGCTAATTGGGCTCAAAATCCGATCGAGGTTTTCGTGATTTCAATAATGTATTTTCATAGAACTGATAACTATAAGACAATGATAAATGTGACTCATTAATGTGATACAAAGTCAGCTCTCCAGAAAGCTCACTCCATATATATGAGTGACCTTTGCACTAATACAGTATTATGGACTCAGACTCCAGCATTAGTAAGAGAATAAACAACTAGATTTGCTTCTCTGAACTTCTTATGCTCTTTCAGATCTTTGCTAGTTTTAAGTGGCTTCATATCAACTAAGTTGCCTACTGATTTTGGAATCCAGGCTTTACAGCAACAATTAGCTTTCTCTTAAAATACCTGCTTTAAAAAGAAAACATTATGTGTGGGTTTCCTTTGCTTTCTTTGCTTTGCTTTGGTTTTCTTCCACAGGGTTTTCTTTATTAGCAGCAGAATCAACAGAGCTAAAGAAATGACAGTCACAGAAAGGAAACATTAGTTTATTTCTATTGTATGTTTTTCTTTAAACTATTATATCAGAACAAATGGTATAAACTGAGATAGCTTCTTGTACTCTGACTGCATATTTTGTTTCTCACAGTTCAGGTAAAATGGGTATTAGAAGTGGATCAGTAGGAATTTACCTGAGAATTAGGGAGTGGTAGTCCTCAAATTCTTGTATGATTAGTGCTATAAGGCAAAGCAGAGACAACATAACTGATCAGAATTGTTGCCTGAACTGCTTTCCTATTCTGTCACTGTAGTTATTATCTCTCTTCCCAGTGCTTCTCAGATAGCTTTTAATGCTGAGCAGTTCTGATTGCCATTTGCACTATACTCACAAAAGGTACCAAAACCAAAGAAATATTATGTTAGTATTCTGGGGCCTTTGGCTGGCATTTCATACATTGCTTTTGAAAATATTTCTTTGCTATCAAAACCAGTAATTACATGTATCCCCATACTCATGCAGAAGATATCCAAATACTGCTAATAAGAACTGATGGATTACAGATGAGGGAATTGAAATGTATTACAGTTCATTGGCTCTGCCCCTTGTTTATCATGAACAGCTTTAATCAGCCTTCAGTATTAATAACCGTAAAGTATTATTTTGAAACAAAGAAAGGATTAATCATAAAAAGACAAGCAAAGCAATATTAACAACAATAACAAAAGTTTAATGGACTTGGTATTTTCTTTAAAATAGTCTTACACAAATCTCTATGAAGCCTTGTATACTCATCTTTCCATAAGAAGTAAGAGTATTATTTTTTATCTCCAACATTAAATTTTCCATACATAAAAATCTATGCTTTATACCTGTAGGTTTCCCAGTAAACTACTTTCTTCTTGACAATATGTATTTTAAGAGCTGACCCATTCTCTCTGTGGAAAAATGAGAGGCATGGCTGTTGAAGAGATCCCCTTCTCACTAGGAGAAATGTGTATGGGATGCAAATTTTTTACAGGTCCTGATAACAACATAGTTCCAATGCGTTATTGAACAGATATCACAGAATCACAGAATCACAGAATTGTAGGGGTTGGAAGGGACCTCGAGAGATCATCGGGTCCAACCCCCCTGCCAAAGCAGGCTCCCTAGCTCATATTGCTCAGATAAGCGTCCAGGCGGGTCTTGAATATCTCCAGAGAAGGAGACTCCACCACCTCCCTGGGCAGCCTATTCCAGTGCTCAGTCACCCTCACTGTGAAAAAGTTCTTCCGCATGTTGGTGCGGAACTGATAAGCTTTTTGCAGGTCACATTTCTAATTGCTTCTGTTGACTTCTTGACTAGTACTGAAGGATACGTCATCCCAAGCAAACAATAATTCTGTCTAAACTATGTACCCTAAAATATTAAAATCTCTGATTCCTTCTTGCCATGGAAGAACAGATACTGCATACGTAGTTCCTTAGTAAGTGTGGAGTGGTTCCCCAAAGTTTAAGCTCTACTTCAGCCTAATCATACAAAAGTATGAAGTTATATGAAATCTGAAGCAGTGGGCATGCTGTCAAATACAATGTTTTTCAAATTTTGTCAATATGTAATAGTATGATAGCAGTTTATTTGCTTTTTCCCAGTTTTATAGAATGACATCACAGAAGACATGTTGGAATCAAATGATTTAACCAAAGCAAAACCTTGTGAGTTTTTATAGAGATAATTTATTGAGGCAGCAGAAAGAGAGAGAAATAGCAATAATAGGACTTCATAGCAAAACTTAGAAAACTGGTGATACGCAATGCAGTTTCTCGCCAAACCACACAACTCAGACTGTACAGCTCAGAGCTGTCCCAAAGCCACACCATCCCCAAACCATGCATACTGGAGCTGTGCACTCCCCCACCCCCACCCCCACCCCTTTATGCTGAGCATGACATCATTGGCATGGAATATCTACTTTGGCCAGTCTGGGTCACCTGTCTTGTCTGTGTCATCTCCCAGGTTCCTGGGTTCCCCCCACCTTCTTTTTATCAGGGCAGTAGGAACAACTGAAAAGACCTTGACTGCTTGGCAACAACTAAAACACCCATGTGTTATTGGCACTGTTCTCATCCTAACTCCCAAACACAGCACTGCACCAGCTGCTAGAAAGAAAATTATCTTAACCGAACACAGGACACTGGGATACACGATCAACTTTACTACTGGATGAACCTGCAAATGGGAAAGTGGCAGCCGTGTCTCAGCCTCGTTTTGGGAGGTAGTGGGGAGGATAGGGTGTAACTTAGAAGACAATCTGTCTGAAATCAAAGTTATTGTGGAAGATTTTTGGTACAAGACTGAGTAAATTCACTAGGATTGAAGATAGTTCTGAAACACTCACTTAAAATTCCCTTTGTGACTGAAAACTGGAGGATGGTAAATGTGATGCTAATCTTAATAAAAGGCTGAGGTGAATAGTAAATCAAAGATTGCAATGATTAGTGGACATCGGGATAAATTTGAGTGATATTTCATAAAAGCCCACATTGCTCCTATGAAAGGAAGTCCTGTTGTAGAAAATTCCTGAAGGTCTTGAAAAAGGTCAGTAAACGTGCAGATGTGAATGATCTGGCTGATAATAGCAAGTGCTGTAAAAAAATTAAACGTCCATAAGAAAGGAGAAGATGGAAAAAAAGGAATATCACAGTAGAATAACACTGCTTCTGTGGAACTGACCCTTCATGTGTTTTTAATCCATGTTTTAGAGTTATTCAGGTATAAGGACTTTCAAGAGACATAAAGATCCATGCAGAAATCAGTGAAACCCAAAATACATGATATTTATTCTGGGACATTAGTTTTTTTGATAAGGAGAGGAAAAATAGTCAGGTAAGTGGGAAAAAAATGCATACAGTCAGAATCATAAAAGGTTTCAGATTTCCAACAATTTCAAGATATTTTTAATCTTATTTTTCAGGTATGTAGTGAGACATTTTTATTTCAGGTGAAGGGGTTCTAGGTGAGGATAACTTCTTTGTGATAACTTCTGGGCACATGGGCTATTCAAAGCACATAGGTTACAAAAAGTAATTAAAATAGATAGAGACTGCATAGCTTTTAAAAGTAATTGTGTCATTACTGTGCAAATCCTTGCAATTTTGTCACTTACTTGAACCACTCAGCCAATTAGACTGGGAGGAAATATATCAGTATTGAAAAATAGCTAGACTTATTTTGTAAAAAAAACTAGTAATATAGCATAGACGCTAAAAGACTTTGGAAAGGCAGTGATGCTAAAATCTGTATCCCAACAGTAATAGAAAGATGGATGCAGCTCATTTTCAGAACATTTAAAAATAATATTAATACTATTATAACATAATAATATTGCTCCATAAGAGAGATGTAAATAATAAATGCCGCTTTCTTCTCCTTACTCTTAGCTTTTATATGCTGAGCAGAAATCTTACAGTGTGGAATATCCCTTTGGTCAATTTGGGTAGGCTGTTCTGGCTCTGTCCCCTCCCAAGATTTTGCCCACCCTCAGCCTGCTGGTGAAGGACATGTAAAATTTAGGAGAGACAGCCTTGATATGCACCAGCACTGCTCAGTAGCAGTCAATGCTCTGGTGCATTACCAACACTTTTCTCCAACACATCAGGACAACCTGCTCCACCATAGTCTTCCCCACAGGCTGCAGGGGAATATCTCTTTCTAGTGCCTGGAGCACCCCCTTCCCCCGCTTCTGCACTGACCTTGACTCTGCAGAGTTTCTTAGAACTTCTCACTCCCTTCTCTAGTGGCAAAAAGCATCCATTTGCATTTTTTTCCCTCTTAAACATGATTCATGGAGGCATTACCTCTGTTGCTGATTAGCTTGGACTTGGTCAGCAGTGAGTCCAGCCTTGAGCCCAGCTGGTATATACTCTGTCAGACCTAGAGGAAGCTTCTAGCTGCTTTTTGCAAAAGCCACCACTGCAGCCCCTCCTTCTCCACCAGAACCTGTCTATGCAAAACCACACCAATACACAGCACAGCACTGTGAGGGCTGCTGAGGGGAAAGTAAGCTCTATCTTTCCCAGACCTAATACACCTGCTCGAGAAGGAGGATTAGATCAGATGACCTCCAGAGGTTCCCCTCCAAATGGAATAATTATGTGGTTCTATAAAATTTGAGGGGTTTTGGTGTTTTTGTTTCCTTGCTGGTGCAGACTTTAAATTTTACTATGTAGCTCACCTGTCAAGTTAAGAGTGCTTCTGATCTCCTTGGCATGAGTAACAGTTTAGTAGTAGCACAGCACTAAATTCAGGCTGACTGGCATGTCAAGTTATTTCCCTAGATTACTGTAAGGAGACCTAACAACATTTGTAACTCTGGTAGGTTCATGTCTAACTAGTTAGTCTGAAATTATTACTACACAGACACAGGTCTACTAAATACTAATGGCGATATAAACTAACGAAAATGTTCCAGCAAAGACTGGAAGACTAAAGAATTAAACACCACCTTTACTTACAGAATACCTGAAATGGTCCTTTATATTTATATCCATTCTATATCACTACATATCATCTTATTTTTGTGGTTAATGTTATTGTAGTTTAACCTTGCAATTTGTTAGTCACTCAAAACAATTTTAGAAAAAAGCCTGAGGAATTTTACCTTACTAAATTTTCAAGAGATTCTATAATAAAAGATTATAATATTATGAGAATTATGCTAAATTTCTTGTATCAACGACACCCAGAGTTCATTAAATGAAGAAAAATACTCACCCAAGCCTAGATATGTTTAGCATTTTCATAAGTTCTGTCAGTTCACTGCTTTTCTGTCAGTTCTTTGACTTTCACAAACACGTTATACTAGAGAAAGCACTATACTGACAGACAACTTCTGTAGTGACCACACTCCTATTTACCCAGAGAATCACAGGTTTGGGGAGCCTGTATAGATGACATGTCTTAGTTAATTTTTCAGTCAGTCTTTGAGACCATAACACTAACAGGCTAAACAGTTCGTCGGGGAGAAATTAGGCGAAATTCAGCAGGGACAAGTGTAGGGTCCTGCACCTAGGGAGGTACAACCTCAGGCACCAGTACAGGTTAGGGGTCGATCTGTTGGGAAGCAGCACTGCAGAGAAGGACCTGGGAGTCTTGGCTGGCAGCAAGGTCTCCATGAGCCAGCAACGTGCCCTTTTGACCAAGGCAGCCAATGGTATCCGGGGGTGCTTTAAGAAGACTGTGGCCAGCAGACTGAAGGAGGTTATCTTCTCCCTCTACTCTGCTCTGTTGAGGCCACGTCTGGAGTACTGTGTCCAGTTCTGTGCTCCCCAGTTCAAGGAAGGCAGGGAACAACTGTCCAGTGAAGGTCTACAAAGATGATGTGGGGACTGGAGCATCTCTCGTATGAGGAAAGGCTGAGAGACTGAGAGGGGATCTTGTCAAAACTTATCAATATCTAAAGGGTAGATGTCAAGAGGATGAGGCTTGACTCTTCAGTGTTGCCCAGTGTCAGTACAGGGGTAAACGGCAACAAACTGGAACACAGAAAGGTCCATTTTGAGATGAGACAAACCTCACTTATTTTGAGGGTGACAGAGCACTGGAACGTGCTTCCCAGAGAGGTTGTGGAATCTCCTTCTCTGGAGATATTCAAAAGCTGCTTAGATGTGATCCCATGCAACTTGCTTTAAAGAAACCTGCTTTAGCAGTGGGGTTGGACTAGATGACTTCTAGAGGTCCCTTTCCAACTCCAACCATTCTGTGTTTCTATATCGGTGCTATAGCGAAAAATAAGACCTTTTCCAACTGAGATTTAATTGTCTCTTCAGTTGCAGGATGTAATAAACTGTTTGCAACACATGAAGCTTTACTGTTACCAGAAGGTTTCGGTTTAGCTATGAGTGAATTCTGGAAATCAACATTACTCAAATTGCTGTTATAATCAAATGATTTGTGTGAATGACAATGTGTAATGCAAAGACACTAATTTGCTGCTTCCATTGCAGTCTGCTTTTTCTTTTTTGTTTTTTAATATCTCTTAATTAAAAAACATTTTCAAGCCTCATATTCCTAGATCCCAAGTTAAAATAAATTTTATTTTGTTTTGCCCTAGTTCCAGGCTGCCTTACAGTTGACAGCCTATCATGAGCAGCAGTCCCAGCCAGTTTTTCCACCTATTTTATATGCTGAGCAGATGCCAAATAGTATGGAATATCCCTTTGTTCAGTTTGGGTCAGCTGTCCTGGCCTCCCCGTTTCTCATGCATCTCCAACTTCCTTGCTGGCAGGGCAGTATGAGAAACTGAAAAGGCTTGACTTAGTGTAAACACTGCTCAGCAACAACTAAAACATCAGTGTGATATCAACATTATTCCCACCCTAAATCCAAATCACAGCACTATAATAGCTACTACAAAGAAAATTAACTCTATCCCCACCAAAACCAGGATATCAATGATGTCTGTGTTTATTTCTGAATTGCTTGTTAATATGACTGTGTACATACCTCACATGAGGTACAGCAAACTTGTATGAGTCCAGAGGAGAGAAATCTTCTTCATATTGGTAGTATATTAAATCCTTACTACAAATAGCTCTGTGCTATTAGTCACTTTTGGTGGCAAGATCCTTTCAAAAAACACTATTGGTCTGATTTAGGTTGGTCGTATCTATGTTCTTGTAAATTCTACTGTAAGACATTCCAAGAAGTTCTAAAGGTACAATCAAAAACTTACCTGCTAACATTCAGAGTTTCTTTGTCACATAGCATTTCTGTTTCCTGAGCATTATAGCAAGTCCTTCTTAACTGTAATTTTTATTTATTCATTAAAAGATGTCTGATCATATTTGCAATGACATGCTAAGTTTTTAAACCACTGCCATGATATTCTGGCCCATGATATCACATCTACTCTTGGAAATCTTCCTCCTCCCACACTAGATGCACACCCACTGTCACAGGTCTATTTTGTTTTCAACATGATCAGCAAGCTAAAGAGATTTGGTCTCATGTTTTTACATTCTCTTGACCTGTTTGAATTGGATAGCAGAGCTCAACTATCAACAAAATATAAATCATTTGGACAATTTTTTAATGTTCTGGTAACCTAACCCTATGTCATCACACTAACTTTCCTACATGAAACACTTTCCTAGATAAAACACTGTATGATTTCATAACTTTTAAAGAAAGAATACTTCTTGCATGATGCTCCTACCATTCATGCCTGTAAAAAAATGGACAGATCCTTTACTTTATATGTTTACTTCATTCTTCAAGAAGTTTTTTATGTTTGGAAAATTTTTTTATTCTTTTTTTTTTGATATACATGATAATGACTTCTCCAGAGACAGACTATTGTGAATGCTTTTCCTTTAGCATACTATCATACAAAAAGCCTACATCCTGCCTGTGTATTATTATAATGTGCTATTAAAGCTGCTTTAGTGTTTCATATCCAAGGCAGATTTTGTGACCTGGAATTATTATTTTTTTCTCTCATTTATAATAACGATGCAACGTAATTTTAGATGTAAACAGCAAATAATCTATTACTGATATTTACAATAAACAGTAACTATGTGAAGGAAAATACTGCATCATGGAAGGCATGGTCATAATCCACACTTTTCATTATTTGTACAATACTTATATACAAGAGTTTACTGTTCTAAATCATGATATGCTTTCAATCTTGTAGTCCTGAGGGTCACATTGGAAAAGGCTTGTCAGATCTACAGGATTAGTATTTTACTATTTATCACCTGAATGGCTTAGACCACCAGAATACTAATTGTGCACTTTGCTAGGTCAAATTTGGTAGACACTCATAGACAATGTGATAAACATGAAAAGAGGAATCAGAACTGACTCTAATGAACACCATCGCAAACAGCTGCAGCTGCTGAGTAGCAAACAGCCAAAGATAACAAATTAATGTTCCATATGCCATAAAGCCCTTTCAAGAAGATTTGGGAGCTTAGTATCATCCTACTAAATCCAGTTCCAAAGAAGTCAAACTTTGATGATGAAATGTATTAATTGCTCCCACTGGGAATACATGGAATTGTCCAGGTTTGCTACAGATGAGGCTCTTTAGAAAGGAAGCAAAACAATCAGAGGTTATGCACTGTACTGAGTGATTGCAGACTCTGCTCTGCTCTAATTCAGGAGTATGTCTGCAGCAGGATGAGCCATTTGTCTATTAACAGTCACATGAAGGGCATGAAAGAGAAAATAAGCAAGTAAAATCTTGTCCTGCAACAAAGACATTTATAACTCCTAACATAATGGTTTACTAAGCTGTGACATATATTGTACTGGAAATTTGTTTAGTACTGCAGAGTGAAACATAGTTCTCTTTGGTCAGAGAGAAAAATCTGAATTTGCCTCAGTATTATCAGAGTTGTGCATTATATTCACAAAATTGTCAGTAACATATCACTATAAATTAATACTATAATTGGAGAGAATTGAAGGCTGCATTGCCTTTGATAACTACCGGAAAGGAATAGAGCATTCCTCTTAAAGAATATGGTTTACCATTTCCAGTGAGCCAGTTTGGAAGCTTGCATCCTTTTTAAATGGACTGTAATCTCCAAATGTGTTTGATTCTGTCAGATCAAATCTCCATTGAATGCTAATTCTAATCTTTTAATTCCTATGGCTATACTAGTTAAGTAAAGAGATCAGAGCATGCATCTAAGCAGTGACCTACAGTCATTTCACACAATCCCTGTCCTCTTTTGGTTTGGGGCAGCTAACTTTTCTGAGCATTATCCGAGCATGTCTCAAGAGGAAGTATGTGCCAGGCACCACCTCTAGTTGTCTATGTGGTTGCAGACTGTTCTACACAGAGTGTGTTTAGATGCGCGCACACAAGCCATACCATGCCACTTGGACTCAAGACAAGAAAGTGGCCTTTGAATCTTTCATTAATGTAGCCGTAGTCTATATGAACAAAGCCCATTTTTACCACATAAATGTCCACCGTCAGGAGTCAAGAACAGGCTGAGTAGCTTATTAGTGATGAGTATAATTTTCAAGGTAATTTTGATCTTTCCAATCTTAAAATAATTGGCAGGTCTGTAATAGAAGTATTTGCTCTTCCTTGTACTTCCATCTCAGCATTACCTGGGACACTCATTTTGGACTTTGACACTTCTCTTATAGTGTCTGTCCATGTTGACTCCTCAAATTCTCTATTCTGTTCTCTACACATTGTTGGAAGATTAAGTTCTTCAACAAGTCACACTTTTTAGGAACCTGACACTGTGTACCTGACACTGCATACCATGCCTAGCGATTCACTATAATCATTATGAGAATTCTTAATGCAACAGCTAAGGCTTTTTTGACTCCATATTTGTGTGTACTTGCCACTATAGTCCATAGTGAACAAAAAAGTTTTCTTCTGCCAAATGTAGCCTTGGTATACCTGTACCATTGGTATGTGATACCACTGTCATTGTTGATACAAAAAAGGAAATTGAAATAATAAGGCATTCTTAATGTTCTGAGATATAAATGGTGGCATGGACTATGGTGTCTCATGGCAGTTCTTACAAGGCTGTTCCCTGGACCAGTGGTTAATCTCAAGTACAGAGACTGGTCTTCTCAAACAGATCTATGAAAAATACCACAGTACAAAGTCTTAGCAAACAATGGCCAGAGACTCATACAACCTGGATTTATGTGTTTATGGTACCATCACCAGAAAGTCAGTTCTAGTGGGCTATTCTTAATTTACTAGTTAACTCTTCTTAATTTACCGGTTCTTAATTTACTCTTTTAAAATATGATCGCTGACCCATATATGAGCTGGTTCACAGTCATATTAACGAGCAATTCAGAAATGTACAAATCTAATACAAAATTATAAACATAGAGATACTTCCAATTACCTTTAAATGTTAAAGGCAGTTTAACAAGTTTATTCCAGCTGTGGAAATGAGCAAAATTATCCAGTAAATATAATTTTCCTTTGAAGAGCTATCCCCCTCTGAATAACAAAGCAGCCAAAATTCAGTTTAATTATCCCCCATCTTTATTTTCATATATTGACATTAAAAGAGGGCTATTTGTTTACTATGCTGTCTGCAAAGTTCTTTGTGTTCTTGTAAGATCGGGGAAACTTATTTCTTATAGTCACAGAAAAGTGAAATTTTATAAGTTAGAATGATCTCTAATTGACAGTGAATTCTCAGCTTGATGGTATTCTGGCCCTATTATCTTGTCATGTCTAATTCAGTAAAGAAAATATTCAAGCCATATTTCTTTTGAGCTATTTGTGAAAATGTCTTCTTCTCTATCCTTTTATGTTCAAGAGAGGAAAAAATAAGTGTTGTATTAAATCTTACTACGTATCCTTGTCATTTTAACTTGATGTCATGCCAAATATTTTAGTAAACACAGAAGTCCTGGTTCTGGCTAATTCTATATTCGTTTGATGCATTGCTTTCAACACCACAACTAAGTTAATTGTTGAATTTAAAAAATTGTTTATATTGGATAGTCATCACTACTAGTTTTGCAGTTCTACCCTAATTACTAGTTTGCATGGTGACTCTAACTGTAGCTATATGTAAAAAGCTGTATGTTTTGTGCTTAATGATCATTCTACTATTGAGATTCCTTAAGTTCAGGAAATTTATCTTTCCAGTATGAGATAAGATCCACATCTATAGTACATAAATATTTATTGCAGTAAAAGTTTATTTCAACTCTTATGATAATGTAAGAATTATTGTAAATGTATATATTCGAATGTTTATATAATTGTACAAATATTGCAATGAATACTGTGTGCTTTTTAATGCCTGTGTTTCTTCTGTCAGAGGAAAAAAAAGGAAAGAGAATGAGCATACGTAACAAACTACAGTTTACATAATGATTTAAATACTACAGAAAATGTGGTGGTGTCATTGTCCTTAAGTATATGAGAAGTAAAATGCTCTTTTCAGTTAGGTGTGTTAGAAGCCGATCCATTGACTTGCGGTGAAAGGAGAGTTTTTGTGTGTCTGTTTGGTTCCATCTCCTGCTGTTACTGGCTGGACTTGCTGCGGAGAACCAGACCTGAATCTTGTCTAATGGCCACTGGGCTGTCACTGGAGCGCATTACTGTCACCAGCAAAGTCCATTTCAGGTCCTCTAGGCACTCACTACCCTTCCTGTGCTGTGGTCATTCTCTATTCTTTCTCATTTATCCTGTGGAAACATCCCTACTCTTGCAGTTAATGAAACTTCTAAATTGATTTCAAGGGCATGCTACTGGAGTTTAGAGATGCTGACTTAAATTTCTATAGAAAGGCAGAGAATTCTATGTCTGGGATTTAAGGTGCCTAAAGTAGGTATCTAGATACCTTGGAGATGCTCCAGAATATCTAAGATATTCACATACATCTGTTATACAGAAGTTTATAGCCTGTCATACAGAATTTATAGGAGATGCATGCCTTTGTGGTGAAGTAGTTGAGGAGCTGTTGAGATACAAAAGAAGCAAAAGAATGGCAAAAGAAGCTTATATTGAAGCAACGTAATCCCAGGTTATGTCTCTCTCACTTTCAGGTCAGAGGCTGTAATCTACTGTCTTTGCAAAAATGGAGACACAGTTTAGTTCATTAAAGGAATAGCATAGATGCCTATTTCAGAGGGTTCCAAGCTGTGAATCCTCTCTCAGCAGAGGGATAAAAGCACTAGAACTTAGTGTGATTGAAAGTATGCCCTTGCCTTCAGCATTTCTCTATGATTTTTCTTTATTATCCTTAAAGAGATCTTGGAGAATGATCATTCCAATGGATTACTTCTTACTGTCCTGTACAGAGACATTTAAATTTTCATGTGCACTATGGAGGAGCAATGAATCAACAAGTCAGTCCTTCTGGATCTTCCCAAAACACGTAAGATTATTCATTCTCACTAACTTTTCCTCTTTCAAGTAATTTAACAGACTCAAAGTATGTGATTTTGACACTTATTGCACAGAGCTATACAGCTACAGAAGATAACTTCTAGAACGGTGAAGTCTCATGTTTTTGAGGTACTTAGCATTTGATCTTTCCTCCACTTTGCACTGGGATTTACATTGTATTTCAGAAAAAAACCAAAGGATTGTAAAAAGATTATAAAAATCCTCCAGGGTCATCAATTCTGGTCCTTTGCTGTCACAGAAAATGAGGTTGGTCCCTTTCATAGGATGACAAAGCTTTATATATATGTTATTTAGTTTTGGTTTTTTTCCTATGTTTTTCTTGGGTTTGTTTTATTTTTAAACATTATGGATCTTGGCAGGATTCATTGTTTTCAAACATATGATTCAAAATTTTTCATATCTTCCTTTCATTTCAGCTTACATTAATTCTTCTTTGCTCTCCTTTAGTCTTCCAGCAACACTAACACTCTTCCCTTGCAGTTTATTTCCATTATGTGTTTGTATTATAATAATAATACCAGAACATAACTCCTTGTGGGGATATAACCCAGCAGACAGCTAAAACAATCACACAGCTGTTCCCTCACCTTCCCCTACTACAGTGGGATGGAGGAGAAAATTGGAGGGAAAAAAAGGAAAACTCACAGGTTGAGATAAAGACAGTTTACTAGGTCAGAAAAGGAAGATAACGATGATGATAATGATGGTTATCACAGAATCACAGAATTGTACGGGTTGAAGTGGACCTCAAGAGATCATCGAGTCAGAACCCCAATGATATTAACAAATGATGATATTAACAAATATATATAAAATGTGATGCACGGCACAACTGCTCACCACCCACTAACCAATACCCAGATTGTTCCCAAGCCACAGTTACACCCACAGCCAACTTCCCCCAACTTAACCACTGAGCATGATGTCATATGATATGGGATATTCCTTTGGCCAGTTTGGGTCAGCTGTCCCAGCTTCTTGTGCCCCACCAGCCTCCTCACTGACAGGACAGTATGAGTAGCTGAAAAGTCCTAGATTTAGTGTAAACATTGCTTAGAAACCACCAAAACATCATTGTCTTATCAACATTATTCTCATCCTAAGTATAAAACACAGCACTATACCAGCTGATAGAAGGAAAATTAACTCTATCATAGACCAAAGTCTTCTGAGCACCTCCTAGCCAGAATTAGCACTCAAGGGCTGAGCTGTGCTGTCTCATTTTTCCACAGAATTTATGCTCTTTCCATACCACAAACAGACCATACATGGATCAGAGGCACTTGTTTTCTGATAGCTATTACCCTCAAAGGTCTTGTAGTATGCATAGTGTCCAGATCCATGACTATGACATATTATTAATCATTTTGCTATCTCATACAAAATTAATATACCCAGCATTAAAATCAGTGAATTTTGAGTGAGAACAAAATAAAATACAGATTTCTTCTATGACCTTCTACTCTTTTGAAGACAGTGCTTACACTGTTCACTGTAAATTACAAGTTCTATTTCCTGGACTAAATTGTGATTAAGACTTTTTCTAATACTAGGAATGCAATTACCTGTAAATAACAATGCTACTTAGAATACTCTTGGACAACTACTATTATCCAAAGAAATGCTAAGCAATTTCTATTAAAATCATTAAAAAAATATATTACTGTAGATGCTCTGTGATGATAAATCTAATAATTAAAATTGCTCAAATTAAATTTTACATCATCATTTCATATTTTATATTAATACAATATAGAGAATCATTAGCTCATTGCTGTGCTTAAATTACTGTACAAATATTCTTGACATAGGGAGATATTACTGATCTGTTTGTGAAGAAAACATGCAAGAGAAGTGTGCTTGAAAGTAAGTGTCCAGGCTATACCACTGCAACACTTACAGTGATTGGAAGATCATATTTCACACCTGCAAAGTGACTACTATGATCTTTTAAAAAGGAAATTTAATGAAACATAAGTGTATTAAATTAATTATTACAATAAAATTAAAATTATAATATTATTACTTATATTACATTAAACATAATTTTATTGAAGAATCCGTATACAGACAGAATGCAAAAATATGGCTTATCTGCAGCTGTATCTGTTATTTTAATAGCTTAATTGTTAATTGTTAATTTTCAATAAAAATGAAATGTTAAAACCAGATCTAGGTAAGCACTGCTGAAATTGGTGACAGCATGAACAAGAATACATATTCTTGGTATCAAAATGGTCCTGCTGTTTATCAAGAAGATGGCTTGTTAATATATTCCACAACATATGTAGTATATAATATTATTTACCACCAATTTAACATGTTCTGTCATATTTGTTTTGCAAGATGTGTAACATTTTAATTCTTGACAAATGCATGAATGTGGAAATTTGGTAATGCATAACTATAATTTAAAATTGACTTTGGCATCTCACTGAGTACAGGTTATTTTAAGGTGGCAAAATTGCGAATGCTTCATGAACAATGTAATGTTAGATAATTTGGTATAAAAATTTTGTTAATATTTTCCAAAGTTTTCTCTATACAGATGAGTGGACTTCTATTTTGTTTTGCTCATTCACACACTGACAGCATAAACCCTTTTATTGTAAGAAAATATTTCTCATCCATAATGACATGACAAAATCAAGGGGCCAAATAAAAGATTATGCCTGGAGACCCACAGTCGTTTTATTTCATCTGTCATCCTATACCACAGACACAGATCTTTTCATAGACAGCTTTGACTTTCTGTACAACCACTCTGATCTTGGGTTGTAATTTGTGGTATTTTCCAGCAAAATATTTCACATTCTACTTCACAATAGCATGGGAAGAAAATTTCTGTATGAATGTATACTCATGAAATTTTATGATATGAAGTTTCCATTGATCATTTTAAAAGAATGAAGAACCGAAACCCTTATATTAACAATTCTTAATTGAACACCAGATTTTATACTGTGTTGTCTTAAATTCATATTAACTAATGTTTCATATTAACTACTCCACTGGATCAAATTTCTATTTTATCTAAAACATTTATAATGTTGTCAGATATTTAAATGTCCTCATGGTTCTCTAATTTCACCCTTACTGACCAAAAAGTGAATTTTTAAGAAAAGAAATTTAGTAAGTATATATTTTCAGATAAATTTTCATTTTTTAAAAAAGAATTAATGTAATTTTACATTGTTTCCACTGATTCAGGTAAAAGGATTTTATGAGTTTATTCAAAGTAATAGGCTGGAATCATGACAGCATCATTCTTTAGCTCATCATCTTAAGGAAATAAAAGTTTCTATTTCTGCATTAGTTAATGCCTAAGAATATTACTTTGATGATACATATGACAGAAATATGTCCAAAATCTGTACTGTTCAAGAACAAAATTTCTCACAATAATGTTATTAAAGAAATGTTACCTCCCTTTAATAGAAAATATTATCTCATTAAGAATCTAATTACTATTTTTACTCATTTCAGTAATATATATAATCTCTTCAGTTCGCATGTTTTAGAAAGGAATATTTGCAACAGAAGAAGAATTCTGCTGAGATTTATTACTAAAAATACCACTGTTGACAGACAGCTTGATCCAATAATCAGAACAAATTATAACTAGGAATAAGAGTCAGTGAGTCAGAATGAGACACGTAGAAACAAAAAAGTTGATGTGTTTAGCTGAATTAGTAAATTGCAAGCAATGGGAATTAACTTGCTGTTATTTTTGCAATGATTTGACTTATGTTGTCACAAGCAGGCACGGAAGTGCAAGTGTCCTGTGATGTGATAAGGGATCATGTTTATGAAGAATTTCCTTTCTTTTTTCTTTTCACTTGTGCATTTTCCCTCCTACTTGTTACTTAGACAAGGTAAGAAGTTTTAATAATGGGTGAATGTTGAACCATTGGAGGTGGATACAATATTTTTTTTTTATCACAATACAAAAGAATAACCATCATGCTAAATATACTGGATGAGGTCTACAGTGTGTATAAATCTGTTCATGCTTTGACTTTTTGGCAGATTACCACATTAAATCCTAAATTTTTTGGATGAAATTATATGGAAATCATTTGGTATTAAAAACATAAGGTAAAAATTAGGATAAAATAGAACCCCATGGGATTAGATTTTCAGTTTTCAAGTTTAATACAGATGGAGAACAAGGCTGCAGTATTTGTCCCAAAAATGATGAATTGCAAAGTAGGACTGTTTCTCATGTCAAAGTAGAAAGGCTAAATGGATAATGATGGCAGATAACGGATACTGTACCTGTGTAGATTAATTTGAACGTAAATTTAATTTCATACAAAATTGAGAGGTGAAATGTTCCTAAACTATATCTCTCATTTGTCAAACATGACAGTCTTTAAGAAGTCACCTTTATAGATTTGAAATGCCATGTTAAGGTCAGTGGGTAGGATTCCTCTTTCTGACATTCCTCACTCTATTATCCACAAAACCAATTGTGACTTTCCAGGGTTATTTGCAACTAAGCAATGAGTTAATATTGAAATCATAACCTATAAATATTTATCTTTCTGTTTCCTTATATCAATGTCCTTTCTTTTTAACTTTGGAAAAATTTTTGCATTCCCAGGTGGAAAGTTCTGGTATAATAAAATAGAGAAGTAAAGGAGAGAGTTTATTTCTGGTGAAGGATCAGAATAAAGAAATTATGTCTTAATGTTTAGACTCTAATTAATTAAAAGAATGCTCCTGGCAGAAATACGTTAGTCCAGGGCAAAAAGGAGATATTATTCAATAGTTGCAAGAGTAAAAAACAATTAAAATACCAAAGGATATTGAAGGTCTACATCAACTTGGTTACAAAGCGAACAATTCTGAAACAGCACCTTGTGCCTGGGATACTAAGGGTTAAATATCTTTATGAAGTTATTACCAAACTCATGTGGCTCTGGAAACTTTTTATACACACTAAATAATCCTCTCAAATTTTCCAAGGGGATTTCTGACTTTCTGGCCTAGGAAGGCAGAATCCCCAACAATTTATTTTCAAGGTAGAAAAATTAAAGATCTTTGTTTCAGTTTTTTTTTCCATTCAATAAGAGTTTGCCTTACATAGGAGAAAGTGGGCAGTATTAACTGGAAGAGAAGAAGGTCATGAGGAGTAGTCAGCATGCATTCACCAAGGGGAGATCATGCTCGACCAATCTCATAGCCTTCTATGATCTCATCACCGGCTGGGTGGATGGAGGGAGAGCAGTGGATGTCATCTACCTTGACTTCAGCAAGGCTTTCGATACTGTCTCCCATGACATCCTGATAGAAAAACTAAGAGATCATGGGATAGATGAGTGGACAGTGAGGTGGGTTGAGAACTGGCTGTCGGACCGGGCTCAGAGGGTCGTGATCAGTGGAGCAGAATCTGAATGGAGGCCTGTGACTAGCGGTGTTCCCCAGGGTTCGGTTTTGGGTCCAGTCCTGTTTAATATCTTCATCAACGACCTTTATGAGGGAATAGCATCCACCTTCAGCAAGTACGCCAATGATACAAAGCTGGGAGGGGTGGCTGACATGCAGGAACACTGTGCTGCCATCCAGCGAGACCTGGACAGGCTGGAAAGCTGGGCAGGGAGAAACTAGATGAGGTTTAATAAAAGCAAGTGTAGAGTCTTGCACCTGGGGAGGAATAACCGTCAGTATCAGTACAGGCTGGGGGATGACCTGCTGGAGAAGAGCTCTGTGGAGAAGGACCTGGGGGTCCTGGTTGATGACAGGTTGGCTATGAGCCAGCAGTGTGCCCTGGTGGCTAAGAGGGCCAAAGGGATCCTGGGATGCATCAGGAAGAGTGTGGCCAGCAGGTCAAAGAAGGTGATCCTCCCCCTCTCCTCTGCCCTGGTCAGGCCCCACCTGGAGTATTGTGTCCAGTTCTGGGCTCCCTGGTATAAAAAAGACAGGGATCTCCTTGAGAGAGTCCAGAGAAGGGCTACGAAGATGATTAAGGGCCTGGAACATCTCCTGTATAAGGAAAGGCTGAGTGAGCTGGGACTGTTCAGCCTGGAGAAAAGAAGATTGAGGGGGGACCTAATTAATGTTTATAAATATCTTAAGTATGGGATGCAGGGGGAATTGGCCAACCCCTTTTCAGTCATCTGTGGAGACAGGACAAGGGGCAATGGCTGTAAATTGGAGCACAGGAAGTTCCGCACCAACATGCGGAAGAACTTTTACACAGTGAGGGTGGCAGAGCCCTGGGACAGGCTGCCCAGGGAGGTGGTGGAGTCTCCTTCTCTGGAGATATTCAAGACTTGTCTGGACGCCTATCTGTGCAATATGTGCTAGGGAGCCTGGTTTGGCAGGGGGGTTGGACCCGATGATCTCTCGATGTCCCTTCCAACCCCTACGATTCTGTGATTCTGTGATTATGTGTTTCTTTCTAAAGAAGCAAGAACAACAGAAAATTAAAATATTTAGGAAGCTTGAAAGTGTAGAATCTTACTAGATAAAGAAATAAAAATAATAGGTCACAAGTTTTGTTTTGTCTTATTTTAAAAGTACATTTTTTTATATATATCAGTGGAGCTGTTCAGGCACACAAAGTAATGTGAGGCATAAAGAAGTCCTACATGTCACATACAGGTTATATCATTCTGCTCCTTCAGTCAAGTGAGCCTGTGTCACCTCTTCAAATCACCGTGTGCATTTGCTGCAACCTGCCATCACTTTCTATGTGGATGGTGTTTCAGAGAGATAGCCCCCTTTACACCTCAGCCTTAGGCAATCATGAAAGAAATCAAGCAGCTGCATACTCGATGTTAACTGAAATAGAGCCATAGAGTCAAGTGCCATTAGTGAACATCTGGCACTGAAAGACAAGCTATTTTAGTATCTATGGTAGTGAACACATAGGCACATTAAAATCTTCCTTCCTTCATACCATATTGTCATTGCAACTCTTTTGCAAGAGCTCTGCCCATATTTTGTATGTTGAATATTTCCTTTCTCACAGGTACCTAATGTACAAATACCCTATGTGACATTGTTAACAATTTTCTTTACTGAGGGTACAATATTATCTCTTTTCATTTGTTCCTTTAGTCCTTCTGCTTTTTTCCCTTTTTTTTTTTTTTTTTTTGGGGGTGGGGGGGAGAGAGAGTAAACAGTATATTATTTTTTTTTCTGATAGCTTTTTCTTTAATTTAGATGGTTCTTTCGATGACTATACACCAGGTTTGTCACTTTGAATATCAGTCTTCAGCATCATACTATCAAGCAACACATTTATTTGAGTTCCAATCTTTTCAGGTTTCCATGGTAACTGCTGCTTAGTGCAGACCCCTGTAAACTGATTAAACAAAGCCACTCTAGCTCTGAAAAACTGACACATCTGCATTTGGTTTTATTATTAAAATTGTATCTTTTTATGGTGTATGTTATGTATGGTCAGACATGTCAACTCCAAAATGTTTAAAAATGTATACTTGTATATACATTAATACATATAATTAAAACTTTATGTTAATATAATGCTATGTAAATTTAAAATAGTAACTGCATGCATAGTATATGCTATATATAACAAGTAAGAATAAAGAATAAATGTAAAAAATATACAAAAATTTTCATTATGAAGAAATAATATCTACCTCACCAATGGAGACACAAGTACAAGAGAAGTTAAATTATTTTCTCCTGGAAATATAGAAAATCAAAAGCAGTGCTGTCAGTTGTCACTGAGTCTGCCACTATTCATAATATATACAGACAAAAGAGTTCCAGCTATCTAATATGTCCGCATGTAACTTTAAGAAGACAACTGTGAACTTTATCCAACTGATTTATGACATATATTAAATAAATTGGTGAATGTCAGTTCAATTATTTGTGCTGCCACCAGGAAACATGCTGTATGAGATTCCCCTGTTGATTGCCTTAAAACATAGCTATGTGGAACTGGCACGGAGACCAAATTACTCTCTTGACCTGGTCAAAGGGGAGACATAAAACAGAAAACATCATTAAACTGGTGCATCAACCCTTAATGCAGTATTTTGTGTAGTTCAGTTCTCACTCTGCAAAAGGCAAAGAGAAATTAAACATGGGTATTAAGAATGGTCAGAAATATCAAGAAAGAAAGTGCAGAATTGGAGTTACTCAGCCTATCCTGGCAAAGGTGTAAGACAGAAGAAATGTGACAGCTGTCTGTAAAAGCTATGGGATGTCCAGTGGAATGAGAGTGTAACAAGTTCTGTTCCAATGCTTGATAATCCTTTCAGTGAATGGGGCCATTTCCTCTTGTCCTGTTAGTTGTTACTTGGGAGGAAAGATCACCCTCTCCTGGCTGTGACATCCTTTTGGGTAGTTGTGAAGTGTGATGAGGTCTCCCCTCAGCCTCCTTTACTCCAGGCTAAAACAACCCCAGTTCCTTCAGCCATTCCTTATAAGACTTGTGCTCCAAACCCTTTACCAGCTTGGCTGCCCTTCTTTAGACAAGTTCCAGGACATCAATATTTTTCTTGTGAGGGTCCCAAAAGTGAACACAATACTTGAGGTGCTGTATCACCAGAGCTGAGTACAGGAAGATGATCACTGCCGTAGTCTTGCTGGCCAGACTGTTCCTGATAGAGGCCAGGATGCTGTTGGTCTTCTTGGACACCTGGGCACACTGATGGCTCATATGGAGCTGGCCGTTGAGCAACACTTCCGTGTTCTTTTCCACCAGGCAGCTTTCCAGCCATTCTTCCCCAAGCCTGAAGTATCGCATGGGGTTTTTGTGACACAATCTCGGGACCAAGTACTTAGCTCTGTCCAGGTCCTTTCTACCCTCAAATAGATCAACACTCCTGACCAATTTGGTGTCATCTGCAAACTCACTGAGAGTGCACCTAGAGAGTGTGTCTAGGTCATTGATAAAGAAATAAAACAGAACTGGCCCCAGTACTGAGCCCTAGGAAACACCACTTGTGACTAGCCACCAACTGGATTTAAGTGCACCACAACTCTTTGGGCCTGGCTTTCCAGCCAGCTTTTTACCCAGTGAAAAGTAAGCCTATCCAAGCCATGAGCAAGCAATTTCTCCAGAAGAATACTGTGGGAAATTGTGTCAAAGACTTACTAAAGTCTAGGTAAAAAACATCCTTTGGTAACATGGCTGAGGTGCTTCTGGTTTCCCCAAAACCAGAGAGGAAGATCTACTGTTTATATTATTCCCTGAACTTTTATAATTTACTGAAGTTGATGATGAGATACTAGAGATATTAAGCTGAATAGACCTTTAGTATGAACCAGTAAGGACATTTTTATGGTTTTGTGTAACTAAGCTTATACTAAATAGGATTTCCTATAACCGCGTGTTTGGTCATTAGTTTCACTACATCACCAAGCCTAAAAAGTACACATTTTATGTAGAAAACCCTATAATAATGTCCATGAATATAAGTAAGATAAAGAAAATGCCACATCATTCCTGCAACCAGCATGAGGCAGATGATTCAAAAACTGCAGCTTCTTACCATCTTGACATTACTTTGCCTGTAGCTTCAACACTATGACTAGAAAAACAAATCCCTTTTATTTTTTTCCTGTCATGTACATGTGATTAGAAGAACTAATGAAAAAGGGTAATTTAAATTTCACTTGCATTCTTTGTTCTACCAGACAAAATTTTATTGAAGTCCTAATTATCTAAAAACTTTCATTTGTCTACTTTTGGATGGAAGACAACTTTCATAGTGTTTGGAGAACATTTTAACTGAATGTCATATTAAGGAGAAATGAAAAAAAAAAAAAAGATGGAGTCCAAAGAATGTCCTCTTTCAGTCATTAAGATCATTTAAAAAACAAAGAAAACAACATTTGGTTATTTCCTACAATTCTATAAAGAAGATACAAAGAAATAAATTTGTATTTGTTAGATTGACTGGATTCACAAAAAGATCAAATAAGGAGAATACAAATTACAAGTTAAAAATAATACACATATTAAAAGGTCATGGATAAATAAATTTTAAAATCACTTATATTCTATATATTTAATTAGCTTTTTTCTGCTTGGCAATTATTCATTTAAGTGGTTTCAACAAAAGTCAACTAGGAAAATCATCAGAAGTAATCTGTGTCAACACATTAACCATCAGCTAAGTGAACAGAAGTTAGATGTTTTGAAGCATGTTACTATACTACTGAATGTATTAATAATGGAAGTTTCCCTAACATATTTTCATATTTTCTAATATCAACAAGTTACGAAAAAGAAAACATTTCAAATCAATGCAAGGAAGGCAGGAAGAAACCAGCATTCCTTGAGTTGGACGAAAATATGTAATGTCATAAATGGCTTAGCAGATCACATTTCCCATTTTTATCTTCTATGGGAAATCACTGAACCAGAATTCAAGTTATTCCACTTTTGAACAAAAGTGTTTTATTTACAAGACTATGGTGAGAGAAATAATAGATACACCATTTAGAAGAGGTTCATATTACAATCACAACATAACAGTTAATACCACAAACGGTATAATCAGATCACTAATGTACTGAGGTTGCTAAACCATTAATCTCTGCATACTTTTTCTCCCATTTAGAATGAATAACAACGTTGCCTGCATCATTAGTTGTTTCAGATATGAAAAACCCTATGACCAGTTAAAATTAATCATAACCGTTTCATTCAATTTATAATTTTAATGGCAGGAGGTCAAGGATTCCATTAGAAAATTGAAACAAGCGTGTATCTGGTTCCAAGACCTGTTAATGAGCTTTAGTGGTACTGCAACTAGAATATGATTCCAAATATAAAATTTTGCACAGTTCTCTAAATTTAGAATAAGTACTTCACACTAAAAGAAACCCTGAATCAAGATAGGCTTCTGTGCAGTTCTAGTTTTTCAAGTTTAAGAATTTGTGGTGAAGTAAATTAAAACATGGATCCTAAACCCACTTTTGAAACCTGAAAGGACCCAAATTTTGTATTCATCTTTCACCATTAATGTTTACTAGGAAACTGAAATTTTAGGTCTGTTTGTACCTGAAGTGTCTCAAACCATGACATAATGATACATGGGACTTCAGCAGCATCTTATTCACCTGCTTCCTATAAAGACTAGTCACTTCTTTCTGCGCAGCCTATTGTCCCTCTACATATGAAAATGAAATAATTTTCTTGAGATAACTTCCATTGTGGCTTCATACAATTGACACAATTGAGAAAATTCACACCCAGAATCACAGAATCACTAGGTTGGAAAAGACCTTTGAGATCACTAAGTTCAACCATACCCATCCTCTACTAAACCATATCCCTGAGCACCTCATCTACCCATCTTCTAAATACATCTAGGGTCAGTGACTCAACCACCTCTCTGGGCAGCCTGTTCCAGTGCTCGATAACCCTTTCAGTGAAGAAATTTTTCCTAATGTCTAAACTGAACCTGCCCTGGCACAGCTTAAGTCCATTCCCCCTCATCCTATCACCTGACACTTGTGCAAAGAGACCAATGCCCACCTCTCTACAGCCTCTTTTCAGGTAACTGTAGGCAGCGATATGGTCCCCCCTCAGCCTCCTCTTCTCCAGGCTAAACAACCCCAGTTCCCTTGGCCACTCCTTGTAAGGTTTTCTCTCCAGCCCCTTCACTAGCCTGGTTGCCCTTCTCTGGACACACTCAAGGACCTGTTGCATTTCAGGTGTGCAACCCATTGCATTACAGGTGTGAATGCCTGCCGATGGTCAGACAGTTTTGCTGCTGAATTCTCCAAAGCATCAAGATGCATCCACAGGTTTTAGGGACTGAACAACTCAGCAGAAGTTCATGACTAAAACCAGATGCATTCATTCTGTCATTCCCTGTCCTGGTGGCCAGAGCAGGGAATGGACCATATAAACTGTACACAGAGACCTATTCACACAAAATTTATAATCAGGCTGTGGAACAAAAGTTGGACCATCTTGTCCCCTCCTTTCAGAGTATTACTGTAGCTATTAAACACTGTCACATTCAGCCTTCTTCCTCTCTGTCCATAATAGTTTTCAGTTCTTTTATACAAAGGAGAACAAATTCAGTGAAAATTTATACCCTTTCTGTGCCTTTCTGTGATATATTACCCAAAGATGAAGGAACTTTCAAGAAAATGAGACTGTGGATTTTTAATCCCAGCAGAAGACAGAATTTTGTGTAGGTCTTCTATGTCACAGATAAGAGCTCTATTTACTAATTGTTTAAAATTAACACTATCACAATTTTTAAAAAAAGTTTAATGTTAAGGTACTAGTTATACATAAACAGACTTCTTTTATTGCCCACTTAAAGAGCTTTTTTTTCAATTTGAATCTCAGTCTTCTAAAATCATATTACTTAAAAACAATATTCAAGGGGCAAGATGCACTTTGTCTGTGCAGGCTCCCAGCAATGTAAACAGTTCTGAAGCAGCCAATTTCTCCTATGCCTTTTAGACACTTAATTAAGGCCTTGCTTCTACTATGGGGGTTCTGCTACCTAAAAATTAGTCTTTCCAGCATTCATTACTGCAGCACTTCATTTTTAGGATGCATTCAGGAAACCCTAAGTATTTAAGTAAAATGTGGCCAATTCCTGGCTAGGATACTTGGCAATATCAAGATATATACTAACTCAAAATCCTTACTAGCTGTGGAAAAAGTTCCCTTTTACAACCTGTGGTGGTTGTGGGGTTTTTTGCAATTCTCCAATAGCACTTGAACAAAGACAGTGTGTCTAGAGATAGTAACCTAAACCAGACACAGACTAGTAATAGGTAGGCAAGTCCATAGTGGTAATGTAGATCAATCTGGGAAGTTAAATCAGCAGGTCAACTTTACAAAATCAGCAAGGTACAAAGCCAGGCATATGAATACACAAACAGTAGCTCAGAGAAACAGTAAGGGTGACAGTCTCAGCTTAATGTCACCTCCCAGGGGAGGTGAGGAGGCCCTGGACAAGACTTATCGAAGATGCCTCATATAGCTGTCTTCACCACAGCTGGATCCCAGGCTACACAGACACGTTGTTTCAAGCTGACCTTGAACAGAGAAGAAACCCCTGGGAAGGGAAGAAAGAGGTAGCAAAAACTGTTGCTGCACCTATAGCCCTGGCAGCCGAAGCTTCATGGTCTTGAAGATCTCACTGGAGGGAGAGAGAGGATAGTGTGTGACAAGGAGTCAAGGCATAGAAGGGTGATTGTAGAATTAGAATTATTCCAAAGGTGGAGGAGCAAAACCTGAACTCCTTCAGATATGAAGACATGAAAAAAAAAAAAGCAACCTAGTTTATTTGTATATCCTTCAGATCCTGTCTGGTCTGCTTACATAACTGAAGTGAGATTCATTTTAGAGAGTTTTACAGGTTTAGAAAAAATTAAGAAAAGCAGACTGACATAAATTGGAGTTTATTTATCTATGTCTTAAGTGAGAAAAGTGGTACAGTAGTTGGGCAGTGTTGTGTAAATACTACAGTTAAGCACAAGAAAGATAATACTGATAAATTTACATAGGTTTTAGAAGGAAAGGGTAACATGGAAAGAGTTCAGGAACACAGTGTATTGCACAGCCCTATTTCAGTTAGAAACAGAAGTTGCAAACAAATGCAAATTTAGAGATGTTTGTTTACCTAAACATCTACATAGCCTATTCATATTTGGGTCAAATGTTCAGGCTTTCTGTAAAAATTTCACCAAAGAGGTTTTCTTAATCTGAAGATGTAAATCAGGTCTTTAAGTGCTGCCTTTGCTCAGAAATTATAATTTATTAGTCTTAACCCCGTGCTCAAATCTGTAGTTCATATGTTATAAATATACATTAGTAATGTTTCCTTCATTTTTACAGGTAATTAACAACATTATTTAAAACAGTTTCTTTTTATCTCTTTCTTTTTATCCTGTTTCTTTTTTTCTTATGTTGATCATCTGTTTATTTCTTTGATTCCCCACTTTTCTAATTTGCTAAAGTAGCAAAGAAGCAGCACCTCAATGTTTTTCTTTTCATATGCAAAAGAAAGAAAGTTTTATGGAGACTGAAGATTGTAGTTTATGAAAATTCAGATACTAATTTGAAGAATTACTTTCTACTTTGTTTCCCCTTACCTTTTAATAATCACAAGCTGCAGCTCGCTAACTGCTTTTAAAATGTATATAAGCATTGGTTTTTAAAATTAAATAGGGGCTTATGTATTCTACTGAGATTTAAGGAACTAGTCAACATGAATAAGTCAGTTGAAACCAGGCCCTAAAAAATTTAGGAGTTTCTCTTCAATTTCTCAATCAAAAATTACCCGTGTGTGACTTTCTCATTTTATTTTATCAACACAAAAGCTAGCAGGAACTATCAAATGAGATTAGAATGTGCTTATTTGCTATTCATTTTGCATTATTATTGAATAGACAACACTTTTTAATTAGCCAGTGAATCTAATTCACCCACTCATGTTACCATATTGGTGAAATGGAAAGTAACACAAATCAAGTAGCCACTTAAAGAAATACTTTGATTTTATTTTCCCTTTTTATTAATCAGTCATTCTCCACTCTGTCATGGAGAGTAGACATTAACTTTCAGAAGCTACATTAGAAAACTTCAGATACACTAAAAGAAATGGAAAATGAACAAAAGTTGTGACTAAATAGTCACATTCTGGTATGAAAATGAGTTCTTAGCTTTAACTAAATGCATTAATCTCAGCAGTCATAAATGATCAAAACCTGCTTGACAGTTAATATGATATAGAAACACAAATAAGCTGTACTAAGATAAACATATATGTATGGATATTTCTTTGAAGTGAGGATGTTTGTTATTTGGCTATGTTCTTGTCGTGGTTTTGCCCCAGCCGAGGGCCGCACCCCACACAGTCGCTTGTACTTTTAAAAGGAAGGGGGAAGGAAAGTTGGGGGAGGGGGAAAAGGGAAGGAAGAAAAAAGGGAACGAAACCACAACCTAGAAACCAGAACCATGCAGGTTGGGATAAGGATAGTTTACTAAACAATAACAGCAAACTAGATATAACAATAACAGAAGTTTAAAGCACAAAATAGATGAAACTGGTGATACACAATGCAATTTCTCACCAAACCACACAACTCAGGCCGCACAGCTTACAGCCTGTCCCGGACCACCCAACCATCCCAAGAAACTGCCACGTCCTGGCGTTGTCTCCTCCTCTTCCCCCCAGTCCCCTTTATACTGAGCATGACGTAACTGGCATGGAATATCCTCTTTGGCCAGTTCGGGTCACCTGTCCTGGCTACGTCCCCTCCTTTCTCACTAGTAAGGAAGTATGCAGAGCTGAGAAAGGTCCTTGATTGCCCGGCAACAACTAGAAACATCAGGGTGCTATCAGCACTGTTCTCATCCTAACACCCAAACATGGCATTCCATCCACTGCTAAAAATAATTAACTCCATCATAGCTGAAACCAGGACAGTTCTCCAGCTTCTTTTTCATTAGATCTTTTTCTTTCAGCTTAAAAACAAAGAAAATCCTGTATAATTTCTTTAATACTATAGAGCTAAAGAAGCATTACTAAGAATTTTAATAAATGCTTTCAAGAAAATAAATGTAGATTACTTCTGCATATTTGAGGGAAAATAATTAAATTCCAACAATAACTTGAATTTAAGATTTGAAGAACGGGTTTTTGTCAGAGCTTTATCATCCCTTTAAAATTGCTTTTAATCTTTTCTCTGTTTACTAATGAATCAGAAACTGCATCCTGAATAAAAATTATGTGATCTAAAAGCCATCTGCAGAGTGTGAGCTTTGTTTGCATTCAGATCTTTTCTCACTTTGAAGAAATCTCACAGTGGAAATTCACATTATTTACTGTTTTTAACAAAGGAATAGGTATGTCATTTTGTGCTTGTAAGCAAGGCGGAATTTCTGAAAGAATGACAGGACAAAAATCCTCTGATTTCTTCTGAACACAGAAGTTACAACTAACTCAATCTCTTTTCCCCTCTCCATCTCTTCTAACCAAACTAAAATCTACTTTGTGCTTTTCAGCCTTCTGGGAAAGTCTATTTAATGCAACAAAATATCACAGAAAAATACAGGATTCCTTCAGGTTATGTCATTGCCTGGTGCTGGGATCCTCACAGAGGATTCAGTGTTCTTATTGATAAGAAAGTATCTTAAACCCATCTAATAAATAAAACAAGTTAGACTGCTCTTTTCTAGAAATTCAATTCCTACAGCACACAATCAGTGTGAGGTGAAGGCACAAGGCAGTGCTTTGTTACTTTTGTTAATAAAACAGACAAATTTGAGGAAAGGCACATTGCTAGACTACATGAGTCTACTTCAGTTGCCCATGATTTGACAGCTAATGACATTTGAATGCTTTGTGGTAGCAAAATGCTTTTTTGGTAGCCAAACACTGTACACATGGTCTGGCAGATGTTACACAGCCTGTGCGCTTTTCTGGAGCTGTAGCTGGAGCACAGTTAGGACAATCTACGGCACTTAGCCTGAGGTATGTGTGTATGAACTACTGAACTGAGTCCTTACTTTAGCAGAAGAAAATGGTAGAGGTGTTGACCAATGGAGAGGAAACAAGAAATGACTCAGAATTAAATTTTACAATGTTCCCATGGGTAAGGTAGGCAAAAGTAATGGATTTACACTGTAAAGAGAATGATTAACGTTAGACAGGAAGAAAACTTTTCTAGAAGGAAAGTGAGTTATGAAGGAGAAAAGTCTTCTAAGTAGGCTGTAGGATCTCACTGTGAATTTGTAGGGTCAGGTTAGACAGACTTCTAATGCTAATGGCTCAAGCTAACAGGGAAAGTGGATGGGTTAGATGACCATTCCAAACTCTCATTGTTTCCTGTTTACCATTGAAAATGAGAGAAGAAATAATGGCATACCTTTGCGAATTATTCTATAGTACTATTTAATACTTGTATTGGTCTAAACCATAAAATGAAAGATTTTTCTAGTGGCAAAACATGTAATTATCTCTGCAAGAAATAAATACTAGAAATAAACAAAAACTTCAACAAAATGGTATTTGAGCTATGCAAGGCTTGTGATATTTAAGATCAATACACAACAGTTTGATTCCAGTAATTAAAGGTAACTAGAACTAATAATGTGATAGAATTTGTTTTTAAGCTGAATTCTGTGAGGCATAATATAAATTCTTGTTTTCAAATGTGCTTGTCCCAATTATAAATTTTGAAATGCAGAAAACTGACAGTTTCAATTTCAGCCTGGTAAAAATTAAAATGCTGCTTGTCTTACTACTACATTCTATCCGGTTCTGTCAGTTCTTACTTCTGAGACTGAAAATTTGCTCAGGAATCCTGCAGAAAGAAATTGATTATAAAGAAAGAAGGCTCACACATTTATGTGATAAATCACCTGCAATTTTGAAATACAGCACTAGACTTCCTCATGGCAAATTTCATACTCTTTTCTTCAACAAATGAAGGTTGCTGAGTCTGTCGGATTGTTAATGAAAATATTTGGAATTTATATTAATATGCAAGATTGCCCAAGTTGGATCTTTTGTGTCTATTACATCTTAGCAATAATAATAAAATTTTCATTATTTCACTGGAGAACAACATACCATTTTTTGTCTGAAAGCTCTAATTAATTCATCAGCACTACACCTAAGATTTTCCATTAGCAGAGAAAAGAAAGTTTTCCACCCCCATGGGTATCACAATAAATAAATTTCAATCCAATCTAGGACTGCATTTACTGAATTCTGCATCAGAAACTGCTGAAAGAAGTTTTGCAAACCATTAGACAAAAACAGTTATCAGACATACATTTCCTTAAGCACCATCACACTCTGTAACAAAGCAGAAGAGGCTGCCATCACTGGCTAAAAACTACTTCTCTGGTCACAGGAACTGTCCAGCAATGCAGATTATCATCTCTACAAATTTTTTATGGTTGGAGAATGCATATAAATAATTTGGTCAGCAACTGCTTTCAGATATGAAGGAAGGGAGGAAGAAAGAGGGAGAATGGAAAGTAAGATATTGTACAAGCATATGTATATGTCATGCTTTAAACTAGTATCTGCACATGGTCTCAGAATTTAGTTTATACTAATCTATAGGATCAAGTCTGGTTTAAGTTTGCTGTTGAGGTGATACCCTGTTGACGCTGTAACAAAGTACATAACTGCTGTAGAATTATTAATGAAAAGATGGAATGCTTATCCTGCACTTTAAACACATTTAAAATGAAATGTCTGCAATTTATTGAAGGACTGTGGGGGTAGTAACACCTCCCTTTTTAAATGTCTTTGATTCCGTATCACATCATGCATTTACACAGACAGATAGTGTCCCTTTGTAAATAGGGGCTGTTTAGGACCCTAATGTCATTCTGTAAATAATTTTTTTCTGGCAGTGAAGACAAACTCATCTGAAAATGGCATAGTATAGCTGCATTTCATCTAGTTGTCATGTTTCTGCTTCAAAAAATATTTCTTCATCCTGCAGTATGAAGATTTTCTGATAGCTTCTGAACAGCTGTCAAGTAAAATTTTATTACTGGATATCTCATTCGCCTGCCAAATCAACTGTTGGTTCCCACCTAGTGTGAGCAGTATATGAAATATCTCATACTCTTAGCTATGTAGAATCAACCAGCTCACCCACCCAGCTGGTCTACTGGTTCCCATAGTCAGTGATGAGTATTTGGAACTCAGACCTGGGCATGACCATGGCAGAACAGGTCAAATGGCAAAGCAGAATCAAATTAGGTAATGAAAGAACAAAACATGCTGGGGTAGCAGACATACATATATATATAGGTAAAGAAAAAACCAGCAGTGACAAATGGGATTCTGCCTAATATGAACAGAAACTTCTGATGTTTAAATGCATGTTCAGTGGGATAATAATGATAGTAATAATAATACTGAAGAAGAAGAAGAAAGAAGAAGGAGGAGGAGGAATAAAAGACAAGTTCCTGTTGCTATATATCAAGTCAATGGTGTTAGGTATGACAGGGTATCAGTTACAGGAATGAATAGTAGAAAAGAACAAATGCATGTAGCATGTCTGCATTTCATCCAATTGTCATGTTTCTTTTTCAAAAATATTACTTCCTTGGGGTACAAGATTCCTCAGTAGCTTCTGAACAGCTGTCATATGAAGTGTTATTAGAAATCTATTTTTTTCTGCCAAATCAGTTATTAATTTCTGCCCGACAAGTCTCAATGGCTTCTGTTAGTCCTTTGTCCTGTCACAGCTGGTCCCAGCCTCTACGGAAAAGTCACATACATGAGAAAGGAAGCAAAAGGGGGTCACTTGTTACTTGTCTTAGACTTTCAGGATTTTCCTCTGGATTTTCCTCTGGATTTTCTGTGGGAAGATCTTCCAATGTTAATGTATTTAAAATCAGCCCCTTGAAAAATGAATATTTCTATTAAAAGACTGCTAGCTGATCATAACAGAAGGAAAGCTTTCAGCTTCCTCTGTCTTTTCTCATTAACACTGGTCAAAAATACAGTTATGACTTAATAGAAGAGATACATCATGAATAATTGAAGCAAATTACATAACTAATGTTTTTGTTGATGAACATACAAACCTAGATCAAATAAACTATGTACACAATATTTCGTCACAAATTACTCATGTAAATTAAATGTAAATGCTATATTAGAAAATGATAGTGTAAAATTTCTTTGATATCTTACAACCTGGAAATTTAAGTCCAGATTACAAGTATTTGCCTCTATAACCTATTCTTGAACAACTCTGATAATTACCAAGACCCTCCTCCTCTTGGCAACCTCCATCTCTCCTGGACTGCATAAAAAGAGGAACACAAATTCGTCCTGTAGTTTATGCGTCAGACTGCCCTTTGTTGACCAATTACTGTGAGTTAAATTTATCAAAACTGATAAAGACTTTGAGTTAGCCATAAGGAATTATGCTTGCTCATGCCTAAAGTCAAGCCGAGACTTCCCACTGTGCATTTAATTAATATTTTAATGAATGCTTTAATGCGGTGGAAATTCATCAAAGTAGGAACTAAACTTGTGAATAAAGACATCTCTATACCTCTATAGAATACAGTGAGAATCTCCCCTCTTCTTTTGCAGTAATTTCTAGCAATTTTTTTGTGATTTTACAATAAAAATAGACCATGACCATAAAAAATAGTTCAAGGTGGAGAGATGAAAAGAGAATATGCAGGAATATTCATCAATAACCTGTAAGAGGGGACAGAGTGTACTGCGAGCAAGTTTGCTGGTGATACTGTTACAGTCACCCTAATAAAACAGCTTAACTTCTAGGTGATTTTGGTTTTAGTTTAGAATATGATTTTGATTTTAAAGGAGCTATAGCAACTATGAAAATATTCAGCATGTTAAGGCTCTTAGGGACAAGACGGTGTGTGCCTTTATCACTACAGAAAATCTCTATGAACCCTGAATTAAAACAATGGGTACTGGTTATGGACCTTGAGTTAAAACAATAAATATATGAAGAAACTGGTTATGGTTACAAAACAGCAGCCGAAGATGAAGTGAGCTTGTGCAAGGATGGGGTTCACTCACAGACACAGTGAGGAAGACTATGGACGACCACCAGAGGACCCCCACTCAACATGCATGGAGGATATTTACATATGATAATGATTTCCAAGAAGTAACATAAATGTGCTAATCATTACCCTCCCCTCTTTGTATTTAAAACAATCAGCATAGCTCACCAATGATTTTTATAGAATAAGAATATAGATAAAGTGAAGCAATCAGAAGCCAATCATTGTAAAGGTTAAGCTAGAGAAGTGAGCATTTTTGCGCAATGATCTTTGCTAAAAATTGTATAAATATGTTCTGTTTTTATCTTTGGGTGAACACGTCTTTGGTGGAGCAATCCCCTGTGTTCTCCAGCACTGGAATAGAAGATGTGCCTGCTTATCTGCTCTGCGTAGATAAGTTCTTTGCAATTGCGACCGCTAACAATACAAAACTGGGAGGAGCAGCCAAGACATCAGAAGGCTGCATTGCCATTCAGTGAGATCTGGATAGACTGCAGAAATGGGTAAAGAGGAACAAAATGAAGTTCAACAAAGGCAAGTGTAGGTTCCTGCACCTGAAGAGCATCATGCACCAGTACAAATTGGGGGGTGACCTGCTGGGAAGCAGCTCTACAGAGAAGGGCGTGGAAGTCCTGGTGGACAAACTCTCCATGAGCCAGCAATGTGCCCTTGTGGCCAAGGGAGCCAATGGTATCCTGGGGTGCATTAAGAAGGATGTGGCCAGAAGGTCAAGGGAGGTTATCCTCACCCCCTACTCTGCCCTGGTGAGGCCTCACCTGGATTACTGTCTCCAATTCTGGGCTCTCCAGTTCAGGAAAGACAAGGAACTACTGGACAGAGTCCAGTGGAGGGCCGCAGAGATGATTAGGGGACCGGAGTATCTCTCATATGAGGAAAGGCTGAGAGTGCCATGTCTGTTTAGTCTGAAGAAGAGAAGACTGCGAGGGAATCTAATCAACAAATATGTATCTAAAAGGCAGATGTTTAGAGGAAGGGCCTAGACTCTTTTCAGCGTTGACCATGACAGGACAAGGGGTAATGGTCACAAACTGAAGCACAGGAAGTTCAATCTGAACATGAGGAAAAACTTCTTCACTTTGAGGGTAACAGAGCACTGGAAAAGGCTTCCTAGAGAGGCTGTAGAATCCCCTTCTCTGAAGATATTCAGTATCCACCTGGACACAATCCTGTGTCCAGCAGGTGATCCTGCTTTAGCAGGTGGGTTGGACTAGATGATCTCCCAAGGTCCCTTCCAGGCTACCATTCTGTGAAATATTCGTAGTGCATATCATGAAAACCCTCTGCTTTTCCCAGTTAATGAGTTCCTCTCACTAATCATCAACAATAAGCCAAACAAGGACAATCATACCTTCAGTATAAATCACTCAGTTGAAAAACTCCATTTGATTTAGACTTCACAAACTAGCTCAGGGGATTTAATTTATCTAATTGCGCTTACAACATTAGTTAATTTATAGAGTAGCTGTTTTGTAGCTTATGATGTAAATCCTAAATTTAAGAACCCTTTCCCTTACTTGTCCACCCTCAAGAGTTCAAACATAGTTTAAGCTGCTAAAATTAATGGAGAAAAGTAATACTGTCAAAGAAGAAATGCTGTCATATAGGCAAAACTTGGCTGTGCTCATTCTGTCATTCTCTTCTCTCTCTTTCATGACCATAAAACAGCATAAGACATTACAGTGCAAAAGATTGTTAATGGAACATAGATTTTTACATATAAACTGCCTAATGTCAGGAAACTCAGAAATTAAATTTCTTATCTGCTTAATTTTCTGCTTTTCCTTCAACTTTTCCTTCCAAATATAATTCTGCCTGTTCATACGTTTAATGATAGCATAACAGAATTGATTTAATCTTGCTTACACGTTGCAACACACTTATAAATTTCTTTAACTTTTTAATAAGGCAGTGATGTCAATCCTGTTAAACCTTAGATTCTTATCCATCAAACATATAAACAATATTTTTGTTGGCATTTTTAGTTCTGATCTCTGCAAATAATAAAATGTAAACATAAAATGTTTTGAAAGACAATAAAAGATGGTGCGTTCTTTAAAATGCATGCATAAAATCAACATAGATTTATTATAAGTTTTGCAAGCATTAGTAGACACTATGTAGGAGCTTGGAAAGTAATTTCTTTAAAAATTTCATGTGGATTTTGATGTAACAGAGCTCTTTCACCTTGACATAAAATGGGAAAACTGTGCAGCAATTATGAAGATACAGAGAGAAGAGATACACACTGTCTTACAGAACTGAGGCCATTGCAAAATACATGAGAAAATTGAGTGATTATAGCAAATATAATGAATTACAGAACACAGATACTACACTGTAGTTTAGATTTCTAAAGTAGCCCTATTTACAATGTTTTTTTTCTTTTTCGTAGAATCATAGAATTGTCTTGATTGGAAGGGACCCTTTAGATCATCAAGTTCAGAAAGTTCAATGACGTGTAATGCAATTGGAATTCAGTCTTGTTTTCACTTAAATGTAAAAGGTGAAATGGAAAAATCCTTTGAAAAGAAAAGAAAAAAGTGGAAAGAAAAATAATGGGTTAAGTATTCCCTCCATTGCTTTTTCTTTTGCAAAGATGCAGAATTTACCAGATGTTTCTAGTGTCCCTAGGTCTTTTCCACAAAATGCTTCTATTGTATTTATCACAAAGGTATGCTACTGCCATGTCCAAAATATGCTTTTTTTAAAGACCAGTTACTGATACTGAGACTTAAATTGAGTGAAATACATTTCACCACGATATATACTAACAGGCAGTCAGACAAGCTGATTGATTCTTCCAATCTTAATAAATCTATGAACTTCATTGTCTCAAAATCTATCTACCTTTGAACAGTTTTCTAGATAAAAAAAATCATAAAATAGTTCAGTTTGGAAGGAAGTTCTGGAAGCCATCTGGTCCAGCTCTTTACTCCAAGAAAGTTTGCCTTCAAAGGTGAATCAAGTTGCATAGGGACATGCATAGCCAAGTTTTGAAAATTTTCAGGAATGCTGGCACACCTCTTGACACCCTGTTCCAATGCTTGACCTCACACATTACAAAGGAACATCTTTTGCTGCAATTAGTGACCATTGTATCTTCTTACTTTGCTCCACATCACTGAGAAGAGTCTGGCTTCATAGTCTCCCTTCTTATCAATTATATAGTTGAAAACTATAATTAGATTTCTCTTTAGCCCTCTACAGGCTGATCAAGTCCACTTCCCTCAGCCTCTCCTCATGTATGAGGTGCTCCAGGTCCTCGAGCATCCTAGCAGTTCTCCACTGGACTCACTCCAATTTATTACTCTCTCATGTACTGTGAGTCTTAAAATTAGAGAAAGTATTCCACAGCCAGCATAAAGACTTCAGAACAGGTCAATAAGCATTTTGCTTGGCTATCTTTTTGCTAATGCAGACAGTATGTCATTAATCTCCAAGGAAAGGGTGCATTAAGACTGACTTCATCTTTTTCTCCCTTTCTACAGAGCTGCTGTCTGATCAGTCTATTTCCTGCCTATGTTGTTGCATGGGGTCTATCCTGTAAGCCGTATTTGTCTTTGTTAAACTGCAATAAGTCCTTGTTGCTCCATTTCTCCAGACTTTTGAAGTACCTGTGGATGTCAGCCTCTTCCAGTGTACCGGCCATTCAAAGAGATTTGGTTTTATCTTCAAATGTGGGGATGGTGCTTTCTATCCCTTTGTTCACAGCATTGCTGAAGACAAAATACTAAAATGAAAAAAGTTTTCTGGGATTTTTAATTTGTATTGAGCATATAGTTGAAACAGAAACAGTATAAAATAATAGTGAATTCTTAGAGAAGATTATTCAGAAGATTATCATACACTGGCACAATTTCTAAACCTCGTACTTTTTATTGTATTAAAGATGTTTCTGTATTTTCCTAGTGATTCACAATAACCATCTTTTTGGATGAACAATACTACATTTTTCAAGACCTGTGTTTTGTCTAACAGTGGTGGTTAATTTCACATGCAAAAAGAAATGCAAGGACTGAATATGAGAAGGTTTTTTTCTGTTGTTACCTAATGCTAGAAAATATTGGTTTTGGAGTAATAGTGCAATTTCACTTTGCTTATGTTTCCAGTTCCTTTCATGTCACTTTATGAACTTTTAGAGTTCCCATCTTTTAGCAGTACAGCAAAGTTTGCATCTTGACAGTAAGTAATAAAAAATAAAAGCTTAATGAATTTACTTGTCTGTAACACTTGTGTTTTCCTTTGGGACACAAATGAAAAATGCCACCAATCTGCTGGCATCTTGAAGGAAATACCAGCATCTGAACTAGTCTGTAGCAGTTCCAGACAAAAGGAGAATAAATTTTAGCAAACACTCCACTATTCAGTTGACGAAACTGTGCAACAAGACTAAAAGCATCACATTTAAGCTGTAGACCCTTTGTCAAGCTGTGCATTAACATAGCATGAGGGACATGGTGAAGGCATACTAAAAAAGCTGTCACTAGAAGCTGAAAGAACTTTAGGCTTCAGTGCTTGCTTCTCACAAGGATATATGTAAAAGGTTACTGTCAGCTCCTGCTTGAAATTAAATAAGGAATAAGATTCAGGCTTGTCTCCCACTGTTCCACTTAGAGCACTGAATATGCAAGCATGAGTGCATCTTATAAGTGTAGTCAGAAGCCATGGGAATTTAAGGAGATCCTTCAAGAGCTGTTCTCAGCCAAGAGGAGAAGCAGCCAAACAGTAACTGACTGGCTGCCAATAGCTGTATTTAAACTACTTTCATTAAGTATAACTTGCCTCTTCAACAATTGCATTTATAATAACCTTCATGTTTTTTTAATGAAGTGTTTTGGAGACTTGATCATACAGTATTTGCAAAAAATACTTGGTTATTTGCCTTTGTTTTCCACTGTTGTGGGGAAAAGCATAACTTACCTGAATCTGTAGAAGACCAAATAAATAATTTCTTTTACTTTTTTTTTTTAATCAGTAATACTTATTGACAATATGGCTTGTATATCTTTTTAAACAATGATTCAAACATAACCAAGACATTTGCACATGCAATTATTTGCAAAATAAGTTATAAGGACAAAGTATTAGACTTCAATCTTTTAAATTACAAGTATATACTTACTTCATTTATGGATTAAAACTAAAGGAAGGAAGGTTTAGATTAGATATTAGGGGGAAGTTTTTTACAGAAAGAGTGGTGAGGTGCTGGAACAGGCTGCCCAGAGAGGTAGTGGATGCCCCGTCCCTGGAAGTGTTCAAGGCCAGGTTAGATGGGGCCCTGGGCAACCTAGTGTAGATCCAGACCTGGAGGTTGTTGGCCCTGCCTGTGGCAGGGGTGTTGGAGCTCTATGATCCTTGGGGTCCCTTCCAACCCATGCCATTCTATGATTCTATGATTCTATGATTCATTTGACCCTCTAAAGCATATGCATAAATCATAGTAGGATGGGAAATAAACATGTAGTACAGAATATTATTGGAGATTTTATACTAGAATTTTACTGTAAAAATGATTTGCTCTGACATCCCATATTACGTGTAGTAACAGAAATAGGACCTAGTGATTACCATTTCTGTTTTCTGAATCTTAAAAAGAAAAAAGTTAATTGCATTTTAATTATATGCCATTTATACTTCCTTTTCAAGAGCTTGAATTTTAGTCATCCTTACTCAAGCAAAACCACTTTTGAAGATATTGTATGTTTTGCAGAGAGAAGTACTACAGGATCTGATCTCTGCCCAAACGTTTAATGCAAAAATACTGATCATATTGAATAATCATTTTGCTATTGATAATGTATTCCATTTTGATGTCCTTAGTTCTGTCTTATGGAATTAAGTCTGAGCTCCAGAATAAGAAAAAAAAAAATAGATTAATAATTATTAGATTATATAGCTGTGAAACTGAATTTACCTTTTGAAAAGGCTATGCTGCAACTAAGATGCTGCCATCCTGCTTAAGTTTCAGGCAGTACTTATACAGACTTAATTGGAATTATTTCAGCTGGATAATATATTTCTCTCCTACTATATCTGGGTAATGTTATCTTGCACTACATTTACATTACTGTTTTAAAGCCACAGTAGTGACTAAAGTCCAACCTAGAACCTACATTACTTTTTATAGTCTGAGCCTAATAACACTATTTAAACTTCTACACACTTTCTCCTTCTTCCCTTTCACTTGTCTGCTTATTGGACTGAGGATACAGATACCTGAAATACTGCCTATAGAGTTGTCTTGATACCTAAGTTTGTTTAATCATGGATATCCAGAATTGCTGTGTTTAAAAGATGCCCAGGACAACCTGTTGTTGTTTACTCTCATCACCTCCACCTCCTAGAGTATGATGCAGCTGTAGTGCTTGCAGGCCAGCCTAACTGCATTGCTCACATTTATCATTGAAAAACCTCCAGCCTAACTGTATCTACCTTTGATCTAGGAACCCGATGACTACAACACATTGCAAGAATTAGAAAATCAGCTTTCTAGGTCCTCTCCATCCCCTGCTTTATTTATGTCCTTTATCCACACCTCTGTTTAATTAAAAACGTATAAGAAATCCATGAAGTACAGACCAGAACTAAAAAGTCTTTCCTCTTACAGCATTACGCCACAGATCAACCATGTAAACTTCTTCCCTTTTTCTCTGCCCAGTACTGTTTCTTCAATATAACAAACAGCCATCTGGTAGGTGTGCTATTGCAGTCCACTGAGTGCACGGTCAGGTGTTTTAAGGTTGAGAATCCCCATTAACATGTTCCATGAAAGCAATAAAGTTTGCTTGGTCCTCTTTGGTGAACATCGTATGCTTGAAGAGAGGGCACTTCTCTGTGTTTACTGGATTTTATGGGTTCCCTTCTGAGGCACCCAGATCCTCATTCTTTGCATATTATACTTGCCCCGTAACTCAGTATTCTAAAAATGTTTAAAAAAACCCTAAACAAACCAACTAACCAAACAAAACCAAACCAAACAAAAAATACACATGTATTTTAAAAAATGTTTTGGGATGGTTTTTTTGTTTCTTTCTTTGGGGGCTTTTGAGTGTGTGTTTGTGTATGTAGCTGAGCTGCTGTGATCTGAAGAAGTGGGAAGGTTGTATTTGAGAAACTCATGAGTCACTGCAGGGACAATTAGAGACTTACATGTAACTGGGTGCCATAGCACAAAGAATCAATTCAGCCCAACAAAGAGTTTTTCAAATTATTTATTGAAAGCTGTATCTTTTCTGGGAGATAGAGCAGAATAGAAGATAATACATTAGACAGCAGCACTCATAGGATGACAAGCTTTAAGTATTTGTGATGCTTTAACCTTTGATGAATGCCAGGTGTCCACCACTCCACTCCACCACTCCCTTCTTCAGCAGGACAGGGAGGGGAGAAAAATAAGGTGGAAAACACAACTGCAAACTGGTGGATCAAGATAAGGGCAAGTTAATAAAGTAAAAGCAAAAGGCTATGTGTGGAAAAAAGAAAAAAGATTTATTCTCTACTCCCATGAGCAGAAGATATCTGGCCACTTCCCTAGGAAGCAGGGCTTCAGTACATGTAGTGATTTCTCCAGAAGACAAATGTATGTCTCAGCTTATAGCTGAGAAGAAGTCATATGGTATGGAATATCCCTTTGGTCAGTTGGCGTCAGCTGTCCTGGCTGTCCCCCCTCTCAGGATCTTGCCTACCCCCAGCTTAGTGCTGGGGGGTGGGGGGTGTGTGTGTGTAGAAATGCAGGACAGACAGCTCTGATGTGCCCTAGCACTGCTTAGTAGTAGCCAAAACCCTGGTGTGTTGCCAACACTTTTCTCCCTAACAATACACAGCACAGCACTGTGAGTGCTGCTGTGGGGAAAATTAACTCCATCTCACCCAGACCAAATACAGTATTGTATATCTGGAATAAACCTGTATTGTGACATACAGACAAAATATATATAATTGCTTCCATATCCACAAAAAAAGATTGGAGGTTTATACAGGCATTTAGAATCATAGAATCATAGAATGGTATGAGTTGGAAGGGACCCCAAGGATCATAGAGCTCCAACCCCCCTGCCACAGGCAGGGCCAACAACCTCAGGCCCGGATCTACACTAGGTTGCCCAGGGCCCCATCCAACCTGGCCTTGAACACCTCCAGGGACGTGTCATCCACTACCTCTCTGGGCAGCCTGTTCCAGCACCTCACCACTCTTTCTGTAAAAAAATTCCCCCTAATATCTAATCTAAACCTTCCTTCCTTTAGTTTTAATTCATTCCCCCTTGTCCTGTACATTTACATTAGATGCTTGAATAAAATTCAGCTTGATGAACAAGGGCATCTGACCCATGCTCCTGGCCTATAGATCATTCACCAGTAACTCAAACATATGTTGTCCTGGTTGCCTGATGCTCAATTATTCTCTTGTCTTCTCACTCCTATTCCTCAAGCATAGCTATAAAGACTTTACTTCAACTGTTCAGTTGGGGTTATTTTCCCCCTACTTAGAGCCAAAATGAAACATGCAAAAATTTTGCATCTTGGATAAAGCTGGTCTGACGTGAGAAGCCACCTAGACTTCATCATTACACGGGATTTCTTTTTTTTTTTTTTTTCACCAGCCTTATTTGCAGTGTTAGCTAAAGAATACAACTGTAGTTTAACATTGGGTTACATTTCACAGAATCACAGAATCACAAGGTTGGAAAAGACCTTTAAGATCATCAAGTCCAGCCATTCTCATCCTAAACTAAACCATATCCCTAAGCACCTCATCTACCCTCTTTCTGAACACATCCAGGGAAGGTGACTCAACCCCCTCCCTGGGCAGCCTGTTCCAGGCCCTGACAAATCCTTCAGTAAAAATTTTTTTTTCTAATGTCCAATCTAAACCTGCCCTGGCACAGCTTCATGCCATTCCCCCTTGTCCTATCACCTGTCACCTGGCTGAAGAGACCATCACCTATCTCTCTACAAACTCCCTTCAGGTAATTGTAGGCAGTGATAAGGTCTCCCCTCAGCCTCCTCTTCTCTCAGCTAAACAGCCCCAGCTCCCTCAGCCGCTCCTCACAGGATTTGCCCTCCAGCCCCTTCACCAGCCTGGTTGCCCTTCTCTGGACTTGCTCCAGGACCTCAATGTCCTTCTTGTGGTGAGGAGCCCAGAACTGGACACAGTACTCGAGGTGTGGCCTCACCAATGCCGAGTACGGGGGCACAATCACCTCCCTAGACCTACTAGCCACACTGGTTTTGATACAAGCCAAGATGCCATTGGCCTTCTTGGCTGCCTGGGCACACTGCTGACTCATATTCAGCCTGCAGTCAACCAACACCCCCAGGTCCTTCTCTGCCTGACAGCTCTCCAGCCAGTCTCCCCCAAGCCTGTAGCACTGCATGGGGTTGTTATGTCCCATGTGCAGCACTCTACACTTGGCCTTGTTAAACTTCATCCCATTGGTCTCAGCCCATCGGTCCAGTCGGTTCAGATCCCTCTGAAGAGCCTCCCTACCCTCAGGCAGATCAACACTTCCTCCTAGTTTAGTGTCATCTGCAAACTTACTGAGGGAGCATTCAATCCCTTCGTTGAGATCATTGATTAAGATGTTGAACAAGACTGGACCCAGGACTGAGCCCTGGGGGACGCCACTCCTGACTGGCTTCCAGCTGGATTTTGTTCCATTCACCACTACCCTCTGGGCTCGGCCATCCAGCCAGTTTTTAACCCAGCTGAGGGTCCACCTGTCCAGGCCAGTGGCAGCCAGTTTCTCAGTCAGAATTCTGTGAGAAACTGTGTCAAAGGCTTTACCAAAGTCCAGGTAGATCACATCCACAGCCTTCCCCTCGTCCATTAAGCGGGTCACCTTGTCATAGAAGGTGATCAGGTTAGTTTGACAGGATCTACCTTTTGTAAACCCATGTTGACTAGGCCTGATCCCCTGGCCATCGTGCATGTGCTGCATGATAGCTCCCAAGATGACCCTCTCCATGATCTACCCCAGGACTGATGTGCAGGTTGTCTCTCTTGCAGAGGAGGCTATTTCCACTTTTTGCTGCACTTTGATGAGAAGGCATTCAACCAATTCCAATCAATGTATCTGGGCTAATTTGCTAGTACTGTTTATCTTCTGAAAAGGTCAGTAGTTGATATCTCCCATTGACTCTAAAAGTCATTGCTTTTTAGTTTGATCGATTCAGTTGTGTTGGTGTTTTTTTTTAAATACTGGCAATTCTGACTGAGAAAATCTTCTTGTTACTTCTTGCTTTTTTTGTTAATCGGTCCGCTGATATATTAAAAAAATGTGAAAAATTAGCATCCACAAAACTTTAAAAAACAGCTATCTAATCTGTTGCATTTTCATTAATATTATTTTAACCCAATATTTGTACATGCAATGACTCCCTCTTCTTTGAGTTTCATTTGATACAGTCAAATCACACATGACAAGACATGACATATGCTGTTTCTGCAATATGACTTCTGACATTATTTTTAAGAAAAGAATTTCAGAGTAAAATCTGTTGTTGGTTTTCCAGCTGAAAACAGTGTTTGTCAAGGTTAATATTTAATGCCACCTGCTCATGATGCTCTATTAATGTCTTTGGAGAATCATTAGAAATAAGGCATTATGATAAGTAGATAATGCATTCTATCTATTTGGATCAGCTCTGCCTTTTTGAATTATTATTCAAATTACAAGATGGTTATTGCCAATAAAATGAAGTTTTTTTGTTTGTTTGCATCTGGGCAGCTGTCCAATGAAGATCTGAGATATGTAAAAGAGAGAAAATTATATAACTATTATAATTTGGCCAGATATCTTTTCATCCCTAAATGTTTCTAAGGAAAATAAAAAGCCCTGTAAAATACACTGTAAGAAGAGACATAACAGCTGGGATTTGGTACAGTAGGGTTGTGTTCTAGGTGCTAGACCCATGTTAGCCTGCAAAATAAAGCATAAAGAAAGATGCATTACTTTCAAGACAGTAATATCCTATAGAAATTTGGTTATTTGCCTGTTAATATTTTATAACAGTGAAGTCAGTACAAGGATTTCATTGAATCACAACTTGAAAAGTTACTTACTTTTTACAGTTATTTACTTTTTATACACTAATTTTTGAAAGGAAATTTATGCTAAAAGCATTTTTCTCACTATGTTATTTGACTGAGGAATATGGTAGATGTTAAGCATATAGTTTATTATTAGCAAATAAATATACCATAAGAAAAATAAAGAGAAAAAAAGCCCTTTGTAGCGTGTGATGGAAAAGCTTGGCGGCTGGGTCAATTTCATATTGATAAATATATAAGCTTTCTCAGCTTTTCTAACTGCCCAGATATTTGAGATGTCAAAAAATATTTATAATTCAAATGTTTCATAGAAAACATGATCTTACATGTCAAGAGGGCAGGCGCAGCATTTTTTAACAACCCAACCATATAGTTCAATCTCCATCTACTTAAATGTCATGAATTATACTGATATAGGTCATGATCAAATAGCACTAGCAAGCAAACCATTCAGGTTCTCCTGGTAAGTATTTATATATGCATGGTCTGAAGTCTAAATAAATCCTCCTGAACACTTTTCATTAAACAGTCCAGAACACAGGCATTTCTGCACACACATACAGTTAGACATGTTGCCTTATATCCAAGCCTAATTTCTGCTTAGAGCTACCAAAAATGCAGTCCCAGGAATGTTAAGTCAATCCAATGTACTAGATGAAACTAGCCTAGTAGATGAGATTCCAGCAATGAAGTATGACACTGTCGTGGTTTTGCCCCAGCCAAGGGCCGCACCCCACACAGTCGCTTGTACTTTTAAAAGGAAGGGGGAGGGAAAGTTGGGGGAAGGGGAAAAGGGAAGGAAGAAAGGAGGAAAAGAAACCACAACCTAGAAACCAGAACCACGCAGGTTGGGATAAGGATAGTTTACTAAACAATAACAGAAAACTAGATATAACAATAACAGAAGTTTAAAGCACAAAATAGATGAAACTGGTGATACACAATGCAATTTCTCACCAAACCACACAACTCAGGCGGCACAGCTTAGAGCCCGTCCCGGACAACCCGACCGCCCCAGAAACTGCACGTCCTGGCGTTGTCTCCCCCTCTTCCCCCCAGTCCCCCCTTAAACTGAGCATGACGTAACTGGCATGGAATATGCTCTTTGGCCAATTCGAGTCACCTGTCCTGGCTGCGTCCCCTCCTTTCTCACTAGTAAGGAAGTATGCAGAGCTGAGAAAGGTACTTGATTGCCCGGCAACAAATCGGAAACATCAGGGTGCTATCAGCACTATTCTCATGCTAACACCCAAACATGGCATTCCATTCACTGCTAAAAAAAAATTTAACTCCATCATAGCTGAAACCAGGACATTATCCACCCCTTATTCCATACCATTTACGTCATGACCAGATCCAACAATTTTCTTTGGGTACAACCAGTTTCGTGTTTCACACACCCATATATGTATGTACACATGTATGCACACATACGTGCATACAGATCTTATTCCCTCAGTCTGTGAATCATCCCTCTGAAGTTGTTGAGTTCATTTAGTTCATGATTTTCAGGCTCCATTTGTCGTAACAGTTTCTCAGGATAGTTGTATGTTCCATTGGCTCGTTGCATGCTGCATCTCAGGCTCTTGACTGATACACCTGGCATGGTCCATGCTCATAGTCTGTGGGTCAGAGTTTATTTTCAAAGGGAGAAAAAAAGTTCTTGAGAGGCCAGGCTTTAGTTCCATCATCATGGCACTCATTCTTCATTAACTTGTATGACTCCAGCTATAATGCTATGGTACAACATACAGCAATCATATACAATAATGGGTTATTTGGCAATTATTACAATTTCTACTTCATTAATTATATTGGCTATTCTCACCCAAAATTAAATCCCCTTGAGGTACACATCGAACTTCTCCATCCCTCTGCATTACCCACCAAGTACAGCCAGGTCCTTGAGCAAAAACAATTCCAGACATGGGTTTACCTTTGCCTGAAGCAGGGATGACCCAAACTCTCTTTCCCAATACACTCTTCATATGCACTACTGGCACTCTGTCTCCCTCTACAGCACGTGGAAATTTTGCCTGGGCAGGGCCAGCCCGATTGGTAGATCCCCTAGAGTTAACTAACCACGTCGCTTGGGCCAAATGTGTATCCCAATGCTTGAATGTCCCACCACACATTGCTTTCAGTGTAGTTTTTAAAAGTCCATTATATCGTTCAATTTTCCCAGAGGCCGGTGCATGATAAGGAATGTGGTACACCCACTCAATGCCATGCTCTTTGGCCCAGGTGTCTATAAGAGTGTTTCGGAAATGAGTCCCATTGTCTGACTCGATTCTTTCTGGAGTACCATGTCGCCAGAGGACTTGCCTTTCAAGGCCCAGAATTGTATTTCGAGCAGTGGCATGGGGTACGGGATATGTTTCTAGCCAGCCGGTAGTTGCCTCCACCATTGTAAGCACATAACGTTTGCCATGGCGGGTTTGTGGGAGGGTGATGTAATCAATCTGCCAAGCCTCCCCATATTTATATTTCATCCACCGTCCTCCATACCAAAGGGGCTTTAACCGCTTAGCTTGCTTGATTGCAGCACACGTCTCACATTCGTGGACAACTTGTGCGATGGCGTCCATGGTCAAGTCCACCCCTCGATCCCGAGCCCATCTATATGTTGCATCTCTCCCTTGATGACCCGAGGTATCATGAGCCCATCGAGCCATGAATAATTCACCCTTACGTTGCCAGTCTAGATCTACCTGAGCCACTTTAATCCTAGCAGCCTTATCTACCTGATGGTTGTTTTCATGTTCCTCCATGGCCCGACTCTTAGGTACATGGGCGTCGACATGACGTACCTTTACAACAAGTTTCTCTAACCGAGCAGAGATATCTTGCCATAAGTCACCAGCCCATATAGGTTTGCCTCTACGCTGCCAGCTGTTCTTTTTCCACTGCTGCAACCACCCCCACAGGGCATTCGCCACCATCCATGAATCAGTATAAAGGTAGAGCCTTGGCCACTTTTCTCTCTCAGCAATGTCCAGGGCTAACTGGATGGCCTTCACCTCAGCGAACTGGCTTGATTCACCTTTTCCTTCAGTGGCTTCTGCTACTCTTCTTATAGGATTCCATACAGCGGCTTTCCATCTCCGATGCTTACCCACAATGCGACAAGACCCATCAGTGAACAGGGCATATCGCTTCTCATTCTCTGGCAGTTCGTTGTAGGGTGGGGCTTCTTCAGCGCGTGTTACCTCCTCATCCTCTGGTGACATCCCAAAATCTTTGCCTTCTGGCCAGTCTGTGATCACCTCCAAGATTCCTGGGCGATTGGGGTTTCCTATTCGAGCCCGCTGTGTAATTAGTGCAACCCACTTGCTCCACGTAGCATCAGTGGCATGGTGTGTAGAAGGAACCTTCCCTTTGAACATCCAGCCCAGCACCGGCAGTCGGGGTGCCAGGAGGAGCTGGGCTTCAGTTCCAATCACTTCTGAGGCGGCTCGAACCCCTTCATAGGCGGCCAGTATTTCCTTTTCTGTTGGAGTATAATTGGCCTCAGATCCTTTGTAGGCCCGACTCCAAAACCCCAGCGGTCGACCTCGAGTCTCCCCTTGTGCTTTCTGCCAGAGACTCCAGGTCGGGCCGTTCTCCCCAGCTGCAGTGTAGAGCACATTTTTAATATCTGTCCCTGTCCGGACAGGCCCAAGGGCCACTGCATGGACTATCTCGCGTTTGATCTGCTCAAAGGCTTGCTGTTGCTCAGGGCCCCATTGGAAATCATTCTTCTTTCGAGTTACATGGTAGAGTGGGCTCACAATGAGACTGTAGTTTGGGACATGCATTCGCCAAAAACCTATAACACCTAAGAAAGCTTGTGTTTCCTTTTTGTTGCTTGGTGGAGACATAGCTGCTATTTTATTAATAATGTCCATTGGGATGTGACGACGCCCATCCTGCCATTTTATTCCTAAAAACTGGATTTCTCGCGTAGGCCCCTTGACTTTACTTCGTTTTATAGCAAAACCGGCTTCTAAAAGGATTTTAATTACCCTGTTTCCTTTTTCAAAAACTTCCTCTGCTGTGTTGCCCCATACAATGATGTCATCAATATACTGCAGGTGCTCTGGTGCTTCACCCTTTTCCAGTGTATTCTGGATTAGTCCATGGCAGATGGTGGGGCTATGTTTCCACCCCTGGGGCAGACGATTCCACGTGTATTGGATGCCTCTCCAAGTGAAAGCAAACTGTGGCCTGCACTCTGGCGCCAGTGGGATCGAGAAGAAAGCATTCGCAATGTCGATTGTGGCGTACCACTTGGCTGCCTTCGATTCCAATTCATACTGGAGCTCTAACATGTCTGGCACAGCAGCACTCATACCTGGAGTGACTTCATTTAGGCCACGATAATCTACTGTCAGCCTCCACTCTCCATTGGACTTCCTCACTGGCCATATGGGACTATTAAAGGGTGAGTGGGTTCGGCTGATCACTCCCTGATCCTCCAGTTGACGAATCAGCTTATGGATGGGAATCAGGGAATCTCGGTTAGTACGGTATTGTCGTCTGTGCACCGTCGTCGTAGCAACTGGCACTTGCTGTTCTTCACCCTTCAACAACCCCACAACAGCAGAATCCTCCGAGAGTCCAGGCAAGGCACACAATTGTTCAATTTCTTCTGTTTCCAAAGCAGCTATTCCAAAAGCCCATCGGTACCCTTTTGGGTCTTTAAAATACCCTCTACGTAGATAATCTATACCTAAAATGCACGGAGCTTCTGGACCAGTCACAATGGGGTGTTTTTCCCAGTCCTTCCCAGTTAGGCTCACCTCAGCCTCTAGCACAGTTAGTTGTTGGGATCCCCCTGTCACTCCAGAAATACAAACAGGTTCTACCCCTTCATGATTCGATGGCATTAGAGTACACTGGGCACCAGTATCCACCAGAGCTTTGTACTCTTGTGGGTCTGACGTGCCAGGCCATCGGATCCACACAGTCCAATAAACCCGATTGTCCCTCTCCTCCACCTGGCTGGAGGCAGGGCCCCTCTATTGCTGCTGATCATATTTGTTTTCCACTGGTTGCATAAAGGACTTAGAGGTCCCTTCAAAAGGATCAGGCACATCAGACATATAGGTAGGCCTTCCAGTTGGTCTAGGGAACTGCCCAGTAGAAACTGGTGCAGCCTTCTTCCTGGCAGAATCTCGTTGTGCGAATGTTTTACCCCGCAGCTCATTTACTCGTGCTCGAAGGGCTGAGGTGGGCTGCATATCCCATTCCCTCATGTCCTCTCCATGATCAAGCAGGTAAAACCACAATGTACGTCGTGGTGTGTATTCTCCCTCTTGGAACGATGGACGCTTTCTCCCAGTAGCTGCAACATTGCTCCATACGGGTTGGGAGTTGGACACATTGTTGTCAAGTCGTTGAACCAGTTTCTCTACTGCTGCAATGACGGAGAGGGAAACATTGTCTTGGTATTTCCGGAGTCGGCAGGCCACCTCATTTACGGTTGGCGGATTCGTATCATTCCAGTCAATTGCTGCCAGTGAATTGGTATACCCTGCTGGTGCACTTCGTACAACCTTACGCCACATATCTGGAGTGCATAGGACTTCATCGGGATCAGAGGGAAGCCGTGAATTGTCCAGATCATAATAAATTATCTCCCGTACAGCTAATTCTCTCAGGTGCTGGACAGATGTCTCTATGCTGTTACACTTAGGTGTCTGGCATGTAATATATTCCTTTATGGGATATCTTTCCTTCACACTTGACAGTAGTCGCCTCCAGAGGCTGAGGATTTCCGGCCTCCTCCCAATTGCTTTGTCAATTCCTCCTTCTCTAGCTAGGGATCCCAACTGCTTGGCCTCTCTGCCTTCTAATTCCAAACTACTGGCCCCGTGATCCCAACATCGGAGCAACCAAGTGATAATGTGCTCACTTGGGTGGCGAGTGAAATCTTTTCGAACCTCACGCAGCTCACTCAGAGTCAGGGATCGGGTAACAATCTCTGGTTCTCCCTCATCCTGATATCCTCGAGATGATCCCGGTTGATCATCATCCTTATCCGTCACTATACGAACTGATTTCTTTGTGCCTTTCCTCTTTTGTACGGGAGCAACAGACACTGGTGTGGGTTGGTTTTTCTGATCATCTGCAGTGTCTGCTGTAGAGATTACAGTAGCTGCAGTGTCGGTCACAGGGGTTGCAGCAGCTGCAGTGTCAGCCCCAGTGGTTGCAGCAGCTATAGTATCTGCCAGTCTGTTTCCTTTCCCTTCTCCCTGACAGTGCTGACAGTGCTGACAGTGCTGCCTGCTATCAAGCAGTGTTTGATAAATAGTGGCCAGAGCCCAGCACAGTGCAGTAAGGTGTCCATCTCTGGGAAACCTACAGCAATTTTTCCTTAGGTATGCAGTCACTTGATCGGGGTCTTGTAGCTGTTCAGGAGTGAAATTCCAAACCATCGGGCGTGAGAAAGTACCTAGGTACTCGCCCATACTTTGCCACATGCCCTGCCACTCGTGATTATTCTGTCTCGGAGAAAGCTCTTCAGTGGTATTCATAAACCTATGCTTGATATATAACAAAAACTGAACCATCTGCACCAAACCTACCAATAGCAAAATGCTAGTTTGAATATCCCAGAGATATTGAAGATTTTCAAAAACTGCCCTAAGAGCTGTTGTATTTAGCCCAAAGGAAAAGAAAGCAGTGCCCCCACCATACCGGCTGCTGTTATTAACCCCTCCCTGTCCAAAGAATGGACAGGACAGCAAAACCTCATACAGGTACCAGCTTAAGCTCATGATCATCGATATTATTGTATCATAGACCGATATCATAAAATATACTATCATGAAGTATGGGAACAAATACGGGAGCCACAGACCTGAGAGAGTAAAGAATCCTGCCAGGATTGTATACAGCATGCGGTGGTTTTGCTGCCACAGCCTTGTAAATAAATACCACAACATCGTGACCAGAGATTGCTTAAACAACAGTGCTTATCTTAATTGCGATAGTTAGGGTCAGATCTACCGTTATCCCAACCGTTCGTGCCCCACGTTGGGCGCCAAAATAACTGTCGTGGTTTTGCCCCAGCCAAGGGCCGCACCCCACACAGTCGCTTGTACTTTTAAAAGGAAGGGGGAGGGAAAGTTGGGGGAAGGGGAAAAGGGAAGGAAGAAAGGAGGAAAAGAAACCACAACCTAGAAACCAGAACCACGCAGGTTGGGATAAGGATAGTTTACTAAACAATAACAGAAATCTAGATATAACAATAACAGAAGTTTAAAGCACAAAATAGATGAAACTGGTGATACACAATGCAATTTCTCACCAAACCACACAACTCAGGCGGCACAGCTTAGAGCCCGTCCCGGACAACCCGACCGCCCCAGAAACTGCACGTCCTGGCGTTGTCTCCCCCTCTTCCCCCCAGTCCCCCCTTAAACTGAGCATGACGTAACTGGCATGGAATATGCTCTTTGGCCAATTCGAGTCACCTGTCCTGGCTGCGTCCCCTCCTTTCTCACTAGTAAGGAAGTATGCAGAGCTGAGAAAGGTACTTGATTGCCCGGCAACAAATCGGAAACATCAGGGTGCTATCAGCACTATTCTCATGCTAACACCCAAACATGGCATTCCATTCACTGCTAAAAAAAAATTTAACTCCATCATAGCTGAAACCAGGACAGACACATATATCACCAGGGCAATTTCACAATATGGAAGTAACTTGTATTTGCTCTGATGGTGAAGGAAAGCAAAACAAAAGAGTATATAGCCTATCTACACATGATTGCTGCCATAGAGAGCTTAAAATGTACACTGCGGCAGAGATAAGACTATTCCTAGCAGTCTCATTGATGGAAAGAGAACTGAAAACCTCTATTACCAACATATTTCCCAAACACTGTCTTTATGACAAATAGGGCTGTGTTGGTACATTACTTGTAAATAACAGATGCAAATAAAGAAGAGCAATGAAATGTTAATTCACTTGTAGCTCATGGTGTCAGCCACTGAGGGTCCAACAGAAGCGAGACTGGTCTAATAGTCAGGGAAGGTGGGCAGAGAAGAGTGAGTGGCAACAAGGCTGTTAGGACCTGTGACCTTGGTGATTCAGCCAGACTCCTGGCTCTGGAGCAAGGAGAACAGAACAGCAATAGCATCATGGCTCAGCCACAGTTCAGTGATTGTCAGGCAAGTCCACAGAGGTGAGACAGATCCAAGATCAAGACAGGAAGTCAAGCCAGTGGGTCAGAATGAGGACAAATGAGGTATATGGCCAAGTACAGGCATGACTCTAACACAGGACAGGCAGGCCCAAGTGTGAGGGCCTGAATTTAAGTGCAGCTCTTGGGTAAAGGAGATGCTGACAAAGCTTCACACAGCTCTGCTTACAGGAGCTGCATTACATGTTGTGTACTGCACCATATCAGAGCTGTCTTTAACCACAGGCAGCCCAGCCCTTCAGAGGGTTTTGAAACCCTGGACTTCCACAGCGGTGCAAAAGGTGTTAATCTAAGAGTTCCATTGGATTAATAAGTGTACCATGATAGCAGGTCTCTCAAGTCTTATCTGGTTTTAGCATATTTTAGATTCAGACTTCATAATCTTAATTTTAATCTTTTCTGCATCATTTTGTTTGGAGCAGCCTGTATGGTTTCATTGTCCTTAGCATATCTTGAATGGCTCAGAAACAAGTATTTATGGGACTGTCTTTATGGGACTGCTACAATGGTTACTACAAAAACAATGTATATTAAATGTGTTTTGCTTACATTGTAAGTATTAGGCAAAATAAAGAATCTATAACTGGAAAGGTAGCCTTTGGACTCCAAAAATATCAGGGTAGTGAAAGCCACTATTTTGTTAATTTTTGACTGGTATCAATACATGAAAAAAATCAACCATTAGCTACATTATTTAAGTCATTTAATATTTATATAAAGCTGGTTTTATTAATTCTGTGAAGAAACAAAACTAATTTTTAGTTTTCCATAGGCTTTATGTCTATCTCCAAATGATACAATAGCAGTCAGAAGTAGCAAAACTTTGAAGAAGCCAATATCAATTAATATCACATTCTGCCACCACATTGTCTCAAGAAGTATTAGCAACTGTCATTATTCAGACCTGGAATTTCTATCTTTGTTTCTTTTTACTACACTTCATTCAAGCCAGTGTGGAATTTTGGTTTTAGTTTTTGTCCCAACTCATGACCTTTCACGCACTACCACAGCTGCAAATTATTTTCTTGGATATATCCATTATAGACAATATCCTGAATCTCCACAGACTCTATCAAACTAAAATGAAATTAATGTATTCATACTTCATGCAGGATTCACTCCATCTTCCTCTGAAAAGATAATGTCCCTCTGTGCACATAATATCTAAAGTAATGAACAGAAATGCAGTGAAATACAAATTCTGGAAAAAGACACCGGGGTATATGTACATCTAATGCCTTTACAAAATGAAGGGCAATATTTTAGCTTGGGCACATTTATAGAGTAATTTTCATTGAATTTAAGCTTATATACTTCATTATACTCATAGGGTACTTAAGATGTAGGGAAACTAGACATGTCAAACTGGAAGCCTGAAAGCCACAATTTCACACTTAGAAGTATCTGTAATACTGCCAAAAAAGTATTACTGGATCTATCTGAACAGAGAGTCCCTATGACATTACTGAGCAAAACAGTTCTCAGAGAGTTTCAACGAGTGCTCTCTAGACCTTCTTAGTACAATTTGGCTCTGGTAGGTCTACTTATTAGTGTTTGAATTTATCAACCACCAGCTTCTTTATCTGCAAAGTATCCAGGAGAAGTCAAGGCTGACTAAAGGAGACTAAAGAGTTACCCTGGCTGCTATTAAATAGCTCTTACAAGAGAAAGGAAAAAACCCCTAAAAGTCAGAAAAACAACAAATGTGGGTTGCATGACTGACTGAGAAGAATCTGTAAGACTAGAGTAAGGATGAGTATGGTTATATTCCCTACATCCTTTGGAGTGCAGCCCATCTTCTGTGTGGGTCCTACATCGTATGCTTTGAAGAGAAAATAACAGGCGCTATGGAGTTGGTGAAGTCCTCATTTAATATTTAGGTGTAAAAAATTTGGCATAGTGATCCTGAAGAAAATGGAGCCCACATTGTTTTCATAGGCTTTGACAGATCTACTCCAATAGCATTTTTGTTATCTCTAACCCCTCTCCTTCAAAATATTACGGAATCAGTAGGTTGGAAAAGACCTTTGAGATCACAGACTCCAACTGTACATGTCCTATACTAAACTATATCCCTGAGTACCTCATCTACCCATCTTTTAAATACATCCAGGGTTGGTGACTCAACCACCTCCCTGGGCAGCCTGTTACAACACCCAATAACCCTTTCAGTGAAGAAATTTTTCCTAATGTCTAAACTGAACCTGCCCTGGTCATTGATAAAGGTATTGAACAGAATTGGACTCAGGACTGAGCTCTAGGGAGTACCACTTGTGACCAGCCTCCAGCTGGATTTAGCTCCATTTACCACCACCCTTTGGGCCCAACCATCCAGCCAGTTTTTTACCCAGAAGAGGGTGTGGCTGTCCAGGCCAGTGGTAGCCAGTTTCTCAAGCAGAATGCTGTGAGAAATGGTGTCAAAGGCTTTGCTGAAGTCCAAGTACACTACATCCACACCATTTCCCTCATTCACTAAGTGGGTCAGCGATCAAGTTAGTTTGGCAGGACCTGTCTTTCATAAACCCATGTTGAGTGGGACTGATCACCCATTTATCATGAGTGTGCTGTGTGATAACACTCAAGATGACCCATTCCACAATCTTTCTCGACACTGAGGTTGGACTGACAGGCCTGTAGTTTCGTGGATCCTCCCTTCAACCCTTCTTGTAAACATCTGCCAGCCTCCAATTAAGTGGAACTTCCCCAGTCAGCCAGGACTGCTGGTAGATGATGGAAAGGGATTTGGCAAGCATATCCTCCAGCTCCTTCAATACCCTTGGGTGGATCCCATCTGGCCCCATAGACTTGTGAATGTCTAATTGGCCTAACACGTCTCCAACCATTTCCTCCTTGATCATAGGAATATTGTTCTGCATTTCCTCTCTGTCTTACAGCTTGTGAGGCTGAATATCCAGGGAACATCTCTCCTTACTATTAAAGACTGAGGCAAAGAAGGAATTAAGTACCCCAGCCTTGTCCTCATACTTTGTCACTATTGTTCCCCCTGCATCCAGTGAAAGCTGGAGATTCTTCTTGGCCCTCCTTTTGCTGCTGATGTATCTTTAGAAAGATTTTTTTATTATCTTTCACAGAATTGGCCAATCTGAGTTCTAGTTGGGCTTTAGCCCTCCTGACTTTCTCTCTACATGATTTTATTTCATCCCTGTAGTACTTCTGAGATGTCTGCCCCTTTTTTCAAAGCTCATAGACTTTCTTCTTTTTTCTGATATCCACACAGATGTCTCCACTCAGCCAAGCTGGTTTTCTTCTTCACTGGCTGCTTTTCTGGCGTATGGGAGCAGCCTGTTCTTGTGCTGCCAGGATTTGCCTCTGGAAAAACATGTCTGTACCTCCTGGGCTCCTTTGCCCTTAGGTACTGTCTCCCATCGAACTTTATCAACCAACCTTTTGAACAATCCAAAATCTGCTCTACAGAAGTCCAAGGCGGCTGTTCTACTGACCGCTCTCCTTACTTCTCCTAGAATTGAGAACTCTATCATCCCGTGATCACTATGCTGCAGGTATCCTCCAAATGTCACATCTCCCACAAGGACTTCTCTGTTCACAAACAGAAGGTCCAGTGGGGCACCTTCCCAAGTCGACTCACTCATCAGTTGTGTCAGGAAGTTGTCTTCCACACACTCCAGAAACATCCTAGACTGTTTTCTCTCTGCTGTATTATACTTCCAGCAGACATTCAGTAAGCTGAATTCTCCAACAAGAACTGGGGCAAGTGATCCCAAGACTTCTCGCAGTTGTCTGTCAAATAACTTTTCAGCCTCTTCCTCCAGGAAGGGTGGTCTATTGTTGACTCCCACCCCGATATCTGAATTATTGCATGCTCCTCACTAACATAGAAGGCTACCCCACCTCCTCTTCTTCCTCGCCTGTCCTGCCCGAAGACTATGTAGCTGACCATAGTAGCACTCCAGTTATGTGAGTCATCCCACCACATTTCTGGGATAATGATTGTCATAGTCTCCTTGTTTTACAAGAACTTCTAGTTCCTCTTGTTTGTTGCCCATGCTGCGTGCATTGCTGTAGATGCTCTCAGCTGGGCTATTGATCCCACTACACTCCTAAGGGGAAAAATCTCACTTCCTAAATGACTACTTGCTAAATTTTCTAGCTAAATTTTAAAGATCATCAGTGATCTTTACATCTTTTTGCCACTTGAAGTACTATCCCCCACTTCCTCTAAGATGGCAGACCAAAGGTCATTGCCAGCACACTATCCCTCAGACACTGGAGTGCCATTCCCAGGCTCTTTTCTGTCAAGCCTGGTTTTGTCCCTCTCCCCCTCTGCATCTAGTTTAAAGGTCTGTTAATGAGCCCTGCTACATTCTTGGAGAGTATGCTATGAAAAATTTTACAAAACCAGTTGCGCAGATGTCTTTGATGATACAAGTTACCTAAGTGTTTACTTTATCATATGTAAGGAAGTGAGGAAAAAAATCCAACTTACTTAAGACAAGGGCCATAAAATATAAAACAATTTGGATATGTGGTTCTGTTTGATGGTACCCATTTGCCACACGAAATGTTAGACTTTCTTCTTTTTGGTTATATTAAGTAGTTTCTCACTTTTATGAGCCTGTCTTTAACTATCAATCCTACAAACCGTTCACCTTTGTTGAAAAGCCACAGTTAAACTATTTTCTCCTTGGCATCTACCTCTTAATTTTTCCTCCCCATTGCATTCGTAATTTAATAACTGTCTGAAGTGATTTGGGCTCTTTGCTTAGGATGTAGGCCTTACCAAATATATTATACAAAATACTGTAATTCAGTCAAACATTCCATTAAAAACATTTTTTCCCCTATCTTTCTTTGTAAAAGTACTCTAACTTTTAAACACTTGACCGCTGTTCATATTTGAGAGTCATTTGGTCTAGTGACTTTTTCTACAATCACCCTTTAATATTTCATTGCCAGGTAAGTAGTGTAAAATGAAAGGATAAAAGGAAAATTTATTATTTTGCTAGCTGAACCATGTATATTTAAAAGAAAGTATATAGCACAATCATTAATTTTTTTTAGATTTAGTAAGTTATAGACTTATTGGTGTAAGTTATCTAAGTAATGGTTGGCAAAAGTCTTTGCAGCTCCATCATTGCTTAACTCTTTTATACATCTCAGGGTCTGACCAAGGATTTGCAAACTCTGAATAACACTTCTCTGTGTGGTAAATGTAATTTTTAATAAAATTACACAAGGAATACTGCTATTTTGCAGTTCAAATGTAACATGATACATATTCAGGAGTAAACTCTTATCTGTTTGTTTGCTCTGCATTATCCTGGAAATGAATAAATTCACAAATAAAGCCTCCTGTATGAGGCCACATAAGCCGCAATGAAAATATGATGGCTGCTCTGTGTACTATATTGTTTATGCTCAGTTTTGCACAGGGAATATTCTGTACAAACAAAAAGCATTTTTTTAACACTACTTGTCTTTACATTTAAACATATGTATGTATATACACGCATATATATGTATTATGGATATATGGATATATGTAGCGTATATGCATTATGTACGCATATAATTATGTATATGTATTTACATACAAAATACAACATTTAAGATACTATATTTCATTATAGACATATGAAGCATAAGTTGGAATATGGGTGTTGCAAATCAGACAAATGATACTTGTAAATCAACATACTAAATTAAATTAGTCATCCCTTGTTTGATGGAGAGGTGTCAGCAATGCAGACAGCCAAGAAAACTGACAACAGAGTTAGTTGGCAGTATCTACAAAAAAGACCTAAAGATTAACTGAGTTGGAGGACAAACAGACTTGCAGATATGAATCTGCTAACTTGGGGAGAAAGTTAAGACAGTTCCTGGCTTGTGAACAGAGACTTTGACTGTTAGTGCCCAGCTTGTATTTTCTGTGTCTGGAAAATAAATGTGTTTTATGTCACAATTCTGTCAATCCTGAATCATTCATAAATACACAGGATACTTGAAAAGAAGACTGTTGTAGGTAAGACCTACACTCCAGGCTAGTTTGCTACTGATTTAGGTAGAGAAATTCACAGTGCCATGTAACCTAAAATAAATCTATTCTAAGTGCATATGTTTACCCATAAAATGTTACTTGTTGGATTAACCATTACTGATATTATTTTAACTTGAAATGGCACTAGAGAAGAAAATGAATAAGTAGACAGTCTGAGAAATCTTTAATCAAGGTCACTGCTTGCAAATTACACTTGACCATATCTCAGTGCTGTCTACATTTGTCACTAGATACTATGACACACTTGAATATAAACTGATTTTGACAGTAGAAGAGAGTTCTTCCTAAAATCAACAAGGACAATGGTGACTGGAATAACAATCAGCTTCACACCATCAATCTTTCATTTCTTAAAGCTGAAAATGTGCATCAAAGCTTGTCATTCTCAGCTATGAGGAGAAGACTGTAAACATTATCTGAAACATTACTTTGCAATCCTTTCACATTTTTTGATTGCTAGGCCATTACATTTATTTTAATCAGTCCTTTAATACTAATACCCATGGTTTTTATGTGCACACACATTAAAGGTGTATCATGCAGTGTAGCAATACCTCCTTGTTCTAGTCAAAGGTGCAACTACCATGCAAGTCAATAAGAACAGCATACACATATTTCAGGTCAATAGGTTAAATATGTCTTGTAGCTACATGTTCTCTGTGTGTCATACAGAAAACTCTTGATTACATATTTGCTAACTCTGCCATTGTTAATACTGGAGTGAAATTCATGAGTTCTGATTGTTTCTCTATGACTTTATTCAGCCATTTAAGGCTTTGGTTGTTGCTGCCTTGTAATTTTTTCCTCAGTTATATCTCCTGAACTTCACTGACCTTGGTTATGTAAGGAGATCATGACATAGAAATTCTTCATAGGCATAAAATCTGTTCAGCATCTAGTTCTCTGACTTATTATTAAGGGCTGGACCTGGTAAGCTGTGGTTTTAAGACAGACGGTTTTAAGAAAACCAAAATGTTTTCTCAGGCAAGGAATGTCAAAACCCTTGAAGATTTTAGGCACACATGTCTCATTAAATTGAATAGGATTTAGGCATCTAACCCCTTTGGGTTACTCTGAAGCTTGAAGAATGCAAACGATGGGGCATCCAGAGCTTCACTGGGAAATCGGTTCCAGTGTCTCACCGCCCTCATTGTAACTGATTTCTTCCCTAAACCTAATCTAAATCTACCCTCTTTTAACTAAAAGGGATTCTGTCAACTACAGACCTTGGTAAAAAGTCTTTCTCTGTCTTTCTTACAAGCCCCTTTGACATATTGAAAGGTCACAATAAGCTTTTCTTCTCCAGGCTGAACGACCCCAACTCTCTCAGCCTTTCATCTCTGTAGAGGTGTCCAGCCTTATGATCATTTTGGTAGTTGTGCTCTGGACCATCTCTATTAAGTCCATGTCTTTCTTGTGCTGTCTTCTCCAGAGCCAGATGCAGTGCTTCAGGCAGAGTCTTATGAGAGTGGTGTAGATGGGTGTATCACTTCCCCCAACTTGCTGAACATAAGCCCAAGATATGGTTGGCTTTCATGGGCTGCAAGTGCTCATATACAGTTTTTCCTCCACCCGTATCCCCAAGTCCTTCTCTACAGGGCTCTTCTCAAACAATTCATCAAACAGTCTATATTGATATTGGGGATTGCCCCAATCCAGGTGTATTCTTCATGAGCTTTACATGGGCCTACTCCTCCAGCCTGTCAAGGTCCTTCTGGATATCACTGCTTTTCTCTAGCATATTAAACTCACCACTCATCTTGGTGTAACCAGAAAACTTGCTGAGGATGCACTGGATCCCACTACATATGTCGTTTATAAAGATATTAAATAGAATACATCTCAGTGTGGACTCTTGACAGACATTACTCTTCACTAGTTTTCTCTTGGACACTGAGCTGATGACTGTAACTCTTTATACGTTGCCATCCAGTTAATTACTTATCCATCTACTGGTTCACTAACAAACCCACATCTCTTCAATTTAGCAGGAAGAATGTTGTGGGATACCATATCAAAGGCCTTAATGAAGTCCAGATACATTACATTAGTTGTCATCTTGCCTTATTTACCAATGCAGTCACTCCACTATAGAAGGCCACTGGAGTGGTCAGGTATGGTTTGCCTTACACATTAGCTTGATCATCTTTTAGGCTCATGATCTACAAAACAGAAAAAGAATAGCCTGAGAGATAGTGAGAACTCAGAAGAAATAGATGGTGGAAGAGAGAGACAGGGAGTGAAATAAATACAATATCTGGGGGATAACTGAACATACATGAAATACCAAATCATCACTAGAAAATGCAATATGAAAAACAATGGTAAGAGCTAAAATAGATGGAATTCATTTCAGAATAAGTAGCAACCTACTACTGAATTGGAATGGAGGAAATACTATGCACACAAGAACCTGAGTATGCTACAGTACTTAAAATTGACAATATTCACATAACTTATGTCTATACAGTTTGCTAAAAATAAACTGGTACTTGCATAGAAATGTAACGCTAAGAAATATTAGCTGCTTAGAAGATAATCAGAGAGATGTGCAAATGAAGAAATGGCTAGTAGCACTCCTAGTCCATTACGTGAGTCCTGGATAGACTTTTGCAGGGCTTTACCAGGTATAATCCCACACCTGTAAATATTTTGAAGTTTAAAAACAGGACAGGTTTCTGGACATGTTGATGAAAATTCTTTTCTGAAAGGGCAATGGGCACGCCCCACCTTGCCTTCTGTGAACTCTCAAACTTAAAGCTGCTTTTGCAGACTTTACCAAATGATTGATCTCTGCAAAGCACAGTGTGTAGTAGTAGCTCTGGGCACATCAGACTGATTGCCATTCCATACTTGGAATCTGACATTTCTGGGTATATCAGACTTCATGTGTGTGTGCTGCTTGGTGGATCTGAACCTAGTTATAAACTCAGATGTCTGGATGCCCGATTTGCTGCAAGTGAGCAGATCAAGCACATAGGTAGTCGGTATGTTCTGGATACATTTGACTCATATAGAATCAATCTTCACAGATAGATTACTTCTGATTTAGTTTGGGGCTACTCATCTTGGATTTCTGGACAATCGGAATTTTGGTCTGCAAAACTGAGCTTCCAGCTTAACTGGACAGCTAGCCTTTTGGAAATCACCGATGGCCAGATTCCTGCTTGTCTGGGTTTTTTGTCCTCCAAAGTTATGCAAAAATTGAAAAGTAAAACATAAAAGGTAAAGGTCAAAGTGCAACATCAGTTAAGGCTTGAAGCTCACCCGTCAGCCAGTTAGTGTCTGGATGTATCAGAATAAGGTAAGAGATTGTATCCAGTTGTAATGGTGGTAGACAAAGCACCACACTGCATAGCCTGATTCTTAGACGTTCCTTGAGAACTGTCTTGAAGCCTTATCATGAGTCTTCATCACAATTCTTGTCCTGTCTCAGAGAGCAGCATCTATGTCACAGCATAGATAAACACCAGTTTTAAACAAATTAAAAAGCTGAGTTATTCATACTGAACTGAATTCATAATCTAGAGAGGACAGTTTTACTAACAAACATGTCCTTAGTATAAATATAAATTTTGGTTACAATGCTTGAATAAACAAGGGAATGTCACAAAATATATGTTCACTTAGTTAATTAATCTAGTAAACTATGTACAGTTTATAATCATCAGTATTCATTACACATACTTCTCATTATAGTCTGTTTTAGGTTGGCAGACATTACTGAGACACTGGGTGACATATTTTAATAAGTGTGAGCACATATAGCTGAATATCATTCACACCTGGAAGACCTAGCTATTCAAATGCTTTATCTTAGCTCTTAATATGAACTCTTAAACAAATGTGATAAAAATCTTACTTTCTTTTTTGTATTGCTCTTGAATCAGGGAATTATGTTTATGGGTATGTCAAGCTTTATTTACTCTAACCTTTCAGTGATATTTTAAACTCCATTATAGTCTTGGCATTTTCCAATCGGAAACATTCATATTTCAGACTTTATAAATATATCCTACTTAAAGTGCCAGTGTCACTGCAACTTTCATTACGAGGATACCGTTGCTGCCTCTGATATACTTGTGCAAAGTATAAATAAATACTCTAAATATCTGTTCTCACTTATTCTGTTGTAGGTCAGAAATAACCGCACAGGAATCAATGCAATTTAATTTAGGACAATGTTATGTATCCCGTAGGCTGAAAGTTGTACACCTGTATTAATGGTAAGGAAAGAAAAAGATAAGTGTGTTTTTCTTCTGCATCTTGAAGACGATTAGGCAGAAAGAAAAATACATGTCTATCTCACTATCCTGAATTTCAAGAGTTTAGCAAATGTCTTCCATAGTTCATGCCTTATTTTAATCTGTAAGTGTAGTGCTTATTTTTAAGAACTAACACACAATTTTAAACAATTTTAACATGGACTGAAATGACAAACATTGAACATCTATGTTTTGAGAACGATGTAACTAAATTCACAGAATATGTATACTTCTTCTAAATCATGCCAGAATAGAACAAAATGACATTAATTTATGGTGAATGTCTTTTGTTGAGTGATATTATTCCTGCATTTCCTGGCAAAAATCTCTTTGGCAATAGTTCTACTAAATATCCTAAATTTTATTACTTCCAGTACATATTGATATAGTTTTTCTGTATTTTTTAATAACCCTAATTTAGTATATGGGAATACAAATTAGTAGGGAAGATAGACTGATTTTCCTCACCCTGTCACAATCTAAAGCCAGCTTCTGAAGTAATGTTCTGGATGCAGGTTTCTTGTAAATAAAAGAATTGGCCTGGTTTTCTTTCCTGCTGTGTAGGTGGTCTAACATTGTTTTCCTCATGAGAATATACTATGGAGCGAGGAAAAAAAAAATAGCACTTGCAAATACTAATGAAATAAAAATAAATGCATATGTGTAATAGAAGAAAGAAAAAGGTTTCATGTTTAAAGCTGCTAGACGGGACTATTCCGCTATCTACTTTTCTGTGCAGGGGAATGTATCATCTTTTCCGTTAGTGATAACAATTCTGAATGGAAAGTTAAATGTTGTTTCTGGTAGCTCAGTTAAATCATCCAAAGTTAGTTGAGGTGTCTCTGCTTGAGTGAATGGTATGTATCTTGTAAGTACAAGCTGCAGGAGAACTGTCCTTTATGTTTGTCCCTTAAGTTACAACATGGGCTACATTCTCTACTCTGCCACCTGCTCTCCACACATGCTGGCCTTCAGGCGGTGAATAGCTGTTAAATGTAATTGCTGGATCTTCCTGGTTCAGATATTTCACTCTATTTTTTTTTTCCTAAATGCTCTGTACTCCTACAGGTTTATTTTCTTTTCAACTAGTATCTTCCTTTTCCACTGCTTCCAGCTTCCAGAGGGTTGTTTTGACAAGTCTCATTGGTTTTTACAAAGTTGACAATTAGTGTTCCTTAACAACTCTTTAAATGCTCAACTTCTGATTCTCATCTCACTTTAGTGTCTGCCAAGGAAGCCTTACTCATTTCACATGGATTAAATTGGCTAGTCTGAGTCAGCCATCCTGACTGTGGTCTCACAGATTGTGATGCACCTGCAGGGTGTGGGAAGCTGAAAAGTCTTTCACTTAGTGTAGACACTACAACTACCTAGCAAAACTCAGCACGATGCGATCTACTAGAAAAATAATTAACTCTATCAACTCAGTCAAAACCAGGACAAACACAAGCAAAAGACAAGATATGGAAAAAGATTGAAATTAGACTTTTTTTTCATTCTTATTATCTGGAAAAAAAGTCATGCAACACAGTTTGGAATTAGACAGACCTCCAAAATCCAATTTGAGCCAAAAGTTTCAGGTAACAGCTTATATGCAAGAAATGTTAAGTTGTGCACAAGGGGCAATGTTTTGGAAAGTACAGAGATGCCTAGACCACATGATTTCATCAATGTGAGCTGCTGTGCGTTTCACATGTTGTTGACTGCTCACTGTGATGATGTAACAGGAAAAAAAAATCAGTAAAATAAAACCTAAAGTAGAATAATCAGAGTTAAAAGAAAGTGCCATGAACAGAAAACACAGTCTAAAATGAAACTTTCTCTGTGTCTTCTCTGCAGCTTCACAAATTCATGTCAGTCTTCAGTTCTGCAGATTCATGACTACAACATATGTGGAAATTCTAGTTCTAAGTTTTATTGCATTTCATTCTAATACACTTTTGCATTATTTATGTAACACATCTTTAATCTAATATTAACATTTATTATTAATAGACCCAATTACAAATCTAGGAGTCAATACACATCTAGTAGAGTGATTTATTTTGTCGTAAATCAATGGTCTATCTCCTTCTATTATTTATAGATGCACTTTCTATTTTGTATTAGGAATCCATTTTAAGAATTTTCATATTCAGTGAAAAACCCACTTCCTGAAACTTCCAAAAGAAGACAGAAAGATTTATAAATATCCTGGTATTTATACCAGACAGAAACCAAGGGCTTGATGGATAGGAAAAAAACAAATATTTTCTATAAATTACTAAAATAAATGTGTAGTAGAGCACACAAGTGGCAAATCTATGGTATTACCACTATGAGTTGTAGGGGGACTTTCATGTTACATTAGGGAAAGAAAAATAAAAAAACAAACAACAAAACAACAGCAAAGAATCCCTGATAAGTAATCACAAGTATTTGCAAAATTAATATCCATCTGGGTTTGTACTGCAGTTACCTTTTTTGAACTTGATCCTGCTTATTTTCACACTGGAGTGAAAATCTCAGAAATTAGACAGATCTGGTTTTAATACATAAATATTTAAGATGCTTTTACATTAAAGCTGATGACATTGAGGCAAAATTTTGATTTTTTCATTTGATTCTTTAATTCAATATAATTTTCTGGAGGAAAATGAACACACTTTTCTTTGCTATGCTGATATGCTTTTGCAGTGTTGTTCTGTAGCTTTAACAGTATATATCCTACCTGTCAAAGGAGATGTGAACTGTGTTCTACTCATTCAAACTTAGCTTTTAAATCATTATTAATACAGATTAATTTTAGAAGAGCCTGTTTTTCTGAACTATTATATTCCAAGTAACCAACTTGCATCTATTGCAGATTGAGATTGCTTATATTAAAAGGGAAAAAATAGTGACAAGTATTAGATATGCAATCTATTTATTTATGAATATTTATGAACATGTATGCCTTAATACTCCCAAAATATAAATTTCCCAATTATTGCAGGAATCAAAGAAAAGAGAGATTTTTTTTTTTTAGAAATACTTTCTTTTTTTTTTAATGCCAGGACTCTGAATAAACCGTTAATCTGTTCTTCCTTGTTTATATCTTGTTAATTTTATGATACTAAACAGCATGGATACTAGTGGCTTAGTACTTGAAAATTTACTCAAACCCCATTTTATTTACTACTGATGTACAGCTTAATTAAAAAAAAATCCAATTCTTCAGTGATTGTATACACATAAAAACAACGACACTGCTTATCTGAAGTCTTATTTGAGTCTTATCTTGAAGGTTAGTAATTCTTTTAATTTCTACTCTTAAACAAAAGAGCTACAGTCTCCACCAGCCCTGTCCATGTTTAAGGATACATTCGTGGATAAAGATTCCTACTCAGCAGTTAAAGTAAGAGCTGAATCTATGAGCAATATATACCAACACAATTAAGTAATATGAGGTTAATCATAAGTATAGCCCTTATGCCTAACAAAGTCGAAAACTTTGTAAGAGAAATATGAGACATAGTTGAAATACCATATGGAAAGGTCAACTTGATATTTCTGTGATAGCATAAATACATCCTAAATGCCATGGAAATGGCAGTAACATGGTATTTGTGTTACAGAAAAAAGCTAGAATGATCAGTCATTTACCAAATTTAATAGAGAAAGATGTAGAAGAAGGGTTTTTATAACATCTGTATTACCCATTAAAAGAATTACTAATAAATATAAAACTTCTGCTTTTTTGAGTAGCTAGTGGAATGGGAAATAGCAGCCGTGCTAATGGTAAAGTTATTATAAGTTTGCTGTGATGACACTGTAGTGGTAATTTGATATTCTCATTTATAGTTTTAAAAAGTGAAAAGTGTAGATTAAGAAAAGACTAAAATAGCCTCACTCCGGGTAGGTTTTATGGCTGAAAAAGAAGGAAAAAATACTGGAGGGATGAAAGGGTAAAGTGGTGTGCTAGAAGACAGTCCTTTAGAAATAATCTAAAAGTGAAAAGCAGAAATGTCACTTTACTTCCTTTTACATTAGAACCTTGAAATGTTTGAGGTCTAAATGATAACACAATCACTGAGACTGAACCATTGCATAACAGAGGCAAAAGTTTTCTGAGTGATGATTCCTGCATCCATAACTTCATAAGCCCAGATTTTAGAAAGATGGCTGTTTAAATGTAAAGAGTTTGATGGAAAGTGTATCCCATGACAAGGAAATGGTTAAATATCATCATGATTTAAAAGACACACTTTATTTTTAAACTGGGGTGGGTTTTTTTTACCCTCTTCCATCCCGTTTAATTGCTATTCTTTGTGTGATTAGTTAATGTTCTGTCTAATATCAGAAGTCTTCCTATGCAGGTAATTACTAATTATGATCTCACTACTGATTAATAATATCTATTTGAGATGAGCTTTTTCTGTATGGTAGACATTCTAGACCTTACATAATTCTTGTAAACCATTTTCAAAACCATTCCAATTTGTAAATAGTTTTTCTAAAGCATAGATACTGTATATATTATGGAACATAAATAAAGCATAGACACCAATTATTGTAGGATAAAGAAAACATCCAATAGCATCTCTAGCAGTCTCCTTATCAAATTGATTTTTTAACAAGAAAAATGAAACTTCAAGTAAGAGCTCTTATTTTGTTGTGTTCACAGTAGCTGTTTATTTTCCCTACCCAAATATCTTCTGGAAGAGGGGTGGTGTTTATTTCTAAAGTGTGGTTACTATCAGTAAATATATTCATATTTATATTATTTATATTTATTTTTATTTTACAGAGCTAAACTGACAGTTTCTAACATGTCTTTCTGGTTTACAGTAGAATATACTGTTTGGGGAAAAGATTAGAGTGTTGTGGCTATTTTAAAAGTGCAATTTTAATTGTGCTGTGGAGAAAACAAAGATTTAGAGTTATATGCAATTAGTTTCATATACTTTGTCTTTGACAGATATGTACTGTCTCAGCTACGCAGGGGCTGACAAACAGAAGCTTATAAAGCAGATTTTTCTGTTAAACTTGTAGGAGAGGGATTTCATTAATCATGGAAACATTTTCTCCACAGTCATATATTACAACGTGCTGAGTATATGTCCATTTTTATTTCTTCTCAGCTCTGGAAGCCAATAACTACTTAAGAAATCCAAGTCAGGAATTAAAACTGTAAAAAGAAAAAAAAAAAGCCCAAATGAGAAAAAAAAACCCTTTTTTTTCTAAACATGACTCCAACCTGAGCATACAATCAGTTCACAGTACATCTGGGATAGACATTTACAATTTCAACTATTCTAGTTAGTCTTGGTTTTCAGTTGGCTGCAAAGGGCTTGACTTCTACCTTTTTTTACACCCTTCCTGCCTGCTTGCAAGTGCCCTTTTCACCCTGCCATCTCTCACACACCTCGAGTACTGTGGCCACACCTTGAGTACTGTGTCCAGTTCTGGGCTCCTCACCACAAGAAGGACATGGAGGTCCTTGAGTGCGTCCAGAGAAGGGCAACCAGGCTGGTGAAGGGGCTGGAGGGCACATCCTATGAGGAGTGGCTGAGGGAGCTGGGGCTCTTTAGCCTGGAGAAGAGGAGGCTGAGGGGAGACCTTATCATCACCTACTATTACCTGAAGGGAGGTTATAGAGAGGTAGGTGATGGTCTCTTCAGCCAGGTGACAGGTGATAGGACAAGGGGGAATGGCATGAAGCTGTGCCAGGGCAGGTTTAGATTGGACATTAGAAAGAAATTTTTTACTGAAAGAGTTGTGAGGGCCTGGAACAGGCTGCCCAGGGAGGGGGTTGTCACCTTCCCTGGATGAGTTCAAAAAAAGGGTGGATGAGGTGTTTAGGGATATCGTTTAGTTTAGGATGAGAATGGCTGGACTTGATGATCTTAAAGGTCTTTTCCAACCTTGTGATTGTGTGATTCTGTGATTTTTATGACTGATTCTGAGGCCTCTTGAACATTCAGTAACAACTAGTGAGTGAAGGCATAGGATTACATCTATCTGATTCTGTTCATTCTGACTTCAGTGGTTTCAAAACTATCACACAAGAGTATTGCGCCACAGTTTGGTCCAGTATTAATTTTGGGGATATATCAGGTATTAATGAGATGGTGATAGTCTTTGAACTCTTAAGGTAGCAGCTAAGGTGGCACATATAGCACAATTTAAAATTGCTTAGAAGATAGAAGAAAATTAAATGTCACCACAACAGATTAATTATTGTAAAATATTCTCATTTTTATTTACTTACGTATGGACTTTGATGAGGGCAATAAAATGGCTGTACTGTTCCTTTCTATTGAGATATAAACTGAACAGAGGGTCTGTTGGAATTAAACCATATTTTTCTTTCAAATTTCTTCAAAAAATGAAGTAATATTAGCATAACCCTGTGTCACATGAAATTCAGTTAAAACAGTATAACTTAACTCAGGACCATAAATATGATCAAAACCAGGTCAATAAACTCCTGGATTTAGATTACCAACATCTATAGAGAATCTTGGAAATGAAAGCTACAAAGTACAATAGTAAAATGGGATAAGAGAGACCAAGACATTTTTATACATTCTATGCTTACAAAACTATGAAGATGTGTATTTATACTCATACAAATATGAACAAAATTTCTAGAAGTGTATAAAATATTTTAAAATATTTTTTCACAAAATACATTCTTCAAGTTAAATAAATATTTCCTCTTAAATTTTATTGAAACATTTTTTCCATTCATTAAATTAAACTCCTGAGTTGTGTGATATTGCAGTACTATATTTAAGTTCCTTGGGTTTTCAATAAAAAACAGATTGCTATTAGAAGTCACTATTTTTACAAGTGTTTAGTTTGAGTAATTTTAAAGATTAACATTTTAAGTATTTTTAAGGCAAAACTAATATATAATTACAAGATTAAAATACATACACTACTTTTGATTTTCTACCAAAAAAATTCCTACTTTCCTAGTAACTTCGATTAAAAATCAATGTACGACAGCATTCCAAGTGCTTAATTTTCTGTGACTGATTAAGCTCACATTGTCACGAGGAATTTACTTCTATAAAATACAAAGCAGATTCCATTTCTTTATAAGTATCAAGTAATAACTATACTTTATTACTTCTTTTTAGAGATGAAACATATTCAGTAATACAAAGAACCTAGGAAGAAATATGTGTATCTGTTCATTTTGAGAAATGGGGAGTCTCAAATGAGGAAAAAAAAAAGTGAAAATAATAAAAGTTTTTAAAATCACTACTATTTTTTTTAATATGAAGTAGGTGATGTTTTCTTCACATTTTTATTTGAATTCCTTTTGCTTTCACACATCACAAATACGGGCTCAGCCATTGAATAGTAACTCTATAAGCTCCCTAATAGAACTTGCTCATAACCTTTACAAGTAAAGCTCTTTTCATATTTAGATTTCAGCATGACATTTTAGGTGCCTTTGTTACTATCAAAGAACATTTATATTTTATAAAAGAATAGATTTAAGTGGGAATTCCCCATTACAGTTAATACAACCTTAGGCATATTTTGTTAGAGTTCCTACTTAGAAGAATGTAGACATCGATATTAGATCTTGGTAAGTGCTGCAGTGTGAAAGACAGAACCAACCTAAAACTGGTCTTTAGAGCAATGTAATGTATATATATCCCTTTGGAGAAAATAGTAGCTGTTATGAAAAATGCTGCTATGGATAAAGATCAGAACAATCATACTATGGTAGAAATAGAGGTAAATAATACCTCAGTCTAGCTAGAAGTTAGCTAAATTCATGAAAGGCTTTAAAGGATGAAAAGTGCTTTGCAACTTCAGAAGCCTGATAATATGATGTTTGCACTTGATCTATATTATGCAGAAAGTGTTATCAGTGATTTGATGGATGTGACAGTGCTAGGTTTATGGATTTTAAGGGTGTTTTTCAATGTAAAGAATTCTGTGGTTCTATATTCAAGAATAAGACTTTAAATATCAAGTAAAGTTGCAACCTGGAATAACATATTTAATTTTCATTTCAGGGCATTTCCAGAGCAGAGTCATTTTTAATGCAGCAACAAAGAAGCATCAAAACCTGAAGTATTGTGTTAATCTCATAATTTACCCTGGTTTATTTCACACAGTTCAAAGCCTATCCTATTTGCTCCAGTCATGACAAAAACCTTGGAGACATCTGTACAGCCTCATCACTTTAAGTTGATACAAGTGCCACCTAAGAAAACTTAAAAGTCCTAAAAAATGCATAGACAAGAACTTTCAGGATTTCCGGATGTCTGCCATAACAGCAGAAGGCAACATACTTTATTCAGCTGGAAAGCCATGTCTAATTAAATTTAGCTTCAGTGAGAATTTCCACATCCAACAGAAGCACATTTTAGGCTGCAAAGTTCTAGGTGATACAATTTTAAGTGACTTTGAAGCCATTTAAGGGAACCCAGTAACTTAGTAAATATCTTTTCCAAAACAAGAACTATTCCATTGAGCTAAACTGAATACTCAAACAAAGCATATGTTTTCTTTTGCATAGTGATCAAAGACTCTAAATTGCATGGAGTAAATAAAGTCATTGATTTGATCAATCAGTTACTTTAAATTCTGGAAACACAACTTGTGAGCCATGCTGACTAATGATCATGAAAAATTACATAACAGAGGTTGAAAACCTGGGAAATGTGCATATGAATCTTTGTGCTGATTTATATCGTTGTGATGAACTATAAATGGCTTTAATTTTAGCTATTTCTAAACACTGACCTGAATGTGCCCTCTATAAACTTTTTCTGTCTCATCTACTAAATTCAAGTCTAAACTATATGCAGTAACCTGAGTTCTGTTTCTTGTAGGACTTTTTGAGATTTATTTTTCAAAGTGCCATGAGATACAACATTAACTTAAAATAAAGTGTCACATAGTATTATAAGAAATGGAAGAAGCCTCCCCGAGATACATAAGTATGTATTCTTCAGCGGTGAAACAGCCAAAAATGCTTTGAAGAGTGGTCATGGGAAATATTCCAGAAAACATGAAAGAAAAACTTGAAATGATCCTTCCAAATCAGTTGAGCAGTAAATAGTCAACAGTCAAACTCTTTTAAAAGCCTAGTTCCGTAATCCCAACCAAAGTGAGGCATAATTGTACCATCACTGGAGTATTGCAATCTTAGATGAAAATAACTTCTCTGTTCTGCAATTTCTGATTCTCTCTTCATTTACAGCCATAAGCAAAAGAAGTGATGAAAGAATCTGAACAACTTGAACATGAATTTGGTAGGTTTGGGAAGAATCAGAGGATATATGAGCAACTGCACAGATTACAATATAAGTTAAACAATCATTTAAAAAAGGGAGGTATCTCATGAATATTGAAGAAAGAAACTCCTCATTCTGTAGGAGGAATGGCAGTTTAGCTTTCCTAAGGGTCATCCCAAGGTGGATTTTTTTCCCCCTAATCCTCTAATAAGATCAAGGACAATTCCATAACAAATTTGACTACACCACTGAAAGAAAATCTTATTCCAATATATTGAATGTCAAGCAAAAATAGACTGAGAGCATTCATACTTATGAGAAATGGCTGTGGAGACATTACAAACTGTTTTTCAGTACAACAACTATACAATGATCTTGTTTAATATACTAATATTAATTAGGCTTTTTTAAAAGGCAGGATTTAATGGCAATACTAGCGATGAAATTTTCTGCTTGCTAATTGATATGTGAGAATGATTCAAAGGTGTGTCAGGGAAAGTCTAGACTTCATATTATGAGGCATTTCTTAATGCATGGGTGGTCAAAGACTGGAACAGGCTTCCTAAAGAGCTGGTCAGTGTCCCCAGCTTGCAGTGCTTAAGAGGCATTTGGAGAATGCCTTTTATAACATGCTTTAACTACCCTGAAGTTGTCAGGCAGTTGTACTAGATGATCATTGTAGGTCCCTTCCAACTGAAATATTCTATTGTTTCTATTTTTGATCTTTCACAGGGATTGTAGTCCCTTAAATATGAAAAAAGATTAATTCTTCCTGAAACTTGATTCTTTTAGGGCAAATGAATCCCTTCTCTTTTTAACCATTGAAAGTAAAGATTTTCTTTCCTTTACTTGTTTTCCCAAATGGTCAGTTGTCAAGTTGCTGTGATGACTGCAACACTACTGTTCATGTCTATCACAGAAATACTATATGATATCTGGTTCAAAAATTGAAATCTGTGACACGTATGAATCAAAAGGATGAAGCTTCATTTACCATGAACTGTACAATCGGCCTTGAGCCATAGGTTAATCTTCAGCTACTGCTATCCTTATTTTCTCAGTAGTCACAATTGTCAGATTTGAAAACTCTACTTCTATCTCAATAAAATTTATTTTTCTTTCAAGAAATCCTCTCAGAAGAAAATAAGGATTATGATCTAATTAAAAATCGATCTTTAGGTCATGAGTCTAAAAGACTAAACAACTTGTGACAGGATCTTGGTCAGTGAGATATTTATGATGCATCTGTCTTGGTCTTCATAACAATATCTGACCAAAAAAAAATTAAAATTAGATTACAAATAAAAAATGTTAAATTTAAAAACAGAAGAATTCAAAGGGTGATGGTTGGAAATAAAAATTATTTATTAAAAAAATCAATGCTTCCATTCAAATCAATGACATTCTGAGCTCTGATGAACATTGTGTAGTCTCTTTTGGAGGTTAGGATGTGTATATTGCTAGCACATCTGTGCTGTGGCTGCCTACTCTCTGCTTCTCTGCAGCCTCTGGCATGCTGTCCTCTTCAAGCAGTTCAATAGTTGCCTGAGAGACAATGATTTCTCCCTGCTTTCAGGTGGCCCAACTTTCCCTTTTGCATTACCTGTTCACACAAATTTGGAACACAAGTTAATATTAACAAAATGCAGTAAAAAGCTATCAAAAGACTGTGACAATAGTCAGAATTAACATTGAACAGCTAGGGGCTGCTTAAATGAATTGCTAAGCATAATGATTTAATAGCTCATTGAAAGACTAAATTCACTTTAAAAGACTGTTATTATAAAAATAAGAAAATAAGACACTGTCAGAAAGTCATTGTGATCTGTTTTCCAGCACATTAAGTACTATTTAGAGCTGTGACAAATTTTTTGCATTTAATTTGACACCTCTAATGATATGTGATATCAACCTGATACAATGTGTGACAGTGAGAACATAATTGCAAAGCTTTAATGCTGGTACAAAATGAAGTAAAATACATTGTGTAACAAAATTGAATTAATTGAAGGATAGGGAAAATTCATAGCAAAAATTGATGCAGAAGTCAAATGTCTTATTTCATTTAATCTCAAAATAAGACCATAAGTACAACACCCTTTTGACATACTCAATTTAAGTTCAAATATCAATAAATAATACATATTAAGAAACAACAGATGTAAATGTTCCAATAGCTGATTTTTTAAATAAGGGTTCCTTTAGGGATGTAAAAAATTGCATTAGCTACTTTCGTCTTAATATAGAAACATGTAAAAACTGAATGCCATTATTCACATTTTAAGTCTGTTCAGGACACATAGAACAGTGACAATAAGAGGAAAAGTTAAAAATAAATAAATATATGACTGGCTCCCTGTGTTGGCAATTACAAAAAGAAATCTAGAGAAGCATTAGGAGGATTTATTTGTCATACCAGGAAATTGATGGAATCTATTTTGGTCTGTCAAAAACACAAATCTAATGTGTTTTACCGCAAACCAGGAATTGCTCTATCTGATGCATTACCTTGGAAAAAATAAAAGATTATGATTTTTTTTTTAACGCTCACCAAATTGTGACGATGATTGGTATAGATCCCAAGAATTCCTTGCATAAAATATTGCATAACTCTTTCCCAAACCCAGTGAAAATTTAGGGGTTTTCTAAACAAGAAAATACTAACTTTAAAAGCATCAGATGTTTCAATACTCACAATATTTGCTTATTTTATAAAGCAATGCATTAAATAGGAAAAAAAAATTTGACTATTCAACTGTTGTAAAGAGGGGAATCTCATCAGATGAACTATGCAGATGCATGGTTATATAACACTGAGTAGTAGGTTTAAAACATACTCTCCTTGACAAATTGATTACCGCAACCGATTCACTGTGGTACAAGACCACAGTGTAATTGTCTGTACATGCTCTTAACACTTTCAGAAATCTGGATACAGATACTATCAGCTAAAACATTTAAAATTGAGGAACAAGGAAGGACATCATATGAAATACACTGTCCAGGTGGTATATCGCACCTTTAGAAGCTTATCTGAAGACATGTCTAAAATCCTTCATAAAGAAAGCTTTAATAATTAGATAAGAGATTTACCTATTAGTAAACCTTTTCTTAAATATACTTCTGAAGAGTTTATAAGTTTGCCTGGAATTGGTATTTTATTCAGAGTTTCAATAAGAAGGTGGTATTAAAAAATATAATATTAAGTAGGCAATTTATTACAGTAAAAAAACCCCAAAACTATTCGGAAGCTTAAAAAATGTAAGTCCTATATAAAAAAAAAGAATGCAGAAGACTGAATTCCAGTGACTTTTATTAAGAAACACTTGAGGTATGATAGGATTGATTTGATTTGTAGTGCCAGCACCAGATTTCTGAACAAAAGGGTTGAAAGGCATCAAAGTTACAATTGTCTCACAAGGTCCCAATAATAAGAGATACAGTGATATGACATTTCCAAATAGGAAATGGAAGTTCCTATGCTATAGAGAAAAGACCATCAAACCAGCCGAAAGCAAAATAACTGCCACTTTGTCCTAGGAACAAATAGATATGGTGGTGATGAGCTTCAACAAAAAAGAAAGACAAATCAGTAAAGAGCACTTGGTAGCTTACTCTAGCTATTAATTTTCATTCTAACAAAGACTGAAAAATAAATACGCATGAACAAAAATCGGAATCAAGTAATAAATCAAGACAGATTTTTCTTTTTCCCTAGTCACTTGGTGGCTAATTGAAGAACTGAGAATGAAATAAACTTTAAATATACAGATATAAAACACCACTTCAAATTGTTTAGAGAAACCAAGGTAGCATATACTGCAATAATTTTATACTGAAGAAATGGATTAGTTTACCAAATAGTCCTTTCCAGAAACTGATGAATCTAAATCTGAAAACAAGTTATTACCATCCCTTGTAGAACTGGGTTTCAAACAGGCTTTAAACTCAACTGGAATTTGATGTGCATGAATCAACTCATGAGTAAATTAAAGAAAAACATTTGTGTGAGCATCTGCAAAAGTAACTAACTAAGCTTCACATAGCTCTAATGGTAATAAACTCAAAGGCTAGAGTATACTATCTTGAAGCTATTTATTCAAGTAATTTTAAATATCTGGAGACTATTTTTCTCTATCTGCACTTTTCACATATTAAAAATATATAAGGCACAAAGAGCTACCATTTCTAAGGTCTCGTTTACATAAGATTTCATGTGGAACATGATAAATATTTATTTTCCCCTTGAAGTACGAACAGAACTAACTAGGAAGTGGTCAATAGTATAGACTAATAGGAAGACAGAATTCAAGGACCCTGTCATCTATCATATTGGTTCTTATAGGATTCTCAAGAATATGTAGAGGTTACCATTCTATAGCATTCTGTCTACCAATTACTCTCACTGGCATTTTAAAAAACATCAAAATATAGTAAAGCTATAAAATGGACTAACAAGCACAGTTATTTTTGTAAATGACACTAGGATTATACCATCATTACTCTGCCAATCATTTATGTTTTACTAGATAACAAAGTGTTTGAAGTGAGGAATTTTCTATTAAAGTAATTTTTTTTCTCCTAAAAATATCTAGGGAGAAGTGTGATGTAGGATGGAAAAATATGGCATACAGAAGAATGTGTTGCAAAGGGCACTGGAAAAATTGGTCAAAATGTATTGGGCTCAAAAAGAAAGTAAAAGAAAGCATACTTAGTCAGATTCAACTTGAGTCAGTAGTGAAAGTCTAAGATGAGTGTAAAGATGTATTTTCTCCTTTAAACGGTGTAGTTGCCAGCTTTTCATGCTGCTTGCAAAGTGCATACTTTCTCATTGGTGGCTTCAGTCCTGTCCCAGCTGGATGCATCATTTATGAAACAGTAAAGGTGGTTTCTCATTTTAGGCTGAGAATTGGCATCAGAAGTGACTCTTGCATAGGGATCTCCTATGTGGACATATTGCCTTGGATATATGAGGGTTCCCTGCATATACGCCCAGCACCACACATGCTTCTAGCCAAGTTACCCACTATATACTGCTCCCCCCCTCCAGTACTGTGCTGATAGATCAGTAGGTAGGAGGTGGGGGTGCTCCTGCCACAACATGGCCATGTACAATGTATATATTTGTAAGAATCGAGATCTCTTTATGGACAAGAAGATAGAGAATATATACTAAGTAAAAGTTTTACAATAGATAATGCAATTAACCCTAAATAAGATATATATGTAAAAATCAGCAAAGGTAGTCCAGATGGTCTTCCCCTGGTAAAAAAGTTTTGTATATTCTTATGTGTTGTCTCAGGAAAGAGGCAACCTAATTGAACCTAATTTCCATAGGATGAAGCATGTGCTGTATGGTATGTCTTCTCAGTGGTCAGTACTACTCAGTAGTATCTTCGTATAAAACACAAAAGTTTAACAGTGCTTCTTCTGCAATATAAATTATTCTATCTAGATTGTAACAGCAGTAGAAAGTAGACACTGAAATACAGAAATATACAGGAAATAACCTGAAATACGGTTACATGAAAAATTCATTGCTATTGCAATAGTAATTAGAACATCACATATTACATAAAGTACTCAAACTGTGTGCTTTGCTAATGATAATGACAGTTCAAGGAAATGCTTAATTCTTTTTTTTAATTGTCATAAATTCTAGGGTTTTTAAGATGATGAATATGTCGTTACACATTATTCTGTATTTGTTATATGCAATAAACAAATCTTATTCTACATATTCATTTTATAAAAATTGTAGAATGTGATGGAAAATAATGTTATCCATTAGGATGAAGGAAAGGTGAATACAGTCAATTCCCTCCATCCTTCTCTCCTTTCTTTGTCCCATCCTTTCTCCCTTATCAGACTTTGCAATTCTTCCGGGTTTTTTAAACAGCAAAAAATATATGTTTTTATATAATTTCTAGCATACCTGAAGGAGCTGACTGACATGGTTGCTGAGATATTCTCCATCATATTTGAAAAGTTGTGGCTGTTGGGTGTGGTCCCCAGGGACTGGAAAAAAGGTCACATCACTCCTATTTAAAAGAAAGGGAGCAAAGAGGACCCAGGGAATTACAGGCCGGTGAGCCTCACCTCTGTCTGGAAAGATCATGGAACAGATCCTCCTGGATGACATGTTAGAGCACATGATGGATGAGCCTGTGATCCAGGACAGCCAGCACAACTTCACTAAGGGAAGGTTATGCCTTACCAATCTGGTGACCTTCTATGATGGAGTGACAGCATCTGTGCATAAAGGGAAGGCGACCGATGTCATCTACCTGGACTTGTGCAAGGCCTTTGACATGGTCCTCCACTTTATCTCTAAATTGGAGAGATGTGGATTTGATGGGTGGATCATCCACTGGATAAGAAACTGGTTGACAGAACATAGCCAAAGGGTGGTGATCAATGGGTCTATGTCCAGACGGAGGCCGGTAACAAGCGGGGTCCCCCAGGGGTGGTCTTTAACATCTTTATCAATGACATCGATGATGGAATTGAGTGCACCCTCAGTAAGTTGGCTAATGACACCAAGCTGAGTAGTGTGGTTGACACAACAAAAGGAAAGGAAGCCATCCAGAGGGATCTTTACAGGCTGGAAAGGTGGGCCCAGGTGAACTTAATGAGGTTCAATACTGCAAAGTGTAAAGTGTTGCACTTGGCCTGGAGGAATCCTAGGCATATATACAGCCTGGGAGAAGAGCTCCTTAAGAGTACTCCTGCTGACAAGGACCTGGGCATTCTTAACATGAGCCAGCAGTGTGCTCTTGCAGCTCAGAAAGTCAAAGGTAACCTGGGCTCCATCAGAAGAGAAGTGGCCAGCAGGGACAAGGAGGTGATTGTCCCTCTCTACTCTGCCCTCGTGAGGGTCCATCTGGAGTACTGTGACCAGATCTGGGGCCCCCAATACAAGAAAGATGTGGAACTGTTGGAGAGGGTTCAAAGGAGGGCCACAAAGATGATTAGATGGCTGGAGTACCTCCCCTGTGAAGAGAGGCTGGAGGGAGCTTGGCTTGTTCAGCCTAGAGAAGAAAAGGCTGCAGGGGGATACCATTGCAGCCTTCAAGTATCTGAAGGGAGCATATAAACAGGAGGGGATTCAACTTTTTAAAAGGATAGACAATGGCAGGACAAGGGGGAATGGCTTAAAGCTAAAGGAAGGAAGGTTTAGATTAGATATTAGGGGGAAGTTCTTTACAGAGAGAGTGGTGAGGGGCTGGAGCAGGCTGCCCAGAGAGGTGGTGGATGCCCCATCCCTGCAGGTGTTCAAGGCCAGGTTGGATGGGGCCCTGGGCAACCTAGTGTAGATCCAGGCCTGGAGGTTGGTGGCCCTGCCTGTGGCAGGGGGTTGGAACTGTGTGATCCTTGGGGTCCCTTCTGACCCAGACCATCCTATGATTCTATGCCTCAAAAATACAGATTAAGAGTACTAAGGCTACATTCATATAAGGCTATCTCTTCTATAACACAAGCTGTGATTCATTATGAAGAATCTATATCCAGGTAGTGAAAAGTATTCTTCAGTTTCAGCAAAATTTCGATCTATTTCCTTATAGGAAATTTGAGAGAAAAAGAAAGCTGTTTTTTAGTTTAAACAGGTCAAAATAAGTGAAGAATTAGGGAAGTCAATTTTTTTGGATCTTTCTCAGATGAAAAAATTCTAGCTGTGAAACTTAGACCTTAAGCCATGAGAGTTTGTTAAGAGTTTAGAGTACAGCGCATGTACAAATACACTGTCACTCCTTTGTTCGTTTTTTTAGGGATATATGGATAGACCATTTTGTTTTTATTGACTCAGGTACTACAGCAGATGAAACTATCTCTTCTGCTGGAAGGTGTAAAATCGAAAGCCTAGATAAATAATGTTGGAACCAAAAGGAAGATAAATATAATTTAAGAGGTAGATATATCCTTAACAATCATGGAAAAATAAAATTAATAGAATCATAGAATGGTTTAGTTTGGAAGGGACCTTAATGATGACCTAGTTCCAACTCCTGGCCATGGGCAGGGACATCCTCCACTAGACCAGGTTTCCCAACACCCCATCCAACCTGGTCTTCAACACGGCCAGGGGCATCCACAACTTCACTGCGCAATATTGCAGAGTCTCACTACCCTCACAGGGAAGAATACAATCTGAATACGAAATTTTCTCCTCTAGCAGTGTTATGTTCACAGTACTGGATGACATGACTGAACTGTGTGTCATTCTGTCCAAGATATTTTTCTCTGAGGTCACCCAAGGAAAGTTGACAAAATAGTCAACTTTCAAAATGTCCTGCAGTAGGCATGTGCCTGATTTTAATTAATCTTGATATAATTTTCTTTTTACCAATATTGAGCAAAATTACCTTTATCATATATACAGCCAAGGAACAGATGTTACTGTGCAGTAATAATTTGTCATAAAGATAAAGCAAATTCATAAGATTATGTTCAGTGCCCCACCACATAAACATATTATTTTACCCAACCTAATTCATGTATCTTTTATTTCTTTCTATGCAGGAAACAAAGTAAAAGAAAATAAACCACAATGGAAGAATTTCAGATGTTTAAATTCCTTTTTCTCTGTCTCTCTATCCTTTGCATGGGAAAGTAAATAGAATAGTGCTATCTCTGCTGTAGTCTAGATTATTATTTTTTATAGAGAAATTTAGTGTTGCAGTGGTTAAGAGAAACAAGCAAGAAATATAACAAAGATTTAAAATTATACAATTATGGACCAGAAATCAATGACCACTTAGGAAGTCCACTACAAGGAAAAATTCAGGGCATCGGGTAGAAAAAAAGAAATGTTTTGTCCTCTAGAATAAGCCCACAGATAGTAATAGAAAATATAATATCAGGAACAATCTTTCACAAGTGAAAAGATGATTTATATAGCTTAGATGACTCCCATCTTCATTTGCAAAAGCTATGAATTTCCAGTTGTCACCATTATGAGTGTTTACTTTTCTTGCTTGATACTTAACTGTCTCTGCTCATATTTCCTTTGCTTCATGCACAGGACCATGAAAATGTCAGGATAATTTTTGAGAGGGTGAAATTTATGCAACCAAAAATAAAACTAAAATGTTTTTGTGCTCATAAAAATTATATTTTATTATAATATAAACTAGAATAATCTTAAATACTTTTTAATTAATACTTTAAAGATTTAGAGGACGATAAGAACATGGAAGAGAGATCCAATGGCAGTTGCTCAATACAGAAATAATAACAGGTCAGGAAATTGCCTGATATAAAAACATGTGGGAGAATATGTCTGTCAGTGGATGACATGTGTCATGTATTCCCATTCTTTTTCCTATGCATCTCTCGACTGAAAACTCAAAATGACTAGACAAGAAGCAATCCAAAAATATTACAATTGTCCTTTTCTCTTTCTGGTCGGTTCTAACATCCAACATTTATTTTAATCAAGTTGGCAAACGTTTGTTTTGCAATGAACTATGCCATTTCTTACCAGACTCTCAAACTCTGCCATATCTCTATATTTATCCATTTTTTACTTTCCTGTGAAATACTTATAAATTATTTCAGAATATGTTCCAGTATGTTTCCTCATATTGAAAATAAACTACTAATTTACACTTTCTTGATATACCTTTTTTCCCTTTGAAATGCCTTATATTATATGACTTTGTACCTCTGTGGCATACGCTCCCACCCCAACAAAGCCCCTGGGAAAACCCTGCATTTTGAGTGATGCTCAAGTGGCAGTAGAAAACTCAGCTGACAGGTGAAAAAACTAAGGTCTTTGGCAAATGGGAGGGCTACATGACCATAGATAACTACAGGTCAGATTTTATTTGGGTATAAATAGATTCCCACAAGAGGGCCATTTTTAGTTGGTGTCCCTCAGAGCAGTGGGTCTGAGGCCCTCCCCAGGGGTTGCAACACCACTTAAAGTTCATGTACTATACAAATTGAGAGACCCCCATCTTAGATGGGTGATTTTGCACATTTTGGGTTGTCAACCAGAAACCGTAGGAGCTCTTAAGTCAGTGGTGTAGTACTAACATCCCAACCAACAGCCGGATCCTGTGGATTGTTAATGACTGTTGGAGCCTAGGAGAGGTTTCAGTTAGATTCACTTTTTTCCTTTCATCTTTTAAAATAATTTGTTTGTTTGTTTGTTTATTAAGTGGCCTGACCTGGTTTGTGAGGTTCTGTGACAACATCCTCCCTGCATTTTTGGAAATCACTAATAGTTCAAATTATTTTCAGCAATTAATTCAGATCTTGAAGGTACATTTAAACTAGTAATACTGACTTTGATTATTTATATTGATTGTTCTTTAATTTGTTTCCTATTCGGACCTGTTTTTCTATTATTTTTTTCTTTCATGCCCAACCATGTTAGCTAACAGTCACGATTGCTTCAGTTTTCCCTATAACATGAAGCATTAGTTCACCTTTCTTATTAAGCAATGGATCTGTGTTTTCTATTTATCTTTCTTTGTAATGATTTATAGCAGCTTTAATTACAAGTTTTTATGTTCTTCACTTGACTGGAATAGTTACGTAGCTCAGTTTTTACATAGTTATATAGCTAAACCAAAACTGGACCCTGCTCAATATGTTCCATCTTGTGCAATCAAGAACCTTACGTTTCTTTGTTCTTTTGAACAATAACTTGTACATTCTCGGCTGCTGATCCACCCTTTTTCTCTTTCTTCCAAGTATATTGATTCATGGATCAGAGTTTCCTAGAGTCTACATTATTATTAGCACAAATGTTCTTCAAAAGTGCAACTTTTTAAAAGGCAGATAAATTGCAAACACAATGATGTAATTGAAAATAACAAGGTGATAAATAAATTTCCAATATATCCTTAAAAAATTCTGAAGTCCCTAATGCCACGACAAAATTAGTAAGATTATTTGAGGTATTGAATTATAGTATTGGCTAATTATGGTATCATTCTAATAAATTGTATAAAAATAATACTAGCGACAATGATATGAGAGGAAACCCACCAAGGCCATCTCTTTCTTTGCCTCATTAGTATTTCTAGACAGCATTTATGGTTAAGTCAGTAGGCTGAGCTTGATCCCAGACTCCAAAAATCTTGGATGGTCTGTCATTGAGCCAATAAAAAAAAATTCTTCCAGTTAAGATTGACTAACTTTAGAAATGTCTTCAGTAATGATGGCATAATGTTATACTGAAAGAAGGATCTGTTCCTGGAAACCAACTTGCAGTACATTCTGGAATACCAGTGTTTGCCAAATCCTATAATGTTTGGACTAGTTGACTGCTTTCAATTTCAAAGAAACTATTTTCTAACCAATGCTTATTTATAGAATGCTAGTTTGTATTTTTTAACACATAGTTTCATTTTCAGTTATGCCTCAGGGAGTTTATTGTTACTTCAACACATAATAACTTGTTAGAATTGTCTATTTCCAGTGGGTTGTAAATGATGGTATTAATTGAATGTTAAGTTTATAATACATTATGCATTGTGTCCTGCCAACTGGGAAGAATGTAATTTGCATATATATATTCTTTTTTAATAACTAGGAAATGTGTACAAGTGCAAAATAGGGTTTGCAACAATGTTACTTTAAAGTAAAAAATTAACTAAACATACAGTGGTTTACAGTTAGCATGTCTGAATGGTTTTTCAATGGGGATTAGAAAAAATCTTTGTGATAGTTGTTTTACCTTTTTCGGTTTTTACTGACATTGACATTTTTTATATTGCAGGGTAATAGTAACAAGCACAAAAGTTATCTAAATTTAAATTGTGCATCTTTCATTATTCTGCATTCAGTATAACTGTACATAGGACTTGATGGCTGTAAACTTTTCTGGAAATATTACAGATATTTTCATTTTTTTTTCCTAAAGAGAATCTGTAAGTGGCAAGGACATGAAAAGAAAAACTCCAAAGCGATCTCTTCCTTTACCACATTAGGATTTTTAGACATAATTTATGGTTAAGCCAGTGGGCTGAGCCTCATCTCAGATTGTAAATTCAAAGATATTAAAGCCATAGACTGTCTCGGATGGTCTATTGATGAGCCAATAATAAAACCCTGAGCTCTCAAGAAAGAATAACAAATCTGGCTAACTCCAAAGTCACAGCTCTGTCAGTTTCTACTGGTTTTGTGGACTCTTAACAAGAAAATGGTCCAGTTCCATCAAAACTTATTCTCAGATTTGGACATTTCACTTACTGGTTGAAGAGCTGACAATCCAATCAACTATTAAAATTACACATTAGCCTCCTCAATTTACATATTTTTCCTCTGTCAGCCTCATTATTGATAACATACACAATAGCATACAGTATTCTGACACTTTAGGTAGGATAAAGTGGTGAAAGTTCAAGTACTGCTTGAAAAAACTCAAAAGTTAATAAGGATAATATGATTTATAATGAATTCCTCAAAGTTCATACTGAAAGTGTTATACCATGTAAAAGACCCTTCCTTATTTCTTCCATTAGAGCAGCCAGATGTGTATATTGCTTCATCAATCCTGACTGCCTACAGTCTGCAATAGAACTGAGTGCTGAATGTGATGGGAATTATTATCTTCTTGAACATCATGGATCTATTCTATTTATATCCAGTAAGCAAGAATTCACTTGCATTTCCAGAGCTCAAAATATTCATAAATCAAGATATATTGAACACTTGCAAGATTCACAGCCTAAAACATGCAAGTCTAACTCAAAGATCTTCTGGTTATTAGAAGAGGGTCATGAATAACTAGGATCACTCCTGCTCAGAACAGGATACAATTTTCTTTTATGTACTCAGTAGTCAAAATGAAATGGAGACACCTGCCTTGGATATTTGTCTGTGGGCAGCTACTGCCCAGAAGCAAGCGCTTATGTTCTTAAAAGCATGCAAAATATTAAGCTAGAATTAACATTATATATCAGTATAATTAACGTTATTATTCCAGCCATGATTTAATCTAGATTTTTACTAGGACAAAACATCAAAACAGACTCAGTAGCACTTATGAATTTCTTTGTCCCATGATTAAATAACAAACTCTCAATTATATTTTATGCTGTTTACTATGCAAGCTGCTAAGCTGGAGTGCAGCAAAGCACTTCTACAATATGGGGGAAAGCAGATTCCTGAAAGCAGCTGTCAGATCACTGCATGGACCAGAATTTTTAGTCAAATTCTTTGTCTCAGTTTCTTCTTCATTGACTTCTGTGTTTGGGCATTAGCACAATCAAAGACTGTCTATGATTTTGAAGTAAAGACTGGGGCTGATGTTATCCTCTGTCATGACAGAAGCTTTCAAACAAAATGATAAAAAATCTAGAAGACAGACTACTTGCAAGATCTGTCTACAATTAAAAAAAATATTTCTTCAAAGTACTTCTTTGCTTCTCTAAGTATGAGAGATATATAAAAATATCCAGGAATAACAAAATCCATCATAAAAAATTACCTATGCATGTGACACAGACAGGCTAAATACGACAAAGATGTCAGCCATATCACATTATTGCCATATTGCAGACCAGAAAGACTTAAATCCCATAGCACTGAGTATAATATAAAATTAGGAAAATAGTTTAATTCTTCTCAGTTACATAAATTTTTTTGGTAGTCATGAGAGGGCAGTTTATTCTTGGAGTTTATAGCACACTGTGACTAATGTGTATACTACTTAGATTCATTCCCGTAAATTAAAACTAAACTCATTATGCTAAAATTGAAAATTTACATTACTTTTATTTAAATGCTATTTCATTTCCAGGTTCTACACTGGCAAAAGCCCTATTTTTCATGCAACTTATGTACATCACTCTGTTCTCATCTTCACTGCTACTGGCAGACTTTCTGAAGAACTGTAGAGTACTAGTAGAAATATGCAACAGACAGCCATCAGGAAAGGCATAGTTCTAATAAATTTTTTAGAGGGTTGAAAAATTGAGGTTGATTGTTACCTGCTCCTTCACTCTATACTTAGACATTTTGCACCCAATATATGGTTATTTCATTTAGCTAAAGTTTGCCTAGTTTATTTGCCGAAACTGAAATATCAAAGTCTTAAGCAAGTTAAGGTATATAATATCTGCTGTGTCTCACATGTTTACAGGAACAGTGAATATGTTATAAAAGAAAATATTATTAATTTGTTATTGGTTTGCTCAACTCTCCTGTGAAAAGTGTTTTATTTTGCCTAAGGAAATTTTATTTACGGTAGGATATTTTATTTGGATTATTATCTTGGAGGTCATCCAGAGAACCTGAGGCAGCAGTTGTTAGATGCAAAATGTACCAAAAATGGTTGAAGAAAAAATTAAGTCTGGAATTGCACATTAGGTCCAGTGTGTTATTAATAATTTACTCCAGTATGGTATTCTATGAAAAAGCAAAACCAAGTTCTGATTCTGTTTTATTCTACTATCTCAGCTTGATTTTTTCCTCAAAGTCTGAAAACTTGTGGTTTGGTCAGTCTTCTGAGAATTGTGAAATTCAGTGCAAAAACAGTTCATGTGGTGAGATAACTATTGAGAAGATGAGCTATATGAAACAGAAGTTTGCAAAAGATAAATATAAAGTCCGAGGATTATCCTTTCTGTCTTCATTTTAAGGAAATAATTTAACCATTATTATCTGCTTTTAACTACATCAAAAGAAGGGAATATGACTTTCTGGCACTTAGCTAGACATGCAAGAAACAGTTAGAGGGTAACAATCAAGATGTTTGTACTCAATATCTCTTTATAAAGTCTATTTACCTCCAGAGTTGTCAATTACTGTTTATTGTGGATCTCATTCTGAAGAATGTAGCTGTGTACTTTGCTTGGAACATAGGCACCTAATGACCAAAGACAGATGCTCAAATCACAGTCATCAGACAATGAATATTATGTTGTTTAAACTACTCACTGGATCTATCCTTTGTTCTGTACACCTTTAAGAGCTGCACAGCTCCTTGGATCAATTAGTGATATGTGCAATGAATACATCAAAGAAAGTTTCTGGATTATGACTATGATGATTCATTTAGATAAACACATAGAAGCATTTAGAACTAGAAGGTTGGCTTTAACTCTACAAACTTTAAATCATGTTACAAAGTCCCTTTATGCTTTAAGAAATCATGCATGTCTTAAAATCAATACCAAATAGGAGCTCACTTAACTATACTGTTGAGAATAATCACAGATGAACTAAATATTATCTGGTTTTGCACTCTGCCTGCACACAAAAATTATCACCCAAGTGTCTTTTTGACTTTCTTGTTGCCAATACCTCCCTGTCAAATAAACGATGATTGCAAGTCTTTCTGCAGGCAAGTTGTGTCATTTGTTATATTTTATCAGCTCTGATTATGCTTGTGTAATTCCTAAAGAAAAGCTTAGACTACTAAAATGATTTGCTTGTCAACAAAATGATATTCAAACTATAGCTGTTGTTCATGTTTTCATAATGAACTGATTTCAGTACTGTATAGCATCACACACAAATATGCATTAAAATATTACAGCTGTGTTGCAATGATTTTCCTGTCAGGTATAAACATATTTGATGGAACTCAGTGTAGATTAACTCATTCTTAAATACCACATTCTTTCATGCTTCCTTTACCCTCTCCATCTACTACCAATCTAGACTCCACTCTCCAGCCTTGTGTAAACACCCAATATACTTTTATTACATGACATTCTTCATTTTTATTCACGTATTAAAAATCAAAGTACTAATTGTTTTGAGCAGAATTTAAAATCTTCAATATTTTAAAGTTTTGTGCCCAGATAACTGGAAGTCAGTGCACAGAAGTGAATAGAAAATAATGTGCTCGTTTTATCTTTTGAAATGTAAAGGTTTCTCATCTGATTGATTGTTTATATTTGAGGTAGTTATCTAAACAGTTTCTGCACTCTGTAGCTAGACCAAAGTAATTCTGTGAGAAGATTCATCACACTTTAAAGGACATGTCTTGTATAGGTCAGATAAATCACACACTAGAAATGCCTTGCTTTTTCCATTGACCTACAGAGTAGATCTCTGGATAACATATATGCACATTTGGGCAGATGAATCCTCTCCTTTGAATTTTATTTTACCATAGCTGGCCCAGATGTATGCAGAATATATGCTTTGTAGGTTGAATGTGTTTTCTATAGTACTTCACTCTATTTATAATATTGTAAGTAAACACTGTATTAAAAGTAGTCACTGTACAACCCTGTAAAATGAAATACGCTTTCCTGAAATTATAGTGTAATACAGAATGTAGCAGGACAAATGTGCCCTTGTAGGGGGGATTTCATTTTTATGTGTCTGTTTGTGACAGGGCTATTGGATAGAAACAAGTAGTCGGTAAGTTAATCATCGTCTGCTTTATTGCATGTCAATATATTGCAAATATGTGACAATGTGGTGCATTAAATTAGTAGGGATGTTATGAATGTGTGTATGGCAAATCACACTAACTCACATGTGTACTGATTTTCCATTAAACACCCTGTTCTTGTAGTGCTAGATGGAAAAGGAAGAGGGTTTGTTTTTGGTTTTTTTTTCCCCAAATCTTAAAAAAATATATTAATTCAAAGTATAGTCAACTGTGAAACCTTTAGATGAGTTAGCCAAGCCAGAGGACAGACAATTTGGGTCTAAGCTGAGGTATGCTTCAACAGAAAGCAGTTATCAGAGTGTCACTTTGAATAGTGCTTTAAGGTAGCACAGGGTCCCAGAAAAAGAATTTTTATCAGATCTTGTTTGCCTTCACACAAACTCATCTCTTTACCTATATATAACATGTTCCCAGAGCAGTTTGCAGGTTCCTCTGTAATTCAGTTTGCATCCACTAGTCCCATAGCATTGTCATATGGAAATCAATGTCTCTGTAACCATAACAGTGTATCAGTAATAGTCCTCAGCAGCCAAGGTATCCTTTATTTGCACAGTTGCAAGTCAAGGGGCTGGGTTGGTTTGGAACGCTGGAATTGGAAAAAAGAAAACCATTCCTGCAGCATTGACAGAGTGGCTGGGGGATGAGAAAACCTTGTGAAAATCCCTTGTGCGGATTACATTGTAAATACAAAATCCTGAAACAGACAAGAGAACAACACTTTAGATGACTGCAGCCAGATGCACCAGAGACAACTGATGCACCAGAGACTTTGCCTGCCTAATTACCTTAAATCTGATTCAAGGTATGGAATTCATTTAACTTAACTGCCTAAAAGGTATACATACACTTTTGAAATGCTCATCTTAGGTTTATTTTATAGTCAATGGAGAGAAACAAACATTCAGGACAGATTTGAATGGATGTATTTTAGGTGTTAACTGTAGACTGAGATGAATCATAGTAGCAAACACTGTTTTTATACTGTGGAGTGTAAAGGAAGTCTATACGGATTGCTCAGATATAGACTTAGTCATTACTAAATTCTTTGGAGAAGCCAATCTAAGTTTTTCAAACAAGATCATTGACAGGATCTTATCCATGCTGCAAGAAACAAAGAAACAAAATTTGGGGGTCATCTTCTGTTATATGTGTTGTTGAGCACCTAGTAAAAAGACGTTTTCACACTTACTTTGAAAGCTAGTCTAATAAAAATAAAATATAGCAGTAGTACCATATGATACAGATATTTAAATTCCCTTAGAAAATTTATTTGGTTTGCTTAATAGTTCTTTTGTGTTTACCTCGAAGTACATAATTTACTAGTTTAAAATTTTCCATTTTGTCTTGGATAAAAATTGTTCAAATTTCAGTACAAATTTGTTTGATTTTGGTTTGGTTTTAATTCTCTATTTCTTTTAAGAGAATTTATTTGAGAAACATAATCATTTGTCACTACTAGAAGGAAGCACTTGTACTGAAATACTGTTAAATCTAATTCCCGCTGCAGCACTTCACAGAAACTTATTGGTCTTAGATAGGAACTAGTTCAAATTTTGAAATTGGATTCTGGAATAAATAATCAAAACACAGTTCTCTTATTATTGCCTGGGTTGTGCTCAGAATCTCAGATAAAGATATCTTTATTATATTTTGAAAGAGTGTCTTTTGATTAGTGCCCAGATGAAAAGAGCATTTTGAAATTATAGGAGTGACAAGGTCACTTGTGCTATGCTTATTGAATAACCCATCTGGGTAATGGGAGGAAATGTTGTTTCTGTAGGCTACCTATAAAGTAATCCCAGTGCGAAAGAGCATTAGATGCAATAAGGGATAGGAAGGAAGGGTAAAAGTTGTCAGGCAAATGACGCAATCTGGATAGAAGCCAATAATTCAAGATTCAAGCACTATAATTAAACAACTGATTTCTTTTACAAATTCTTTTTTAAGAATTTATAATGATGTTTTTAACCAGAGACAAGATGTGCTTGAATCAAGAAATTTTCAAAGTACCTCACCTAACAGCTCTATATTTTATATGAAGTGGGAAAAGTATAAGAACTAATGACCTATGTGTCTGAAAACAAATTTTGGCATTTAGTTGAGTATTAGAGGAAAAATTTTGCTCTCTGAAGATAGTATTTTAAAAAATACTTTGTTCAGACATTAATTTTTTGACTGAACTTCTGATACTTTGCTATAGAATAAGTCCTTCTGAGGATATCAACACTATCTCTCAAGAACCCTTACAGAACTGAGGAAACTTTACAAAATACAGTTTGATTTTCAGCTCCTTTTGTTTTTTCTGTTCTGGATTACATCCACAAATATTCAAACAAAATGCAAAAAATATAAACGACAAAGGAAAAAGAGTCTTAAGAACTCACTTGAAGACTAACACCTCTTATAAATGAGGGGCAGTGGGAGCAAAGTTAGCGGGGAAGATGATCCCTCATCTCTGCTGCAATTTCCTACTATGAAGTACTGAAGAATTAAGAAAAAGAAAAATTACCTGTCTCCTGTTTCTGTATGGCATATTTATATTTCAGGAAAATCTTTGCTTCAGGTGCTTTATCCAGTAAATCTATTAGTCCAAATTCATACCCAGCATAAATATTGAATTCAGTTGAGTTTCAACAGCTTTTATTTTGCCTCACAAAATTGGTCTATCCTTTACTACATTATGAATAATTTTTAATTATATTAGAAAAATGAAATAGCCTTCTATGATCTCATCACCGGCTGGGTGGATGGAGGGAGAGCAGTGGATGTCATCTACCTTGACATCAGCAAGGCTTTCGATACTGTCTCCTATGACATCCTGATAGAAAAGCTGAGACATCATGGGATAGATGAGTGGACAGTGAGGTGGGTTGAGAACTGGCTGTCGGACCGGGATCAGAGGGTCGTGATCAGTGGAACAAAATCTGAATGGAGGCCTGTGACTAGCGGTGTTCCCCAGGGCTCGGTGTTGGGTCCAGTCCTGTTTAATATCTTCATTGACGACCTTGATGAGGGAATAGCATCCACCCTCAGCAAGTACGCTGATGATACAAAGCTGGGAGGGGTGACTGACACGCAGGGACACTGCGCTGCCATCCAGTGAGACCTGGACAGGCTGGAAAGCTGGGCAGGGAGAAACCAGATGAGGTTTAATAAAAGCAAGTGTAAAGTCTTGCACCTGGGTAGGAATAACCATCTGTATCAGTACAGGCTGGGGGATGACCTGCTGGAGAAGAGCTCTGTGGAGAAGGACCTGGTGGTCCTGGTTGATGACAGGTTGGCTATGAGCCAGCAGTGTGCCCTGGTGGCTAAGAGGGCCAATGGGATCCTGGGATGCATCAGGAAGAGTGTGGCCAGCAGGTCAAAGGAGGCGATCCTCCCCCTCTACTCTGTCCTCGTCAGGCCCCACCTGGAGTATTGTGTCCAGTTCTGGGCTCCCTGGTATAAAAATGACAGGGACCTCCTCTAGAGAGTCCAGAGAAGGGCTATGAAGATGATTAAGGGCCTGGAACAGCTCCCGTATGAGGAAAGGCTGAGTGAGCTGGGGCTGTTCAGCCTGGAGAAAAGAAGACTGAGGGGGGACCTAATTAATGTTTATAAATATCTTAAGTATGGGATGCAGGGGGAATTGGCCAACCCCTTTTCAGTCATCTGTGGAGACAGGACAAGGGGCAATGGCTGTAAATTGGAGCACAGGAAGTTCCGCACCAACATGCGGAAGAACTTTTACACAGTGAGGGTGACAGAGCCCTGGGACAGGCTGCCCAGGGAGGTGGTGGAGTCTCCTTCTCTGGAGATATTCAAGACTCGTCTGGACGCCTATCTGTGCAATATGTGCTAGGGAGCTGCTTTGGCAGGGGGGTTGGACCCGATGATCTCTCGAGGTCCCTTCCAACCCCTATGATTCTGTGATTCTGTGTTTCTGTGATATTCAAAAGAAAAGAAAACACTTGGGTAATTAGGTAATATTTAATGAAATACCCTAACGAGACCACTTGAACTTCTTTTTCTAAAAGGGTTTCCAGCAAATCTGCAGACCACTTTAGAGCCATATTCATTCCATTTTTCACCACAGAAAGGGAAAGTGAAATGTGTATTGTCATAAAACTTAGATTTTGCAACAACATTACACTGTTATTAGACTAAAATGTTTTCATAATTCTGGCATGTTGGGAAAAAAATAAAAGGTTGAATATATGTAAGCTTACTTTTGAACCTTCCTAGAAAGTTGCCATCAATGTAGGTTATAAAATAAAACATATGAGGCTACCAAGTGCACAAAGTGTGATTTTCCTAGATTTATATATAATCCACACATAATACTTATTCATTTGGTTTTAGTATTAATAATGAATAAAAATACTTATGTTGAGGGTTTTACCTTCAAAATATAATTTGTGAAGGGTTTTTTTAATTATTATTATTTTACATGAGTAATTACACTGATTTATCTCCAAATTTAAATTCTAAAAGTTGACTGATTTACTCCATTACTTAAAGATACATAAAAGGCAAAATTTTTATTTGATGTGCAATTTAATTTACCTTTGCATGCATGTCAACAGTTCAATGAAGCTCTGTGAAGAACTGGTCAAAGTTCTTCAGCACCAGCTGAAGCCACCAGCTTCCTTTCACATGTAGTCATGGTCCTGATTAATTTTAAAACCCAATGAGGCTAGCTCAAAAGCAAGACAAAGAAGTGGAGTAAAAGCCTACACATTGCCTACACCTGGGGAAAAAAGGTACATATGAGGTAATTAGAAGGCAATCAAAATAATTTCACTTTATAGAATCATAGAATGTGTTTTGTTGGAAGGACCTCTAAAGGTCATCTATTCTAACACCCCTGCAGTAAGCAGGGACATCTTCACTTGATCAGGTCGCTCAGAGCTCCATCAAGCCTGACCTTGAATATCTCCAGGGATGGGGCCTCCACTGCTTCTCTGGGCAACCTGTTCAAGTGATTTAACACTCTCATTCTGAAGCTTTTTCCTAATATCCAACGTAAATCTCCGCTTTTCGAGTTTAAAACCATTACCCCTTGTCCTACTGCTACATGCCCTTGTGAACATTTCTTCCCCAGCTTTCTTATAGGCATCTTTCTGGTAATGGAAGGCCACTATAATGTCCCCTGGAACCTTTGCTTCTCCAGGCTGAACAAGCCCAGCTCTCTCAGCCTGTCTTCATAGGAGAGGTGCTCCAGGCCTTTGATCATTTTTGTAGCCCTCCTCTGGACACGCTCCAACAGGTCCATGTCCCTTTTGTGTTGAGGACTCCAAAGCTGGACACAGCACTCCAGGTGAGATTTCACCAGAGCAGAATAGAGGGCCAGAATCACCTCTCTTTACAGAATCACAGAATCACAGAATTATCAAGGTTGGAAAAGACCTAGAAGATCATCCAGTCCAACCATTCACCTATTACTACTAGCTCCCACTAAACCATATCCCTCAATACAACATCCAGTCTTTCCTTGAACACCCCCAGGGTTGGTGACTCCACCACCTCCCTGGGCAGTGCATTCCAGTGCCTGACTACCCTTTCTGAGAAGTAGTGCTTCCTAATGTCGAGCCTGAATCTCCCCTGGCGCAGCTTGCTACCATTCCCTCTAGTTCTGTCACTGCCTACACGGGAGAAGAGGCCGACCCCCAGCTCACTACAACCTCCCTTCAGGAAGTTATAGAGAGCTATAAGGTCTCCCCTAAGCCTCCTCTTCTCCAGGCTGAACAATCCCAGCTTCCTCAGACGCTCCTCATAAGGCCTGTGTTCCAGACCCCTCACCAGCTTAGTAGCCCTCCTCTGAACGCGTTCCAGAGCCTCAATGTCTTTCCTGTAGTGAGGGGCCCAAAACTGAACACAGTACTCGAGATGCGGCCTCACAAGTGCTGAGTACAGGGGGACAATTACCTCCCTGCTCCTACTAGTAACACTATTTTTGATGCAAGCCAGGATGCCGTTGGCCTTCTTGGCCACCCGCGCACACTGTCGGCTCATGTTCAGCCGTGCATCAATCAGTACCCCCAGGTCCATTTCCTCCACACAGTCCTCCAGCCACTCCGCCCCAAGCCTATAGCGCTGCCTGGGGTTGTTGTGGCCAAAGTGCAGGACTCGGCATTTGCTCTTGTTGAACCTCATGCCATTGGCTTCAGCCCAGCTCTCCAGCCTGTCCAGATCCCTCTGTAGGGCCTCGCTACCCCCAGGCAGATCCACACTCCCAGCCAATTTAGTGTCATCTGCAAACTTACTGAGGGTGCACTCAATGCCCTCATCTAGGTCATCAATAAAGATATTGAAGAGGACAGGCCCCAGCACCGACCCCTGGGGAACACCACTGCTGGACACACTTCTTTTGATGCAGTCCAGGACGCAGTTGGCCTTCTGGGCTGCAGATGCATGTTGGTGGCTCATGTCCACCTTTTCATCAACAAAGAAAGTCCTTTACCTCAGGACAGCATTCTAGCACATCATCTCCTAAACTGTATGGATAATGGCAATTGTCCCAACCCAGGTGCAGGACCCTGCACTTGGATTTGTTGAACCTCATGAAGTTCACTTGGGCCTGCTTCTTCAGCCTGTTCAGGTCCCTCTGGATTGTGTCCTGTCTCTCTGGCATATTAACCTTACCACTCAGCTTGGTGTCATTAACAAACTTGCTGAGGGTGCACACAATCCCACTGTCAATATAATTAATAAATATATTAAACAACACTGGTCCCAGCACAGACCTTTAAGGAACACTGCTTGTCACCATCTTCCATCTGGACTTCAAGCCATTGACCCCCACCCTCTGTATGTGACCATCCAGTCAATTCCTTATCCGCTGAACAGTCCACCCATCAAACCCATATCTCTCCAACTTAGAGAAGTGTGTTGTGGGGGACTGTGTCAACGGCCTTGCGGAGGTCCAGATAGATGGCATCCATAGCTCTGCCCTTATCTACTGATGAAGTTGTTCCATTGTAGAAAGCGACTAGATTGGTCAGACGGGACTTGCCCCTAGTAAAGCCATGCTGGCTGTCTCAAATCACCTCCCTGTCTTCTATGTGCCTCAGCATAGTTTCTAGGAGGATCTGTTCCATGATCTTCCCAGGTAGAGATGAGGCTGACAGGTTGATAGTTCCCAGGGTCCTCCTTGCAACCCTTTTTAAAAATGGCTGTGATGTTTCCTCTCTTCCAGTCAGTAGGGACCACCACATCTAACCGCTGTGACTTTTCAAATATCATGGAGAGTGGCTTGGTAACTTCATCAGCCAATTCCTTCAGGACTCTGAAACTTACAATTGTGTTCTACCTTGTTTCATAATTTACAGGTTTACATTTAACTTAAATAGAAAATCCAAATATTTTTACATAATACACATTTTGATACTCAGAGTATTTTCAACTCTGTGTAAGTTTCCTTGTAGGTGATTTTTAATACAAATTCAGTATGCAAACCTTGTATTTCATGAACATATATTGTCTAAAACTGTTATGGCAGGGTATGTGTGTAGTACAATTAAATAAGAAATTCTTCTCCTGAGAATAAAAATAACATATTTAGATATGCTATTGAGTAAATCATTCCTTTGTATTAGATCAGATTTCTAATAACTACTCTCTTACCCCCAAAAACATACATAATACCTGTATATCACATCACATCTCAAGGCCAGTAACTAAGAGTAGACTGTAGAAGCACTTCTATAATAATTAAAATATTTACCTTTTCTCAAAAATAACCAGATCCCAAAGCAACATTTTTATATTTGAATCACAAATGTCTTAAACTTTCCCCTCTGGTGCCAGAGTATACACCGAGTTACGTAGCCAAGTTTGCTGTGCATTGCATAAGGGAACTTCAGTGCTTAAATGTGTTAAACAGGAATTCAGCATCTTGCTGAAGTTTTTAAATTGTCACTCTAACGAAAATGGCAGACTTGCTCTTTTATTTGAGGAGAGCTAATGAAAGAGGTGGAGGCCTCAGAATGTATATTGTTAGGTCCCTGAGGACAGTAATGGACATGACTTACCCTGTTGAGCCCCTTTAAAGTCTCCCCCTAACTACCCACAACCCAGGACCCCATTTCAGCCTTCCAGAGCTGTAAGTAATGGAAGTGGTGGGGTGCAAATATTCATCCTTCCACAGGTGCCTCCAGACTACTGTGGGGAGGGTGCACAACTTCACTGTAACCACACTTCACATGAGGTAACCCAGACATAGCTTCTCCCATCAGTGGAACTTCTAGTTCTGACTTGCAGAAAGCTGGGGGTGTATGAGAGCATTTGAAGAATTAGATACCAGATCTGTACTTGTATTTCCTGTTTGCCTGCCTGGTTTTTTTTTTTCCTTTTTGAAAACTACTTATGGCATTCATTAAGAAAATTAAGTAGCTTTGCAGCACCATATTATGCAATTAGCAGTTCCCTACATCTACTGAATTTTCAACACTGATATCCTCTTTTAAAACCTTCTATCTTTCAATCTGCAAAGAGAAAATCCTTTTGCAGGGAAATATAGTGTGTGTCAAATAGCTGGCTGAAATAACGAGGAGAGAATAAAACGCACAGTATGCAAAACACAGTCAACCATTTCCGTGAAATGCTGAATTTTAATTACTATAGCTAATTACAATACTGCTACATTACTCTCACATCACAGATACATACTGGGTTAATGTGGATTAGGATAAAGTGCTATGAGGAAACAGCAGCAAAAATAGGACAGCAACTCATGTTTTTATAGAGGAACAGAGAACTTTCCCCTGAAGAGCTGAGCCTAATCTTTAGAGAGCCTATTCAAGTGGATTAGCTGAGTGGCTATTTCCACACATAGTGACATACTATCTCTTCGTTGCATGCAGTAGTCAGGTGAACTCTTGTTTTATGACAAATAACCATTTACTTAATCTCTTTGATCTGTACTATGAAAAATGGTTCTTGGTACCATCGCATTGCTCTCTTTTCCCTCCCCCAAAGCAATAACTGAAAAGTATTCTCATTTTATAGACATTATTTTCATTTTTTAAGGAGCCATTCTTTGCTAAATGGTATTAAACTCTACTAAAAGAAGTATCCTGTTGCAATAGATAATCTCTTAGAGCAAGAAATCGCTGTTGTAGAGAATGAGGTATTGCTTTCCCATGATTTTTATAAGCATTTTCTTGGCTGCTTTTTCTGATTTCCAGCAGCATTCCTCTATTTGGAAACAAACAAAAGATTTGGGTTTAGCCAGTTGCTTGTTTACATATTTAGAAATGTTACTTTAAGTTGTATACTTTCAACACTCTTCAAAAGTTTTATACTGTATGTTAGACTCATTCTATTAGGAGTAAAATCAGTTTCTTACACCAATTTTTCTTTAGGTATAGAAATTCCATTAAAAAATAATATAGATTATTATAGCCATGCATTCAGTAGTGGTGAAGTGTAGAAGTTAGCCTTCAGAAGTTTGATAATTCAAGCCATTAATATATACCTACCCTGTAGATGAGCATAACATTTTAAATTAATAGAGTAAGATGGATCGTCTAGATTCTGTATCAGTTTAGATTTAGCTGGAAGGGAATTTAGGTAGTCAGTTTAGGTAGTCAGGGAGAAGAGATGTTCTGACTTTGAGACATCAAAACCAAAAAACATTTGATACCTTTGTTTTAGAACAAAAAAACCCCTGCACTGTAAATGATAGTTCTGAGGAAACTGCAAAGTGTGGCAGTCTAATCAGTTTGATGTCTAGATTGCACCAGATCAAAATGCTAGCAGCTATGAGTGTTCAGAATTGGTAGACTGTAGAACAATTTTTATCTAAGGTCTGTGGAGAAATTGGACCATCAAGTATGGACAGACTCAAACAATATATTCAGTAAAATCTTCATGACCACATTCCTTTTCATTAAGAATGAAAAAAAAAATAAGAAAAAAATAAACTGCTACTGTGGAACTTGGAACGGTGCTTTAGAATAGCAGACAGTTATTAGATAAATGCTTTGAAAACAGAACAGTAAATTATGTGACCAGGTTAGTGTAAAGTGCTATATACCTTATCCTACTTTGCAAGAGTTCTATACTCTTCAGACTGAGAAGCATTTAAGGTGTCTGGCTGCTTTACAAGCCTTTGTTTTAGAGAAGAATACAGTATAGGCAAGAATGAAAATTTATGGAAAGTAGAAGTAAAATATATTTCATTTTACTAGCTGATAGTAAAAGAAGTCCTATATTCAAAGGTGGGCCCAGGTGAGCCTAATGAGGGTCAATACTGCCAAGTGTAAGGTGTTGCACTTGGGCCGGAAGAATCCCAGACATAGATACAGACTGGGAGAAGAGCTCCTTAAGAGTACCCCTACTGACAAGGACCTGGGCGTTCTGGTGGATGATAAACTTAAAATGAGCCAGCAGTTTGCTCTTGCAGCTCGGAAGGCCAATGGTATCCTGGACCCCATCAGGAGAGGGGTGGCCAGCAGGGACAGGGTGGTGATTGTCCCTCTCTACTCTGCCCTTGTGAGGCCCTGTATGGAGTACTGTGTCCAGACCTGGGGCCCCCAATACAATAAGGATGTGGAACTGTTGGGGAGGGTTCAGAGGAGGGCCACAAAGATGATTAGAGGGCTGGAGTACCTCCACTGTGAAAAGAGGCTGGGGAAGCTGGGCTTGTTCAGCTTGAAGGCCACGGGGGGACCACACTGCAGCCTTCCAGTACCTGAAGGGAGCATCTAAACAGGAGGGGAATCAACTTTTTAAAAGGGTAGACAATGGCAGGACAAGGGGGAATGGATTAAAGCTCAAGGAGGGAAGGGTTAGATTAGATATTAGGGGGAAGTTCTTTACAGAGAGAGTGGTGAGGTGCTGGAACAGGCTGGAATGACCTAGACCAAGCCTCTGACTCTAGGCAAGAACTTTGCAGTGCCACAATGTAGGGAAAGCAGATACAACCCAAGGCAAGAGATGAAGTCTGACCTTCAATAGGAGCATGAGGCCAATGTGACTTTTAAATTCAAGTTCTCTAAGCCTTTGTAAGAAAAAAAACAGGGTTTGGGTTTTTTTGTTTTTTTTTTTTTTTTTTTCTGCCAGAAAACTCTTCTCCAACTCTTGTAGAGACTAGAAAGTTTATTTAAACAGACCAATGAAGTACTGTAGGAAATCAAATTGCTTAGGAGGAGGACAGCATAATAGTGAAAGATGAAACATCTGAGGTATAATTATATCTTCAGAGTGACTCCTGTACATATAAATGTCTTCCTACTGACAAAAAATATTTCTGTATAATGTCTTCCTCCCCAGTGATGGAGAATTGTTTTCTGTAGTTGTATGGGTCATCATCTGTTAGGTGAATCTGGACCATCTGCAAACTGTAACAGACTCCAGAATTCATCATTTTCCTCATTATATATCATCCTTTGATAAGAAAATTTATCAGATCAGAAAAGGCCTGTCACCATGTTGTGGTCTCAAGAGCATATCAATTTTATTTGATTGTGGAAAACAGAAAGAAAAAAACACTGCCTTGTCATGAATTCATAACAGATCTAGGTACAGAACCTGTTCCTCCAAGCTCTTGTGTAGTGCCATTAGAGCACACTGGTTTAAACAGGTTTCATTGAATTAACATTAGGCTATAAGATCTTCAGTGCTATTTTGCATTAGTAAAAGTTCCTTAGGATGTGAACTGGATCAAACTTACATATTTAGAGCCTGCAGCAAAGCACTTTTAATAAAGGAAATGATAACATGAGGAAATAGTCACAATATAGCAGATCTGCACAATTCTAGAGGTTTGGCTTTTTCGACAATATTGTTGTAAGTCAGTTATAGGGACTTTTTTAAGGACAGAAAATTCATTAACAGTGGACTAGATTTGTGCCATTTAAAGCATGCCAGCATAGTGCTTCAAAAACCCAGTTCTGCTGATCTCAAATTTCCTAGACTTATACTTTGCCCATTCATAGATCTCCTTCTCTGTAAGACTTACAGAGTTTTTATGTTGCAGATAGCTTCATTTGAAAGAAATCTGCCTGAAACAGGTCCACAATTTCATAATTTGATTTCTCATCCTGTACACCTCATTACCACTATCTATTCCCCACTAATAGATATGTCTACTCTTGAAGAACAAAAATTACAATGTGGATGTCTGTGTTGCAGCCTGCAAGGTACCAGACAAGGAAAAGAAGGTCGCTCCCCTAGCCTGCGGTAAGTGAAACAGACATTTTCTGAGAGTGACTTTAAAAGTGTTTCGTTCAGAAAAGGTGCTGGATGTCATTGGATTTACAATGTATTATGATTTTTTTTTCCCCTCCCTATAAAAGTAGGCTGTGTTTTTTCCTAACTGTCATTTCAGCAAACGTAGCCTGAGGTCAGGTTCTTTTCTTCTCATACCACCTGTCAGGCATATAAGACCAGAATCTCTGCTTACTTAAGTTTTCTAACAGTGTAATATTATTTGATGATTTCTGATTTATGCTATTTGAGTATTACACTAGGGTCTGAGATCCTCCAGGCTAAATGGTGACCTCGTGCATTTATGCAGCCTAGCTATTGATATCAACCTCTAGTGGGACTGCCCTACTGTAATCAAGGATACCCTTTGGACTGCAAAATTTCCACTGCTGGTGTTAATCTGTGACCAGGTAAAACCTTAAATTGTCTCTGGAAGCGTAAGGGCAATTCAGTTCTTGAAACTTGCATTCAAAAGGGGAAAAAAAAAAAAGAAAAAAAAGAAAAGAAAAAGGAAAGCTGAGCAAATGTGATGCTGAAAGACTGAAGTCACTGACAGAGAACTCCAAGATCTTTGTTTTACAGTCACATTCTGGACCAGAACATTACCTTATGGGAAAAATCAATAACCAAGCTGTCTTATGGGAACAAAGAAAAATATTTTCCTTTCTGCCTTTGATTTTCTGTGACTGGCCTCCTGTTGCTTTTCTGCAGTTCTCTTTCTATTGTAAATTCCATTTCTTAATCAAACTAGGAAAAAAATAATCTTTAAGGAAAGATTAAAGAGAAACATTGAATCAAGGTTTCCACAAAACTTAAATGACACTTATTTGCTGATATTATATATATATTATTGTTCTTTCAAAGAAGTAGCTTGTAATGACCTTTATGCAGAAGTCGGGTTAGGAAGACGGCAACCTGTATTATTCATGAAGATGTGGAGGAAGTAGTTTTATGCCCTCTCTACGGTGAGAGTGTTTGGGTCTCAGAGGGTTCCTAAGTTGTATCAGATGAAGTTATGTCTCTGCTGTCCTTTAATCAAGCTAGAGGTAAATTACTGTGACTTGACCCCATCTATTTCTCAGCATATCAAAGCAGCACAAGGATGCTTGAAACTGTGCTAAACAAGCAGCACTTGCATCCATTAAAAATCATCATAAGCAGCTGATAGTGTCCATCAGCACTCAGATCAAAGGTTTATGATTGTGAAATTCCTGTATGTTCCTTCTTACTGATCTGATCAGGGAGCCTCAAAAGGAACAAGGTTGTAGAGTTTGCAAATGTCTGGTTGAAATTTCTAACACAATAATGCAAAAATGTCAGGATTTCATAAAAAAAAAAAAAGAAGGAAGAACACAGCAGGTGGAATGAAAGTGGTGAGTCCTCTGATGGTGGATTTGGCTGTGTGAAATGCTGTTCAGAAAATGCTGTGCCTGCTGTTTTTATAATAGGATGACCTTTTCCAATGCAAAGACACAGCCATCACAACCATTAGTAAAGCACTAATGAATAGCCTCCTATTCAAACAGTAGCAGAGCAGGAAACTCATATCTCCTATGTCCCTTTCACTTCACTGAAGTGTGAACTCTAAAACCTCATTGAAAACAGAACATTTCAATGAGAAAAAATAGCAGGAATGTCACACAGAGTAATTCCTGATACAATTTTTTTTTCAATTTGCTGGCTTTTAATATTTGTTTTTACTATGCATATGTTTAACATGTCTGAGCACAAGTTACTATTTGTGCTATTATTGTGCCGAGGACCCATGATCCAGGTAAAGGACTCACCCAGTTATCTAATGTGCAGATTTGAAGATACATGATCCCGACGGATCGTGTGCTGCCATCCCTGACTAATGCCATAACATTTTTTTCTGTCAGATTTTTGACTCTTGAGGGGTATGAATCCTAGAGAGATGTGATTAAATATTTGCTCAGAAGTGGTAAACATCTGAGATGCTATTTTATTCAGATTGCTGAATAATATAGCTTTTGTTTTTCTCATAAAAATGCAAGACAGACGACCCTCTGTAGCCCAGACTTTAGAAGTAAAGATCATATTCCACCTTCAGCTTATACAAGTAGGGTAACATACTTAGTTTGTGTAAAGTCTTGTCAGCCAGAAATTGCTTTGGATTTAGCTGTGTATAGAAAAAGATTTTCCCTAATACCCAGATATTGTATAAAACAGACTACAGAAGTCTTTCTCCCTTTTGAATTCTCACTGTCAGTAGAGACAAGTCTATGGTATGAAATCTATGTTATATGAGCAGACTGTAGGCCCTGAGATTTTCCTCAAAAACACTTAATCTCTTAATGAAATAATTCTTAAATTGAAAAAGTAACCACCAGAGTAAGTCTGTTTATGTAAGTATATCCTTTCACTTTAGAAAGAAATTAAGAGTTGAGGATGAAAAGTTGCATTCCAGGGCTTAGAAGCAATTTAAGAACTTAAGATATGCTCACACTGTAGTTAGATAACTTTTACTACTCAGCAAACCCACTACTTGTAGCAGCCTGTTGCCCTTATCTGCCTAAAATGTTGGGTTATGCCCAAAGGAGTAGAGCTGATCATGCATGAGCACTCACGCTTTCCAGCCATGGAAATGTCATCCTAGCTTTCCAGTTCCCAGCACATGGTTTATCTAGCTTGATTTCCTGGATTTAAATAAATTATTCCTGCTAAAAACTTTCAGACATCCAATTGTGTACAATTGGGTGACCTGTTAGAATGGATTTGGAAAAGATCTGTATGCTTAATGACACAAGTAGCTATCTGGTTAAAACTTCAGAAGCACCAAAACGGATGAGATCACAGGCTGACACAGGTGTCAGTGGAAATTCTTGACCTTTGGGTCTATTATTAAGCATATATATGTACCTTCACCCAAATCTTTATATATATTTCAGCACTAACCCCCTAATAATTTGTTTGGGGGTCAAAAGCCTAATTACTTGTGAAATAATTAAATGTCTGATTTGCTTTTGAAACAAATTTAAACTCTTAGTTCTTAACATACTATATACTTTATATATGGTATATAAGTATGTAGAGTTGACATTTTTACCCCCAAAAGGCATGTGTGCTGTAATATACACATAAAGATTTGAAAGATTTGTGAGGCTCAGGGGAATTTATTCAGTTTTTAGCAGCACAGTTACATCAATTCATTCATTTTATTGATACTGTGCTTCTTGTTCACTCCATCTGGTTTTTATCTCATTCACACACAAAAAAGAAGATATGAGCTAGTACAAATGATATCAGAAGTCACTACACTAGTCTACTCTTTTTTAATTTGTCTATAAATTAGGCTGTGAAATGGATTTTAAAATTTTTGATTAAAAACACTAGAGAATGTTTCCAGAAAGAGAAAACTCTGCTAAGCTTCCTTCCACAAAGAAGTTTTATAAGTAGGTCATAAACCCCTGAAATTAAGTCAGAAATGCTGACAGACCCCAAACTTTTAGAAGCTCTGTAAGCTCCAGTCTAATCATGTTCTCCCAGAGGGGGGAAATCTTTTTCTTGAGACTAAATTGTAGACTGTAAAATTGTTGTTTTGTCACATAGAGCTCTGAGTATACAGTAAAGAAATGTACAGCAAAGAAATGTGTTGTTACTATAGCAACTAAAATTCAAAAATATATCTGAAAATGACCGTTTTTTTCTAAATTTATCCTATGAGACATTTCCCAGTCTTGCCTAATTGTGTTATAAAATATAGCTTTCATTTATTTGCATGGGTCAGAAGAACTCTGAAACTACACAGAAATTACTGGAGGTAAACAAATACAAACTAATCAGCGATTTGTCTCCAGTAGACCTTACACATCCTAGGGCATGGGAAAAACTACATAGAATTAAACAATTAAAATTTTCATCTTAGAAGCTTTATGTGCTTATTTGTATATGTGAACAGATTTCCTTGATTTATATAAACTTTTTCTAAGAAAGATCATTTGCTGTTGCTGCTTTTTGAAAGTTTTTCAAAAAGATATCATGATCATTGTGACCTTTATATGAAATGTTGCTTATGTTTAGCAGAAGGACTTGACAGAAAACATTTGTGGTTTTCACTAATTGTTCATTTATCAGGTCTGAAGTGTCTGCATTTCATAAGGGGAAAAAGGATATATAATAGATTATTGTTTAACATTTTTGTGCATTGTGTAATATGAAGCATATATTGATAGGAAACAAAAGTCTTAAAACTTCTGTTTCTATTTTTTTAATGGAAAACAAAGCTTGAATAGACAATTCTGCTGCAGTGGAGAATGTAACTATAAGGTAATGAGAAAAACCCACAAAAGATCAATGAGGGTATTACTGTATTTCCATCCCTGTGGTACAAGTGAAAAGTTCTCTCTGATATACTGATTGCTGCTATAGTTCAGCTGCAATACCGTGGAAGTTTATTTAATGCTGCACTAGAAAAGACACGCTTGGAAAAAAATCCAAACCAAAACACACAAAAAACATAAACTTGCAGACCTACTGTGATCTTGAAGGCGTATTAACAAGCTATAACTTGGAGGGTTTTATTGTGAACATTCTTTTATATTTAAACCTTATGGAATTTCAAACCTGTTTGCATGTGTGTACATATAATATTAGGTTTTCCTTGTACTTAACTGTTTTTTCTTATAATATAAAAAGTATTTCACGCTATAATGAAAAATACTTTTCTATGTTTTTTTACTTTTTGGGCACATAGGTGAGATATGTGGTAGATGCCCATCTCTTTGATAAGATACCTATAAAAAAATAGAGATTCCGTGGTCTCAGACTGTGTTAACAACAAAGGATGGGCTAGAAGAGGCACCTTGTAGAAAAGAGTGAGAATACAATCAGTTTTGCAACAATGTAGCAACAGCTTCAGATTACTTCAGCCAAAGAATCAACATCATATATTACAATTCTTCCCATATTTTCAATGCAAGCAAGAGTGTCTTGGTTTTAAAAAACTCTGTGAACCAAGTTTGCTGCTTGCAAATACTCTTGTTAGTAAGAACTATAGTCTCCCTTTAGGCTCTGTTATCCCTAGCACCAAATCCACAAGGAGGACTTCCATTGGTTTGAAGAAAAACAGAAGAAATCCCACTTTCTCTTACATGGCCATTGAGATAGTTAGACCTTGACTTACACTTTTTTCCGTTCTCTACCCCTATATGTAATGCATACCTGAAAGAAGCCATTATGAAATGCTATTACTGCAATTAATGTTTTTAGTGTATATTCTTATCACCTTAAAGTATTTGTGTTTATGTTAAATATCTACTGAAATTTCTCCTTTAAAAAACCAAACCAAACAAACAAAACTACACACAGACACACAGACACACACACACAAAACCCCCAAACCAACAACAACAAACCAATTAAACAAAAAAGTCAAAAAAACTCACTTTAGTTTTTTCCTTCAGACCTGCATGAATTCCCAAGGTCAGGTAGTAGGAACGTGTGGGTCTATTCCTAAAGGTGTGTAAATGAACTTCAGTGCCAGCCTTGCAACAACCTGCTGCTAATATTAGAGAACAATTTCCATTACTTACAGTCAATACAGATTCCTCACACTCATTCTGGAATATTCAAGACAGCAGACATGACTACTGAAAAATATGGGAAGAACTTGCTGTGTAATTTGGCCACAGACAATTAAAAACTCAGTTCTCAGGCTGTATATCATATTCCTTAATTCCATTTATTCATTTCTTTAATAATTTAATTCTCCTTACGCTCTTTTATATTCATATTATCTACTTTATTTACTTACTTGTCTCCCTTTAGCCACATTACTTCTACCTAACAACACCTGACTATAAAAATATGATTAGTATTCTATTAGATAAGATTCCCAGAACACCAAAGAATAATTGCAAATATGTAGTAAAAGAAACATATTCTTATTAATATTTTGTGGGTTTCAGCCACATGTATTACAGGTAATCCTGATTATTAGCTATACATATCAATCCTTATGAAAAGGGAAAAGCTAAAACACAGAAACTATACAAATATTAATGAATACGCTAGGTATTGTTGCAAATAAAAAACTTAAATTTAAAGCATGTAGATGAAAAGTAGCTGAGGCAAGTAAGCACATATAATATTGATTGTAATTTATTTCTTTAGACTATTTTAAAAAGCAATACCTATATAGAGCATCACATACACAAATAATTTATTCAATAAATTAAATATTATTAATTTCTAGATATCAGAAATAATAAAACAACATAACAGCTGTATTGTGAATGCTTGCAGAACACTGAAATTTGGGTGTAGCAAGCTTGCCATCTACTGATCAACAGAAAAGATTTTTGTTTGTAATATACTGTATTATTTAGTTTGAAACCCACTTTCGATGATGAATCAGTACTCGTGTTTTTAAATATATCTGTTTCCAGTGCTCCTGCAGGTCAGCATAAAACCTCAAATGTATTCTGCCAGTGGATCAAAGATGAGCTCCTGAAGTACTTATGCCCATTGACGAATATTTCACTAGGAACTACATAATTTTATTCAGGTATCTTGGGAACTCATTTGCCTTCTCTCATAACCATGTATTCTTAATTCTCAGATGTTCTGATGAAGTTAAAATGTTATTTTATGAATAATATGGCAAAAACATATAAATATTCTCACTTTTTCCATTTCTTTCAATTTCACAAAGAGATCTTCACTTGTGCCCTTGCCATCCAGCCTTGCCCTCATTCAAGCCTTGTCAGTGTGGAAACAGCAGAAAATCCATATGTCTGATATATTTGGTGCTACAGACCTTCATGCTCCATTCAGATGGGTTTAGACACAGAACTTAAACTCAAAAGTTGTGTCGTATGTGCAACAAGGAAAAGTCTTTGTGTTCTTTATAAGAGTCCTTCTTATAGGTTAAGGCCCTGTAATATTACTATTACAATATACTTTTTCACTTTACCACCACTAATTAATTTCATCAAATCTAGAATTATAACAATATGGACTACAAAGTATGAAACCAGATGACCAGTGACTAAGAACTAACCGGTGATACATTTTTGTGGACCTGTATATATAATGTATACCTTCAGAATGAGCGAGGACATAAAACTTCTGAAACTGGTAGATCAGAGCACAATTGAGAGGACAGAAAATGCTCTTTCCAAGCACACAAAAAAGCTTGCCTTTCCACCTATACAATATAGACTTGGTGACTTGTTATTTTTCCACATGGATGTTATGTATTTTGCATGGCTGGAATTTTTCTCTTTTTAATATCTTCCTTGCATCTCTGATGGATAATAGTCTCATAACTCCATCATTTGAAGTTTGATTCTTACTTCATTTGTACTGGTATAATTCAGGAATGGTTTCACTTCAGGTAAAGGTTTTTAAATTACCTCTGTAACACCAAATTGAATGAATATGCTTTACTGCAGAATCTCCTCTAAATAGGACTGGGATTTTTAGATTGCATGGGACTGTAACATAAAGGTGGAAAGTCCCAGAGCCAGTATGATTTGTAGAGACTAAGATATTTCAAGAGATTTGTCTGCAGAAATCAATAAGCTTTGTGAAATAAATTTCCTAGCTGGCATTCAAAATCTCTACCACAACTATTCTACATGGTTTTGTACATCAAGCAGGTTAAAAATCTGTCCTTGGGAAGAGCTAGGAGGAAGTCTACAAGATCTGATATTTTCCTTGCTTGTTCTTTAGGGCTACATTTCTGTGTCTTTCAGAAGGTGACCTGAAAGTAGTCTGCATTTCTGGGATAAGAGAAGGTCAATCTCTATTAAGGGAAAGGTTTGGTGCAAATGAGTTATATCCATCCTGTGTATCAGCAGGAATGCATCATAGTATGAAAGCTATATGAGAATGTTTCACACTAACTATGCAAACACCCTGGCTCATCTGTGTCATCCACACTGAATCAAATGCCAGAAAAGAGACATATGTGGCATACCTCTTTACTTTGCTACCCCCACTTGGGCTCACGGTGCTGCTGACATCCCTGATGAAGCCTGGATTCTACAAAGTTGTCTCTGAAATATCTGCGAATGATCCACAGCATGAGTAGGGTGCAAGTGTAGCTGATAGTGTGTTATGGGACAATAGTAATATTATGTACACATGGGACAATAGCACTATTATGTATGCTACCCTATCCTCCATGCTTCACTTTCCTTTTTTAAGGAAGCATTTAGTTCATTACAGAAAAGAGCCTGGGATTAGTTAAAGTATATTAAATACAGATAATTGGAGTTGATGACCTCTACATAAAATGAGAATAAACTAGTATACAGTCCTTAAAGAAAATCTAAGTTTATAGTTACTTTTCTGTTCCATCAGAGTAAAAAACTAATAAAGGAACAGAGTTTTACTGTGTTTTTCTCTGCTTCTAAGCAAACTGAAGAGAATGATTTACACATTATATAGAACACATAAAAACTGAATAGAATTATCAGCCTAAAAATATTGTACTATCAAAACAATAAGAGTACACATATTGGGAGAAACATAAATAAGCAAAGAATCTATATTCATACATACATAAGCACAGGTATCAGAATCAGAGAAATTTAGAAAATATTACAGATATATTTGATCTTTGAAAAGAAGCTTATTAAAAAGGGTCAACTTCATTTATGTAGGAAAATATTAAAGCTTTAAAGTAGGACAGCTAAGATGGAGACTAGCACAATGATAATTAAGTAGTAGATTCCAGTTATTTCTGCAAAGTTTAAATAGAAGATTAGGTAAATATGGGATTTAGTACTTTAGCAAAATTTCCCTAAAGTACATTTTACATTAATTAGCATTATAATTACAAATATACCATTTCAGAGATATTTTTCAGAGCATATTTAATTACACTATTTACATAGGTATAGTTTCTTTAAACTTTCCTTATGGTACAGCACTATATACAGATATGAAAAATATGAACAAACTATTGCTCTTTCTCAAAGCTCACATACAACTTCAAATACAAAAAACCTCAGCATAGTTTACTGAATGACTCTTTTGACTAATTTTATTTTGATTTCATGCAGCATCTCCTGAGTGTTACTAAACTTATCCAAGATCAAGTAACTGGGGCGGAGGGGCGGGGAGTGAGGAGGGAGAAGGCTCAGGCAGCAATTCATTTACTGGATTTTTTTAAGTGGCATTGCACTGTAACTGTTAATGTAATATGCAATAAAGTATCCAAATAATTCTTCAAATAGACTCATCATATTTGATTGTAACTTCCCTTTTTGTTTTCTGCTATAAATTTGGACTCTGAAACTTTCACAACTGACCTATTAAGAACAACTATAGCTCAGCTGGAATAGTTGGATTGAAAAAGTCAATATTCTTACTGTTTTAAAGAAGATTTTTGAGGCAATTAGCATTCAGCATATTTTTATTTTTTCTTCACATAATTTAAAAGTCTCAAGCAGCTGTTGGTATTATTCCTGTGACATATACTTTCCTGCTGTTCAGTGAAAAAGATGAATATGTGATTCTCTTCTTGCCTATACGCTCTTATTCCCAGCGCCAAGTCTAGAAATTTACATCAGAACTACTCTGCTTTCTCAAACGTAACATGTGTCCATTTATTCAACATAGTGGACTAAATCCAGCACTGTGCTTTACTGGCTTTACCTATCTGTAATTCATACAGGAATTACATTGAAGAAAGACACAGAGTAAACAAGCAGTAAGTCAAAATACTTTTATATTTTAAAAGAATAGCAGAAAACAAGCATTTCATGAATCACTGCAAGAGGTAGTTAAAACTGATGGGTCTTATGAAAGACATAAATTTTTAGGACTGGCTTAAGACCAGTCTCTAAATAAAACAAGGGTGAGTGACAGATGTTAACCCATTTCCAAGGTGTTCTGTTGCTTACATTGATACAGTGATTGAAAATAACTCACACTGTTCTAGAGCATGAAGTATAGAGTGTGAGTTTTTATGGCTCCTGTAAGTTATATCTGCTACTTTTAATCCAAAATATAAACTATATTAGTTTTCGCTTTCTCTTCTGTTTTTACCAATGCCATCCATAATAAAAGTACTTATATGTGAATTTCTAAATTCTTTATAGAGGCAGATCCCTCAATTAATTACTGATCGAAACCCCATTTCCCCAGCCCCTGCCCCTCCCCATGCCACAATGCAGGGGACAAAAGGAGCGAAATCATGACTGGAGTGAAGTCTGCTAAGAAGGGAGGGGTGGGGGGAGGCGCTTTAAGATCTGCTCGTGCTTGTTATTATCCAACTGTGGTTTAACAGGGTGTGTAGTGTAGTGTGATAAATTAGCTTTCTTTCCTTTATTCTGTACTGAGTCTGTTTTGCCCATGATGCTCGTTGCAGAATGATCTCTCCCTGTCCTTATCTCAAATCCTAAGCCTTTCAGTATGTATTTTCTCCTTTGTCCAGCTGAACAGGAGAGTGATAAAACTGCTTTGCAGGGCTTCTGTCTTCCAGCCAGGGTCAAACGACCACATCTTATTATCAATACCTCTAAAATTCTTAGATCTTGTTGCCACTTTATTATTTACCATCCAAAGGAAAAACACTAAGGTAAATCCATGCATTATGTATCTAATTCTGTGTGTTTTGTTCAAACGTGCTTCTCCGTCAAATCAGAGGTGCATTATTTTATTTACATTGTAAAATATGTATGATATGTTTTCAAAACTACATTTTATTTTATCCTTTAAGGTTTTAGTATAATACAGGAGCACAGCAATTCTTGATATATGATGACTGCATGAACTATTGGGATTTGAAATTGATTACCCAGCCTTTAACTGAGGCCGGTGCAATCAGACTGTGGCCCTTCACACATCACTTAGCAGTGTGCTTGATGCCCTGTTTAAATGTGAGGAGAATCAGTAAAAACACAGGTTATAGCAGCAAGTTCTTATCAAACACTGATATAATTTAATCCTTGCTATGAAATTGTTATGTATAAATAGCCGTATCTTCTTCATTATCAAATAGTGTGTAATGAAGGGTTAAGGATTCAGGAGATGCAGAATTTTGCCTTTTTTCCCTTACACTCTGGAAAAATTTCCAGTTCTTCCTTCACCATGAAAATAATCTATGATATTTTTCTTTCCACACTCTTATAACTGAAACAAATGTCTCTTTCACAAAAAATCTTCTCTACATGGCTCTCTGTATGTGTATGTACATGCAAAAAGTTACTTGCAAGCATTGTTTATTAGGCACAAATGTTAGGGTTGGATATATCCATCATCAACACAAGGTTAAGTTTCTAGTAGGTAGATACAAGATTAGATTGCAGATATTTGGCATTTTCATCTTTCCCACAGCTGGGTTTTCAGCCCCTGCCCAAAGTAGTCTCTTCCAGTTAGTTTGCAAATCTTCCCCAAACCATTCAAATTATCTAAACAATATGGAGAAATCCAATTGTGACTGTATTTGCAGTCATCTCATTTCTTATCTAGTTTTTCAGTGCAATCTTCTTGTCTCAGTAATTATTTCTAGTCAGACATGATGCAGCTGTAGCATCTCATGGAAGAAAACCCACTGGAGAGATATATAGTCAACAGAGAAAACTTTACCGAGATGCTCCATGACAAAGATGTTTAGATGTGGTGCTTAGGGAAATGGTTTAGTGTTTGGATTGGTAGTGTTAGGTTAATGGTTGGATTTCATGATTGTAAAGGCCGTTTCCAACCAAAATATTTCAGTGATTCTATGATTCAATGATTCTTGTATTAACTTTGGCACCATATAAGTTGAATTATTGTCACTCGATAAGGAAGACAATTTATGAAGACAAGTTTTTTTCAGGGCTGCTTCTGTACCTCTTCCAATTTTGTTCAGAGCCTAAAAGAGAATGCAAATTGATAAATACAGATATGGTCAATTACTATGGTCTCATGGGAAAATCTAAGTTGAAGTAGTACTAAGTGGATTTCTTTAATTCTAAAGCTAATTCCAATCCTTAAACAGCATAAAACATCAGTGAGGAAACATCCTGAGGAAGTGCAACAATTAGTCGTTATCTTCACTGTTATGACAGAGAATGTAAACAATCCAAAATATTTTAAAATTAAATAGTATTTTAAAAAAAAATATTTTATTTCTTCTCCATTTTATGCCCTCCATCCCCACCTTGACTTTCTGGGTTGTACATAGAGACTGAATGAGGTCACATAAATACAGTGAGGTTGGTCTTTTGACCCAATGTGGTACCAGTAACAAATATACTAATATACTTTTGCTAGAGGGTAACATTGCCAACACAAGTGAGAGTGTAGTATTAACTTCTTACATATTGACAAAGGAACGGTATGTTTTGATTAGACATTAGGAAGAAATTCTTTTTTGTGAGAGTGGTGAAGCACTGGAAAAAGTTGCCCAGAGAGGTTGTGGAAGCCCCATTCCTGGAACTGTTTAAGGCCAGATTGGATAAGGCTTTGGGAAACCTAATTTAGTGGAGGGTGTCCCTGCCCATGACAGGGGGGGTTGGAACTAAATGATCTTTGAGATCCCTTCCAACCCAAACCAGTCATTGATTCTATGAGGGCCTTTCCTAAACATTGGTTGTCATGTGTATTGTCTGCAAATGTAGTTTGCAAAAGAGAAATATTTCACTGGATAACTATCTTTAGAAGCCTTGTTAAACAACCAGTGCTGAAAAAGACTGTAGTAAGAGTCACTGTCCCCAGCCTTGGAGGAGCAAGGTCCTTCTACCCAGAGATAGAAAGCCCTAGTTCTTAGCATTTATGTACATCAGAGAATTATGCAGAAACACCCGAGTTAAAGTTGAATGAAACTGTCTTGGAAATAATTGTATGACCAAGACAATTTTATACTGCTTCCATTTTCTATTACTTCCTGTAGACACACTATCAGAGTTCTACAGAGATTCAAATCTTGCTTTCTGCCTACCCAGAATATTCTTATATCCATGTATGGAGCTTCAATCAAAGGAATAGAAACTTTTCCCAAAATAAACTACAGCCTTGTGGTCTGGAATCACAAGTGAATCCAAATTTCTTAACCTAATAGGAGAGTGTGTGTGTGTGTGTGTGTGTGTGTGTGTACATTTCCTTTCCTAGACTAATGTATGCACTAAAAAGTCTGCATTCAAGAACACCAGTGTTACGCAATTAGTCTATGCTGAAATTACAGTTTATTGTAATTCAAGTTTGGCTGTGTTCCATTTGGGCCATCATTTTCATTTGAATCTTACTTATAGTGACTCCTAACATTTTTAAAGGTGGTACCCCATGCTTCTTGAAGTCTGGCTACATAGCTCCTGACTTTTCCACAGAGATCTTGCCGTGTCGCTCTCATTCCCTATCAGCCCTGCTACAGGCACTGGAACTGAGCTAGCAAGGCTAGAATGACCTGCCTCTATCTCAGGATATTCAAGTATTCTCCCCTCCTCTCCAAAGCTGTTGATCCAGAACATTGCACAGATACCTTAACTAGCTGTATGGAGAAATATCATGGACCTGAAACAACTAGGTTTTTGGAATCTTGTTTTTCCTTTCACTCTTAATGTGCTTCTACCTCGCAGGCTAGACACTTATTACTAATTTGAACCAATATTTGTATGTACATGAAAATACAGATAGAAAGGAAACTACACAGGAATTTTTTTTTTTTTCTTCTAAACATATTCAGTTATAGAGTCACTATCGTCATAGATTTTATGGTATTGCAACTTTTAACACAGTTTTCATGATTTTTACAGGGAAGCTCAAACAATATGTTAAAGTGATCTGCTTAAGATTATGAAAATAAAGCAAAAAGAAATCATACAAAAGAAAAATGTAGAAAAAATAAAGAAAAATTTCTAAGACTTGCAATGCTGAAATCACAGCAAAATATTAATTTTAATCATTTAGTTTGATGTACTTTCTTTTTTTTTTCCTAAAATAAAGGAAACTAAAATATGCATAGTATATAGGGAAGGATGAAGAAAGTTTTAGCTAGGGCAGTTCTGGGAACAATTTAATTATTTTTTGTATATTGATTACATGTCATCCTTCAGTTTACTGATGCTTAGAATTCACTGTTTTGCTGCTTTCTGCCTTTGTAAATAACATATTTGAGATATCAGATTAGTTTGTTTGAAACCTTGTTTTGACTTTTACCTTGTTGTATTGGATCTGACAGAGATGGAGGAGTTTTTTCCATGTAGCAGCCCTCTTAGTGCCGTACCATGTATTGGTAGCCAGCAAGGGGTTGGTAACACACCAGGGCTTTGGCTACTACTGAGCAGTGCTGGCACAACATCAAGGCTGTCTTTCTAACATTCTCCCCCACCCACCAGCTGGCTGGGGGTAGGCAAGATCCTGGGAGGAGACACACCCAGAACAACTGACCCAAAATGACCAAAGGAATATTCCATACCATATGACATTTGCTCAGCAATAAAATCTAAGTGAAAGGAGGGGGAAGTGGGGGGCATTAATTATTACATTAGTCTTGCAGTGCAATCACTGCATGTACTGACCCCTGCTCCCCAGGAAGTGGCTGGATGTGGCCTGCTGATGGGAGGTAGGGAATAAATCTTTTGTGGTTTTTCCTTTATTAAACTGCCTTTATCTTGACCCATACGTTTTTTCCATCTTATTTTGTCCCCTCCCTGTCCTGCTGAGGAGGATAGTGATAGACTGGCATTGTTGAGAACCTAGAGTCCAGCCAGGGTCAATCCATCATAGTCATTTTTGGCACCGAATGTTGGACATGAGGAATTTGAGACTGATGATAGAAATTGGAAGAGGTATTGCACAAAATGTGGAGTGAACAATGTCAGAGAGTGCAATGATTGTGGAGAATTTTGAAGGTTTTAACTGTGGTGAAAAGATGAGGGGTACATTGTGTGTAAATTGTCAGCTTTCATATAGTGTTGTGATGATGTTGTTTTGATTTTGGTATAGGGAATTTTTTTTTATTGATGTAAGTGAAGATTGTGAAGATTGTGTGATGAATATGGATTTAAATGATAATCCTTAATAATGTGATTCATGGAAGCAAGAGGTGGAATGTATTTGTTTTGCATGGCAACATTTTGCTACTGGTGGGGCTACAGAGGTGTCTTCTGTGAGAAGGTGCTAGAAGCTTCCTCCATGTCCAGTAGAGCTAATGCCAGCAGACTCAAAGATGGACCTGTCACTGGCCAAGGCTGAACCCATCAGCAATAGAGGTAGTGCCTCTGGGATAACACAACTGAAAAAAATGCATATTGAGATTGGCCAAAATGGTCATGGTTTGGGAAAATCTGAAATTCTAGTGCTATCTGTAGGGAATGATTTAATGAACATTTTTTAAATTTTCTTGTGAATAATATAAATGATGCCTTATAACGTCACTATAGAAAATATGTGAGTCTCTAGCTGATTTTTTTCTAGAAAGTGATAGCTATTCGTCTTATCATAATGCTGAGGCATATCACTCAGTATTGTCAAACTGAAAATTAATTCTGTATTAGTATTTAACATATATACACAGAGGTGGAAGACATGACACAGTCTTTTCTTGAGATGACGTACCATGATCATGAGACAAGATAAAAAAGCCCTAGGGAATTTCATTGATTAAGCATTTGTTTTTGGTTTTTTTGGTTTTTTTAAAAAACATCACAACACAACACTCTTAGGATTATTTTTTTAAACTTCCTTTTACTCATCTTTTGCTTTGGAACATCTGAAGTTCACTCTTCCCAGCTTTCCTCTTTAATCATATACATGTATACCAAGCAGAAAGGCAGTCCGGAAGAACATGCAGAGATATTTATTACAAGAATCAAGATTGCTTTAGAAATGGCTATGTGAATGAAATGTAATGTCAATATATGTATAAATAATTACAATATTGATATAATGCTTTGAACACAGTAAGAAATGGGAGGGGTGAATAATAAATGCTGACACAATTAATGAAGATCTATGTACCATATCAAGCATTTGTTTCCATTCTATGCTCTACACCCAGACTTTAACTTTAAAAAATTAGAGACATTTTTTGACGTTTTGTATTCAATATTTATGGTACATGGTCTGGTTAAACTCTTGCTTCCAAAGAAATAATAATGAAAAAATAATAAATCTAATATTCTCAATTTATGTTCCATGGCTGAGCAGTGGATTGAGGGCAAGTATATAAGGTACAAGTGATTATTAAGTTTATTATTCTACATAGGAAAAGAAGTTTTAATTCACTAAAAGGAGCATGGACAATGTGTTGTTCAAAGAGAAGTGACTAAGCTTTGATAATTTTTCTAATTATTTTTTCAGTTGCATAAACCACTTTAACTTGCTTTTTAAAATGGCAGTTTTCTTTCAACAAAAGAAAAGGGAAGTTATTTCAAAGTTTTCTTTCTTACAGATTTTATTTCTTCAGTTTCCACTTTTTTAATATATTCTTTCCTGTATATCTAGTTTTGTCATGATAGACAGTTCTAAAAACTGCTTACTACCATTTTCATTCTGAAGCTTTGAAGAAAATTGTTTCTTGGAAGCTCCACAGCTCAGCCCTATGTTTAGATGCTCAGAACATGACATATCTGGGTCACTAGAGGAGTGATGACAACTAAGAAGATGAGACTCTAATCCTGACATTTTATATCCATTGCAAAGATTCCATGTTATTGGATATTTATGTTCAAATAAAAGAAAATAAAAATGGCTTGCCCATATGCCACAGTGCTGTATTTACAATCTTGTTACAGGGTTGCATTCTTGTAAATTATCACACTTTTTTTTTTTTTTTTTTTAATTATAATTCCCCTGGTGGGATTCTCTAGCTAAGTGAGAAGTTCATTCTCAATATATTTTGATAAAATAGTTCAGTAATGTATTCAGTAATGCCTATCAGAAAACATAATATATTGCGGTAGCTAAGCATCTTATGGAGCTGTATGAAAAAGTATGCTGGTTAGACTGTTTTCTTTCTTAAACACAGATGCTTCTCGTATTTGTTTAAAGGAAATACCGTTCTGGATTTCCTGAACTGACACACTATTGATATATTTTTATGCAGGCAACTGAGTGAAGGTTGGTGTGTCATGTTGGAAATTAAAAACAATTTTCTGTAAGCTGCTGAAAAACAGGGTTGTGCTATATTGATGGTCCAGGTGCTCTGAGTTTTCCCTTTAGTATAAGTATATATTGAGCATTTCTATCAGTCTTTCAAATATGGCTTTGGAAAAATAAGACACTGAATTTCAGGGCAGTTTCAATATAGGAAACAAAAGCTTTTGCCACTATTAAAAAAATACTGATAAAAATAGGTTTACTGGCACAAAGTGATAATCAGTTTTCTTAAACTGATATGTTAAATAATGAGGAATTTCATGGAGTATTTCTGACATTTCACAAATAGAGAACATCTCTTCCCAGACGATTAAAAAGACCCTTCTCACTGAAAAAGACTGACAAAATTCATGACAGGATTCATCCTTTTATCTGAGAAGAAAACTGCCCAATGAGTTTCAAAGGATAGACATTTATCACCTCTCTCATCAAGAAATGGAGGAATTGAGTCAGTGGAATAGTTTGTTCACTTAATACCTTAAGATTACTAAAAATCTATTGTTTTGGCACTTTATTAGGTTACATTAGCTTATGTGTGAACAGACCACCAAGGTAATATGTTAGCCATTAGAGAAACACTAAGTATGTGATGTTAAACTGTTCCGGTTCTGTGGTCTTTTCCAAAGGCTAATAATATTGCAGCCTTCCAGTACCTGAAGGGAGCATCTAAACAGGAGGGGAATCAACTTTTTAAAAGGGTAGAAAATGGTAGGACAAGGGAGAATGGATTAAAGCTAAAGGAGGGAAGGTTTAGATTAGATATTAAGTGGAAGTTCTTTACAGAAAGAGTGGTGAGGTGCTGGAACAAGCTGCCCAGAGAGGTGGTGGATGCCCCTTCCCTGGAGGTGTTCAAGGCCAGGTTGGATGGGGCCCTGGGCAACCTTGTCTAGATCCAGGCCTAGAGGTTGGTGGCCTTGCCTCTGGCAGGCAAGTTGGAACTCTTTGATCCTTGGAGTCCCTTCCAACCCATGCCATTCTATGATTCTATGATTATTATGTAAAATTTGAAACATTGAGACCAAACATCAAAAAAGTAACAAAAACATTTCACACAGGAGTGAAGAACAGAAAACATAATTAGGAGACTCAATAATACATTACAAACTGACTCTCAATTGTTGTCAAACATGAATACACCCCAGGTAGATCAATAGATTTTCAAATAAAAATGTATTAGGTTTAAAGAATTTTGTAATATGATGTTTGAATTCTGATTTTCTTTGGAAAATATGTAATCATGATTTTTGCCTAAGGTTAGATAGGAAAATTCTGACACAGGTATCTAATTATGATACTTTCACAGCATTTATTCCGGTATAGATACACACAATTAAAATTAGAAAAACAGTAAAATCTCTCCTGTATGGTCTATAGGAAATATCTTTACAACAGTGTGCGGGGAAAATAAAATAATTCTGAAGCAACTTTCATATACATTAACCTGATAATACAACACTTTAAGAGTTAATACTTAACAATTCTCATTAGACACATAATTACACATTGCAAACTTCTATGTATTTCCATCAAAGAATTTTAGCTTTCTTTACGAACATCAAGGTAGTTTTGTGAGACATATATTATTGCAAGTTTTTTCTGTGACTGAACTGAGATGCAGAGTACAATGACCATATCTGAAATTAATGATTTGTGTATCTGTGTATATGAAAGTTACATAAAGTCAGTAGTATATTATTTGAATTTTTGTTGTTCAATCAACAGCTGGTTTGTAGAAACACCTAAAATAAAAATCCTCTGCTGATGCTACTCAACACTGATGTATAATCCAAAGGTTAAGAATCTGATGACCAAACAAAACTCACAGCATTTGAATTGTTATTGTTCTTGCTTTAGATCAGAAATGCAATCAGTCTTTCAATGGCTGACAGTGACTAGTATCTTAGTAGTTGCTTGCAAGAATCCTTCAATGGACATCTCATTTCCTAGTTGTTTTTTCTAATTTTTTCTTTCTAGTTTACTAGTTTATACCATAAACATTTGGTCTTATTCCAAAAATTTTCATTTTCTAAAAAATTTTCTTCAGTATTTCAAGCTTTATACTTTTTATCACAAATTTCTATCTCAATCTGACTACATCTTTAAGGATTTTCTGAGACTTTGAGTTCTACAGTCTAATCAGATGCTGCATAAAAACATTTCCTTTTTATCAGTTTATAATTTAATAACTTGTAATCTTAGTATGTCTCAATAGTTATGTTTATATAAAACAGAAGAAGGATAGTATATCCAGCATTGGACTGTAATTGCAAACCACCCATTCCTCATGTTCAACTTCTTTTCTGTATTTTTTTCTTGTGAACTTTTCTCTCAAATACTAAGGAGATTGAAGACCTTTGCCATTTATATATTGTTTAAGAATAAAGATTTTTCAAGACTTCTGTCTTCAGTGATTTTTTCTTCTTTCATCCTCCACCTCAATGGTTGTGTAACTCATTGCCCTAAAGCAAAAGAACTTTAGTCATGAAAAACATGAGTAAAGATAAATTGGAAGAATCATACTGACTGCTTCAGAGTATGTGATTCTGAAAACCTTTTATCTTACTAAAGGAAGTAAGGCTGGTAAACAGAACACATTAAAGATTAATATTTTGTTTTTCTGCTAGTGGAAGAAACTGAAAAATAAAAAAGCAAAGAAAGCTGCACATGAATCTGAAACAGCACACCTACCAAACTAGATTTTACAAGTATTTACTATCCCGGATCTAATCTGTAAACTAAGAAATTCTGAAACCTGATTGTGACTCTACTAGAAATCTGTATGAATTTCTCTTTGAAGAGAAAATATTACTTTCATTTTCTCTGTGAAATCAAATACAGTACAACAAAGTTTCTTACATGTCAACACATACCTCAGGAGATTACTGGGGTAAAATTATAGTTAGTTAAGGAATTGATTGCAATCACCACTCATAAAACTATTTCACATTCATTCACTGAATAACTGACTGTATTCATTTAGTTTATGTCCTGATACCTTTGGTAAGAGATTAAAGTGAAAATAAACTCTAATTTGGGGATTTGAATTCAGATTATAATAAAATATTTTGGTCAGCAGATAAATGTGATTATTTAAATATAAATGCTTTTTAAGATAACAATACAAGACGTAAAATTTAGGTAACTTGCAGCTCTATATAGTAAGCTTAAGGAGTTTTTCAGAGTGAAGACATATATTTGCACTGAGATGGTGCCCATTAAAGACTTAATGGTATTGCTCAGTATCAGTTACTCACTGATTTTTTATCAGATATCAGGTCAGTGACTACCTTCTGTGTCTGATAAAATGGAGAACTAGAGTATGTATGGAATAATCTCAGAAAACATTGACACATCCAGTCCAAACCTCCAATTTCTGATCCAGGATGAACTTGTTAGCATGTAGGGTGAAAATAATGGTTAAGAATGTAGAGGAGATGAAACAGGAAAAACATAGACAGAATAGGTCTGTGACTGGGATATACTTGGTCAGAGAAATAGAATCAAAAATGTTTCCAGCTGATTACATGATAAATACAGTGGTATATGTGAAAAGACAAAGACTTGTTAGTCTGATCAAGTAAAGATATAGAAGTTAGACAGAGGAGGAGGAGTAAGGGAGCAGTAAAGGGCCTACGTGCAAAACAACAACTGATGGATAAAGGATGTCTGAATTTTAACATGGGATGGAAAGGTTCAACAGATCTAATCCTAAAATATCATATCCTACTGAAAGCAATGAGTGCTTTTCCTATATGCACAAAAAGCATTCCCATTCTTCAATTATTCGTTATTCTATTTAGTTTGGGATTTATGAACTAATTCTCAGTCCACATTTATTAATGTCTATAATTTATTCCTGTGATAATTTATTTTCTTTAAATGTAGTTTTTCCTTCTCTTCCACTAAGATAATTACAGAAAGTAATCCCATCACTTTTTACCTTTCATTTTATTAAAGGAAATAAAATCTTTATTCATCTCTCTTAAGAAAACCTCTCTATGTCTTGATCAACATATTTTAAAATGTTACAGGTTAAACAGCCTCTTGACTGAGCCTGTATGTAGGACCTCATCAGCACCGTGGAGAGCAATATTGTACTCTCTTGTTGGGAAAAGGAACATCAAAATACTTTGAGTTTCATGACTGTTCCAAGAAAGAATATTTATGCATGGAAAAACAGAAGTAATTCTAAAGCATGGCAGACATCTAGTATCTGTTCCCAGATGTGTCATTTTATTTTCAGCAGTAGTCAGGCCATGTGAAATGCTGCATAGGTACATTTCTTTACAGAAATCAATGGCAGTGTATTAAATTAAGAGGTACCAAAGCATCCATTTCCCATCAAGACAATTAGAATCATAGAATCATGGAATATACCTGAGTTGGAAGAGACCCATAAGGATCATCCAGTTCAACTCCTGGATCCACACAGGGCCACACAAGTCAGAATGAATGAATTGACCAGATGCTTCTTGAACTCAGTCAAGCTTGGTGCTGTGACCACTTCCCAAGGGAGCCTGTTCCAGTGCCTGAACACCCCTCAGTGAAGAACCTCTTCCTAATATCCAAACTGAACTTCCCCTGTTGCAGCTAGAGAAGTTTGCTTTCTACCAGGAGCTCACATTTGTGACATCTCCCAGAGGGTTCTAAGTCTGGTAAACAGATTGTCATCCACTCCTACTATTCCATGCAGGGTTTGATGATACAACAATGAGATAATTTAGAGTACCAAGCTGAGTGGTACAGTTGGTTTGTTAGAGGGAATGTATATCATATAGAAGGACCATGGCAGGCTAGAGATGTGGTGCCATGTGAGCCTCATGAAATTCAACTAGAGCAAGTACAAAGTCCTGCACCTAAATTGGGGCAATCCACCATGACAACACAAACTGAAGGATTAATTAATTGGGAATAGCCCCATGGATAAGTCTTTGGATACAGAAGGATGAAAAGTTTGACATAATCTGTTAATGTGTGCTTGCAGTCCAGAAAGAATATCATCCTGGGCTGCGTAAAGAGGTGTGGCCAGCAGGTAGATGGATGTGATTCTGCCCCTTTGCTCTTGTGAGACCCCACATAGAGTATTGCATCCCTCTCCAGAGTCCCCAACACAAGAAAGACATGGTGTTATTAGAGCAGGTCCAGAGGACCAGAAAAATGATGTCCTGGTTTCAGCTACGATGGAGTTAATATTTTTTTAGCAGCGGATGGAATGCCATGTTTGGGTGTTAGCATGAGAATAGTGCTGATAGCACCCTGATGTTTCTGGTTGTTGCTGGGCAATCAAGGACCTTTCTCAGTTCTTTATACTTCCCTACTAATGAGAAAGGAGGGGACACAGCCAGGACAGGTGACCCAAATTGGCCAAAGAGGATATTCCATGCCAGTTACGTCATGCTCAGTATAAAGGGGACTGGGGGGAAGAGGAGGAGACAACGCCAGGACATGCAGTTTCTGGGGACGGTTGGGTTCCAGGACGGCTCTAGGCTGTAAGGCCTGAGTTGTGTGGTTTGGTGAGAAACTGCATTGTGTATCACCAGTTTCATATATTTTGTGCTATAAACTCCTGTTATTGTTATATCTAGTTTTCTTTAGTAAACTATCCTTATCCCAACCTGCGGGGTTTTTGTTTCTAGGTTGTGGTTTCTTTTTCTCCTTTCTTTCTTCCCTTTTCCCCCTCCCCCAACTTTCCTTCCCTCTTCCTTTTAAAAGTACAAGCGACTGTGTGGGGTGCGGCCCTCAGCTGGGGCAAAACCACGACAAATGATCTCTCCTCTGAGGAAAGATTGAGATAGTGGGGTTGTTCAGCCTAGAGAAGAGAAGGTTCTGTTAAGATGTTATTGTGGCATCTCAATACTTAAAGGGGGCTTATAAGAAAAGTAGAGGAGGGTTTTTACCAAGGTGTAGTGTCAGGAAAATGAGCAATGGGTTTAAGCTGAAAGGGGAGATTTAAACTGACCATAAGGAAGAAATTTTTTATCATGAGTGTGGTGAGACATTGGAACAGGATGCCCAGAGATATTGTGGGTACTCCCATCACTGGCAGAGTCTGGATGGATAATAGCACTAGCATGTACAGTATCAAGAATTCCCTCTAGCAATCCTTTAAGCAAAATGCCTGTAACTAAATGAAAAGTGTATTGATAATTTTTGTTGACAAATTTGAAATCACATTGTGCATGATAATAACACATATGGTAGAGTTTCAAACAAAGTTTGTCACAGTGATTAGGGACAAACATAACTAGACCATTTTCCAGAATGGAATTTTGATGCTATTGAAAGCATATTCAACCATTACTGAGTGAAGGTAAAGGGGGATAGAAAGGTAGGCATGATTCATTTTTTAATGTGTTATTATGTCTTCAAGCCCATGCTGGAAGAGAATTTGAGCAACCTGGTTTATTAGAAGGTGTGCCTGTCCATATCAAGGGGGTTGGTACTAGATGATCTTTAGGGTCCCCTCGAACTAAATAAATTTTAAAAATTCATGTTCTGCATGTTTAAAAAAAGCAATGCTTTCATCTGTGGTATGCTACCACCAATTAAATGAAGTCACTAGTTTGTTATTCACAAAGCGCTGTGTTAATCAAAGGCTAATCATAGTGGAATTATGAACTCTAATTGTAATTAGTGGGGAATAAAAACGTATGGTTCATTATGGTACATCTTTAAAGAAAGAACTGAAAATTGTAGAAAATACCTAGTTTAATATGAGGTCTAATCACATTCAAAACTATTAACTACAAATGATAAATAAAAATGGAAATCTTATGAAAATACAGTTTATTTATAATTTTACGTTACCAATTACAGTATTTTCCTGAATAGGAAGGAATGTATTCCACATTAACTTAATACATTAAACAAACAAACAAACAAGCAAACAAATATAAATATTAAAAATTGCATATATTTTAAGAAATTTAAAAAGAATTGTTAAAATACAAAATACTCTAATCTTCACTTCTTTAACAAATTCAAAGTCAGAATTTGAATTGAATTCCAATATTTTCAGTAACAAAATACTACCTACTCTGAATACCTCGCTGTGTCTTGTTACTCCTATACGTTACTCCTATTAAGGCCCTTATCCTGCAAGGCTAAATTTAGTAAATTTATTTCTATTTTTCAAAAAGTTTATTAGTAAATGCACTGCATTGTTAAGTATTAGTATATTAATTTTAAGTCGTTTTTATGCATGGCTAATTTCTACTCATACATCAAAAAATCTCAAAATATTAATTTCCCAGGAATTCACACTCTTTTGATGCTAATAATATAGTTATATTTTATTCACTGGGTTTTTTTTTTATTTGCTTATTGGCTATTTTGGTACTTTAGAATGTTTTGTCTCCACATGTGGTACTGGAAAAACAGCATTATGACCGACATCAGTGTGCAAAACTGTAATTAAACTAGCATTTTTTCTACGCCTATTTCCTGCTTTGACTTGACTTTGAATTAATAAACAAAAATTCTTTCATTTATGTCTTTTATGCTTTGTGCAACAATAACAAAAATTAAAATTCCCCTACTCCATTCCTTCAGAACCCTGAAATTCTCTTCCACATAAAAAATTACTGGTGGCCTGAGGGATGTATCAGTTAAAATATTAAGTAAAAATATACTTATGAGTATATAAACAAGTCTATACTGCAAATTGTATATGTCGTATTACTTCTTTTGCTCAACTTAGTTTTCACCTTTATTTTAGGTCACCATACAAGCTTTAAGGGTGTCCTGTTTATCATGCATAACATTAAGATTGTTTGGATTGGAAAGGACCTTAATGATCGTTTAGTTCCAACACCCCCTACCCCTACCATGCCCAGGGACACCCTCCACTAGACCAGGTTGCCCAAAGTCCCATCCAACCTGATTTTGAATACTTGCAGGGAGGGGACATTCACAACTTCTTTGGGAAGTCTGTTATAGTGTCTCACCACCCTTATAGGGAAGAATTACTTCCTTATATCTTTTTAAAATCTACTTTCTTTTAGTTTGAAGCTATTACCACTTGTCTTATCACTACACTCCCTGACAAACAGTCCCTTTCCATCTTTGTTATAGTCTCTCCTCAGGTAATAGAAGGCAGCAATAAGCCCTGAAGCCTTCTCTTCTCCAGGCTGAACAACCCCAACTCTCTCACTCAGCCTTTCTTCACAGGAGAGGTGCTCCAACCTTTGGATCATCTTTGTGGTCCCTATCTGGACTCACTCCAACAGGTCCATGTCTTACTGCAGACTCCAGCTGGATGCAGTACCCCAGGTGGGGTCTTACGAGAGCAGAGTAAAGGGGCAGAATCACATCCCTTGACCTGATGGTCACACTGTTCTCTGTGCACCTTTGCAAACTTGCTTAATTAATCTCTGATAATTAGAAATCTTGCAAACAATTCTAAGTCAGGGACAATTTTCAGTAAGCAGTTTCTGTGTGGCCCCTTTATTTAGGAAACTAAGAATTGACATGAAAGCCCTATGTGTCAGATGGCCTTAGTAATCTGCTTTGGCTTATTTGCTAGTAATGCAGGATTTGCTAGCAAGAAGCATTAGCAAGAGGTAGCAAGTGAATGGAAATATTCTGGAACTACATGATAAGGCAGAGCATAGTTCACCTTTATTTATGATCAGTGTTTTGTTGGAATAATGACCCATTAGAATTGTTACACGTTGAGTCAGATTTCTACAAATTTATATCACCTTTCTTTTACATATCATTGTCTTACCAGCTTTCATGGTAGGTTTGAAGCTGGCATTAAGCTTACTGCATAGATTTTTAAATGACATGCTAAAATATTAAGAATTCTATTGTTTTCCTACATTTACTCTGTGCCAGACTACATGTAACCATACACAAATACTGCATAGCATGAAAGTAATGGAATGATAAATACTAAAAAGGATTAATCAGAAGGAGATTAAAATAGCTTCTCACTTTTCCTAAATAAAAAATGGACTTGAGGCTGTGTTGCTTTTTCTCTCAATGGCAAAAGGAAGGAACTGGAAAATATAGCTGTAGGAGAGGAAATTATTCTGTATTTAATGTCTTTATAGCCTCCTGGAGAACATCAGATGCAGTGGAAAAATTACACAGTTCTGTATCAAGTAAATTTGGGGATGATCTGTGATTCTGTAAAAGAAGCACTAAAATATGTTTAGACCATTGGACTGGCCACAGAATTAGAAGCTAAAGACTCTTCACTTTGTGATCTACAAAATCCTTAATAACCCTCTGCTGACGACAATAGAATTTAGTCTTTGGTGTTTACGGCCTCATCTATAAGAGAATGATAATGCTTATCAACCACACAGGGATGGTATAGGATTAATTATTTAGTAGTTAAACAGTGACGCAAAAAGCAAAGCATTCTATTGCCTTCACAAGTGCTGAAATGTGACACTGTCAGCTTGTAGTTGAAGGTGGAGTGAGACATTGTGAATTCTGTCAGCAGTAACGTGCATGAAAAACTGCAGCATTTTGTTTGCTGAAGAAAAAAACCAGGTTTTCACAGCAGTATCTTAGATCCATTTATGATAAAATTTTAGACCCTATGTTGTGTTGAGTAAGCTGGTCATGAGGAAAAGATTGAAGAATGTTAAATAGTAGATAGAGAGTTCAGTAGAAGTCATACAGAAAAAAAAAAAAAAGGACACACAGATCTGTCATTGTTCTCAAAGAAACTTTTCTGTGGCAGACATAGAACAAGGATATGTTAGTTGGTCAAACCATTGCCTAATTTTGCTCTACTTGATCTGAATATTGATGAGTCCTAAAATGTAGTATTTCCTTCAGTAATTTTCCTACTGAAATCTTTTTAGAGTGAAATTTCTCTAGAAGGGGACGGATGTCATAACACACAAGAATTTCTTGGGTCCTTTACTGTAGAAGTCCTATCCTAGAACTGGTCATAGTATGATTTGGGTTGGAAGGGACCTCAAAGATCATACAGTTCCAACCACACCCCTCCCCACTGCCCCACTATGAGCAGAAATACCTGTCTTTTTTGAAGAAAGCAACTTTGAAACAATTTGCTCTGGTTTTTGTTTTGGCCATTTTGGCAAAGTCTTTTTCATTTCCCCAGTTACTGTTATTTCAATGTTTCTGTTTTGGAAGAAACAATTTGGAAGAAAAACTAACAAATTGTTTTAACATTAAGATTGATGTTGTAAATTTGGTTAAAAAGAGGAATACAACACATCAATAGGCAATCAATAGGCCCTTGAGTTAAACTGTAAGAAGATTATTGCTAGCAATTCTAACATCTAAAATAGTAAACAACCTGTCTAAAATTATTGTTTTTTAATAGTGTCTTTACTCTGTAGGCAAACATTTACATTAGTTTAAAAAGCCCACCACATTTTTTTTATTAATCAACCTGTACAGTCTTCTGAAAGGATGAGAGTCATACTTCAGGGATTGTTGGGATCCTAGGAATGAGACATTCTAAAATATAACGTGATATGTTTGTTTGTATGATTCATTAGTTGAACCAAGTCATGTCTGGACAAAGTCACAACCAAAAAGAAAATAATGTGTCTCCCTAAGTTTCATTTCCAGCTTCCTTTACTGGATTGTACAACTCATTTTTGTGCTCCATTGAGTTATTATTTACATTTCACTGTAGCTGGAAAGAGATTATTAGTATTCCTCTTCAACCAGGTAGGTACTGACCATTTTTTAAAAAGCATCTAGAAAAGAAACTGGAAGTTTCTGGGATATTTCATTGCCAAAGATATTCCTCTGGATAACTGAAGAAATCAGATCCAAAGTGTAACAACTAAGGTCCTAGCATACATGGTATATAGCAACGAAGCTTAGAGAGGAATGACAGAGTTTTGTCATATTCTACAGAAGAAAATAGAAATGGCTTGGACTAAGAATGACGTATAGCCTGCCTACAGCTGATAAGTAAAGTGTTTCACCTCATTTTACATACATCATGTCCTTTGTCCATTGACTGTTAGCTAGGTAACCCTCCCTCACTTCAGCGGATAATCTGCTGCCACCAACTGTCTTCCAGATACATTCTTTTTGCTTTACATTGGTAATCAGGATTTAGTCTTTTTTTCTAATATCAAAATGCTGAAAAAATTACATATCTGAGTAGCTGCACTGACTATTCACATGAGTAATGCAAAATGCAGATGCTTGCAGATCAACCCCGAGGAAGCGTTTTCTGCATTATGCGTTTTACTTCACTGAGTGACTAAAGGCATAGTGTAAGCCAATAGTCCCACAGTTGTATGCAAACAGAAAAACAGCATTATTACTCACGTTTTTTACTTTCAAAGCAGTGTGAATACATTTGCAAAGTAGTAATTGGAAGAAGTTTCATGCAGTCTTTCGTGGTTTTACCTACTTACCCAGTTCCAAACTCGTTATCATCTCACCCTATGTATTCATAAATGACATATAACTCTAATCAGAATTTCACTAGACTGTCTGAACAGTTAAAAAGTACAAAAGCCACAGTAGCACTAATCCTAGTCAAATCATACCTATAATGTGGTACTGCACTGTTTTATGAGGCAATAATGTAGTTCCAGTCTTGGAATAAAGTATTCATCCTTCAGCCTCATAGATTGGGAACAGGATTATAACCTCATAAAATAGCACAATACTATTATACAGTACTATTATCACTTAATTAGAAAACTAGACTTTCTAGTGTACCTGTTTATAGTAGTTTTATTAGACTTCTTCTGTAACTACACTCCTTCCAGCATCAAAAAAGTGTCTAAATTTGCTGTAAAAATGTTTCCAAACCTGCTATTTTTAATTTGTTTCATAATAGGGAGAAAACAGATTTTAAATACACAGAAACCTACACTGATAACACAGCTGGGACCTCTACTGGAGGCAATACAAATTTAGTCTTATGCAACTGTGAAGGCCATAATTATTTCCCCAGCATTGCATAGTGCATGTGCTATTTAAGCCACATGACTCCAACTTTACTCAAAATCAGATGGCTAAAATCATTTGAAACTGAGACTTTGAGAAAAATGTAAAAAGTACAGGACATGATGATGATAATCCCACTACAAGAACATTCAGCTTTTCTACCCTTCTCAAAAAATGATTGTCATAATTCACAGTCCTACTCTTTCTGTAGGAAGTTGCTCCAGAATAATACAATTCTTTATAATCAGAACCTAATAAAATAACATCAAATTTTCATTCACATTGCACAAGTATAAATTACTACTCATAATGCCATTCATCACAGAATCATAGAAACATAAAATATCCTCTGTTGGAAAGGACTCATGAAGACCATCGAGTCCAACTCCTGGCTCCACACAGGACCAGCCAAGTCAGAGCATGGGACTGAGTGCATCATCCAGACACTTCCTGAACTCAGTCAAGCTCAATGCTGGGAACACTACCCTGGGAAGTCTGTCCCCATGCTTGACTACCCTCTCAGTAAAGAATCTTTTCCTAATATCCAGCCTAAATGTCTCCTGTAACAGCTTCATACAGTTCCCTTGGGTTCTATCACTGGTCACATCAGTGCCTGCCCCTTCGCTCACCCTCATCAGGAAGCCATAGACTATGATGAGGTGTCCCCTCAGTCTCCTTTTCTCCAGGCTGAACAAACCAAGGGACTTCATTGTCTCCTCATAAGACTTCCCCTCCAGACCCTTCACTGCCTGTGTTGCCTTCCTCTGGACACTGCAATATTTTTGTGTCCCTCTTGTACTGTGACACCCAAAACTGCACACACTATTTGAGGGCAAGCTACACCAATGCAGTGTAGAGTGTTACAATCCCCTCCCTGGACCAGCTGGCAATGACGTGCTTGATGCACCCCAGGATACAGTTGACCCTCCTGGCTACCTGGGCACATTGCTGGCTCATGTTTAACTTGCTGTTGACCAAGACCCCCAAATCCCTCTCAGCATGTCTGGCCTCCAGCCTCTGATCCCCTAGTCTGTATGCACAGCCAGGGTTGCCCCCTCCCTGGTGCAGAACCTGGCACATGCCCTTGTTAAAATTCATGCAGTTGGTGACTGCCCAGCTGTCCAGGGCCCTCTGCAAGGTTTCTCCACGCTCAACAGAGTCAACAGCTCCTCCCAGTTTGGTATCATCTGCAAATTTACTTAAGACAACCTCTGATCCTATGTCCAGGTTGTTTAGGAAAATGTTAAAAAGAACTGGGCCTAAAATGGAACTCTGGTGAACCCCAGTGTCCACCAGCCGGTTGTAACCCTATTTGTTATCACCAGGGTAATAATTTTTGAAGTCATATAAAGACAACAAAAGGCAACATCAATGTGAACAATATCATGAAGACTAAAGCTAATGTGACGGATAAATTGTTTATCCTGACTTTTATTATTACACTTATACTTTAAAATAAGTAAATAAATGAATGAAAAAGTGTAAGAGATGCAAGAAAAATGGCATTACAAAGACATCTCTCACATCTGACAACGTAAAGTTTGGGAAAGGCTTTTGTTGAGCTTTATGTACAGGTTTGAAAGTCCATGTGCAGTCAAAATACTCCCTTGATTGGTAGTGCTAGATATGCCATTACCAAACAAGATGGGATTGACCACAGAAGTGTAAAAGTATGTACAAATTTGCTAAACATTCTATTGAAAATTTTCTGAAATACATGAACACTCATTGATTTTTTTCATACATTTATTTTTACGATCTTGCTTGTAGACAAAATCACTGCTGTTTATAGAGTCTGGAGCAAACCTCATAGACCTCATTTTAAGCAAGATTTGAGGTCGTGGCTAAGGTATATCCACCTTTTTTTGCGTATTTTTAAACAAGGTTGAATTTCACAGTCTTCTTCCATTGCATTTTCTTACATCAATGAAAAAAGGATGCACTTTATTTTATTTCTTAATGTTTTCAACTAAGAGATCAATACTTTAGCTTTGCTTCAAGGCTGCTTCAGCACAAGATTATTAAACCAATTCGAGTCATTTAGTCATTTGTTGAATTTGTTGCACCCAAATGCAAGCCAGTCTGTCTAGATTAGGCTTTATGTGCACAAACATGAGATTCTCAAATCTGAGCTTCAGAACTATATGAATGATGGATAATACTGATTTGTAAAAGAATTGTATCATATATCACATACAGCAGTTTTTAATTTTGATTCAAGTATTTCCTTGTCGCTGCATGGTGGATAACATTAAACTTTTTTAAAGGTTAACTTCAAGAATCCCTGTGGATAATTCAATATAATCAAATATGACTATCAGAACTTTAATCATTTCACTAATAAACTGATTGCATTCAGTATGGAAGTTATAGGAAATATAAAAGTCTATTGTATATTTTTTAAGTGGCAAATGCTAGTGATTTCTTAAGAACTGGTAAACTGGTTTGTGAGGTTGTTGAATACTTTTAGATTTCTGGAAAAAAAGGCTATGTAACTGACTTGTAATCACCGTTACCTGATTTCTTATAAATCCAGGTCAGAATTATTTAAGTTATTTTAAGAGATAAGTTCTAGAACAGTGGAATGATTCAGGAAAAAGAAAAGTTGTTAATAATTTCACATTTTACCCACCATATTTATGCATTTTATAACAAGCTACTTCTTGTTCAATGTTATTCTGCTGATAAAAATACATATATTGAAATAATATAACATAACTGTAACTAGCATATTAGGCTAATATAACTTCCTGTAAGATATCAGTATATTACAGATGATACAAAAGGAAAAAAAAAATCATTTATTTATTCTTTCACAGGGAGTTAGAGTGTAACATTTTGTACACATCTCCAAATTTATCAGCAAGTTCATTTTCTAAGTAAAAAGAGAATTAGAATTCTGCCTAAAGGGAATCATGGTAAACTAGCTGCTAGGAATAAAAAAAGAAAAATATTGATTAAAAATAGACTAAATGTATAATACTATGAATGTTATTTGTGTTAGCTGAAAAATATCTTGTATAATTGAATTCATGTGTGAATTCCCTTAGATAACTCTAGTCCTTGTACAAATCTACTGAAAACTGAGTAGTTTCAAGTATCTACTTGTACACTCAGTAGACCATGCAGACTGTGTGGTTGTGTAGGTAATGTGGGCAATCAGTAGAAGCAAGTCAGGCTTAGCACTGAGTAGAACTAGAACTTTGGGAGGGAAGTATTGGGGAGTCCATAAGCTTGGGCTGGGTGCCTGATAGGTTAGCGGATCTGAGTTGGCTACTGGAGGGACCAAGGGGACCTGTGGTGGGTTAACCTTAGCTGGCTGATGGACCCCCCCCCACCCAGCTACTCTCCCCCCTTAATGATGGCTGGGGGAAAGTAAGATCAAAAATATCATGGGCTAAGATAAAAATAGGGAAAGCACTTGTCAACTGCTGTCATGAGAAAACCGGACTCACTTTGGGGAAACAGCAATTTCATTTATTTTCAATTAATAACAGAGTAGGATAGCAAGAGACAAATACAAAACTAAAAGTATCTTTCATATACTCTACACTTCTCCCCAGGCTCAATTTAATTAATTCATTCTTGATTTTTCTACCTCATCCCTGCTGTTGAGTGGGAATGGGGAATAAGTGTTGCAGTCAGTTCACTTCACCTCTACTGCTTTTTCTCCCTCATGATGTTACCCTACTCAAGCAAAATACAGACCTTCATGTTCAGAAGGTCATGTGCCATGAATAATTTGGGTTTCCCTTTGTTTGTTTATTGAAGAAAAAATCAGATTAAAAGAAAAACTATTAGGGACATTCCTCCCTGGAAAACAAGTCTCCATTTGTCTTTTCAAAGCAATGTTTTGATCTGTTAATAAGTCACTGGCTTACTTGTTGCTTTATCTAATACTGAATACATTGTCCCACATAAAATATATGTAAAATTGTCATTCCAGTCAACATTGTGAATTTTGTCCTCAATAAGAACATTATAATCGTAAAGATTTAAGGATGAAAGTTCTGTACACACACCTCCAAAAGCAATAAAAACCAGAATCAAACCTCACTTTTTATGGCCCCCTGAAGAAATCAAATTCTTAGAAATCTAAACAATGACAAGTTTATAGCAGATATTGTTAGAATATTAAGTGGATTCCATTTATGTTTATATCTGCTTGTAGAGGACGGGGGAATTGATTAAAGCTAAAGGAGGGAAAGTTTAGATTAGATATTAGGGGGAAGTTTTTGACAGAAAGAGTGGTGAGGTGCTGGAACAGGCTGCCCAGAGAGGTGGTAGATGCCCCATCCCTGGAGGAGTTTAAGGCCAGGTTGGATGGGGCCCTGAGCAACCTTGTGAAGATCCAGACCTGGAGGTTGGTGGCCCTGCCTGTGGCAGGGGGCTTGGACCTCTATGATCCTTGGAGTCCCTTCCAACCCAGACCATTCTATGATTCTATGATTCTGTGACATGACCATATAGTGAGATCCACTATTTAAGATGTGGCGTAACTTTCATTTTTGCTATATATTGTACTATAAGAGCTCACAGAATTAGGGAAGCATAGACTAAGAATATAGAAGTCTCCACTTGCTGTCATGTTGATACTTGGATTTTTTACATTATCAGAAATAGATATGAGCCTTTTTGTATGTGTCAAAATGAGAAAGACCTACTGGGATTTCAGTTGAGACTCAGTGCAGAGGTTTGAAAACTTAATTCTGGAAAAGATGTGTAGCTTTTTCATTTATTATTAAATGGATCTTGGATATACTTTCAGCTGATCTGAAACAATATGCTATTCTTTACCTTTGTGGATTAGTAACATTCACTTATGTTCTGTATTTCTCTAGCTGAGTTAAAATTCTAGGCTACTCAGGCTTTTAGTTGATCCATGAAGGTGCTATCAAAGCGTGTAAACAGATATAGGTTTTGAAAATTCATGGTTTCAGAAATCTAAGGCAACTATTGATTCTCATTTATTTTTTTATATTTTTACATTTTCAGTAAAAAAGAAATAAATCAACGTCTTTGACTTCTTTTATTGACTTGATTCACACATCTTGACTAATTCTCATGTTACTAAATATCTCTTCTGTTCTCTACTAGAAATAGCAATCAAAAGCAGCATATTTTTGCTCTTATCTTCTTACTTATCTTCTTGTCCTATTTTTGGTTGACACTGTCTTTCTATAGCTACTTAGGAATTAAAACAAAAAAATAATAAAGTGGTGTTTGTATCAATTAGGTATACACAGAATATTCTCCTCTGGTGAAACAAGTCAACTCTATTAAAGAAGGATGTTGAGAGTTGGCAGTCACTGTTTAATACAGTGAACCAAAGAGACTATTCACTTGGGAATTCACCCCACTCAATATGTTATGTTTGTACATGCTAATATTCAGTCTCATCCACAGTAATATTTACTCAGTGTTTGTCATCCATGCAAATGTATGATATTTTTGCTGCTTTTAAAGATTAATTGCTGGCTGGCAAAGGTCATTTATAGTTCATTAATATTATTTAACAAATGCCTCACTATGATTTTAGCAGTTACATCCAGTAAGGTGTATTTGTGCTAGTAGTAGAGGGTTTTGCATCCAGAGTCACTTTTTCTTAATTCTCAGGTTAATTTTATTTCTTTTGTGGAGATCATATAATACTGACATAATATTGACAGAGTTTGTTAGATTTTTTTAAATACAAACTTTCATACAGTTATATTGGATTATTTTATTATGAATAGATTTTATTTTGTTACTTTGTAAATGAAATAAATTTCATAGAAAAATTCTAAAGAACATGATGTTGAAATTAACTAGATATACCTTACGCTGTGACTCAAAAGTTAGAATGTCAATACCATGCATGACAAGTAGGTCAAAATATTTTGTATATAATCTTCAAAGGATAACAGAAAATGTTTCGATCTTGGAAACTTTTCTTTCAAGCTATGTCTAAATGTCACTTCATCAGTCTTCTATCTACTGCAATTTTCTTGGATAAGCTCACTTAGATTTTCTTTTACTTTGGGTGCCATTTGACATTGATCTATATTTTTTATTGAGTCATAAATCTGTATGAAAATTATACTGAAATGCAGAACTTTTAACATGTATTTGTCTAAGACTTTCTTTGTATCAAATTTATTTTTTCCCTTCTCTTACAATGTTAAAGCTACTGTTTATATTGCTAGTCTCAGTGTCAGGTGTGGACAGCTGGGACAGCAAGAGTAGAGGACTCTATAACTAGTGAATTGGATCATCACTTGAGATTTTGAAACATCTTTGGCATTTGCTGCTCCATACTGTTTGGGTTCTACTAATGGGTAATAAAATTATTTTAGCCTTAAACAGAACTCAGTGGGTCAACAGATGAAATCACTTTCTACTTCCTCGTTTATCCGCTTTGATCAGTATAGATAGGCAGACCTGTGAAGGAATCTGGTTTGTTATTAATTTCTAGCAATTTTGATCCACAAATCTCAACTTCTTGATTTTTTAACCCTTTCTATATAGCAACTGCTTGGACATGATTACCCAATTCACAAAATGGAGTGTGAAATGGAAGAGATCTTTAAGTCTCATGGAAATAACACTCCCCAGAGGGAGAGTACTGACAGCTACAGAGACACGAGGAAAGGAACAGTAAAAACAAAGCATTAAATATAGCTCCCTTCTCTGGTAAAATGATGTTAGTCAAAAACAAGCAATAAAAAATACATTGACTGCAATGCAATAATCTTTTTCATAATTAAAATAACTTTCTTATTTTAAAAAGTGTTGCATTTTTTTTTTTTTTATAAGTATTTTCACTAGGGAAAGGAAAGCAATATACCTCCCCTCAAATCTCTGGAAATAGAAAAATAAGTACTGTGAGGTTCAGATATGCAATTAACTCTACTAAGGGAACCAGTGTGCTTTACAGGAAATGGAACTTTTAAAAAAGGATTAACTATTAATGTTCATTTTCTTTTTTTCCTTAATGATCACAAATATTAAAATGGGGAAAGCTCAGCATTAATTATGTTACCAAGTTCTCAGACGAGAAATGAATGTTCTTATTAAGAACAGAATGAAAGTCTGGTGAATATACAGCAGTTTTTTTTTTTTTTAAATAATTGATGAAACAGGAATGTAAATAGTAGTCATCAATGGCTCAATGTCCAGATGGAGATCTGTGACAATTTGTGTCCCACAGGGGTCCATGCTGGGACCAATATTATTTAATGTCTTCATCAATGACATTAATGATGAGGTTGAATGCACCCTCAGCAAGTTTACAGATGATATCAAGCTGAGTGCTACAGTTGACACACTGGAAGGACGGAATGTCATCCAGAGGGGCCTGGAGAAGATGGAGAAGTGGGCCCATGTGAACCTCATGAGGTTCATCAAGAACAAGTGCAAGGTCCTACACATGGGTCGGGGCAATCCTTGTCATCAATACAAGCTGGGAGATGATGTGATAGAGAGCAGCCCTGCAGAGAAGGACTAAGGGGTACTGGTGGATGAGAAGTTTGACAAGACCTGCAGGTCAAGGGAGGTGATTCTTTCCATCTATTCTGCTCTTGTGAGACCCCACCTAAGAACTGTGTCCAGTTCTGGAGGCTCCAACGTAAGAAGGACATGGAACTGCTGGAACAGGTCTGGAGGAGGGCCACAAAGATGATTAGATGGCTACAGCACCTCTCCTATGGAGACAGGCTGAGAGAATTTGGATTGTTCAGCCTGAAGAAAAGAAGGCTATGGAGAGATCTTATAGTGTCCTTCCAGTACCTGAAGGGAACCTACAAGAAAGCTGGGGAGGGACTTTAGAAAAGCATATAGTGATAGGAAAAGGGGGAATGATTTTAAATTGGAAGGAGGTAGATTTAGATTGGATATTAGGAAAAAGTTCTTCATTACGATGGTGGTGAGACACTGGAACAAGTTGCCCAGGACAACCTGTGGTGGGTGCCCCCTCCCTGGAGGTGTTCAAGATCAGGTTGGGTGGGGCCCTGAGCAGCCTAGTCTAGTGAGAGGTGTCTCTGCCCATGGCCAGGGGTTGGAATTTGATGATCTTTAAGGTCTCTTCCAATCCAAACCATTCTATGGTTCTATGAAATATCCAAGAAAGAGATAAATGATACTAAACCAAAAGCACAGCTAAAAGAAATTAACCCCAGTATTGTCACTGTTGTACCATAGCAAGATTTTAAAAGAGGTAGCAGACACATTCATGAAAATGGTATCTACATATTACATATATTAGCAAAAAAGTCTAGTGATATGATCATAGAAAAAAAATCTATTGAACAAATATCTAAATGCATTACTTTGTCTAAGCTATATAACTTAGCTGATGTATTAAGGACATAAGATTGGAGAACGACAGACATAATATTTATCTCCAGAAAAATAGGGAAGACTGAAGGCAAGTATAAATCCGAAAGCTTTCTTTATTAGAAGATGCGTGACAAGAAAAATAGGAGGAATTTGAACAATAATGATGAGCATGAGGCAACACAGAATTCTCAGAAATGGATTGCATTAAACCACTGTGTTATGCACAAGAGAGTCATAGATCTTAAGGTTGTGTAAGTACTCCACAGTGCTTTCTTTCATATTACATCTTAACATTGTAACTTTTTGACACTTTTTTACACAGCAGCCTTAAAAGCAAGGTAAGGTCCTCTAAGTAATACTATTAATTAAATATGAAATTAAGGGTTTATTAATGAAGAAAAACATAATGGGTAGGAAATTTAATAATTTTATACACAAAAAACAAACGAGCAAAAATCTTACAAGACATACTGGATTTTGACAGTGCCTGTTGGATAAGTCACTGATTTGATGTGTATCTCATTTTACCAGTGTTCATCTCGAAGTCATGCAACTGCTTAAGAGAAGAGCTGAAGATGAAAACAGACTGTAATATGTTAAAGAAAAACAGTAATTTACCATATTATGCAATAAAGTAAAGTAGTAAATAAATATACAGCACTAGCTTAAACAGTATTTTTGCAACCTACTATTTCAGAATTTTAATGATTTATTAAATTAAGTAATATAAAAATTCAGGGTTTAATTTGTTGAAATAGATCTAACCCATAAATCAGTTACATATACCCCCTCCCTATCCCATTATCTATTGCCTATGAAAAAATGAGAATACCTCAATATCAGAATTATTGGTCTTTTCAATTTTATTTCTACTTCATTCTCAAAACCCCGTTCTCTTAGACTTGCCAGTCACTGAGAGAAAAACACTAGCCATTTATTGTCTTAAATTTAGTCTAACAAAGCATCTATTAATTGTTTTATATTATGTCTATCAGTCTTTTCCAAAAGGAAAAGAACAAGATAGCAAAGCTTGTTGGCTTAGAAAGGATCTTGTTGCTATTGTGTTTCTTAATAAAGATGTTCCTGAAAATTTACATTTGAGTCAAGAAAACTGGGTTAGAAGGTTTTCAGAGATCTTTGTTTCTGCAGGGGGGTTTTTTTACACATTTGGATAGAATCCAAATCCACAGAAAGGCCTGCACACATAATTGTTTTTTACTAAGTATTAAATTTAAATACTGTTTTCATTACATAAATACAGATATTCTAAGTTCTGCCCATCAAGGTCCCTGAAGGTAATATTAAAATGTCGAACATCAAAATTAATCAAACACTTTCAGAAAGAGTTTTATAAATATATTTACTTTGGTCATGGATTTTCACTGGGCATTTTTAACTGGACAGAAAAATTATTTAAACTGTTCAGCTGATGCATTTAATTTATTGTTGTGACCCAAGATATAATTTATCTAGTCATGTATGAAAATCTTAATTTGAATAAGCATGACTGCATTCATTGCTTCTTATTCAGATGTTGCATAAAAGAATGTGCCACCAAATTACCATTAGAAGTGCAATTGCCACATCCTACCATTTTTAACCCTTTTGGTCCAAAAAGAATGGAACTTACCTTAGGCAGTTCCTAACAAAATGATATGTGTAACTATCTGACCGATAACTGGAGGAAATCCAGTGAATTCATGCTGGTAAGTTAGAAAAGATTTAACTGTATAGTTAAAGAAAATCTGTACATACAATGTCACAAATTTAAATTGTGACAATTCTCTCTAGTGCATGCACATTTTGGGAAGAAAGGGGAAAAAAAAACCCAAAACACAAGACTCATAAAAAACCACATGAAGTTGTGCAAACTGTCAGAAAAGCTCTATAAAGGACAAATGAGAAATAGGAAGAAGTGGATTTGAATATGAATACAGACAAGTAGGAGAGAGAAATTAAGATATTAGAACTATCCATCTTGTAAATGTTCACTTTAAAATTAGTTGCAGTGGATCTGTTATAATTATTAGAAAATACTAGGTACTTTCACACACTATGGATGATGCCTTAAAAGTATGTATTTCCCTCCTTTAATTATCAAAGACGTGCATGATGTCTTGCTCAAATTGACAGATATACCACATAGATACACAAAACTAGGCTAACCTACTTTCAGGATCTCTAGTGCCTTCAAAACATCAAATGTACTTTAAGTGGAGAATATATAGCATTATTAAATTACATTAAATAAAGAATAAAATTTGAGTTCATCGTTTATAGAAAGAAATTCTTTTTTACATTTTATTTAGACTCACTAGTGAATATTTATGTAATAAATATGTAAAGTTGAATGTTAAAATGGGCTTGCATTGTCTTCCTAACTAATACTAATTATTAAAAATCTAAACATCATTGCTGAGCTACTATTCCTGTTAAATAGTTATTGTGAGAAGTTACATATTTAACTTCATAAAATGTTTTTATATATAGTTTTTCACATCAATTAATGTCTCTTGGAAGAACTGGTTTTCAATTGGTTTTGTTTTTACTTTACTTTGGAGAATCACAGACATGCTTGTGTTTAGGCAACTGAATTAGGTCTTTTACTTGCATACTGAGTTTAGTTTTGTATATCTCACATTTTTCCAGATCTGGAACAATTTTTTTTTCCTTATATGAAATGTAGCAATTGTACCATTTCATCATCTTATATGTCTTGAATTCCAAAATTTGTCAAGACCTTGAAGTATTCTTATCAATATTGTGCTCAGAGCCTCAAATTATCTCACATCATGGTCATTACTACCTCTACAGTAGTATAGAATGTAGTAGGATTCAGTTCAAACACCTGACTCAAGGAAAGAGTTAAAGATTTTGTACCTTGGTCAGTACAGATGTTGATAAAGGAAAATACCCCTGACATATTTTGAATACTCTTTACCCAATTTCAGTGTTTGATTTAACTAGCTGGTGTGAGAAAACATTTGCCACCTTTCTCTATGCAGACATTTACACTTATGCATTCCTTCAGTGCATCAGTGTGTAGATGTCAACTAAGACATGAATTATTGATCACTGATTAATGATTTTAAAAGACTTCTTACTGAGTCAGTGCATAATGATGACTTAATTAGATTTACTAATGTACCTCTTCATGTTCCCTCTGGAAAGCTCCTGAATTTTGTCAGATTATGAAATTTGAGTTTATTCTAAACCTTGGATATTAGGACCTATAGTCATATTGTTATTGCAGTTAGGATAAGTAAACAGGATAATTTGTCTTTGTGTCTGTTTAGAACTAAGACACCTTTTTTTTTTATTTACATATCTCATACTGCATTTTTATAAACAAGGTGATTCGTGAAACTATTTGTGCATATTTTAGATGAAACTGCTGTAAAATTCATAGAAATATAAAATGGAGATCATGTTTGCTGTTAATCTGAAGATGTAAGAAGGCAACACAGAAATTACTTTAGGATTTAAAAGGAACTTCAAATAATTCCTAGCCAGAAAGCACAAGAAATAAAGATTGAGTTATAATCCAAGCCACAAGGTGCAAGAAAAAATCATCTATAAGAATGCAGGAAGAAGGACAAGATAGACTGAAGTAAAAACTTGTGGTGGGTGCTATGTATCAGAACACACTTGAATCAGCAATCTTATGCTGCTGCAGAGAATGAAAATGCCACTGTGGGATGTGTAAGAGTGCAAACTAAAGATAATGTTCAGCAGTGATAAAACTTCCATTGAGACACTGTGTCACAGAGTGTGGGAAATCTGTTATCATTTGTGCATTTCTATGATGTAAACCAATTTTAAATAGTCAAGAAGAAAGAAATGTATATTGTCACATCTCTAGAATTTCTTACATTTGGGGAAAGACTGACCAGAATCACTGTTATCCAGAGAGACTTTTACATCCTTGAAAGGCTGGCCCATGTGAACCTCACGAAGTTCAACAAGGTCAACTGCAAAGACCTACACATGGGTTGCTGCAATCCCAAGCACAAATACAGGCTTGGAAGAGAATGGATTGAGAGCAACCCTGAGGAGAAGTACCTGGCAGTGTTGGTGGAAAATAGGCTTAACATGATCCAGCAATGCGCTCTTGCAACCTAGAAAGCAAATTCAATCTTGGGCAGCATCAAAAGAAGTATGGTGAGCAGGTCAAAGGAGGTGATTCTGCCCCTTTACTCTGCTCTCATGAGACCCTGCTTGGAGTACTGCATCCAGCTCTGGGGCTTCCAACATAAGAAACACATGAAGCTGTTGGTCCAGAGGAGAACCACAAAAATGATGAGTGGACTGGAGCACTGATTCCATGAAGACGGGCTGAGAGAGTTTGGGTTGTACAGCCTTGAGAAGAGAAGGCTTCAGGAAGACATAATTGAAGCCTTCCAGTACCTAAAGAAAGCAAACTGGAAAGATGGAGGGGGACTGTTTATGAAGGCATGTAGTGATAGGAGATGGGGTGATGGCCTTAAGGTGAAGAAGGATAGATTTAGATTAGCTATTAGAAATAAATTCTTCACTCTGAGGGTGGTGAGACACTGGTACAGGTTTCCCAGAGAAGTTGTGGCTGCCCCCTCTCTGGCAGTGTTTAAGGCCAGGTTGGACAGGGCTTGCGGCAACCTGGTCTAGTGGCGGGTGTCTCTGCCCATGGAAGTGGGGATTTGGAACTAGATGATCTTTAAGATCCCTTCCAACCCAAACCATTCTGTGATTCTAAGTGCTCTAACACAATAGAAACTTATGGGACTCCTTTCTAGTTTTCAAGTACATGAATCATAAATTCACTAATCAAATTATCTGTTTTCTTTTCCACTATGGACTTGAGATGAAGTAATTGTGTTGCCACTGGAAAAAAAGCAGATTAAATTTTGTTAAAGCATACCAAAATAGTTTTGAAGACTAAGAGAAAAAGAGTATTTTGTTGCTTCAAGGAGGAATGGATGTAACGTTTTCTCTGTAACACCACTGAAAACACCTATAGTTTTGCATGGTGGGGACATGGGTGAAACAAACAAATAGAAAATGATAAAGAAATGAATTAGTGTATAATCTAGAGACTTTTAGCCTCTTTTCCCTTATGTTTTCAAGAACGGAGTGACATAAACACTAGGAATGACATAGCACTAAATCCAGACTTAACAGACAGCCATCAGAAAAAAAACTACCCTGTACACTTTATGTAGACTGAAAAGCCCACCTTATGTGCAAAGCCAAGGATTTATGGATAGTATAATTATAGTCTTAATAATCCAATCAAAGTATTATTATTAGTCCTGTTACCATGTTATAACCCAAATTATCCAATTATTACAGCTCATTCCCAATAATGATGCAGTTAAAACTGATGTACAGTTTTCTGTCTTCTCTGGTGCTATGCTCATCTTTCCTATCTTCTGGGTTCAAAGGTCAGTGAAAAAAAGATAGAGGCATAGAGCGAGTCATTAGCATCCAAAGTATTTTGCCAAAGGAGTATAATGTTGATGGCTTCTTACTCCACACTTTAGAGCCTGATTAGGGAACTTTTTAAAGGGTAATTTTTTTAAATGATTAGCAATGTGCATTACACCTTAACCTCCTTCTTTACAGGTTCACCACTCCATTTTAAATCCAAATAGACTATGTATATGTTTTACTGATGTTAGATATCCAACTCCCAAGGTTGCTTTTACTTAATGACCATTAACTGACTGTTGGTAAGATGACCTTGGCCTCTGGCTTTATCCATTGCCTTGTACTTCCAAGGTCTTTGCCACCATTTTGTGGCTGTACTTTAGGGAACATTGATAAATGCCTTTTTTTCCTTAACATCCCTCAACCTGTGGTTTCTTGATAACGCAGCTAACATTTACTAGAACAACACTGTCAGAAATTAATATATCACTAATAGTTCTATGAAAACAATGACCTACTGGAAGACATATATATATATACACAATTGGCAAACATGATAGTCTGCTAACTACATGCCACCAATATCTGGTAGTTTAGGACTTATCACTGATGAATTATGAGAATAATTTGACAGCAGTAATCATAGACCATTTCAGTAGTAAAAGGATTAAATGCACTCTGAAGATGTCTTTTAACACTGATCTGATCAACAATGATGGACTTCTGCTTCAAACTTAGTATTTCAAGGGAAAAAAAGGAATTATGCTTCCTATGTAGTAATAGGTTATTAATTAGGTAGTGCCCACTCCTACTCTAACTGTGATACTATATAAAATGGGATTTAGTATCAGTTGAAACAGCTTTATAGCAGGAAAAAGTTTTATGAGCACATGTGTTATGCTGTAGGAGGAAGCCAATACTGCCAAAAGGATTATGGTCTTATTGTGCATTCTTCAGTTATTGACTGTGGTGAAAAACTTATAAAAATAATTTTTATTTCCAGCAAACTGTTCTAAAATTGTATAAAGCTTAACTGTAGGGCTTCAGAAAAGTTGAAATATTAGCACATCCAGTTAGCACAATTTGTCTAACCTATTGAAGAAAATTTCTGACTATTCTCATTAGTATGGTCACTCTATTACCATAAATCTCCATTATTTTCTGTGTACAGTGGACACATACTACAAAGATAGAGGTAGTTTTTACAAACAACTTACCAGTGCTATTACAGTTACAAACTGTAGCATTTTTGTGCACATGTCTATGGGTTCTCACATCATGACTTTAATGAGTGTAAAGGTGGCATTAACATGCACTGCTCTGAGTGACAATAAACCTTGTGCCACTTCACAGGAACACACAATGTGTGACAATTGGAGACAAAATTCAAAGATATACCAGTGTAACCTTGTCTGAATTCTTCTGGAAACATCGAGTCATGGTAGGGAGCAACAGTTAGATCACTCATCTGAAAGGATTGTAAAGACAGCCCAGGTACTCTCTAGAGCCTGTGTGGCAGCACTTTTCATCACATGCTGTCATGCCAGTTGTACAGAACAGCCTACCAAAAATATATATGATTGTGTGTGTGTGTGTGTGTGTATGTATATGTTTCATTACAGTTTTACTCAACTGTGTATATTTTAAAACATTGGTGAGTATAATCCTTGTCTGATTTATCCAACATAAAAGATGATCATTCCATGAAACATAAATTTACTATGAGAGTACAAAACCAACAAGAAATCAAAATCAGTATTTTGATTTATGAATGTTTGCTTATCTTATGGATAATTTAGAAGTTAACAGTGGACATAAATTGAAATTTTGACTACCACCTATTTCTTATAATGTGTTAATATTAAAATAGATGGACAGCATTTTTTCATCTTCAAAGTGCCAACAATTTGTTGTCCTAGATAAGGTTTTCCAGTAACAAGCAAATATAAATCATTAATGATAATCGTGGCAAAAGAACAGAGATGAAGTGTGTATAATTGAGCTTCTCTTTCACCCTGTCACTCTGGTAAGTCTCACCTTTGTAAAATTGATTATCAATGAAATCCCTGTTGAGAACCTATCTATGAGATCCCTAAAGTAAAAGAGAACTTGATTCACATTGTTCAACCTTTAAGGGGTTCTCTCAAGACACAGGGGGAAATCAGTTATCACAATGAGGAAAAAAAACCCACCAACCAAGGAATTCTAAAAGAAGTATTTCTCTTCACACTCAGAAAAAGGTATAACAATTCCAAGAGGTAAAAAGGTAAGTGACTGGAAAGGAACTGTTTACAAGGGCATGGAGTGATAGGAGATGGGGTAATGGCCTTAAGATGAAGTGGTGTAGATTTAGGTTAGATATCAGGAAGAAATTCTTCACTATGGGGCTGGTGAGACTCTGGTATAGGTTGCCCAGAAAAGCTGTTGCTGCTCCCTCCCTGGCAGTGTTCAAGGCCAGGTTGGATGGGTCTTTGGGTAGCCTGGTCTGCTGGAGGGTTTCCCTGCCCATGGAAGAGCGGCTGGAACCAGATGATCTTTAAGATCCCTTCTAATCCAAACCATTCTACAAGTCTATGATTCTGTGATTCTAGTCTAATCTGTAATCAGGGGGTCCATGTCAAGAAAAAATAAAAGTTGAGCTGTATTTATTTAAAATAAATTCACAAAACTTGATAATATTTTTAAATTAATCTTGGTCTTGTTATTGTATAGACTCAGCTGACTGAAAGTGTGGGAAATATGTGAAAAATTCAACTTATATTACAGTGTGTACTGATTTCAGATTCACAAAATAAATTTGAATAAATGCATTCTGCATACTAATGTTTCAAATTGTTTAATAGTTTATATGAATTAGAGCAGGTAGAGGGCTGAAAATACTTTTTGACTTGTCTGTCACAGGAAAGCAAGTGCTACCAATGCAGATTGTATACTTGCAGCATGAAGGAATATTTTCAAGTTATCAATTGCAGCATTCAGTGAAGAAAGTTAATTAAAATTATCAGCAATAAAGTATATAAGGTTTTGTTATTTCAAGTTTTTAATTTCTTGAAGATGTGAAAAATTAGTGCCTTTTTATAGCACTCAACAGTTGCAAAGAAGATTCTAAAAACTGGAATTTTCTGTAATGGATAGAGAAATACTGGAATTCATAGGAAACAGAAATTCATCCAGGATGTCTTAACTTTCTCAAACTCATTGCAAAATTTCAAATGTTCAGTTGTTTTCCAAAAGTTGTAAAACTATTGAGATAGTGCTAGATTGTATGGAAATACACAAAAAAAGTAGAAATCACAGTTTCAAATAGGCAAAGACCTTTGGTACTTCATGAGTACTTAATTATGATGTATTTTTAATTCCTCCTATGGATCCTTTTAGAAAAGAAAGAGGATTATCTGAGCTCAGAGAATGGGGACAATGTTAATAATTATGATCTCATATACTGTGAGTGCAAATGATTCTAATGTTAGCACTGAAATGATTAACATGGACATCCATCTTGTAGCAGCAGCTCATTTACTGCAGTTAGAATTGTCCCTGGTACATATTTAAGGATAAAGAGATGTGAAATGTTTCTTTGCAGAAAGTATTGCCAAAAAAATGTGTGAAACTGGAAAAATACATCATTGTGAAAGTCTGATGTATACAAAACTGAGGACAGTGTTTCAGGTGAAAAAGTAAAAGGTAAAACTGTTTATCGTCAATGATTTTAGTGCAAAATGAAAAATACAAAGTAAATAAACCATAAAAAAGTTGGAAAAGACAGATAGTGGTAATCAAATTTGTCTTTTGTACACAGATCAGATTCTCAGGTATAATCCACAGAGTCAGACTTGTTACTAAATTAGAATCTGATTATCATTTCAAATATACATGTTTGACCTTCAGAATACTGATACACAGAAGAAACATACTCATCCTTTTTATTTTGATTCCTGGAGTTTTTTGTAGAAAGATGATTGCTAAAAGGTGTTAACAATCATTTATCATCAGAGATAAAGTTTATATACATGAAATATAACTTTCAGTCAGACTGAAATTTTTCATAATAAGTTATAAGATAGAAAAAAATACATCCCTTTTAATTGTTTCTAAAAGAGAAAACAGATTTAATAGTTCTATAAGATTTTATTTTCTCTCAGACCAATGTTAAAGCCCCTTCAGCAAATAAAATCTAACCTAGATCTAATAATATTTACTCATACATAATAAAACCTGTATCTTGTTTTGTACGTTTGTACAGTGGTGGCACTTGCCATGAAGGCAGTGGGATTTGTTCTCACCAGGCATCTATAACCCTCTGGCCGTAAGACTCTCCCTTTCCCTGCAGGCTAAACGTGGATGGTGCACATGCTAGCACCAGACATGGTCATGTGACACACTAGGATGGGATGCGTACTATGCCCTCACAGCAACCATTTCCATCACTTTTAGACACACCAATGCATTGAATGAATTAAGAACTGGCTGGGATAACCCACAAGTTCCACTCATTGGCATAATTGAACATAGATAATGAGGCAGCACAGAGTCATGATATCTTCTTCACAGGCACAAATCTTATAGTATATATTAAGGTGTTTTGTCACAAAGTCTACATCACAGAAGTGTTTTTTCTTTGATTAGTTTCCTGCTACTTGATCCCACATAGGAGAAAATATTTTAAATCTTCTGTTATATCACTAAGTTTTCCTGGTAGGTATTCTTGAGATCAAAGTCATTTTATAAACCAAGAGTCACCATACATACAATTGGCAAGATAAATGCCTGTGTATGTGTGGTAAAACAGAACAGAGGTAAGACTATAACTTAACAGTAACACAATCACATTGTTACTTAGATGAAAGCTCTGCAGTTATTCCTTGTGAAGAGATGCTAATACAAAATATAAAAATAGGGGTTTGAACATTTAAATAAATGAAAGGAAGTATTATCATATTTTCAGTTCTAAACTGAAGTGAAGGAATAGATGTTTCTGATTGTTTAGCTGTAATCTGTGTAAAATTATATTTTGTAAAATGTGTTTTGCTAAAATAATTTTCTCTTCCAATCTCCTCCTTTGTACTTTCATCTTTATCCACCATTGCTTCATCTCTCTATTTTCTCTCCCAGCATGCTCTTATATCCCTTCTCTTACTCATTCCCTCTTCCTGGTTTTAGTTTGTTTGTTTGTTTGTGGGTTTTTTCATTTTTATTTCTCACACATAAAAATGATATAGCTCACTGCAGGTTTTAAGTAATCCCGATTTACTTTCAAATATGAAAGAATTATAAAATTAAATTAAAATCCAAGAAAGTCTACTTTTTCTACAGAATTAGGACTAGTGTCTTTTGTCAAATTACCTCTGGATAATACAAAAAAAAAAAAAAATAACCACCAAAAAAACCCTCCCCAAAACCAAATTATATGAGACAATGCAACACTCTACCCAATGCATCCAGCTCAAAAAATTTGAGGCTGGGAAAGGGAGAAAAAGACTTTTCTAACTTCCAATTCTTTCCCCATCTTAAAGTAAAAAAGAACAAGAAAGTTGTTGACACTACCCAGAAGACGTATGAACATACATTCTGGGAAGAGTTTCAGGTGTGTTTCCCACTGTCATAGAAAAAAAAAAAAATCTTCTTTCCTTGGTCATTCACATTGGCTGTGTATACTGTTGGGTACCATGCTAGCCTCTTTACCCTCCATACAGGACACTAGTTAGCTGTTCAGCCTCAGTTTAGGAATTTTAGGAATTAGTCACCAAAATTGAGATCATTAATGAGTCTACAGAACCATTTTTGGGCAGAGACTCTGGGAAAATATCACAGCTTTTGACCATGATATTTCAAAATGCTTCAGGTACAAGCTGAGGGTCTTACTGATGTAAGATAGAAGAGATTCTGGGACTCAGACTGCTGCTTCTGTTAGCCAGGTTAAACTAAGTTTTTTTGTGGATGTTAAAGCTACAAGTGATAGAAAAGATGGATAAGCTAAAATTCTGACAGTTTTTAATAAAAATTTATGGGTACATTTAATTCTGAAAATTTACCATCGCTATTTTAACTCCATTTTTATTATAGGCAGTAGCATAAAAGATAATATCTATTTTTCATAAATCTCCCTTTCTGGATTATTGCCTAAACTATGTACAGTGGAGTTCAGCCTTATTTCTTTTTTTATATGTACTTTACTGTGAAGGGATTAGTATCTAGCCACAACTCCACAACCTATTTTGTGTAATGTATAAGTTAAAAGAAAAAGGCTGATTAGAAATAAGTTCCCTATATACAAATGCAGTACTCTGCTGGAGTATAGAAAATGCAGATTTTCCACAATACAAGTTATAGAGTCTAACCTGGAAAGCAGTGAATTTGATTTCTAAGAACATTTATCAATCGTGGGATCATTAACTAAGTTAATATATTCTTTGACAATGAATAGATAACACTCTTGTCTCATTAAGACAGAACTTTAGATTTAGTGCATACATGTCAAAAATGCCGGAAAATGCACTTGTCTTAAGGTTCCCAGTGGTTGAGTGACGGGTAAAAGAATTAGTTATTATTTTTAAATATAACTAAACCTAATAGTCTACTCAATTTTTAAATTAATTGTTCTTTGGTTTTGTTTAAATTTGCACAATAAAATCCTAATCAAATCCCAGCTAATACCGTCTCTCGTGAAAATAATTTTTCACCTGTGTTTAAAAAAATATTTTTGTCTGGTAGAACAATTTTGAAAATAATTATTTGTGCTTACACTTATAGTTGTATCGGTGGAGTCTATAGAAACAGAATTTTTATAAATAGCATATTTAACAAAAAATATACATAATCTTTCATGGACTTTTATTAGCTTTTTCTTTCTCAAACTTTTGAGTATTTCTTAATCTTTCACTAAGTTCATCACTTCTCTACTTTATTTAAAGGATTCCAAATACATTTCTATGGTTTCCTGTTTGTGTAAGCCTTCTTACCATCCAATTTCTATGGACACTAGGACCTAATGTTCTTTTGAAAAAAAATAACAAATACATGAAAGTTCTCAGAGCTCAGTTAGAGAGAATGGTCAATTTAATATTTTGCTAGAAAGAAAAGCAAAGTGTCTTGCAACTGCTGCAGGTGTTGCAGTTCAGCAGTTTCTTAGAGGATGCTCAGCAGCCTTTCAGAAAATGTTTCTAATCTGTTCTGTCTTGGGCTTTGACAACGTTAAAATTTTTTTCTTCTTTTTACACTTATTTTTTTTTTGGTCTTGTATATATGATCCTTGCTTGTATGCTTTGTTTTTATTTTTATTTCTAATTTTCTTTTGAGTATACACCTTAAGAAATTTTTTTAAAGTTCTCTGTTAGGTCCCTAAAAATAATGAGTTTCCTTTTTGGAGGGAAGCTTAAAAATATAATCTTCTCTTGAGAACAAAGATTTTTTTGGTCTTTTTTTCAGAATCAAAATACTCTTCCATCTTTGTGGAATGAGCGCTTTTTGAAATGGTTCTAAAAATACATGAAAGGACATAATATTTTTGTTCTTGGCCTGTCTTATTCACTGCAAAGAACAGAAGAGTACAGAGAAACACACAGGAGATCTATAGTCAAATTGCTCTCACTGAACACAAAATCAAGATATTTCAAGGAGAAATCCTACAGAAGCAACTTTCATGTGGGTGTTGGAGTGTGAAGGGAGTCATCGAGGGAACTAGACTTCTAACAAAACAGCTAAAGAGTTCAGATCTCAAGGTGATACTGTAATGTGCAAAAGGCCATACTGAAAATCATACCTGCAGGACTCTGGTGAATTGCTAAGTATTAGTGCCTGCAAGAAGGTACTGAGTATGCAGGTGTGGGATTTAGAATGCAGTATATGTGGTATATAGATATAATTATTTTTTCCATCTGATCTATTATGCTTAAGTGATGGTTGAAAGAGCTGGTGCTTTATTAGTCCCCGAGTCCCTCCCATCCTGACACACTCAAGTTTAATCAGCCCCTTACCATAAAGACAAGACTACTGAGATACGAAGTATGCCACCTGTCTTTATTTGGTCTTCCTTGGCTTGTGGAATTGTGGAAAATTGAACTATAGGAGCTATAATCTGTGCCGGTACCAAAAAACTCTGAAGGAAAAATTGCAGAGGATATGGAATTTCCTGCATTTTCCTTCCCTCCAGGTGGGTGGAAACAAGCAGATAAAAAATATGTTGCACAGAAGCAGAGTAATTTTGCCCTTTAGCATGCAAGTGAGATTAAATTGTTGGTTGGTATGGGTTTTTTTTCCCTCTTTCATTAAAAAGAGACTGTGGGATTGTTTGGTTTTTGGCTTTTTTTTTAAAGGAAGAAGTCCTCAACAATGTATACCATCAAATTGATAATTTTCTTTCAAATATTACTTCTTTTAAGAACAAACATGAGGAAAAAACCCTTTAAAAATCTTTAATTTATCCTTTTGAATTAATTCAAGTGCTTACTTGAAGAGGAAAAAGAAGTACTGATATATTTCCTGGTCATCTGTGACTTAGCTATATATAAAATTAAGTCATGATTCCCGGTGCCTAAGAAAAGAGGTACAAGCAGGGATATAGTATACTCGTTCAAACTAGACCTTTCATATTTACTTTGCACATCAGTCTTCAGTCACATAGGTAAAGTAAAAGTTATCAAAGCATAATAAGATATAATATAGTTGGAGTGTCCAAATGAAGAGTGGCTTATTGACTTGATGGATTATTAGAACATGTTGGGTTTTATCACACCAGAGCACATTACAATTGCTTCTTAGCTGCTATGACAACAAGCAAATTTATGTCTTACTCTGCAGTATGATACAACATTACCTGATGAGATCTCGGATAACTTAAAATAACACTTGCTAGAATTTGTAACTTCTCTTACTGACTGACATATCATTTCAGCAGGTGATTTTACCTAATATGTCTTCTTGAAACATTTCTGTGAAATTAGAGACATAATGCTGCTTAAGTAATGGCATTCTTAGGGCAAACAAATAATGCTAGTCTTAACTACACATATGGTAAAGAAGTTCTCTTTTATAAATATATGTGTCAAATGCTTTATTTGCAAATTGCTATCTTCCTAAAACTGCTCTTCCTCTAATCTTAATGATTTTTCTGCCATGTATATATCTCTACTAGTGCAGCCTAGGATCTCTGGGAAAGTCACAGAGTGACTCTAGAACACATTTCTGGGCACATGAATGAGAAGAAATTGATCAGGAATAGCCACCATGTATTTACTAAGGGTAAATCACACATTGTCAGCTAGATTGACTTCTGTGACAACATGTTTTGACCTTAGCTGGCTGCCAGAGTCAGCCGCTGCTCTCTCACTCCCTCTACTCAACAAAACAGAGGTGGGAAATCAGATGGAAAAACTCATGGTGGGAGATCATTTACCAGTTACTGTAATGGGAACAGACTTGGCTTGAGGAAAAGTAATTTAATTTACTACCAATTAAAAACAGAGTAGGATAGTGAGAAAAAAAAGACAAAAATACCTTCTCCGTTGCCCCATCTACTTCCCAAGCTCAACTTCATTCCTTTACTCTTTTATCTCCTCCTCCTCTGATCAGTGCAGGGGGTTGTGGAAAGGGACTTGAAGTCAGTTCATAACACTTCGTCTCTGCTGCTCCTTTCTCCTCATATTATTTCCTTGCTCCAGCATGATGTTATCTCCCATGGGAGACATGTACTGCCCCAGCATGGATCCTTCCTACGGGACGCAGTTCTTCAAGAAATGCTCCACTGTGAATCCTTCCACTGAAGTACAGCCCATCAGAAGAAAGACTGTTTCAGTGTGTGTCTCCCATGGTCCACAGTTTGTGCCAGAAACCTCTGTGTGGGGCATAGTTCTTGCCAGGAACCTGGCTGTGCACAGGCTTTCTGTGGGCTGCAGCTTTGTTCAGGGCATAATCAGGACATGGAGGTGTGGGGTCCTCCATGAGCTGCAGGGTGGATATCTGCTCCACTGTGGTTGTCCATGGTCTGCAGAGGGACAACCTGCACCACCAAAGTCTTCTCCATGGGTTACAGGTGAATCTCTGCTCCAGGCAGGCCAGTCTTTTCTCAGCAGTGAGACACAAGGGATAATTGAAACAGATGTTCAGATTTCTAGAAGGAATATTTTTTTGCATCTTGAAGAGGCAAGCATTGGAAAAGGTTGTCTAGTGAGGTCATTTAGTCTCTAACCTTAGAGTTTGTTTAGATATATATGTGATACACAGTCCGCTGTATAAATGATAGAAGAAACTATCTATCTGTCTATCGGGGATATATCTTCCATTTAGCTGCATACCTACATATTCTAGGTTTTAACTGTACACTAGTGCAGGTTTGTCAGGAACTACCAATATTAGGGCTTATTCTACATTGTATAGTAGAGGGAAAAGCTTACATAGTGAACACATTCCTTCCTTTTCCAAAAATGCTACTGCATAATCTAGAACACATGCATCTCTGAATTTTCTCTCTTGTACAGGATACACTGAGATTCTTGGCTACTATTTAAGGATGCCTTTCTGAGACCTTAAGAGCTCTCTGTCCCTCTGAATAAGAAAGTGGGCAGGAGGGGCAGGAGACCAGCATGGCTAGGCAAGGACCTGCTGGTCAAACTGAGGGAAAAAAAAGGCAAGTACAAGCTCTGGAAACAAGGGTGTGTTGCCTGGAAAGAATACAGGGATGCTGTTTGGACTTGCAGAGACGGGATCAGGAAAGCCAAGGCACAGCTGGAACTGAACTTGGCAAGGGATGTTAAAAACAACAAGAAGGGATTTTACAGGTACATTGGCCAGAAGAGACAGGCCAAAGAGAACGTACCCCCTTTGGTAAATGAGAATGGAGAATTGGCTGCAACTGATGTGAAGGCTGAGGTACTGAATGAGTTCAGGATTCTCATAATTCTCAAATCCCAGAACCTTGCATCCCTGCACCTCTAGGTGGGAACTGGGGGAGTAAATCCACCCCCACACTGAGGGCAGAGCAAGTCCAAGACCGCCTCATGAGACTGAAGTCTACAAGTCTATGGGGCCGGATGACATGCATCCCAGGGTCCTGAAGGAGCTGGCTGATGTGGTTGCTGAGCCGCTCTCCATCATATTTGAAAAGTCATGGCTGTCAGGAGAGGTCCCTGGGGACTGGAAAAAAGGTCACATCACTCCCATTTATAAGAAAGGGAGCAAGGAAGACCCAGGGAATTACAGGCCGGTGAGCCTCACCTCTGTGCCTGGGAAGATCATGGAACAGATCCTCCTGGATGACATGTTGGAGCACATGAGGAACAAAGTGACGACAAAATGATAGAGTTCAAGATCCTGAGTGGAAGAAGCGGGCCAAAAAGCAGGATAGCTACCCTGAATTTTGGAAGAGCTAACTTTGATGTCCTCCGCAACATATTAGGAGCTATCCCGTGGGCTACGCTGTTAGAAGTCAAGGGAGCCTGTGAGAGCTGGCTAGCATTTAAACAGCACTTCTTCCAAGCACAGGATAGGTGCATCCCTTTGAGTAAGAAATCGGGAGAGGCAGAAGACCTGTGTGGATGAGCAGGGAGCTAATGAGTAAACTCAAAGGGAAGCAGAAGGTTTATGAACTGTGGAAACAGGGTCTGTACACCTGAGAGGAATATAGGGATGTTGTCAGGGCCTGTAGGAACGCGACTAGGAAGGCTAAGGCCTGCTTGGAAATGTAGCTAGCAAGGGACATAAAGGATAATAAAAAGAGTTTTTCCAGATATGTGAATAGTAAGAGGCTGACCAGGGATAATGTAGGTCCCTTGATGAATGAGGCGGGTGTCCTGGTATCGGGTGATGATGAGAAGGTGGAAATACTGAATGTCTTCTTTGCCTCGGTCTTCACTCCAAAGGCCCCTCGGGACCCACAGGTCCTGGATGAAAGTAGGAGTGTTTGGGGAATGAAGAGCTTCCCTCTAGTTGAGGTAGGGGTGGTCCAGGAGCGGATCAAAGGGATTAATGCAAACAAATCCGTGGGCCCAGATGGGATACATCCACGTGTGCTGAGGGAGCTGGCGGAAGTGATTGCAGAGCCGCTTGCTATCATCTTCGACAGCTCTTGGAGAACAGGAGAAGTACCTGAGGATTGGACGATAGCCAATATCACTCCAGTCTTTAAAAAGGGCAAGAAGGAGGATCCTAGCAACTATAGGCCAGTCAGCCTCACTTCTGTCCCTGGAAAGGTGATGGAACAGCTTGTTCTGGATGCCATTACCAAGCAACTGGAAGAGAAGAAGGTCATGAGGAGTAGTCAGCATGGATTCACCAAGGGGAGATCGTGCTCGACCAATCTCACAGCCTTCTATGATCTCATCACCAGCTGGGTGGATGGAGGGAAAGCAGTGGATGTCATCTACCTTGACATCAACAAGGCTTTTGATACTGTCTCCCATGACATCCTGATAGAATAGCTGAGAGAGTATGGGATAGATGAGTGGACAGTGAGGTGGGATGAGAACTGGCTGTTGGACCGGGCTCAGAGGGTTGTGATCAGTGGAACAAAATCTTAGTGGAGGCCTGTGACTAGCGGTGTTCCCCAGGGTTCGGTGTTGGGTCCAGTCCTGTTTAAGATCTTCATCGACAACCTTGATGAGGGAATAACATCCACCCTCAGCAAGTACGCCGATGATACAAAGCTGGGAGGGGTGGCTGACACGCAGGAACACTGCGCTGCCATCCAGTGAGACCTGGACAGGCTGGAAAGCTGGGCAGGGAGAAACCTAATGAAATTCAACAAAAGCAAGTGTAGAGTCTTGCACCTGGAGAGGAATAACTGCCTGTATTAGTACAGGCTGGGGGATGACCTGCTGAAGAAGAGCTCTGTGGAGAAGGACCTGGTGGTCCTGGTCGATGACAGGTTGGCTATGAGCCAGCAGTGTGCCCTGGTGGCTAAGAGGGCCAATGGGATCCTGGGATGCATCAGGAAGAGTGTGGCCAGCAGGTCGAAGGAGGTGATCCTCCCCCTCTACTCTGCCCTGGTCAGGCCCCACCTGGAGTATTGGGTCCAGTTCTGGGCTCCCTGGTATAAAAAAGACAGGGATCTCCTGGAGAGAGTCCAGAGAAGGGCTACAAAGATGATTAAGGGCCTGGAACATCTCCCGTATGAGGAAAGACTGAGTGAGCTGGGACTGTTCAGTCTGGAAAAGAAGACTGAGGGGGGACCTAATTAATGTTTTTAAATATCTTAAGTATGGGATGCAGGGGGAATTGGCCAACCCCTTTTCAGTGGTCTGTGGAGATAGGACAAGGGGCAATGGCTGCAAATTGGAGCACAGGAAGTTCCGCACCAACATGCGGAAGAACTTTTACACAGTGAGGGTGACAGAGCCCTGGAATAGGCTGCCCAGGGAGGTGGTGGAGTCTCCTTCTCTGGAGATATTCAAGACTTGTCTGGACACCTATCTGTGCAATATGTGCTAGGGAGCTGCTTTGGCAGGGGGGTTGGACCCGATGATCTCTCGAGGTCCCTTCCAACCCCTACGATTCTGTGATTATTTGAGTGTGTGATCCGGGAGAGCCAGCACAGCTTCACCAAGGGAAGGTCGTGCCTTACCAATCTGGTGACCTTCTATGATGGAGTGACAGCATTGGTAGATAAAGGGAAGGCAACCAATGTCATCTACCTGGACTTGTGCAAGGCCTTTGACACAGTCCCCCATCACATCCTTATCTCTAAATTGGAAAGATGTGGATTTGATGGGTGGACCATCCACTGGATAAGAAACTGTTTAACAGACCGTAGCCAAAGGGTGGTGGTCAATGGGTCTATGTCCAGGTGGAGGCAGGTGACAAGCAGTGTCCCCCAGGGGTCTGTCTTGGGACCGGTTCTCTTTAACATCTTTATCAATGACATCAATAATGGAATTGAGTGCACCCTCAGCAAGTTTGTGGCTGACACCAAGCTGAGTGGTGTGGTCGACACCCTAGAAGGAAAGGAAGCCATCCAGAGGGAACTTGACAGGCTGGAGAGATGGGCCCGGGTGAACATATTGAGGTTCAACACTGCAAAGTGTAAGGTGTTGCACTTGGGCCGGAAGAATCCCAGACATAGATACAGACTGGGAGAAGAGCTCCTGGAGAGTAGCCCTGCTGAGGAGGACCTGGGGATTCTGGTGGGTGAGAAACTTAACATGAGCCAGCAGTGTGCTCTTGCAGCTCGCAAGGCTAGTGGTATCCTGGGCTCGATCAGAAGAGGGGTGGCCAGCAGGGACAGGGAGGGGATTGTCCCTCTCTACTCTGCCCTCCTGAGGCCCCATCTGGAGTCCTGTGTCCAGATCTGGGGCCCCCAATACAAGAAGGATGTGGAACTGTTGGAGAGGGTTCAGAGGAGGGCCACGAAGATGATTAGAGGGCTGGAGCACCTGTCCTACGAAGAGAGGCTGAGGGAGCTGGGCTTGTTCAGTCTGGAGAAGAGAAGGCTGCGGGGGGACCTCATTGCAGCCTTCCAGTCCCTGAAGGGAGCTTATAAGCAGGAGGGGATTCAACTTTTTAAAAGGATAGACAATGACAGGACAAGGGGGAATGGATTAAAACTAAAGGAAGGAAGGTTTAGATTAGATATTAGGGGGAAGTTTTTTTACAGAGAGAGTGGTGAGGTGCTGGAACAGGCTTCCCAGAGAGGTAGTGGATGCCCCGTCCCTGGAAGTGTTCAAGGCCAGGTTGGATGGGGCCCTGGGCAACCTATTGTAGATCCAGGCCTGAGGTTGGTGGCCCTGCCTGTGGCAGGTGTGTTGGAGCTCTGTGATCCTTGGGGTCCCTTCCAACTCATACCATTCTATGATTCTATGATTCTATGATTTATCAGTTCTGCTATTGCTCCCTCAGTCCTTTCCAATGCCATTACCCTGACACTAGAAAAAGAAAGGCAGAAAATCAGCAATGTGCACTCTACGGTTGTTAGGTAACATTAGAGAGCGCTGTGCAGCTAGAAATACCCTAGCACATGCTTTCGTTCTGTGTCATTGTATAATAAATTTTCTCCATTTCACCATTCCTTCACAAATGTGTTTTTGGCCAATACATGGTCTTCACACTCCCTTCATAGAAGAACTGAGGAGAGTACAGAAGAGTTGCTTTATTTTCTCTTCCTGTTTTCATAGTTAGAAATCTATTGACAGATATTAGGTTGTTTGGGTTTTTTTTCCCCTGGTAGCTCAGAGAAACAACCTATGGGTTAGGTATCAGTATAGTTCAGATTAAGGAGACTGATCTATGATGGCCTTTCAATATATACGAAGGGGGCTTATAAGAAAGACAGAGAAAGATTTTTTACAAAGGTGTGCAGTGATAGGACAAGGAGTAATGACTTTAAACCAAAACGGTGTAGATTTAGATTGGACATAAGGAAGATTTTTAAAATTTATTTTTTTTACAATGTCCTTGTCCTTGGACGACTGCACTAGATGATCCATCTTCAGAGCTCTTCCATCCTTCCAGCCCAAACCATTCCATGGTTGTATGATTCTACAAATGTTGTACTATCAGAACCCTTTAAAAATAGGATTATATATGTTAGTGTATTATGATGCAGGTTCCATGCATATACAGGAAAAAAAAAAAAAAAGAGGCTTTGCTTGTAATGTGTGGCTAGAGTTCTCAGATACTGAGCTACTAATTTTCTGCACACTGTTCAACAATCCAGCTGTCATCCAAGCAGGTTTTTACCTACTAGGTACATATTTCTGAGGGAATAGTAGGGTTGGCACATTTTCATCCTAGTTTCATTATGTTTGCTGCTTATTATTTCTTTAGAAGCTTTTTACTCTCTTTCTCTGTTGTCCTTAGTTTCAGTATCTTGTGCAATGTATTTAATGTTCATTGTCATTCCACTAATGTGCTTATCTTCCTTACAGATAGTTAGGATAGCAAATAAACATGGAACAAATAATGGCCTTGACATTGCTAGATATTTATGGACATTCAATGGTTCTTAATACAGACTCAGCAGTCTTAAACACATTCTGGTTGCTTCAGATGTCTTCACATACAAAGGAATGAAGAATGCTGTACATTGTAAGTGATGTTTGAACATTCTCTGTATTCCCTGTCTGCTATTAGTTAAAAGTTTTGAAAGGAAACATGTCTCAGAATGATCTAATAGTAGCATTTGAAATCCTGGTGTAACTGAAGTCACTGCTAAGCCTTTCCCATGTGCAGCTAAGAGATCAATATGAGCACACTTTCACAAAACCACTTTTCTAATATTTGGGAGATGTAACTTCTATATTTCTATCTTAGAAGCCTATGCCTCAGTGGAAAAGAGGACAATGGAACTTATTTATCTGTGTAAAGCTTTGATAAATGTCACACTATCTGTATGAGACTTTTGAGTTATAGAACACCTTAACAACCGAGGAGATAGACTTCTTTGAAGCTCATTGCCAGTTTAAGCTGACAGTTATTAAAATTCCAGTTGCTAGATATACTTTTCTCATTGAATACCAAGACACCATGTCATTAAGTTGTTTCTTACGCCTTGTAACTCACGCTAAAGCATAAATATCTTAATTTGTCTGATTAAGATTTGCATTGACAATGAAACATTAGGTGTCTGTAATGAGCTATGGCTTGATACAAAGATCTCTGAACTCAGTTGGATTCTTTCTGCTGACTGCATTGACATTGGATTAGACATTGTGTGTACTTATACTGTTCTGTTAAACTAGAGATGTCATATGTAAAGGCCCTGACAGACAGACAAATATATTTGAATAAATCGGTATGTGAGGATATAAACCATTATATTTCAAGATAATTTGGAAAGATAGCATCATTTCATAAAACATGTCTACTGTTTCAGTGGATGAAGGAAGAAATTATGCACTAAAAGAGCAGAAAGTAATTTGTGAGGAGTATTAAATATTTCTGCTATGTATTTGGGGCTTTTTTCTTCCTAAAAACTAATTGCTAATCTAAAAAAGAAAGTTATATTTATACCGAGTGGGGAAAAAAAATTCAAAAAGCTATTCAAATGGCAAAGTCAAAGACAATTGTAGTTGATAATGAAAATGTTGTCCATGAGTACCTGAAACTGAATCCAGAAATAAGTAATTTAAAGGATCTGTTGCAGGTTTCAGATTACTTATTTCTCACCATCAAGTGAGATTTATCAGAAGTCAGAAGCTTTGACAGTAACATGAATCTTTATGAAAGAAATTTTAGACTAAATTTAAAAATTGTTTCCTTTTTTCCGGGACATATAAACCACTAATTTAAGTTCTCAAATCATTGCACTTGTTAAAAAAATAAAATAAAAATGAAACATTTTTGTTAATTTCTCTTCATCTTAATGAAATCAGAAGGTCTGGATTAGGGACCAGAGAAAGAAAATGAAAAGAGATGGGAAGTAAGCTGAGATCATTCTTGGCTACCAAACAAATGCTGGATTACAGGAAGAACACATGAATATTCAGTAAGACTTTGCATAAAGGAAAGAAACATTAATATTTAGGTACAAGCTCCTATTGTCTATTTAGACCAAGACCGGAAAGGTTCAACATTTTTGTCTGGTAATTAATTAAGTTCATTTATTACGTGAAAGGATTTGGGATTTTGATTTTCTATGCTTCTATTCCCTTTACTGTTTGCTCTTTGCCCACATGTGTGTGACCAAGATACAGTTATACATGGTTTTGTGAAATACATTTCATGACTCTACCAAAACTTCTTTTACTAAGTAAAAATTAACTATATTTTTTAAGTGGAAGCAACGTTTTCAGTCCATTGGAGAAGAAATGTTTAAATTGTTAGTTTAGGAATCTGTGTTCAATTCTCTGTTAAACCCCAGTGACTTAGATGACTTTCGTGAAATCACTCAGTTTTTCTGTGTTTCCTCCACATCTGCAGTTGAAAGATAATTGCATTTCCTATTCTTTATCCTCCTCTGAGAATTTTGACTGTACTCTCTTTACAGGACAGACCTAATACCTATACAGCATTTATCTAATTTCCAGACTCTTGGTACTTTTCATTGTGTTTAATTTCTGAGAGTAGAAACTGATGACTGCAAACAGGGGTGAGGTGAGAAAATCTTAGACGATGGGTCACGCCTAGCTAATAGAATCATAGAGTCCTTTTGCTTGGAAAAGAACTTTAAGATACACAGCATCATTAATTGAAGTGGTTTCCTGTTCATACTGCCCATACTAACACAGTAATGGACCCACACTTTCCATCATCATGAGAAACATATTGCTGCTGATTTGCAGAGTTCCAAAGCGAGAGCAGCCAAGTAAGACATAGGCAACTGAGCTTTTAGGATATTCATAAGTAATCATAAGAGCTTTTTTTACACCGTGCTTTGCTGCATAGGAGTAGTGGTAAATTTACTAATAATCTCAATTTACTTTGTGCATATCTATTTGAAGAAAACATGTCTTGTTGAATGTAAACTCTTTGTTCATATGTGCAGTATCTCAACATTTTGCCTGTAGTTAGCTAAAGAGATAAAGGCAAAAATGTACATCTGGAGAATCTCAGGTGATAGATGAGCCTTTTCTGTATGTCCACATATATCATAGTTCGGCTACTTTTATACCCTCAACTGCTTTTAATAACTTCAGTTAGAAATAGAACTTGATACGTGAAATATTTACATTTATTAAGTCTTCCAAGACCATGATAATCAATTAAGTTTAATTCTGTCAATGAGTGTGTAAAGCAGTCTCTGCACAAATACAGTACATTTACAGTCTTTGTCCAAAACTGACACTTTTACTTTATTTTCCTTGTACTAATAGCAACCTCAAAGCCAATATCAGGACCATAAATTCAGCTGCTGAAGACTGAAGACTGTTTTCACTGCTGCCCACCACATATTCATAGAATCACTGAATCATAGAGTCATAGAATCACAGAAAAATTTTGGTTGGAAAGGACTTTAAAGATCATCTAGTTCCACCCCCACCCTCACCATGGGCAGGGACATATTTCACTAAATGAAGTTGCTCAAAGCCCCATCCAATATGGCCTTAAGCACTTCCAGGAAGGGGGTATCCACAACTTCTCTGGGCAACCTGTTGCAGAGTCTCACCATCCTCACAATAAAGAATTTCTTCCTAATTTCTAAACCTATGCTCTTGTAGTTCAAAATTATTACCTGTTGTCCTACCACTACACTCCCTGGTAAACAGTCCCTCCCTGTCTTTTTGTAGGTTCATTTTAGGTACTGGAAGGCTATAATAAGGTCTTCCTGGAGCCTTCTCTTGTCCACGCTGAACAAGCCTAACTGTATCTGCCTGTCTTCATAGCAAAGGTGTTCCAGCCCTCTGATCAGCTTTGTGTCAGTCTGCTGGACTTGCTTCAATAGCTCATGTCCTTAAGTTGCGGGCCCCAAATCTGGATGTAGTACTTCAAGTGGGGTCTCATGAAAGCAGAGTAGAGCAACAGAATCGCCTCCCTTGACCTGTTAGCCACACTTTTTGATGCAGAGAAGGAAGGAATTCACTTTCTGGGTTGCAAGTGCACAGTGCCAGCTCATATTCAGTTATTCATCCACTAATCTCCCCAAGTTCTACTTTGCAGGGCTGCTCAATCTGTTTATTGCCCAACTGGTATTCATGTTTGGGAGTACCCTGACCAAGATACAGACTGTCACACCTGGCCTTGTTAAACTTCATGCAGTTCACATGGGCCCATCTCTCAAGCCTGTCAAGGTCCTTCCAGATGGCATCTTCCCTCTGCAGTATCAACTACACCATACAGCTTGGTGTTATCCTCAAACTTGCTCAATCCTACTGTCCATGTCACCAACTAAGAGGTTAAATAATACTGGTCCCAATATGGATGCCTGAGGGTCACCCCTCATCAGTGAATTAAATCTGGATTCCATTCAGCTATTGACCACAAGTCTTTGAGTGAGACCATACAGAAAGTGACCCATCTATCAAATACTTGTCTTTCCATTTTAGAGACAAGGATGTCACGCAGGACAGTGTTGAATGCTTTGTACAAATCCAGGTAGATATTGGCAGTTACTTTTCCCTTATGCAGTAGTGTGGTTCTGTGATTTTGTGATCCTTATTTTACATGTGCCTTCTCTACATCAGTTGTAGCCAGGTCTCCTGTTTTTCTCATTCAAGATGCACAGTCAATATTATACAACTTAGCACACTATTTTCTGTGTGTTAATACTTTACTCCATAGTCTCAAGAGATAACTGTGTAATTTCCATCTCAAAATACCTGAAATAATATTCTCAGATCAAAAATTGCAAAAATATTTTTTTATTTGTTCCTCTTTTACCTGTCCTGATGTGTAGAAAGGAAGTACATGGAAAGAAAATCCTTGCTGGCACATTGTTGGAGAATTGTCCCTAGGACCATACTTAACACAACATGTATCAATAATTTCTGAATTGGATCCCAAAGCAAAGCATTCTGTCAGACTACCTTTTGGAGGAAGGCAGTCAGTGAGCAAGCAAACCAATATGTGTCCAGCACTGGACAGAAAATGGTCCAAGATCCTGGAGCAAACTGGTGAGAAATTGCATAGGAAAAACAAAGTTTACCTAATCTTTTCTTTTACTTCAATTTCAGATTGGAGAGATAAATGTCCTGTTCAGACAGCTGAATGCAAACATCCACTAAGCACATCAGACTTTGTTTATGAAAATGAGGAATATATACTGAAAGCAATTACTTTCTTCCTAAGAAAACTCTTCCCCAAGCTCAACTTCCCTCCCAAATTTTCTACCTTTTTCCCCTGAGTGTTGTAAGGGAATGAGGAATGGGCATTGCGGTGAGTTCATAACACTTCATCTCGGCCCCTCTGTTCTTTTCAAACTGTTCCCCTGCTCCAGTGTGTGGTTATATCTGCTCCTAGTTTCAACTATAAGGTTTTTAGGCCATTTGTCCTCTTTGTTAGGACTGCATGGAGAAGTAGATTCATAGATTTGTTACCTATGATCACATTGTAAATAATTAAATTTTTGCCACATGTAGCACATTCTGCATGCAGTACAGAACAGATAATGGTAACTTAAAATTCTAACAATGTAGTAGCTATTTTTCTCTTCTTCTCCTTTTCAGTTTTTATGAAAAATTAGAATTTCATATGACAAGATCTCAGTTGTTTGAGTGAAGTCCTAGTTTAGCAGATTTCACTTTTATATTTAAGTTCTCATTATTTAGTATTTCAAAGCACAGAATATCAACTGCTTTTTGTTATAACCTACATTTTTTGTTTGCTCATGTTTAAAATTTGTGTCCTAATTCTGACAAAAGACATAATTTATTCTAAACTTTTAACAATATAAAGTGTCCTAGCAGGAAAATTGTTTTCTATTTTATTCGTTTCACATCTGTTTGCAATTCTAAACACCATTGTTTTTTGTCAGATTATGGTTTGTGCTTAAACCTCATTGAGATTCTAACAATAAAGTTTTCATATATTTGCATATCTGAAATGGCTTTTAAAAATACAGTCATTAAATTACAATGGATGACTGACAAGAATGGGTAAGAATTGAGCATTTTAAGTTGTTTTTGTTACACTGTGTTACAGTGTATCTGAAGTATTTTACCTTTTGTTACAGGTATCTGAAGTATTTTGGTACTAAGAACAGTAATACTGCTAATAGGGAGAAAAGGGGATTTGGCTATCTTTTCACCCTCTTGTCCTGTATACTAGGTCCTGTCTCTTTCATCAGCAAGTCATTCATTTACTTAAACTAAAGTATTTTTAATGATGAAAACTGCATGTTCCTAGGTAAAGAAACATATATAGAAAAGTCATGATGCGAGAGTTTCTGAATGTTGTCCTGGTTTTAACTAAGATAGACTTCATTTTCTTCATAGTAGCTAATATAGGTCTACATTTTGGATTTGTGTTGGAAACAATGTCGATAATATGGAGAGGTTCTTTTATAGAGATGTTTTTTTGTTACTGCTGAGCAGTGCTTACACAGATTCAAGGACTTTTCTGCTTCTCACACCACCCCACCAGTGGGATGGCTGGGTGTGCACAAGAATTTGGGAGGGGACACAGCTGGGACAGCTGACTCTAAATGAACAAGGGGATATTCCATAACATGTGACATCAAACTCAGCATGTAAGGTGATCAGAGTAGAGGAGGGGAATGGGGTTCAGTGTGATGGCTTTTGTTTTTCCAAGTGACTGCTATGTATGATGGAGCCCTGCTTTCCTGGAGATGGCTGAACACTGGCCTACCCATAGGAAGTGGTGAATTAATTTATTGGTTTGGTTTCTTTATGTGTGTGGCTTTTGCTTTACTTACTATACATGACTTTTTATTATTATTATTATTTTGCCTTTACTTATTTAACCCACGAGTTTTCTCATTTTCAGTATTCTGATTCTCTCTCCCATCTCACCAGTGGGGAGCAAGCATGAGGCTGTGTGGTGCTTAGCTGCCAGCCAGGGCTAAACTATGACAATGTAAAATAAATAATATCCCCTAGAGCACTGTCTAAGTGAGCAAAGGATAGTGGGCACTGGAAGATTTAACATGTTCCTTATTATTTGAATAGCAGGGAGAGCTTTTAAATTACTTGTTCATCTGGTAACCTCTTCCTAAAAGAAACCACCTAACTACATGACAAAAATATATTATTGGTAATCAAATGTTTAATTGTGTGTAGTATTCAGGACTAACAGGAACGCTCCAGTAAGTGGGAAGGGTTTAAAAGCAATTGAGACTAATATTAGGAAAAATGTGATTTGATTGTGATAAGGATTTGTTTGGGAACTGGAACTATAATACTGGCCTTTTTATATAACTGTGTTGCAGTTTTACATGGCTGAATTCTGGTGGAGAAGGGGGGGCTGCAGGGGTGGCTTCTGCAAGAAGCAGATAGAAGGTCTCTGCAGGACCGACAAGAGCAAACACCAGCCGACTCAAGGCCAGAGTCGTTGTTGACCAAGGCCAAGCCGATCAGCGATGGTCATAGTGCCTCTGGGAATCACATTTAGGAGAAAAAAAATACAAACAGCAGCTTTTTTCCACCAGAGAAATGAGTGAGAAGATGTAAAAAACTGTGCAGACACCAAGGCCAGTGAAGAAGGGGGGAGAAGAGGCATCCCAGGTGCCAGAGAGAAAGATGCCCCTGCAGCCTGTGGAGAAACCCATGGTGGAGCGGGTGTCCCCCCGCAGCCCACGGAAAAGGCCGAGAACCCACCTGCAGACTGTGGAGAGGCCCCACACTGGAGCAGGTGGAGACATACAGAAGATGCAAGCTTCTGCCAGCACTTGCAGCCCGTGAAGAAAGACAAAGACACAGAGATAAGCCAGAGAGAGAGATCCACACTGGAGGAGGTGTGCTGGGGTGTGGGGAGGCTTATGACTCCGTGGAAGGCCAGGCTGGAGCAGTCTGAGACTGAGACATTGTGATTTATTACTACCTGCCATAGCAGTGATCCATGCTGGGGCAGCTGGTGAAGAGCGAAACCCCATGCAAAAGGACTCACCTTGGAGAAGTTCCTATAGGACTGTCTCCCGTGGGTGGGACCCCATGCTGGAGCAGGGGAAGGGTGTGAGGAATGCCCCCCACCCTGGCTAAGAAAGAAAACAACGCGTGAGGAACTGCAGCAGTGTCTCCTCTGGATAAGGATGCCATGCCTGATCAGTGCTGCTGGTTTTCCTCAACAAAGCATCCCTCACTTTTTGGTAGAGAAAGGAACCCGGCTTTTTGATTTACCGTTCACTACATTTTGCTACTGCAGCCTATCAATCATAGTAAAGAATTTCCCTTTACTCCATCTGTATTTTAAGCAAATTAAAATTTTAGGGAACATTGTGTGTGGATGTGTGCTTTTTCTGCTCCACTCTTCCCACATACTGACACCTGTTTATGGGTAAAGGGTTATAGGAGCATTATCCTGGTTTTATCAGCAGATGATGTGAAGAAATTTTGGATTTCCTGATGAAACTCAGCAGAGAGATGAGAAGTAGACACCCTACTGAAACATCCATGAAACCCCACTGCCTTAGAAATTACTTGCCCATAATAGATATATTTCCCAGTACAGTCTTCAAATATAAAATTAGTAAGTATATGGAGAGATTTAAAGAAGTTGCTGTTGTCACCATTTGTTGTCATCTCTGTATGGATCCTGCTTAAGACCCAAAAGTGCCAACTCAGTGACTCAGTTATTTTCATTATTAGGTAAAGTCTCCAGAAAGCTCTTGCGTTGAAGGCATTATGACAATGTTGTGCCAACAAAGTGTCTGGCTGATGCTGAGTCCAGGTCAGTTCACAGAGATATCAAGGAGACTCAAGGGAGGTTGTAATAACCAAATTATTATTATCAATTATTATCAAATATTATTATCAAAGTGGAGGAGAAAATAAGATAAATCCATAAATCTCTTGGGTTTAATATTTATTATTAATTGGCTATCTTAAATAAAACAAGCTAGATGTTATTAGTTCCCCACTAAAATATCTTCAAAACCACTTTAAAATCTTTATTTTTTAAATTCCTTTATATTGGAGTTCTGCAAAAATAGAATGTTAAGTGAGAAGATTTTATTCTTTGTCATTCCGTAAACCAAATCAGCTACAGGATATTCACTGCAACGGTTGTGAATAATAGTAATTACTAAATATATTTGGTGCTTCAACAGATATTTAAGTAATTGAAATGGGATTGCTAGGCAAGGTTTTTATACGTAAAAGGGTATCTTTTGCAAGTATTTGCAAGGAAGCTGTCTTAAGTAAAAGGATGTTTATGGCACAGACTTGCATTTTGTATTTTTAAGGACTCCTGCAGTATTTAGCATTTCTGGTGCAGTTTTAAGGCGCCTTATAAATATTTAAAAGAGTTCTTTCTAGACAAGTTTTAAATATTAATCACTTTATTAATTTCTCGCCCCCCCCCCCCCGATTCAGAGCACTTCTTAGGCTTGGAGACTTGGTGTTTATTTTGATCTTTCTATGTTCTGAAGAAAAGACTTACATACCAGGTATATCAGTTGCCTTATTTTTCATTAAGAATTGCAGATAAATTGATATTGGGTAGTCATGCCTCTAATATAAAAACAAGAAAGCATCTTTTCTTCCTCTTTGCTGTACTGAATGTCAAGTCATGGAGTAGTGTATGTGCATGCAGACTTTCACAGTCCCTCAAAATGTAAAGTGCTGTGCCAGTATAAAATATGTAGCATTAAATATTACTTTCAGGATAAAACTATGGGTTTATTTTCCTGCAGCCATTTTGAGGTACAAAGTAATATTTTTTCTGCCCCCAGGCATTTTATAGTCAACAAAAGTTAAAACAAAAATTTAGGGTTTAAGTACTTCATCTGCCTGAAACATCAAAACCCCTGTATTTCCCTTCCAGAAGCAGAATTAATAATCAAGGGTTAAATAAAAATGTTATTCTCCTGCCCTCAAGCTAGTTTAGATCTTGTTTTGGATATTTATTCCATTGATATGTGAACACTTTCACATATATGACAATGTCATATACACACCCTCTATGTGTATAACATTTTTATTTAACCCTGCACTGTGCTGTCAACTCCTTGCAAAAAGCATATAGTTGGGAAACATTACTCAAGCTAATGGTAAGGAGTTTGATCCAGGGAATAAAATTTTATCAGGTTTTATGAAATTCCTAATGTACCATAATTCTTCTGATTGTTGGGATTTCAAAACATTATTAAAAATAAAATATAAAAAATGAAAAAGTTTTGAGACTGAAGAAAGAATAGATTGAAGGTCAGCTATCAGAGTGCAGTATGGAAACCATCCCTGTACACCTTTCACAAACTCTGCACCTATACACATCTTGCAGGCCAAAAAATCAATTTAGTCAGTAATTCAGTTGAAAACCTTTTACAATCTACTGCATACTATTGTAAATCTCTGATCCTGCAGGTCTTCTACAGCAACTAGTAATAATTTCCACAAGGATACAAACCTAGACTAGTTACATTTATTTCAAACCTCAGATCAGTGCAAAACTCTAAATATAATATGCAGCTTGTCACAGTTTTCAGAATTTCTGGTAGGCTTTGCCTAGCTATATTTCAGTGTTTATTTAGAATTTTTACAGTTCTGAAGATTATAGAAAATTGTTAATCTCTTCCTTTGTCCTTCATGTGTATTCTGTTCCAGTGAAGTGATAGAAAAATTTAAAACTGCAAATAGTTAACCTTTTTGTTTTCAAACAAAGGTTATTCAGGACACAGTATCCATGCCTATGAGTACAGGACATAAAGCTTCTCCACAGAAAATTACAATGCAAGATGAGGCAGTATTTTCAGTTTTCCAGAATTCTTTATGCTGGTCCAGCTAGATTCAATGTCTACTTCTATGTGCTAAATCGATATTCAGACTATTCCTAAATCGATGTAGGACTAGAGACTAATGTATTAGAAATCTGTAATTAATTGGTAAAAATGTCTGTAGGATTCTGTGTCTAATGTCCAGGGTATAGATGACCATTCCCTTGGCCTAAAGTCTATTTGAAAAAAGAAGCCATTCAGAGAGCAAGGAAATTAGGAATCACAGCGGTGACATTTTTAAAGTGCCACTAAGGATTTATCCCTTCTTTAGGTGCTACACTTCATAAAAGTATGGCACTTGATCTTCTCTTTAAGATTTTTTCCTTCACTCTAAAACTGCCTTTTCCAAAAAGTGTGTTACAGCACAAGTTGAAAGTTCATTTTTTATTCTGAAGTCTATTTTGCAAAAATTCTTTAAAATGCTTAAAATGAGTACATATTAAGTGCCAATGCTTTTGAAGGCATAATCCAATTAATTAACTGGAGCATGAGAACTCTCCTTTTTTATACACTGTGTATGAGTCAAGTTACAACATCTAACAAAGATGTTCATTTGTGCTATTTCAGAAAGTCTTATGAAGAAGATTATCCTAAACTGCATGGCTGGGATAGCATTTGCAGTAGTACATTCACTTTCTTTCCTTTAGTCATCTTAAAATTACATCTGGACTAAGTTAGGTTTACTTTAGTTGACAGCAATGGTTATATCAGTCACCTATGATAGTCAGCTGACAAGCAATTACCTAATAAGAAAAGAAAAACTTTTTAGGGGGGTTGGGCAGTTTCTGTTATCCATGACAGAGTGTAACTCACTTTGGAAAACAGTGCAAACTTGGTAGAGGGAGAAGATTTATTTCATGTTTTGTCCTGAAAGAAAAAAAACCCCAAAAACAAACTGGAGATCCCTCACTGTAAACTTTCAACTTATACTTAGGGAAAATCCTTTCCTTCTCCAGGAAACTTCCTCTTGTAACACTGGTGTCACCAGTGAAGACAAAGAATTCTTTAGAAGCTCTGGTGTCAGAAATATTAAATCAAAGTAGAATAGGACCAAAAAATTTAGGACTTTTAAGGAAGATATTGACAGAAGTTTCTTCTGATTGAATTAAAAACACATCTTTTGATGCAAGGCAAAAAATGTTAATGGGTTCTATAATTTATAAATCTAGTTAGCAGTTTTAATATCTTTGACAGTTTATTTTATTTTTTATTGATATGATTAGCACATTAGAATGCAACTTCATCCACAAAAAAAAAAAAGCATCTCTGGTTAAAAAACATCCCAAATAAGCACAAAGCTCGAAGACCCCAAAGAAAATGTTCTGTGCTAACATGCTGCAGGAGTTTGAAGTACATATGTGCAAAAGGGGCCAGGAGAGTTAGAGGTTGCCACTGATTAGACAGGCATTGAGCTGAACACTCCCTCTATTTTTTGAGTCAATGACAGCTAACACTGACACCTGTCCTTTAAACTCACTGTCTACTAATACTCACTTGCAGTGAAGAAATCAGTTTAAGTACAAGGACTATGACAGTTCTCTATAGTGATTTTTTTTTCATCCGTAAGCTGAAGTGGAGATGTGATTAAAGCTTCTCATGTATTTATGCCATAGTCAAAGTAATTATCTTACACTAATAACAAAATATTAAAATATATTCCTTCAATGTGATATCTTTGGTTTACATCTGAGATATTATCCATAGGTTCATTTTAATAGATGCTTTAATAGACTTGTTTTTCTCAGGTTTCAACTGACTTATTTTTAAAACCTTCTTAACATTTAATTTTTTATAGCTCTGCATATTTTTTCTTTCTCGGGTGCATAGTGCAGACACAGGGGGAAAGATGAGTGATTATCAGAACATCAGCTATTTTACCTTTGATGTTCATTTGGATTGTAGCCCTATAGACATCATTTATCTTCTATAATCCACATGTAAAATTTAACATTACACAAACATATGGATACCTTAGTTTGATATTGGTGCTGTTAAAATTATTGGGGATGCTTTAGTTTTAGTATCTAACGGACCTTAGCAAAGGCTCACCTGTACCTTTATATTTTTAATTAATAGAGAATCATAAGATCTCTACCCAGAAAGGTATGATTTGAAGAATATACTTCTAAAATTCACTTTTGTCCATTAAAATTTTGACCTTGATCAAATTGCAATTAAGGAAGCAAGTTATTGTCTAGCTCCAATACTGAATTCTATGTATTTTTACGTTATAATGAGCATTGCATTCAGTATCAGCAACCTCATTTCTTTGGAGTGTCAGTGATATATTCCTCCATAAAATAATGGAGTCATAAATTAGTCATAGGAATAACACAACCCGCCTCTCTAAAAAGTCAGAATATGATTTCCTTTAGTAATGAGTATTGTCTGCTTTTGATCTAGTGGAAAAGAAACGTAAAGATCGATTCAATTACAGTCTGTTTTCCCAGGATACAGTGACTGTATGCTGTACAGTTCACTGTTCTTCATGGTTTATTTTCACTTTTTCTATTCACTGCACTCTGACAGCTAGGCCACTTTTGTAGGAGTATGTTCATCTTTTTAATACTCTGTACCTTGGTAATGTGCAGAGATGTAAGTGATGTTTGGTACTTGATTTTAGTAATTTCTTTACAAATATAGTCAAAGAAATAGCTCCCAAAATGAAGACTTAATAAAAGTTCACAAGTTACTGGGCCAACGATTCAGTAGTCATTTTGGTTTTAAAATTTCTGAATTTCTTAAGTTACAGAGTTAGAAGTATTTGCACTACTATTTCTGTTTTCTTAATGCTTATAGTAACTTTGTTATCTATGACTTAACCTTTGCTATTTGGTGCCTGATGTCTTATAATCTTCTTAGACTCACCATATTTGTTTTGTTATTACTTCTATCAAAGTAATCCATATCTGAATATTAATTAGAACATCTGTTGAAGTTTTGTTCCTTATGTCCAAATGAATTAATGATTTTTATGATATTTTTTATTGAAGAAACAGGTTTACATTAGCATATTACTATTGTATACCAGTAGATATTTGGAAGCACTCAGCCTAAAATGTGGACAGCAGAGAAATTAACTTAAATATTAGGGTGTAAAATTTAAAATGTATTTTTATTTCAACGTAGCATATTTTGCTCATAGACAGCCGATGTCATTTCAAAGTGAATGAAAAGACAAGTCTTGTCTTCTAAATCAATGATATAAATAGTATGTAATGCAGTAGAAAAAGAAATCTAAAACACAGCCCATAAATGAGAAATGAGGTAAAATCCAGGATAAAACCAGGCACCAAATAATTTGTTAAATTTCAGTTAAGGACAAGATGAATAATGAGTTAAAAGAATAGTTGTAAAGTATTATTTCTTAAATGATACACTGTTGGTATTTTTTAATGTATAAGAAATGAGCAATACAAAATTACTGTCCCTAGAAATGTTCCTAAAAATTAGATTTAAATAAAAAGGAAGAGTCAGTCCATGTTTTCCATGCCCAATTAAGATGACTTGATTTTGCTTTGAGAAAAGCAAATACACACAAAATAAGAATTCCTAAGAAATTGTTTGTTACAAAGTCATACTATAATTCCTCTCTCAAACTCTCCCTCTGCCCCCACACACATCTATATTATATGTTATATATTAATATATATATTCATATAAACATATATGAAGTAGATTGCTATTACAGTTTAAATCAAGTCTAAGTTAAACTAAATGAAGTTAGGATGTACACTTACCGATTTAGGCATAATCCAGAGAGAAACTGAACCACAGTTTCAAAATTAGACCTAACTGAAGACCTTTTAGGGACTTTAAGGATGTCATTATCCAGATAAACTGGATATTTGCTAATTTAAAATGGAAAGTCAATACATATATTAGTATTTAGTTCAGAAGAAAAGTATTTTGGACAAAAGAAGGACACAAAAATACATATTGTTTACCTCACGAAGTCCATTTTTCATTTTTCTTTTGTGCATCTCCTTCACTAGATCTTGCTTTCTTTAGCTGTCATCTCACACAAGAAATGCCAGCAAATTTACTGTGCATATAAAATCTTTCTCATTGAGTATATTTGATAGCAAACAAAAAATATTTATCTGTCAGGTTACAATAATTCCATCAATATCACAGAAATGCCAAAGGATTCTATAAACTGTCTAATGTAATTGACAGACTTACAGAATTGTAGGGGTTGGAAGGGACCTCAAGAGATCATCGAGTCCAACTCCTCTGCCAAAGAAGGGACAGAATCCTTAGGACAGAATTTTTATCCAAATATCTTAAAGCAAAATAAAAATGAAAATTAATTTCAGTAGAACAGTATTTTAGACTTTAAAATCTGTTTTGTATATAAGTAACATGATTCTGAGTGAATGAAGGTTTGAAGATTGCAAGGTCAAAACCAGCTTCCACTAAGACACAACTCGATGACCTACTCATTAAAAAAAAAAAAAAAAATCATAGAATGGTTAGGGCTGGAAGGGACTTTAAAGATCATCAAATTCCAACCAACATCCTTTTGCAGGACCAGCTCTCACTAGACCACATCCAACCTGGCCTTGAACACCTCCAGGGAGAGGGCAAACACCACGAGTTGCCCTGGGCAACATTTTCCAGTGCCTCACCACCATCACAATGAAGATATTTTCCCAATATCTAATCTAAATCTACCCCCTTCCAATTTAAAACCATTCCCCCTTGTCCTATCACTCCATGCCCTTGTAAAAAGTCCCTCCCCAGCTTTCCTGTAGGTTCCCTTCAGGTACTGGAAGGCCACTATAAGATATCTCCAGAGCTTTCTCTTTTCCAGTCTGAACAATCCCAATTCTCTCAGCCTGTCTCCATAGGAGAGGTGCTCTAGCCATCTAACCATCTTTGTGGCCCTCCTCTGGACCCGTTCCAACAATTCCATGTCCCTCTTATGTTGGGAACTCCAGAACTGGACACAGTACTCGAGGTGGGGTCTCACGAGAGCAGAATAGAAGGGAAGAATCACCTCCCTTGATCTGCTGGCCATGCTCCTTTTGATGCAGCCCAGGATATGATTGGCCTTCTGGGCTGCAAAGGCACACTGTTGGTTCATGTCAGGCTTCTCATCCACCAGCTAAGTCACTCTGCAGGGCTGCTCTTTAGCACAGTTTTACAGTCATCACTGGACAGTATTTGTCTGTCAGTAAGTCTTTCAAATGTAGTTCAAATGTAATCCAAAGAATTATTTATTTCAATATTTATTTATTTCAATACATTTTGTATTGGGCTCCAAAGTACATAAATTCACTCTGTCAGATACACTGCTGAACAACCACTGCTTCTCATTCCCTCTTCCATGATAATAATATGCTTCAGCGTTGGTAATTACAGCAGCTAATACAGCAAAACATGCCTAAGATCTAACAAATGTGATGTGGCCTTTTTGAACAGTTTTCTGTAGTAATTTGTTACACCTATTCTGTGATTTGTTATAAATAATTATGAAGGTGGTAGGGGAAGAAGGGTAAAGGTTAGCGATGTTTCAGATCCTGTATTTGTTGCTACTGAGGAGAATGTAGCTTCTGAAGAAGCCAGATTCTCTTTGAATGGCTACTGGATCATTATTGAGCTAATTAATTTTGGAGGAAAAGAAAGAAGTCTGTGAATAAATATCACAAAGATGAAAAGATACAACTCCTCACCAAAGTTCATTCAAGTCTATGTTTTGCAAATACAAGATCTTTGTAAAAGATTTCCAATAAAGTAGTATAAAATGGTACACAATTTACAATTTTTATGTCTCATTATTAAAACCATGGCAGCCATCATTTTGAAACAGTTTTTCTACACAAAAGTAATTGGGGCTTTCTGGGAGCATTAGGGCAGTTCTGTCCTCCCTCAGGCTCACATTTAACCATTTGCCAATGATTCTAACAAGCAAAGTGAAAAGAAAAACACCAGAACAATGTTACTGAACATGTTTACTTCTTCCACTCAGGCAAGCTCCTGAAAGAGATAACTTTTCCTGCCTTTGATCTTCCCGTACTGTAATGGAGACCAATTTGAATTAGCAAAATGTGTAGAATAAGACACATTTAAACTCTAACCAGCTAAGAAAGTTTTCAAATATGTGTGTTTTATTATAAAATGATGCAGTAATTATTGAAAGAAAGTTGTCTGATTTCAGAGCATAGTGGAGTCACATATATTCCCTTAGTGTACTTTAGAGGGTCTGATTTACAGAGTAGTTGTGGAGTAAAGCGCTAAAAATAAACAAATATGTCCCAAATATGTTATTTATGATTGGAATTCAATCAACTGCAACACTTTGACAGTGACTGACAATCTCAATATTTATGCAACTCACATGCCAGAAAAGACACTATACAATTCCATATATTCCATTCATTCTTCAGCTTTATTTCTTTTTTTCTCATTTATGGGCATATATACTTAAAGAAGTGGATTACTTTTCAAATATGCACCTACATTCAGCAAGGAAGGAGAAACACCACCTCATTTGCTTTGTCATACCAAACTAAAAAATTCCATGAAATACAGCTATCACCATCAAACACTACTTTATCTTAGTATGACCAGAATGAGGTGAATGTCTAGGTTTCCAATTTTTAATAGGAAATAGGCCTATTTTTAGCACAAACCCACAATTTCAGTCATAGACTCCACATGCTTAAAAATGCTGTATTTTTGCAGTGTATGATATATTGATATTTCGGAACAGAATTAGGGCACTGCTGAAGGAAGGACATGAGAAGCATCATATTAGCACAGTATCTACAAAATAATTCTTGTTTCAGTTTCGCAAACTGAAATTACTATAATTCCTTCTTAGCTCATTAACAATTTGTAATTTCATTTGGACTACACTACTACCAAAATACTTCTTAGCTGGCCTGCCCACTCTAAGAGTAATTCCATGGAGTACAGTTAAATGAGAGATGAATTTGCTGTATGCTACCAGAGGTAGGTGGCTGTATTTTTCTAAGGTGCTGACCTACTTCTCCATTACATCCCAAAGGTTTATTTAGTATTGAGCACAGCAAGAATATAGCACACAGTCAGAAAACGTGCTGAAGGATAGTCCTTTCATATCAAAACTTTGTAGGCCATCCCTTTGTTCATCATGTTTATTTTCTTCAGGTAGAGCTGTAACCTCAGATGTCAGTTTATCTGTCAAATCACAGGGCTGATGTTTTCCACCTGTAGGTAGAGAAGGTGTTGCAAACATTTTTCCTGGATCCAGTCAATACTTCTGCAGTCTTTAACTGGACTTAATGTACTCAGCCTGAGACTGAAGAAAACTGCCATTAACCCAAGCTAAGTGGACTTGCTCTTTCATCATTGGCAAGGCAAGTGAGTAAGAGGCATGGAGGTTTTACTTCTTTCTTATCTCAAAGGGGTTCACTTTGCAGTTACTTGAAATAATAACACAGATTTCTGGATATCAGATTCCTGTTTATTAAGTGTGTATGGTAACGTGCATGATAACATGTAAGCCTGGTGAGGTGCTTCCCTCAAGGACCTTATGAACATTGTGAATGTAAAGCAACTTTTAACAACTTCTTTGAAAATTAGTAATGATTTATCATCATAAAGCCAGCAAACATCAAATCATTAAAACATCTGGGTCTCAGCTTAGCCTCCTTTTCTTCTGAGGTTGGGACAGATCCACCCAGCCCACCCACTTGCATATGTGGGACAAATGTACTTTCTTTGTACACTGTGGTCTTTCTGTGATGATATTAAGTAATCACAGCTGATAATAATTCTATCATTGTGTAAAAGTAGGAGAGTTAACTGATTGTTAGATTTTTATGACTTACATGCTGAAAAAATTTCCTAGTCTGGTTAACAAAATAACATGCACATTTTTATCTTTGAACTTTGTTGATTCCAAAATCTCTTGTCTTTTGTTCTTACAATATCAATCAGGTTTTTTCCACATAATTTCATGTAGACAGGAATACAATTATGCTCATGAAATACAGGAACTTCTTTAATTTCAGCCTCACAAAACCGTTCACGCTTGGCACACTACTTTTGCTTTCTTTATTAAATTATTACTATCTTGACCCAAGTGTCTTCTTGCTTTCCTTCTATTTTTTCTCTGTCTCATGGGAGAGGGTAGTGAGAGGCTGAGTAAGGGTTGTCTGGGGTCAAGCCACCACACCCACATGACCCAAAAGTTGAGAAGGAAGTTAAATACAAAAGTGAGCAATACTGTGCCTGACATGCCATGTTTTTGACAGGTTTCTTTGTTAAAGATATTTTTCAATTGTTGGTTACAATTACATGGAAAACTATTAGTGTCCATTTGTCAATGCATCAGAAAATATTGTTTCTCTTTCCAAATCTAGTACACACCTTTATAAAAGACTTAGGTTTTCCTATTAAAAAATTCTAGTCAACTTCAGATAACAAGATCATATCCATCTCACCAAAAATCATCCTCCGGAAGTGAGTGAAGATGGTTGAAACTTTTTAAAAAGATCAGATGCCCAACTGACTTAATTCTACCTGAGATTAGGATTTAGCATTATACATCAAAGTAGTTCCTTCGGAGAAAATATTTTCTAGATCCAAGAATATATCATGTTAGTCATGATAGGCATAATATTTATTGACCTCACTTGCTACTCATCCCATTACTAGCTTGCCAAAATTTTGCAAATACACAGTATTTTACAGGGCAGAATTCAGTTAATGGTGAGCAAAATTAGTAGAGTATTAAAATCAAGTTATTTTTAACCACAGTAACAAGGACTTTCTGGGTTTGCTATATTCCTAGGAATAAAACAGTTTTATCGGTTCATTTCTGGGAAAAAAGAATTGACTTATACTGTATAGTGACATGCTTTCAAATTTCAGGGAATCTCAGTGATATTCCAGAGTTAATATTTACTTTGCCAGAGAAAACACTTCTCAGGCATACATCATACTATAAACAGAATATGTCACTAAGAAAGAATAATGTATGTTTAAAAGTAGTAAGTCCTTAAGGCAGGGCTATTCTGTTCATAAAGAATAATACACACTTTCTGATATGAGGGTCACACACCATTGCAGGCTGAAAGTCTCCATGTTCTTCAAGCCAGTACATGAGTCAATATCCTGTTACTGAAATGTGCAGCATTGCTGCAATCAATTCTAACTTGTTTCTTACAGCATTTTCTTGACAAATAATACTCTATTGTCATTTAGCCCCAGACAACAATCAAGCACTACACACCTGCTCATTCACTCCCCCTCAACAGGGTGTGGGAGAGAATTAGAAGAGTGAAAGTCAGAGATCTTGTGGCTCAAGATAAAAATCACTTAATAGAACACCCCCAAAAAAGGGAAAATAATACTAATGATGAACAGCACAATTTCTCTTCATGCAAAGTTCATGCTGTGCAAACCCCGCCCCAGCCAGCAGCACAAGAACCCCTAATTGCCAAGCCTCACAGCCCACAAGCCCAAGCAAAGCAAAACAAGGAATTCATTAACAGCTTCCAATCAGCAGGCAAGTGTTCAGCCACCACCCCAAAGTCAATGCTGTGAAGACCCAGAGCTGCCACACCAGGATCCCAGCTGACCCTTATCCCCTCATCCCACCTCCAGTAATAAATTGAACATGATGTCATGTGATATGGAATATCCCTTTGGCCAGTTTGGGTCACCTGCCCTGGCTGTGTCCCCTCCCAGCTTCTTTGGTTCCCCTGCCTTCACATTAGCAGGGCAGCATGAAAAAATGAATAGTCCTTAACTGCTTGTTAACTGAAAATATCAGTGTGTTATCAGCACTGCTCTCATCCTAAAGACAAAACACAACACTATACCAGCTAATAGGAAGAAAATTAACTCTATCCCTGCCAAAACCAGGACAACATTAACATAGCAACTACATCTTTATTATTAAAACATCATCAAATTATTTTTTTCAAGTTCATATACACCATATGGACCTTTTATAATTTATTATTTGAGAGTATAATTAATTTGTTAGTCTCATTTTTTATTACAAACTAGTTTCATTTTCTCATACATTTATATTTTGGATAGATGGAGAACCTGGGAATGTTTGGATGGATTAGCTTGCCTGTAAATACTGAATCATCAGGTGTGAAGATGGATAGAAATATTAGGTTTTGGTTCTATCAATGCCCATAGAGACAGTCTTTCAGAAAAGGAACAGAACAGAATAATACTCATTTTGGAACTTGTCAATTAATTTTTCAGAGCAGAAAATGTTTAAAGGATTCAAAAGAAATAAAATAAAACCTGCTGTCTGTTCTACAGTTGCTTTTTAATATGAAGTACAATGACATGATGATTCTTCCTCCTGGATCCAATCAGTTTTGTCAATAATTAAACACTAGCCAATATTAAATTGATTACAACTGTCTTTTCATCTTCCTTGCCCCTGAAATTTCAATTTCAGACTTCAGCATACATAAACAGAGAATAAGATTTTTTACAGTGTTTTAGTCTTCTATAAAGTAGTATAAATGTCCTCTTGAGAACAAGAAAGTGATAGGCTTATTGGTATAAAGTCTTCTCTTTCCTCAGGGAAATTAGTACACTGGAAAGATTCTCTTAAATATCTCTTGTCTAAATATTGTGTACAAGCAGTTAAGACATCATAGAAGTTTTCATGGTAGATAGACTTAGGTTAAAAAGAGGTTTCATCAGTCCCAAGTTACTAAGCTGAATATGGGTTAGCCTAGAGGACTCTAATGATTTTTGACATGCAGAAGGTCAGATTAGATAATCCTTAATTTCTTAGCTCTTGAGCCCTATAATGAATAACATTGCACAAAGATTTGATATCATCAGACCAGTGGGCAGTCCATTTAGGCAACAGTAATGAGCTGTGTGCCATATTACATTCTATGCATACCCTTGCTGTTTGCCCAACAGTAGGAAACCCTGTACTATTTATTATAGACACACAATACCTAATGAGAAGCAAGAAATGCATGAATGAAAGATCCACATGGGCAACATTTTTGTCAGTGTGGTGGTTTGACTCTGACTGGATGCCAGACACCCAACAAAGTGTCTCAGTTACTCCCCTTTTTATCTGGAAAGGGGAGAAAATATATATTGAGAGGCTTGGTCAATGACTCTGGCCTTGAACTGGCTGGTGTTTGCTCTGTCAGTCCTGCAGAGACCTTCTAGCTGCTTCTTACAGAAGCCACCCCTGCAGCTCCCCCCTTCTCCACCAGAACCCAGCCATGCAAAACCACAACAGTCAGGTTGTGCTGACATTTTCCCACTGCTATTCAGACATTCTTGCATTTCAAATTCCCAGCCTAGTTCCAACTATAAGTTTCCTTGCACCCATAACATTGTTTCCTGTCATTTCCCAGCTTTGCTGTGCTTTTACAATGACCACCAGGACCTTGGGATCCTGGCGGATGACAAGTTGGCCATGAGTCAGCAGTGTGCCCTGTTGGCCAAGAAGGCAAATGGGATCCTGGGGTGCATCACAAGGAGCATTGCCAGCAGGTCAAAGGAGGTGATCCTCCCCCTCTACTCTGCCCTGGTCAGGCCCCACCTGGAGTATTGTGTACAGTTCTGGGCTCCCTGGTATAAAAAAGACAGGGATCTCCTGGAGAGAGTCCTGAGGAGGGCTACGAAGATGATTAAGGGCCTGGAGCATCTCCCCTATGAGGATAGGCTGAAAGAACTGGGGCTGTTCAGCCTTGAGAAAAGGAGATTAAGAAGGGATCTTATTAATGTTTATAAATATCTTAAGTGTGAGAGACAAAGAGAAATAGTGAACCTTTTTTCAGATGTCTGTGGAGACAGGGCAAGGGGCAATGGCTTCAAATTGGAACACAGGAAGTTCCACACCAATATGCAGAAAAACTTTTTCACAGTGAGGGTGACAGAGCACTGGGACAGGCTGCCCAGGGGAACTGTGGAGTCTCCTTCTCTGGAGATATTCAAAACCTGTCTGGATGACTACCTGTGCAATCTGTCCCAGGGAACCTCCTTTGGCAGGGGGTTGGACTCAATGATCTCTGGAGGTCCCTTCCAACCCCTACAATTCTGTGAATATATGAATCAACTAAAGGAGATAGGAAGAGTATGAAGAAAATGAGACAAAACAGCAAAAAGGTTATTATTCAATGTTTGTTCTACAACATGGTAGTTATTCCATAGAACTGTAGGCTTATTGTAACATTTGAATAAAATAGCTAAGTCTCAAATTCACCTAAGTCCTGTTGTCCGGCATGACTGGGGTTAGATTTTCAAAGATACCTGGATTCCTAAAAGTTCACAGCAGAAGTTATAAAAAGTTAACAGCTGAGATCCAAGAGGTGGCAAGTGGAATAAGTGTGATAGAAAGATGAGAAAAGAATTATAGCATCAAAAGAATAGTGAAGAGACATCTATTTTAGAGATATGATTCAATATAGTGGCTCTAATACAACTCTGAGAATAAAGGTCATCTAGCACATGAGAAGCCTTAAATTGCTAAAACCAAACAAAGTAAAAAATAAGAAAATAAAAGCAAAGCAGGCGTATTCAATGTAAAAAACCTAACTATAACAAAATAGGAAGTTGTTCTTGATAAAATGATAATGCTGAATATGTTTTACATCATGAAAAAAGCCCAAAAAGCTTAAGTCTATGCTACTGTTAGAGGACATACATTCTTTCTGTCTGCTTACATTGAACTCTCTCCAGAGACCTATAAAGTTCTGACAGCAACTGTCTGAGTAATGGAATGACAAAAAGAAATACAGTTGTCATTTCAGGCACCAGCAATAGGAAACTGAACTTCGTTTTCATGAACTCCTGTTCATGCAGGCAAATTCTGCTGTTAAATACAAATGTGACTTTTCCATGGGATGGTGACATTTAGCCCAAAAAGATAGTGAAAGGAAAGTTTACTATAAAATAAAACATATGAAACCTCAGCACAACAAATATCATTAAAAGATTCAAAAGAAGAATTGTGATCTTCCAGCTACTATTGGAAGCATGCTTCTACCGGAAGTACATCATGTTTTGGTACAAGAGAGGAATGAATATACTTGAACTTAGGTATTTTAAGTATTATGTTAGAAGAAATGTCAGTAATGAAATTTGGTGTCATTACTGCAAATACTGTTAGATAAGCTAGTATGTCCTCTCACAAATTCTGTCTGCTTTTTAAATATATTTTCTTATATCTTGTATTTGATTACTGTGAGAACAGAACTACCCTTTTATGGACACGATAAAAATGTCTTTCTGTCAAAAAAAGGAAATCAGTACAAATACACTGAAATTGTTATTATAACAATGATTTTCAATTGCTAAAATTCAGTTCTTGTCATCCTCAGTTACATATAGTAGGAAAGAGCATATTTCAAGGCTAGTGATATGAAAGATTAAAAGTGCACAAAGGTTTCACTATGAGAAAAATGTTAATTTAAAAATAATAGAGAAAGACTATAAGAAAAACATTGGAAAAAAAAGTCGAATGGTGTGATTTAAAGGACGATTCTGTTTATACCTTCTAATAACACAAATAAAAACTTAATGAATATAACAGCTAAGATGTATAATTGTTTCAAGATGTATCTGAGATCAAGAATTAAAGATAGCTCAAAAATGCATGATTTTAATATATAAATTATTTTTGTAGTAGCAGTACAGATAGAGGTGCCTAAATGTAACTTTGCTCATATGCAATGCAATGATTATAATTATGGAATGTTATGGAATAATTCAGATCAAAAGTAGAGTGCAGGGGAAATTGTACTCCTCGCCTGACCATACATTTCATGTTTTTTAAAATATTGCTGCTCTCTAATCAGACAAAAGTTGTAAATACTTTCTTTTAAAGATAGGTTGAAGTCTTTTGCTTTGTTTTGCTTTGCTTGAGATGGAGGTGACAGATGAATCAGAGGCAATCATCAGTATACCCAGTAGCTATGATACTCTTTTAATGTGGGAGATAGATCCAGATTACATTCCCTTGAAAAAGTGGAATGGTTAGGTCAGAGAGAGAAAGGCAAATTCCAGCAGCTTTCAGCACAGTGATGAAGGCAGGTCCACTAAAACAGGTACTAGGCACTCAGGCTGGCTTTGTTGGCTTTGCCACAAATGCCAGTTTAGGAAGCATTTCAGAAACATTTGATGAGGCTTATGTAATTTCACAAAAGTTTAAAGTTTCATGTAAAAAAACACTTTCATAAAAATAATTGCAAAATAGTTTTCATTCTGTGTCCACAGAAGTCTTGCATGTTTTCACAGTGTGCTCAGGCATAAAACACACAACTCAGATAACTGGATTATTTATTTATTTATATCTCAAAACACAGAAGTAACTTTTTTTTTTCCCTTTCCCTTTTGTGATAGAGAAGCTGAGAAAATGCTATAAAATTATTGGACTTGCTGTGTGTGTGATTTTGTAACTTCTTTCTTCCAGGTAAATCTTGTTCATGATCAGTGTCAAGATACTGGGATACATGTAACATTATTTTGCCTTTCTAGAGTAACCTTGTGATTCTGCAACACTTATATTCTAAGACACTACTGGCAGCTAGAGAGGATAAAAAAGTTGTGTGTTTTGCACTGAAAAATGGCATCAGCAGACAAAAAATGTGGACAGTGCTGTTGTGCACAAATATAAATTATACTGAGTTCAATTTAAAGCATTGCAACTCTGCACCATGTGTCAGAGTTTTTCCTTTTAAATACCTGTCTTATGGGTGTAAGCAACTATCATTTCTGGGTTAATCCTTTTCTAGAAACAAAGAAGGGTAAGCTTTACCTACTTATTGTTTAGTTACAAGATAATTCATTTTGTTTCAAATCTTTTGACATGCCTCCAAAAATCAATCTCAATAAATGTCAAGGAACATGGAAATAGAGGTTATTTGTCAGTGATCAATTTTTATGTGAGAAAATAGTGAAATCGTGAGAAATGAATTTCTTTGGTAACACAAGTCATTCTGAGAGATAGATGTGCTAGATATTCTGGGTCTGTATGAAGCTGCATTATTTATTTAATGAAAAGCAGACAGTTGTGGCAATTGCTAGTTTTCTGTTGTTGTCTTAGAATATATATGCTTGGTGTTTCATTGTCCTCTTTCAGACATAGTCTTTTCCCAAGAGTCTGGTCCAATTTTTAAGCTGGTTTGCAATGGGCAAACCTTTCTCAGTGTGTGCCTGAATTACTTTAATATGTAAAATGGAAAGGTTGAAGAGAGAGTATTATTTTTTCCCTGGTGGTGTTTTTCTTTCTGTATACATCTCCATCTTACTCATCACCAGTTTTGGATCAGAACTGATATAAATTTACAAACCATAAACCAAGAATCTATTACTATTCAGTACGTATTATGAAAGAGAAGTAAGTGAAGTAAAATGAGCTGATAAATTTATTTGATAAATTTTGTGATCTTACTTTGCTTGTCATAGCCACTGAGTTTTTAATATGAAATACCTAATAGACTTCCCTTTTCACCTACAATTTCTTTGAAATGGAAGCTTCAATATTTTTCTCCTTAAATTGCAATATTTTATTGTCACTGATGAAGTTTATATTATTGCCATTATTTGTTATTTCTCTAATGAGTTTACCAATAATTTGGAATCAGAAAAGGTTTTTTTTCATACATGGTGCTTTTCAATAAGGAAAATGCAGGGGCATCTGGTAGAATGATAAGACCTTATCCTAACAAGATGTCTAATATAAATCTAATTAAATATATTTGTTTGGTTTTGCTTGTTTGATTTGTTTGTTTCATCCACTAAGATTTAGTTAAAGTCAGGCTAGATGAATACCACCATTCTGAACTGGCTAGTGTTAAACATTTTTACCCAAATTCTGTGAAAAAAGAAAAAATGTTGGAATCATCTACTAGAAGAAGTTTTTCAAGGATTGCTCATTAAAATAACATATTTTTTTTACACACACCTGGTTCTCCTTCCTTAAAGAGAAGTCTTGAGAAAAATGAATACCAATTGTGGACTATAATTTCATATTAAATTCTGGGTATTATTCTATTAGAAAAGTAACAAAACTCTATAGAAAAAACACTAAGGTGAAAGGAAAAACAACTAGCAGTCTCCAACAGCACATCTCTAACACCTTTAAATCATTTCAAGAAAATAGTAAATGTAGTCCCTTAGCAGTACTCCATCTCATGCTGGATGTGGAAATTTCACTTATATCATCATGTAGCAGATTCAATACCAGACTGTGAATTGCTGGGTTATTTCAGATCATTGTATACTCTTCTTGTCTTAAAACTGGTGTTTCTGGAAGTGGTATCTTCCTTCAGAAAGGTTTATATTTTTCCATTTGTCTGGCAGAGATTGGAAGATGTACATCTTTCCAGATCTTCCCTGGATCCACACATTACTCCCAGTGGCTCCATAGTCACATGAAATGCCTTGGGGGAATCTTTGTTTCATGAATTTGCTCTCCTTTAATGCTTATTTAGGAGACTGTGTTAATTATTTTCCAGATTTGTGGCTACCCTACTTTTCTAGTGTGAATAGATTTTCAGACTGTCTTGAAAGGGAATGTTTTCTCTTTCTCCCTTTCTTCTATCATGTTGTTGTTTGATCTAGCTTCAGGAATTAATCCCGGTGGAAATTCTGTTTATATTTATTATGTAAAAATCCATCTCTAAAAGCATTATCTTTAAAAAGATACATTTAAGATGCTTTGGTCAGTGTTTCTTATTTTCCTAAGTTTATTAAGGTTCCTTAAACAATGCTTGAAAACACCATATTTCTCTGGTAATATAAATAATTGAATATTTAAATTATTTTTAGATTAGTAGAAAGTTATAGCATGGCCCTTTAGTTCATCTAATAGTACTTTTAAGTAAAGATATCATGAGTGTGCACTAGAAATAAGAAATGAGGGCATGCCCTGCTCTTCAAGGAGGTGCTTAGGTTGGCTGTTTGGCACTAACAAAGCAATTTCCATTATTACAGTGCTATTAAAAATATTCCTTAGTGAAGTCTTGAAGGAGCACTGTTTTAAAACAGCCTTATAAGCCTCTGAGGAGGGAAATCTTTATGAAGTAATACCACCCTTCCTTTCTCCAAGTCATCCCCAAATATCTAGAAGCCTTTGTTAAATAATTAAAGCTAAATTTTATAGAATTACAGAGTCATAGAACTGCTGAAGTTGGAAAAGATCTTTAGAGATCATCAAAATAGAGGGGACTTCATGAGAAAGTAAGCAGAAAATGCCAAGGTAGTCAACGCTTTCTTCGCTTCGGTCTTTATTGGTAAGATTTGTCTTTATGAATCCCAGGCCTCTGAGACCAGGGGACAGTCTGGAGAAAGATAGACTTACCCTCAGTGGAGGAGAATTTAGTTAGGGAACATTTAAAAAACCTGAACCTGTATATGACAAGGTCCACCCACAGGTGCTAAAGGAGCTGGCTGAGGCCGCTCTCAATTATTTTCTGGGGATAAGTCCTGAAGATCAGAAGAAAGAAAATACAAGTCCTGCCTTCAAGAAGGGGAAGAAAGAGTGTCTGGAATGAGACATTACCTCTGGGAAGGTAATGCAGAAACTAATCAAGGAAACCATTTCCAGACATGTCAAGGACAACAAAAGAGATTGACAGTAGTCAGCATGGATTTATTAAGAGGAAATAATGCTTGATCAATCTGATAGCCTTCTACAAAGAGATGACTGTCTTCATATATGAGGGTGAAAGCGACCAGTGATTATCTTGATTTTAGTAAAGCTTTTGACACTGTCTACTTTTGACACTGCCTCCCATAGCATCCTCATAGACAGACTAATAAAATACAGGCTAGATAAATTGACAATGAGATGGATTAAAATCTAGCTGAACAGCCTGGCCCAGAGTATGGTAAGCAGTGACAACAAAGTCCAGCTGGAGGCCAGTCACTAGTGGAGCAGTACCCAGGGATCGATATCAGGGTCAACATTAAGTAATATCTTCATTAATAGCTGGCTGATGTGGTTGTCGAGCCGCTCTCCATCATATTTGAAAAGTCGTGGCTGTCAGGAGAGGTCCCAGGGGACTGGAAAAAAGGTCACATCACTCCCATTTATAAGAAAGGGAGCAAGGAAGACCCAGGGAATTACAGGCCGGTGAGCCTCACCTCTGTGCCTGGGAAGATCATGGAACAGATCCTCCTGGATGACATGTTGGAGCACATGAGGGAAGAGCATGAGATCCGGGACAGCCAGCACGGCTTCACCAAGGGAAGGTCATGCCTTACCAATCTGGTGACCTTCTATGATGGAGTGACAGCATTGGTAGATAAAGGGAAGGCAACCGATGTCATCTACCTGGACTTGTGCAAGGCCTTTGGCACAGTCCCCCATCACATCCTTATCTCTAAAGTGGAGAGATGTGGATTTGGTGGGTGGACCATCCACTGGATAAGAAACTGGTTAACAGAACATAGCCAAAGGGTGGTGGTCAATGGGTCTATGTCCAGGTGGAGGCCGGTGACAAGCGGCGTCCCCCAGGGGTCTGTCTTGGGACCGGTTCTCTTTAACATCTTTATCAATGACATCGATGATGGAATTGAGTGCACCCTCAGCAAGTTTGTGGCTGACACCAAGCTGAGTGGTGTGGTTGACACCCTCGAAGGAAAGGAAGACATCCAGAGGGAACTTGACAGGCTGGAGAGATGGGCCCGGGTGAACCTAATGAGGTTCAACACTGCAAAGTGTAAGGTGTTGCACTTGGGCCGGAAGAATCCCAGACATAGATACAGACTGGGAGAAGAGCTCCTGGAGAGTAGCCCTGCTGAGAAGGACTTGGGGATTCTGGTGGATGAGAAACTTAACATGAGCCAGCAGTGTGCTCTTGCAGCTCGCAAGGCCAATGGTATCCTGGGCTCGATCAGAAGAGGGGTGGCCAGCAGGGACAGGGAGGGGATTGTCCTACTCTACTCTGCCCTCCTGAGGCCCCATCTGGAGTCCTGTGTCCAGATCTGGGGCCCCCAATACAAGAAGGATGTGGAACTGTTGGAGAGGGTTCAGAGGAGGGCCACGAAGATGATTAGAGGGCTGGAGCACCTGTCCTACGAAGAGAGGCTGAGGGAGCTGGGCTTGTTCAGTCTGGAGAAGAGAAGGCTGCGGGGGGACCTCATTGCAGCCTTCCAGTCCCTGAAGGGAGCTTATAAGCAGGAGGGGATTCAACTTTTTAAAAGGATAGACAATGACAGGACAAGGGGGAATGGATTAAAACTAAAGGAAGGAAGGTTTAGATTAGATATTAGTGGGAAGTTTTTTACAGAGAGAGTGGTGAGGTGCTGGAACAGGCTTCCCAGAGAGGTAGTGGATGCCCCGTCCCTGGAAGTGTTCAAGGCCAGGTTGGATGGGGCCCTGGGCAACCTAGTGTAGATCCAGGCCTGAGGTTGGTGGCCCTGCCTGTGGCAGGTGTGTTGGAGTTCTGTGATCCTTGGGGTCCCTTCCAACTCATACCATTCTATGATTCTATGATTCTCTGATTAATGGCCTGTTCAAGAGTATATCCTCAGCAATACAAAACTGCAAAAAGGAACTGATACACTAAAAGTTTTTTCTGCCATTCAAAGCAACCTTGCCAGGCTGGAGAAATGCTCAATGGGAATCACTCAAATTTCAATGTGGGGAAATGCTAACTCCTGCACATGGGAAGAAATAGTCTTAAGAACAAGTATGCACTGGGTGCTGAGTGGCTGGAAAGCAGCTTTAGTGAAAAGGCATTGAGGGCCCTGGTGAACACCAAGTTGAATATGAGCCAGCAATGGACATGTGATGAAAAGTCCAACAGCCTTCTAAGCTGCATTAGAAAGAGAATAAAAGCCTCAGTGGGGATCTTCTTATGGTGTTCCTAGTACAGTGAAGAAAAGTGAAGAAGATGCATCCAGAATCATCATGGCAGTATCCAGTGAAAATACAGGAGGCAATTAGTGCAAACTAATACAGAGGAATTTCAATTTTATCTACTGTGAGTGTGGTCAGACGCTGGAACAGGTTGCCCTGGACGTTATCCATCCTTAGAGATATTCAGAAACTGACTGGACCCAGCCCTGAGCAATCTGCTCGAACTGGTCTGCTAGAGTGTTGAACTAGATGACCACAGGTAACTACTGACCTCAACTATTCTGTGCAACTTTTGTCTAATCTTCTTCACTCTATTGCAACATGTCCATTTTCCCTTCTCTTACCTGTTATTCCTCCACTTTCTTTTTAAACTCTTTCTCATTGACTAGGGTTTGTCTCCCACATTGTGTATATCTTTGTAAAAAGCTCAGATTTGCCCACAATTTGTGTGCGAGGTCTTGTGCTTGCATATGCCTTCCAACGAAGCATGAACTAAGCTTTCTGGCAGAACACAGCCCTATGATGTGCTGCCTGTGCCCAGTGATGTAGTGCACCATCAAGCTGTGAATAGTCAATGACGCCTACAGAAGCCTCAGTGCCCTAGTTAATTGTTTGTTCAAGTTCCAAAGCAAAGCTGACACCTGTGAAAACTTGGCTTGCATTTCTTTGCCAACACATATACATCATCCATAAATGCCTTGTTGATGCTTAATAGAAGAGATTCATCCATGGAATATCTCTTACATAGTCGCCTCTATTAGATGTTTAAAAAATAAAAAGAAATTGCAGCACAAGGTATCACTCCTTATGAATTACACTATGTCTGCCTTATGACAAAGAGCCATAAAATTGCTATTGGTGATTGATCAGTGTTATTTTAGCTGCCTAAGACTTAAACTACACAGCTTGAACAGCAAGAAAGAGAATTATCTGACTAGTCTAGGCTATAAAATCACCTTTCATCACGTTAACTCCCAGTGCATTCTAATACTTTAATAAACTTGTTTACCAAGCAACATTTCATTACTTAGCTCATTTATTTCTGTGTCAATAATTACTTGGTTTTTCTGAGCTCCACAAAAATTTGTTTGTTTTAGATACATTAAGGTTAAGGAAAACAAATTAAAACTGAAAATTTTGAGATGCAGAAAAAAGAAAAGAATAAATATTTTTCTCAGCAAACTCAATAACTCAAAAAAATCTTTTGTTTTTTTGTAACTGTCTATCAAAATAAAGACAATGAGCCTGTGATGCTTACTGAATAGAGAAGGAGATTCTGAATAGGGTTGAAAGCCAAGGTTTTATTGTTGTGCCACTAATGAGACTTATTAATATTTTTCTAGTTGAATGCACAGTGCTTTAAACATTTTGGATGAGACCCAGAGGATCTTATAGGTCGCCTGACAGGTATGGATCCCAGCAGTGAAAATTTTCAAAAATAAACTGTCAGGTAGGCCTAGGATAAATTTAAGCCAAAGCAAATGAGAAGGGGACTTGGGAGAAGAGAAGGCAAAGCTTGAAAGACCAAATTCATTTTCCCTCTGGAGTAGCTTTGCCCAAAAAATACAACTTGAAATTTGGTTTCAGTTTAGAGAACCTATAGCTCTGTGGAATATCTCCATGCTGTGGCAGCACTGTCATGCAAGTTCTTACTTGAAGACAACTCTCTTATTTTTTTCTGCATGCTTTTTAAGTTGAATTAAACTACATTAGCTAGTGCCCCACTTCTGTACAGATAACAGTAGTTTGCTTTCTGAATATGGATCTATGTACTTTATGAGTTCTTGATTTTTAGATAATATTATTCCTTATTTTTACATTTTATTAATTTTAAGTATGTTAAAAGTGAGGATATTATAGAAAGAATAATTTATCATAGATCCCAGGATGGATTAATTTAAAAGCCAGGATTTGATGTGAAGTCTGGGCCAATGTTTAATTCATATATAATGATGTTATTTATACTCATCATTTTTCCTCTTATCTTAATTTTTTTCTTTTATTTACAACTTTTATATAATTTATATTGAAGTGCAAACAGTGGGTTAAATGTTTTTGTCTTTAGCTAATTTATATCTCCACTGAAGTGAATGCATTTCTGTCAACATTCCTTAACAATCCCTCAGGGCCATGATGATGTATGTTTTAAGGGTTATAACAGAGGGGTTTTTTTTTCCTTTTTCTACTTTATTTTCTCTTCATCTTATTTTTGGTGTTTCAAACTCTTCTGCTTCCAGGAAAACTTAGAACTGTGAAACAAAATGTAAACCAATACAATGATGCAGTCTGAGACCAAAAATAGGCTGAAACAAAATTCTGAAAGCTGTTAACTACTCCATTCATCTTAGTCAGGGATGTGGAATTAGTCATTTTTCCATGATGGAACATAATGGAATTTTCTATTATGTCATTCATGATTTTCTTTAGTCCAATACTCAACATGAATTAGTTACCGTAGTTCTGCAGGGAACACTATGATCTTGTTCTCCCTTTTTGCCTTTCCTTTTCGGTATAGCTGCAGCAAGTACCTAGATTTCCTATTTGACTGTCAGCAAAAATGTATTTTTGAAACAGAGATGATATAAGGGATTGTAGAATCTCAGATGAAACTTTTAATAACTAATAATAACTGTAAGCTCTTCAGTCATCCAATGAAAGCAGGAAGTGTTGAATCACATGGAGTCTAAGAATCCTGGTTTATAAAAGAAATAATATTTTAAGAAATTGTTTTAAAATTACAAATAAATATTCAGATCATGAAGGTTTTCTCTTGACCACTACAGATAGCAAAAAAAGGTTCAACATAACTGGAAAGGCACAGATTATGCTATACAGGATGAGTACCTCACCTTTTGTGACCCCTTTATTTTTCTGATAATTGTAGATTGCATTTCCATTCTTGCCTTTCTCACAAGGAAAAATTAAAACAAAAACTCTCTATCTCTTCTAGTTTTGATCTCAGATTTTAGAGTATTTTGTAGCACACCTGCTTATTCTTCTCTGCCTATTACCTACTCTGCCCAAGGAAGTTGTGTCTGCCCCTTCCCTGGCAGTGCTCAAGACCAGGTTTGATGGGGCTTTGGGCAACCGGGTCTAGCAGAGGGTGTCCCTACCCACAGCAGGAGGTTTGGAACTGGGTGATCTTTAAGGTCCCTTCCAACACAGACCATTGTTTGGTTCTATGATTCTTTATTATGAGCATATTATATGATGTATCTCATTTCATAGAAAACTGACAGACCAAGCAGAAATGAGAAGTCTAAGCATTAGGTATTAGATAATTTAAATATTCTTTTTACTTTTTGTTTTCCCCTATAGAAAAGATTGAGCTAAACTTCCAAGATGCTCTAGATTGTAAAAAGTGTTTCAGCAGATAGATTCATATAAATGATTCTATTTTTGAAGGTAGGTATAGGGAGTATACGAGGTATTGGTAGTATGGGACAGGGGTAAGTATAGGGTAGCTTAGGAACTATCTCAGGAGTGTAAATCATATACGTAAAACACTTTGGGGTACTGTACAGGTAGTCTAAACGATTCAATTCCTAACTTACATTTTGATGCCTAAAATAAAGGGAATGAAACGGACCTTCACATTTATATGTGAAGGGAAACCAACCCCACAGCTCTCATATGTTTCATCCCTAATATAAGTGTTACATTAGGCTCTGCTGCTTGTAAGAAAATAAAAGTAATTTATTTCCACAGTGATATAGTCAACTGAAAAATCCATGGTATAGCTATACTAATTTATAGTCAGTCACCTAGTGTTTTTTTGGAAAGCTGATACTTCTTAAGATGATCAAACATAATTATAGTTATGTTTTTTACAGAATGAATCCCTATACAGGAGACGTCAGGCTGTTTCACAGTCCACTGACACAATGTGAAGAGGAGAAAGACCAGAAAAAAAACCCCTTTGAATTATTTCAATAGCTATTTCTCTTCACTGGAGTGAACCTTCATTATCATTCCTGTTCTGTTGCTGGTGCATGTAGTATCATAATGAATACCACTAGGCATTAGACAAGGGTCCAGCTTGCTACCTTCACAGTCATTTTAACATTGCTTATTTTTGTGGGAATCTGTGAGTACACAATATGACACCAGATGAGCACAAAGTACCTGATAAGGCAATTAAACTTTTAAAAATGTTTTTTCCAACGGAAGTCAGCTTTAGTTTAGGTAAAGATATGGGCATTAACCACCAGACTTCCTTGTCCCCTAAACAGCTGTTAACTGCCTTCTTGTCATTGTTTGAGCAGAGATCATGTTCCTTGCTGCATGTGGCCAGTTCAAAGAACACTTCATTGCCCAGCAGGATAGTTTTCTTCAGAGATACTCTTTTTGTGGGCAGAATATAAAAGCTCCTCAGGCCTTCACAATGCCCCCAATTTTGCATCACATTTGCAAAACAGTTATCAGAGAGAAGTTTCACACAGAAAAGTTTAAAAGCTACTGTATTAATTATAATCTGTCTTTATGTAATACTGTAGAACTGAATGATTTAGGATATTTCCTCTGGTCTAATTCATGGAGAAGCAGTTGAAAGTGGAGTGCTTTGCTAACTGAATGAACAGTGCGCTGTATATATAAAATGTGATGTAGTAAGAATATCTATAGCTTTTAATCCCTAAAGAATGTACAAAATGGCAAAGTGCCCAAAAATGGCAATGTAAACTAGACAGACAGGAAAATATCAAATGATTCTGCAGAGCTGTAATGTGAACTAGAATGCATTTGGTGTTTGAATAGGGCAATTATTTGGCAAATTAAACATAAAATCATTCTGTTTCTACAGTTTGACGTGATTCTCAAGCATGGATGACAGTTAGATAGGAACATGTTTTACCTCATAGTGGTGTTTTCTCCATGTATTATTTAGCACTTAATTTAACTTATTACAGATCTGCTTTTCTCTCCGTAGCTTCCAGTCATTTCTTGTTTCCTCATATTTTGTCTAATGGCCATGCCACGGGTGTACTGTGATAGCCCAGTGCATGCAGTGTCACACTGGTGGCAACTTGCGTGTAGAGTGTCAGTGTCAAACCAGATGTAAAAACCATAATAATAGCAAGTAATAGTAAAGAATCTGGAAATAATCTTTGCCTTTAAAAAAAAAAAAAAGTTTACAAAATATTAAAAAAAGGGTGGAAGACAGTAATTGTATTTAAACAAAATTAGTACATCCGAGTGTTAAACTGCATAATGCCAGCTGGCAAATGGAGTTTCAGATTATGTAATTTTAAATAATTCTTGCCATGGTTTAACCCCAGCTAGTAACTAAGAACCACACAGCCACTCCCAAGGATGTAGGAACAAGAATGGAAAAAATATTTGGGTTGATAAAGACAGCTTAATAGAACGAAAAAGGAAGAGAATAATAAAGATGCTAGTAATAATAATAACAATAACAATAATAATAATACTAATACAAGTGATGCACAAATATAATTGCTTACCACCTATGAAAGGAAAATAAAACAATTTGGTGCCCACTTTGCTTCTGGGCAGTGATCCCACCTTCCCAGAGTAGTGCGTTGACCGTGGCTGGAGGCAAGGTGCCCACCAAAGCTGTTCCATCACTGTCCATCCTCAGCTGGGCAGGGGAGAGAAATTATAATGAAAAGCTTGTGGGTTGAGATAAGGACACGGAGTGATCACTCATCAGTTACTGTCGTGGGCAAAATAGACTCAACTCAGAAAATATTCATCTAATTTATTACCTAAGGAAAACAAAATAGACTAATGACAAATAAAACGAACACCTTCCCCTACCCCTCCCCTCTTCTCAGGCTCAACTTTACTTCCAAATTCTCTACCTCCTCCCCAGGGGAAAGAAAAGGGGGATGGGGAATGGGAGTTGCAGTCAATTCATCACACATCTCTGCTGCTCCTTCTGCTTTGGGGTGGATGAGAGGGGACACACACACCACTACTCACAGTGTCCCTGTCATGGGATACAATCCTTCCCAAACTTCTCCAACATGAGTTCTTCCCATTGGCTACAGTTCTTCACAAACTGCACCAATGTGGATCTGTTCCATGGGATGCAGACATTCAGGAGCAGACTGCTCCAAAGTGGGTCTCTCACAGCGTCACAAATCCTGCCAGCAAACCTGTACTCCTTTTTTTTTTTTTTTTGATGTTGATCTGCTCCTCTGTTCTTCATAGCCTGCCTCCTCTGTTCTCTTCCGTCTTGGTTTGCATCCGTACACTTTACACAGAACAGACTTCCTTTCTCACTCTATTTCTACAATTCTTCTTTAGTTCAGTCTAAGAGAAAAACTACTTCCTGGTACTTTTTTCATCTATGATTGCAGTTGTGTGTGTTTGTAAGTTCTCAAACTTCAAAGAGTTTTGATATGCAACATCTCATACACAGTTTATGTTTATTGGTTAATGAAGTTAACTAACAGTTACACAGTTAATGAAGTCACAGGGATTCATACTGACTCAGGTCCATCATTTTTATAAGAGGTGCATTATCTACCCTTGTCTTTTTGGTCAGGCTACTTTTACCTAATATTGATTTGGCCAATAATAACTCATTGTCAACTCTCCTCAGGAAATTACTTTTATTCAATATAAAATAAATGCAAGTAAGATATTTTATAATTTAGAGGTGATCATATTATACTGATGATTTTACTTCTTTTTTTTATATTACTATGATATACAGAAAAGTGTGTATATAATAGTCAATATTTTTTATAACTTCCAAACTTTCTCAAGAAGAGAATTGATATTTCAAATTTAAAGACTGGATATTGTGCTTCTCTTGATATTATGTCAATTTCAAGTAACAGTCAACTTTTTAAAGTACAAAAGAGCAAGTACATATATTTAAATCCACTTAAGAAAAATCCAGGTATATCTTGTGTCAGCTAATTTGATGATCTGAAGAGTTGAAGATCTAAGGATTTAAATAGAAAAGTTCAGCAACGTTGCTGAAACTGACAGGGCATGATGTTCAATTTTTAATGTGTTCTTGCTATGCCAGTGATTTTATCTTATAACATGATATGTTTGGTTTCATTGTGTAAGACATTATAACTCGGATAAGTTTACTGAGTAACCAGATAATTCAGTTTTTCAGAATCTTCCTGTTTTGCTTAAATGAGCATGAAATTAGTTAGCTACTGTCAAGTGTATTAACCATTTATGTGTTTAATTTATTATCTGTCAACTCTATCTCGTTTATTGGAATACCTCTTAAATTTGGAGTTTAGCTGTAATAAATTAATGCATTGTCTATATTCCATAAAGCCATGTTTGAACACCTTCATGAGGGAGCTTAGCTATCTAAAAGGCTTAGATGTCTAAGTCAATGCCAGTCTGCTGACTGCAGCAATGGATAGTCATATAATTCTGAATTATGTGTCTGAGACGGGGAAGATGAATTGCCTCTTGAGGAACTTGTACATTTCTGGAGGTATTTGTGTTTTCCTCTAATTCTGTTGACAATGAAAAAAGCCTATAGTGGTTAGCTTATTCTTAGGTTTTTTAATAGCCTAACTATCTGAATTGGTGTGATGAATACTGTATATTAAATGGTAACTAAATAAGTCATTCTGAGTTTTGAGAAACTTGAAATTGTTCATACTGTTTTATGAAACTCATTTTTTCCCCCAAGGAACATTGTCTATTTTTTTTCAAATAGATATATGTAAGAATATTATCTTGTTATGAAAAGTGGTTTTATATGGGATACACAGTATTATTTCTCTACTGGAAATTTTTTCTCACTCAGGTACTGCAGAATGGCTGTGTTTTTACAGCAGGGTTAATCTAGAATATTATTTATAGAATCATAGAATATACTGAGTTGGAAGGGATCCATAGGGTTTATCAAGTTCAATTATAAGAATATTATCATTAATGAATTAGTGACACTGTTAACCTAGATGATTATGTATTTCCTTAGCATAGGGGAGTGTCTGCTACACTGAACACTGGTTTTAATTACAGATATTACTATACTTTTGTCTTTGTAAATACTATATCAAACTTTACAGTAAGTACATTTCATCTTACATTGTCAAACTGATGTAAAAATGTTTGAGTAAAAGACATTTAGAGCCTGAAGGTAGGTAAGTGTATGAAGGCAATTAAAAAAACCCCAAACATTCCTTCTCAGGGTTCCCAGCAACTGAAATCAAACCATCTCTATTTTTACATTACTTAAGGTTGACATTAACTTGGTTTTCTGAATGCATAGCATAAAAAAACCCCAAACACCAAACAAAAATAAACCGAACCCCAACAAAAAAGCCCGTTATGCAAAGAAAGGAGCTCTTACGCTTTTGTTTATTTTGCAGCACTGTGGGACAGATGTGTCAGTCACAGAATCACAGTCAGGAGAGAAATGCTGCTCCAGCTGAGTAGACTGTTACACCCACATAGAGAAATTCAGAAATCTTTACATGTCCCTAGGTTGAGCCTAAATTAATAAAAAGATTGGTACACAAACAAAGCCAACATCAGGGTGACAGGAGCTCAGGTAAGGTTAATATCCAGAGGACAGTGATATGCATACTTTTCTGTGTGCTGAGCCTGCAGGTTATAGATATGTTTGCTTATGTACACCTTAAAAGATTGAATAAACAAGACATTTTTTGCTGTGAACTCTGGCTGATAACTGCTCATTCGTCTGTGATGCAAAAAAATACATAGGATCAGAAGTGTCAAACTTATTTTCCTTAATACAGTTTAGGATAAGGTAATTTAAGAACTAAAAAGCAATTTATGTGCTGAAAGAAAAATAGAGATTTTTCAGGTTGCTGCTGGCTTTTGTATATTGATGGATCATCGAGATCCCACTTATCTTCATAATCATTAGGTGGCGAGATTGCAAGAATTCAGTGCCATTCATAGGACTTTATTTTGTAGGAAAGGTAAGGTTACAGGGTAACCAGAATTGTTATGGAAGTCTCCACATGTGCAACATTACCACTACGAATAGTGGACTTCAGAGAAAGTCTATGGATTTCAGAGTCCATGGACTTCAGAGAAATTTCAGCATACCTAGCTCTCCTGTTTCTGCATTTGCAGTATTTAGCATCTGAGACTAGATTGCTTTCACACAGGTAGCTCAACAAAAGTTCATGAACCACAGTAGGGCTTTTGCAACAAAATCATTCCTTGTTTTGATGAACAGTTAGAAAAGCATACAAAGCATTCCTTAAGGAAAGCATGAGTGAAACAACATTAGTTCAGTCCACTAGAAATAAAGCAACCTACTCTGTAGCACATGCTTTTGTCTGATTGATCATGAAATGGCTTTAAAAAAACATGTTTTCAAATATGTAGACTGGAACATTCCTTTTTTGCAGAACTGTAATAATAAAACAGAGTTTGACATAGGTATCTATTGTTATGTCTAGAAATTCACCTCAAGTCATATTTAATTATAATAGCATAGGGATCGCATTGAATGTATGAGAGTGGTAGGAAAACCAGGATAACAGAGTTTAACTTATACACCTGTATCTTTCCTAGGGAGTAGACATAGAAGATACATCCAGTGGCTCATCAGTAGTCTCAGTCCACCAAAAGCTGTAGGAAAATCATAGAATGATGTGAATCATAAAATGTTTTGGGTTGGAAGGGACCCTAAAGATCACCCAGTTCCAACCTCCCTGCCATGGGCAAGCATACCCTCCACTAGATCAGGCTGTCCAAAGCCCCATCGAACCTGGCCTTGAACATTTCCAGGGGGGAGTCATCCATGTCTCTGGGCAGAGTATTTAATAGGCAGGTGTGTCTTGTCCAGGTTGAACAACTCCAGCTCTCTCAGCCTGTCTGGGCAAGAGAGGGACTCCAGACCTCTGATCATCTGTAGCCCTCCTCTGGACTCACTCCAACAAATAAAAGGTTTATATGAGCAGAAATTTTGTAAAATTTGAATATGCCCTGCTTTTCCTACTGTTAAGGATTTTCCCTATCATCATTATCAAGCCAGAAAATAAAACAAATCAAAACAAAACAAACAAACAAACAAACAAACAAAAAAACCACTGAAAAAACATGGTCTCTTTTCTCATCCCAAGGGTAAGCAGAAGTATGCATATAAATAAGCTCTCTACCTTAATTTTTCTACCCAAAAAATAGGAAGGCTTCCTTCAATACAGTGCAGTGACAGCAGTTTCAGGTTCATACTCAGATATTTACTGGGTAGGCAAAGTCTCACAAAATCATAGAATCACTTTCTTTGGAAAGGACTCCTAAGGTTACCTTGCCAATCCCCCTGCTCAGAGAAGGGCCAGTTTAGTTAGTGTTAAGAATATGCAAGTAACCATGTTAAAAACTTCATAGTTTAAACTACTGCAGCACAGATTTTGTGCCCAGTCCCTCAGCCTGCTTACTGGATTTCACAGTCACATAGAAAATGTTCTGGCAGGACTTGACATGTACCTGTAAAACTTTAAACTTTGTCATCCATATCATAGCATGGAAGATCTGTGTTTCGAAAGAAACTAATCAGCAGTTTTCAAGAGCCTTATATATACACTCTCTATCTCTATTCACTCACTCTAATAGGCACTCTATCTTTTGATAGGGAAACGGTAGAGCTGGGCTCTTATCCCTTACTTGGGGTACTCCAAATTTACAGCAGGAGGAGCAGATACAATCTCCAGAACTTTATTAACAATTATTTCTAGTCTGGAACCATTATTTGATAATGATTTCAATTAAAACTTGTAAAATGAGAGCTGAGTAATACGATCAAACTATTTTGTAGACTCTAAGGCACTCCTATTATTTTTAGACAACACAGCTTAAAATTGCTATCCTCTGATTTATTGCAGAATGACATATAGAGCTGAAATGGCTTAATAATATGTCAGTAACATCAACTCCTCCAATTACATCTCAGATGGGCATGAAGGATAAATAAACCAGCAATCTCACTCCATTTTTGCAAAGATAAATAAAATGTCTGATTTATTAAAGGTATGTCAAAGTAGAGGTATTATTCTCTGGCCTGAACATAGGCAACAGCGTAACATTTCCAGAATTTTATTCAAGGTCAAATAATGGGTCTGTGAAAATACCACAATGATCTATACAGAAAATAACAAACATAACACCTAATGACTATTTTGAGTCCGTTTGAGAATTACTTGATAATATATGTCAAAGACCAAACCTAAGAGTAAGTAGCATAACTGCACGTTACTTGGAGGATAAGGTGCTTAGGAGCTTTGAAGCCAGAAAATAAGTCATTTTAGTTGTAACTAAACTGTACAATTGTGAAAGGGTTACTGTGCTCTCACTTTTTCCTGCTGTGGGAGGGTTTAGCATATTTGTGTGCTTCCATATAATGTCTTCAACACTAGCTTACTGACAGACTTTGCATTTGCTTTTCAGTCTTCCTTTCTTCTAAAGAGCATGGATTTTTGCCAGTTCAGCTCTGATTAAACTGTTCAGTGATATTATTCACAAAAGTGAGTAGAAACTCTATCTGTATCACAGATTGAATAAGAATGTCCTCTGTTTTCATACTTGGAGCCAAGCCAAATATTGTATAGGCTTACATATTCCTGCTAGAAGTTCCTCCTGTAACAGTTATTCACTCCTTAGTGAAACTGAGGAGTGATTTTATTATTAGAGTATATGTCTTTTGGTAATTTACATTGTTTAATTAGACAGTTTTGAATTTATTTTTTTTCCATGAAGAATTAATTTAGCAAAATAAGAAAAATAAATCCATCAATTCTGACATCTAAACCTTATCCAACAGCATTAAACTCAGTCTCCTTCAGTCTCATAGTCCAATATGAGATAAAAGGATAAATAATGAAGTTATTGTATCAAATAGATTGATAGGGCATAAATATTATACTTAAATTCTTCTTGTTATTTAGTTACAAAATAAAGTCTAGGTAGTATTTAAAGACATCAACCAGCATTTAATCTCAAGTCTGCGAATATTCAGTTTCAGAATAATTTACTATAAAGTGAAATTAATTATTTTTTGGAGCATTGTAATTTATGTACCAAGTTTATCCTTCTCAAGCATTTTCACCAACAAAGCATAAATATGTGAAATTCATAAACATTGATAAATGTTAGCTTTCTTCTAGTATTTGTAAAGTCAAAGATTTATTACAAAAGACTATGTTTAATTCCATTTAGCATATTCAGCAAGTTTTTACCATCCTTGCAATTATTCTTATGTGGTAGATGCTATCAGAGGATCTAAAGTAGAGTTACACAAGAAAAGTAAAATGCATCATGAACAAGCAGAGCACCAACAGCATTAGAACTTTTAGAAGAAACTTTAGCATGTAAATATATTCACATACCTAAATAACTTGACTGAATTACCAAATTTTACTTATTTAACCAATAAATTTTATTAAAACTTGCAAAAGCAGTCCCAGGAATCTAGAGTCCATTTGTTTCCTAATCATCTGCTTATTCTACTAGATTCTAGATTTTTTCCTGGCATGAACTAGCTACAATAAAAAATATGTTTTCTGAAGTTGAGATGAGCTTTAGAACCCTTTTTCTAATGCCTTGGCACATGCTCAAAAGCTACAGTGGAAAGACATTAACATTGTAATGGATAGAAATCCCTCAATAGATCTAAATAGTGATTAAATGATTTCTTGAGTTCTCAACTGCTCAAATTACTAAGCTCCAGTTCAAAGAGAAGCTCAAGCTTCTAAGTTCAAATTCCAATTTCTATGGATGTGCAAGACCCTATCCGTAGGTACATTGGTGACTTTGCTGTCCAAAATGAAGCCTGGCATTTCAAGGCTTGGCACCTCTGGGCAGCACATAGTCTGAAAGGTTGTCTTGAGTCTGAGCATTTGCTTTCCACTTAATGCCACTTTAATAAAATACAGTAATAGGCCAAAATAAATCCCTGAGGATATTTTTTGAGCAAATGGATATACTAGATAGCCATAGAAGATAAAAAACTTCATCATTAAACACTTGCTTCCAAAATAGCCAGAAGTAATAGATGGGAACTTTAAGAAAAAAGACTCCTTATACAGATTCCTTCTATGGTTCATTTAAAAAGGAGATTTAAAATCAGGTCTATATAGTCTCAGATGGCTGTCATAATCCTGAGTTAATGCCATGGTGACAACTGCATTTGATTAATACCAATCTTTGTCCCTGAATTCCTCTCTCCCTAACACTTCCAATGGGCTAAATTAATATTTGGGTATTTATTTGTCTAACTCTTACATTTGTCTAATGTGCCAACATGTTGTGCAGATGGTCTAACTACAACTTAGCACTGTGTATTCTACTATTAGAAAGATATCTGAAAGTGAGAGATTGCACCGTTCAAATCATAAGTCATTTCATGACCTAGCTCTTAACTTTTGTGTGCTTAAGTTCTTTATCTATAAAACAATTGTAACTGTATATGCAAAGATACTGTGGTTAAGTACCAGACACCTGCAGAAAAAGTAAGAAATTCCAAAGGTAAAGGTCCTCCACTGATAAGGAAAACAGACTGTGGACATCCAGATTTAAGAAACAATGCAGATTTAGGAAACTGCACTGAAGTATATTTCTGTATATTTAAATTGAAATTTAACTTAAATTGAAATTTAAGAAAGTTAAAGCAATACTTTCACATGACAGCTTGTCTATAAAATATTCTCAGTGCTTCCCTATGTTTTTTAATAATACTTCAATGTGCTAAAATTAATATAGCAAGAAAATATTAAACATTTTCTGAAAAATAGGGTAGGAACAGAAACAAGGGAAAGAGAAGGAAACTATGTTATCACTTTCATTTATATACAGCAATTCTTTTTTCCAGTAACAGGTCAGAGGGTAGAAGATGAAAATGCAATTTTTAGGCCAAAATAACAAATTGTAGATACAAAGCTTTTAGTATGATAATTATTAAAAAAACAAATCTTTTGAAATTAATACTTAAATTTCTTCTCCATGTAATCAAACTCCAAGGAAAAACCAAATTCACATACAAATGGCAACTCATATCTTTCCTGAATCTAAACAATCAGTGTGTCCCACCTTCTAGCATTCTATGGTCAGAGAACTTGATAGCAAATTTCCCATCACTCTGGATCATGTAACTGAAGGACTCTACTACAGCCAGGGTGTGAGGTATTTCAGGCTCCCCTGCTGATATTTTTCCCAGTTATATAAGGCATTACAATATTAATTGAAAGAAATTATGTATCTCAAAAGAGTGGTCCCTAGACTTAAGAATTTACTTCATAAAAGATAGGACAAGAAAAGACATGAGGTTCTCCATCTTTTTGCTCAATAATGACTACAGCAGACCTGTGTTCGAAATGAAGCGATAATGCTGCTTACTGGGGATGGCTTTCTACTGCCATATTTTCAAATATCCCATGTCACATCTGAGATATCGTAAAAAAATGATCAGCAGCTATTGCCTCATGATCAAACTATTATATCTGTCACTAAACAAGACAGCCAGTTTTAAATTCACTTTTCCTATTAAATTGAGCTATTATGTACATGGACCATAAAAATCTCAATTTTATGTGAAAATTAATTAATAAGAATTTTGGAAAACACTGTTTCTAATAGCACTTCCGGATAATAACCAAAATGGATTAATCAATGAAGTGGAAAAACACCATATAGATAAAGTAACACCATACACAGGAGAGCTGACATTGTACTCAGATCTATGAGCCTTAAACAAGGCAATCAAGCAAAAAATTTAACAGATGGCTAAATTTGTGATGTAACAAATGGATTAACTGATGTCAGCATTTTAAGGACTCTGAACAGTTCTTAAGGGTACTGCCCAAAGAAATGTCAGTGTTAAAGTACATTTATTACCTCACTGGGGAGATATAGATTCACTCAGTTACCCTTTGATTTTTGAGCTCAGTAGCTTTTACAGAAGCAGAGACATTATATAAATTATATATTTGAAATAGTTTCACCTTGATGAGATTAAATAACTCTTGTCAAGATGTGCATTTTAGCTGCTTGACCTACCATTGGATTTCAAAACAGGAAATTACTTTAATATTTGTGGGGAATAAGAAATTGATTGTAAGGGAAACACCAGAAGCTTGAATTTAGTTTGAATTTTTCTGGCAATCATGTTTTTTGACTATTGTATTTACAGTGACTTGATTTTAATATTTTTTTTTATGCCACAAACTATTGTCACAATTTATTCTCAGTTGTTCCACTAAGATAACATCACATTTATTGTTGGAAAATATTTAAATAAGGTTTTTTAGTCATTTTAAGGGAAAGTAAACTAAGACCTTTTTTTCTGACACATGCAGGAGCACTCTACACTTTTAAAGTGCTAATTTAATTAACGCATAGACTTTAAAGTGATCACCGATAGAAATACAGGACTTTTAGAAAAGTATTATATTTTATCAAAATATAATAAACTGTACTTTTGTATTAACAACACAGCTGACATTCTTGGAACAGTGACAGATGTATCAATTTTCATATGTATCAGTTGTATTGTCAAATAATCACATGACATACAAGATTGTTTTTCAATGATTTTCATGGTAAGGTGAAAGAAATTGACGCTGGATCAACAGATAAGATGTTTATTCAATTTCAGTCCTGCTACATAGAAGTTTATAGTTCTCCCTTTAAAAATATAGCTCTTTTTTTAAAAATATTGTTAACATTTAATGGTCCAGTCAATGAAATTAAATTATGTACGCTAAGATTTTATGTTAAGACAATTAAGAGTTGCTTAGGTCAAAGGTACAAGGCCTACCTTCAGTGTATTTCCTAGGACAGAAGAACTCTATAGCAAAGGTTTTTAGACCTTTCTGCATGAATAATAATCAGAAAACATAGTGAAAAGAAAAAGAGAGCGTAGAAAGATGGGAAAAGGACAACAAAGAAAATTAAGAAGGTTCTTCATTTACACAGGTGAAAAAGGATAGCACAGATGGGATAAATTTCAAGTAACTTAGACTAATGGTTGCCAGGATTTAAATGAGTTTTTAGCCTTATTATATTTCACACCTATATGTAGGTCATTATGAAGTGGTTTCCTCCTTATGGAGTTTTGCAATAATATGAAGGTTAGTGTTGATGTCCTTATACTATGTGGGTAAATTTGCCTCTCTGGAGGCAAATTTAATGATATCCAGGTATCCAGCAATGATAATGCTGGATACCTTAAGCTGCTATAGTAGGAAATGAGACAGCAGTGGCAAAAGTTGAGGCAGGGAAACTTTACAAAGAAGCAGAAGTCAGTGACAACAGTGGTCTTTGAGGGATCGAAACTTAACAAATGTTTTGATATTCTACAATTTGCATTTCATTGCTTATAAGGGAAAATTCAATGTATAAAAATTATGTTTTCTAGGGGATAAGAGTCATAAAATTAAGGTTGATAGTAAAATTGGTTTAAAATATATTAAGGTAAATGAAAGAAAATGAGGTTTGAGCATGGCCTTAAAAATATGGAACAGATGGAAATAATAAGATCTCAACTGTTTACTTACTTTTCTTTTAACTCTTCGTTGATCTTAATAGGACTTGGAAAAATCCCATAGGAACATTATGTTGGAAAATAGCCAGAGGAAAACAAAAAGCAACAGATCTTTAAGCTCAACCTCAATTAAAAAGTATGATTCCTGAATAAATATGAAGGACTTAGATAAGAGTGGCTGGAGACTAGCGAAAATTTATGAAAAGAGACATGAATAATAAATGAGTGATTAACTTACGGCAATAAAAATGAGATATTCAGGATTATATCAGTACATAGCATAAGTATTCAATAAAAGGTTTTAATAGAGTATCTGCAGATAAATAAGAACAGAGGAAACGTTTTGTGTCTCTACCATGTCCTCTTTCCAGCAGTGGCTGTAAGTCAGTACTTAGACAAGAGTAAGAAAACTGCAAACATACTTCAGCTTAATGTCCTATTTTCACCTCAGTGGCTTGCTGATCTAGACAAGGTTTCTATATATTTATTAACCTAAATATATTTCTTTTCTACTTCTGTAGCTGTGAAACTTTTTATTTCCACTGCGCTCTTTCATGAAGAATTCCATCATTCAGTAGAACAGTCTTATTGTGATCCAGCTTCATTTATCAGTCTCTAGGCTCTGACCTTAAAGAACTGCTGAATCCTCAAGCCCTATGCACATGCACCTTTAACACTCATACCACTCCATTGTAGTCTTCCTCTCTTTTTCAGACTTATAGATTTAGTTCATCATTGCACTGGAACTGGTACATGCTTTTGATCAACGTCGTCTTCCTCCTGTTTTCATGGAGGAATACATTATTGTTTTAGAGACTGAGGAGACCATAACTGTAGACAGTATTCAAGTTGTAGATCAATAGTCTTAAGTAAAGTTCTTCATTTTCTCTTTTTTTTTTTTTATAATTTTGAACATTTATCTCTCACTGAGTTCCACTGAACACTTATCTGATATTTTGTGGACTAATCTGCAGTAAAATAAGATCTGTCCCTAAATGGTACTGATGATTTCAGACCCTTGTCCTTATTAATCTTAATAATCTTGTATTTTCAGTGAACTTTTGTGCCTCTCTACTCTCCCCGCTTTACATCATTTATGAATATTTTGAGCAACACAGATTGCAGCATGTATCCCTGATGAGTTCAACTCCTGACATATCTCTGCTTTCCTGAAATAATTTGCTCCTGTTCTGTTTCAGTTGCTTACCTACATGAGGACCTTCCACTTGTGCCCTGCCAGCTTAAATTCATTTTCTGAGAGGATTTGCCAACAGCCTTTTGGAAACCCAAATAGATTTGCTACATCCAAGATCACACTGCCCCAGTGTTGCAGAATCAGTCACTTGTGCTGTTTGGGAACGTTTGAACAGAAACATGTATTATAGGGTAACACTTTACATACGATTGCTGAGTTGCAGAAGGAAAATGTGGTGAATGACATTACTCCTCTTTCCACTTGAGGATGCGGGGACTTGCTGGAAGTTACTAGCAATGTGCGGATATATGACACTAGCTAGAGCAATTCCCCTTTCTCTTCATCCTTTATTCTTTTCGTAGGAGCTCTGATATCACTCTTTGTTTGTACCCTCTACTATAGACTCTATCAAAAAAGTTTCCCTTACCAACATGATTATGAACTGCCTTGGAAGGCTTGTGAGGCCATGTTGACTTTTTCCAAGTACCATATTTTAATTCATGTGTCCACTAATTCTAGCTCATGCAGGATTCTTATTCCATAAAGGATTAGCAAGGGCAATTTAGTATTCCGTCATGAGAAATGAAACCATTCTGCCCAGCACATTTGTCACAAAACTAAAAGAACAATGGTAAGGAATTTTGGTGTGGTTAAAATCATGCAATTTGATGTTCTCTTTATCTTTGATAATAAGCTAAAAGAGCATTCTTAAGGAAAGAACATGAGCAACAGAAACAGAATTGTTAATTCCATTTTGTTTATCCAGTTCTAAAAAATTAATTTATTTGTAATTTCTAGCAGCCACTTCGAAAATTAAAAAAAAAATCCTTTTGCTGGTGTTAACCTACCACCTCATCATTTTATTTCTACACATCTTGTGTCCATTCACAGGATCACAGAATGTTAGGAGTTGGAAGAGACCAGTCCAACACCGCTGCCAGAGCAGGATCACCACATTCATTTCCATTTGTTATTTGGGATTCATAGATCTCTATAGTATTTTAGTTAAAGGCAAACTAGTGGAAAATCTATTTGTACTTTTTGATCATCTTCAAACTTGCTATTCAGCTGGATTTCTTTAAGTGGAATTACATGTGTGTGACAAGAATCCCGACTACGGTTCTCAAAATATATGTCCCGTATTTGTGAGAACTACTTTCTCCACTGAGCTTTTGGCTAAATATATCTAAATGTTAATACTGGTTCATTGGCTTTAATAAGCCTGTTTCTGACATACATCTCTCCCATCATAAACTGCAGATCAAGATAAAATATCCCTGTCTCTCATTGTTTTTTAAAAGTTGCCATTACTTTTTTATATGTCATACACATTAACTGAACCACAGTTTGGGAATTATTTTTCTTCTGGAAAAAATATTACATAGATCTATGATAACTAACTGTCATTCAGCAGAGTTTAAGGTAAAAATTAATATGAATTTACAAGTAGCCTATGTTATATATTTCAGCACAGCTGTTATTCTAAAGAGAAAAAGGAGTTCTAAATCTTCACAGATATGATTCTCGCTCACTTGGATGACATTTGCTCTTTGGAGAATTGACATAGATATGAATAACATATTAGTAGAGTATTCTGAGGGGTTTTGGCTAAAAACCCTGTTAGCCCTGTCAGTTTAGGACTTAGTTCTGGCACCAAGATTAATCTCTGACTGACAGCATTTAAACTCTGACACAACATCCTTTTAAATCTCTGAAACAACCATACAGGGTGCCCGTACTCCACAATGATCTTCTTCACCACCACGACAATTTTTGCTGTGGATATTAATTTTATGAATATCACACCCTGAGTTAGGCATGCAGTTTTTGCAGAGAACAGAGACACCTCTTGAAGTTCACACCCACACCAATACCCACCCTCTGCCACAGCTTTGTCAGTCCCACCTCTCAATCCTACCACAGGACTGTGAGAGCATTCTGCACCTACTACATCATTCACCTTTCCCTGTAACCTGACAGAGCTTCCCCGGTTAACTATGTTTGTGCAAAGGTTGTTCTGAGCATGTTGTATATCTCTACCAAACTCTCAGGAATTCTGTTCTATATAAAATGTTCTCTTTCTCAAAGACAGCTTACCTAAAGACTGTATCCAGTCTCACAGCTCCCAGAGAAAAAGACAAAAGCTGGAATAAATTCCTAGACTTCAATACAAAAGATTTTTTCTATGTCTGAGAATTTGACATATATGCAAATCATCATCGGAAAGAAAAAGGAAAAATACACAGGTAACAACCAAGAACATGGGGGTGAGCTTGATTGGTTTTTGGTTGCTTTTGACTCAGCTCTCATGCAAGTAGTAGTAAAATAAGATGAAAAGTAAAAACGGTAATTTACGATGCTTCTGATCTGGGACAAATATTATGGCAATAATTATCTGTGAATATGTATTATAATGCAAGCAAAAGCTTGTAGACTGCAGCCAGAAAAGCAGTTGTAATAAAGCCATTTCCCTTGCTGAGCTTTCCCTTGGAGTTTTATTAAGATGAGTCAATGAGAAAACATTACAATTTTTCAGAGTCAAATCGCATATACTAACAGAGATCACAATATAGATGACTATTCACCAGTCTGGTAAACCATTAGCTTGTGGTCATATATAAAGACTCTGCATGTGTGAGAGAAATTAAAACTTTTATTCTGGTGATACCCACTAAACCCATCATAAGTACATTTTAAAGAAATTAGATTAAGCTTTAGGATGGGCTTTGTGAATAAAGTTATTTTTAAAACCTAGAACTTAAATAATTCACAGAATAGTGTCTCTGAGAAAGCTGTTGAAATGTACAATATAAATTTTTTGGTGAATTATTTAAGTTCACTGGAAGAACTTCTAATGGGCACAAGGCTTTTTCAGGGTTAGGGGGCATTTTGCATATTGGCATTGAAAATGTTTTGAGAATAGTGCTTTAAAGGATTAATTGTATAGTGTACACTAATCAAAATTAGGCAAGGCATAAACAGGAAGGAGGAAGACAAGAATGTGTCTGAAGACTTTTCACACAAAGTTCCTGTTGCTAGGGAAACCACTTCCTTTATCTGTACTTCTTCCAGATGCATCCCTCTCAAGGTCCCTCTGACACTGCAGATCACAATCTGGTATCTTGTGAAATGGAAAAAAAGAAAAAAATCATGTATGTATATGTATGTGTATATGAGTAATAAGAGTTATTAATAATTCACAGAAACCGTAGAAGAAGCATGTCTACAACACCTTTTGGAAGTTCACAAAGAAACCTGTACAAAGCAGCCAATGTCTTTTGCTTGCAAGTATTTTTATCTTTCTTGAGTATTTTTCTTTGTTGTATGCCTGATTTCCACTGTTTCACTGTTACACCAACACTTGCACCAACAATTTAAGTATTAAATGCATAAAATGTCCTGAATGCTTCAGCTTGCTACCTATTATTTTCCAATGAAGAAGGAATAAATCAGTCTATTCATATAGCTGCCTAACTTGGAACTGAGGGTTTGACCTGGAGACCAAATATAGCTACCACAGTTGTGCCCATAGGCACATTGACAGCATCAAGGTTCAGTGTGCACTGCCTGCCTTCGCTCTGCTTCATTTAATCTCCTGGTTCAATGCAGTAGAGAAGTTCACAGATCTTCTTCAACATCATTTCTGGTTGAGAAATGGTAGGTTTTCAGTGTCTGTCATCATCTACGTAAGGCTTAAGTCTGCCCATTTGAGCTCTCCCTCCATTCCATTCCACCACAATTTTGTCTTAAGAAAAACTAGTTTTTCCAGAACTGCAAAGGTAGATCAAAGAAACTCTGACAGAATGATTTAAAATGGAGAGCAGAAACTAAGGGCATTAGTCTTCCTTTCAGACTGGAGCCCACCACTTCCAGCAAGCAAGTGTAGCTAGGTCTGTCTTTCAATTGAGTTATGCCAAAAAGGACAAAACCAGGCTCATTCCATACTTCTAATGTTGTCTTCTGTCTCCTAAGAGAGACAAATAAGAGCATTCAGATCTGAATGCTGCTCTCAGCTTGAAAACAAAGCCTGGAATTTGAGAAGCACTTCTTTAAGGATTTATTGGTGTGACAAGATATGGTGTAGGATATAAATATAGGTTCTAATCTGGATTTAATATTTAATATAAACAAGTGTGATAGCTATATTTTTTGTAATTCTAGAGGACATGTAAACATGTCGGGCGGTTCCTGTTCTGTTTCTGTAGCATATCTGCAAGTGAACTAGCACACATCGAATTTTTTAGCACTATGTTTATGCATATTCTTTCAATAAAACCGTAATAAAGTGTCTGTTGTAGAGACGGACACGACACACCATTCAGTAATCAATGAGTTTTAGAATGCTCCAGCCTCTTTATTGCAACTGCACAGATTCTTTATAGTATTAACCAAACACCACATAAGAACACTATAGGCTGAAGGGTCATTTTACACTTTTTCCATTGGTCATCTTTTTCTGCCTTTGACTTGGCTCCGTGCAGTCTGCACCCCATCTTCATCATCACCCCGTTCTGTGAACTTCTTACAAAGTGAGTGATTTCTCTATCTCAGTGGAATGCAGGAATGTTGTCAAGGTCAATTCCTTCAGCCATCAGGAGCAAGTTGCTAGCAGACCCGCTGCCTCCCTCAGCAACTGTCCTTACACTTAAGCATGAAGTGCATTGCCAAACAAGACTCAGAGAGAAACTTGAGTTTTTGAAATGGTTTTTCAACAGTGAAAACCAGGAATAACCAAGAATCAAAATTAAGTAAAAGAAACTTTTGCATTCTGCTTTTTCTCTGTTTCTACTCTTTGGTGTTGTTTGCAATTGAGGAGATGTTAATTTTACAAGAATAAAGGAAGGCACAGGAACAGTTGAAGGACATCACAGTTTGTATTGGAAAAAAAAAAGTTGTTGTTTAGGCCAAACATGCTGATTAGAAAACACACAGAGTATTTTACTTGTTTCATGTCTGCACAGAGATGGGTGCTAGGTGGTAACTCCACAAAGCCAGAATACTACACACAGAATCCACAACATACTGATCAATTACCACATCATTTACTATTGGTTAAGCATATTTATATTGCCATGTATGCTACTTGAGGGTATTATGAATTGTAAAAATACTTGAGGGTATTATAAATAAATTGTAGAAATAGAATGTTTATCTCATCAAATTAACCTCCCTATTATCAACCCAAAACCTTGAATAAATGTCTTTTCAAACATGTGATTGGCTTAAAGTTTTTGACACTTGTAAAAATTAATCAGGTTTGGATTTCGGCTGTTCTCTACATAATCTGAACCTTAAAATATCAGCAAACACAATGTCTAAAAAGACACTAACTTAATAAATTACAGAATTACAAATATCTTAGAAAAAATATTTCTGATATTGCTTCACTATTACTTTATAAAAACACAGTGTGTAGCATGGAGTATGTGAAACTTTACTTACATATCCATATAATACCAACTTTAATTAGATACAAACCTGTGCATTTTAAAAGTTGTATGTCTTTTACCTTGTGCATTGTTATTACATTTCATTTGATTGCCACAGATTGTCTCTGACAATTTTTTCTATTAATACCTTTCTCTTTACTTTTGGTGGACCAACACATCTTTTTGTAATGATCTTTTGTGATGACTGAAAAGGATGATTGATGGTGGTTTTTTCCCAAAATAATTTTAACTGAATGTTTGACAGTTTTCTATTCCTCTAAACACTTCACATCCACTATTTCTGTGCCTGGTATCTGTCTTCATTTCATCAGCCTTGTCAGTCAAGGAAGAAAAAGGTATTTTATTATCTACTTTTTTAAACGATGGAAGATGTAAAGGGTTCTTCTCTGTTTCTCTCTACATAGATTCCACTGGGTAAAAAGCACAACAAAATTATTCATATATTAAATATTAGCTTTATGTATGAGCCTGGTTTTATTCATATAAATAATAAATTTTAAAATTATAATTCATCAGACTTGTTCCTCTCATAATCCTGCTGAACAAGTCTATGCAGCGTTAAGCAAAGTTAAGACAAGCATGCCTTGGCATTTTAATTCTACTAAAATTCTACTGCACCAATGTGTTGGTTTGCCTTTTTCTTCCCTCCCCCAGCAAATGTGTATGTATATTAACAGTATTAGAATTTCAGTACTGCAGCAGCCAAACTACAAGTGCTACTTCAGCACAAAACCTTGGATAGTTTACAACTCACCTTCTGAATGAGAAATATCTTAAAATATTCTTTCAGAAGTTTTAAAAGTAAGAAAAAACGTTCCTCATTTCTAGACAAATATGTATATTAATTGTACTGACTCTTGAGTTCTATAGTGAAAGTTGAAAATGAAAAGCCCTAGTCTTTTCTTTTGAAAATATTTTTTGAGCCTGAAATTTTATAAAGATCAATTCCCACCATTACTGACTTCAGGATAAATGCAGTAAAATTGTCATAGTTATTCCCTTATTTGAAAATTATTTGTTTGCTTTCAGTAAAATGTATACATTTTCCTTACTGAGTTTGATTTTTTTATATTCATATTTGTAACTGCATATAATTTATTGAAAAATGGAAGCTATGAGAAAAAGTTCAAGAATTATAAAGACAAAGCATATCCAGTCAAAGATATTAATGGATTAAAGAGTTCACAGGTTCATCAATCAGAAGAAAAATGTCACCTCATACCTAGCTGAAGGAATGAAGTTTCCTTTTTTTGCAAACAATAGGCTGCAGGGTTTTATCTATTGCTTTGGTGTGTGGGCTGGAAGAACAGCTGTGCGCCCTCACTGTTTATACAACTTTGTCTGCTTACAATGACCCCATTGCAAAGGGGAAATGTAAAAGCCTGCTCCCTGTATCTCACAGTAAGGGTGAAAGCTTCTTTCAGATGCTACATGAATCTCTCCAAGACCTCTGAAAAATTTCACTCTTTAACCAATAAAAATGCTTTGTCTTTCCTCTGCATTTGTAGTCCATCAGAAACAGGTCCCCTGTTTTAAGGGAATATTTACAGTGCATTTTGTGTTACAGACTTTTCTCAAGCCAGCTCTGAGTATCTCACCTTAGAACTGGAAGTAGAACTGGCACACGAAGAGCACCTCAAACAGCATTCCCAGCTAATCAGGGAAGGGAAGGGAAGGGAAGGGAAGGGAAGGGAAGGGAAGGGATAGAAAAATTACAGTCGTCTTCTCTTGTTGTTTATACTCTCTTTTTACTATAGCAGTGAGCTGAACTGCAAAGAACAGAAATACCTGATATAAGGACCTCAAGGGAAATTTTTCTCTCAGTTAATTGATGCAAATCCCATTGATTTCAAGAGGAGCTTCAGAAGTGCAACTGAGGACAGAATTGAACTCAGGCCTTTAACTCAAGGTCTCGTCTCACACGTGCATGCATCCAAATCAGGTCATGAAATATCTCAGTTTTTGCTCTGTTGTCAGTCAGTTATTTTTCAACAAAGAAGCTATTGTTATTTTCTAAGAAACATAGTGTCTTCCAGAAAAATTACATTTTCTAATCTCCAGACAATTTCTGGTGATGATTCATAAGCCATAAGAAGGCACCTTTCATCACCATTTAATTTTTGTAGTTCATTGTTTGTCTTAAAAAAATAATTTGCCTTTCTCTCATATCTTATTTCTTTCTGAACTATCTACTTAGGAAAAATACTCCAAGATATATTCTTCCATCCCATATGCGCCTACATTCAGCTCAACCATTATGGGATTTAGTGGCAGGACTGTCTTGCAGTGTGCAAAATGTTGATGTGGACAAACACTTCTTTGAGTTAACCTTTGCCCCACTAAAAACAAGAAAAAAAAATCCTATTTTGCTACTTCAGCTAGTTTTGTAATCATTCATTCTTCATATACAAATTCAATAACATTGTTCAGCAATACAACTCTAGGCCAGGCTAGGTCTTCCCATGCTATCTTCTGCAACTATCTTTCCATCATAACAGTATCACACATGTTACTGTCCAAAGATAATATAGATACCTAACCTGACAAAGCATTCTGCAATGGAACAATCACAACTATGTTGCATGATATGGGAACACCTGCTAAATTGGCTGATACTGGAGAGAGAAGAGATACTAAAGCTCCGCTTCTAAGCCTTCCTTTTTCATTGCCTACAGATGGTCTGTGGAGTAGGCATCAAAATTTACAAATCTGTCAACTCACTGTCATCAGAGAAGTTTAAAAGTCAAAGTGGTCCTTTGCTCAAAACAACTGGAAAATGTAACAAAGTCTTAACTAAAGTATCAGAGAGTCCAGTGGAGGGCTACAAGGATGATTAAGGGACTGGAGTATTTTTCTCTTACATGGAAAGGCTGAGAGTTGGTTCTGGACAGCAAACTGACAGGTGATTTCATCAAAACTTATCTAAAGGGTGGGAGTTAAAAGGATGGAGCCACTTTCAGTGGTGCCCAGCAATAGGCTCAAACTGGAACACAGGAAGTTCCATCTGAATATGAGGAAATACTTGTGTACTTTGAGGTTGGTGAAGCGCTGGGGACCGGCTGGCCAGAGAGGCTATGGAGGCTTCTTTGGAAATATTCAAAATCCACCTGATCATGATCCTGTGCAACCTGCTTTAAGTGAACCTGCATTACCAGGGGGATTGGACTAGATCATCTCCAGAGGTCCCTTCCAACTCCTACTCCTACCAATCCATCTGTGATGGTTTTGATAAACTTTGCAAAATCTATGTATTAAAAAATGCAAAGTATTTTGGAGTAGGAAGGCAGAAAAATTGTTCATATACATAATTTATTTTCTGTCTGATTCCTAATTTGCAGGACAATATATAAATGAGGCCAAAGTGTTTCTTCTTCTTGAAATAAAATTTTCAAGGTTTCCTAAGTTTTAAATCCAGAAAATGCATTACGATCATCTATCCTGACCTTATGAAAAAATACAGGCTATGCAGCTTCTGTCAGAAATGCTTGCACCACAATTTTGTTTGACCTGCTTTATGTAGCTAGATTTCTCTAATTTACCAGCAGATATGTGCATTATAGACACCTACATCCAAGTTACTCACTTAGTCTACCTTTGATGTCAATGTAGATAAATAGCTACTTTTAGGGTGTGGCTTACATGACTTATTTTGACTGTCAAAATTAAGATGGAATAAACTGCACCTTTAAAATGTTAGATGTAGGCATATGCCATTTTGGCATATATCTTTCCTCAGATATTAAAAATTGTTAGGTAAGTTGTTAAAAAAGTAATTATCCATATTAAAATTGTGAACTTGAAATGTTCAGCATCACCTTCAGATCACTGGGCATTGTTATACTTCTAGTTTAGAGAAATGTCAGCTCTCTGTGGTTCCTGTTACTTCAGAAGCTTTTCTCCAAGACATCCATTTTCAGAAAGATCAGGGGTATTTATATTTTATTTTTAATTTTTTGATGGCTTTTCTTTCTTCATAAATCTATTCTTGTCTTTCATTTCAAAAACTCGCTACAAATTGAAAAGATCTAAACACAGGGCAGTTCATCTTCTTGTTCCCACTGTTGTACCTCTAGCAAAATAATGGAATCACATTAGATTTAAAATGAAGGTTTAAAATGAATGTTCCTGGTAAGGAAACAAATATAAAGTTTGTGGTTATTGGGCTACCTTGAACATTTGTTTTGTAGAAAATGTTCCAGCTTACACACACATTGCTCTTAAGTAGAGCCAACCCTGAAAAAATGACCAGACGAACAGAACATTGCTTCCTCTTGTTCCTCCTAACACATTGTGAGTGATTAGTGAAAGAAATCTCTGGTAGACAGTGTTCTGTCAGAGCTTCCATCCACAGGGATTTATACTTCTGTTAAAAACTGGTGGTAACTCTTTTCAGTTCACAGCTATCATATCTCTATTAATTCATATACGCCAATTTACATCTAAGCCAGAAGAGAGATACTTTTATTTCATTTCCTTTCATGTAAATCGGTTTGGATACTTTTGATTTAAAGATATTTAAAGTCAGACTACCAGGCATGTCAACCACTTTGACAGAAGTGAGGAGCTTTAATCGCTACCTCACTGGTGCTCATAGATAATTTCCCAGAGGAGAATACAATGAATCACTTGATCTCAGCTAGCTTTAGATGAAATTCTGAGGTGGAGAATACTGCATGTCACATCCCTGAAATCACTACAGGTAGATTTACTAGGCACCCCCAGCATTTTCCTGATGGTTTTTACGAGTATAAAATTAATCTTACCAGAAAGGAACCTACTATTTCAAAAAGCAGCAACATGTTAATTTCTAATTATACTCTTATTCCTTGCTTTTCAGAATCATGTGCAGCAGGGATATGAATGAAGGTGTACCAAAAGTACAGTCCTGCAAATTATAGAAACACATAAGCACATAAAAGCTGTCAAAGACAGGAAAAGCAGTGCAAGGGTTTGAAAACACTGCTCAGGATGGTAACTGATTTTAATGTAGTAAAAAGCATATTTATGGTATGTAGATTATTTTTAAGTTTTCATGGATTCTTTTCTAGCCCTTGTTAATGCTTTGCTCTGCTTTAATTGGCAAGTAATGAACAAGAATTTCTCTCAATGAACTTACAGGTTTAAGTTTAACCTTTTGTCTTTTTTTTTAATTTAAACTTATACATCAATTTTGGTAGATTTGTTTTATCATAGAAATTCACATGATAGGTCTACTAATGTATTTCTGTTCCTGAGAATCTTGAAAAAAGTGCAAGGGTGATGTTATAAAGAGCCTATTATTAATTTTGTTATTATTTTCATTATGATAAAAAGCAACCTGAAACATTAATATATGTATGATTAAAGTTCTGACACAGTCCAGTCAGGGAAGAAACTGTATAATTTAGTATTGAGATGCTTAAACCTGTGGATCAACAAATACCATGAAAGAGATGTGGAAAAGCAACAAACTCCAGATGGCCAGTTTGTTCTCTGCATCTGCGCAGAGCAATCTTTTACTTCGCAAAGATGTTGCCATCGACTTTATCAGTAGGAGAAATTCAAGCAACTGTTCAAGTAATAATATACACCTCTGTAGACAAGAAAAAAAAAAAAAAAGACAATGCTATCTTAGCCTTTAGTCCTTGGTTAAAGAGAAAGAAAGAATTAAGAATAAGAACTATCTGTACTGAATGAGAAAAAAAAAGATGTGGGAAGATATCAGTATAAATCTGATCCTACCAAGTGCAGAAAACTAGCAAGTCACGAAGGGGAAAACTTCAGTTGTCAGGAAAGGGAAACATTAAAGAAATCTAGAGTTATTTATTTAAGTTAAGGGCTGAACAAACCTTGGGAATATCATACCCCTACTACTGAGTGGAGAGGATGTGTAAGGTACTGGAAATATGCCTTAACAATCCCAACAGAACTGTACTCCCCTTTTTTCCTCTCACCCACCAAACCTCATTACCAAACCTTTTTCCTCTCACCTACCAAACCTCATTCCTCTCCTCTCACCTTCAAATCTCATTCCTACCACACCACGTCACCACCTCCCTTCAGGCTTAAAGTGGCTTGTGCCAAGGACTTAATGACTATGCAAGGAACCACCCTGAAGACATCAGAAGAGCATTCCTTCAACATTTCACCCAAAAGATACCAGGAGAGACTTCAGGAGCCATTCACATATCAGGAAAGCATTCCACAATCAGGAGCCATTCACAAATCAGGAGAGCATTCCACCAGCAGGAGAAACATCAGGAGCCATTCACACACTGGACCTTCCCTCATCCACCCTGAAGCATTCCCACAGCCAGGTGTAAGGTTGTGGCTATGCCAAGGATGACTACAAAAAGGGAGCATTCTGCCATGGAAAGAAGCAAGCAACTGAGGAACAAGACATCACAAGAATTCGAATAAGGCAACCAAGGGAACAAGTCATCACAAGAAGAAACCAAGACATGGAGACATAAAGGAACGTTCCCCCCCATTGGACCTGAAGAATGCTCTGCCGTTGGACCTGAGGTCATCGGAGTGACGGGATGCCATAGCTCCATGGTGGTAGATATAGCCCCTCTCTTTCCCTTCCTCTTTTCCACTCTCTCTCTCTCTCCCCCCATCTCTCTATGTCTCTCTTTTCCACCCTTTTCTCTTTCTTCCCCCCTTCCCCTGTATGTTTATTGTGGGCCAAATAAAGTAACCTGAACCCTGACCCTGTTTCGAATCTTAATTCTGTTCTCTGAGAATTGTGAAGAACTGATCACAATAAAATACCCAATAACTGGACGTCACTCAGGGGTAAAGCCCAGCTTCCCCCAGCCACCCAGAGTGATCTGAGGTTCGGTTGGAACACAAGGGGGTTTAATCTCTGTCAAATTAAGTCTTGTCTAGGTTGTGGATCGTGACAGGATGATACAATTAACAATATAAAGAAAAGGCTACTATATTCAAATATGCAACATCTTTGCACAGGAGGAAAAATAGCAACCTTGCCCAATCTGTATTCAATAGTCCATAATCCACTCAATGCAGATCTCTGGCCTAGCCCACAACATGCTCTTGCAACAAAAAAAGGAAATGGTATCCTGGACTGCATTAGGCAAAGTGTTGTCAGCAGGTTGAGAGAGGTGAACTACTGGGCTTCACAGTACAAGACAGACATCAACATGTTGGAGACAGTCCAGCAAAGGGCCACAAAGATGACGGGCTTTACAGGACAACCTGTCCTATGAGGAAAGTCTGAGAGAGCTGAGACTGTTCAGTCAAGGGAAAGGAAGGCTCAGGGGGAGATCTCATCAATGCCTATAAATACCTGAAGGCAGACCATAAGGAATATGGAGCCAGGGTCTTTTCAGTGGTGTCCAGTGAAAGGTCCAGATGCAGTGGTCACAAACTGAAGAAGAACAACTGCCATTTGAACACGAGGAAATATTTTTTTACTGTTACCGAGCACTGGCACAGGTTGCCCGGTGAGGTTGAATATCTCCATCCTTAAAGATACTGAAATGCTGTCTGGACATTTTACTGGGCAAGTTATCCTAGGTGGCCCTGCCTCAGCAGGGAACTTGGACTAGATGAGCCCTTCCAACCACATATTTTCTGTAATTCTTGATTGTCATTACAGGCAAAGACTGCAAAAGTGCTAATATTGTGCTAGTAAGACAAGGGGAATAAACAGTAATTACAGATAACTTAGCATCGATCCCTAGCAAAATCAGACAAAGGATGACACAGAATTCAGTTAATAAAAAAGCCTAGTACTAGAATGTAATTAATTACACACCAGTACATCTTTAGAGAAACTAGGCTTTGTAAAATGAACCCAATTTAATTATTTTATTCAGTCCCATGTTTGGCTGATACAAGTTCCTGTTTTGGTATATAGTGTATATAGCATTTTATGCAGTTTAGTACAACATTCTGAGGGGAAAAGCAACAGTTTACATTATGTCACTAGTTTTTGTTAAATGGATTGAAAAGGGATTAGACTGTGATGTTGAAATAATGTGATATTACTGACGAATCAGTTCTGCTGTCCACAATGATAGGTTAAAACCTCATTCAAAACACTCATAAATGAGAACACACACTCTGGATTGCTTTTTAACATAGAGGTTAATAATAGAGTGTTTAAGACAAAATATAGGCTAAACAGATAGGAAGAAAGAACATAGATTATACATGCAGGATGAGTTCATTCCCTGAAGAAAGTTTATTTGATAAAATTACTACATAGCATATTACTAAGCACCTCACTACATTTTAATGAAGAATAATCGGTGCTGCACATTACAGCAAGCAGCATTTTAAATGAACCTGGCTACCTGGCAAATATCAAACAGCAGTTGACAAATGGGAATACCAAGAATGGATTAATTTCTATGAAATTCCAAAGAGACTAGAATTAAGCCTAAGGCTATTCATCATTTGAATCAATTACCTACAAGTAAATACAAAATTACAACTGACAAAATTCTCACGATACCCCATCTAGAATTTCTGCAGATTTAAACCATGGTGAGGATAAGATAGAGGCACATCTTTATCAAATGAAAATGCATAGAAATTTGGCAAGAAACAAAGACAGAAAGGAGCACTAGATTTTTAGAAAATTAGTTCTGGAGAAAATCCAGGTTTGCACAACTTTTGTGGCTATAACCTAGCATGTAAGACTCCTCTACTTCCTTCAGGAAAGAAGGCTGAGAATTGTCTCAATGTACAGCATCTTCCTAGACTTAAAAAAAATAAGTTCCTTCTACTCTCAGATCCAGTGGAGAAAGTTATAGCAAAATATAAGGCCCGCAATGGGAAGGTGCATAAATTAAAACAGAAAGGACACTGTTTTTTAAGAAAGAAATTGTCAGCAGTTGTAATGAGGCACTAATGAAACAGAGACTCTATCAATAAAAAAAACTTATCTGCAAGAAAACAGGTATTTTCCAAGTAAAATAAGCTTCAGTGAAATCAGATGGTGTTACTGGGCACTACACAGAAGTAAGAGGAAGGAATCTGGTAGTCTTATGCAGGAGATGAGGTAAGATGCTCCATTGATTTCTTTTGGCCTTAATTGACATACATAAAAATAAAATCTTGAGGTCTGGGGGTTTTTGGAGTTTATTTTGTGGTGGGGTTTTTTATCTGATAACTCTTCCTGATCTCCTTGTATTCTACTTGTTGTAGAACAAGTGAGAGCAAAAGCCCAAGGAAGTCAACCAGAAGGACTTGTGATGAAGTTCAGAAAATCCTCCTGCAAGAAATTTGTAAATGCCATTCCTAGTGGTCCACAAAGAAAAAGCAGCTGATCTCCTGAGTGACTTATCAATGATGAAATTACTCAAAATTTCTGGTTCCAAGTCCTATAAGATTACAAATACTCTACTTATAGTCATTATTTGAAGATTGTCCACCACTATTGATGAAAGTTGGCAAAACTATGGGAAATGACATCTTGATACTTGAATACTAGGAATAATCTTCTAGAGGTTCATTAAGAAATCAAGTGGTGATACTAGAAAAGTCTAGCTTACCCAGACAAATTTTTGAAAGAACAAAGATTTTCCTACAGCACATAGTACATGACTAGCATTCATTCGCCTTTGTTTAATTTGTTAAATATTGTGAAATTAAGATCCTTGGGGCCTTTTTTTTCTGTTTGAGTTTTCTTCACTAATTGATTAGTTAAGCTTTTTAACTGATTTCCTCTAATTGAAGAAAATAATTATGTATTAGCTTATGAAACAAGCAGAATCACATGCATTAACCTCCCAAGTGCCCACATAATCTTTTTGTCCTTGTCTTCATTCTGTTCTTTTACTGTTCTTAAGTTATTATGTTCAGTGAATAGAACAGAAGTGTGAAAATAAGATTATACGGTCACTTAGGACCTTGCTGTCTTCAATGGCTTTTGTGTCAGGTTCATATTTTTCTAGGGACTAGCCCTTCAAAATTTACATGACACATAAGAAAATAATCTAATAAATGTATGGAAAACAGATCAATACATAATTTAGAGATAGTGATGACAGGACATACTTCACCTCTTAAATTATAAAGAAAAAAAGTAAATCTTATGTCAGTCACAGTATCACAGACTTTTTTAGGTTAGAAGGGACCTCTGGAGGTCATCTGGTCTGACCTCCAGCTTTTCAATATCTTGAAGGATGGAGACGTCACAATGTCCCTGGAAAACCTGCCTCAGTCACAGTAAAAATGTGGTTTCTGTATTTCAGATGTACCTACTATGTTTCAGTATGTGACCACTGCATCTCATCCTGTCACTGGGCACCACTGAAAAGAATCCAACTCCATCTTCTCCCTTCACATATCTGCATACATCGACAAGATTCCTCCAGAGCCTTTTCTTCCTCAACTGAATAGCACCAGCTCTCCTTGCATCATCTTTGTGACCCTTTGCAGGACTTTCTCCAGCATGTCAATGTCTTTCTTGTAATTTGGAGCCCAGAACTGGATGCATCACTCCAACTGTGGCATTGCCAGTACTGAGCAGAAGCATTTCTCAACCTTTCTCAACCTGCTCCAACATTTTGCCTAATACAGTTCAGGATGCCATTTGCTATCTCTGCTGCAAGAACACACTGCTTCATCAGAGTAGGACTCAATATTGACTCTTGGGGTACACTACTGGCCTCCAACTAGTCTTCATTCCACCGATCTCCATCCTCTGGGGAACAGACATTCATCCAGTTTTGAATCCACTTCACTGTCTGCTGATCTAGCCTGCACAGACATAGCCTCTCTATGGGAATCTTATGGTAGACAGTATCAAAAACATTTATCTTTAAAAATAATTGATTATTATATTTAAGAAATCACCTTACCCTAAATGAAGCAATTATCTACTGCAGTTTGAAATACTTAACACACAAAAACTTTAATTTTCAAAGTGGAACCTTCCATCTCTGTCCATAGTAGCATTCTGGATAAAAATAATGCATTTTTTATTTACTACATGCATGGTTAATTTCATGGCTTATGATGTTTTCCCTTATATTCTCTCTTGCCTCATTTGTATGGATACAGTACAGCTCAGGATGCTGAAAGCACACATCTGTTCTTACTAAATCTAGGTATACAAAACTGATCTGTTGGAGTTCATAAAATCTAAAGATTACTTTAAAACAATAAATTCTGTGTCATGTTCTACAGCTGGACTCCCAGAATGATTTTCCTTTCTATTTTTCTAGGTATCATTTACAGCAATCTACACACAATACATACAATGTCAATTACATGGTTTGGGAAAGTTTATGGCTTAGATGAAGACCAGCAAGCTGGCTGGGAAAAGCATTTCAAAAGGTAGGGGATATTTTTAACTGAAACAGATCCATTTGTCTATAGTTTATTTTAAGGAGTTTGAAATCTATAGGTCTTACAAATTACTTCAGCTCTTTCTAGATGATCACGTAAGTGTTACAGACAGAATGATTGTTTTTCTTTATAGACCGCTTGAAGCCTGGGCTCATTTCTTTCAGATGGAGGCCCTGCAGTTTCATCTATGCCTTAGTCATTTCAAGACTGAAGTTATATTTGTACAGTAAGAAAGTGCTACATCTTTTTGGTACAAGATGCAGTACATCATTTGCTAAGCAGTGTTTTTTCTTTATGAAAGCATATTATGTATGTGCACTATGATCTCTATTAGCTGTTGTTCGAGCTGCCAGATTGATATTAAGATTTGGGGTTAGATCTATAACAGCCAGAGACCCACACTTATAAGAGACTTACCTGTCTTTCACCCTCTGCTGCATCTCTATAATTCTAAGATGAGACAAAGCTGACCTGAACTATATGAGAAAAAGTTGCTGGCATCTTTTTATTACAGTTTCACTATCTCTGGTACTGTTTCCTGTCTTGGTTCATAATATCTGGAGTCTGATATTTTTTTTTCAGGGCATACCATGAAATCAATCATATTTTTCTATGTTCAGAAAAACACAGCAGTTAGTTAAGGCATGACAACAATACTCCATAGACATTGTGGAAAGAATAATTATTTTTGTTAGATTTCTTTGTTGTTAGGATCCTAGATGTGACTGAGGCTAGCTGAAATATATTAATTTGCTTTTAATATAATTGTACCCAGAATGCTAGATGAATGTTTTTCATTGTAGGGATGAAAAAGTCAGATAAACAAATAAATAGATAAAGAAATCTGCATGGAAACATTTTCCATGGACTGTGAAAAACAGTAAACTGTCAATTTAATATTTATAGAACAATCTGGCATTTTATTTCTGGTTTCCTAATGACTAATTACTTAATATGGTCCTCCAATAATTTCCTTGATTTTATTGTAAATTCAACATTAACATACTATATCTATAATAACTTTACAGTTTTATTTAAGGTCTTTTCTTCTAAATTTACCATATCTGATATATTGGCTGGAATGAGTAGAAACGGATTACCATTTGTATTGCTTTTTTGATGAAGTATCTTGCAGAAATAAAAGACACAATATTTTAATACTAGAACTTATTTTGACAATTTAAATAATCAACAGTGAAATTAGTGTTTTTCATTAATCTTAGTTAAAGGGAAGGCAAAAAAACCCAAGCTCCTGGATTCATTCAGTTCACTTTAACTTGGATCAAATGAACACTGTTTTGGGGAATAAGCTACAGCTCAAGTACAGAGCTGCAGAACAGATATGTCCTCTGTATTATGAAATATTTCCATTGTGGCAGTATCATGGATATTTAAGCAGAATCACAGTTTACTTACAGAGTGTAAAAACTCCTAATAAAAAAGGGGGATAGAAAGCTTTCATACTTTAGAAAGTAAATAAATGCACAAGAGTGGGGATTTCATAATACAGCACTTTTTATTTTTTGTCTTAGATTTTGCAGTCTATAATCAGATAAAACTCTGCCATCACTTTAACATATGGACTTTGCTGAGTTAAAACCATCATCATTTTAATCCTTCAGGCTGAATCAACTTGTTACTTTTCACTTCTAGTGAGTACTCATTCTTGAAGAGAATCTTCTTGTAGAAATTCACTAGACTCTAAGTATGTTATGATTTTACAGTATTAGAAGAATATCAGAGAAAGTGTGAGTGATTTGAATGATTTGTAGGTCATGAGAAGTCCACTAAGTATGGGAAGTTTCAGTCTTCCTGTGTCTCACATCACAGAGACATGTCTCACAATTACATTAGGAAACAGTTCCCCTTTCAGACATTTGCAATAGGAAGAGATGATAATGAAACTGCAAACTTTAATAACTACAAGTACTTGAGAAGCTCTGAATTTTTTCAAATAATGAGTTAGGCAGAAATATTTTTTCAGTGTTCTGGTCACAGCAAAGCATCACCATTATGTGTCACCAAACAATTTCAAGGAGGGGCTATAATTGTGGAAGGTAGGAGGTAAATTCTGGCTAAGAGTTTATTTGAAATGCCTCAAGGCACTTGTCGGTATTTTTCAGGGAGCAGTGCAAGGTAAAGATGTCCCATAAATTATAAGTTACAGAGATATTCTTAAAAAATTCTGGCACTAATGGGGTCAATGGGATTTGATAAAATATTTTGTGAGCTTTTATTTTGCTCATCATTTCCTGCTAGAGACAAAAAATCCCCAAACCACCCTTGAAAATTGCATCTTCAGGTAATTACAGCCAACCCCATGTTGGCCTCTTTCAAAGAATTTTAAGGAAAGATTCAGCAATCAAGTTCATAACGAGAGGCTAAACTTCATCCTTAACAGTGGAGATACACCCTTTATAATACATATCACCCAGTAATCATGATGGCAAAGTATTAGTTTTGTCTGCTGCTTGAGGGCTCACTACATAAATTCAGTGATGCCAGAAGAGAGTCAAACATACATCCCTACTTCCATTGGTTGTGCACTCTGCATTCTTCAGCCATAACAAAAAGATCAATATACATTTCACATTTTAGTTTCTGCCTGCTATTCACACACATTTTCCCCAAGACTCTGTATTTACACTCCCCTATTGTTTTATTGGATTTTTAATATGTTTTTTATTTATTTTCTATTACAGAACAGGTAATAAAAATGCATATCATGATACTGGGCATAAAGAGCACAAACACTGTGCGAATCACTGTGTGAATGATAATACAAAGCGTTGCTTTTTTAGCCTCACAAGAAGAAAGGGATGATGGAAAATATTATCTGTAAACACTCACGAGACAATGAATAAACAGGAATTGCCATTCAGGTAAAGCTGGATATTGATGGTTCTACCAGGCTCTGCTTCTTCATTAAATCAGTGAATGAAATTCATTAAGTGCCTCCAGTTTCTGGTGTTTGCTGCTGCTATCAAATGTAGATCCGAGCCCTAACAGGTCTCCTATCATGTCTCCATTGAAGCTTTAAAAATCCTTTATAGAAACTAAGGATTGTCTTTACATAGGATGCACTAAACACAGAGAGATACCTGGAATCCTTTGGAGTTCAGGCGCTGAGCTCTGATCTCTTGGGGACCAGAGGCTGGGTACTTCAAGCTGTAAGAAATAGAGCAAACCTGACTCTTATGAAGGAAAAAACAGTATGCTTTACCATTCCTTTTGTAAGTACCCAGCAGCTGTATCACTCAAACAGCAGGCTGGAAATTTGATGTTAATTTCATTCTCACACTGAGCAGTTTCAAATTCCACATCTTCCCTGTTCAAGCCCATGTAAGAAGCTCAAAGCTAAAATGTCAAATATCCTCTACCTTGAACTTTTTCATGGAAATGCTTTTTGACTATGAATGCTGTTATGAGCAGGCTACAGTGTAAAAGGTAAACAGCACCTATGGTATTTATTTTCTTTAAATAGTGAGCACACTGTATTTCATGAAAGATGTAGTGATATCATTCTGCTAAATATGCTCTGAAAATAGCTGTCTATGGTTTTCTTAGGTCCCTGAGAAACATCACATGTTCTAAGTTTCAGACTCACTCTGTATTTAATGCTAACACCTGACTCCTGTAAAACTCATTAAGAGTCCCAGAAGCAGAAAACAGGTCTCTTCCCTTCTAGCATGTCTAGACAGCCTACTTCTCTTTGCCATTTTATACCTTGACAACTAGGAGAGAGAAAATAGATAAAAATCCTGTCAACTGTAAGAGGAAATCAAATATGGATCATCCACATCTTGGCCAAATGCCCCAAATACAACTCTTTTACTGAAAATAGCTGGTGAAACAAACGTCACTGTTTCCCTTCCAGCAGAGCAAACTTTTTCCATAGCATCCCATGTTTTTAAGCTACTATGGCTGAAGAACATTCTGTTAAATTCAGATTGTTGTGTTTGGAAATAGGAGGCAGAATTGCTAGGCATGTTGTAGTTTGGGTTTCTTCCTTCTAGGTTGCAGCTAATTTCTTTTCAGTCTACAGACATTTAAATCCACATACCTACCGACTGTCACCAGAGGCTAGGGAGAACTTAGGCAGAGCATACCTGTGTGTTTAAATTAATTTTGGAGGTTTCTGTTATTCGTTAGACCAAAATATAAGGAATGACTGCATTTGTGTTCCCCTAAAACTTGCTGATAGATTTTCTTACTTTTGGACTTAAAACTTCCACCTGAATTCTGTTTCAAGTCCTCACTTCAATGTAATGTATCGTGGTCTGATCCCACCATCATCGATAGCTATTAAATTACTCCTTCTAATGTCAGTAAGCCATGAATTAGACTCTTAGCATTGTTTGTAAATCAATATCCAATATTTTGGTAAAATTGTGAGAATTATTATTTCAGTTATGTTTTTATTTGGGAAAAATGATGGTAAAAATTGATAAAAAAGTGTTTTTCATCACTAGCATGTATGTTGATCTATGGGCATCACTGTCCTAAGGATCATTAAAACATACTGCATGTAATCTCTTGGGACAGGTAGGAGCAAAATGCAAATGTCTCATGAATACTCTCAATAGTGTTTTCTGACAAGAAAGAGAAGGTCTTGCTTGTTTCAAAATTGTGTCATAGAACAAACAATGTACTCAAGAATTACTCTGTGTTATTTTAAGAAACGAAGGATAGCAATACAAATTTTAGGTCATTGTCCTGTAAAACACTCTGGAGGCCACTTAAGCTGATGATTTGCAAGTGACAGGAACTCAGTGCCTCTCTAGAAATATCTGTGCATTGCCCAAAAGCTGTCCCTAGAAAATAACTAATAGGTTTGCCTCTTGGTTTAGAAAACACTGTAGGATTCGGTTCTTATTACTGGAATGCACAGATCTTTGATTTATGTGCATTAGATTGTTATTTTTATGACAGTTTGTGACAAAATTCCAAACACTAGAATCACCCATGCAGAAACCCTGCTTTGAGAAGAGGGATGGTGAACAGCCCCCTCTAGATAGCAATCTTCCAGAAATTATATCAGAATGAGTTTGTATTTATATGGAAAGTTGCAGAGGTAAAGCTGAATGCCCTGTCAGGCAAAAAAAAAAAAAAATCTTTAGGAGATGGAAGCAAACATGTACTTCAAAGTCTGAAATGTAAATAATCCTTCATGACTGGCAGTTCTGTATCTGACAATGAGATGCTTTGCTGAAGATCCTAGCTCATGAAGGATTTAAAATAACTATATTTGCCTATTATTGTTTGAAGTACAGGATAAGGAAGAAGGTAGTAAGGAAAATAAAAAGATTAAAGCTATACCTGAGGATAACTGAGAAATGGACCTGAAGGTAACTGAGAAATTAACAGTTTTATTTTATTATCCTGCTTCTGCTCTACTTCTTCCAGTTTTATTCTCTTTTTGTCTTTGTCGTTTAAAAAAAATAATAATTATATGGTACCCTTTCTCAGGGTACTTCATTTTATAAATCCCACCAGCTTTAGCACACCTTCCCACCAAACTAAAACTGTCTGACATATCACTTACCATAGCTTTACCTATCAGAACTAGCTAAAATTATCTGGAAGCCTCTTTGTATTTATCCTGCATCTGTATAAAATCTTTATTCTCTAGCAATGATGGGGAATTAGTCTTGCATTATTAAGTAAATACAAGTTCTTATATTGTCATGAATAGAAGATCAATATTTCTATGATTGCATGAAATGCATAAGCCTTTCTACAACACCAATCGCTTGTATGTACTGTTATGGGATAAACAGTGCTTCTGACATACAAGCTATACAAGGTATTTCTAAATTCATAGGATCACAGAACCTCAGGAGACCTCTAGTCCAATCTCCTGCTTAAAGCAGGGTCAGCTATGAGGTCAGATGAGGCTGCTAAGGGTTTTACTCAGGTCTTGAAACTCTCCAGTTATGGAGACTGTACAATCTCTCTGGGCTGTCTGCTTTGTCTCTCATTCTCTGTTCCACTAGTTGTTTGTCCTTATGGTGAAAAAGACTCCTTATATTAAACACTTCTAACTGATGTTAAGTTTGTTATCCATCACAACCCCGAGGTCTTGTTCTGAATTCAGCCATTCATGTGGCAGCTGCTATGAATTCAAGAGCCTCTTCCTTCCCAGGCAAAGGACTTTGAACTTGAAATTACCGAATTTCAAGAGGTTCCTGCTAGCCTCCATCCTGGATAGATACCTTTGGATGGTAGCCCTGCCATTGAGCAGAGCTTGTTCCCCCAAATTTGGTGTCATCAGCATACTCCACTAGAGAAAAAAATCTGTTCCTTCCTTGAACCTATCCAGGAAGATATTAAACAGGATAGGTCCTAGGAGGCAAACCCCTCTAGGACTTCACTGTTACCACCCTTCAGACAGAGTACAACTAAATCTGATCATTAATTTCGTAGTCCACCCTTCCAGACTGTAACATTCTAACTCAGGTAAAAAACATTTTTGATAATGGCAGAACCCTTACTCAAGTGACATCCACTGCTTTCCCAAAGCTAGTGTCTCTCCCACAGTTTCTAATAGAAGGCAATATGTTTTGTCAGGCATGGTTTTTTTATTTTTATAAAATTTCCATCTGACACAGGTTGCAATAACTGATAATGAGTAGACAGTGGCCCTATATGTCTACCTGTAGCCCAACTTAAAATCCTTGTGGTATCTGGTATGACTTGCAGCTTCCTCTTTTGCATTAGAAGATACAGTGAAAAGGATCTTTCCCGTCACAGTATAAGACAGTCTGATCTGTTTATTCTGACTAGACATTGCCTTCCTTTAGAAGAGTGAGTGAGTCAAATATTCCTCCCTGCAAGAAAGAGGAGAGAACTTTCTCAGAGAGAGGGGCTTTCAAAGACACTGGGGCAGAGCGAGAGAGTCACAGCAAAGAACTGGTCATCTTAAGGAACTGCTGAGAACAGCACACAAAAGGAATGCTAGCCAGAAGTCAAATGGGTCAGAACGGAAGCTTTCTGGTCACAAGAGAAGATGTCTGATAGTGTGCTGAATTTGAAGTGGTGATCTAGACTCTGTCTCTAAAGAAATATCTCCAGAGAACATTTTGTCTCATTCATGTTAAGCACCTACTAGATGTGCTGAATTACCCACTAGACACCTTAGAATTACTTACTAGTTACCCTTCTCCACCACCTCTCCATGGAAATGCCCTGGACACTGGCCAAGACTGTATGCCTCTCATTTAGACAGCACAGGAACCTGAAATACGTCTCAGAAAATTTATTTTGCTCTGATCTGTAGCTGTACCACTTCCACTAGTACTATGTACTAACAAGATTGTCTGAAAGTCACCAACATAGTTTTTAATTATTACATCAATAAGAACTTAGCTCCAAAACAGTGGCATATAAACAATCAGATTCAAATGACTTGCTGCTATTTATAAGCTTAATTAAAGGCTTCTAACTATTCATTAATAATTTACACAATTTGTTATTTTTTCCAAAAAGATCAGTCACATTTGGGTCAATTCTGTTGTAGTCTGTATGTCAACCCAGTTTTGCTTGCAGTTTTTGTAGTTATCATTCTTCAGAAGGCCTATTTTTTTTTCATTAAACAAATCACAAAAATTAGTGCACGAGCCATTTATTTCCAAAAAGTTGAAGCCCAAAATCAGTCATGAAATATTTTTGACCTCTACAGCTTTGTTAAACAGATGATTTTAATTGCCAAGAGAATTGATGTTAAATTTATTGTTTAGACAAAATGCTATATGAAGTGTTTATTATCAAAGGACTTCCCTTAGCTTATTTACCAGTAATTACCTGTGTTTACAGAGATTCTTCATTAGTTGCTTAAGAGAAGTCACAAAGCTCTGTGTACCTTTTTTTGAAATCTTTACTAGGAAGGACCAGAGAAATGAGTTTTCCACTGAAGTAGAGGATAATGCTCCTTTCATCTGAATGATGATTTTTTGTTGCTTTTAAATGGGTCTTTTTACTGTTATCAGAAAAAAAATTTAAAAAAAAAATAAAAAAAACCCTTAGTGACACCAGGATTACCCCATAAGGGGATACAAAGTGTGAAGAAAGTATGTTGTTTCTTGCCACATTGGAGGTTTTGCCATTTAATGCCACATAGGGACAGCATTTGTCCTCAACATTTCTTTCTTCCACTACTGCCACATCGATGCATTTTGGATCATTGCCTGTGCTGTTATTACTGCTGATAGGAACACACTGATAAAGGTCATAATCTTGAAAAAGTTTCAGAAATTTTGTTAACATCTCATAGTTAGACCATTAGAAACAGAATCATATCTTGGGTTTATTGCCCTCAAAACATAACAAGCATGACATTAAAATATGTATGTAAATGGTTCGAAATATCCAGCTTTAAAAAAATGGTAGTCTGAACCACCTATGAAGAGGTGTTATGAATATGTACAACACACCCAAAGAAGAGCCAAGAATGAACATTCAGGCTTGGACTGCCAATAGCTGCATACTAAGACAAGTTTTCAAAAGAAGTAAAGAGAGGAGCCTGGCATCTTTCTCTTTAATCAGAGCAAGAATCTAATTCTTACAAGTTTGGTTATGGCAAGTGCTGAGACAATTTACATGAACAGGACTTTACTGAAAAATGTCTACAAATCAATAAACATGAAAAAAAAAATGGAATAGGAAAAATGGAGCGTCTCCTTGTATATTATAGCCTACTCTAGGGACAAGTATACAGAAATAGGTACATCACTGAAATGTTCTGTGTTGGTTAAAAATATAACAGTGAAGCTTCCATCTAGCAAGGGAATCTGCTACAGGTTTGTATTAAAGCCAGAAAAACAAAGTGAGGCTTTTTTTAAGGAATCGTCAGAGTATCCCAACTAACCTGACACCCAGCTGGCAAAAGAAGATATACGCCCAGCAAATTGTGGAATGTACTTGTAGCCAGTGTTGGGGGAGATAACCATCAGAGAGGAAGATCTTCCAGGCTTCCTTTCCCTTTCAAACTGAAGAATGTTAAGATGGAAGGAATCATAAGGCAGCAAGATTTTTTTGGGTAAAAGTACAAAGTAAAAACAATGGATTTCAGGAAAGAAGACTTCAATAAACTCAGAATTGGTGGACCACATATCCTGAGAGGTTACTCTGAGCAGAGAAGATATTTAAAAAATCTGGCAGTTCTTTAAAGAAAGACTTAAAAGGCTCAAGCACAAATTATTCCCCTGCAGAGGAAAGACAGAAAATATCGTAAGGGACCTACTTGTCAAAATGAAGAGCACTTCATGGATTTAAAAAAGAAATGAGAAAAAAGGAAGTTGAAATTAGGCCAGGCTAATAAGGATGAACATGAAAGTATAGCATGAGCATATAGGGACAAAATGAGAACCATGGAGGCAAAAAAAAAAAACAAAACCTGCAATCAGCAAAGGATAAGGAGAATTTCAAGTACATTAGTGACAAGAGAAAAACCAAGGCTTTAAAGGGTCAGTTTGCTGCTCAGCAGAGTGGTACATCTAACCACAACTAGTGGCAAACAGGCTAATTTCTTTACTGATTGCTTTTCTGCACCAATTTTCAAAACATGGGTCTGCTGCAATTAGGAGCTATAATAACTAGTGGCACTTACAAGGAAATAAAGAGGTGAGGGAGAAGCTGTATAGATTTGTCATTAATGGATTGTGTCAACCAAAACATCATTTCTCGCTAGCAGAGAACAGCAGACCTTGTGAATAGAGAAGAAAATGTAGATTACATATATCCTGGCCTGAGTAAGGCTTTGACAAACGTTCTCATAAGCAGCTCTGGGCCACATAATCAAGATGAAAATAATATAGACTAGAGGCAATATTAATGTTTCTCTGTCAGAATGAAGGCTGCAACAAGTAGAGATTTCCAGAGTTCTGTCCTAGGTCTAGTGTTATTCAATATTTTCATACGCTTCTTGATTTTGCTATTCAGTGTGGACAAATAAAGGATACTAACATTATGCAAAGATACACTGCTGCACAAAACGAAGTCAAAAAAGAATAAATATTATTCTGTGCCACAATTTGAGCACCAAATTACAAAGTCATGCTGTTATGAAAGAAGGGAAAAAAACCTGAAAACATATGAGCAAAGTGGAATATGGCACATAAAACCTATGAAGCAGCTTGATCCTCTGGTATATACCAGTAACACTGCATCTGAAGTGATGCACTGTTTTGGACATTATATTTCTAGAAAGATGGGACATAACACAGTAAATAAGACCAGTAAAGAAGATCAGTAAACAAGGCAGCTAACCTTTTTCTGTGTTCATTATCAAAGAGTAGAAAAAAATTAAGCAGCATGGAGAGATTTCTAATGACAAAAATTGGAGCTGAAATTGACTGAGTTAGCTAAAGCCATTAGCACAGAGTTACCTTCCTCAATAGGCCTCATAAACAGGGGTTACCATGTGTGCCTATGTGTATGTGTGTGCATATGCATACACACACACACACACATATATATGTATATGTATATATTCCTTATCAGAGGATAAGGACCTCTGACAATATCATACATGACTCTGTTGGTGGAAATTTTGCCTTTAGGCTCAAAAAAGAGAATTCTAGGGATAATTCATTGCTGGTTTGAAATTGAATGAAAACCTACTTAGTAGCATGAAGTCCTTAAAAACCCAAAATCAATATTTATCTGTTCATTGCCAAGAATCTCATATCACTCTTTTTTCTCTTGCTTGGATAGCTACCATATTCATTCAGAAATAAAATTTTCCAGATTATATGATTTGAAAGTTCAAAATCCTGAATACTTGTATTTGATAGCACTGGAGATCTCTAAATGTGTTTTCAAAAATACTGGTAATTAATTATGTATAGCTACATTTCTGCTTTTTCATACAAGGCGTCCTTCTTTCCTGAACTCTTCATGCATACACGTGATTATTCAAATTACAAATGAAATTATTGAGTTTATTTTAAAAAATCTATTGAACTATATGTGTAGACAGCATGTATTAAAAGACATTGTTTGCTAAATAAAAATCGAAAATTGAGTGAGCCCAACACAGTTTAAACAAGTCCAAATTAATTTAGAAAAACATATCCAGTTTCTTGAATTTTTCTGCCGATCAGAAGACATACAAATACGCAAAAAGATAGATAGAAATATGGATACATAGAAAAATCTAACCCACAAATTAAATAGCCATTCATGACAAATTCAGAAAACTAACATCAAACACTTGGATGAAAATACTGTAATCCTGTAACTACAGTCAAATATTGCAGAAATGTATTGTTAACCTATAAAGACAGTGAATTCTGCAAATTTTGTTTGATGACGTTTTAACCTCTTTGATTCTTTTTACGAAACATTTTTATCAGGCAATATTTATTCTAAAAATGTCATAGAAATAGAAGGTATCATGAATATTCATAGGGTGCAGTTTGTATTAGTGCAAATGTTCAAAACAGAATTGTTCTTTTTTGCCATTTTAAATTAGTATAAGCTTGAAAAACATCCAGCCATAGAATAAAGACAGTCATGTGTCTCAGCATTGGTAATGAATTTGGAATGGAGAATATGCAAAATGGTTACTGAAAATTGTTCCCAAGCACTCTATATGCTGAAAGACATTTGTATTTCGGTAATTATTCAAGTTGTCACTGAGTAATTTAGAGTGCCAAAATTGCTCATGAAAACAACTGGACTTGAACAGACAGCCATTTTGCAAATATGGTGGTCTAAGGATTTAGCATTACTGTTTTTCTTGTTGTTATCCTTTGGAGGTTACTGCCCACCGCAGCTGAAAACAGTGAATAAGAACATGAGAGCATGTCCTGGCATCAATCACAGATGAAGATAATTTGAATTAATATAGTTGATCTAAATTCTGTGAAAGTCTGACTCTGAAGAGAAAAGAAAGGCATAACAAATGCGAGAGCAATTAGTAGATACGTGTTTAATTTTTTTTGAGATCCTTCATAATGCATAAATTACTTTTGATTAAGAGCAATTAATATGTTCTTTTGTGAATGGTATTTGAAAGAAAGAGCTTAAGTTTAGCTCAAGTCTAACTGTCTCTGTAAGGAGAGAGAAAAAACAAATAAATAACCCAGAAGGAAGGATTCTGAGCAAAAAACATTTACATGCCAACAAGCTAGAATAATAGAAGTATCTTTCCTATCACTGGTGTGCCTTTAAGCACAATACATCTTTCCTGAAGCACTTACAGAGCTAACATAGCATAAGTTCTTCAGCTAAACTGTTATTACTGGGGACAGTTACTTCCAAAAACTACTAGTGAATGACGAAGGAAGCAAAATGAAAGAAATAAAAAGTATTGAACACTAAAATGTCAACTTTAGCAACAACTATGAAAATCAATAACAGATATCCCTCTACTAAAATATAATCAAATATTCCTGCAAAATCAACGTGCAATATATAACATAATATATAACATAATTGCAAATCAGAAAAATGACAACTTAATTAACTGTATTCAATTGGTAAATCAAAAGATATATTTTCCTTTTAATCTGATTTACTTCAGAAATATTTAGGAGTTAAATACTCTACTACTTCAGTGGGCCAAAATTAAAATATGTTTGACTTCTTGTGTAATCTACAAATTGCCACGGAGGCAAATATTCATCTCATACAATGTCGCAGTTTTGCATAGCTGGGTGCTGTTAGAGAACAGGGGGCTGCAGAGATGGCTGCTGCAAAAAGCAGTTAAAAGCTCTCTGCAGGCCCCAGAAAGAAAACATTGGCCAATTCAAGGCCAGAGTTGCTGCTGACCAAGGCTGCGCCAATCGGCGATGGTCACAGCACCTCTGTGAGTCACATTTAGGAGAAAATAAACCCGCAAGCAGCTGCATTTTGCCACCAGAGAAAGGAGTGAGAAGATGTAAAAAACTGTGCAGACACCAAGGCTGGGGAGGGTGGGGAGGAGGTGCCTCAGGTGCTGGAGAGAATGATGCCCCTGTAGCCCATGAAGAAACCCATGGTGGAGCGGGTGTTCCCCTGCAGGCCGTGGAAAAGGCCAAGATCCCACCTGCAGCCAGTGGAGAGGCCCTACGCTGGATGGAGCAGATGGAGACATACAGGAGATGCTGTGACCAATGTTGGAGCAAAGCCCTGCCAGCACTTGCAGCCCATGGAGAGAGACAGAGACCCAGACATGAGCCAGAGAGAGATTTGTACTAAAACAGTTTTGCTGGGGGGAGGCTTGTGACCCTGTAGAGGACTGGGACTGAGACATTGCGATTTATTACTGCCCGCTATAGCAGTGACCTATGCCAGGGTAGCTGGTGAAGAGCTAGAGTCCTGTGGGAAAAGACTCATGTTGGAGAAATTCATGAAGGACTGTCTCCCGTGGGTGGGACCCCACTGTGCAGCAGGGGAAGGGTGTGTGGAATGAATGCCCCACCCCCACCCCCCCACACAGCCAAGAAGGAAACCAACTTGGAAAGGAACCAACTCAAGGCCCCATTTTCCCAGTCCCTGCCCCCCCACCCCGTGCCACAATGGGCAGGAAGAAGGGAGCAAAATCATGACTAAAGGGAAGTCTGCTAAGAAGGGCGGGTTGGGGGCAAGGTGCTTTAAGATCTGGTCATGCTTCTCATTATCCGACTGGTTTCACTCTGTGTGTGTAGTGTAGTGTAAAAAATTAGATAGTTTTCTTTCCTTCACTCTGATGAATCTGTTTTGCTCATTGACGTTGATTATGGGATGATCTCTCCCTGTCCTTATCTTGACTCCTAAGCCTTTCAATATATATTTTCTCCCCTGTCCAACTAAAAAGAGGAGTGATAGACCGACTTCAGTGGGCATCTGGCCTCCAGCCAGGCCTAAATCACCACATGCAATTTCAGCTGTCTAAAACTGAGTCATCCAAGTTTAAGTTAAACTCTTAAAGTAACTGTTTGTGGTAGAAAGAGGAAGGATCATCCAGAAAGCTACTGAATATGCCTTTCTTAGATAACTGTTTCCAGATGGGATGAGTATTCAATATCACATAAAACTTTCTATGCTGTTCACCTTGACTTTATAAGTCTCTGCGTGTACCCTCAGGATTCTGTACTTGGGATGGTGTAATACTGGATGCGCACACATCCTGAGGAATGAGCGGGTGTAGTACAGCCCTGCAGAAAGGAATCTGGGGCTTGTGGTTGAGATCAATCTCAATATGAATCAACGGTGTGCCCTGGAGGTCAAAAATGCTCACCATATCCTTGCGTGCATTAAGCACAGTATAGTTACTTGGTCAAGTGATTGCCCCACAATACTCAGCATTGGTGCAGCCCCACCTCCAGCACTATGTGTAGTTTTGAGCTCCACAATATAAGGATATGAAACCACTAGAATGTATCCAAAGGAGGACAACAAAGGTGGTGAAAAGCATGATTTATGAGGGGCAGCTGAGGATACTAGGTTTGTTCAATTTCAGAGGAGGCTGAAGGGTAACCTCATTGCTGTCTACAATTTCTTCATGAGGAGGAACAGAGAGGGTACTGATCTCTTCTCTCTGGTGTCTAGTGATAGGACACGAGGGAATGATTTAAAGCTGCTTCAGGGGCAGTTCAGATTAGATATTAGGTAAAGGTTCTTCACTGAGAGGATGGTTAAGTACTGGAACAAGGTCCTCAGGGAAGTGGTCATGGCACCAAGCCTGCTATCATTCAAGAAGCATTTGGACATGTCCTTAGATATATGGTTTAACTTTTAGGAGTTCGACTTGATGATCCTCATGGGCCCTGTCCAACTCAGGATATTCTATGATTCTGTGCATATTACAGACTTTTTTTTAAAGAATGGCATAGGCAGAAGTCACATTGGATATACTTTTCACAGCTCCAGTTTTATCCAGTTTTATCCAGAACATCCCATGCAGCGCTACAGGCTTGGGGGAGACTGGCTGGAGAGCTGTCAGGCAGAGAAGGACCTGGGGGTGTTGGTTGACTGCAGGCTGAATATGAGTCAGCAGTGTGCCCAGGCGGCCAAGAAGGCCAATGGCATCTTGGCTTGTATCAAAAACAGTGTGGCCAGTAGGTCTAGGGAGGTGATTGTGCCCCTGTACTCGGCATTGGTGAGGCCGCACCTCGAGTACTGTGTCCAGTTCTGGGCTCCTCACCACAAGAAGGACATGGAGGTCCTGGAGCAAGTCGAGAGAAGGGCAACCAGAGTGGTGAAGGGGCTGGAGGGCAAATCCTCTGAGGAGCGGCTGAGGGAGCTGGGGCTGTTTAGCTTAGAGAAGAGGAGGTTGAGGGGAGACCTTATCACCACCTACAACTACCTGAAGGGAGGTTATAGAGAGATAGGTGATGGTCTCTTCAGCCAGGTGACAGGTGATAGGACAAGGGGGAATGGCATGAAGCTGTGCCAGGGCAGGTTTAGATTGGATGTTAGGAAAAAATTTTTTCTGAAAGAGTTGTCAGGACCTGGAACAGGCTGCCCAGGGAGGTGGTTGAGTCACCTTCCCTGGATGTGTTTAAAAAAAGGGTAGATGAGGTGCTTAGGGATATGGTTTAGTTTAGAATGTGAATGGTTGGACTTGATGATCTTAAAGGTCTTTTCCAACCTTATTATTCTGTGATTCTGTGATTCTGTGATTCTGTGATCCAGAATAAAAGCATGGAATTATCACCATAGAACAGCAGCATTTGGTGTTAAGAGTGTAGTGTCTGCCCTTATACTTTTAATTTAATTTCTTTTTCCACATCGTATTACCATTGCAACAGGAACACAAGCTATGGTACTGTATGAAATAACTGAATCAGCAAGTGATTTAAAGAGGAAAAAGGTAGTTCTCCGAAAGATTTTGTTAGTTTGGAAGAAATTCAAATTCATCTTGCCTTTCCTGCTCAATACACAGAAGTGAGGTTAATTTTAGGAGTGTTGAATTTGAGTCTTTTATTAATAGCACTGGACTGTGACTTCTGGACAATATGGATTGAGTGAACATAGTAAACGCTGTAACTAAATAGGATTTTGCTTATTTAAAAATAAAGATTAATTCTCAGCAGATTTTTATTAATAATATTTTATTACAACTGGTTATTATTCACAAAACCATTAATATATTAATGAAAAAATACTAACATAGAGCATATCTAGAAAATGGGTGGCACATTCAGCCACCCAGCTAATGCTAGTATCATGTGTTTTGCATATGAGGCAAGAATGAGTGTGCATGTATTTGTTCATGTACATGTGGATGTGCCAATATTTATCCACACAAACATATACCTTGATTTTTTCTGATCTAAGTATAGCAACCAGGACTAAAGAGAACATCTAAAAACATTCAAGATCTCATAGGATAGAAACTGCAAGTAACTGCAGCAATGAAATCCGATTGTGTGGTGTTGTATAATGATAAAATTTTCAAGTCCAGACACAAAATACTATTTTTACTTTTTTTTGCAAATCAGAAGACTAGCTGTTAGATCTTTCAAAAGTTGCATGATTTTTACAAAAGGCTTCTTAAATAATTAATTAAAAACCTTTTAACTGCCTGGCACTTCAACATGGAAAATTGCTTTATAAATACAGTATTTAATAAGTGTATTTATACTATCCTATAATGCCTACTCCTCTGTGAAAAGGTATTACGCTTTAATTTCATCATTTAGAAATATTTTTAGAAGGATATTTAAAAATACCTAAAAATAAAATCGTAATTCCGCTTTAGGTGTCCAGGTGCCAGCAGCAGAGAAAATGCCTTTCAGGTTTCTACAAAATGTGAAAGTTCTCTAACTGCAGCAACTGAAGTCCAGATGGGATGACAAGTAATTTAACTAAAAACATCCAAGTTCTTATTACATTTTGCCTTTGGGCTTCTTTTAACACTTTATATTGTAATACGGGGGCACTGATCCCCTGTTGTGACAGATGCAAATTTTTGTCCAGCCAGATTTTCATGCAGGTGTTATAATCTTACTCGATACTGGCAAGCACATTGAGAGATAACTGGTAACTTGAGATTTCATTTGAATGTACATTTCACTGCAGGTTTCAGCAGACCTAGTATAATGCTAGCCCAGATCAGATACTCTTATATCTAAACTGATGTTTGCACAGACTTCCATAGCATATTTATAGCTGCAGTGAGACAATTCAAATGAAATTTCTTTCATTTGAATAACATGCATGGAGAGAAATAATAAAGAAAATACTACATTTATTGCTCCGTATTATTTAGGTTAAATAGAGCAGCAATATTCTCTCTACATCAGTGTACATAATTCTTGTCCTCCATAACCTGCAAAAATCTCATCTTGGCTCCTCTCACTGCCACTAAAGGGCATGGATAAAAGAACAATATACTAGCTGTACAAAATCCAAACAAAGGCAAGAACATTAGTGCATCATTAACATTGCCCATTTCAAATATTAGGAATTCATAAGCAATAACTGTAACAGACTGCAAAAGTATATTGTGCTGTGATTTCTTGTAGCAGACAATTATGCTGCACATATCAAGCAACACAATATGACACAACAGCTAGAATATGAAGCATTGTTTTTGTATTTCAGGCTGAAGACATCATCCAAAAGCTATGTAATCAAGCAGAGATAGCATTGACTAACCTGTACATTATGGTGGTCATCTCAGATCAGTGACTTTCTGCATTGCATTTGGATATCCTGATACCTCAATGTGAATTAAAAAAACAGTTTGAGATCAAGCAATGGAATTACTGTAGAGTTCTAACACCCTTGTGATCTACAAAATCCATAGCGAAACCAATAGCTGTAGAGCAATCACAACTCAGATATAGATTTAAATCTAACTAAAGAAAAAAACTTTATAATAAACTATAGCACAATTGCATATTGTGGGGTGGAGACCAAGGTCCAAGTCTTAACCCTTACTGCATCTCATCCATGCTGCTTCAGTGATGGCAAGGGACACCTGTCCTAAATCCACAACAGTGGCTACTGATCTGTCCGTGAATCAATGCAAACAGTTTAACAATCCCCTGCTTGACAGTCCTACCTGTTATTCATCTTTGCAAATGGTGGGGGGGGGGGGGGGGGGGGTGGGTCAGTGCTAGGCAGCAGCCTGAGAATATGCACTCCACAGTAAAATCGATTTCATAGGATTTCTCCAAGTGTGCTTTTATTTCTTAATAATTTAGAGCTTTCACCAAAAGTCTGGAAGGGAGCCCTGCATAGGCTTCAGCTTGTTGGTATAGCTCACTCAAGCTGGGAAGGCACTGGAGAGAAGTACCACTATAAGCAAAAGCAGTATTTCCCACAATATTCCTTATGACATTCCAACACAGTGATTAAACACTCATAATAAAGGCTTTGCCATGGCGTGGAAAGGAAAGCAGCAAGATTAGCTCTTTCCTAGCAGAGATGAGAGAAAAATAAATGGAGAATTCCTACTTCAAAATCTTCAATACTCTTTTTTTCTCATCTCCATGAATGACTTAAAACCTCCTCTCAGTACTCTCCTGCCCTCTTCCCCCATGTCACTCATGCCCTGTATGCCTTTCCTCCTCACATAGGACAGCGTAAGTCTCTAGAAATATTTTGCTATCCTCCAGCAATACCTTGAGACCCCCATAATTGTTCCCTATGCCTTTAGGGGTGGGCTGGATGTTCCTTGTTGAGATTGAGGCACCTTCTTATGAAAAATCCCATTGCATTAGTGTGTGTGTACACACATCTGAAAAGCAACAAGGGTGGCAGCTGCATGGAAAGTGAGCCTAAGTTTACAAGATGTTATCTGGTCTGTAGTAGTTGCCCATGTATAGATTTTTACCCAGTTTCATGTTACCTGCAAATAAGCTTTTTCTTTTCCGTCCTGAGCAGCAAAATTTCTAGGGCATGACTCAGCCTATTTTAGTCATGTACTTTAGTATTAGATAAACTGCCTTCTCAAGGTGTCTATTTTTCTTTATTGACAGTAATGGGAGCCTCAGGGGTAATTACTGTAGATGAGTTGCAGTCACTGTAGTTTAGCTAAATGAATCCTACCTCACATGAACCCATGTCTTTTTCATCCAGAAGTCAACTCTGTTTCGTGCCCATACCCAGGGACAATAATAGCCAATGTTGATTTAATTCCCATACTGTGTTTATTATGTCACTCATTCAGTAGAGTTTGTTGTTTGGATGGTGATTTTTTGCTACAGGTAGTCAAGTGAAACTACAGGTTCTTATTTAAATTATGTCATATCCAAAGACACTTTGTCCTTTGTTCCAAAGCAGTTCAAAACCACTTCATGGCTCAGTTATCAGGAAGGAAGTAGTAAGGCTAAATGTCTATCTGTTTATTCTAGGTAGAAACTTACCTGTGAAAGATCTGTTTAAGCCAGATCTCATTGAACAGTAATACAGACTTTCATCACTGCCATGAGCTTTTCCACGTACTTGCTACTCACTGTTGCTCCTCCTGCAGCTGGCAAGATATGCAGAGGGTGAGATATTGCTGTTCAGCTCAGCAGAATTTACAATGCACATTGGATCATCCATTTTGCTGCCTCTTGACAGGTGACAGAGACATGCAACCTAGCAAAGGGAATTTAAACTGTATTTTCCATATGTTTCTCGTTTGCACTTCACTGATGGAATTCCAAATCAACTTGATGGCTGTCATTATATTTTGTAGTATTCTTAATTAAAAGTATAAAGCAGAATTTACATTTAATTCATGCATTTACACTGTTGATGTGAATGTTCTTTTCAGATGATTACTGCATTGAAAAACAAACATCTATCCATAACATTTAAGAATTAAGGATATCAAAATACATCAGAGTTGTTGGCAATTCAATTTTAAAATGTTTAAGTGATAGGTGCAAGCCAGCCATGTTGTTTAGGGTATTTGACTGTCTCTTGGGTCATTCAGTTTGCTGTGCCCTGTGAACTTTAGAAAGTGCTGCAGATAAAAATCTGGGAAGGGCATCTTTCTTCACCCCTGACATGGCCAGATGAAAGCCTGCATCATCCTGAAACCATGTCCGTAGCCCACTAAATAATATATTTTCTTATCGCTAGTTAAAGGACATAGTTTTTGTATTGACCTGACAGGGCATGGTCTCAGAACTTGCTTGGTCTTGTCCTGGCATATGTAAACTTTACCTTGTTTTAGCTGTGATAACAATTACCTGAGCAGTCAAGTTTGGTCAAGGATAGATGTAGTTTATAGTTAGTTGTCATTCTGTGTAGAATGACTTATCTGCGTGGTGTGAAAGAGTGTAAACAGAATTGTACCAGAGATTCATAAATGCAAACACAAATCTCAGTGGCCCATCAGTGGTCACTGCAGGAGTAAGATCTTGTTAAAGCAGCTTAGAACAGAGAACAGAAAACTGAATAACAGAGAACCAAGGGAGAGAAAGCTCACATATACAGATGTTAAGAAAAAGTATAAAAATAAAGTACAGTCAGACACGAAAAATTAAAGAGAAAGGGACCAAAAGCATCATACTTTCCCCTGGTGAGAAACTTAGATCACTGATGACTCACTGACACCCCACCACCTCAAATTAAATAGTGTGAATAAATTTGAGGCAATACTGGACACATAACCTCATTCTATTCAAATGTGCCAATATAGGTGCAACTATACATATCTGAAAAGAAGCTGAAATACGTATGATTTAATGCCTTTTTCCCTATGAGTCATTCCTACAAGTTCAATCCAGATGGTTGGTGATTGAAAACTGTGGCCATCTGATAGCTATTTTGCAGCTCAGATGTAGTAAGTTGACAGTTTGTCCAGTTCCTAGCAGACAGATGCCCACATTACCAAAAAACATGATCATAATTGACACTAACTGATACCCTTGTCTAAGACAAAGGAGTGAGGCCAAGGATGAAATAGGCACTGAGGCCAAACTTGCCAAAGGTGGTTCTTTTTGGTCACAACTGAAGGATACTATCTATCTGGGCATTTGGGGAAAATATGCGTTACTACTGCTTGAGATGCATCTTTTTTGAAACTGAATCAAGCCATCATATGAGCTATGAATTCACTTGCAAAAATTAATTATAACAAAAACATTTCCAAAATATTATGGTCCCTCATCCTGCACTATTGGGCAGATCACTTTGTATTAGAGCCATGCAACTGACAAGAAAACAAGCTAATATTCATTTTTCATTAATTATTTCTTAACACATGTCCAGAAAAAAAAAATTCAGCAAGGAACTTAATCTGTAATTAATATGCACTTTCATTTGTTGGTCAGGAAAAGAGCACAGGCATGGCTGAGAATTTAGGCTTGCTAGATACTCCTCCTTTCATAGTTTGGGGGGTTTTTTGTTAATTTAGAAAGCAAGGTCTCATTTTTAAAGGTGATTTCCTTTCACATGCATCTCTAAGACTCTTTAAGTGCCCAAATCCAACAACTAAACAAAATAAATCACTCAGAACTGCTGCTAAAAGTCTCCCTAATTCCATGCACACTTGTGCCCCAAGCCTTAGCTTTCCACTAGTTGACATTTGCATGGTCATGTCATCTTGATTCTATTCTCATATTAAGTTTCGCAGTAGCTCTTTTGGCTACCACAGAGCCATTGTTCACTTTGTCACAGAATCACAGAATTGTAGGGGTTGGAAGGGACCTCAGGAGATCATCAGATCCAACCCCCCTACCAAAACAGGTTCCTTAGGACAGATCCAGACAGGTCTTGAATATCTCCAGAAATGTAGACTCCACAACAACCCTGGGCAGCCTGTCCCAGTGCTCTGTCACCCTTACTGTGAAAAAGTTCTTCCACATATTGGTGCAGAACTTTCTATGCTCCATCTTGAAGCCATTGCCCCTTGTCCTTTCTACACAGACAACTGAAAAGAGGCTGGCCATTTCCCCGTGTCCCACACCTAAGATATTTATAAACATTAATCAGATCCCCTCTTAGTCTTCTTTTCTCAAGGCTGAACAGCCCCACTTCAATTAGCCTTTCCTTATAGGGGAAAGGCTCCAGGCCGTTAATCATCTTCGTAGCCCTCCATTGGCCTCTCTCTGTGCTGAACTTCACAGTTCAAATCATTAATACTACTGTAAATAAGATGCTGTCTTTTTTGTTTCAACAAATGCTCTGTAGTCATCCAAAGATTCAAACAGCCACTACTGAAGTTTTTGAAAGACACATGCATCAACACATTATTTGTATTTCAGTTTGAGTTTAAATTAGGCAACTAACCTTTTAGAATCCCTCTAAGTCTCAAACTCCATATTCAGAACATAAGTACCATAAAAAATTTGACCATTTGCCTTTCGCTCAAAAACAAAAAAAACAGAGAACTTGAATCTTCTGCCACTGTAACTACATCAACTACTACAAAGAAATATTAGTGGTATATTATACAGCTTCCCATTACTCATAAATTCACAGATGCATGTAAATGGCCAGCGAAAGAACCCAAGGGAACGGCATGAAGCAGTGATGGGGAGGTTTAGGCTGCATATTAGGAAGAGGTTCTTTACTGAGAGGGTGGTTGGGCACTGGAACAGGCTCCCCAGGGAAGTGGTCACAGCACCGGGTGTGACTGAGTTCAAGAAGCACTGGACGATGCACTCAGTCCCATGCTCTGACTTGGCTGTCCCTGTGTGGAGCCAGAAGTTGGGCATGATGACCCTTATGGGTACCTTCCAACTCAGGATATTCTGTGATTCTGTGATTCTATTAGTTAGCGGGATCAGTGCAAGACGTATTTCAAAACTGAGTCTGTATCCAAGGTATCCCAGAACTTCTGTTTCTGCCATTTCTCTTAGCAGTATTGCCCAGTTCTCTAATTCTATATGATACATTTTCCCTCAGCAATAGGTTTCCAAATGTAAATATGTTAATCTAAATGTGTCACTGGAAAACAATTTTTTCCCTATTAGAAAATTCACCACATGGTCTTTCTTCATTCACCTTACAATATCCTTTAGATTATATGCAAGGGGAAGTTTAGACAAAATCATAAGTAGCTTAAGTAATCATAATGTTTTCATCTTCATTTGGAAAGTCTAATAAAGAGAATATTTCCCATGCCATAAATAACATCACGGTTGATTATGTTGATAGCACTGTTGCTATATCAGCATTATTGTTCTGATAGAGAACACAAAGTTTGTAACACTAAATGAACTTTTCAGTTGTGTCAAAAAAAAGACACTGTAGGATAATTAAAAAGCATAGAAACCACACTAAAATTGTAAAACCCTTCTTTTTGGATCTAACAGTTAATGAGATGAGAACATTGATCATGTTATACCATACAATGGTTCTGCTGTGGATGGGTACTGTCATTTCAACTTATGGATCAGGAGTAGATTTTGTGCATTTGTAGTCGCATTGGGACAAAAATTAGATACTCCTCTTGTACATTCTGAAAATAACTTAAGCTTGTTCATTTATAGTGTCAGTTCTTTCTTTCTTTATGTATTTTCCTCTGACAGAATCCACAGAAATACAGTATGAATTCAAGACAGCACCATCCATGAACTATCTGTCTAAGCATCAGAAAAAAACCCATGAAGACAGGTAAGAAGAAAAAAGTTACAACATGTATGAAAAGAGGTTATAGGGGAAGTGGCTAAGGGATGAAAATACAATATATTATTGTTGTAAAATATATTATATGTCACAGGCATCACCCACCTAAGCTGTTCAGTAACACTTCACAGAATCACAAGGTTGGAAAAGACCTTTGAGATCAAGTCCAACCATACCCGTCCTCTACTAAACCTCTACTATCCCAGGGCACTTCATCTACCCAACTTTTAAATACATCCAGGGTCAGTGATTCAACCACCTCCCTGGGCAGCCTGTTCCACTGCCCAATAACCCTTTTGGTAAAGAATTTTTTCCTAATATCTAATCTGAACCTGCCCTGTGGCAGCTTGAGTCCATTCCCCCTTGTCCTTGTCACCTGTCACTTGGCTGAAGAGACCAACACCCGCCTCTCTACAACCTCCTTTCAGGTAATTGTAGGCAGTGATAAGGTTGCCCCTCAGCTTCCTCTTCCCAGGCTAAAGTACCCCTGTTCCCTCAGTTGCTCCTCATAAGGTTTGCTCTCCAGCCCCTTCACCAGCCTGGTTGCCCTTCTCTAGACACACTCCAGGACCTCGATGTCTTTCTTGTACTGAGGGGCCCAAAACTGAACACGGTACTTGAGGTGCAGCCTCATCAATGCCGAGTACAGGGGCACAATCACTTCCCTGGAAGGGCTGACCACACTGTTTCTGATACAAACCAAGATGCCATTGGCCTTCTTGGACACCTGGACACACTGCTGGCTCATATTCAGTTGGCAGTCAACCAACACCCCCAGGTTCTTCTCCACCAGGCAGCTTTTTAGCCACTCTTCCTCAAGCTGGTAGCTGTGCACACGGTTGTTATGTCCCAAGTGCAGGACTCTGCACTCAGCCCTTTTGAACCTCATCCATTTGGTCTCAGCCCATCGATCCAGCCTGTCCAGATCCCTTTGAAGAGCTTCCCTACCCTCAGGTAGATCAACACTTCCTCCCAGTTTAGTTTCATCAGCAAACTTACTGAGGGAGCATTCAATCCCTTCATCCAGGTCATGATAAAGATATTGAACAGGACTGGACCCAGGACTGAGCCCTGGGGAAAACCACTTGTGACCGGCCTTCAGCTGGATTTGGCTCCATTTACCACAACTCTTTGGGCCCAACCATCCAGCCAGTTTTTTACCCAGCAGCAGGTGCACCTGGCCAGGCCAGTGGTAGCCAGTTTCTCAAGCAGAATGCTGTGAGAAACAGTGTTAAAGGCTTTGCTGAAGTCCAAGTACCCTGCATCCACAGCCTTTCCCTCATCCACTAAACGAGTCACTTGGAAACTGAAGAAGCTGATTCATCTCACCTGTTTTAAATATCTGTGGATGACATAAGTTATGCTCTCCTGGTTCCTTCCTCTTGAAAATTCAGAAGAGACCAATTAGACATGTAAGATCAGAGGAATTCCATCTTCAGTGTCACAGGGCAAATGTCAGCTGCCTGATCAACAGACATGTTAAGTTTTGCAAGTGTAACTTGATATGGATGTTTGAGCTATCATATGTAGATACAGCATATAAATACATTGCTAAGACATTACTCTAGGACCGAAAGAAATGCCAGTTCATGATTTGCAGATGAAGAAAGGATTTCTCCCCTTTGTCAACACGCAAAAGAAAGGACTGTGTCCCTGTTGAAATAACACCTTCCTCGTCCTGGACTTTCATGCAGTTCTTGAAAAGTTCATTTTTTCAGCTGTTTCATTTCAAATAAATGAGAAACTTTGTGAGGGGCAAATATTTCCATGTAAATATTAGAGTTCCTGCAGTATGTTCTTTCTCATTAATTATATAAAAAATAATATACATTAATTTTGCCTACATAATTATTTTATCCACAGATTTATGTGAGCAAAAACCCAAAACTGTAAGTTAACTCAGTAGTTATTAGTAAGAAAATTTAATGCTTCGATAACAGTAAAGAAAAGATCATCTCAACACTTCAGTAATTCTTACATGAGTAGTCAAAACAATTAAACTAATTGCAATAATTTTTCCGTATTTGAAAACAACAGCTTTGTTCTGAAGCTTTTGTGATGCCTCTGCGTGGAGGATAGTTATCATTTAAATTAACACAATGTAATTCAAAGGTATGGTTTTAATATGGGGTCATGACAATGTAGAGTTTAGACTGTTCGGGTGTCTTTACTATGCATTACTGTATCTTATTATATTTTGATATCTTTGTGTATCAGTAAAACTACTTTTCTTGACTTTGTGCCTCATTATGATGTTGCCAAGCTCAAACGGTGATGTGTTTACTCAATTCTGGTTTTACAGAGCTTTTTAAGTTTGTGTTGTCTTGAGACACACATATCATATTTGTATTCCTGTCAGCAGCTGTGGAGAGTGAATACAGTGGAGACATAAGCAGAGTCAAAGCAAATCATATTATAAAAAAAATCTTACTTAATATTTTCAGTGTTACTCCAGTTCCACTTTTGAGTTTGATTAGCACTGATAACAATAGCTTTAGTCTGAGCTGACCCTTTACTAATATAAGATGGCATTTCTAATACCATTCTTTGTGTGGCCACACTGTTATTAGACAAAAGCCTGTCTGAACCAAGTCCTTAGATGTAAAACATTCCCAGGGATCATTTTCTAAATTACTGTATAAGAGATGCATTCAGCAAGGTAGAGAGGCACGAGTGTCTGCATTGAAAGGCATGTCTAGCAGCAGAGCGTGCTGGCTGACTGATTTAATTTGATGTGATACAAAAGTTTGTGGTAGCAAGCTGGTACAGTTTTAAATGAATCTCTTCGTAATTCTCATTAAGTAGGTAGCACATGTTCTTCCTCACATCCTGCCATTACTCAGGGATGGAAGCAGGATGCATGACTCATTGTGTAGTATAAATTATTTTTGGCTATAGCTTTGATAGTGAGGAACATTTTAATAGACTCAACAGTTTCAGTCACATTTTGTTTTCCCTCCCGTTCTGCATGATAAACACCATACATATATGTATATATATGTTTATTGGGGGGGAAAGGAATTGAATATCTGTGCATTCATGTAACAGAAAGTTCCGATGCTGTATTAACAGTTCATCTCCAACAAATCTTCAGTCTCAAGGCTGTGAAGGTGGCACACATTTAGCTACCTGGCCCCACTCAAATCCAGGACAAAATAGCCAGGGGGAAAAAAAAGTTGCTGCAGCTCTCTTGTTCCTCCTGCTTTTCATCTATGGCACTAGCCCAAGAACCAGCTTTCTCAGACACAGCTCTGGAGTCTGCCCCATGGATTTGCTTGGGCATCCCATATCAGCAGTTTCCACACTAAGCATTGAGAGCATCAGCAGCATTGTAGCAGCTGAGGATGCGGTCACAGGCCAGGGAGAGTGGTTCTTAGAGCAGAACAGGGGGTCATAGCTGCTAAGAATTGAGAGACCATCTAAATCTTTATGTGGATCTTTGTTAAGGCAAGTTAGTTAAGATTATAAAATGTGTTTATAGTAGAGCAAGAAATTAAGCAGAGTTGGTTTTATTTCATGTCTAGCACTCATTATAATAGCATGCTTCTTTGTTCTCTTTTCAGATAAGCCAATAGACAGATGTAAATTATAGGATGTATGCGTTTGCACCAGATAAACTGCCCCACTAGCAGAAAAACTGTCAAAATTTAAGAAAAATAATAATTCCTTGAGGCTAAGGGAATGTTCTTTTCTGTATACCAAACTAATCTTTTTTTCTCTGAATATTCTCCTTGGTGGTAACAGTGTAGGGTTTGAAAATTATCTGGGGGGACAGACAGATCTGCCATGTTTTAGAGCTTTAATGCATTACATTTCTTTTTTTTTTCAGTTATTTCAGCAGAAATCATTTTATACTACTTAGAAGTTCCTTTATATGTTCATTTCCTATTCTACTTTGCATATCCAAACCCCTGTACTAAAACAAGCAAATGTCCCCATATCACCACAGTAGGTAGGGTAGGTATCAGGCTCATCAATGTAAAAATGTAATCCTTCCTACTTGTAGTAATCAGCTGAGAGGATTATTGTGCAAGGAGCTGGTGATCCACATAATGTCTAATTTGGTGTATGCCTCTATATCATAAGTACAACAAAGTGCATCTAGTTAATGATGTAATTAACCAATGTACACAAAATCAACATGTAGCTAATCTGTGTACATGTAATCAATGTTACTGGTTTATGCACATTCCGGGATTGATTGCTGTCAGTTCTTTAGGAACCAATACTGTGAGCAAGCCCCTGTAAAGAATACTCATGGCCTTCGCTCATCACAGACAGGATCTGTGCAGCATGCCGTGCCCTGACCTGAGGGGTGTCTGATACTGCGATATCTCAGATTTCCCTGTATCACAAGGGATGCAAGATTTTATAACCTGCTATCACGTTTTCTATGACTATATCAATACATAGTTATCTGTCTTGAAAGCATTTGTGCCTTTCTTGTTGGGATCTGAAAAGAGCTAGCACCTCCTGGTTCCACCATGAAATGAGATATTTTTCCCTTTTACCTATTTTACCTCTATTTACTTATTTTTCTGAAGTGTGAGTTGTGTGGGGTATACAAGCAAAGACATTTTTGTTGTTAAACTAATGCATTTGTAATTAATGAGGAGAAAAATAGAGCCTTTGATTTTTTAGTAGTAAGCTCTAGCATCAGCTTTCAATACCAGATGTTTAGCAAAACATTTGCGAAATCATATGGCTGTTAAAAAGGGCTGGTAATGGCACCGTAACAAGTTAATTTCATAAATTATTGATATTGATATTAAAAACTACTTCTAGGATATTTTTGTGTTTACTATCCTAATTCTGATTTTAAAAATAATTTTAATTGCTAGCTTTATTTCAGAATAGCTGGATTAAAATTTGAAGATACACTCTATATTTACTAAAACCTTGCTTTTTTTGTTACAGTAGCCTCACATTAAGAGACATTTTCTGAGAAAAGTAGTGACATTTGAAATGTCTGCAATATTATTCTTTCAAATATTCAAGAAGGTCATGATGGCCACCAAGCGAGAATGAAAACTGCAGTTAGATTTGTGTGTCATACTAACTCCTCTTCTTGGAACATCCTTCTTAAATGTGATCAGAAACAATGACAAAGAAGTTCTCCAAGGATGAGATACACAGTTATGTTTTACTGTATTTCTTATAAAGCATACTATTTCTACAATGCATTAAACATACTTTTGAGTAAGAAACATTGCTAACAAAGATGCTGAACTCCAAAGGAAAACATTGATTACATGAAGGGTCTCCTGTCTCCTGGCTGTCTCAGCTCAATAACACTTCAGAAGGACCAGAGTCTCTTTTTAATGTAAATATCGCTTTAAAGTGAGGAACAAAGCTAACCTGAAAAGTGCTAGAGTTAACTTCATACACTGAAGGCACCTGAGGAGGCTGTTTGTTTATCTTATCTGGCCTAGCTGCACCCATCACTGTGTCATCAGAATTCCTGTCTGTTGGCAGGAGGATATTTAGTTGATAAATAATGTTTAAACTTTATTTTTAAAGGACATTTTCCTCCTCTCTAAAGTTTTTTCCACCTTCGTACTTCAGTAGAGATATCAAGAATACTTTCAAATGGAAAATAGTAAGATAGCAGTTAACACCAAAAAGTTTCTCAAACAGGCTTTCCTTTCCAGATAAACTGTTTTCCCTCACTGTACATCTTCTGTGTGTAACCATGTGTCAAGTTTCCTTGTCTTAAACTCAAAAGTAACACCCAACAGCTGCCACCCAAGAGAGGCATGTGCACAAACAGAGCAATAAAACTATTGCAGAATGCTTTATATGCCCTAAACTTTTATAATGAGGTTTTCTTCGCAGTTGATGTCTGACAAATGAGCTTCTTTCCTATAAAGCATGCTAACTGGGATGCTGAGAGCTGGCAATTATCGAGTATGTCACACCAGGAAGCAGATGTGTGAGCTGTGGTCTGACTCTGACATGTGTTATGTCAGACTACCCCGAGCATCTCCATGAGTCTCTGAGGTCCTGATCTTGCTTTCTTTATTTAGGAAAAATCCCACTGAAACCAAGGCAGGGGTTGCTTCATTAGGTATGCAAAAATCAACAGCCCACAGATTCAATCATCTCAAGTGCTCTTAAATGACTCTAAGCTCAATACCTATTTTAAAGATAAGAAAGGATTACCATCTATGAAAGAAATTAATAAGGTCCCTAAATACTTTTATAACTTAGACACTTGACCATCATTTTAGGAATAGATGAAGAAAATTTGCTTTTTGTAGTGCTCTGTATTGTTGCTGCCTAACCCTGAAAACAAAACGTAGAATAATTTTCATTAGTAAAGTGCCCTAGACCACCTTAGGAATATGCTCAAACACCTCAGACCTAACGACTCTCAGAAGTCCAGAGCCTAAGATTTGAACAGGGCTTTTAGGTTGTCATGTGTACATAAGCCACAAGGATGGAATGAGAAATGCAGTACAGCCTTTCCCATCCAGAAATATGTTACCTAATCCCATCTACCTAATGTTAGAAAACCTTTCTTCAGTCCTTTTCCTGTTTCAAAGCAAGTGCTTTTGAAAAGAATGGCTTATAATAAAAATAAATAAAATAAAGCCTCAAGAAGGTTCACAAATTAATCTAAATTTATCCACCTGCCCAAAAAGAGGTAGACCTAGTTTCCTTCTCTTACTTCAGGGATGTTTGCCTGTTGTTGAAGTTCTGAGCTTACAGACTCCTCAGCTTCTGGGCAGTCTGTTTCAGAACTTCACTATTGCTTCTATTTGGATCAGTCTTTACCCTAAAATATAATACAAATTTTATTGTTGGAATAAAACCTTTCACTTCTTTTTCAGCTGGATAATAGGTTGTTTTTTTCTTCTCTACAGCAAGCTTTGCCATACTTTAAGGTTCCTATCACATCCCCATCAATCATCATCCCCTTCCCTCAACTAATACACCCCAGATAGTTCAGCCTCTGCTTACATGTCAGGTTTTGCAGTGTTCCAGTTCTTCTCATTGCTCTTCTGTGGATACTTTTGCAGTAGCTCAAATTGGTCACAGCATTCCAGCTGATGTTTTGCCCATGCAGTTTTAAGTGGAGATTAATAGCAACTGGCAGCAAAGGCAGTGGGGAAGAATCCTATTTCAGGGCATCCAAGATTTTTGCTACTTATCAGGATGTCTAAGCAAGCCATGTAGCCTGCTGTGACATAATAATATAAATTTCATCCCATCTGAAAGTGTTAATTTCACTACCCTAAAAACATCTAGATTTGAAAGTCTCTTAAGGCATTTGGAAATGCTAAACTAACAGCCTGCTGGATAATGTCATGGTCTATATTTAACAACATAATCCACCTTTTATTTCCCCAACCAGAGCAGAACTTCACATCAGTGTGAGGATAATGAATTAATTTAAATGTGATAGTCTCAGCAGTTCTCAAAGTATGGAGTTGTTTGGTTTGTTTATTTTAGAAAATAAATTTCCAAAAGAAAATAAAAACAGAATTTCAGACAAAAGATTTGTCTCTTTGGATATAGCAGTAATTAATTCAGGTCTACCAGAAGTACTATTAAAAGAGAAAATCAATAAAGCCCCTCTCTAAATACAGACTACAAGCTTGAAGTTTGTCTGGTTTTATTTTGTTATACCTGGCAGTCATTCTATTCTTATGATCCACAAACAATATAAAATTAAAATAACTGATCTATAAATCCACAGTAGTGAGACTTCTGGCTTTCAAATATATATCATAAAAGTATTTTATATGTATAATTTTTGAGTCTAATCCTTCACATGCTGTGTGCAGTTATTCTATGCAACAGGTGGTCAGACAACAATTTCCTACTTAGAGATGTCATTATTTGCCTGCCTTAAATACACTAAGACTGTTCATCGCTGCTTGACATATTGCAGGAGGGGATCCAGAAAAGCCTGTTTACTACCTATCAACGCAATGGGAAATGATCCTTGAAATAACAAGACTTAAGGATTTGAGCTGAGCCCTGATTCTGTTGAGATCACGATCCTTACCAGTAACTGCAAATTCAAAATCAACACTTAGGCTTCAACCAATGATCACTTTGAGTTTCCTAGATCCAGAGTTTTCGTGTCGAATTAGTCAACATTGGCTTCTCCTCACAGTCTTCAAGTGGAAAGGAGCAGGTGGCTGAAAGAACAGGACTTCATTCCCAACCACTCAAATGGCGGATGTCATGGGAGCATCACAGAATCACAGAATCACATGGTTGGAAAAGACCTTTAAGATCATCAAGTCCAATTGTTCCCGTCCTATGTTAAACCATATCCCTAAGTACCTGATCTACTGTTTTTTTAAACACGTCCAAGGAAGGTGACTCAACCACCTCCCTGGGCAGTCTGTTCCAGGCCCTGACAACTCTCAGTGTAAAATTTTTTCCTAACACCTAATCTGAACCTGCCCTTGACAAAAAGTTGAGGATTGAGCATCATCAGTCATGGAAAAAAGGCAACACTGACAACTGAGTGGGATAAGCCTTGGTAGGGACTGTGGATCAGCAAGTGATGGAAGAATTAGCACCTGAGACTGCTGAAAAAGTGCAGCGTGATGTCACTATGGACCGACTTGACTGACGGCCTGTGCCAGCATATGACTACACTGACCACAGCTTGACACTGAGCCTGACTGGGGTGAACCCGTTTCCCCAGGCTGGGCTGTGGCAACCCACCACAGGGATACAAGGGAGCGGATCTTAGTGAAGTCCTACTTTGTATGTGTGTGTACACGTGTGTGCAAAGCTTTACTTGACACAGCCTGTCTCTTGCTTGGCCCACTTCATAAACTGAGCTTAGAAGTGTCCATCGACAGATGGACCTTTATGGCTCATTCCAGTAGAAAATTATGTCTTGGGACCATAACCTATATAGCAGGATCATGCGCTTAAGCCTAAGTATGCACCTCGGTTGGAGAAGATGGAAATCACAGTTTCCTCACTTATTAAGAAAGCATTTAATGAAAGATCTTAAAATTTCTTAGTGGCTTCATGAACTGAACGTATGCTATAGTAATGCACAATTTTGCTGAGTAGTCATTTTCCTCAACCTCCTTTAGTGTTCTAAGTATCTTTTATTATTTTACAATTATAAATTCATAACCAACATTTTTAACAGCGTCCACTAATGCACTAAATAATGTTACTAAAAGATGTTATATATTTCATTTCTCCTATTTTGTTTATTATGAGGATCTTGTCTTTTTCACTCTTTTCAAACAGTATCTTCAGAGGAAAGGACTGGGATTACAGATTTGCTTGAATGAAAGGAGAAATGAGGAAAATCTGGAAGAAAATATATCTTTTCACATTTATACATGAACTGTCAGTTCCTAAGTATAGTATTTATTTAAGTTATTGAAGTTCAAATAAATTTATTCTTTCTTCTAATTTTAGCTGAGATAGAGTGAATTTTCTTTCTAGTGGCTGTCATAGTGTTATGTTTGGGATTTCATATTAGAATAATGTTTATCACTCACTAATGTTTTAGTTGTTGCTAGGTAGTTGTAGCGTCTACACCAAGTTAAGGTCTTTTCAGCTTCTCATGCCCTGACGGGTGGACCAGAAGCTGGGAGAGTGCAGCCAGGACAGCTGACCCAGACTGACCAGAGGGATGTTCCCTGCAAGAGAACATCAGGCTCAGCACAGAACTGGGGAAGGTACCCAGCAGTGGGATAGCTTCTCAGAAACAGACTGGGCATCAGGTTGGGTTTTCCACAGGTGGTGAGCAATTGTATTTATGCATCACTTTTATTATTGCTATTTTTATTATTATTGCTGCTGAAGTGGCTGATGTTGTTGTTATTATCTTCTTTGTTAGCCTATTAAACTGTTTTTATCTCACTCCATGAGTTTTTTTCCATTCTCCACATCCCCTTGGTGGGAGAATGAATGAGAGCACAGCTACATGGTGCTCAGACACTGGCTGTGGTTTAAACCATGACATTATTATAACACTGGAGAACACTTTTTTATGAAAAAGGAATTATTTCAAGTTTCAGAATTTAGTCTATTTGGTAAAGAAAAATTTATCTATTTGATTTAAGATATTATAAAACAAGGAAATAAATAGTGGTATCTTCTTCCTAATGGCATTTTTAAGGAGTAGGAGAAAAGAATTATACATGGAATTATGCGTTTTAAATACTGGGCTTCACATTAACATGTTGGGTTTATCACCAAACTATTGTTGCATAATAGGAATTCATATTCATTTTCATATATATATATATAGGGGTGTGTGTGTATATATATATATATATATATATATATATATATATATATGTTGATCAAAAACTTCTGGAGTTTAACTCCAGGGGTTTTTTATGTCGGTGGAGGGCAGCACGGGGTAGGACAACTAGTTGCTCTATTTTTATTTTTCTATTACATTCCAGTCATATAACCTAGCTTTAACACCTTTGGTTGTGCAGCTATAGACTATATATGCCTACTCCTAACAACGTTAATTGTATTTTCTAATTATTATTTATATTCTTTGATTATGGTTTTATAACCATTTTCTTGATGGATTTAAACATTTATCTTTGCTCTAAGAAAATTTGCCACATAAAGCCTTTTCAGTGAGGACAGAACGTTGTCATTTTCCCCACTGTATTAGTCAGTTTGATTAACATTGCTTTCTGAAGAATGTCTGCTCTTGTAATGGTCATATATCCTGATTTTTATTATGCTGTTGTCCTGCCTCCAGTAAAAGATCCATAGTACCATATGCAATTGATAACCCACTTACGCCTTTTGTGACCTATATTTTCTCCAGTTTTTACTGTAGCTGTCCCTGCCTGTAAAATATATTTGTTTCTCACTTGCCTCACATCACTGTCAATTCTGTTAACAATTATCATCATTTCACATTTCTCCTTTCTTGTTTTCTGTAATCAACTCCTTCAAACACCACATTGAGTTAAAATTTTGATATAGACATAGAATATATTGAGAAACTGAATTCTTGTAATTTACAGTACAGAACAAGTTGATAATGAACACTGCTTTCAACTAGACCTTTGGGATGTTATTTGTCTTGCTGTTTGAATAAGAATGTGCTTGAAGTTATGATCTAAGAGGACACTTTTGCCACCTTCAAAATGAAAAATAATGACAGAAAGAAAAAAACCTCCAAAACCAACAAAACCCATAATGATTTTATACCAGTCAAATCTCCAAGATATTACAAAGCCCTTTATCTGTGTGCTAGACAATATTAAAAAAAACAAACAAAACAAAACCAACAACCAAACACAACAATGCAAACCTTTAATAAGATATAAGAAAGAAATGGGTCACCAAACAGATGACGTATATTTGCTAACCTGAGGAAATATTTCCTAGTGTATACAATTACTCTTTCTGTTGAGTGCCATGACACCTATTATGAGATATACTATTACTTGGAGAAGGCCTATGTTGTCCACTTGAAGAATAATTAAGTTTTCCACTGCTCAGTAGATTAGATCAGAAAGCACAACCACAGATGGAGATAACAAAGCTGAAATGCAAGCTTCTATAAAATCAAAAATTGTAACAGAGGGGAAAAAAAGAATGGCAGCGCAATATTTTCACTTTTAAAATATGAAGGCTTTTTTCCTGCTCAAGTGGTTTAGTATTATTTTTTTAAATTTGGTTTTGGGCAGCAGCAATAAATTACAAATCATTTCTTCATAGAAAACCATTTTCTATTTGAGTACATAAACCAGTTTTAATGACATAGTATGTTATCCTGCACAAAAGCATATTTTAGTTTAGAGAAAAGTCACCACAGACTGATGAAAAAAGATTTCATCCAGCATCAATTTATCATCGTGTTTACAAGAAATATTTTTACAGAATTTTATAATGCCTGAATCTGCGCAAGAAGTTAGGGATTTGTTCATTATTTTCTTAATATGCGTACAACTATTATTAGTGTGAATTTCCAGAACTGTCCACTACATAAAGTCACTGAACCATATCCTGAGAACTAGATACCTATACTCTTCAATATTTAAGTATTTAAACCAAAGAGAATAATCCATGAAATCTTGCTTGGCTTGAAAAATTGAGTTAATTTTTTTCGCTAGCAATATCCCAAATTCTGGTACTATACAAACTCAAAACCTGATAGGATTGATCATCTTACACTGGTATCAGGTTACAGAGGGTAGGGGCAGAGAGAAATTCCAGAGGTTACCTCTTCCATTCCCTGACTCAAGGTCAGGTCAGCTATACTTTTATTGTTCATAATAGATTATTACAAATTGGTTTTAAAGAGTTTTTCATTAACTAGAAGAGTCAAGCTCAGTTCCTTTGGATGTAGACATCGAAAACTAGATGAGGTGAATCCCAGTTTTTGTGTGAACAACAGGAATATATAAACATAATGGAAGGAAGCGGCGGGCAGAAAAATGGATTAAAACCCCAAGGACTGTAGTGCGTGACAATTGCGGGCCTGGGAAGATCGCAAGGACAGTTTTGAGTGAGGCACTAGCCTAACAAGGTGTAGATAGTTGCCCACGATCATGTACTGTTAAGTGACTATCAAAAGATTTCTGCTCCAGCATCCAAAGAGCCAAACTACCAACAGCAGGATATAACCATTTGTGATTTTAAGGGTCACAACTAGAGAAAAGACTATAACAGAAACTTGGGCATTAAGCGATGTAATATGGAGTACCATTCTTTAACAAAGTGGTTGGGATTGGGTCCTGTAGGCACTTCCCTGTATTGTGAACAGGAGTTGGATTACTGCATTATTCTTTCTGTTCCAGTTTAAGTTACAAACACACACGTAAGAGGGTTTATAATACTTTTCTAAAGGGCAATATACTTTTAGTTCAGCTATGGAAAATACTTCTTCTGAGGAATGAATTTTCAGAGTTTGACATTGGAATGAATTTTATGAATTCTACTGGAAAAAACCCGTCTTTTAAATTCCAGGTTAAATTTTCTGTTGAAGTAAATGAGGCAGAACCATAAAAAATATCCTGAGTTAACAAGACCTCACATGACACATTGCATGAAATGTGGGATTTTTTTTCATTTCAGCCCAGCTCTATCAAGAAATAAATTTAAGAGACATTTGGAAAACATAAAAAACAGGCTGCCCAGGGAGGGGGTTGAGTCACCTTCCCTGGATGTGTTCAAAAAAAGGGTAGATGAGGTACTTAGGGATATGATTTAGTTTAGGATGAGAATGGTTGGACTTGATGATCTTAAAGGTCTTTTCCAACCTTGTGATTCTGTGATTCTGTGATTCTGTATTCTGAGTGAAAGCTGTTTCCCTACTGAAAGGCAACAGGAGATTGCAGAGCAGGAGAATTCAAGAGCAAGCCTTATCCTGCAGTTGTAATCAGGGAACCCAACCAAAGGAAAAGTCTCAGGATCAACATTCTGCTTCAGTAACAGCTGCTGGTCATTAGCCAATGGTAGCTAGTGCAAAATGCAGCACCACTTTGTTCCATCCTTAGTGAGAGCCTGACATCTTGTTGCCTTTTTTCAGGCTGTGCAACCCTAACACCACTAGCTGCAGAAGGGTTCTGCTTCAGACACAAGAGTGAAAGAATAATTTAGCCTGTGTGTTGAGGTTTCGACCTCATAAGCCTGAGAAGGGCCTGATGTCCCAGGCTCTTGCTCTTACTGATGGGGAATTATTTAAAGCAATTAAGAAAAACCTCAAAAGTTATATCTTTAATGATTGATCCCTTCTTTTTAACACAGCAGTATTCTAGGATGTCATGGTTTAACCCCAGCCAGTAACTGCACACCACAGAGATGCTCAATCACCCCTCATGGGTTGAGATAAGGAAATTTAATAGAATAATGAAGGAAGATGATGATCACAATGGTGACTATTATGATGATGATGTTGACAATGACAACTATAATGACATAATATATAAAACAAGTAAAGCACAAATGCAATTGCTGGCCACATTCATTGTTTCTGAGCAGCGATCCTCCCTCCCGGGTGACTACCCCAGTTCTATGCTGAGCCTGACGTTCTCTGGCAGGGAACATCCCTCTGGCCAGTTGGGTCAGCTGTCCTGGCTGCACTCTCCCAGCTTCTGGTGCACCTGGCAGGGCGTGAGAAGCTGAAAAGTCCTTGAATTGCTGTAGACTCTACAACTACCTAGCAACAACTAAAACATCAGTGAGTGATCAACATTATTCTCATCTGAAATCCAAAACATAGCACTATGCCAGCTACTAGAAAGAGAATCCCAAAGGAACTCTATCCAAACCAAATTTAAGACATAAGACTATCTTTAAGAGAGGGAGAAGGGTGAATCCTTGGTGTATGGAGCTTTCTCATAATTAATTAATAATTAAAATACTGAATTTTTTGTGAGGCCACAATAACAACAGTGATAACAAAACCTTTCCAAAATATTCAACACTCCTTATAGTTTTTAGTTACATTTACCTTAAAATCAGAAAATCCTGTATCACAGTTGGGTAAAATCCCCGGACTATTGTTCCCTGGCTTGAAACAATATACAGTAGGTATTCTGTCTTCTAATAACATACTCTTCTTCGATGCCTTTTATCCCCTGAGTTTTAAGATTGTGTATTTTTATATTTTGTATTTTGAGAAAAGCACAGCCTTCTGATTGCTAGATTTTTGTGTTTTATACTTTTCAAGCTAGTAATGAAGGCTAAACTTGAAACAATAACCTGTTTTTTTGACTTAATAATATGAGGCATAGGGACACCTGTTTAAGCACTGAGGTTGGTTTGCATTTATTCAGTGAATATCACCCAGCATAAATAACTTGCAGAAAGTTTATAGCCCACTTAAATGTCAGAAAGCATTATTTTAATGACTTAGCTGCTAACACACCGAAGGGCTTATGAATACTGTGAACTTAAAACACATAAATGAATAAAACTACCTGTGTGCTTTCTTAGATTTTATGTGCAATTTCAGTATAGTTACATTATTCAGAGTTCTATATTGATGATGATCAAATATCTCCCTCTTTTTGGTGTTCTTTTATTGACCTAATCAATTCTTTAACTATATTCAGAAAGAGCTTTCAATGTGAAGAAGAAAAAAAAAAAAAAAAAAGTAAGGCTTTTTCTAATATTACTCATTTGTGAGATTATATGGCCTACAAATAATTTAAATGAAACCAGCTATTATCAGGCAGAAATAAACAGTTGTCAATAGAAGTAGTGTTTTGAAAGATTACTTCGTTACACTTTGAGTAAGATAGAACAATTCAGCAGATCCTGACATGGATACCAGTGTATTGTGTCAGTGTGGCATCTAAGAACATACAGTTGCCATATAAACTTCTAATGAAACCAAAAAACAAGACTTGGTTAAAATAACATTTCATGGTCAATACAAAGAAGAATGATTGTAACAGGGGGTAACTAAACAAAAGTTTGTTCTAACAACATTTATGGAAAGCAAAGTACACATTTTTCTAGGCAAAGTTAAACAGAGAAAGATAAACAAAACACAGTAACTGATGGAAACAGATCATATGATTCCATTAGCTGGATTACATTAACTATCAGCAAAGGCTGAATTTTTAAAAAACAACAACTCCATTTTATCATGTGTTTCTTTTTTTTTTTTTTTTAAAAAGGAAAACCTAAGAAAAATGCAGAGAGTCTTTTACAGAACTGACCTGCTCACAGAGCAGGTGAATAGTGCTGCATGCTAAGAGCATGCTTAAAATAAAGAGCAAGAAAAAGCAGAAGATGGAATATTCCTAAATTAACAAAATAAACATTTTATGAAACTATAGCATAAAGCTTGTAGCTCTTCGTAACAAAAGGGAATGCACAAGCAAAGTCAGGGAGGCAGTTATGATCCTCCTTTCTTGAGACTATACTTGAAACCTGGAATTTAAGACTGAAAAAAAGTACCTTGTTTTCAGCATACTGATGGGAGGAATCAAAGAGATTTATTATAAAATGTGGAATTCTATTAGGAAAATGTCACAAAATTTTTGCAGAAATGCATGGTATAAATTGTATGTGATTAAACAAAGAACAGAAAAAAACTCCAGATACAAAATTACATCAACCATGTTTTAATTGTCAGGAAGCATTTGCCAGTCTCATACTAACTGCCACCATGGAGCTGTGCAGTGCACTTACATCTTTATACACAGAGTTAAAGGTTATAGGAATATGGGTAAGGGCACTGGCAAAGGTACACAAATGAAAGTAAAACCGTGTAATCCTCAGTTGTCCAGATCTAACACACTGTCAAAAGCATTTGTAACAGAGGAAATGCAGTGGAAAAGTTCATGGTAAATAAAATTCAAGAATCTGTCTAACCCTTAAGGTAAATAAACTGTTCCAAACCCCTCTGATAAATTCTGTGAAATAGTAGCAATTTGTAGCAGTCCTTATGAACCATGTGCAATGCTGTAGCAACAGGCCTGTAAAGTTAAGAAATGTGCCCTAAGGCAAAATCTGTGTTCTTGTATAGAAACAAACCCCATGCAACAGAAATCACTCCTGTCAAATCCTTTATTTATTTTTCTTTAAGCAATTGTGCATTTTTTGCAGAAAGATGGTTCCTGTACATGTCAGTGCATTCCTTACATGTATTTTTGGGATATACATTTTATGAAGTTATGTTACATGATTCAAAATGTGTATCAAAGCTTATAATTTTCTGACATCTACAGGGACAGGTGTCTTTCATATTAGGAAGTTAAAGTAAACTGATTCTTTCTTTAATTTTGATTATTGTATGCATTTTACCTGTGGTTACTATTTTTACATGCTATGTTAAATAGACTAAACTGACAAGAAAAAGTTTCATTTAGCACAACAAACACAGCTATGTAAAGCAGGAGCTAAGCAAAGCTTTAAATGCTTGCAGGTAGAAATGGCTAGCACTGTTGTCTCTTGACTTACTTTACTGTGCCACAACTGCAGGATATCATGAAAGCAGATTTCATTCCGCATTGTTCACACACAACACCCAGAAGTGTGCTAGGACATTTCCAGGCATAAAAGAACCCTCTCTCCAGGAGATGGCTCTTTTATTCTTCCTTGTTTGGCTGCTACCTTTAATCTAAAATTAAAGCCTTTTACACTGGTAATATATGCTTGCTTCTTGTATATTGAAAGCCAGACATAGGCTGTGGTACTCCAGCACGCTGCAGGATCAAAAGCCTCATCACTGCCTGACAGGCTATGAAGTAGCTGTCCCTGGAGAAAGGCTGAACTTCTGCTCCTACCACACAATTCCTGGCCTCAGAGCCTGGCAGACCTCCTCCCTTGCACAGCTGGGTGCATCACTGGCATCTTCCACTGCTAAAGAAAACAGGAGCAGCGGCAGCTATTTGCCTCCAGGCTGTAAGATGCATCATTTCAGGCAACTAATCCCCGTTAAGAGGGCTGTGGTAAAAGAACTACTCTTTGCAGGGATAGAAAAATGTGAATACACTTTTAATTAAGGACTGGTATAAAGTGACAGCAGAATTGGGACTGTCTGATGATACTACTGACATTTTGAACCGCTGCAGATAGAGCTTACTTCTGCCACTCGTGCTTCCAGCTGAAGCTTGCTTCACAAAAATGAGACCCCAGGGGCTTGATCTGCCAAGGTGCAGAGCTCTCTCACAAAGCATCGAGTGCTCTCAACTGACACGGAAAGCAGAGAGGCTTGATCATACTCAGCGCCCCCCAGAAAATCCCAGAACTGGCAACATCAAGTGTATCTTGAACTGTGAACAAAAGGCAGGCAGAAAACAATCTTCTGATAATGTCCAGCTTCTTTGCCTCTTCCAAAGCCCCTGCATGGCTGATTAAAAATGCACCACAGTTGCGCAATGTCAACCATTCCTGCTAGCAATGCTGATTTTTCTTTAGGATCATTTTGTCCTGTACCTACCAGCCCCTCAGTCTGAATTCAGCCTCTAGCTATATTGCTATTCCTGTGATTTATAGCAGATTTCTATTGCAGTATATTGCTCTGCCCACTTTCTTCCAGACTGGGATTTCAGTTTCTTTCTTACATCTAGGTGTATCTGTCATTTTTTACTTCATTCACTTAGAATATAGACATACTTTACTACAATTGGTGATATTCTGCGATCAATTGGCAGTGACTGGCTTGTCCTTTACACGCCATCTGCCTTTGCCTTCCTCCAGTCCTGCTGATGCCAGCTGTGCTGGTAACTGGACACCATTGCTGGAAGAATGTCTCTCACTAGTTCACACTATTTGCAGAGGAACCCAACAACCATCGGGAGAAAAAAAAAATAGAGAAAAAAAGAAAAAAAGAAAAAGAAAAAATATGCTTATAATACCAAATGTTGCTCAGTGGTTCCAGCACTGATGGCAGCCAGACACTGGCACCTAAAGAGAGTCTAGTAGCAGTGCTGCGATGTAGAAATCTGACATAGGAACTCAATAACTGAGTAACATCAGAATGAGCAGCTTGCCTGATGCTCACAGTACGACTAACAGTGACACTAGGTCTGTTTCCAGGTATTATTGAATATAAAATAATTATTAGGGGGATTATATGCTTTGGTTTGATTGTATACACAGAGGTGGAAAGAATATGCAAAAATTCTGTTTGGGAACTCAAAGATCATTGTATGAAACCTCTGAGTCAGAAATGAATCAAAATGCGTGTCTGGAGTGTGCATATCACCCACTGCCTTACACTGCCTGTTGTACATATGTATGTGCATGTATATAACATCTAATAAATAAAGTTGCAAATGATGACATGCATAAATAGCTCCTAGATTTTTAAAGATTTATAAACTCCTGTTTTCTTTTCCTGTAGGAAAGATTGTTTCCGTATGTGCAGCTATTTATGTACACTCTTAATGCTAATATGATGTTTATCCAAGTCTGCATCAGGCTTGCTTTTTCAGGTGTGAATCATGAATGCATCCATTTATCCACATTACTGGATTTGTTTCTGATTTAAGTCATAAAGAGAGGGCAAACCCAGGTGATGGTTTTGTGTGCTGAACACGACATGAATCTGAGATTATCATTACATGTATTAATGGAATATCTATCCTGCCTATCCCAAATGACATTCAGTATAAACTTTATGGGAATCACAGTTTTTATGTGCTTATTCATTATGTAGTGTTACAGAAATATGAGTTAGGGATCTATTTAATTATTTTAATTGATGGTGGTGGTAGTGCTATCCTTAATAGCTGTTTGTCTGTAAAACCAGGTGCAATGTTTACCAGGAATTCAACCAGCTAGGACACACACAGTTTCATAAAATCCTTTAAAACAACCTCTATTAAAATGTCTTCACTGTAAGACAAGATAGAAGTACCCTTTTCTGAGACTAAAAGTAGAAATGTCATTTGTCATTTTGAAACTAGAAATCTCTCCCATCCCTGTTTTTAGATTATGGTTTTAAAGCTCTGACATTTTTCACTACAGCTTAAACTACCATTGCATAAATACTTACACACTTCTGCAGACAAGCCATTTTTCCAAATCAAAGCAAATCAACAGCTGCTTAAAACATAATGCTGCAGATACTCGTGGGTAGGAACAGCCTGATTTGCCCATTACATGAGTATTGATTTTTGATTGCAGAGGTTACTCTGCAGATGAAAAGATCCTAATCATACTAAGAGATGCTTCACTGAAAACTTGCACTCTATGAAACAAAGTGGAAAAAAATAATTCAGCTAACTGAATAAAAAAGCAGCAATTACTGCTGTCTTTGTCCTTGTTTCTAGAACCCTGCTGTAAATGACCTTAAATGTCTGTTCACATCAGTACTACCTAATAGCCAAAAGTGGAAAGTGGGAAGTTGTGCTAAAGAGAAAAAAAGAGAAATAAAGAACTCTAGCCTAGTTTCTTCATGCATGGCAAGGACTTAGCCACAGTTCCTCTCTATCCTCCTTTTCAGAAGCTTGAAGAAGGGATCGATAAACAGTGAGGGGCAGGAATTCAACAGGTCAGAAAAAAATGGATTTGTGAATTGTAGAGAAAGAAAATTGTGAAAAATTCAAGACAAGAAAATGCTCAGCTGCTGATCTGTGTCCTGGAAGCACTTCAGGGCCACAGGCATAACCCTGTTTTACTTCAGTTCCCAAAATCACCCCAACTTCTTCATCAGTGCATGTGAACATGGCTGTGGGACTCAGTTAATCATGTCTGGATATGGGAAGTAGATCAATTCCATACTGATATCCCACAAAGTCCCTAATCTTGCTATACTTTCAGTACTTGTATAGCACATACAGGCTGTACAAAAAATGCAGGTGCAGCTTCCACCTTCGTCAAAATGAAGAAACTGTGGTTCTCCTGCTGACCTTTGGTATTACAGTTGCCTGATCAGAGCACTTGCTCCGCAAACAAAAGACCCAAGGTCATTTTTCTCTCAGCATGAGTGGATTTAACCTTACATCTTCTCCCTCCTATGTGAGTGTCCTAAATATTAGACTGCAGACACTTCTCTGCATGTGACAAGAAAAGTATCATCCCCTCCTACTGAAACTGCTGCTTTGCAGCAAAGAATAAAATACACTGAAGTAACAGCAGAATACAGAAACCTGAAGAAATTATCATCTATCTTTTTACCTAAAATCACCAGCTTTGTGGATAAGAAAATGAAGAGTTGGTATTAATTGGAGTAAAGATAACATACCAAAGTAGGGATATCAGAGCTCTACTACCACCCTTCAGAAAGCATCGTCCTTTGCATCCTTTGGGAAGAGGCTGATTCTGCAGATGCCACAGGTGTCTTCAAAGCATATATTTCAGATCAATCCTCCTCAAGGACTTACGAAGAGCAACATGGAACATGAGGAATAAACTCAATTTGCATACGTCTGGAGAGTAAGCACTTTCATATATATCTAAGGGGACTGAGACCTGTTGTTTATTTACTTCAAGGAAGATCCAGATGGAAGATCCACAAGAAACACCATAGATGCCCATGTTTCAACTGTAGAAACGAAGTACTTAGGAAAGCGTTTGATACCATCACACATGACATCCTTGTCTCCATGGTGGGCTTCCCATGGGGTCACAGCCTACTTCAAGCATCCAGCTGCTTTGACATAGGGTCTTCCATGGGGTACAGGTGGTTATCTGCTCCACCATCATCCTCCATGAGCTGCAGGGGCACAGACTGACTCACCATGGGTTTCATCACTGACTGGAGGGGAATCTCTTCTCCAGTGCCTGGATCACCTCCTCCCCATCCTTCTTCACTGACCTTGGTGTCTGCAGTGTTGTTTTGCTCACATAATCTTGCTCCTCTCTTCCAGCTGCTGTTGGGCAACATTTTTTTCCCCTTCTTAACTCTGTTATCCTAGAGGCACTATCACCTTTGCTGATGGGCTCAGTGGGACGGGTCCATCTTTGAGACGGCTGGTATTGGCTCTTTCAAACATGGGAGAAGCTTCTAGCAACTTCTCAAGGAGCCATCCCTGTAGCCTCGCTGCTACTAAAAACTTGCCATACAAATCCAGTACAAATCGCCTTTTGAATCTCATCTTTAATTTGTGTGTGCAAAGGTACTTTGTGGTGGTGTTTGGGGTTTTTTTTCATTTACCACAACTTGTTTATGTTTAACATAGTGAGGTTTGTGCAATAGAACTCATTATGACTAGAAAGAGACAGTCAATAAGCAAAACCACTGAGCACTGCAGTTGATGGTGAACTATGCAAAAGAATAACAGCAAAATAGTTGGGGATTTTTTAAGATTCAAACTTTCCCTAATTTTTTTCATTCCAGTGAACTGACCATGTTCAAACTTGAAAAAATAGTTCCTTGCCTTATAAATGCCACCTTTTCTAGCTAGACTACAGTCCTTTCTCCTGTCCTCAGAAGTAGTTTTGTCTTTCCATGTTCTTTATTCATAATTCTATTCATTTTTGCTCCTTCTGAAGAAGCATATAACATCATCTTCCCAAACTGCTGCAGATTTTCTGTGAATAAAATATTTTGAATGTAGAGGAAGTAGGTGTACCTTTTGGCTGAGTCCAGCTAAGTTACAATAGATGCCTCACTCCTTTACTATGAATGCAGAAAGCAGCTTTCTTTGCATTTATTTAAGTAATCTCAATTTATTGACTTCGAGAAAACTTCATCTGAATCCATGTTTACTTATGTTTCCATTTTTAGGAACTTCTGTAATACACATTTTCTCCACCATCAGTTTTGAAATATACCAGCTCTAGGTGACAATGATAAAAGTCAAAAATAGTTTATAAATGATGAGTACGATGCAGGTTCTGAGTTCACATGGCTGAAGATGTGATAAAGCCGAATTTTTAAAACTCTGTGTGGTTCGTTTCATGATATTGCTAGATATTCTGCTCTAGATGCCTGTTTGAAGAACTGGCTCTCTGGTGGGGAGGAAAATGGGCAGCTTTTCATTTCCATCTTGCAATAGTATGACTTTTCCTTGAACTGGAATTAATACTTGATTATACTATCCTTCTTCCACTTCTATTTTGAGGAACAATGTGTGCAAAGAGATGAGGCTTTACTAAAACATAATGCAGAGCAGAGAGAAAAAATGTGTGTGAAATACAGAATTATAAGGTTATTAAGAGAATGGCTGTGATTGATGAGGCAGTTTCAGCTTTGTACCTCAAAGAGTAGAGGCAGTGTGTTGTGGACTAGAAATGTATGTACCAGCATGCCTCAACAGAAAATGTCAAAACAGTATTTTGCCTTTTTACCACTGTTACAGAGCTAGCTGCAGCTTTCTATTTTCAATATCTCTGACTACATTCCTGAAATGCAAGGTGTCTTTAATTGTATTTGGAAATAACTTGAATGTTCTTCACCCAGACGGACCATAAAGCACTGCCACATCTAGTCATACCAAGGTGCTTCACGTAGTATCCTGTGCCCAGCAGTGTTCAAAAGGGGGAAAGACTGTAAGAAATGGGGCACGCAGCAAGTGACATATCCCCTCTCTGGTTTTAGCAGCCCCACAGCTTTGAGAGTCCCAGGTTGAACAGTGTCTCTGAATGAGAGGTTGCATCTCAAACACTCTGTCCATGTCTCAAAGCAGACACAGGGCTTTTTTGGCTTTTTTTTTTCCACCCATGTAAATCCTTACCCGTGTGACCGCCTCTAATACTCACATCCTCAAATCCCAGTGCTGCAATGCTGATCAGCAGCTATTAAAACAAAGTTGTTTGAGGGTTTGTTTGCTTGTTTGTTCAGCAACTGGAACAAAACAGCAGGCAAAGGGCTTTTAAAATAATCAGCCCACAGACATTTGCTGTCTCACCTTACGCTTTCCTTCAAGCATAGTTAGATAAGGTTTCCTCTTGAGTTATGGAAATGTAACTGACTCAAATCACATCCATGACTGGTTGTCCTAGTGGCCTCCACCTTCCTTAACTAGCATACATTTGCTGCTAGGAATCCCTCTTTATTTCCTGAGAGTTTCTGGGCATGGTTATCATAAAGATCAAGGGTTTCATTGCTTCAGCCCCCACGTGAGAAGTATCTGGGGCTTGACATTTTCCTTTTTCTTGGACTGATGAGAGGTCCATACAGCTAAAGTTTATCCAGGAGAACGTCACGCAATACTTGCTCAGTGGCTTGGAAAGCTACACCTGTAAGACCCATCTCATGAGCTGTCCTAACACTTCTGAGGGTCTGGTGTCTTTTTTCAATTACAAAGTTAAAATCACTGGCATTTATTGGTCCTATGCAAAGTCCTTTATTGATACCACTTCCCTAGGGAAAAATGTACAATCATAAAAGCACTCTCAAAACATACAATCATATTGATAAGTATAGCAAAAACATATGGTATAAGAGAAGGGACTTTTCTGGTTTACCAAATTTTAAACTAACTGAGCTGACAATTATAAGAGCTGAGGTTTCACTTCAAGCTACCAGATTTTTTAAATTTACTGAAGTTGTTACACTTTACTGGTTTCCAAGGGATAAGTGGCATGAGTGAAGAACACCTGTTCTTCTGGGTTCTCAGAATATGCAATTCAGTCAAAAGACACATGAAATATAGCAATTCAACTATAATAAGATCTTATTTAACTGTTTTTCTATAGAAAGACGTTATTGTACAGAGTCGTACATGCAACCCTACTGTAGGAAATGGAGGTGCTTAGACAATGAGGAAGCAAAGGGAAAACAGAAAGGAAATGGCAAGCAAGCACACTTCTTCAGAAAACAATGAAAATAACAAAAAATTAAATGACACAAATTCTGCATAAGAAATTGAACAGCAGACAGAGACTCTGTTTGTCTAGTGGTACTGAAAATTCAGACACAGAAGAGGATCTATATCCACTGATTCACTGTAATGGGACTCTAACAGGTTCAGAGCCAGCATGAAAAGGCTGCCGAATTAACAGCCAGTCCTGTTAATGTACTGGAATGAAGAGCCTTCCTTGGTACGGGAGTGAACTGCTATTCAGAAATGTTAGGCAGAAATGTTACATCACAGATGTATTCATTTTTGCAGGAAGAAAATGTTCCTTAATAAAAAAAATCCCAATAAAGCTTGTTTTCAAGTCCTGTGTAATATAGGCAACTCAGAAATGGTTTGCCAACATAAGAAATGAACTGCACAAAGGAAAAATACTTCCTGCGGGAACTTGGGATATGTCTCTGGAGTTATTATGAGAAAGAAGAGGAACAAGGGTGGAGGCAGGGTAGTTTAGAAGAATGGTGGGTTAGGGTAGCAGTTGAGATTGAAATTATCCACAATCCATCCGCCATCAAAATATTGAAATTGCCATGTACACCATGAAAAGCTGAGTACATTTTCTTCTTCTTTTTCTTTCTGCAAGTAATAAAAATAGTGAGGCTTAGTTTTATATAAGTGATTCTTAAGGAAAAATCATTTTCTTATGAAAGCAATGATTTTCTCACTATCAGATTATTAGAACGTAAAAGCAGTAGGCAGTTTACTGCCACATCTACTTGCAGACAGTTGTATTGCGCAAAAACTCAAGAGAACTAAAAAAGTTTTTCAGACTGCTTTGGAAACTCTACTTCAAAAATATTTCTTCCCATAACCTGAGACCATTTTTATTGCTTAGAAGTTAGGACTTTTTCTGTCTGCTGGAGTTCAACAGGAAGCTTGAGCACGTACCTAGCTTTAAGTTTTATAGTACCTCCATTGACTTCACTGGGATGTGTCACAGCCCAGGTTTGTAACATGGATCTAAACCTAGCTTAGAGACAGAAAGTAGAGAGTGGGATTAAATGTCCAATTTTCAATCCCAGCAAAAGGTTAATAGTGGGGCCCTCAAGGCTCAAGAGTAAGTGACATGATGCTTAATGATCTGAAAAAGGGATGAGTGGTGAGAAGCAACGTTTGCAGATGCCACAAAGATGATTAGAATGGACAAGTCTATACTGTACTGTTAGCTTCTTCACAGGGGCCTAAAGAACCCAAGAGGATGGGCAGTACAGTGATAGTAAAAAAAGCCAGTGATATTTTCATTTAATATTGATAAATGGAAAGTATTCTTGAAGGCAGGAAAAAGAAAACACCTGCAAAGAGGCTCAGCAAGATTCAAAATTAATTATCAGATAACCAAGACAACTTTCAAAAAAATACATAACCACTAGTATGAAAATTCAAATGTTAGGAGATGCTTGATGTATAGCTAGTTAGAAAAGCAAAAATGTTAGGAGTGCATGAGGACTGTGTAATCATTATGGATACCCAGCTAGATAAACCTTGTATCTGATTCAATACCGTGAAGTCATGTTTCAAGTGAACAAGGATCCTCAATGAATGAGTCCAAAAATTATCTATTAAGGAAATTCCAAATGCTGTGTGTTTGCTTTCTCTACTACAAATAAGATTTGCTTTAGCTAGATGATACATTAGTCCAGTTGTGACATTTTCAAAAACAAAGGAGAATTTAATTAATTCAAGAGATGGAAATATCAGTTCTAAACCTGTTGCTAGTCTTTGAAATAAAGTACACCTGGGTATTTGGGGGTGTTGTGCCCTTCAGCTGGAGGAATGAGACCAGAGATTTTGCAGCATTAACTGAGTCAAAGTAAGGGCTTGAAAACACAATGGGAAAAGCACCATTGTTATACCAGTCATTTGATGCAAAACACTGCACATATTAGTGACTCAAAACAGAGTCACAAACTCTAGCTAGGAAGAAACACCGACTTTAAGAAAAAAAAAAGAGGAAGTCATGAAAGAAGAGAGAAGTAAAGGGCTTCTCCAGGTTGCACTGATGTTGGTCAGCACGTCACTGGTGATCACCAGGGACACAACTGCACTCCTAACATACAGCTTGTACCACCATACAGGAACTGCATTCCATCTGTTTTAAAATAATATGTACAGGAAAGAAACTATACCTGAGGAAATTGTAGACCTAATTGCAAAGAAAATAAAAGAAACTTTCTTTAGTGATTGGAGAAAAATCACAAAGAATGTACCAATTCATGAGTATATTTTACATAAATATACAGAGTAAGAAGTGGGAGTTGTTGTTGCTTTTGAATTATTGTATCTCCTATTTTGTAATTTTTCTCTGCATGTTTTATTCAGAAATTTCAAAATGTTCCAATTATATTCAGTGAATAATAGGAAAACTCCCCTAATTAATTTCTGAGTAGTTAATAAAGCACTGTGTAGCATAGTAGAGTTAATAAAACTAAGGAGACACAAACATTCAAATGCTTATGTAATTTACTTTCTGTCAATGTGAGATTAATTTCTGGGGGTTTATCAAGCAAAAGAAAACTAAATTTATGAAATTACATTTAATCCCAAACATATTATGCATATTTGTTTGGTTTACTTTCTTGATCCATGGGGGAGGGGGGGCAGGGGGGAAGTAAATTCCTTTTTTCTTCCCCAGTTCACAGTCCATCTTTCAGAAGAGAAGGGTCTTCAGTGGCAGTACAGGACAAAATCCACCATCTCTGTTGCAAATGAGACATACCACAGCACTGAGACTGGCTGCTTTCTAATCTTTCTCAGAGTGTTACTGCTCTTCTGGGATCTATTATCAGATGGGGACTGGTATAAATCTGGTCCCAAAATCAGGGATCAACAAATGATACTGTGACTTGGCCACAGTAGGTGGGAAAAAGCTGTGACTGCAGGACTGTAGCTATGACTGTGATACTACAGGGGATAGAGCAGCTGCGTGATGGTCGTTACAGATCATTCTGCAGATACGGTCTTGTCAACTGAAAGTACCTCTGAATTCTTCCTGAAATCTGTCATCATTTGACTGAGCCATAAGTGGGTGCCTGATTGCTTATTCTATGGAGCCAAAGGCAGTCAATTATGGAGCTGGTCTTATCGCACACTTGTGTTTTGCTGGCTAGAAAAACTGGTATGCCTGAACCAATTAAACCAGTGAACCATTTGGGCTTAGATGGATCTTTGACCTCCCCCTATGAAGGCACGTTAGTCCTGCCATCCATCAGTAGAAGTGCTGTAGGGCCCAATTAGGCTTCATTCTGCCATTGAGACTGATAATCCAGTGCAGATACCATGGCTAGTTTACTTTTCAAATTGACAGATTTCAGCCCACAAACCCCGTTCTTTCACTACAGCCTTAGACACACCACTCTGTAGCCAATGTTTCTTGTGTGGTAAAGGCAAATACTTGTTTTCCAGTATGTGTACTCACTGCAGAAAACCTCTGATCCTCAACTTCCCACTCCTCTAATACAGTGTTGCTTATAATTAATTTCCCATCAGGTTTCCCAGCTTTCTGGGGTACCCTAGAAGTAGGTAGCAGTCATAACATGTTTTCAATCTTTGAATCTTAAAACCTTCTGTAAGGAGACCTATGATGGTCAAAGTGTATCAGAGGATGCACATAGTGTATTCTAAAGTCCAGCTAGCAGGAAAAAAAAAAAAGCAAAGAACAATATTCTTGCAGAAATGTATTATGGTAACATTGGCACCACTTTCCTGAATAGATCAAATCTCATGTGTTTTTAGGCTCATATCTACTTACTTTAGCAACAAAAAAATAAACACTTACCATTCTTTTATTTCTCTTAGCCCTGCAGAAGTAACATAACTATTTGAGACAGCTGGATACTATTCCATCTTGAGCCTCATCGGAAGAATAGATCACTAAATCCCAATAGCTACACCTGTTCAAAAGCCTTGCAGGCAAAACAATCACACAGGTACCACTAAGGTCATAATTTAACCCTCAGAAATTCTGTTACCAGAGATGATACGTGATGTGGAAAGAAGCCTGACTGCCTCTTGGAGCACAGAATGAGTTTTGAAGACTGGTGCTCGGGAAAAGCTTGCTCTTTAGGCAAGCTCCTGGGCTGTGGAAATGAGTGAGATACCTGGACAGAAGGAGAAGACCCTCACTTCAGAAAATGGGCTAGTTTCACTGGTAGTCTGGCAGATGAAGTGCTGAACAGTGAATTCGCATCCCTAGTGATTGCTGTGTCAGTTAGACAGCTCATCCAAGAAGCAAACGTGAGCTGATGATATGTAGGTAAATATTATGACAGAAAACTTCCCAGGAAAAAGGTATCTTCTGCAAGCAAGTAATTTAATATAGGCGATTACTATTTCTATAACATAAACTACATTAAGTACTTGGTGTCAGCAGTTTCAGCATATCCTTCACTGCCAGTAGTAAGTATGCCTGGAAAATCTGACTCATAGTATGACAGGATTAAACTGGTGAAACCAGTGGGAGACAAAAATTGTTTTGTAGCCTGTGCAGTGGAATATGAGGTAAACACCCGCCGTCCTCCAAAAGCCATCGTTATTCCCGCAGTGCCATCTACTGGTATCATCCCAGAGTGGACCGAAAGGAGTTGATTTATACCTTTACCTGCTGGGGTTTAATGCCCTGATCCTGTATTAAGATACAAAGAAAACAAACAATCTTTAATGTTCTAATAGCTTTTCGCAGTTTCCATAGTTTTAAGTTGATATTCGGGATTTCTGTAATAGATAAATATTTAGTATAAAGGGTGGCATATAGTATGTGACATTTTCAAAAATGACTGCAAAAACTATACCTGAGCTAGAAATAACCTTATTTAGCTTTTATATATATGCAGAGACAAACATTTCACACTTCATTCAAATTCTGCCATGTATCTGATTTTCACTGAAAAGCCCTGGGTATGCATGTTCTACCTCACATGTACTTTCCAAATCTGTGGACCTAATTCTCTAAATATTTTAAGTGTTCCGTAGCTCTGTTAATGTCTAATGATTCCGCTAGATTTCATAGAAGAATTTAAGAACTTCAGATGGGATTATACACAGTATGAAATCTGTACAGGAAGGGTAACTACATCAAGTATAAACCCCTAAAGTTTTATAAGGATGTGGGTCAGATCCTTTCTTCCTTTGCAGAAACTGGTAGTGAAAAGTTGTGGTTCTCATTCTGTTGGACATTCTCTTGTGTTTGGTAAAATTAATTAACAGATATTTTTTCCCCACTTATAAAGCTGCAGGAAAGCAAGGGAAGGATGATATCACAGGGTTTTTTTTTTCCTCTAACTTAGCTCCAGGTATGCTTACAGCAACTGTTTCCTCATCCACCTCCTCAACTATGGAGACCTGCAAGATCTATTCTTATCCTATTTAACATTACACTATTAGTGCTTAAATGTATTTTTAGGCAGCACAAGCTTAAGTGACAGAAAGGCAGTGATAATTCAGTATTTATTTTATACGAAGCACAAAGAAACATCTCTTTATCTGGAAAATTAGCTGAAAGCAGCATCTGGATGAAAAAGAACAGACTGAAGCACAAACTAGGTGTAAGTAAGGTTATTCTGACAATATGATCACAGAACTTGTCATTTTTACAATACCTCTTTCTGAAATTATAAGATATCCTCAGAAATAAATTTCCTTTGTAACACTAGATGCCCAAATAACCAGGAGAGTGGAAAAGACACATGGACTTCCACGTCTGGTCCCAAGATAGCATTCCCTTATTTTAGACAAAGGTTCATGATCTCCTTTCTTGAATGTGGGTATTTATCACAGGTAGGAATGAAGACTATGCTCTACATTAAGTCCTCAAAGGAAGCTTCAGAGTAATATTTAGCAAACTACATGGAGAGAGTCAGGATCACCTAATTCTGTATTCTTTGAAGGTGTGAGTTTCTGCTTTTTGCTTTTGCTAAACAAGGGACTCAGTGGTCATATATTCTAGTATCAGTCAGTTTCAACACAGTATATCTTCTAAAACAGGGTATTTGAATGCATACGCGGAAGAGATTGTTGAAAAATGTTCTTGTACTTCCCAGCCATCTTCAGAATGACTTTGGTGATTAACCAACAATGTGTCTGAATTGAACTATAGCTTCTTTTTTATCGTTAATACTTAAAAAGAGGCTTTCTATCAGTCTGCCTCCCCTCTGAATGCCGGCATCTGACCTCTACTTGTCCTCACACCATGAGGTTTCATTATTTATTTTGACAGTAACTGTCTTTCCTCCTTGACCACACGGCTTCATATTCTTTCTTAAGTCATTTGTTCATCAAAGCTGAATTCATTGCTCAACAAACATAAGTTATTTCTCTTTATTCCTAGCTGAATATACAGACTTAAAGCTAATGCCTCTAGAAATATACAAGCTTCATCAACTTAGAAGACTATACATTCATTAAGTCTTATCACTGAAGAACACACTGACTTTTCTTATAGTTCCAGTGAGTTTTATGCTAGCTGAATAAAGCAACTCCTATTGTTGGTACTGTTGTGCAAGCCATTCTACCTACATGATTTCAGTTGTTCTTTATGAAAACTCTATTTTGCATTTGCATTTTTATTTTATCTTTGCTTGAGATTCTACATATGTAGAGATGTAGCCAGGAGACTCATACAAGGAGTCAGCAATCCACATTCTTGTTTCCTTCTCGTGTATACAGGTGCACTTTGAATAGCCTGTGACCACTTACCAACCATCTGTGGCAGACTATCCATGACTTCTCGGGTGTATGCCTCCATATCATGGTTCCCATGCCAATGCTATCTAAAACAGTATAATTACTCAATGTATGCATAGTGAATCCATACTTAATCAATGTATGTTTATCCAGTGTGTATTTAAACATTAATATAATGCACTGTCTTGTTGATCTGAAATGTTTGTACCTGTTTGGGAACTATAACTTTATTGAGACAAGGGTGTTGGAGCATATTGTCCAAGTGACTCTTCAAGGCTAGGGAAATGGCTTATGAAATATTAAAGGCAAAAAGTCTTTTGTGCAAGCCTCTGAATCAGGAGGGGGTCAGGTAGAGCTACAAAGAGAGGAATGCACAGAGTCCGGAATGCAGAGCTTGCTGGGCAGACCGGATTTTCTATTTTGGCAACTTGACTAAGATCTCTGCTTCATCTATAGGCATAGACACTATCACGCCAGCCTGTGTATAGGATCAGTTCTTATGTATGATCAGGAAGAAACTAGGATTGAATACATATTTCTCTACAAAAGAAACCCAAAAGTGTGCACCTCAACCTAGATGCAATTCAGATACTCAAGAAGAAGGTGCACATAGCTTGGATTCAGGAGAGAAATGAAAGTTAAGTGCAGGCCAAAAAACTCCTGAGTGCACACATGATCCTGGGATCCCTCCTAGTTTGTTTTGGTTCAAAGCTGAGCAAGATCTTAGACCGATTTCAGCAGCTGTAATCTGATTTTGCAGTTGGAGTCACCTAGTCAATACAGATGTGAGACAATTTAAGCACCTACAGTTTACTGGCTTCTGTGAATGCTTTTGGCCAGCAGTAGTACAGTCAGACAGGTCACATTAACTCATAGTGGTTTAAGAAAGCCTGGGGTTTTTTGTACAGTAGCAGAGGAGATGAGCACTCAAGAAGTCTCATTGGTGACAAAGTGACAAATAGCAGCTCATGGTGGTAATCGCTATACCTGACTCTGAGGGTTCTTCCCATCCAGGGTGAAGCTCCACAGATTAATTTATCTGCTGGCAGTGTCAGCTGCACCCTCATTCTCTGTATAATGCTCTGCCCTTCTAGTGCAGAGACAAACCCATGGGTTAAGCCTGCACAGCTTCATAACTGGCTGCTAGGGAGCAGAAACTGTTGCTCAACTATTTATTTCTCCGCTTTTTCTGACATCTGATTTGTTACCTAGGACAATTTAGACTGAAAAGCAAGAAACCAGAAGATTAACCAGTCCAAGGTCTTGATCCCATGTATCTGAGCTAAAAATGCACCAAAATTCATCTCCACTATGTCTAAGTTCTTCTCTCAGTGATATCTGAGCAATATCATGCAGAACAACAAATTGGTGTAAAGGAAGTCAAAATTTGTCACCCATATTTTGATGTATTATAAATTTTTGGCAATAGCCAAAAGAGAAAGAGCAGACTGAATTCCACATTCTTGACTAAATTTGCAGGATGTGCTGTTGGGGTCACTCAGCTTCTATGTGCAAACTCTGTAAATTTGACATAGAATTGTTGTGACACAATGAATATGGAACAGTGTCAGCGTTCAAATTAGGAATGCCTTAAGCTTTGACTCACAACAGCCTTTATACTCCCTTCTCTAATTACAAATTCTGCCATATGAAAGGTCATGAAACTGTGAGGTAGAACAGCGTGTGAGAGAGACGGATAGAGCTCCTTTGGTTTGGCTTTGACCTAAATCAAGTTGACAAGCCAACCAGCCTTTTTAACTCTGTGATGTTTCTGAGTAAAAGCTTTCAAACTCTGGAGCAATTTTCTGAAATCAGTAGACAATGACTAGCTACCAGGACCTAAGGCTTAGACCTGTGAACTCATCATAATTTATACCTAAATAAGATATGCATTTACTGGCTTAGCAGTATGAAATTTCCACAGTTAGATGCTGATCTATTTTAAAATCGATACAAGCCTCCCATTTATTCTAATAAAAAACAATGATTCACTATTATTTGATCATTACTGTTATCATAATTTTAATTCATTAATTGTAACACAACTTGATGAAGATAAATGCAGAAATTCCCAGTTACTGACTATCTGCTGATTCAAGACCTAATTTTAGTGTAACCTGGGAACCTGGACACCTATATCCCTGTGAGGATAGGTGTATATTCACAGAAGCAACTTATCTATGTTCAGTTGGAAGATTGGGATGGCACCAGCATCAAACTCTGCTTTTTCAAACACAACTAACTAAGCACCCTAACATTAGAGATCCTGCAGTTAAAGATTATCTATATTCACCCTCATTGAGAGATTAGGGGATTGATTAATTCATTAGACAGGCTCCAGATGACTCTCTAGGAATAGAAGTGACCTTGTCAAGAAACTCAGAAACTCTTAAATTTCCGGAACTGTAGTTATCATAAGACCATAGCCTGTAACTTTCTGAGAATTATTGCCCTATCACATATTTTTGTCTTGAAAATTGGTTAAAATTTCCTTTCCACTTACCAGACCTTTCATTAAAACATGGTCAGTTCTTTCAGAAAGTCACTATCTTATCTTTGATAGGTATACCACAGGGGTCTGTAGTTTCTGCTCAGGATTTGTGTGAAGAAGGCTTGGGGTTTTGAGAATAAGAAAATCATGAAATATGCATTGGAGAAAAGAAGGTTTTAAAGCAGTGCAAAATTTATATGCAAAATCCCCTACTTGAAAAAAGAGTCTAAATTGGATACAAAATAATTCAGAGGAAATGGGGGAAAAAAGAAAGGCGGGGGGGGAGGGAGTATCTAAGACCACAAAGTCCTTTACAGGTGAAATTCAGAGCTTCATAAATCAATTATAAAAATGTGCCACAGGCTACAACTTGGAATTCCAGCTCCTGGATTTGAATAAGGGTTGGTTTGTTTGAAAGTGTTAAACACAAACATGAGAAAAACATTCTTGGTTTTAAATCAGATGAGTAATGGTGAACATATTCACTTAAGCCTTTTCCATCTGTTTAGGTTTTTTTAAACATCTACAGTATCTCTTAAAATGAAATTTAAGTCAATAATTTAAGAACAAAAAAATGTACATCTTTGTAGGAATTGCTGCTCTTGGGTCAACATCTACTTTTTTTTAAAATACTAAAATATTTATATTTGCATGATGATACATAATATTTTATTCATGGACTGAAGAAAACACCATTTAAATAACATTGAGAATTATTTTTGCAGAATCACTCAACATACATTTTATACCTTCGATAGAAGGCCCTGGCATAAGCAATATCCACTCCATTGCTGCTGTATGGCCATCAGCTAAAATGCTGCCCAGAGACAGCTTTGAAGATTAGTGGGTCTCCGACGAAATTCAGAAATAGATGGAAAAATTATCTTTACTCAGAGAAAATAAGATAATGAACAGCACTTATTATGTCTGGTTGGCTGTTGGAATCTATTGAATAGTATAAAAAGAATCCTTGAAAATTACAAGGCACTTCCGCAAAACCAAAAAGCTGGACATGATATGGTAAAGACAGCAAAGAGACACACTGCTGTATGCAAGACAGGGATTCCCAAATACTAGGTAGAAGCCACTGCATCCTCCATGGATGCTGCTTTCAGCTTCTATGGTTCTACAGCAAGATGCTCCCACACTGCCCCAAAATAGCAACTTCCATGGGGCACTAGCTAAATGTTTCTATAATAATAACAAAGAAACAACAAGTAGCAAGATGACATACCTCCCTTCTCTGAGCACAGGAATTCCCAGAATACAAATAAAATGTATTTGTGGAAAAGACAACATAATATTTCTGCTACTTACTCTAAAAAAGATGGACTTCATTAGCCACCAGAAGCCAAGCAAAACACATACATTAAGCACAGTCCTCACTTCAGGTTTCACAGAATCCCAGAACAGCAGGGGTTGGAAGGGACCTCTGGAGATCATCTAGTCCAAGCCCCCTTGCCAGGGCAGGATCACCTAGAGCAGGCTGCACAGGACAGCATTCAGGGGGGTTTTGAATGTCTCCAGAGATGGAGACTCCACAACCTCTCTGGGCAGCCTGTCCCAGTGCTCTGCCACCCTCACAGTAAAGTTTCTCCTCACGTTTAGGTGGAACATCCTATAGTCAAGTTTGTGCTCATTGCCTCTTGTCCTGTCATTGGTCATCACTAAAAAAGACCCCATCCTCCTGACACCCACCCCTCAGATATTTATAAGCATGGATAAAATCCCCCCTCAGTCTTCTCTTAGTTTTAGGCTGTTGCTCTCTTATCAGAGCATCCTGCTCCTGCTATAATGCCTGAATCCAGCAGCAGTGCCATGGCAGGCTCACGTGCACAAGCTGCCCGAGCAGTAGAGAGGAGCTGGCAGCACACAGAAAGACGTTGTATCTGTAACATTTTCCACAGTAGCAACATTAGCTCTGGCACATGACCCATCATGTAATCTTCACCTGCTCATGTACATGCAGAGCGTGTTTTGTGAGGAGATGTAAGATTTCAGGCACACATTTTATATGCTAAGACAGTAAAGGGTTTCTGGCCTATCTTATTTGTCTGTTCCACTCATGACAGGTAACACGTCTTCAGCACCCTCAGAGGACACTTAGGAAATCAGGCATTAATGGAAAGATAGAAATTCTCCTGCCTACGTTATAAATCTTGTTCCCATAGTCCCCAGGGCTTCCACTTGTGCTAGGGCTCTCATCAGATCATTTGTTGAGAGCAACAGTTAGGTTTCTTTGAAAATGCCAGCTGTAGAAACATAGATGCCTTCAGGAGCTTAGGCATACAGGGAGATTAGTGCCAGCTCTGAATATGTTACTGTTGCTTACCTGGTGCACTTTGGTGGCTATTTGCTTGTTCAAGTGTCAAAATCACTTTTAAAAGCCTGGCCAGAGGCTCTTAGCACTCAATATACAAACAAGCAGATTAAAAGACTGTCACTATTGAGCTGATATTCACAGCAGGGTTTCCTTGTATGCAACTAATAAATAAGTAATGACAATAGAATAATTTCTGTTCAGTATTTGATTCTCTAGCATTGTTCTGCAGTACTACTTCCAGAAAGTCAAAAGAGACAAAGATTAGTTGAGTTTTTCTGTGTCCCACAGAAAAATTCTGTTAGAGGCTTGGCAGGGATAATTTTCTTTCTAGCAACTGGTGCAGTGCCATGTTTTGGAGTTAGGATGAGAACAATGCTGATAACACACTGATGTTTAAGTTGTTGCCAAGCAGTCATGGGCTTTTTACTTTCTCACACTGCCCTGCTAATGAAGTGCCGGGCAGCCAGGAAGCTGGGAGGGGACACATCCAGGACAGCTGACCAAAACTGGTGAAAGGGATGTTCCATAACATATGATATCATGCTCTGTTTATAACTGGGGGTGGGCTGAGGGGCTAGTGCAGCAGCTGAGGTGCTATGTGGCAGCTGGGGGCCTGGTGCAGCAGCCTGGGAGGGGTCTTGCACAACATCAACTTCAGGGTGATGGCTGAACACCTGCCTGCTGATGGGAAGCGGTGAATGAATGCCTTGGTTTGCTTTGCTTGCACATGTGGGGTGAGAGGTTGGGTAGTTTGGGGGTCTTGCACAGCACCTGGGGGTTCTTGCACAGCATTGACTTTGGGTGGAGAGAAATTGTGCTGTTCATCACTAATTTTGTGTATATATTATTATTATTACATTTGCTTTTTTGTGTGTTTCCTATTAAAATGTCCACTATCTCAACCCACGAGTTCTTTCAATTTCAGTTTTCCAATTCTCTCCCCTGTCCTGTCAAGGGGAAGTGAACAAGTGACTGTGTGGTGCTTAATTGCTGGCTGAGGCTAAACCATGACTAAGGCAAAAATAAAATTTCAGTCCTTGCATACGTGTGCAGTTATGTCATCTGAACAGAATTACAGATCTGAACTGGATTATTGTGCATGTACTCTATGAAAACAGCAATTTAGAGAAAGAATACAGAAACATCTCAAAACGTATTACAAATCAACCCATTTTTTTCCCTTATCATCTACACCCCTGAAAAATACTGCCCTATAGAACAGTTGGTAGTGCAAAGCAAACAGGGACTGTCAGCAACATCCTTAAACTTCTTCCATTCTGCCTCCATTCCCCGAAAGAAGGTAGCCCTGAAGCAGCTGTAATGCTGACAGCCGTTTCCAGCATGCTCTCTGCTACTTAACAGAAGTAGCTATCGAGATAGGCAGAGGTAGAGGAGACCACAAAGGGTCTTAGGTGAGTTCATACATGTTCCCTGAGAAAGTCTTTCTCAATACAAATTTGGGTACTCTCAATATTCTTTGACTTGCTTTGAGTCATTCGGAGAGAGCAAGTACCCTAATTACCATCAGAAAGTTTGTTTTCTTGCTGTATCCAGCACTAACAAGTCTAAATAATTAAATTAGATTTGACTCTAAATAATTAAATTAGGCTACAAACATTCGGCAACAGTAACACCCAATTCAATGGACATGGAGAAACTGACTACCTAGATGTCATAAGTATGGATGAAATATAACTTCTGCATCCCAAAACAGGAGTTGCCTGATAATCTTATTCTGAACTGCAACTTCAAAGGTCAAAACACTCTTAAGGGAAATGCAGCAGAGAGCATGGCTTATATCCCATAACAAATAAAATCTGAAATGTACTGAAGAATTTTGAATTTAAATAGACTTAATAAGGGGATGAATAAAAAAAAGAAGAATGTAAAAATAAACTTCTAAACATATATTTGAAGAAGGAAGAAAAGACAGAGCTTAGATGATAGTGGCTCCTAGAGGATACCAAGCATTTAAGAAAGTAATTAAAGATGATCCAAATAAAGTGAGATTGTGAGCAAACTGGGGGGGATGGCAGACCCAACTTGAACAGTGCTGGGGCAATCAAAGACCAGAAAATCAGATTTCTAAGAATAGTACTTAGTTTGAAAGTAACTGGCACACTGCTGAAGTGACACAGCCTGCTTGTTACATACATTTTTCTCCCAACCTGCAAAGAAGTGACAAGACAACTACTCACCCGTTAATGATTCTCTCCGTTCTAAAGAGGTCTTTGCTACTTTTCCAAAAGCAGATGGTCCTCTTTATTTTTATTGCACTTGCAACCTTCTCTTTTCTACCTATTACTTAAAAAGGTCAAAGAGTAAAAAACAAAACAAAACCAACAAATCCTTATCCCCTAAAACAACCCCCATAAATGAAGGAGACATAGCATTACAGAAAAAGAAAAGCACTTAAATAAAACCATATATTAAAATATCTTCTTACTCTGTGGATGCCACCTTTATTTTAAGAAAACTCTATGAACAAGGAGGTATAGCATTTTGAATACCCTTGCTCCTATTTTTCACATGTGCTGTATCTGCTTTTCTCTTTTTCTCCTTTCTCCACCACTTTCTTAAATGCTTCTTCTCTGTCTGGACCCCAGCATATTATTCAGTCACAGCTTGCCCAATTGCGTTATAGTTTTGCACAATCACGTCAGTTAAATCTACTTGCCTGTAGTTCCTATACACTTGCAGAAATCTTCAAACTTTACTTACTGCTCTCCAAGCCTTCCTAAGCACTCAGCCCCACAACTCACAGCATTTCTTTCTGCTGCCCTGATGACAAGTAATGATTACACGAGGCTGCTCTTACAGAAGTGTGAACCCAGGTTTGTTTCAGGTAGCAAAAGGCTCACACACGGCCACCATGCAGAACTCCTTAGAAGTCAACAAACACCACAGACTGAGAAATGACATTGATCAAAAAGGAAATGATCTGTTAATACCACCAAAGCAGCGTGTCAAAATCAAGCCTGTTAACTGTGATACAGGCCAGACAGTATGTTAGCATCTAAAATTAGGTTTAACTGATGAACAAAAGAGTAGGACAATGAGCCATTAGAACCATCTTGGGAGGGTGGGGAAGAATTTTTTCTCTGGCAGTAACTCCAGGAGAACAGATGGGTGCAATAGAGCAAACATTTCCTGGGATTCTCTGAGACACTGTAGCATAATTAAGACTTCATGGTTGTATACCAAGAGATGCCCTTGAGAAAGAAAAGAATGAGGAGAAAGAGGATATCTAACTATACTACAGAGATTTGTGTCCTGTTTTCTATTTTTCACGATGCAAGAATTAGGGAGTTTCTGATGAAATGTGCAGACAGTACTGCCTGGCATCTGATAATCTGCAATTTAGTATTCTTTTTAGGTCCCTTTCCAAAGTCTGCTTCTCTGGTCAACTGATTTTTTTCCTTTACCCTACGCTTCTGCATTCTGCTTAAAAAATCTGCCTTAACCAGACAAAAATGCCTCTTATACATTGTGACTATGAATTTGTGACTAAAAAAAGCAGCTATTAGAAGCAACCCAATATTGGAACAATTTTTCTAGACCTTTGATTGGCTAGTAATATTATGTGGTTTGCCTACTTGTCCTTAACAGTAAGATTAAAAAATGTACCTTCTGTCCCTGTTTGCTATCTATTCTTTTGTCTTCCCATTGCATGTTCCATTTGCTTGGTTTTTTTTTTTTATGAAGCACGACATTATTCTCGTGACAAATTGAATTTTATGGAATACTACTCCAGTTCAACCAGTTTTTCTTTTTCCTAAGATAAAGGAAATCTTTTGCCATCTTTACTGTGACAGAAAACGTCTGTGAAACACTAGGATTTATTTTATTCTCTCCTATAGGGAAAGCAATGAAGGAATTTCAAATGTTAGAACTAATACTTTACTTTGTCGTTCACATTTCTAACTTTCTACTGTCCTTTAAAGTTTTAAAGACTTTCAGCAGTGACTATTTGCCATGAAATAACTAAGCTTCATTCACCACAAACTCAAATAAATAAACGTGGCTTTATATCTCATTAGGCAAATTCCTCTTACAGACAGTCAAATATCACTGTCAAAGTTTTCAGAGATTTTCACTGATATTCAGTGATGCAATTTGATATACTTTGCTCATGTTTATGCTCCTTTTGTGTGTGTCCTCTTTTAATCATCTGCAATCTGGATAAAAACATTAGGAATATACTAAACAGTAGGACATGTGCTTTTACTTCCCTTGTGGAGAAACTGCTCACTACATGGTTCTTGCTTGGTTTCTTCCTCTTATTAATTAATTAACTCCTTTCTCTTAACTGTGAAACCTAAATAGTATAGGTGAGATGCAAACCCTTGTGCTTTTATATGGCAAGGTTCTGGTGGAGAATGGGATGCTGCAGGGGTGCCTTACGCAAGAAGGAGCTAGAAGCTTTCTTTAGGTCCAACAGAGTAAACACCAGCCAACTCAAGGCCAGACTCAAAGAACCACAGACTCACTAGGCTGGAAAAGACCTTTGAGATCCACAAGTCCAACCATACCCATCTTCTACTAAACCATATCCCTGAGCACCTTGTCTACCCATCTTTTAAATACATTCAGGGTTGGTGACTTACCCACCTGCCTGGGCAGCCTGTTCCAATGCCTGATAACCAGGGGAAACCTGGGACTCCCTGAGAGACCAGGCTGGAGTAGTCTGGGCCTGAGAGACTGAGGGACATTCTATGATTTTATGACTGCACTCCATAGCAGTGACCCACGCTGGGACAGCGGGTGAAGAACTGAAGCCCCATGGGAAAGGACTCACAATGAAGAAGTTTCTGAAGGACTGTCTCCCGTGGGTGGGACCCCATGCTGGAGCAGGGGAAGGGTGTGAGGAATGCCTACCCCCACCCCCCAGCTAAGAAGGAAAACAACTCGTGAGGAACTGACCTAAACCTCCATTTCCCTAGTCACTCCCTGCCCCTCCCCATGACACAATGGGGAGAGAAGAAGGGAGGGAAATTATTACTAAAGTGAAGGCTGCTAAGAAGGGAGTGGTGGGGGGAGGTGATTTAAGATCTGGTCGCACTTCTCATTACCTGACTCTGGTGTCACTGGGTGTGCAGTGCAGTGTAATAAATTACAGAGTTTTCTTTCCTTTATTCTGTGTTGAGTCTGTTTTGCCTGTGACACTGATTGCGGAATGATCTCTTCCTGTACTTATCTCAACTCCCAAGCCACTCAATATATATTTTCTTCCCTCTCAGCTGAACAGGGAAATGATAGAATGACTTTGGTGGGCATCTGGCCTCCAGCCAGGGCCAAAACACCACAGTAAGAAAACAGAAAAAAGAATACGTACGTTACAACCAAAGTAAGACCACTAAGGCTCAGATGAACATTCATTTCACCAGCTCTCTTACAAATAGTATTTTAACTATAAGATCCATTTCAGTAAAATATAAATAGCACAAACATGCTGAAAAAATCACTCTAGCCATCTTCAAAGCAGAAGTACTCCATGAACAGGTTTTATTTTTTTTTAATTTCACAAGTGTTACACAGGCTGCAGTGCCAGTTCAAAGTTACTGTTTTTTGTATTTCTGATTGATGGCTTTTTATTCTGTGTTCACACAGCATCACACAGCTGGGTGCTGCTCCATCACTTAGGTTCGTAAATGCTATGATTATATAAATAAAAAGTAGTAACAGAATTATATGCCAAATATATAGAAATATTTTTTTGAAAGAACTTGGGAACTTTGATTAAAGTACTCTTAAAATATTGATTTCCTAAGTCAACCACATTATGAGGAACAGTGGTCTATAAAAGGCAGAAAGTACAGTTTCCAGTCCCCATCAATAGTTGCTGGATGGCAGAGGGACTGAAAGCAGTAAAGATTTCCATTTGCAGTACTACTGAGCATGAAGGGTCATCAAGGAACTCAAGTGTCTTGAAGGAACTTTCTCACCTGTGAGAATTAAGCTGTCAGTTACAGGCATGACTCATGCCCACTTCTGCAAAAAATGACTCAGATTAATTGACTTTCTCAAGAAGAAGGTAGTATTTCTTCAAGTGTTTTTGTTTTTCAGGGGGTTTCAGTGCTTCTTCATTGATATTCCTACTACAGCTAACAAGTGGTTTCCAGCTTATAAAAATTAGATTCAGTCTGGGAAGATTTTGTGCATGCTGTGTCTCTGGGGAGAGCATGGATGTAGTTCTCATATACAGTACACTGCAATGATATTTAACAAGTTACTTTAAAGGTAGTTACTTTGACTGTAATGAGCTTCATATGGATAATTCTGCATGGTTCTCTGGTGGACCCTGGCTTCTGCAGTACATAGTGATCCCTACAGTAGAAGATGTGTCCTTTATAGTTTTCCTTGCTAATTGTTGTAATAGCAAAATTAGTGTATCAGTAATCACACAGCAATTGCATATTATTCTGTTTTGAGCTATGAGAGTTTTGTTAGCGTTCACCAGTTCAAATAGAGAACATCCTTCATAATGATAAAGCAGGGAGCACTCTTCAGAAACAGCTTTTTTTTTTTTTTTCCTTTTCATGATTCTATCTTCTAACTGGTCTTTTAGGAGAATAAGGAGTGGAAGTCAAAAGATGAATGGTTGCTAGATTCCTTGCCATGTAGAAAACACCCTTCAAAAATAATTTTAGAAAAAAAGAAATAGAAACAGAAGAGCTTCTATAGGTACATCAGTGATAATATAATATGGTTACCTGACAACAAAGTTGGAGATGATAAACATAAATCTAGAAATATTTGATGTCTCAGCATCAAGGCTGAAGTGTGTTATTGTATCGTCCTGGAATAAGAGAAAGTCAATCCAAAACATGTAGGTTCTCCAGCAAGAAAATATAATACCTGCAACAGAAATTGTCCATGTTGCACAGCTTCTGTTTAATAACTGCTTTAGTATGGCTTGCACACTAGTGCGGGGCTTTCTGCCAGCATTGCTGGTCACAAGGATAGGAAAGGTAAACTCAGAAAAACCTTCCACATTAGGATAGCAATGTCAACCAGGGAGCAGCTTATTGTTGACTACTGGAAAAAAGGAAGAAAATAATGCAGTGATTACTTGACCTTATGAATTTGTGTATTTTCTTTTAAGGGAAGAAATGGAAGAAAGAAAATTGTATGACAAAAATTAAAAGGAATTATTCCCATATAAATTTGACAGAATGAATGAGCAGATGTCATCTTATTTCTAAAATCTCCTGATTACACAAACCACAAAAAATACACCTGCATAATGGGTACTCAGAGTTCTAAATAAAATAATTAATGTCTATATGATGTTTTTAATATCTGTGCTTTTTGTGTGCATCTTTAAATGTAGCAAACAACTTTTATTACAATTCACTTTTTTATCCTAAGGGTCTTGGAATTTTGAAGCTCATGATTACTAGAACATGAATAAATAAATAAAGTAAAAATAAATACTAAAAAAAAATTGCATGGTTGGCAGGGGGGTAGGGGGAAGCTAACAAACCTGAGCTTTTAGCCTTGAGCAGAGAAGGAAAGGCTAAGGGGTGAATCTAGCAGCACCTAAACAGGGGTAACAGAGAAGATGAAATAAACTCTTCTCAGAGCTACACAGCAAAAGAACAAGATGAAATGGTCACTGCTTGCAGAAAGGGAAACTCTAATTGGGCATAAGGAAGAAACCTGTCAAAGTAAGAGTGGTTTAACGCACTCTCACAGGAACAGTTTACCCATAGAAAATACAGAATCACCATTTCTTGAAATTTCAGAAGTAAGCTAGTAAAAGGTTCTGAACAACTTGATACAGCTTTGAAATTAGCCCTGCTTTGCCCACAGGGCTGGCCTATATCAATTCCAGATCTGTTTTCCTTTTCTCCCCACTTAAATATATCAGTCTGTGCATATCCCCAAATAAAGCTGTGCAGTATTTCAGTATTTCCGAGGTTTGCTTGTTTACAAATGATATTTTAAAGTCAGAAAAAATGTTAAAATCTGTTGGCTTAGTCCCACACATGCTTTGCCACCATAGAATACAGGAAACACCTTCAATCCTACTAATGTAAAATAAGGCAGAATTTGGAAACTGGTGTTTGACGCCCACAAATAAAGCCATGTTTCTCTACAGGTCACTTTGTGATATGTTCAATATAGTTATCAAAAGCAGAGAAACACTGAGAGTCTGCATAGTAGAAATATTTCAATCATTACACTTATAAATTCCACGGGAATGAATTTATACCTATGTGGTTTTCTTCTCTACATGAGCCTGCATCATAGGCAACAAAAGAAAAAGCATTATCACTGTCAACACTCAAGTGATTTAATTTAATATATCCTTTTATGAATGTTTGCTCATAAATGTTAGTTGCATCCCCCTGAATAGGGATGTAACTAAGATATTTTGACTAACCTTCTAGAGGCTTAGATATAGAGTCTTAGAAAGTCAAAATTTGCCTGATTTATATGAATTCACATTTATTTTCAAAGGCACCAGAATACCCTCATGCAGTTACTGCTTTAGCAAATGTAAATCAATAGTCTGGCACAGATGTGGACTGCTGGCTTTCATCAGAATAAAACTCAGATCATTCAATGGTGAGTTTTATTCTGCTGTGGGATTCTTTACTGTCTTATCAAATTTTAAAGAAAAGATATAACTTAAAAATTAATTCTATTCAATCTTTCTAAAAACATGAACTTATTCAAAATGTCCCCAGGTTTCATAAGTAGATGCTGATGACAAAGTACCTGTATTTAATTATTCATATTAAGTTCCTGTCTAAAATGCACAACCAACCTTTTTCCTACTTATGAAAGAATTTTTGCTTTTCTTCTTTTTAAACTTATTCTATCATGATTGGAAATAAGATTCAACCTTGTGATAGACTACCACTGGAGAGAACAGCAGTAATGCAACATTCTCCGTTCCTAAACTCTCTGTTGCTGTTTGTAAGTACATCATACCCCTTGATGCATTTTCAAACATTGTTAATTCTACACCTCAAGCATCACTACAGCAAAATTTAAGAGCATACAATGAGGTGTTGATAATAATTTCACTGCAAATATAAGATGTTCTCTTCTCATACCACAGCATCCTATAGCCTGTTTTCTTAAACAGTTCTAGGTACCTTATTTTAGTCAGTTTTTATGATAGTTCTTGTGGAAGTGATGGGTTTGGGAGAATTAGAGAGCATATCTTCTGGAAAACCTTTGATCAATGTGTCATTTCAACACCAAGCTTTTGATCTTTCTGAGTATCATCCCTGCAGCTACAGGTTGTGTGGTTACCACTGTCACCATTGCACATGTAACAGCATTGCTACGGAACCTGGTGCAGTCTCCCGAGCTGGTAAAGCTCTGCAGAGAAGAGACAGATAAACTTTGAGTTCTCCCCTTATGAAGTCTTGGCTAGCTATAATACATATAGGAAAAAACCAAACAGGAGGCACACAGAAAAACCTGATATTATTTTTTTGTTAGTGTGGCATCTTTTTTGTCAGTAACAGAAATATGCCTACAGGAAAAACAACATGAACTCTAGAACCTGGTAGAAACAATTACCTTTGAGACTGAATTCAAGGCCTTAGACAGAGTAGGTAGGACTTACTGCTGTTTAAACTGGAGGAAGCAGGGTAGGGGGGCAGTCTGGATGGTTAAGTTTATTGACCCAGTCACATCCTTTCCGTAATACTATTTCTATATATGAGGACATAAGTGGACGGATGTAACTCTGTTGATAGGGATTTCTGGTATGATCTTCTCCTTCCTAAAGGTTATAGGAGACATTCTTCAGTTCATCATACTTAAATAATTATTTCAAACTGAAAAGCATAGAAATGATGAGGCTAGATTTTGAATCCTTAAACTCACAGTAAAAAAAAAAATGTGTGTGTGTATACATTTATAAAAAGAAAAAAATCTCCCAATTTTAAAGTACTTATATCAATGCTGTCCCAAAGCAATCAATTCTGTTTTAAATTCTTAACATTACAAAATGGGAAATAATTACCATTAGTTACTATTGGGTGGGGAGGAGTTATTTGATAAACTTAACCCTCAGCGTAAATAACTAACTAGAATCAAACATTGTTCTCAGAAGCCAAAGTCTGAAAGAATTTTATAAACTATTCTGGAAAAAAACCACTGCCTATTCAGAGCCTAAATAAATTACTATGCATTAGCGCCACATGTAACCCTAGGTATTATCAGCTAACATTAAGTTATTTTCAGGTTTCTTTAAGCATATTAGGACTTTATGATTATTTAGATGGTTGAGAATTAATTTGTTTATATCAAAGCCACTCTGTTTTAGACATATCATAGAAAGAATCCAATCTCATAAAGCACTTAACATGTCCCATTGTCATTAAAGCAAATCAAATTTGAGCTCCTGAGCCCTCTGAGGACTGGCCACAAACACCAGTAAGATAATATTTTCCCTCACTTACCATCTAAACTCATTACAAACAAAATTCTCCTCTCCTCCTGGGAGGACAGTTTCTAATTTAAAACCTGATTATCATCTCACTAATTTTAGCCAGTAACCTAGCCTTACAAAAATTTTTACACCATTCTTTATTATTTTTGAAGGAGGAAAAAGATAAAGGAAAATGTATTAAATCAGGAATTAGGACTTGTCATTGTTTTTTCTGTCAGTCTTTTTAGTTTTCATGTTTTCCCTTCTTTATCCACTCTGCTTTGTGTCTCATCGTTATGCACCCACATTTTCTTCTACATCAACCTTTTCAGAGCAGGGTTTTCAAAGGGAAAATTAATTTTTTTTCTTTGCAAATAATAGATACACATACATATGCAAGTGTACACACATCCATACAAAGAAACATTGTCAATATGTGAATTCACCCTTCAAATTGAAACTTCTCATCAGACTATATGTTAGGGAATGAATTAACTTCTTTTTCACTGTAGAGTCTTATTTTCTACTACTCCCACTAGGAAAAGAAACTGAATTCAGTTGTATCTATGGGGGGGGTTGGTGTTTGCCCAATACCAGCCATAATTCATTGCCTGTCCAGGCTTTAAAAAATTCTCTTCAAGTGTGGCATTATCTAAAGTCCTAAATTAGAAGGGAAAAGAGAGTAGGATAAATAGGATATTTGCCTGGGGTGAGAGCTACTGCTACAGATTAAAGGAATTAGAAAACCCATCTCCTCTCTGCACGATTAATTGAGCAGGTGTCTCTGCAGTACAGTGTTCAAAGAAAAGCATCTGCTTAGTAGAAGTGCAGAAATGCTGTTTTGGGGCAACTCAGTAGCTGCTAAATGTTGTACTTTGCTGTGGGACTTTCCCATAGACTGCTAGTACCTGTTCCCTCTCCTGCAGAACACAGCAAGAGCTTAAGCCTGAGCTTTCCCTTACCTTTTGCTTGAACAGAGATTGGCATTATGAAAATTCATCTGTCACAAAGGTTAAAATCACGCTACCTTCAGCTTTGCCCTCAGGGTCATCTCTTCTTTCAATGGAAGAAACAAGTATGTTAGAATGGACCCCTCGAGGTCTGGAGCTCACCAACCTACTCAAAGCACAGCCAAGTGAGATCAAGTTGCTCAGCTCAAGGCCACATCCAGACCCATTCTGAATATCTGCAAAGAATCCACAGCGTCACTGAGGAACCTGTGTAAGGGTTTGGTCAATGTCATGATGAAAAAGCCATTCCTAGTCTCTGATTGCCTAAGCTTTTTTTGCTACCTCTCATCATGCCACTATGCAACACTGAGACAAGTCAATCTCTGTCTTCACTATATCCCTCCCCACATTACATAGCAAGATCAATTTTCTTAAGACTGATCAAGTCCAGACCTCACAACCCTTCATATTTGGTCCAGCATAGAGGCATCTTTGTCCCTACTGTTTCTATGGCTCACAAGCTCTGTCACAGCTGTAGACTCTGAAGTTATAATCCTCTCATTAACAACTTACCTCAGGAGGAGAGGACAAAACAAAGACACACTGAGCAAAATTTAAATTCCTTTTACAGGCTTTATATCATCATTGCGTCTGTAGATTCTGTGCCTTAAACTTTGATGCCATTGATGAAAAGGTACACATGTCAGGATCTCTTGGGCTGGCTCGAGCCTCACCAGCCTTGCTTTCAAGGGATGGGGACCACTTATCCCCTAGGGGCAGAAGGATACTGTTAAAGAAGCTAACAGGGCTCATTAATAGAGCTTTAAACTAGATAAGAAGATGGAGGGGGACAGGGCCAGGCTAGATGGAAAAAAGCCTGGGTGTGGTGGTCGAGTTACTGAGGGATGGTGTGCTGGCAATGACCTCTGGTCAGCCACCCTAGTTAACCAGGGGGATAGTGTTCTAACTCAGAGTAGAGATTGTAACTACTGCTGATAGGCTAGGTAATTTGCACGGCTGTCACTTGGGAAGCAAGGCTTCCCTTAGGAGCAAAACAAGATCAATAGACCAGCTGAAGTGCATCTACAACAATGCATGCAGAAATATGGTAGGATAATTCACATGACTGGAGTGCTGCTAAACTGGTTGTAAACTATACAGGTGTGACAGGCTGGGCAGGAGAGGAGGTGGGGTAGCTCTGTATGTCAGAGAATGCTTTGACAGCCTGGAGCTGGAGTATGATGAAGACAGGGTCGAGTGTATCTGGGTGAAAATCAGAGGAGAACGAAATCAGGGAGATATAGTGATGGGAGTCTGCACTGGCTGCCACTGGCCTGGACAGGTGGACCCTCAGCTGGGTTAAAAACTGGCTGGATGGCCGAGCCCAAAGGGTGGTGGTAAATGGAACATAATCCAGCTGGAGGCCAGTCACGAGTGGCGTCCCCCAGGGCTCAGTCCTGGGTCCAGTCTTGTTCAACATTGTTTTCAATGATCTCGATGAAGGGATTGAATGCTCCCTCACTAAGTTTGCAGATGACACTAAACTAGGAGGAAGTGTTGATCTGCCTGTGGGTAGGGAGGCTCTTCAGAGGGATCTGAACAGACTGGACCGATGGGCTGAGACCAATGGGATGAAGTTTAACAAGGCCAAGTGTAGAGTGCTGCACATGGGACATAATAACCCCATGCAGCGCTACAGGCTTGGGGGAGACTGGCTGGAGGGCTGTCAGGCAGAGAAGGACCTGGGGGTGTTGGTTGACTGCAAGAAAAATATGAGTCAGCAGTATGCCCAGGCGGCCAAGAAGGCCAATGGCATCTTGGCTTGTATCAAAACCAGTGTGGCCAGTAGGTCTAGGGAGGTGATTGTGCCCCTGTACTCGGCATTGGTGAGGCCACACCTCGAGTCCTGTGTCCAGTTCTGGGCTCCTCACCACAAGAAGGACATGGAGGTCCTGGAGCGAGTCCAGAGAAGGGCAACCAGGCTGGTGAAGGGGCTGGAGGGCAAATCCTCTGAGGAGCGGCTGAGGGAGCTGGGGCTGTTTAGCCTAGAGAAGAGGAGGTTGAGGGGAGACCTTATCACTGCCTACAACTACCTGAAGGGAGGATGTAGAGAGGTGAGTGATGGTCTCTTCAGCCAGGTGACAGGTGATAGGACAAGGGGGAATGGCATGAAGCTGTGCCAGGGCAGGTTTAGATTGGATGTTAGAAAATTTTTTTTACTGAGTTGTCAGGGCCTGGAACAGGCTGCCCAGGGAGGTGGTTGAGTCACCTTCCCTGGGTGTGTTTAAAAAAAGGGTAGATGAGGTACTTAGGGATATCGTTTAGCTTAGGATGGGATTGGTTGGACTTGATCTTCAAAGGTCTTTTCCAACCTTGTGATTCTGTGATTCTGTTATTCTTTATTAGTACATAAAAGTGCTAATCTTATTACCCTTTTAGAAAAAATTTTTTTCCTGTGTATTATCTAATTAACTGTAAAGAAAGTGAACATTATCAATTAAAAGCAAAGGAGAAAGGTTGTTTAACTTGTAATGCCTGATTAGCAAAGCTTCAGACTTCAATGATCTATTAAAAATTTGTAACAGATCCTGATAAATGTCTTCTTGAGTGCTATTGAAAACCTCTTATTTTTCTTAGCTATAGTAAAAGAGATTTTTTTACTTTTGGCTTTGTATAAGAGATAAATTTACTCTGTATAATAGGAAAGTTTGTATTTTACCATTTTAATAATTAGAGAATTACCATTATTAGTATATCTCTACCATGAATCATAATTTAAGAAATTGTGAATGCCACGATGTTGACCTGAACGTTTAATGGAGCAATTTGTATGTGAAAGGGAGTTCAAGAAAATGCCAGTGGAATAAAAGATACCTTAGCATGGCACAGCACATTAGATTGTTTCCTCTCATATCCCCTTTTTCTAACTTTCGGTGTGAAACAGCATTTCTTTCTGTGATGTGCTGTTGAAGCAAAGCTTTTGTCTAACCCAAACTATGCCATGAACTCTCCTTTCTGTGGGAAAACCAGAATTATTACTATTGAATCCATCTGCTGTCTTTTTTAACAGCTATTTGTTGCAAAGGGAACTCAGCTGGAATGGAAAGGGCTGGTTAGTGGGGAAATGATTTGGAGTTTATCTGAGGCTGAGGTCCCATACAGCCAACCTAATGGCTATTTACTGTGCTGTCATCTGTGCCTGCTGAATCCTGCTATTTCAGTTCACTAACCTAGTCAAAAAGTGTCCATGTTGAGATGGCTGCTAGAGCTGCTGCAAGGAAAGGGGTGGGAACATGTTGAAGAAGCTGGGCAAGGGCAAAGGTGAGAAAAGGGGCACAACAGCCAACTGTTAAATACTGCACAATGGCAGCAGTCTTACCTTGTTTAAAAGAATGGTATGTAAAAAGAGATGTGGATTGTATATATGGATCTGAGTATTTGGTTTCTGGGGTTGGAAGAGATCCCTGCCTAGCCCTTAAAGTCGTAACTTCTTCCTTTAAGCGACAAATAAGTTGTCCTTTTGTAAGTCAGAACTTGCAAAACACTTTGGAATCTTTTGTAGTTGCTTACATTAATACATTGCACAAGGAGAAAATACCTCATGACAGGGCTCTGAAGTGGTTCCAGTTACCTCCAGTTTACGTTACAGGGGAAACTTTTTATAATCTCTTCTAATGTCAGTTATCTACATTTCAAAAATATGGGCCTGCCCTGCATTAACAACATGACCTTAAAATAACACTACAAAGCTATATAACTTGGTATTTCTATAGGTTTGCACAGTAGTTTGGAAAAATTAGACAGCATGTTTTTGCTGGCCTGGATGGGAAATGTTAGAACCAACCCTGTTGATGCAGATAGATCAAGGGCTGATTAACCTACTCAGAAACAAAGGAACAGCTTGAGACACAGTAGATTCAACATTGAAAGAAGAAAGGCACCAGTAGCCAATACTTGGGGATTAATTTGAGGGCACTGTTCTTTTATTGTTCATTTCTATCTGGATTAAGCTAGATCCATAAAAATGCCAGTTTGAATTGTAGGTGCCATGTTGCTGCACTGAAGAGCAGCTACAGCAGAGTAGACATGAATGACTTCAACTGCACAAGCCATCTGGACAGAGCTGCAAGTTGATACTATGGTCTCATGGCCTTAAAAGCCTGGCCCCAAATCACAGTTTGTACTACATAGCTTTAATGGGTATATTCTGGCATTGCCTGCAAACGTGGCTCACTCCACCAAACTATCAAGATACACGGTACACTGCTTGCAAGACTAAGAGATTCATCCCCAGCCTTAAGAACTGTATTTCTCATTTTTTCTGCTTTACTCACATGTAGTTACAAGGTGCAAATGCTTTTTCAAGCTTATCTATATATTGTTTGTCCATCACATTCATATAACATATCAGTTTCCCCATTACCACATTACCGAACTGCTTCATAATCTCGAGCATATTTAACCTCAGATGACGCCTGCAGAGCAGAACATTGTCTCCATTCTGAAGTAAGCTCTAAAGTGGGAGCTGTATATATAAATAATTTTTGGGAGTTTATACTAGTGCAAAAGTTTAGTAAAGCTGTCTTGGGACCCAGGCTGATTGATCATCTAATTGATTTTTTTCTCTCAAAATGGATAATAAAAAGAAATAGCAAAGCCACAATGAGGTGGTGGTGAAAGTTTTAACAGATACCAATGTTTTCTTCTGCTGTTGGCTTATCAAATTATGTACTCTACAAATCACAGGGAAAGAATTTAGAAGAGAAGTTCAAGAAATCCTATAATATAACACCTCAGTGACATTACTGTCTTGCAGATTGCTGGAACAAAATTAATATTCTAGGTCATGTTAATCTTGAAGTTGCTAAGTAAAGGCTTATAATTAGAAAATAACTTTTTATTTAACTGGCCTCTTACTCAGAACAGCATTCACTATATACTACTGCTTTTTTTTAAACAGCAGCTTTCCAGCTGCACTGAACATTTTCAGGCATATATTCTGTCTGGCCTGTGACTGATGGATTTGTGAGGGAATATTACTGAAATAAACAGATGCAAATACTGACTTCTGAAAAGGATGATGACCTTTTACAGAGGATTTCGGTAAATTAAAATTTTAAAAAGCCCACCAAATCCTTGCAGCTATCTCTTTAGTATTCTACATACTTATAAATATTTCAAAACTAGTATCAGAACAAAGTCAGGTAAAGTTGGAAATATTTGATCCATGAATGAATGGGTTTAGAAATGCTATTAAAAAGGATAGAATTCTATGGATAAGTGTAAAGTAAATTATCCTCATCTCAGCTCTTTCGAGGCAATAAATCTAGTGTTTAAGACCTTTCTTGGACAGAGTTGTGAGAAACACCTCCACCACAAGAGTCCAGTCATTCCTGTCACAGCTTTGAGATACATGAGAAAAAACTCACCAGACTCTGAAACACATAGATTTTAAACTTTATTTTAAAATTTCCTTTTCTGTATCATGTTGAGGTGCTCATTGTTTTCACCTTTTCCTGAGCTCTTCTGAAAGTGAATGTCACGACCGAATGCAAGTGACTGTTGGAAAATTGCTGCAGGCTATTAAGCAACCCTGAAATCTAACATAATTCTGGTACAATCATAAGCTTTTTCTTAAGTAAGGAAAAGAATAAAATGGGATTGCTACTTTATAATGTGTAGCTATGGTGGAACTACTTTTGTTATAAAATAATTTTGTATGTTTACTATGAGGGTGGTGAGGCACAGGAACAGGTTGCCCAGAGAGGCTGTGGAATCCCCATCCCTGGAGGTGTTTAAGACCAGGTTGGATGAGGGTTTGGGCAACCTGGTATAGTGGAGGGTGTCCCTGCCCATGGCAGGGGGATTGTAACTAGTTGATCTATGAGGTCCTTTGCTACCCAAACAAGTCTGTGATTCTATGATTCTATGTTTTTACGAGAGACGTTAAAGGAAGTTTAAAAGTTAATAAAATTGAGTCTTAATGATGTTCACTTTTAGCCAGTTGGGAAAATGAATAATTTCCTTAAAGCTGAGTAATACAATACAAGAAAAATATTTTGGTCATGATCTAATACCAAGATGCTGCACAAGTTGAACTTGTCTTCACTGAGATGTTTTTAGGTAGTAGTAGTATTAAAGTAAATCAGAAGCTTCTCTCAGTTTCCTGGTACACTTAAATAATCTGATTCTTTATATATCAGCTGGAGATCAAAGCAATCAAACTGTTTGGAAATACAGAGTAAGGAGGTGAGTAATGTCCAACGGGGATTTGTTATGAACCAAATATGTCAACCAAGTCAGACATCCTACTGTGACAGGCTGCCAAGCCTTATGGTTAAAGGGGAGGGTAGACAAGCTAGGTATTGAATACAATAAAGCTTTCTGACACTCTTTCAGATAACATTCTTATAGGTAACTAAAGGAAAGCATTGAAGGTGGACAACTGAAGAACTGTACCATATAGGAATTACTGTGTGAGATCCTAAAGAGATATCTGGTTTTCAGACTAATCATTTATTCACTGTAATAGAGACAGACCTTATTTAATTTATTGATGATAACCATAATGGTTGACTACACATGATTTAGAAAAGATTCACTGAATTAATGGCTGTTCTAACAAATCAGATGGTCTGTAGAGAACCATGATACTATTCAAAAGGTCTGTGTGCAATGATCCTTGTGGTGGTTTGACCCTGGCTGTAGGCCAGACGCCCACCAAAGTTGTTCTATCTCTCTCCTGTTCAGCTGAGAGGGGAGAAAATACATACTGAGTGGCTTAGGAGTCAAGATAAAGACAGGTAGAGATCATTCCACAATGACCGTCACGGGCAAAACAGACTGAACACAGAATAAAGGAAAGAAAACTCTGTAATTTATTACACTGCACTGCACACCCAGTGACACCAGAGTCAGACAATGAGAAGTGTGACCAGATCTTAAATCACCTCCCCCCACCACTCCCTTCTTAGCAGCCTTCACTTTAGTCATAATTTCCCTCTCTTTTACTCCCCTCATTGTGGCACAGGGAGGGGCAGGGACTGGGGAAATGCGGGTTTAGATCAGTTCCTCACAGGATGTTTTCCTTCTTAGCTGGTGGGGGGGGGTGGGGGGGGCAGTCCTCACACCCTTCCCCTGTTGCATCATGGAGTCCCACCCACAGGAGACAGTCTTCCATTAATTTCTCCAACAGGAGTCCCTTCCCATGGGGCTTCAGTTCTTCACCAGTTGCTCCAGCATGGGTCACTTCTATGGAGTGCAGTCACAAATCACAGAACGTCCCTCAGTCTCTCAGGCCCAGACTGCTCCAGCCTGGTCCCCCACCGGCTCACAAGCTTTCCCCTCCAGAAAACCTGCTCCAGTGTAGATGTATCTCTCTCTCATCTCTTTCTCCCTCTCTCTCTCGCTGCCTGCCTCTCTATGTCTCTGTCTCCACGGGTTGCAAGTACTGGCAGAGGCTTGCTCCAATGTGGGTCACAGTGTCTTCCATGTCTCCACCCACTCCAGCATGGGTTTCTCCATAGGCTGCAGGTGAGGTGTCTGCTTCCTGTCACCTTCCATGGGCTGCAGGAGGACACCTGCTCCACCATGGTCTTCTCCAAGGGTTGCAGGGGCATCTTTCTGTCTGGTGCTTACAGTGCCTCCTCCTCCTGCTTCTTCCCTGGCCTTGGTGTCTGCACAGTTTCTTACATCTTCTCACTCCCTTCTCTCATGGCAAAAAGCATCTGCTTGAGGGGTTTTTTTTCCTCTTAAATGTGACTCCCAGAGGCACTGTGACCATCGCTGATTGGCTCAGCAACAACTCTGGCCTTGAGTCCGCTGGTGTTTACTCTGTCAGAGCTAGGGAAAGTTTCTAGCTGCTTATTGCAGAAGCACCCTCTTCAGTCCCCATCCCCTCCACCAGAACCCACCCATGTAAAACCACAACAATCCTAGTCAGAAATACTCAAATAAATACACAAAGGTGAACAGGCCAGGACTTCTGCAGAAAATTATTACTATGTCTAGTGGATGACCGGCTAGCTGTGAACTAGACACATTATGCAAAAAAGTACAAAAAATGGACAATTTCCTCAATACCATTCTAGGCTATATGGCCTAGAAGTTTTGCCTACAAAGCACACAATGCAAGGCAATACTATTTGTGGTAAGGCAAAGTGAAGACTATTCCAGGAAAGATGTAGATTCCTTGCAGTGGTGAGCTATGATAATAACCAAGAGGTCTTCAAAACGTGATCTATGGGAGAAAATGGAATGAATTTATGTTGTTTAGCATCAAGAAGGGAAGCGAATGGGAAAGAAGGCAATAGATTTCAAGCATGCAAAAACAAACAAAAAAGATTACTGCAGAGAGGAAGGAATAATCTCTTCATGACCATGATGAATAGGACAAAAAGTAATGGGTACATATTGCAGTAAGAAAGATTTAGGCTAGATATGAAGGAAAATATTATAGCAAGAAGTATAGTGAAGCACTGGGATGGATTGCCTGGCATTTCCAGTACTGGATGTCTTTACAAACAGGTTAGCAAAACATTTATCAGGAGTGACATAAGGTATAGTTATCTGACCTCGAACAGAGAGGTGGACTGGGTGAAATATTGAAATTTTCCAACTTCTGATTCTGTGCTCTGATTACTTGGTTGTAGTTTATTATCTGACCTACTACTTATTTAAAATAATATTGCCTTTAACTCAGACACACAGTTAAATCATGACATTGATTTGATAACAAAACTATCGTTTTGATTTCTTTTTCCTAATGATAGCCTTGACAATGTCTGTGGTTAATGCCTCCTTGCTAAATCTTTTTGATTTATCTTAATTCTCCATAAAAAGTCACACTGTTTTTGATACTTTAGAAACAACTGGAATTCAAACTTTTAAGAATAAATTATTTTAATTACTTGAGAACCATTAGTCCCTCTCTTTATTTTAAAACTGTTCTTACATAATCTGTATGAGCAGCTCATACTTTTCATATAATTAAGCATCCTACTTATGTTGACATCATGTTTATATCTTTTATATCTTGCTCTTTTTTTATGATTGCCTAAAATACTTCACACTCCTTTTGGCTCCAAATATTTTTTTTATGAGTGAGAAATTTTTAAATGTTTCTTCCTTACTCCAGGTTTCATATAACCCCTTATTGATTATATTCATAAATACGATATTTTTGCTGCTCAGCTGGAGAAATCAATTGCTGACTTTTTTTTTCTCAGTGATTTTACAACTCTTTCCCATGCCTCCTTAGTTTCTTTAATAGCCTTTCCCTTTTTATCAAATTATGTCCTTTTAAAAAGTAAACACAATCTTTCCACTGAAACAGCCATGCTACGAATTTCTGATTCCTGTTGGTGATCAAGTTAATGAGTACAGCCCAGCTTTACCAGGAGTAGATCAGTGTCAATTAACCTTCATCCTAGACTTCATTCATTCTGTTCCTTACTGATACTCCATTGCATGTATATTCTAGTTCATTTACTGACATTTTTTTCACCAGAGATTTTCTGAAGAACCAATTGATTTTTCTTTTTTCTGGGCTGATTTTTAAGTGGATAATAACAGAACCAGTAGAATTGGACCCTACTCCAGTGTACATCAAGACAGTCAGCTGCACAGTGCGTAATATATACTGTATCACACATGATAACAGAAAAAAATTCAGGACCTTTATCCCTTTCCCTTTAGTATAAATACATCTATTCAGGACTCTTTACAAAAATTGTGCATCTTCCTTGTCCAAAACCTTTTAAAATTAGTGCCAGTGAAAAGAATAACAATTGCCTCACATAACTATTTATAATACATATACGTGATACGTCACTAAAACCTTCGAATTTCCACAGAAACTACCAGAGCAAATTTCATCTTTTTGGGTAATGGCACTATTATTTTCTTCAGATACACAAATGAAGGATTTAGAATACCAGTTGAGAATGGCAGGGATTCTAGATTCTCTGATACGCTTGCAAAGTTTTGATAGGACTATGGCATGCTGTATGAAATATAAAAGATTCAATGCAAAGAAACTACAGTCTATAAAGGTGCAGAAGAACACCTTTTCAAACTGGCAGATATGAAAAAAATCTTCCCATAGGAAAGAAAAGGGGAGCATCACAGCATTGTTCAGGCAGAAAAAAAAAGGCTTTTTAGGAACCAGAAGCATGTATGATTGATTAATCACAGAATCAGAGAATGGTTAGTGTTGGAAGGGACCTTAAAGATCATCAAGTTCCAACCCCCTCTGCCATGGGCAGAGACATCTCTTGCTAGACCAGGCTTCTCAAGGCCCCATCACTGCCAGGGCCTTGAACACTGCCAGGGAGGGGGCAGCCACCACTTCCCTGGGAAACCTGTTCCAGTGCCTCACCTCCAACGTAGTGAAGAATTTCTACCGAAGATCGAATCTAATTCTACCCCCTACCAATTTAAAATTATCCCCCATTATCCTGTCACTCTATGACCTTGCAAAATATCCCTCCCCAGCTTTCCTGTAGGTCCTCTTCAGGTACAGGAATGCTGCTATAAGATCTCCCCAGAGTTTTCTCTTCTCCAGGCTGAACAACCGCAACAGTCTCAGCCTGTCTTCATAGGAGAGGTGCTCCAACCATCTGATCATCTTTGTGGTCTTCCTCTAGACCCGTTCCAACAGTTCCATGTCCATCTTATGCTAGGGACTCCAGAACTGGACACAGTACTTGAGGTGGGGTCTCACAGAAGTGGAGTAAAGGGACAGAATCACTTCCCTTGTTCTGTTGGCTAAACTCCTTTTGATGCAGTCCAGGATGCGTTTAGCCTACTGGGCTGTGAGCACTCATTGTCAGCTCATGTTGAGCTTCTCATCCATCAGCACCCCTACTTCCTTCTCTGCAATACTACTCTCTATCACATCATCTCCCGCCCTGTACTGATGACGAGGATTGACCCAACGCAGGTGCAGGACCTTGCACTTGTTCGTGTTGAACCTCATGAGGTTCACAATGGCCCACTTCTTCAGGTCCCTCTGGATGACATCCGGTCCTTCCTGCATGTCAGCTGTACCACTCAGCTTGGTATCATCTGCAAACTTGCTGAGAGTGCACTCAACCTCATCGCCAATGCCATTCATGAGGGTATTAAATAATGCCTCTCTCAGTATGGACCCCTGAGGGACACAACTTGTCACAGATCTCCATCTGGACATCGAGCCATTGACAACTACTCTCTGGATGTGACCACCCAACCAATTCCTTATCCACTGAACAGTCCACTCACCAAATCCATATCTCTCCAGTTTAGAGAAAAGGGTGTTGTGGGGGATTGTGTCAAGGGCTTTACATGGTTTAATGGTTTCCCTACGAAAAAATGAATGATGAATCAATGCATATCACATCATCATTTCTTGTTTTATCTGATCTCCTTTTAGTGAGCTATTGTCTATGTTTCATGTTTCACCTCAAGTTTTGTCTCAGTCTGTCAGTGCTCAAAGAAAGTTTCAAAGGAAAATTGCAACTTTTTCTGGGATTCACTTAAACTGTGAAAACTGTAAATTGGGTTTTATCAAATAATGTACATCATGTAATCATAATTTTATTTAATTGTTTCTGGTAAGACCAAGTCTATGACATGGTATTGTTTCATTCATCTGAAGATGGATTGAGAACAGTGTTGTAAACTGTAAAGAGCAAATCATGTTCTATAGTGTTTATCTGCTGTATTACTCCAGCACAAAATAATTGCAAGTGGAAACTGAATCAGCTTACTATGCCTATTCATTTCAAAATAATCAGTCAAATAAATCGTTACAGATTGTCAAATACAAAATCAAATTATGGCACAGTCCTTAAAATTAAAGGTGAAATGTTCTAATGTGTAACATATTCAGACCTAACTTTGTGCTCATGCATTTAATTCTAATGTTAATGCCACCTTGGATAAATAATGCTGACAAACAGGAAGCTATTAAAAGAAATCTGAAATATGTCTGAGCCCAGGACCAATCAGTCTATTTTAATTTACAATACTGTGCATCATCAATGTTATCTTCTTCCACCAGTCCTGTTAATTAGGCAATTATCACTTTCCAAATACTCTGCTTCTGAGTGAGTTATGGTCACTTTTTATTAAATTTGCAAGCAAATGTCACATTGTACGGTTCTTTTGCACAACTCAGTGACAGAATTCATTCCCAGTTAAGTAACTAAGTTGGTGTTCAATGGCATATTTCACCTGCTAGGTGTCAGGTGGGAAAAGGTTGCAAGTTTAATTGAGACTTTAAAAGAACGGTAATTAGAAAAATTAAAATAGAAAAAAAACAGGAAAGAAGATTGGAGGAAGTGAAGTAAGTTTGATTATAAGTAGAAAATGTCATTATTGGACTGTAGTTTCCTTTGGCCAATATTTCAGAATCTACCTATACAGCATCTTCATTAACACAATCCAGCTGTTGGAAAAAGGGATTATCCATAGCACAGATGTGGCAGAGAACAAGGAAAGATACATTCAAACTGGAAGGCACTGAAATTTTCAAGGCTTTGAGATATAAATATTTCTTCTGAAAGAAATATTCTATCCCCCCTCCCTCCCCTTTCTTCCCCAGTTAAATCACTGGGACCAGGGAATATTAATCCGTGATTTATCTTTGGACAAAAGACTTTTATATGCTCAGAGTGCAACAGGAATGGAACCAGGAAGACTAGTAAGGAACTTTAAGAGGTGTAGACAGAAAAATAATAATTTCAAGAGCATTCTGGTTTAATAGTGTTCAAATCTGTTAAGGACTGTGTTAACTTGAATGAAATCCCCCTGACACTCAGAAAGAAATCTCAATGTTTGTTAACATCCTTATGGAGAACATTTCTAATAGTGACAAATTGTATTTCTCATTAATCACACATACAAAAATATGCAATTTAATTCACTACCCTTTCTTTGAATCATAATCACAATAATATTCTCCTTCACATAAGACCAGGACATATTTCAACCCCTTCAGTGCCCTAAGCTGATACAATCAGTTGCTTTCACAATATCTGTGAGAAAAAAAAAAGTGACAAGTCTTCCCAGTGGTCAAACCCCCTTTCACATTGACAGTGATAGAGAACTTCTGGCTCACTTGCCCTAATCTTTCCTGCAAACATCATACACACAAACGCTGCATAATTGCACCAGTTACAAGTATTAGTCTTTTTTCTATTGTTTTTTCCCTCCCTATTACTACCTGCTTTGTCATAATAGTTATTTACCTGTCAGAGAACGAGTTTTTTGTACTATTTTTCTTCTTGCTTTAGCAAGCTGTAACTTAAAACAGATTTGGGGTACATAAGTGCAATATCCTGGGGGCAGAAAACACAGAACAATATGGGGTTTTTTATGTTAGAAGTGTTTTCACAGGTAAAAAACTTTGTCTTGAGTTTTTTTCACCATGATGTAATTTACCCATTTAATATTTATTAGCTAATTATGCATGTGTGATGGTATTTGAGATGTAAGGATCTCTTTATTTTGTTGATAGCAATTAATTAGTTTTCGAGTGTTTTTCTAGCTGTGATATTGTGAGACGTTCAAAATAATTATTGATAGATTTGGTTAAGTATATTTCACTAATTAGGGTGCTGTGGGGATTTGTAATTGATTTAATTAAAGTCGAATGAGTTAGATATATGGGTAGCATATAAAAAGGAACACATGAGATGGTGGGAGGTGGGGAGATCATAGAATCACAAGGTTGGAAAAGACATTTGTAGATCAGCAAGTCCAACCATTCTCATCCTAAACTAAACCATATCCCTAAGTACCTCATCTACCCTTTTTTTAAACACATCCAGGGAAGGTGACTCAACCACCTCCCTGGGCAGCCTGTTCCAGGCCCTGACAACTCCTTCAGTAAAAAATTTTTTTTCTAATGTCCAACCTAAACCTGCCCTGGCACAGCTTCATGCCATTCCCCCTTGTCCTATCACCTGTCACCTGGCTGAAGAGACCATCACCTACCTCTCTATAACCTCCCTTCAGGTAGTTGTAGGTGGTGATAAGGTCTCCCCTCAGCCTCCTCTTCTCTAAGCTAAACAGCCCCAGCTCCCTCAGCCGCTCCTCATAGGATTTGCCCTCCAGCCCCTTCACCAACCTGGTTGCCCTTCTCTGGATGCGCTCGAGGACCTCAATGTCCTTCTTGTGGTGAGGAGCCCAGAACTGGACACAGTACTCGAGGTGTGGCCTCACCAATGCCGAGTACAGGGGCACAATCACCTCCCTAGACCTATTTGCCCCACTGGTTTTGATACAAGCCAAGATGCCAGTGGCCTTCTTGCAGTCAACCAACACCCCCAGGTCCTTCTCTGCCTGACAGCTCTCCAGCCAGTCTCCCCCAAGCTTGTAGCGCTGCATGGGGTTATTATGTCCCATGTGCAGCACTCTACACTTGGCCTTGTTAAACTTCATCCCATTGGACTCAGCCCATCGGTCCAGTCGGTTCAGATCCCTCTGCAGAGTCTCCCTACCCTCAGGCAGATCAACACTTCCTCCTAGTTTAGTGTCATCTGCAAACTTACTGAGGGAGCATTCAATTTGATATTTGGAGATATTTGGAGACAGAATAACTGGCTGAGAATTTATGTTTTAACTGTTGGCTGTTCCTAAGGACATATTACAAACATAAGATGTCTTCATATTTTTTGCATTGTGAGTTAAATGAAGAAATTTTATTCCATTTTAATATATGTGAACATTTGTTTTTATATGGACACTTGTGTATATTTTTTATATATATATACACATGTATATACATATACATGCAGACACATATATATGCATTTAACTTCTGAATAGCTGTTCCTTTCCCTATTTTTAATACATACATGTATATACTTGTATGTACAAACACACATTCAAACCCATATCTGCCATGTTTGCACTTTATATATACTCAGAAGGATAATGAAGACAAGACAATTTCTTACTCATTCTCTGCAAACAAGTTAAATCATAGCACAGATTTGACGTAGAGGACCGAAATTTTGATAATATAATGAAAGTCAAAACAGTTAGTAAGAACAAATAGGAGTGGGGCCAAAGCTACATGCCAAGTATTTCTCAGCCACAGGGGTCTGGGAAAACAAAATATGAACTTAAGCCTATCCATCATTTATCAGTCTGTTGTTGCATCTCCTCTCATCATCCTGAGCAGCTATGGGTTTCTCTGTGCCCGTATGACCCAGGACTGCAAGGGCAGTCTTTGAGGACATCCTGAAAATACTTTATGTGTTGGCCATAGAGAGGGGAGCACTGGAACAGACTGTCCAGGGACGTTTTGGAGTCTCCTTCTCTAGAGACATTCAAAACCCGCCTGGATGCATTCCTGTGTGACCATCTCTAGGTGATCCTGCTCTGGCAGGGGGTTTGGACTAGATGATCTTCTGAAGTCCCTTCCAACTCCTAACGTTCTTTGATTCTGTGAAAGGAACGCTCTCTGTTGGGCTACTAGCCTGTCTTTATATTCAGTGGCCAGTTAGGCTGACAGTTTTGCACCACTAGAAGTGTACGTAGCATTCTGTTACACCAGCTCAGGATGTGTCCTGCAGAATAAGAGGATTTTTTGTGTACATATGAAGTGTAAATACATTTGAGTAGATTTTTCTTATTTCAGGTATTATTCCCTTCCTTTTTTACTCAACATGGTGCTGTTTAACAGTTTCTCTGAAGTTTTATATTACACTGTTGCCTTTTTTTTTTTTTAAATAGACTTGTGGTTTTGGAAGTATTTTGATACCTGTTTGCATCCCTAGGGAGGAAAGGTGATGTAGCTCAGTGGCAGCAGAATCACTTATGTACATGCTTTTAACATAAAAAGCAACTGCAAAAAAAGCCTGAAATGTCACCTGTTAACTTACATTACACACAGTTTAAACATGGGCACTGCCCAAAAGCATCTGTCTACAATGAAAAGGTGTTCACATTTACTGACGCGTAGCCGGTTTTGGAAAACAAGCTGCACTGAATATCAGGTAAAATGCCCACATCTGTTATACTCAAAACCTTATTTACAAAGAGGAAACACACCTCATGTCTACATAAAGCCAAGAATTAATTGTTAGTGTAATTGCAATCTGATGAGTCTTGTCATTATTAGCCCATATCTAACTGTTACAGAAAAAGATGGAATAATAATTCCATTAGGTTTGTTCAACATACGCTTCTCCGTTGCTATACCCTTCCCCTGCTCTTCAGGGTCTTAAGACTGATGGTTTCATCTTGGGTATTTTATGGGATTTGCCACCACTTGGAGTACTTCACCAGGAGGAATATGATGTTGATGGCTTCTTCATGCTAAGTTGTCCTGGTTTCAGCTATGATGGAGTTAATTATTTTTAGCAGTGGATGGAATGCCATGTTTGGGTGTTAGGATGAGAACAGTGCTGATAGCACCCTGATGTTTCTGGTTGTTGCCGGGCAATCAAGGACCTTTCTCAGTTCTTCATACTTCCTTACTAACGAGAAAGGAGGGGACGCAGCCAGGACAGGTGACCCGAACTGGCCAAAGAGGATATTCCATGCCAGTTACGTCATGCTCAGTATAAAGGGGGACTGGGGGGAAGAGGAGGAGACAACGCCAGGACGGGCAGTTTCTGGGTTCGGGGACGGCTCTAAGCTGTGCGGCCTGGGTTCTGTGGTTTGGTGAGAAACTGCATTGTGTATCACCAGTTTCATCTATTTTGTGCTTTAAACTTCTGTTATTGTTATATCTAGTTTTCTGTTATTGTTTAGTAAACTATCCTTATCCCAACCTGCGTGGTTCTGGTTTCTAGGTTGTGGTTTATTTTCCTCCTTTCTTCCTTCCCTTTTCCCCCTCCCCCAACTTTCCCTCCCCCTTCCTTTTAAAAGTACAAGCGACTGTGTGGGGTGCGGCCCTCGGCTGGGGCAAAACCACGACATAATTCTATGATCTACTTGAAGACAGTTTTGCAAGTTTGGTGATGGACTTTTACATTTTTCTCTTTCTTCAATTGGCTTGCAGGTCCATGCTATATTCAAACTCACTGTCTGTGGTGTCTTTTATTTTTGATATTACTTCTCTGTTCTCTCAGTTACCCCAAAAACCATTTTTTAGCAACTCCAAATCTCTGGGTTTTTTTGCGGAACCCATGAAGTTCACCACCAGTGAACCAAGCTTGTGCTTGCTTACCCACCAGGGCCAAGCTTGTCCCTCACATCTTGTCACCCTATTCTGTATCCTGTGTCTTCACTTCTAAAGACTTCTGCAATTGTACCAAACCTGCATTCCTCTGCTTTATATCATTATTTTAAAGTCATTAATACCTCATTTGACATTGAGCAACTGCTTGTTATGGCTATCTACATAAAACTCTGGTGGCAGCTGAAACAACCACATGGTCATTTGCTCACTTCCCTCGCGCCCAGTGGAATGGGGGAGAGAAGATAAAGAAAACTCCTGGGTTGAGATAAAAACAGTTTGTGGTGGTTTAGCCCTGGCTGGAGGCCAGATGCCCACCAAAATCAGTCTATTACTCCCTTTCTTAGTTGAACGGGGGAGAAAATATATATTAAGAGGATCAGGAGTCAAAATAAGGACAGATAAATCGTCCTGTCATCAACGACATGGGCAAAACAGACTCAACACAGTGAAGGAAAGAAAAGCTATTTAATTTATTACACTACACTAAAAAGAACAGTGAAAACTGGAGTCAGTAGCACAACCAAATCTTAAAACAAATGCAACCAGATCTTAAAACACTTCCCCCCCCCCCACTCCCTCCTTAGCAGACTTCAGTCAGAATTTTGCTCCCATCTTCCCTCCCGTTCGCAGTATAGGAAGGGCAGGGACTGGGGAAAATGAGGTTCTCAGTAGCACCTTCCCCCACCCTTCCATTCTAAGCAGACTTCCCTTTAGCCATGATTTTACTTCCTTCTTCCCCCCACTCGCAGCACAGGGGGGCACGGACTAGTTAAAAATGGGGTTCTCAGTTGCTTCTTCATGAGCTGTTTTCCTTTTCCAGATCTTAAAACACCTCTACCTGCCGCCGCACCCACTACCTTCTTAGCAGACTTCACTCTAGTCATGATTTCACTCCCTTCTTTCCCCCATCATAGCACGGGGAGGGGGCAGGGACTGGGAGATGGGGGCTTCTGTCAGTTCCTTGCAAGTTGGTTTCCTTCACGGCTGGAGGGGGGGCATTCATTCCACACACCCTCCCCTGCTGCACCGTGGGGTCCCACCCAAGGGAAACAGTCCTCCACAGACTTCTCCAACGTGAGTCCTTTCCCACAGGGCTTTATCTCTTCATCTGCCCCACCGTGGATCACTGCTATGGCGGGCAGCAATAAATCACAATGCCTCTCCAGTCCTCCACGGGGTTACAAGCCTCCCCCCAGCAAACCTGTTCCAGCACAATTCTCTCTCTCGCTTATCTCTGTAGGTTGCAAGTACAGACAGAGATTTGCTCCAATGTAAGGGTCTTCTCTATGTCTCCCACCTGTTCCATCCAGCATGGAGCCCCTCCACTGGGTACAGGTGGGGTCTTGGCCTTTTCCATGGACTGGGGTGGGGGACACCCGCTCCACCATGGGTTTCTCCACAGGCTGCAGGGGCATTTTTCTCTCCAGCACCTGGGGTGCCTCTTCCCCCACCCTCCCCGGCCTTAGTGTCAGCACAGCTCATTACCTCTTCTCACTCCCTTCGCCAGTGGCAAAATGCAGCTGCTTCTGGGTTTTTTTTCTCCTATATTTGATTCTCAGAGGTGCTGTGACTATCTCTTGGCCGCAACTTTGGCCTTGAATTGTTTACACTTTGGGGCCGCAGAGAATTCCAGCAGCTTCTCACAGCAGCCATTTTCTACAGCCCTGTTCTTTCCCAGCACCCAACCACGCAAAACTGTGACACAGTTGAATAATCATCATCATCATCATCATCATAATCTTTGTCATTGTCATCTTAAAATAGTATAAAAAGCAAGCAATGTACAGCATAATTCCAATGCCTGGCTAGTTCCTGAGCCATGGCACCACCCCAGCAAAACTCCCATGACCACCACCATCCAGTTTATATACTGAGCATAACATCATATGGTATAAAATATCCCTTTACCCAGTTTTGGTCAGCTGTACTTGCTGTGCCTCCAACCTTTTTGTGCATCCCCCACCTCCTCACTGGCAGGGCAGTGTGAGAAGCTGAGAAGTCCTTGACACTAGAACATCAGTGTGTTACCAACATTATTGCCATCCTAAGCCCAAAACATAGCATTAAATCAGCTACTAGGAAGAAAATAAACTCTATCCCAGCATAACCACGACAGGTTGTAATAAACAAAAGCAAAAGAAGGCTTCTGGTGTGTTGCCTCAAGGGGCTGTTGGTTCATTTTGATCTAAGTAAGAAAGACACTCAAATTTTGCCAAGTATCTTAAAATAGCCTTTAGTGGAGCTAACACTACAGAGAAAAGGAGACTAATATAGATGACTTTACATCCTTGCAGATGCTAGGTACTCCAAGCTGTATGGTATCAAGCGGGCTCCAACCAAGGCACAGCATGCTGTTAAGGTTTCATCAATGGAAACGTTATTTGGTCATTTGACCACTTACAGGACTTTCCTAAGGGAAAGTAACTCTATTGTTAATTTTTACCATCAGATAAAAGGATGTTCACATGAGAACTTCTTGCTGCACTTCTACATAAAAGCAAGGACACACAACTGGTGTATCAACCAAGTTGGAGTCTCTGTTGCAAATAGCCACCTGCACTCATCCTCTGGCCAGAGGAGATGAGAGGCACAGCCCAGGCCTGAAAGCCATGCTGCATGTGCCTGATAGCAGAGCACGTGCCTGCGCCCACTTAGGTCAACTGTTAGGTGGATCAACAACTCCTCAATGTATGATGATCCTGCCGTCAAATCACTACGCCCTGCCTTTTACAGAAATTGCTATCACTGCTAAACCAAGTGAAATAAATCTGCAGGCAAGTCAGGAAAAGTTAAGACAGACCAGTTGTCTCAGTCCTGAAACCCTGAAAACTCAGTACAAAGATTATGGCTTGTAACTAACAATGGCAATACTGTATTGCAGGGCCACATGATCACAAATCAAACAATACAACAGGTATTATTTATATAATTAATTACCTTATGATAACACTTGGGCTTGCAGCTGAGGCAGGGACACCATCATTTGTACCTTACAGAGCACAAGCTGGTTTCATGTTCAAGTGGATTAACACAAATACTAAAGGAGCAAAACCTTTGCCTATAGTTTGAGAAAGGTCTTTAAAATAAAAAGACATTATTTCAATATATGTTTCTAAGAATTAGTGAAATTAGCAGAATTAGGTTAAGTATAACACACTGAATCTGAAGAATTTGCGTGAAGTATATAACTGGATTCCCACTCCAAAAAAGCTGAAATTCTCAGAGCAAGTAGGGAGGAATAATAACACAATGAAAAGGTAGGGAAGGGAATAGTAAGTATTTAAAGCTAAATTAACGTATATCCAAAGGTTATGCACGTCATGTAGTAATAAATACTGAAAGAATAAAAAAGGTCAGTAGGGATTACAAGAAAGTCGAAAAATAATTGAAGCAGGAAAATAGCTTATCAAGGATATAAAATATCCAGCAAGAACTTAAAAGAACTTAGAATGAACCCTCTATGAGAAAAGTAAAATGGAAAGTAATAAAAGGAAGAATCAAAGTGATGTGGTGTTAGGAGCACGTTAAAAAAATTCATGGTTATCTCTACTTAATATAAGGTGTGTCATGGTAGCTATGAAATCAGCCCCTTATGCTGTAGCTCAAAAGTCTACCACAAAATTCATAATGAATTAAAGATACTTTGAGGACAGTTTTACCTGTGTTCAAGTACAAAAGCATAAACATGTCAGGATACTACTTCAACTCTTTTTTTTTCCTGTTTCCTTTTCCTCTCCACAGTATTTTTAATTAGGGTTGAATGAAATTGTTTGTTTTTCCAAATATTTTATTTCAAGTTTGAGCATTGGGGAACAGAAAATTGAAAACCAGTACTATAAACACATGTAGAAAGAAGGAAATGATGTTTCATACAACAGTCTAAACCTTTCTGACATTAATTCTGTGATGGTCTAATACAAAATAAAACCTTGGAATGGTCACTAGGGTTAAAATCTGTGCTCAATACAGGACTGACTTTGAATTCAGATCAGGTTTTTCAGAACCTTCTCAAATTTCAGATATCACCAAGGGTAGTTTGGCAATTTTCCCAGGCAACCTGTTCCAGTGTTTGTTCACCCTTGTGGTGAATAAGTTTTCCTTATAACTACCTGGAATTTACCTTGCTGCGATGTCCATGACCTTCTGCTCTTTCATAATGTTCAAGAAGAATCTTTTCCTTAATTACCTGTTAGGTAGTTGAAGAGGGCATTAGATCATCCCTTAGCCTTCTCTTCAAGTGGAACAAAGTCAACTTCCTTGGCCTCTTCTCATACATGTTCTTTAATCATCTTGGTATTCCTCTGCTGGAGGACTTTCTTGTACAGGAATATTGAAAACTTGTCACAGTTCTCCACATGCAGTCTCAGAAGAGCCAAGTAGATAGGGATAATGATTTCCTTTGACCAACTGGTTGCACTTTGCTAATTGGCTCAGAATGCAGTTAGTCCACATTGCTGCAAGGGTACATTGCTGACTCCTGTTCAAACTGCAGCCCACTGTTCCTCCCTTCCTCTTTTTGCTTTGATGTCCAATCCCCACCCCACCCACCCACCCCCATATCCCACAAAAGCCCTAGTTTTAGGTCCTACTCACTAGATTAGCAAGGCTGTGGGCAGATAAGTTCTTGCTCTGCATTGTTATCTGGCTCTTGCCCCTTTCCAGCAGTCCTTGTTCTTCAAGGAGATAACCAAAGGGATAAAGACATGTCCATAAGAACTTCTCCACCTCTCAATTGACTTGCTTATATTCTACTCCAGTCCCTTCACCTGGTGGTTCAGCAACTCAGCTATAGCACACCTTCACTTGGGGGTGCTCCCCAAACATTAGTGAGGAACACTCAGTGCTTCCTACAGCATAAAACATTGATAAAGTTGTTCTCACTCCTTTTTGGGTCAAGGGCACTGATGTGACAGAAATCATTGTTCCTGCTAGTTCTAAGGACTAGGTCCTGTATTGCACCACCATGCCAACTACTGTTGTGAGATGAAAGATGAAACAGTTATCATGGCTTAAGAGGCTACCCTCTCTGGTTTTCTTTTTCTAGCTTTGGAAATTTGGGTTCCTCTTTGCTGATCAGCTGCTTTTTTGTGCACACAAAGGCATCGTTAGATCACATACATGACAACTTTAAAATGACAACTTTAAATAAGGCAATTGTGTGGCTATTTTTGCAACTAGTAAATAGCATTTCATACAACTTTCTCAGCTGCGTGAGAACTACTTAACCTCAAGTTTATTTGATTGATCCTGATCACAGGACTGTAAAATAAATATCTTCATTGGAACTCTGAAAAATAAAATAAAAGAGATAAAATCTCTGATAATTTCTCATATACTGAATCAACTACCTGATCTACTGGTTGGTTTTTTTACTTAGCTGTGTTTTATTCACCTGTCCATCTGTCTCCACCAATATAATTTCTCTTAAGCATAGATTTTGAATTTTTTGATACAAGGACCGGCTCTGAGCTCACTGTTTGCACACAGAGGGCAATGGGTCCTGATGGATAACTTACAAAAAGCTACAAATAAACTGTTGCAAATAATTCACAGTTCTGATGAACTACCAAGGCTAGTAGTCAATGCTAATCTGCATTTCACATCCAGAGGATAGAATTTAGAAAATCACTATGGCAGACTGAAGTTTTTTAGTTTGTTCTCAGTTTTTCAGTATGTTCCTTTTAAAATTAAAGTCACAGGGAAGTGATGGGGATAATATTACTCACCAATATCCATGTGGAGAATGGAAGAAGCCTTTTATTGCCCAGTCACATTGCTCCTGTAGAGCAGTGTGCTCTAGTACCCAGGGCAAAGACACTTTGAGACTGTGAGGTGCAACAAAGGAGAAAAAGAGGTCAGAAGAGCTGAGGACTTGAGAAAGTCCAGTGAGAGGAGCAGGGGGAAACAGGGAGGGCCAGCAATTTGTGGTGGCAGAAATAATTATTTCCTAGGGATAAGACCAAGGACTGCTGAAAGTGACTGGAACTATTAAAACAAGGACCTTCCTTGCAGGGACACAATAGTCAAAAAACAGTTTTTTATGTAAATCTGTCTCATTTCTATTCAGTCTTACCCACTTTCTTTTTCCTGTGAAAAGTTAATTATTTTAATTTATATTTTAATGGAAGATGCCTTTTTGAGTGTAAAATCTCTTGTGTTCTTCTATGGAGAGTGCTCCATGAGGAAAATGTTTAGGGAGATTCACTCTAAGGCTCAGATTAACTTATGATCCTGTTGTGGCACTATGATATCATAATGAGAAGCTATTTTATATTTATTTGGGTGCCACTGAAAAAATATTTTTCTCCCAGTCTCAACACAAGACTGTATTTATCTGTCCTTTGAACCCAAAGATAGACTAGTGTGAGCATTTCTCTGCTCAGCCACTTTAGGAAAGTCTGTAATTTCTTCTTGCTTCTTGCCTCTACATACAAAATATAGATGTTTGCAGTCCAGACTGACAAAGTTGCTTTTATCTTATACATGTGTGTCTTAACTATTTTGAATAACCAAATCACGGCAGTTCAAGAAACACTGAGGTACAAAAAACTTTTTAAATTTATCTTATTGTTCTTTGGTACAAAGATCTATGCTGATTTGAGAGGCTGCATTTCTATTTCTTCTTGATCCTGAATTCTCCAGGAAGAAAGACTGAAAATAATTGAAGCAAATTCCTTTTAAGCTTTTTTTGGCCTTTTTGGCAAACATATGGTCTCCAGTCCCCAGTGTGGCACAGACATCTGGAGTAACTTTTTGTAAGCAGAGCAGAGTGTGTTTCCAGAATGAGCACCCTTTGGCTCCCGGATCTTCTCTCTCATACACACCGTGAATTCTCCAAGGACCTTTTCCTTTTCACCTCTTACTCCAGTTCCAAAGACTAAAGAATACTCAGAAGGAGTTCCACACAGAAGTGAACATATGAAATCTTTTTTTCTTTTTTAAGCATTCATTTATTTTCTCCCTCATGGTTCTCACTGGAAGGTTATTGCAAATTCTGGTAACTTTTTAGTTTGTCACACTTCAGAAGTCTGCTACATCTCATACTGAATGTGACAGCAGCATTTTCATGTTTTCTGCTTGTATAAAAAATTAGCTTTTTGAAAATGTTAGATAAGAGATATGCATTTTTGAAAAATATGACAGTTCTCTTATTACATCATCCTAAAACTCAGTTTTTTCCAAATCAATTTATACTGGTATGAATAAAGAAAAACTTCACCTCTAGAGTCACTGCTGTTCACTGTATTTTCTACTGCTTCAACGTAGTCGAGTGTAAAGTGAATGAATGCCAAAATTAATGTAAATACAGTTTTCTAGACAATCATCTCCTTGTTTTTTTGTTCTCTGCTGGTGGATCCCTGTGTTTTGAAGCCATTTCTATTCCAGTTAGTCAGTTTTTCCTCCTTTTGATTTCTCCATTTCTCAGGAGGGTTTATTCTTTACCTTCTAGACAGCCAAGCTTAAAGAATCAGTGTGACACAGTTATTTGTTGTTTTTATCTATCCCATGGTGCGTGCCATTCTCCCTGCAGCTCAAGCTTTCAAATTAATCCGTAACTTCTCTCCAGGTTTTTACATGCTGCTGCAAGGCAAGGGGAGGAGGGAGCACAGTCTGCAGGCTGTAGATGTCTGAGAATTGTCTGTAGTTTGCTAACAGAAATTTCAGGATAGTGTCCTCTTTTTTTGTAAGTGATGACTCAAGTTTTAGTCTCATGACAGTGTAAATCCAACTCTATTACTGGCCAAAACTGAGCTCAGAATCTTTTCCAGTATTTCTTGTTAGTATGGGTATTCTACACTCACTTTGGCTTTTAGGCTAGATTTAACAATGCAGATAACAAAGAAACAATTCTGTATTCCAGCAAAGCAGTAGGAAAAATCCTTTACTTGGAAACGAAAGCCCTCGCCATTAAATCCATAGATTGAAAAGATGCTTTTACTGCCTAGCCCTCATCCAAATGTTTTTGCAGGGGATTACAGAATCACAGAATCACAAGGTTGGAAAAGACCTTTAAGATCATCAAGTCCAACCATTCTCATCCTAAACTAAACCGTATCCCTAAGTACCTCATCTACCCTTTTTTTGAACACATCCAGGGAAGGTGACTCAACCACCTCCCTGGGCAGCCTGTTCCAGGCCCTGACATATCTATGGATGCCACAGAAGTGGTAAAATGGACCCTAAGTTAAAAGATGAAGAAAGCCTGTGGCTAAGATTTTGTTACTATTGGTGGAAAAGCAGTGGTACAGAAACTTTATTATCGTTAAAAAGGCTAAAGCATTTTCTCAACAGGGTGACTAAGCAAAATTTCAGCATTCAAGCCCTGCATGTACCCTCTCTGAGTGGAAGATTTTCTCACTGAGTGGACAAATAATCATCAAGAGGAGAGGGCTTACAAAGGGCAGAGTGCTACAAGGTAAGTGCTTACATCTTGCACCATTACCTTTGTTCTTTCATTTCAATATTCCATCTGTAAGACAGCATTCTAGTTAATAAGTGTAACATCATCCAAGTGTCTCTTCTCGTATCTTCTCCTTAAAAATATGGTCACATTCCACTATCTCCAGGCACAATCATAGTCCCATTAACTTTGGGGAAAGAGATACAAATGTTGTAGTGAGCAGCCAGTCCCCCTCCCCAGTCAAAGAAAAAAATAACAGCAGCAAATAAATGATTTTTTTTATATGCCTGAGATAGGAACTCCAAAGAAAAAAGCCCCTCCAGGCTCTCTTGGAGATACTAAAAAACTCAAGCCAGGCTGAGAATACAAAATAAGCCTGAAAGCTTCCAATATTTAAATGAGCAGAATCCAGAGGTGGGTTTTTATTGTTTTGTTTATTAATATGAGATAGGACAATCAGGGAGAAAAATGTCATTGTAAAATCAGAACAAAAATAGAACATTTAAGAGCTTGCTTTTTTTTTCCTCTCAGTGTTTTCTTCATTGAGTTTAATTAAACTCTCCATAGCCTGATGAGCAAACTTCCAATTAAGCTCTGGTAATAAAAGAGTAAACATATAAAATAACTGCCTTCACGGGTAAGCACATTTGAAATCTAGGTATTCTAGTAAATGTTACTGCAGTAAAAGAACGGGTGTATGTTTTTTAAAGTTGTGGGTTTAAAATTGGTATATTCAGAATTAAACCACTATTCTAGTGGAAACAAAAATAAACAGTAATAAGATTATATTTTTTATTTTTATAGTGCTCTAATTCTCACACTATCATTATGCAACAGGTTTATGATACCAGCAACACTTTCCAGATGCAGTAATTGAGATGAGTTGCAGGGTCAGCTAACTAACTCTTAGAGAAAATACTGTACAAGTAGTGGGACAGGAAGTAAGAGGCTTGAAGGAATGCCAAAAGAATTGTAATTTGTTGTTTCCAGCCAGGTCGGGGAACTATAGATTCAACAGCCCCCACCGAGCTACCAGAAACCATGAGGCACTACAGGGATGCCACTTAGCCTCAGAATGATGTGGCCATCCATTGCTGTTATTAGACGCCTACATCCATGGTATTCAGCTTCTGGGAGAAACAGTAAGAACTGATTTAAAAGAAAGGAAAGAAGAAAAACATTCTGTGATAAAGTCAAAATTAGTATCTGATATTGATGCCAGGAGTCATGGTACTGTGGAGAAGAAGAAATTTTGAGAAATCTCTTTCAGGTGGTAGATAAGCACAGGAGCACAGGTTTCATGAAGTGATAAGAAAAAGAATTTCAGACTTTGGTGTTTGTAATGCATGTGTCGATACTTTAATAAAGTAAATCATGACTCCATAGAGTAGGTGTGTTAATGCACATGCATCTATAAAATCATCCTTCTGAACAAACTTAATTTCCTTTGAAGATGGGAACTATTTCAGCAGGTTCTATAGGTAGAGATTTTATCTGCAACATTGTTTACATTCACAGTTGTCCCATTCTGGTCAGGCCCTAAGAATAATATTGTGGGAAAGACAGCTGACCTTCCAAACGTCATGTTCACCTAGAAGTCACATTGGCTGATCACAGGCATGGTCTTTGTTACATTTTTGCTTTTCTCTCCATTTTCTTCTTTGTGTTGTATAGTTTTATGGGGTATTGAAATGCTATATAATTATATGACTGTAAGTAATACCATAACAACCTGAATGATGACCTGCCTTTCTCATGTCACTTTCACCTCTGAACAGAGAACTCACCCTTTCCAGACTGTGCTCTGTGGGGAAACTGCTGAATATAATGTTAAATACAGAGACTATAACATAACTATTAAAGTTAACTATTCAAGTTTATCAAATTTCAAATCATATCCAATGAAGGAAATTGACTAAGAATTTATGTTAGGCTTAAAATATCAAACACCTGAATACCTGCATTTTTAAAATATTTTTATCCTGACTCATCTCACATCTCACAGAGTTCCCTGATTACATGGAAATATGTATGACAGATTTATATGGCACTTTATCATTAAAAAAGGCCAACTATTTTATTATGATGCTGTTGCTGCACATTGACTATAGAAGTACAACTTACTGAAAATCTTCAAATTAAAAAGATAACCAATAAAGCTAACATCTTGGTTTTAGAAATGAGTCTCAAGGTATCAGAGCAAGATGGTAAATAAGTATCAGTTCTGCTGTCTACAGTCCTGGCTTTATTACTGCTCTCAGCATGTAGCTGAGCATTCTAGCATACCCAACAATTCACAAGTTTGAAAACAAAAAAAAGTCTCCTTTATTGTGCTGATTTGTATGAAGTTCTGCAACCTCCCTGATGCTTTGCATCTATAAATTCTTGTTGATATTTGCTGCATTTCTGCTTCTGTATAATTCATCTGGAGAAAGAAATATGGAGAGTCAGGCTTGATGCAAACTGTACTGAAGTTAATAGAGAGTCACCCATTACATGAGTGGCTTTTCAATAAGGATGCAGATTTTTTAAAAGTACTTAAAGAATAGAAGTTATATTACTGCCTTGGAAAAGTCACTGAATATGCACTTCCTTTATGTGAATTTCTAGTCAGTTAACTGCTAATGGCAGTCGATGTGGCTGTTCATTCATTTCAAATAAACTTTCTGTCTGAAACACCAATAATTCAACACTATGCCAGAAAGAATGAAGACCAGCAAAATTGAAGTTCTTCATTTCCCACTAAGCTATCTTAACAATTATTGGTCCCAGCAAACAGGGGATGATGCATCAGAAGTTTCTTCTCAGACTGCCTTACAAGCCAAATTTCAAAGAGGTCACTAAATAACCTAGACTTCTTTTCACTGCGCCTTTACCATCAAATTAAGAGTGGGCCATGGAATATGTTCATATTAAATGTTTTAGACTGGATCAAAAGGTACCTTTGAAGTGAATATACCAGTCATCTCCACTTACTTTTCTTTGGTTCACATTGCAAACTGTCTTGGGACACATTAAATGGATTTTTCTAGGATGAAGCTAAACTTCAAACGCACTTCAGTAACAAACTGAATGCTCTCCTGAAGCAAATCATCATTCAGTTAATGAGGGCCAGCCTAGAACAAGTTCAAAGTAGAAAAAAACCCCAATTATTTTTCTCTGTACATCCATACTTATTCGTTGGCACTGTAGGACACATAGACATAGCCTCAGTATGTCATGAGGTTGATAAATTGTTCCTAACCAACACTTTGCTAAGAAACTAGCTTCCAGTAGGAGTCTCCCTGCTTTATTTTTATGCTATATATGTGACTTGTGGTGTGCTGGGATATCTCATGCTAAATAGTTTCTATTGGGAAATTTAAAAGAAAAAACACAAAACAAAACAAAACAAAACCACCAAGAGATAAGGAGTTCCTGGCACTCCATTTCCTACCTTTCCAAGTAACAACAAAAGGTTATTTATAGGAAAGCTGAGTAAATAGGTCTTGTGCAGTTACAATGTATCAGTACATGATATTCATGAATTATGTGACTTACATTTTACATCCTGGGGTGCTCTGTCAACCTCAGAGTTCTCTGGCGTAAAACAAACATGGGCATAATGAATCAGGTCTAGAAAAGGACCACTAATAAAGGTTTTGGAGCATCTGATGTACAGGTAGAGGCTGAAAGAGCTGGGATTGTTCAGCCTGGAGAAGGATCAGAGGGATTTTATCAATGTAAATACCTGATGATGGAATTGGGAGAGGTGGGCAGTGGGCATAAACAGAAACACGGGAGATGCCGTCTGGACACAAGAAAACACTTCTTCATTTAATGTGAGAGTAGTTGAACATCAGAGCAGGTTACCTAGAGAGTTTTTGGAATCTCTGTTCTTGTTGATATTAAAAACCTGATGGTACACACAGCCCTGAGCAACCTGCTCTGATTGACCCTGTTTTGAGAAAGGGCATTGAACTAGGTCATCTCCACAGACCCTTTCCAACTTCAAACATTCTGTGATTCTGTAGTTTGAGAGAATTAAGCAAAGTGTAACTCAGTAATGTTAAATGCTGAAACTCTTTAGTGCCTACAGTTGCATGCTTTTTAGGCTCTGTGTAACTGTACTTGTTTAGCACCTGTGTGGAGCAGTCAGTTAAAATGTCAAGGTCACTGTGCTTCCCACTTTACCACAAAGCCTTTTGGTATTTAAAATATATTGTCATTTTTTATTTTCCTGACAGATTTTCATGCCTGTTAAATGCGGTCGCCAAATATGTTAACATAAAATCACACCTGAGTAGCTTTAATTTTTCAGGTTTCTGAAAATATGACTGAAATTTTGTAAAAGAAAAGATTATTTTTATTCTGGCTGACAAGAAAAGTGAGTCTCAAATATGTTACAAAGCCTGTAAAAATCCATCTCATAAATATTTTTGTTTCTTAGAAGTTTTGATAATATATTACTGCAGAATAAAAAGAATAAAGATGCTCACAATGATGTGCCATTTCTATACCAGTGTTTTTCTAAAGACAGAAAGAAAAGATTAAATTGTAAATTTTTCATGAACATTCAGCTAAATACAGTAGCTATTAGATTACATATACTGAATTGTATAAAGCTGTTAATTGGCTAAGATTCCAAACTATCTCTTGCTGATCTAAAATGAGCAATGGAGAGAAGCTGCCATCATAAAGTAGTGATCCAAAATTTTCTGCAGCAGTGACTTGCTGGCGGAACCCTAAATTATTCAGCATTAGCATTTCATTCTAATACAATAGCAAAAAATAATGTCCAAATTTAAAAGCTGTATAAAATACATAAATATACAGGAAGAACCTAATCTTTCTTCTAATTTTCCCAGAATCAAATAAATACGATTGATTTATGTGCTTAAAACAGGCAGTATACACACGGTCTATTACAGGGAGCTGCTGCAGAAGCAGCTTGTCAGTTATGCTAGAGAATCTCTCTTCCTAATGTATTTTGCTCTTTCTTAGAATTGTTAACTACTGCATATCCACTGGTGAGAGTTCTGCTACAATTTATCTTAAGTAACTTACATATCTAGGAATGAGCCAGTCCCGTAGTTTTCATCATCGGGGTGAAAGAAAGCAGTATTTCTGTCTCATTTTAACTCCATCCATTAATTACATACATAATAAATAAAAAATTTAGCAGTTCTTCTAAATTGCATATGACTGTACTTTTGGATTTTTTTTTTTTTTTAATGTAACAGGTAGGCCATGAAATGTCTAGCAGTATTTGATTGGCAAGTAATTATTTGTATATAATGTAATGCACACAGATGTCCATTCATGGTCCCTTTATTCATAGACTAAACAGAGCATGGCCAGCATTCTGGCCATGCTTCAAGCATATCCCTGTCCCAAAGATAAAACCCAATTCTTTATAAAGGAAACAAAGTTTTTTCCACAACCATATCACTTTTAGTGCATCTGTTGGCCCTGACAGCAATATTTACTCTACCCACAGAGACTGTGTTTTTTTACAATGTATAGGAGCAAAATAGGGACAGGACAACGGTGATCAATTTGTAAATAGCCAATGCTTTTATTTTGCATAAAGCAAGACAGAACCACATAGCCAGAGTTGTCAATCATCAAAGCTCAAACTAGAATTTATCACTCTTGCCTTTCAATATGAATATCCCTAAAAAATTGTGATAATCCGTGAGGTTGGTTTTTTTTCAGGTTTCCTCTTAAACTCCCCTTTGTTTCTGTTCCACCACTAAAAGAAATCATTGATGAAATGTAATTTGACAGAGAAACTGTAGAATCACAAAATGGTTCAGGTTGGAAGAGACTTCTGGAGGTCATCTAGTCTAATCCCCCTGCTCAAGCAGGGCTACCTAGAGCAAATTGCCCAAGACCATGTCGAGATGGCTTTTGAATATCTCCAAGGAGTGAGAGCCCACAACCTCTCTGGACAACCTGGGCTACTGCTCAGTTACCCTTGTGATGAAAAAGTGTTTCTTGATTTTCAGGTGGATCCTTCCATGTTTCAGTTTGTGCCCATGGCCGCTTGTCCCAGCACTGGGGACCAATGAAAAGAGCCCGGCCTCATCTTCTTGGCACCCTACCTTTAAGTGTTTATATATAATTGCAAGATCCCACTGATCTTTCTCTTCTCTAGGCTGAACAGTCACATGTCTCTCAGCTTGTACTCATAGGAGAGATACTTCAGTTCCAAGGCTGAGATAAAGCTTCCCCTGGACTAAAGAACTAGTTCTTGAAGTTCAATTGTGATTATTGAAGGTGTTGTATACATTGATTATATCAATGGCTACACTATTAGTCTTGACAGGGATTAGCAGCAGTTCATTCGGTAATTTAGATTTTATTGCAGTACTTAATATGTGTCTGAGTACGCCACAGTTGGTCACTCCAATTTCAACAGAGATCAAAGGTAAGGACTTCTTTTGAGACTGTGTTATACTTTCTTCTAGCAGCTGAAAATCCTTTGCAAGTAGCTCAACAGCTAAATGTTTTCAATTCATTATTTCGTGTGTCAGTACAGTGCTAATTAAAGACTATGGGACTAATGTCAAGCTCTTCAGTATTAATTAACATCGAATGTATGTTTCACCTTTATTTTACATTACTTCATACAGCCCAAATATGCTACTGGTTTTTGCATTCAAAATAGAAACAAACTGGGTAATACTTTTTTCCACCTCTGGCTTCATGCAAGTACTATGACATATAAAATGTATTTTCATTTAGGCAGACATCATATAAGCAGTCTGTATTTTCCCACAGCTCTTTCTGCTTTGCTGCAGATCCAGGAAATTGAACATGATTGCATTGATATGACAGTTGCTGAACCACTATACACAGCCTAATGCAAAGCCATATAGAAAGAGCAACTGGAGGCAGAGATAGAAAAACTCTGGCAGGAATTGCCAGTATTTGGCCTTTCTCAACTACCAATTCACTCTGAATGAGAAACAGAGACCAGACTACAGCAATGAAATTCTAGACAGAGCAAAGACAGGGAGTCAACAGAGAAATTTGAAGAGATGGAGTCTGAAGTCAAACAAAAGCTGCAAGATGGAGGTAAAAAAGGAGAAAATTTAGGAGACCAGACTTTAATCAGTTACTTTTCTGTCAGAAAGAAAGTGTCCTCATTTTTGCATCTTCAAATATGAAAATCCTCCCTCATCTAATGTGAAATGTAGTCAATATACAGATATGTATCTGGAGTGGTCTGGCTTCCAACAACATTTCAACTTTTAAGAGTGGTGTATAAACATAATTAGAAATGCTTGACACTCTTGCTGACAGACAATTGCCTTCTGTCTCAGCCATGGCACATCAAAACCACTTCTGTAAATTTCTGTTTACATTTTCTACACCTGCCTCCAAGAAATCTCTTCTTAAATACTCATAACGTTAGGATCCACCCAAAACGGTTCACAATAAGTGGCAATAATTAACTTTTGCTAGTGATACACAGTTTATATGTGCAGGTTTATAGTCGTCTGTCCAACCTATTTAAGACATACAGTAGGTCTATATCTTACTAAAATTTAATTTGAGCTTAATTTCTTTTGGAGTCAAAATTTAATATATTACAGGAAACAGAACATTTATAAACTTCCACTTGTTTGCAAGTTATAGGTAACTATCTTGGACAATATGAAGAAAACATTTCAGCCAAACAGCTGCCCACAGTATACTCTGCTTGGCCAGACTAAATGTAGCACAAAACTTTAATTATTTAGCACCAAGAAAATTTCAACTACCACAGAGATGAATGTGGTTTGTACAGATATGTACCCATGGGAAAAGGCTTCTGAATACATGTGGCTTTAAAAGAGCAAATGTGGGCTGACAGCATACCTTTAAACATACTATCACAAACCAGCAAGCTTACTGTAGCCATTACATAAAAATCCCAGAATGATTCAGACAGTTCAGTAGTTGCAGTAACTTTCTCCACCAGCTCAGACAGGAGATGATACTTGGATCCATCCTTCAACTTAATCTGAATGAAATTAATTTACAGTAATCCAGTTTTATAAATTAATGAGCATATAGTGCTTTGTCTTGCACAGGTTTTAGCACTTACATAGACGTTTGCACTGCAGCCAAATTAGGAGAACATGGAGGTAGGAATATAGAATCAGGACACCTCATGGGTACAAAAATTAAGAAGATTACTTCATGGGGTGCCTAACACTCCAAACTGAAATACTACCACTAAGTGGCAAGAGAAATAGACAAAAATGTGGCACTCCCTTTGTCATGCATTGCTTTCTTGGAAAAATGCTGCATTGCCATGAGTGAATAAAATCTGCTTAGTGGGGTGAACAGGAAGGTTGATGTATTTTGTGCTGGAACATATGACAAGCATGGAGTTGCATTTATAGAAATATATACATCAAGGAGAAGCCCACCCATACTTAGGAATTACACCACTCCTACAAAAAGCCTTTACTTGATATGGGTGTCCTGAAGGTAAATGACAGTGCCTTATAGCAGCCTTCCAGTCCCTGAAGGGACCTACAGGAAATCTGGAGAAGGACTGTTTGTAAGGACATGTGGTGATAGGACAAGGGGCAATGGCTTTAAAGTAGAACAGGGCAGGTTTAGATGAGACATTAGGAAGAAATTTTTCACTATGAGGATGGTGAAACTCTTGAACCAGTTGCCCAGAGAGGTGGTTGGAGGCCCCATCCCTGGAGGCATTCATGGTCAGGATTGATGAAGCTCTGAGCAACCAGATGTTAAAGGCGTCCCTGCTTACTGCTGGGGGTTGGAATAGATGACCTTTAAATGTCCCTTCCAACCTGATGCATTCTGTGATTCTATGATCCAGGTAAGAAGAGGTGCCAATAAGATACCATCATAGATGTATGATCTCTGCCTAGTTTGCATATGTGTGGCACAATGAAATAGGTCATGTGTTTCAGTTTCATGTTGCTCATACTGAAACTATGTCTCTGTCATTAAGAAAGGATAGCAAATTATAAAAAGTATATCTTTTATGTCTGAAGAGCACAGTGAATTTAAAAGTACACTCACAAAATGGAACCCTATGAACAGTTCTCTAAAGTGATCTGTTTTCTTCATGAAGAAATCTCATGACCAGATAGCTGTTTACAAAGAGGGACCAAAGGTCTGTTCTGGACTGCTCTTTTAACACATTTAAAAACAGGGCTTTAAAATGCATATCAAAGTCCACTGAGAATATGAATGGTTTTGTTTTCTTGTGGAGTTGTGTAGATTGCAATAAAAACGAACTAATAATAACATAAATATGACAGAGAATAGACAAAGTTAAGTGACCACAGTTGAAATTTCCCTTCACTGTTCTAATGAAGTGCTTTAATCCTGTAACAAATGTTAGTGGTAGCACAGAACTCATTCTTTTCTTGCTTACTCTAATGACATTACTCATTTTTCTAATCATAACAAATAAAACTTAATTTCTTTCTCTGTGATTATTATTTCCAATAAACCAATAGAATTAAAATTCAGGCTGCCCAATACCTTCACCTTCTGGTATTACACAGCATTCTGATTTCCAACCAGCTTTATACCACTACAGTTTTGAAAAGGAGACAGTAGCTCTAAATGACAGTAATGACTTTGAAGGAGCAGGTTTTGAGCTTTATTTCTCTCTTACCTCTCTCTGCTCCCTGCTAAAGCTACTCCTTGATGTTCCAGGGCTAATAGCTATGCTTTACTGCAGCAGTGAAGAGCAGAGTATATACAAAAACATATTGCAGTGTGAATACTTCTAGTAACTTACTGTTCACGTATCCAAAGCTACAAAAAATGATCAGGGGACTATTGAGCTAAACTGCATGTTCTTCAATTTGCTGGATGTTATCAAATGTATGTTTATGCTACTGTTGTAGAATGTCAAGAATATGTAAGAATGTCAAGTAGATAATTTAAACCGCAAAGGATGTCACGACAATCGGTAAACAGAACATATGTAAGTGGATTGTTTCACCCAGGCAAAATACTGATGTGATTATGCTTAGGAAAAAAAAAAAATCATTGATGTGTCAGAAATGCATTTTTAAAAAACCCAGAAGCTTCTAAAGGCCCAAAATGCATCTTAAGTCTTTTTGTCAGCTGTGCTTGGATATAAAAGGAAAGAAGCCACCCTAAACAGAGTATAGATTTTATCAATATAATTCAGGATATATTTGTTATATTTGTAATGCTGTTTTTGTGGCCATCATATTTGTCTGATTCCAGTGCAGTAAATAGTAATGTAGTTTATTATCCTGTTCTAGTTTAAACAGGGAATGGTACTGAACCTCTAGATGTAAACCAAGCAAAGGCAATGAAAATGAAAATGAAAGCAGTGCTGAAATCTTCACATACCTAGAGGCTGGTTTAAAATAAGTTCAATGGAAGAGAAGCAAATTCATAAATTAAAGAACAAACCATAAAAAAAAAAGATAAAGTTTTAAATATTTTTATATAACACACAAAAGTCTGTAACAATTTACTTAGCAAATAACATGTAGAAGTTCTGATTAAATATCTTGAAATACTGAATTATTTTCTTTTAAATCAGATTACCCAAGCACTATTTTGAAGCAAATCATGTTAACTGTTAGTTTTTAAAAATAGAGTGTTCAACCCACAGGCACCGAATATTTCATGCACAAACATAACACCGATACCTCAGGAAAGTCATGACTACTGTTTATTATTATCGCAATTTTTGTTTTAAGGAACTCATGAAAGCAGTGATGCCAACTAAGGTGGTGACTTTTGACCGTGGAACTCAGAACAATAACCTGTGGGCTGAAACAAAATATGTATTGCAGTATGATCCCCAGTGGTCAGTAGTGCACATAATAAAACTACCAGAGATAAAATGTTAGGGGTATAAAAACTTTAAATTTTGCAGAAACTCCCCATTGACTCTGTTTGAAATATGGCCAAGGGGAAACGTGGAGCAAGAAGGACACCTAGTGGTCCCACAGCCTCTCCATCAGGGAGGTGTCTTCTTTCCCTCTTCATTTGCAAATGTCCGGTCATACATGTACACACCCATGCATGTGTCTTCTCGGGCTTAGCGCTGATGTAATTTTCACACTGCTAAAATCTTTGTTCTTCATCCCCACATAATCCCTGACTGAATTTGTATTCGAAGGAGACAGTCTATGAACACGAGGCAAACGAGCGATATTTTAAACTTTGTTCAGTTGATATTCCTTGAATCTAACACTCCACTGCAGAATCCTGACGTGCAACAGCATGTCTATACACTTCTTTGACTTAAGATACGTCTGCTCTAGTGAGCAGATTTATTTATACCACTCGCACACATGCGCACATACACACACACACACACACGATATGCTTTGATTAGCTGTCCCATTTCTTTGAGGCATTCTTAGAAGAAGGCATATTAAAAAGAGAAGAAAATGGCTTTGGACTTTGGCTGAAGAGGGGTATTCCATTACTATCTGAGAGATACAACTGTGGAGAAACAGTAAATGGAACCAGCACCTGTGTGTAGATGAACGTACTGAAAGAAAATTCCCAGGCATAATCAAAATAAATTAGCATCTGTTCTTTTTTAAAACTGCTCCTGGCATAATTTTTTTTCTAATGCTTGGTTTAATTTAAAAATTAATAGCATTGTCATGTTTCCTTTCCTAATATTTACATAAAAATAATAAACGCAAAATCTTATGAAAATGATTATCCATAAACAAGCAGCTTTTCAGAAACCACAGTCCTTAAATAGGCAGTAATGCTTTCATTGCTCCCTGAAATATTCTGCCCTGTGCTCTTCTCACAAATACATGAATATTTTTGATTGACAAAAGCCTGCACAGATATGAATCAAAACCTTTTTTATGTTAATTTATAAGAAGATGTAATGATATTCTCCTGCATATTTTTCTGCTTCTGAATCTATTTCTGTACCACTAGTAATGAAAAGGCATTGCTTCTTTCAAAGGTCTAATTACAAACCTCTAGAGAAAACAGTGCAGTAGAATTTAAGCACTGTCACGGTCACTGACCTCGGGCAGAACAGAGAAAACAAATCTGATGCAGTCCTTCACTGTACTTCTAAGGGATGTTGAAACTCCACATCTAATATTGGTTATATTTATTTACACACCATACTACATTATAGTAGCAAGACCTAAGAAAACACCTGGATTAAATCAAAACAGATAAAATATACTTTGCCCTTCATGAGTTTATCCTTGGGAGCCAGGGTTGAGAATTATTATGAGCTGTCCTATAATATGAAAAACAAAGTGTTTGCTTTATGTGGAAAACATGATGAATTGCTGGATAATAACCCAGCCATTTCTTGGAGGATGCATGCAAGTTCCTGAGAAATGCTGTTTTTCATATTTCCAAAAATGCAGCCTAATCTGAGCCCTACTTGTGAAATGCTCTTCAATGCTGTTGGTAGACATGATCAGGAAGACAGCTTTTAATAAATTCTAACATAATGGCCAACACATCAGGATTTCTATGATTTGCATCAAAAAAAAGGGGAGGGGGGTCCAGGAGGGGGGTTTGTACATGTCCTGTTAAAAGATTTGTACCTTCATTCCTGTGTTATAGCTATAATTCTTTTTATAGCAATGAACTTATTCCATCAATGTGGCAAGATTTTCCTCTTCTTTTTCAAGAAATATGTGATCTTCTGATAAAGTTCCTGAAGTATAATATAGGATTTTGTGGTTAGGTTTCTGTTTTCTGTTAGAGTGAGTCTAAAAAAAACCTCCTTTCTCATTCAGGTTCTTCACCTGTAAAATGGAGAAATTTCTTTCTACTCCCTTTTATTAACTTCTGCCTGTTTAGGATATAAACTCTTCCAGGCAAAGACTGTATTGAATTCTTTCAATGTATAGACTTCAGCAGAAATAGCATGTTGGTTCTGCTCAGGTTACCACAAGGATCTCAAACTGATTAGGATTAAAAAACCATGACTGTTGCTTAGTATCTCAGGCCACAGGAACCTGATGTTTTTGTTGTCTGATTCTTCACATTCTTCACTTGCTGATATATATATATGAATCTGTAACACCTCTGTTCTTTTCTGAACATATCTGAAATTTTGGGGGGGGGATTTTAGAGGTCACAAGGAAGGCAGCAGATGTTACAGTCTTTTCTACAGGCTCCCTTGGTTGTATCTTTGCTAGTAGATCAGAGAATGCTAGTAAATGTTCCCAGACCTGGGACTTCATTATGTACTGGATTAGATTGCCAGAAGAGTTCCTCACACAGCACTGGGCCAGGCAACTCTCACTTTTCCAAGCAATTCCTGGGGACAGTACCAGTTCCAGTTTTCCTTTGTAGTCTTCAGTGGAAATGGTGGGATAAAAACTGCAGGCTGGACCTGGACACCAGGAACCACAGCACCCTCACACCTAGCAGACCAGGAAAACTCTGTATGTTGAAGTCTGGTAAATTTCACTGGACTGAGAGGAGAAACCCTGTAGGTCTCAGTAGGTGCATCCTGTTGATGCACTAGGTTTGGCCACTGTATAGCATCCTACACAATCTAATTACGAAGAAAATTCAGTTGGGAAAGAAGCAGCATCTCTCTCCATATGAAAAAAACTTTACTGTGAGGGTGACGGAGCGCAGGAACAGGCTGCCCAGAGAGCTGGTGGAGACTCCTTCCCTGGAGATATTCAAGACCCGTCTGGAAGCGATCCTGTGCAACGTGCTCTAGGTGATCCTGCTCTAGCGGGGGGGCTGGACTAGATGTTTTCCAGAGGTCCCTTCCAACCCCTGTGAATCTGTGAAAAAAGAGGTAACAGCAAAATCTGTACAGTGAAGAGACATCTGACCACAGTGAAAGGTCACCAGCAAAAAAAAATTGTAATACCTTCTTTTCTCATCAGCTCTGTAACATCTGGATGCCTATTTGAAGCACATATTTCTGAAACTACGTCCTCTACAAACTCAAACAGACTTTTCATAAGAAATCACTCTCTGAAACCTTTCTTAAACTTCTGGTTTATGGCCACTCCTTTTAGGCTGGTTTTAGAAATACTTCTTGCATCCTTCTGAGGCGAAAGAGATATTCTAAAATGAAAAGAAATAAGAAAGCAAAGAGTTACTGTCTTATTTTTCATGCATTTAAATCTTAATTTAAATGGTGTCTAAATTAATCATTTAGAGCAAATACATTCTGTGATTAATGAAGTCACCTTTCATATTATGAACTTATGTATTATAGTATTTGCATTGCAAATGTACATTGTTTATTTTCTCAGTGTAACTATTCTTAAAAAGTTAGTTTAGAGCTGGAATGTGACTATCTCTGGGAGAGTTAGAAGAAAGTATTTTAATTATGTTTAAAATACTGGGGTTTGGTCCCATAAATACTATTTATCACCCCTAAAATAAATCTGCTATCACAGTATTTAGCAAACAGCTGCAGAGCAGAAATTGAAGACCTTAGTGTAAACCCATGCAAATTACTTCAGTAGAACTGCATCAGTATACTTGCAGCTCATAAGCACAAGAACTCCTAGAACACATGTTAGACCTTTGTCTGGCTCAATTTCCTCTGTACCAAGTGTATTAAAAAGAGAAACCAGAACCTGCCCTTTGCTGTCACAATCAATCCCCCGTATTTCCTTCTTTCCACTCACTGATGTAAATGTGAGATCATTGTCTCTCTCTTCTTTGTGAATGTCTTAGATTGCCTCTCTTTGTGGATTCATGCCAGAAAAGCATCCTGCTGTGTTCATTTGAAAGATACCATTAAAAAGAGGCCCACACAGTAAAATGAATTAATTTGCACAAAATTTCACAATATTTCTTTTATGATGCTTACCCTACATCATCTTCTCTTCAAGTCTGGAGTGAAGGTTTAGGTGAGTTCTTCCATCCCCTCAAAGAATAACGAAAAATTCCAATTTCCTGTTTCAGTGTGTGTGTAGAAAATCCACTTTAACAGATGAAATAACAAGAATTTGAAATGTATGTCCCTAGACTACCCAGGTGAGTCTTCATATGACTTCTCGGGAAAGTGAGGAGACTATTTCACCACACTCAGAGTCTGCTGAAGGAATTAAACAGTAAAAGACTCTATCAGTTTTATCCGCTCCAAGGCTTTCTCGCTCTCCATGCAATGAGTCTTGCTTGGTAAAGCATGGCCCCAGGACTGTTAAATACTTAGCAAATGGTCACGGCATCACATAGAAGGAAGAGGAGAGATGAGAGGAGAGAAGGAAACCTTGCATATCAGAACAGTGTAAGAACAAAATGTAAGCCTTTACCTTAGCAACTTCACTCTATGAAGATGGCTGCTGTAAAAGATCCCTTCTGAAAAGTTACTTTACCAGGAAGACAACAATAAATGACAGTTAGAAGAGGGAACAATTTACTGATATTCTGAACCTGAAAAGTAAGTTGCCTGGGTAAGTCTTGCTTTGTTTCCTTTTTCTTTCATTTGTTCTCACTTTTATTACAACCCCTCAAGCGCTGGAAATGGGTGTCTTCAATTACAAGTTATTTAAATCAGCTGTTCCACTAACATATTTGCTATGTTGATCAACTTTTGAATGCTAATTAGAACATTCTTCCTACTGCTTTTCTCCTTAGGAGCTAGAAACTCAGCTGTGTAAATCAGCTTTGATGATGTACCCGGTGGTATGTTTGATCGTTGAAAAAGAAGGGAGATGTTGCAACAGTGTATTTACCCCAACGGTATTCAACTTCTCTTTGTCAATAGTAACAAAGAATGGCAGAGAGAAAACAGATAACTTTGTACTGCAGTTCAGGAGATCAGTTCTTTTGTATCTTTTTTTTTTTTCTGAATGAGTTTCTTAAAAGACCAGGTCAGTTCTGATTCCACAACACATTTCCTGTCTGACAATTAAATCCCAGTCCCTTATCTGAAAAATAGGAAATAGATCTTCCTACTATACCACAATGATTTAAGGCTGTTTCTAAAGCTTTCATCACCCTCCTCATAAATGATGAGTGCTACATATGAGCTGGGGAGTGTATTTTTTAAATTTTGAAGTGGAATATGTACAAGTGAATGAGTTCCATTTTCATTGACACTTTCCATGCTACTTCTTTCCCAACTAAATTTTCTTCATAATTAGATTGTGTAGGATGCTAAACAGTAGCCTAATCTAGTCCACCAACAGGTTGCACCTACTGAGACCTACAGGGTTTCTCCTCTCAGTCCAGTGAAATTTACCAGACTTCAACATATGGAGTGAATTCTTTCCTGGTCTGCTAGGTGTGAGAGTGCTGAGGTTCCTGGTGTCCAGGTCCAGCCTGCAGTGAGACTGAGCACATACACTCTCTGTACACAATATACACACTCTGTACAAAACCAGCCAACCACTGACAGATCAAGCCCAACATGAAAATAGTGCCTTTAGAGCTGACATCACAAAGAGTATTCATGTAAATTTGTCTAGCATAATCAGGACTGGAACTAAATGGAAGAAGATCAAATGTCCCCACCTTGTTCTTACTTGTCATCTAACCAGACTCAAAGATTGCTAGCAGATATCATACCCTCTACCCATGTATCCTTACGCTGGCCCTCTGCAGCTGGTCTCAACTTCCCAGTACCCAGACTTCAGATCTCATGTCATACTGGCTAGTCTAGCTTGACATTTGCTACAGTCTTGCAGACACAGATGTATCTCTCTAGTAGTTGCCCCACAGACCTGTGGTCTCCCCAGTACCTCCCAGACTGCTTGAATGACTTGTCAGTTGGTCTGCCTTGAAGTTTGCAAGTTTCTTGTACACAAACACACACACACGAAGCAGAGCACATATACACATAGAAAAATGTCTTTTCTTATTTCTCCTGCATTCATCCCAGTCTTGATACATCCACATACAAATCTGGTTTCTGAAGGGCTGGAGAGATGACTACAGGTTTGTTTACATGAACATTTTGTGATGGTAAAACCTCCTTAGAGGAATACTGACAGTCTTGTTTGGCCTGTGGAGTTAATAATCTGCCTGTATGCTTGTCAGTATCTGTATTCTACTCTGTAGGAATTTATCTGGGCAAAGAACTGCAATGTTTATTTCACTTCTGTACATAATCCTAAACTAACCAGGTGTTAGATGTCAAGAGCAAATGAAAACTAATTAAAAATTAACTCAAACCTTATAATGATGCAAGAGGAGTCAGTATCAGAGTGAAAGCAATGTCAAGATTTTAGGGTTTATTTCATTAGTTAAACATTTTGAATATCAACTACCACAAGCTTTTGCAGCCTGGCTCTTCTATTTGTATTGCCGAGCATCTTTCAAAGCTAGCATTAACCACAAGCTGATTCTGAGGGAATACAAAATCAGTTTGTTACAGTGGCATAATTAGAGTCTTTGTAATCATTTTGTTCTTCCATTTTGGATTTGGGCAGTCCTGAAATGATCTCAGATGTGTTACATTTCAGAGCTTTCTGTGATGCTTGTTGTTTCCTTTTTAGACTTGGAAAAGAGTGGATTCATGAGTATTAAATACAGAGTAGCAGGTCAAGGGTTTTCTATTAATATATTTTTAGGGGTCTTTTTGTTTGAGTAGTTCAGTAGACATCTGTGTTGGTGATTCTAGTAGCTGTATGTATTACTGTCTGCAGAGGTATGTGGTGCTAGGGACAGGTGCTTCAGATTCAATGTGAGTAAACAAAGGGAAAAGATTTTTTGGCACTACGTATATATGTGACTATTGACATCAGCTTAGAGGAAGCAGCATACTAGTACAATGCTTTCCACTTAATGTGATCACTAGCTAATTTGATCCTTGCTCTTATTTGATTTGATCTCCAGGAAATAAATCATTTCCATTGATTCTTATTGTGGATTCTTATTGCTTATTTTGTTCACGTCCACTTCAGCTAATACTAGATAATTCAATCAACATTTATTGAATCTGTCATGGAAAAGGGAAGAGTAATCATGTTGTTTACAACATAAAAATAGGCTCGTATTATGCTTCTTTTCTAGTCTCTTTTTCAGTCTTCCTGCACCAGTAGGTAATGCCTTAAAATTAGTAGTTACCTTTGAGAGAAGCTGGAGATTAATATTTTGTGGCACCTGCAACATGGCCAAGCACAAGTCAAAAATAAAAACGTAAAATGCTATGAATATGTTTCTGCTCTCATTTGTACTGATGTATGAGAGTCCACACTGCTGAAGTCAGGCAAGCTGCACTGGCATGAAAACAATCAAGCCAACAGATTGACTTACCTGGTCTGTCTTACATTGGGTAATGAGCATGTACAGAGCTGTGGTTTTAAATGGAAATCTCAATAGTTTTGTTTTCTCTGATCATTTTATTAACATGTACTTTAGGTGTTCTTGTGTGGATAAATCATTCACTTACTTAATATGATCCAAGTATTGGGAAAGCAAAGGTACCAAATAGCCCAGCTGTACTGAGAATACAGATGAGCCAGTTACTATGAAAAGTGTGGGTGGCAAAAATTAAGTTAGTGGTGATGGGGGCATTAATACATCTTTTGAGCCACTGATGCAAAGGGATTTTATGCTAGCTAATACTATTAAGTAGTAGGAGAAGGAGGTGATTCTCCTTCTCATTGACCAGTGACCACATTCCTTAAATATTCCTTAAATATCAAGTATGAAACCCATGGTCTCTCTTTAAGACAAGTATTTTCTACATTTTATCCTCAAAATGTGCAATCCCAAACAAGTTTCCTGTTGAGCTATGGATAGATAGGGCTGGGTTTTATTTTGATTTTCAGTGCTGTGATAACCCTTTTAATAAAGATACCAGTATAAACTCAATGGAGCTGAAAATATTTCATATGCAAACAAGCACTTCTAATTGAATCCCTAATTTTATCAAGCTTCACTTTTATGGTCAACCACTCAAAGAATAGATATTTTTGCAGCATGAATGAGGTATTTTTTATTCTATTTATCAGCAAATAAGTACAAATTTTTACTCTAAGGAGATGCTATGTATCATATTTTAAATAGTTAATATATATGTTGCAGATTATTGAACTGTTAAATCTGAGATTGTAGAAAAAAACCTTAAAGCTAGATGTATTTAGATTTTATAACATGATTTTAGTAAAGTTGTAAGAATTAAAAAAGGCCTGAGAATGATCAGTGTTTTCAGCTCTGTGCTAAGGACCTGTGGTCTCTTTAACTCCATAATGGTCCCTGCTGCAAAAAAAATAGGAAATCTCACCTGTTATTTAACCCAGCCAGTAGCTAAAACAGTCACAAAGCCATTTGCTCACTCCACCCCTCTGTGAGATAGGGGGGAGAATTGAAAACAAAAAGGTAAAACTTGTGAGTTGAGATAAAGACAATTTAAGAGGACAGAAAAGGAAGATGACAAGAATAAGATGATGATAATGAAAGAATATACAAAACAAGTGATGCATAGCACAATTGCTCACCTCTGCTGACCAAAGCCCAGCTAGTTCCTGAGCCACAGTCACACCACCAGCCAGTTTCCTTTAAATTATATACTGACCATGAAGTCATATGGTATGGAATATGTCTTAGGCCAGTTTGGGACAGTGTCCTCTCTCAACTCCTTGTGCACTGCCAGTCCCTTACTGGTGGGGTGATATGTGAAGCTGAAAGGTCCTCAACTTGGTGTAAACATTGTCAGGCAACCAACAAAGCATCAGTGTGTTACCAACATCATTCTCCTCCTAAATTCAAAACACAGCACTATACCAGTGTCTAGAAAGAAATTTAATTTTATCCCAGCTGACACCAGGACATCATCATATAAGTCTTCCTTTTGTAAACCATTCTTGGAAAGACATGGTCACTTTAGTGAAATGCAAATGATTGTACTCAATACTGAGATGGAGAGGAAAATTATCATACGTCTAAATCATGTCTCATATTTTGTAACTGAAATCTATGAACTGTATGCATACATATATCAATGCAAATTAAATTCCAGGAGTTTTTCCCCTATTTCTTTGCAAGTTTCTAAAATATTTATTATTTTCACTTTGAAAAGCTCTTTAAGAATTGTCTTTCATTTCAAAATGGAGATTCATATATTGTTATATCAGAGCAGATCTTAGAGTGAGATGGTTATTTTACAACAAAATAGTTAAATTACTCAGATGTTTAAATCAACTTAAAAGCTTATTTGTATATTGTGTAGAGACTGGAAGAGATCAATGTCCCAGTCTCTCATTCCCAGGCACATAAACTGACATCTGCAAGACACATCAGAAAATACCTACTGCTTTGATTTTCTTCATGCTGTGTAAGAAGCAAATTTGAGAGTGGCAAGGCATTCTGACCCAATGGCAAATGTTTTCCATCCCTAAATCTGGACAAATCCATGATCCTGAATAAGTAGAGCAACACTTTTTTTTAGACAAAGAACTCTCCCACCAGCTAGGGCGATAGTCCGTTTTGACTGGTGTCAGATCTCCAACCTTGGCCAGTCTCTTGCAGAAACAGAAGAAACCAGCAAAAATAAAATAAATAGCATCAATCTAGCTAATTATGCACCAAGAAAAACTCATCCTCATGAGTCATTACATTCTAAAAATTACTATTTCCTCACACTAATTATAAAGGGAGCGTAAGGTGACAGGCTCCAATCTAGATAAATATATTTTGTAAGTGGATGAAGTCTATCCATTGTGCCTATAGAACTCCAGGAAAATAATGTGCCAAAATCCTGAATTAATGCAGGTTATTTGATACTTCAGAAATGTCTGTCTTCTTTGCAACACTTCAGTATTTTTGTGTAAGAGATCCTGTAGTAAAAATTAATCCCTTAGTCCTCAGGTCTTGGAAGGGCTACATCATCTGGAGAGAGAGACTTCTCACTTTATATTGTCTACAGGAATTTAGGTTGACTAAGTGCATAAATTTATGCATTTCAGCTAGATGCCTGAAGTTAGGAGGCAGGAATCTGGGCTTCTTTGTCGTTGTAGAAATCAGTTAACTGTTTTCACAGAAGCTAGAAATAAGAAAAAAAGAGACTTGCAAATTATGTAAGATATTAACCATGTACTGAGAAAATGGAGTAGGCAATGCAGTTTTCCTTGAAGGCATATAGTACTAACCTTGTTAGAGTAAATTCTAGAAATTCAAAGAAAAGAGCAATAAAAGTACCTTTTAATGAAGCAGCTTAGATCAAACAATATGTAAAGGAATAAAATCAACTGATGAAAAAAGACAGTCAGTATATATGACTAATGACTGAAAATTTTGTATCTTACTGTGAGATAAACATACAAATAAAATGTCTTTCTAAAATTAATTGAAAAGTCAGTTCAGTGTTACTGCAGAAAATCCATAAAGCTAACGTAGCCTTGCCAGGAATTTGCTGATAGGCAGGAGAAAGAGGCTGCTTATCGTGTTAGTGGAATCAGTGATACTGATACCGATACAGGCGCTCTTGCAAAGTTAGCAAAAATATTTTATTTGGCTATGTAGTACAAATAGTTATATTACAGGAATTCAGTTCCCTTCTCCTTATTCAGCAGCATCTCTTTCAGATTTGGAAAGAGGAGAACTGTTCCTTGTACCGCTATTCTACCACCTTTACTTAATTCAGTACTATCCTTGCTGCAACTACCGGCAGATTAAGGTACTACGTAACGACGACGAGTCAAGAGAGGGCGATGAAGAGCTGTCACAAAGCTCATTATCTTTTCACAGTTTGGCATTAAAAGTGTGAAAGAGAGCTGGACTTTAATTCCAAGACGAATGTAAAAGGCAGCCAAAGCTAAGGTGCAATGCAGTCCTGTTACTATTCTTAAGAACCCAGCAAAGAACTGAAATGAAAGTATTTTTGGTCTAAAATACTGTGGCTTATACAACACCATCTGTCAGCACCATCACAAACCTATTTACATAGAGACACAGACATCTGATAACTGTATTAGGATGAACACTATTTACAATACTGTGAATACACAAATGAACACAAATTCACACAGTCACAAGTGGCATCGAAAGAGTGGACACTAATTGTTTCCTCTTCCAGAGTAAGACCATGGGAAAACAAACAAACCCATTAGGAAAGTTAAAAAAAAAAAAAAAAAAACCCAACCAAAGAGGTGATTCCTCAAGCAAGTGGATCACCTAGCCAAAACATTTTATTGATGCTGAAGGTTTACACAGATTCAAAAAAAACCTGCAGAAATTCAGTTCCACATGGAAACTGTATCCAACTAAAGCAGTCATAAACCTATAGTATCATTGAACTGCTTGGAAATGAAAACTGGAGGTCATCTAGTCCCGTCTTCTGCTAGAAGGAGAGCTAACTTCAAAGTTAGAAAAAGTTACTCAGTTCCAAGCATGAAGATGCTACAACTACTCTGGGCAAACTGTTCCAGCCCTTAACAACTCTTACAGTAAAATTACTTTCCATACATCTACTTGCAATTTCTCTCACTGCAAGTTGTGACTGTTGCCTATTACTTGTTGGCTATGCATCTCAGAAAACTATGGTGCCTTCTTCATTCTAATTCCCCATTAGGTATAGCAGTTAGGTCACTCATTAGTGTCCTCTTTCCACCTTGGAACAAATCCAACCTCTTCAACATCTCCTTTCATATTGTGTGTTCCACCTGTCTACACGTTTTAGTGGCACTCAGCTAGACACTACTTCATAAATTTCTTTCTTGGGCAAGAAGAAACTAGACATAAGCCCTACAGTGAAAATTATTACAGGCTAAAATTAGAGATTAGGGTGAAAAGTGCAGTGGTATCCTTCCTCTGCCCTTTTATCTGGGCAACCACTTTTTGCTACTGTGGGAGAAAGAATACTGGGCTAGACGCACTTTTGATTGACCCAGCATATCTGTCTTCAGGTTCATGATTATAAACTTACAAGTTTTTATGACCTAGTGCTTTTAGTCATTGTTTGTATGACCACAGTTCTTTTGATCAGAATTTTGTTCTAAACAAAGGGGATCAGGACCAAATATGACTTATTCTGAAAGGATTGGTCCTGTCTTCAGACAGCACCAGGTCTTTTTGCTTGTTTTCATGTTTTGTGTTTTATTTCAGTTTATTTAAAGGAAACCTAACCCAGCAGTGGTTTAATAAATCAAAGACTGCTGCTTTTACTGTATTTATCAAAAAGCAAATGCCAAAAATATCACATCCCGATCTTCTGCTTGAAATACGGCTCCAGAGAAATAAAAATGTGTAAACAGGCCATTTTCTGTTTAAAAAAGTGGAAGTATAAACTCTAAACGTCTTAATACCCTTTTAGTACTTTAAATCAATAAAGAATTTTTTTAAATGTAACTGAATTAATCTATTGTATTTAAACCCCACATTAAAATATTCCTTCTGTAACACTAATCAGAATGGTAAGTGATTATCAAGTAGTACAATGTTTGCCTGGGGTAAAATTTATTTTCATAAGAAATGTAGTATTTTCTATTCAAGTATGCCAGCTGTTCAAATCTTCTTCAAGAAAATGAAATCTAACAGATGATGAATTTTTTTTTAATCTCTGCTTTTCATACTGTCTTTTACCCCACCATAAGCAGAAAGAAATTCTTGTACTCCTTTAAGTTAAAAGTCTACAAACCAGGATTTCTCACTGATGATTTTCCAAGCCTAATGAAAGCAAATACAGAAACAACAGCAAAAAACCCCAAACTAAGCCAACAAACAACAACACAAAAAACCCAAACACACCAAAAATAAAAAAGAAAACAAACTAGGAACATTGCTTTTCTTAATTAGGGGAGCATAGGTAACACGAAACTCATAAACTTATTCAAAAGCTATTTGCTGTCTGTGACAATGTCTAGTGACTTGCTGCACTTTGTTGCGCACTGTACGATTTGCAACGTCCACTAGTCTACCACAGCAGTCAACATTTGGGAGCAGTTTATTTGTGCGTGTTTGAAAGAGAAACAGAAGATAAATGTGATCTGTTTCCCTGAAATCTAAAGAAACAATACTCTCTATTATGTACGCTTCATAAGTCTTCAAGCACAACTTCCTAGTGCTTCCCACACCATAAAACCTGAGGTCTTCTCTTCAATCTCAAACAATTTTCATAATCACTTTTCTTGCAAGCAAACTTGTAGCCTGCAAACTGAAGCTGGTGTTAAAAATATTCTCTAATCAGGTCACACCTAGTTATCTTCTGTCAGAGGAGGGAGTTCTTTCTTCAATGGAACTCGCAGATGTTTGGTGTCCCCATCATACCTTTTCCCAAACAACTGCCCCACTTCTCTTCTGCATGTTAGCAGTTTCCTCAATTCTGCCATGTAACTCTCTTGTATAAGCACTCTCTATTTCAGACAAATGTATTAGCAAAGGCTGCTTAAAAATCTCAAGAAGCATTTAGTCATACTTGTGTAAATTTATATCTTGTCCAACAATACAAGAAGAGAATGTACAGTCCAGTCCAGAGTGCCTGTCCTGTGTGGTGCAGGTCTGCCTTTATTAGCTAAAACCTAAATATTGGCCTTTGGGTTGAGCTGAATTTAAGTCAGTATCTTTCCACTGAAAATAGAGCTCCTGAGTTCTCTAGTACAGAGGGTTTCTTTGAACACGGTGAATCAACAAGTAGGCTTTGAAATTATTATGCTTTGTAATATATCAAATGCCTAGATGAGTTTCCTTTTAACTTCTGTGCTTGTTTTGGCTGCAATACAGTTCATTTTTTTCATAGTAGCTAGCATGGGGCTGTGTTTTGGATTTGTGCAGAAGAGTGTTGATAATACAGGCATATTCTTTGACATAGTTTCTCATAGCATTCTGTTTGAGAAACTGGCTACCACTGGCCTGGCCAGGTGCACTCTCTGACAGGTAAAAAACTGGCTGGATGGCCAGGCCCAAAGAGCTGTGGTAAATGGAGCCAAATCCAGCTGGAGGCCGGTCACAAGTGGCGTTCCCCAGGGCTCAGCCCAGGGTCCAGTCCTGTTCAATATCTTTATCATGACCTGAATGAAGGGATTGAATGCTCCCTCAGTAAGTTCTCAGACAAAACTAAGATGGGAGGAAGTGTCAATGTGCCTGTGAGGGTAGGGAGGCTCTTCAAAGGGATCTGAACAGGCTAGATGGGTTGAGATCAACAGGATGAGGTTCAACAGGGCCAAGTGCAGAGTCCTGCACTTGAACATAACAACTTCGTGCACAGCTACAGGCTTGGAGAAGAGTGGCTAGAAAGCTGCCTGGCAGAGAAGGACCTGGGAGTGTTGGTTGACTGCCAACTGAATACAAGCCAGCAGTGTGGCCCAGTGGACAAGAAATCCAATGGCATCTTGGCTTGTATCAGAAACAACGTGGCCAGCAGATCCAGGGAAGTGATTGTGCCCCTGTACTCGGCATTGGTGAGTTCTCACCTCAAATACCGTGTTCAGTTTTGGGGCTCTCACCTCAAGAAAGACATCGAGGCCCTGGATCACGTCCAGAGAAGGGCAACCAGGCTGTTGAAGGGGCTGGAGAGAAAACCTTATGAGGAGCAGCTTTGTGGTGCTTACTTGCTGGCTGGGGTTTAACCATTAAAATTTGGAAACTATACTGTTCTGAACCTCTTCCAACTACTTCTTTCTACAGCAGAAAACTTTCTTCTTCAGCCACATAGAAAGAATAACACAATTCCAAACCATATCTTAAATGCAAATTGCAAATTGTCCAGGGATTGCAACTGCAACTGTCTGTGATACCTCCCTTCCCCAGTTCAAGGTGTCCACCTCTGCCAGAGACATTTCTATTGTCAGGATTTCTCTTGACTATCTATGTTCTCTAATTGCATTTGCTAAAGAAATCTGATCCTAGTCAATACTGCATTCAGCCCCTTCTTTTATTCTTTCACTTCTTGTCATTGATGTTCCCTTCTTTGTATTCTGCAATTCTGCTCTGTTTTGAGCAACGGTTCTGTAATCTTCCCAATTATCCAATGGTCCTTTAATTTTTTTTCAACCATTCAGCTGTGATCCGCCATATATCAACACTTGCTAATGAGGAGACTACTTCAGGTCATTCTGACTAAACATGTTGAGAGGTTTTTTTCTTCTGATCACAGTTCTGAAAAATAAAGGTCAGCAGTTGTTGGACTAAAATTACTATCTTACAGAAAGATTGTCATTACATAGAAGGATTTCCAAAGTCAGCTGTAGACACCAAGTATTCAGATGCCACTTAAGAGGTATAAATCAACTGGAATGAGATTAGAAACACATGACACCATCTACCAGACTAGATCTGGAAGTACTTCTGATCTCTCAGATTCAAGAGCTCATTATGGCTGCATCTTTATTCCACTAAAGGATAAAATCTAGGCAAGATTCATAACTCCACCTTTTATTGCACACTCTAGATTCTATTGAGAGGAAAGTTGGATGCTGGTTTGGCTAGAATAGACTTCATTTTCTTTTTAGCAGCTGGTGCAGTGCTGTGTTTGTGAGTTAGGATGAGAGCAGTGCTGATAACACATGGATGTTTCAGTGGTTGCCAAGCAGTCAAGGACTTTTCAGTTGTTTATACTGTCCTGCTAATGAGAAGGTGGGGGGCATCCAGTAAACTAGGAGGGGACACAGCCAGGACAGGTGACCCAAACTGCCCAAAGCGGGTATTCCATCTCAATGACATCATGCTCAGCATAAAGGGGTGGCTGGTGAGGGGATAAGTGCGTGGCACCAGGACACACAGTTTGGGGACTGTACGGTTTTGTGACAGCTCTGAACTGTACGGTCTGATTTGTTTGGTGAGAAACTCCATTGTGTATGACCAGTTTTGTATGTTTTGCTATAAAATCCTGTTATTGTTATTTCTCCCTGTCTTTGCTGTCCCAGTAACCTACTCTTATTCAAACCCGGAAGGTTTGCCTTTGACTTTCTTTTCTCTCTCCCTCCCCTCCCCCAGAGAGAGTGGCTGCATGGTGCTCATCTGTGGCTGGGATGAAACCATGACAGATGCACATTCAGTAAAGCACACTACACAGCTGCCTTTTCTAGGTGGATTATCAGGGTGCAAGCTTTGCAAGGGTACAATGTGATACTTTCCAACCAGGAAATGGCAATGCATCATATAAAACCTACATATCCTTGGAGCACAGGTGAGATTATGTTGTCCTCTCAACAAATACATGTTCAGAAATGCATAGCATTCATAGATGAGAATACTCTTCCTAGAATGTGGAAACAGCTGTCAGTATAAATGCATTCAAAACCTCTCCTTAACTTTAGCATATCTTTTGCTAAAATAGATCAGTCTGCTTGGTGAAACTAAACCCAAGCTTTCAAACCAAAAGTTCATACTATTGCTCATACCTCAGGATTTTCATACTGTTGCTGCCTGCCAGAAATTAAAAAGTGTGTGCATTGTCTCTAAGTGTTAGTGTCCATGTTGCAGCTCCAAATGTTCCTCTTCATTTTTTCAAGAACAATGTATTTTACTGGTGCTATATTATTCTTTCCACACTGCCCCCTGCCCTGAAAAAGGAAGAAAGAAACCCACACTACCACTGCCCATCTAGAAGGGTGATATTTACTGAAGTTAAAGGATTCTTAAAGGATAAGCATAGTGTGGTAGTAGGACCTATGACTTTAAGGAGAAAAGGTTAAAAAGTAAACTTCCGTCAAATAAGAGGCTTAGACAATAGGAAACAGAAAAAGAAAAGGTTAAGATAGTAACACACTATGGTTATGTTTATACTAGAAGACCTAGGCGTTTACCTTGCTCTGGTATCTGGGTGTACACAGAGCTATATAATGACTCCACACAGAACTTAGCTCCAGATACACACCACTGCTTTTGCACGCTCAAGGCAGATGGTCAGGTATCAGAGGAGGAGTAATCTTTCCTCCTCTCCGCTTTCCTACTGAAGCAGGCAGGTTTTGGCAATAGTCACTTTCTTGCACTGAGGGAAAGGCAAGTATGCTGAAACACACTGAGACAGTCTTCATGCTGTTCAGTTAAAAGACATGCCACTAACTCCCTTACTTCCTTTGGTCACACAGTATGGCTGCTATTACTGGGAACATACTGGGCTGATAATATCCCTGTGAAAAACTGAAAGGTAGTACCTCCCCCACAATGCGGTACAGCAAAGAAACTTCTGTATAAACCACAGAAACAGAAATGTGTAGGTGGAGCTTTTCTTCACCATAAACAAGCTAGTTCAAACCATTCTTATTTCTGGAGTAGAGGCCTAATACTAAGATTTCCTGACAGCCTCAAGAAGTGACTATAGAAGATGTCATAACAAGACTGGGCCTAATGAGATATGCATGGCACTTGGTGATGAGTTGTGAAAGCACCCAAAACAAGTACAGTTGTGGCCCTCATCTCCACAGTGCGCTGCTCTTTTTCTCCCTGTTCTTACTGCCATGGTTAAGTCTGGGGAGCAGCTTGATCACCAGAGGCTCTTGATCAAGGACTGTGACTAAGGCACCACAGAGGGAATTCTGGCTTCTTTCTCACAGAGCCAAGTGGAGTCTGAAAAAATAAGGTTTTGTCTATCCTCTGGTCAAAACTCTCAGCAAGGGCTAAATTGGTTACCAATTTTGTTGGGATTTAACTTCTGTCTTTAAAATTTCCTGGGGTTGCTTAGAAATATGTTCTCAGTAACCTTTTCTTTGATTGAAATGTCTTTCTTGCTCTAACCCTTTAATGGAAAATCTCTTTCCATTTCAATCCTTGTCGTGGTTAAAAAAGAAATAACTTTTATAACAACCTTCAAAATATTTTTGCCTTCTCCCACATTAGTGTCAGAGGCTGAGATATCTTTCTGTCTGTTTCTCTTTCAAAGATTTTATCTTCACAAATGCGCACGGGCCTAATTAGATCCTTTGGGCAGAATATTTCTGATGGAAGAAAGTTCACATTGAAAAGGCTATAGTATTGCAATTCATCCCATAAAGGAATCCGGAGGTAAGCCCAATAGTGTTGTTCTTGAAGAGGAAGACTACAGGACAGTTTCCTCTGTAGTGTGGGTATAATCTTTGAGGATTCAAAACATACCTGAATTAGCTTAAATTTGAGCCAAAAAGCACCAGCTTCCTCTGTCACAGGAGGATCCTTCACAGTCATTCACTTTCTCCTGCTATGTCCTCCCTCAGGGAAGGACACAACATCATCTCATAATGCAGTGTCGTACTTTGTGTGTAACTGTCTATATCCTATGGTAACATCACTGAGATCCTGCTGTTCAGCAAACAGACCCCTTGTAGCACTTGCATTCCTCCGTGACATGCCACAGTGATTGATGGCACTTAGCTGTACTAGGCTCTATTTGCTCTGGAGTTAAAGGCATTGCTACACCATACCTGAACAGTCTGTCCTCCACAATTGTGTCTTAGGAATTCCAGACCATTAAAGGATTTGTGTCTCCCTGAATATGTAGATCACCAACCCTGAAGAGGTAGTATTTGAACTTTACCAGTTTCCCCCAGAAATATTGGTTCTTTCATTTATAAATCTAGATGAGAAATGCCTGCTTGATAAACTGTATGGTCACGTCTATTATGTAACTAAGATCTCTGGCAGGATGGACTGATTGACAACTCAAAAAAATCAGTGATATCTTTGCAGAAAGTATCTAGTTATAGGACTGTGCAAGTTCCACTGCCAATGGGTACTTTACATCTCCATCTTATGGATACAAACTGAGACAAAACCTCTCTGAAGTACCCCAGGGATCTTGTTGTGTTGATTTCTCCACTTGCCCATATTATTCAGCTTGGCAAACTCACAGCCTAATTTTTTATCTCATTTTAGTCATATTTTGGCTTTATTCCACTTATGCTAGACCTTCCTTTCAGTTTTTAAGACAGCATGTTACTTACCAATCACTATCAGGATGACAGGCTTTTACAGACCACCTACCTTTCACTCTGATACTGCAAGTGTCTCTCCTAACACTCACCCTCTTCATTTTTATATACCAAATACCAGGGATGATTGCAATCCTGTGTGTGCTAGTTACTCAGACTCCAATATCATTCTGATCTTTTATTGGCAGATATTCTTTACCAGGTACCTCACTCCCTCTGATCACATTTTTTTGATCCTTTCATTACCCTTAAGGATGCTCAGCATCACTACCCTTTTCCTCTCCAACCCAGAAGTCCAATGATAGGGGTTTTTTTTCAGTTCAGGCCAACAAGTACCAGCTTCCCTACCCAAGTCATATTCACCATAAATGCTTTTGGATAACCAGGGTTTGCCAGTGATACCCTCCATATAAAGATTTTGGCATCTGTGTTTATGATAGTGAACATTCAAACTATTCCAGAAACTGCTGGCATCTCTGAGTATGTATTTTCAGATGATTTTAACCTTTGTTCTTCATTCCTGTATTTACCTTTGGTTAAATGTGCTAGCATTGTACAAGATAGGCTGTCAGAACAAAGATCAAAAGTTAAAGGAAGAACTGCATGTACCTTTCTGAGGTAAGTTTATTCTTTTCAAGTGATAGCTGGTCATTGTTACCAGATTTTAGATTTCTGGGAACCATCAAACCAATTCTAATCATCATTAGACACTCTTGACTCCATTTTGATGGTATTACAAACTAGTATTTTATTCCTATCAGATAATTCTGGATATACAGGATAAATCAGACAGAATCCTCTCATATAACTTCTACACATGCTCTTTATATCTTTTGACCAGAAAGTCTCCAGTAATACCCTACTTTTACCTTAATTTTTTACTCTCACTAATTTTTTGAGCAAGGTGCCCTCTGAGAACAGAGTGGAAATTCAAACCCTCAAAAAATAACTATTTCAGCAGGAGCTGTTATGCTAAGCATAAGCTTCTGTGTCCCTGACCATCAGGAATGGGAATTAGACCATAAGCTTAATTTATGTCCCTGAATAATGATGACTTATGGACCTTAGTGACCTGACAGACTTCAATGAACTAAACACAAAACATGCAGGATAGAACAGTTTTCCTCGTCATACTTTGCTTCTACTCTATTGGAAAGCTATGAACTAATTCACCAGCTTACTCAAAAGTTCAACAGACTAAAGTTAAAATGTTGTGCATTTTCCATGTTTTTCTGGGTATAGAAGACTACATGGGTGGCTTTTGTGAGAAGCTGCTAGAAGCTTCCCCCATGTCCAGTAGAGCAAATAACCAGCTGGCTCCAAGAAAGACCCACCACTGGCCAAGGCTGAGCCCATCAGCAATGGTGGCAACACCTCTGAACATGTTTAAGAAGAAGAAAGAATTGCTGCAGAACAGAAACCAGAGGGAGGAGTAAGAATATATAAGAGGAACAGCAAGGTCAGTGAAGAAGAAGGGGGAGGAGGTAGTGCAGACTAGAGCAGAGATTCTCCTGCAGTCAGTGGTAAAGACCAAAGTGAGGCAGGCTGTCCCCCTGAAGCCCATGTAGGTTAATGGTGGAGTAGATATCCACCTTCAGTACATGGAGGATCCACACTAGAGCAGGTGGGTGCAACCACAGGAAGATGTCACCTCATGGGAATTCCATGCTGGAGCAGGTTCCTGACAGGATGTGCAGTCCTATGAAGAGAGGAGCCTATGGTAGAGCAGGTTCATGACCCCATGGGGGTCCCACACTGGACCTGAATGTTCTGCAGTTTCATCCCTGAAGGTCTGCAGTCCTTAGAAGGAACCCATGCTAGACCATTATGTGAAGAACCGCAACCTGTGGGAAGGAGCCAGTTCACTGTCTATGACTATTGGTAATAAACTAATTTTCCCCAAGTTGAGTCTATTTTGCCCATGACAGTAACTGGTGGGTGATCTCTCCCTGTACTTATCTCGACCCACAAGCCTTTGATTATATTTTCTCTCCCCTTTCCAGCTGAGGAGCAGAGTGATAGAGCTGCTTTTGTGGGCGCCTGGCCTCCAGCCAGGGTCAGCCCACCACAAGACAGAAAGACCATCTACAGATGACAGCATTCTAAAGAGACTTTGATTAAAAATTGTCGAAGAGCTGTGACAGCAATGAATTCAGCTAAATGGACATGCCAATTTGTAATAAATTCACTCAATATACTGAATATAAAGGAAGTCTGGGCTAGTGTTTTATAATCCAGATTTGCTTTATTTGGTTGTACTATTGTTGTAGGGTTTAAATAAATGACCAATAGGTTGCAGTAGTTTAGAATATCCCCCAGGGACTCTATCAGGTAAACATGTTCCCTGCTTCTGGGCTTCTTGATCCCTGTTCAGTTACTGCAAGCCCATATGCTTATTGCCTGCATGATAACAGGCCTAGTTAAGCATGTCCCAGAGGACTAGGGCACATGGTAAAGATGTCAATGTTAAATCAGAAATCCATTTGATTATTGCAGCTCCAGCTGCATCAGTTTCACAAGGTTAACAGTTTTAATGGATGATCCCATTCTTTGACATCCTTCATGTAGAAAGTGGCTCCAGCTAACTTAGATAACCTTACTTCCTAAAAATTATTTTTTTATAAATGTAAAACACTCACAGATGTCCTCCATGTCCTCCACAGCATCTGAACAGTTGAAAATGAGCATTGATATGGGTGCGCAAGTCCTAGTGAATGGTCTAGTTTTAATAAAATTATATCCTCAAATAGCTTCCCTTGTTGATGTTAAATGCAAACTTTTCAAAGCAGCTAATCTGCCAGTGATTCACTGAGGAAAATTCTCATTATTGGTTCGCTGCAGAATAACTTTTCCCTTAAGACTTCTTTCCCAAGAATTCCTTCATTCTAGTGTCACTTTCCAATAGTATACGAAGGTCAATCCTATTAGAAAGATTTTGTTTCATTCTGCTAGTTAGGGTGACAATCAACCGGCAATCAGTCTATGTGAGACTTTTTTGAGTAATTAAGAATGCAAGTGCCCTACTTTATAGAATAATTTCTATTTTCTGCAGTTCAGACTGAGTCTAAAAGTAGTTTGTGAGCAACAGGGGCTGCTGTGAAGTATTCTGGACAGATGGATTAAACTTTTGTATATCCATGTCTAACGCTGAGTAGCTTTGTCAAGAGACCCCTGTGCTTCCTTTGCTAGAAGCAAAGAAAGGAGTAATACAGATCTATGACCTCCTCAATTCCTGTTATCTCTTTAACCAGCTCAGTATTTCCCAAGTTCTGCAGAATTTAACTAATTCAGAGCCTAGTTTAAGTTTACAATGCTACAATCAGAAAAAAATATCACAGCTTAAGTTTCATCCATTCCATGAAATCATCCATGGATATGTTCTGCTCCTATAGAGAATATTCAGCAACCTACTACAATCCCCCATGAGCAGGCATAAACTGGGACCTGGGGTGGACGATGTCACACCCTGTCACAAGTGCAAGTCAAAACTATGGAATTACTTAGCAGAATAAAACAATCAGCACAAAGGTAAAACTTCAGTGAACCAAACTGAGGGAGGAAAGATATTTCACCTGCCTTACTGAGATTTCAGATAAATCAAACAAGGATCTTTTCCAGATAATGGTTTGTCATAACTTATTTTTAGGACAGAATTTGTGTTGGTCTTTGGGCTGTAGGATGCACAAGCCTCCATCCCTCTCAGACCTTTGACAAGTCCATGTGCCAGCTGTGCAAATAGATGATGGCACCTTCATCAGGAGCAAGTAATTCTGTAATAACTCCAAATAAATGAGCACAAAATAACACCGTATTTTAGAAAGACACCCAACACCTGTGCCCTCATTCAGAACAGCTGTAGAAAAGTCTTATTTAGCCATCTCTGAAGTGCAACTATAACTGAGTGAAACACAATTACTGCTTCAAAACATTACAGCAACATTACAGAATGGATAATAAGACAAAGTAAAAGAGTTAACATTACTGGTAGATTTGTAGGTAATTCCCTTTTGACTGAGTTAAAAATACATATAGTTGGCACTATTAATTTTTTGAGGGAAAAAAGTAAGTCTTGAAAGCTTACTGTTCATGAGTACCCAGAAATGCAGTACTGGACTTCCAGATAATGCTTTCAGCAGTTTGACTCTAGTATGTACTGGAGCATGTGTGTGGCAAGTAGCTAGTCAGAGGCTGACTCCTTGCACATGATTGAATGCCACAGAATCATTTAGCCAGGACTACTAAGGGGGATTAATAGTTAATTCATGATCTTAATATGTTCAGTGCTCAAGCACTTTGGCTAGACTAAGGACTGGATTTCTGTAAGAGGAGAGAGATACTGGCATGAAAGCTTATATTCCATGTTAGAAGCTTAGACACACCTCAGGTGATCCTCAGCATTGTCATTTTCAGTGTAAACACTCAAAAGTCCATGTCTGATTGCATGACAGGTGAGAAAGCCTGAAACTAACCTTGTCTCAGACAATTCCAACCAGTGCCAACTCACCCACCGCAGGGCATGGCTCAGCCCTGCAGCCAAGGTGGGGGTATCTAGGGGAAAATGTATGTAAGAAAGGTGTGTGGGTAAAACAGTGTGAGAAATAGTCCCATGAATACCAATGTGAGAAGGCGATCCCTGGCTGATCAAATATCCATGGTGGCAGCAATGGAGAGCTCATGCTGTTGCAGAAGGTTGTGAGGAGGAAAGAGAGGCAGAGAGGAACCACTGGGTACAGACCATAGGTAGCCCCTTGCCCCCATACCACTTGGCAGCAGGTAGAGGTGTCTGGAGTGAAGTTGAGCCTGGGAAAGCGAGAAGCACAAAATCTGGTTTAATGTTTCCCTTTTTGTTTCCCTATACCCAAATCACTAATTAAGTTCTTTATTGGTAATAACTGAAGATTTTTTCCCCAAGGAGAATCTGTTTATCCAGTGATGATGGCTGGTAAGAGATGTATCTTCCTGTCTTTCTGTTGACACAGGAGCTTTTTCAGTCCTCTGTCCCTGCTTTCTCCCCCACCTCCCCCATCCTACTGAGGGGGTGTAAGGGAGCCCATGGGTGGGAGTTTGGCTGCTAACCAAGGCTATCCCTCCACAAATGGCAAAGGTTATTCTTCAACACATTGGCCTGACGCACTTTGTCTGAAAAGATGTTCTGTCTGTGCCCATAACAGGGCATTGGCACAGAAAGATATCCATAGGTCATTACAAAGCTTACTTGGTCCTGATTCCCTTTTATGTACTGAGGTGGAAACAAGTCACACTAACTAAAACATCTACTGAAGAGATTTTTCCTGTTTCTCAAACCATTCTGAATGTTTGGTACATTCTGTCGTGGGTGTCCTTGCCCCATATATATCACACCGACACAGGTTCCCCCATGATTACCAACCTTCTCACCATTATTCCCTCTGTCAGAACCTCACACCTTGTACCAACATTCTGCCCCTCTCAGCCCATTCTCTTGTGAATAGATCATCTGTTGGTCACAAGGTATACTTTGAAGTATACTTTAAATATTGCTTTAGTAAAAGCCCCTACATAAGCACAAATGCTAAACAATGCTTCAGCAAGATGTTCATTATGTGTGTGGCTTTTTTTTTTCTCCCTCAACATTTTTTCCTAATAGAAATAACCATTGTATTATTTATCTTAATGAATGGATCCAAAAATCAGCCCAGCAGGTTTTATCCAAGTTACAGAACTGCCCCTCAAGTTAGCAATCCAGATGCACAAGGAGTTTAGTACTTGGATACTTAACTCTATAAATAGAAGGATTCTCTTCTTACAGATTCAGTTTTCTCATCCCTGACTCAGGCACTTAGATATAATCGAGATCTCTTGCTTTATGTCTTCTTGCTAAGAAATTAGGTGAGTATCTGTGCAAAAGGATGAGAGTTTTAAAGTGCTTGATAGTTCCAAGTTCTAGTCATAAATTAAACTGTGATTTCAAAAGAATTTAAATCCCATTGGAATAAAAAATATTAGCATAATCTAACTTGTGTTGATGTGCAGCCATGTAAATTCAAATTTAAAAGTTAGAAACAGTTTAAGCTATCATCTGAGATATTTACCTTGGTTTCCTAGTCATAGAGAAGAATTTATCTTAAAGAAGCACAAGGTATTCTGTATTCACACCATGTAATGGGAGAAGTAGATTTCACTAAATAATATCATTTATATGTGATAATAACTTTAAAACCTAGTTTCTTGGAAGGTGTGCAATGTTTCTGCTGCTTGTTTGATAAATGTAACTGCAGCTAAAATTCTTTGCCAATTTATATGCAGGAACCACAGTCACTAATTGGAAGTTGAAAGCATCAGACACTCCACTAGTCCGAGCCTATTTCTGTACCAAGTAATGGGATTATTGAAAACTCTGTCCTTATGTATTGTGTTCAAGGAGAAAAGCACCAAAAAACTCAAAGGCTTAATTTAGACACCATTAGAAATATATTGCAATTCTTGGATTATTCTATGCAGATCACCCAAATGAGCTACAGCACAGGGAGTAACAAATGGGGGGGGGGGGAAGGGAAGAATGATTAGAATAGCCTTTACATTCATCTCACTGAATGGCATGTACTTTTCATTACTGCTTATATACATTTTGGTTCATAAAATTCAACAGTAAAAGGTGCACATAAAACATATATAGCATTTTCAATTCGGGTTACTAGAATAGACTTCTTAATGGAGAGATACTAATATGAGCTATCTCCTTCATGAATGTCCCTGAAATAAAATAGTTCATCAATCACTTGCAGCTAGATCTGTAAGTTGAGCAAAAGTAATAGACTCTTAAAGGTCAACATATTGGTTGGTGTAAACATGCACAGTTCACTTGCTAACAACATGCTTTATGTTTCACCAAAGTATCGAATTGCTTTCTATAAATAAGAGATTTTGGGAGGTCATCTATCCCACCATTTTCATTCATATATGTTTACAAAGTAGGCTGTTTGGACCATAGTTTTTGTAATGCTCCTAGGAAAAAATAGGAAGGCTTCCTCAATTCTATACAAAATTTTCTTCTGCTCACTGTGAAGGATATGAAGATTCAGTAAAAATCTATTTAAAATGATCCGTGAAATAAGTCTATTTGAATGCTAAGGTCAGAGTCAAGTGACTTTAATAATATTTGAATCTTCAGCCTTTTTTTTTTCTGAGTAGCAATCAACCATTCAGTTCAACTGCAGATAGTTAGTCTCACTTATCTAGAAATTGCCTAACTTCATTTTTTTTTCTTGCATTTCACACCTATATCATGAAGTGTAATTGCTTCTGTGAACAGTTAAATAACTACTGAAATTGATCTAAATTTCTCTCAAAGGGAAACAATTTTTCATTTTATGTCATCATGTTTTCAGAATTTCTCTACATCAAGATGGATATTTAAATATTTTTTATTCTTTTGAAAAGCACACTGAGATATGAGTGCTATAGAAATGCAAAACAACCTCAGTTCTCTGTCGAGTTTCTCAGGGACTGACTTTCTGCTTCAGCAGTTGTAAATCATGGCACAAATTGCAAGAGTTTTGATAATTCTTTATACTGAAGACATAGATTATTTGGTATATTTGCAATATACATGTCTATTCCAACTGTTTTCAGATGACCTTTCAATAACAAAGAGTATATGGCTGTATATTCAAGTAAGAGCACATTGTTTTCTGTATTTGCATTTTGTGCAGGTTTATTTTGTAAAACATACATTTTTCAATTGGTCATTTGTCTGTGATGCAAAGATCCTTGCCACTGACAAAAACAATGAAGTATGTTTGTTGAAGCAAGGTAACAGTTTTCTCTTGCAATTATGATGGTTTGTGTTGTTTCTTACTGTCCTTTGATCAAGTATGGTTTACTTTCTATGAGCCACTTTTTTCACAGTGGCTTCTATACTGCTTTGTCATACATCTGCAGTTTGATTTAGTAAAATGCCAAGTCTTGTAAAGAAACTGTTGTCAGATTATGAAGCTTTCAAAGTTAATATCGCCTGACTTCAACATATAATGTGCTTCAGCACTTGATTTGCATGGGCTCTGACGAGTCACTGTTTACACGACTCTTTTTATTAAAATGTTAACACATTCCATCTGTTGGAAGAAGCAGCTTTTTCTTCTCAGTGCATGTCATGGCAGTAAGGCTGCCTAGTGAGGGAAAAGTGGTTGCCGCAGCCATCTACCCTGGCTCTTCCTGGCTGGCTTGGGGCAGGTGAGGACCCATTTATTCTCAGCTGAGGGCTCATGCAAGTGGCCCATGTGAAGTGTTTGGGTGTTGCCTGAGCTCACACAGCAGTTCTTGGTCTGGCCTGGGGAGAAGAAGTGAGCTCAGAGCTATCCTGCCTGTGCCAATACGGCAAGGCTGCTGTAGAACCAGGTGTGTCAAACAGGGGTGGGCATTGTGGTTTGTGGCAAGTGTGCCGCTTACATGTACAGGCTTTGGGAGTAGAAATTAGAGGAATGAAAAAAAAAAGGACCCAGATAATTTTATGAGCTTCAATATCTAGTTGTGGTGGTCCTGATCCTTTTCCTGTGTGCCAGTAATGCGCATGCACCTTCCTGTGATTATATCCTTGAAGGGTGGGCATGATGAAAAATACTTCCCTGTGTCTTCATTCCAGTATAAGATTTCCACTGGTGTAAGTTCTGGATTCAATAAGGCAAGAGCATAGAGGAGGGCACATGCCCTGACCCACGGTTATCCTCCACCAAAGTTTACAAGCTATTCATGTTATTTTTAGGGATCTACATGTATAAGGCTTCTGCTGGAATTTCTGTCCATTTTTTGCAATGTGAGAGGAGGAAGGGTTTTGGGGTGTGAGCATGTTCATGGTACCAAATACCCAGGAGGTTTTTCAGTACTATAAATGTTATCTTACTCTGCCTGCTGTCTTACTGTCCTTGTTGTCTTTTAGGGCTGGTCTGTATCATGCTGTGCGCACAAGATACCTTTACATAAGTGATGTTGGATGCCTTTGCAAGGAAGGTGTTTAAGCTAACTGCTCAGCATGCAGAAATCATGCATCACCACTCCTTGCACATCTGAGAATCCCTAGGGAGTATGTGCAGTGAGGGCAAACTTAGTGGGGAAAGTAGGTTTGCAGGGAACTGCTGTTGAATATGTTATGATGGCCTTGAGGATCTCCTTGAGAGGCAGAATGAACAATGGTTGACACAGTAACCCTGTTGTTCTGCATGCTTGGCTTTCCACAGGGATCTTCCTTACAAGAAAAAAAACCCACAGCATTTTTTCAGTGTATCTGAAAGTTGCAGAAGTGATGAAGGCAGGCAGTGTCCAGGGCAATGCTATGGTTTGTCTTTGCTGAGAGTGTTTTGGTGGCTGAGTGATCCACTGAGAAGTATTTTTGAACTGAATGGTAGTGTGCATCTGTACCTTCAATATCTGTTATAGATTGGCTGCTTAAGGAGTTGCAAATAAGACCTGTGCCCAGGAAATATCCCAGAGAATCCAAAGAGGAAGCAGGATTGTTCTACTAAGGCTTTAAGTACAAGCTGTGGGACCTAAGGTAAGAGCAGTAATACAAACAGCTGACCTAGTGATTTGTAGCAACATCTAATCCTATGATATGACTGGACAGATCTCAACTCCAATCTGTCAGAAAACAAACCTTCTAAAAAAACCTCAGGGCGAGGCAGATTCATCCTAGAATGGCTGCTGCTACAATGCTGCTCTGTTATGCAATGTTGTCAGTGAGGCTGTTGCTACTTTTGGGTCTTTCATATTTCATGTGCATATAGTATCAAAAGTTTTCAAAAATATTGATTATAGATACCCCACACCCACATCACATTGTGGCGACGTATGGTTATTTTCCTCCCATCAAAATAATTATTCTTTTTCCTTTTTTTCTCTTTTCCTATTTTTCTTTTGTGTGTGTGTTTGGGTTTTTTTTAATCTTATTGCTTGAATACATAATTGGATTGAAAGAAGATAGCATAAGAATTCTAATTTTGCTCAATTTCTTTCCAACAAAGTATTTCTGCAGGCTTTACTGTCTTTGCAACATCAAATCACAATGTCATAGGCTCCATGATAAAGAGATAAATTCTTCAAGGAATATGCAAAACTTAGTATTGATATTAAAAATAAGATGGTATAATAGCATATTTTTTATTTCTGGTTGATTTATAAAATGTAATCTGTAGCATTCAGTCTATACCTTAGGCTTTAACCAACTTTTCTGTCTGAGGATGATTTTTAACTAATATTTTAATTAAGAAAAAGTATTAACAGCATTTAGAATTAAGCAAGTTTCAAACATATAGGGTTTTTTAGACAGAAGACAAGTTTAGTAAAATAAACTGCAGGAAAGTAATGGTGGCAATTTGTAGGGCCTGATACATTAATGACAAAACATACTCTAGTATTTGCTTCAACCCAAGAGTTTCAACAAGATATTAAGGTTAGCTGGTTTGTGGAAATGAAATTAATTAAGATTATGCATGAGTGAAATGATACTACCTTAAAATAACTTGTTTTCACTATTCATCAATGTAAATGTTACAGAATTCTTACTGATCAAAACATAATTTGGTTCTATTTTAGAGATAAAGAATTTCTAAGGTAGACAGATCACTGTGATTTGTTCCAATTTTTGTAATTATGAAAGTTTGCCTTATTTTGGTTGTTTAGTCATAACCCAAGAGAAATTTCATCTGGACAGGCTGAGGAAGCCTTTTGTTTTCTTTTGTTTTATTTCTTTTTATGATAAAATTAAAGTTTCATCTGTCACCACCCACCTTCCTAAATGAAGACATTTGCATGTCTGTAACACCATGCTGAAACACAGGTTAAAGATTCCTAACACATTCTGAAACCCTGGGCTTTTCTGAGAAGACAAATTACCTCAACCTTTAGAAAAAGAGTCAGAGAAAAACCTTGACTGTGTGCTGTCTTCTCTGTGTGCTTTCCTGGTATTCACATGCATCCTACCTCCCTTTTACAGGTGATCCAGCATGTGTGTACTTCTGAAGCCACAGTACATGGTCAGATCTCAATGAAGCAGCTTGAGCCTGTACATTACCCACTAGGAATGTAGCACTGAGACAACACAGGCAGAGTTCAGTTTTGCTTGTTCAGCTTCTGGCATTATCCCTGGCCCTTGTGTGTATCTTGCCTCATTTCATAGTGTAGCTATGTTACAGAGTGGTCTATGCAATCCTCCAGAACATTCACTAACTGTGCATTCAAGAAGCTGATTTTTTATGTCAAGAGGAGTTGCAATCAGTTCCTCTCATGTGGTTTCTTTCATGCTAAATGCTAAGGGTAAATCTTGATTTAGAACTTTCTAGATGTAAGTGCTTCTATTGGCTTTTTGGACCTTTAAATCATGTGGATAGCTACAGCTAGAGATTATTAGCCCTATTATTTGGTGGATGAGGATGCAATTTACTCCCCCTTTTTAGCAACATTTATAATCCTCTCCAAGTTGGAAATGTTTCTTCAAATAGCACAAATAAAGAAAAACTATAAAGATGAGTTATTAAAATAAGAAAGATTATATTTTCTGGAGACACAAGATTAATATATTTCTTGGAATGGAAGACAGCAAGATAACCCGGGTGGAGGAGTATTTCATTAAAACTAAAAAGTTGGATGGAAAATTGAATGATTTATTTCTTAACATGCAGTGAAGCTGAAAGGTCAAATGCTGGATTTGCTCTGGGTTAAAAAAAAAAAAAGATTTGAGTACCTCAATTCAGTCAAGAATGGAAACTTTCTTGGTGGTGTAGCAGGATGGAGATGGCCTTCTTAATACAGCTGCCAATAACACAGTTCACAACAAGGGAGATGAATCAGCAGGCCTCTTTTACTACATCATGCAGTTAAAACTGAACACTTTTCACTTTGGCTTGTCAAACATTATTGTCAAAGTTCTAGTGGCTTTTGGGAAATCTTTGTGCAGTAAAAGATATTGGACAGGTAACAAAAACTCAGAAATTAGTTTTACAAAGACAAGGGATTTACCAGTGCAGAAACACTGTAAGTAAAATACTCCTTTATTTTGGTTTTCCTCAGATAATTTTATAGATGCCTGAGCAAGTGCTGATAAATGAAGTAAACATATTTCAAAGAAATTAAAGCCAAATCCATCAACATTTAGTGATAGAAGTGGTCCCACTGATATCTGACATCAGTTGTGTGAGTAAGCACTTCATGTTCAAGTATATTAGCTCACAGAGTGCTGATGGACTGGGCCCCATTGAATATAAAATAAGCACACTTCATTTACACTTTGCTGTTCAAATCTCTTTTCCCATTAAAGCTAAGTACAATAGATTAGCATAAATTAAAAAAAAAATATTTTGGAAAAGAAAATGTTGGGATACTGTTGAATATTTAAGATCTATATTTTTTAAAGAATTACTGTCTGAACACAAGCAGTCTGCTACTTCTGCTTTTTCCACATTTAGTGTCAAATCCTACCATGGTTGGGTTTTTTGTGTAATGCACATGGTCTTAATAGAGTCATGTCTCTCATTCTCTTTTACTCACCCTTTTCAAGAGTGATTAATTCCGTAGATTAATTAGCTATTTTAAAATGGGATTAACCTCTTTTTGGAAGTGCCTGTGTTTCCTACAGACACCAACAGTCATGTTTAAGTAGCTATTGGTTGCTGGGATGAACATCAGTGATAGACTCAGGCATGTTTTCTACTTGTTGCTTTCAAATTAATATATCAGTAATGAACTTACACTCCAGAAACCAGTCTGTTTTGGGGGAATTTGTAGAACTGTTAGCATCATTGCCTTTTCCTAGCATATGAAGATCTTGAAGGTCCATGTTGTCATGGTTCCAGAGGCAGTGCTGGAATCCTGGGTGGACATGTACAATTAACTTTTATTAATGCTTATTAATGTGCATAATTAAATTTTATGATGACATGCTATGTGTGTGACAGCAAGTTAAGAAAATCTAAAATAACTCCACTGCCTTCTTGCTGACTACTTGATTGATGGTTTGCTACAAAATGCTTATTGTTGTGACTTGTACTATGAGAATGTAATATTTTCTCATCACCTTCAGCTGGCACTCTTGCTAGAACCCAGAATTATAAAGGAAGCAGTTTAGTGCCTTCTGTTTTCAAAGTGGTCTTTTGGAGTCAAAACACAAGAACAGGAGAAAACAGTTTGGTTAGAAAAGTCAAGATGAGCATTTATACAGTCCAAGTCTTGGATTCAAGGTATTCTTACTTAAGTTCTGCACGTACACATTTACATGACTGGAACATATCTTGACACAATTTGTCTTGCCTTTCCTCCAGGCATTAATTTCTCTTTGGTTTACAACACTGTTGAGTGTGACTCTAGCTGTTACCCCATGCTTCCTGTACTCTTTTCTTCACTGATTTAATCTTAAGCTATGAATTTTTCAGAGTAGGGATTATCTTTCTGTTATGTGTATTCCCTATACTCGGTACAATGGATACTTGAACTTTGTGCCATATTCCGAGCCAATACTTGAAAGCAGAATACTCTTAATGAATCTCTAAGCTCCACTAAAAATAGAATTGTGAATAATGTCAAATCATTTGGCAATTTCTCTATGAATGAATTAAGCAGAATTCATCTACTTCTCAAAATATGCTAATGAATAACAAAACATGCTGATAACTTGGAAATTACTAAAGCGGTACAAATGCCCAAATGATACACTCTTTACTCATCAGCACAAACAATTTTAGAAGCTGTGTCTCTTCTGGGCTGAGTGTGCTGCCATTACCTGGGCTGTGTCCCAGCCTACTCCAACTGTGTGCCCTGCAATGCCATCACACTGGGAGCACTGCAGGACACAATTGGGCAGCTAGAAAGTGTTATGAGTCTGGAGAATGTCTTCACAGTGAAACAGTAATAGTTGAAAAAGCAAGGTATTGTGATTAAGGTGTAGCTAAAAGCTAGAAAAGTATATTTAATCCCAATGTCCTGTTCAAATTCTTAGCTTTAAAAGAAATGAACCCATGACCTGAAGCAATTGTGAATTGCTAAGAACAAAGACACCTCTATATAATTCAGTTTTTTTCCTTTGTAAGGAAGCAAATACATCATCATTTTTTTGTTGAGAAATATTTTCCCTGATTTACATTTTAGTTATGCACTGCAAACATAAAATAAGAGCACAAGACAAATAATATAGTAACACAATACTGATAATTGAGATGCAAAGCAAAAGTCAGGGCTTCTATTTCATTGCACAAAATCAGGGGGCTGAAGGTCTGTAAAACCTGAATATGTATGTTAGAGAAAAATTCTGAGACTAACAATAGATCATTTTTCATAGGAACTAAGTTCTAACCATCTATTGGAATGTCACACAGTGTATGCAGGAGACACTTCTGTCCCTACTGCAAGAAAAAATAGGTGTTTACTGACTGTTAAATTTCAGTGCAAATATCTATGCTAAAACTAAGCAAAACATTCTAAAATCACCTGCTTAAATCAAGTCACAAATATGTAACTTCTTCAATTCAAATATTCATTTTTTGCCCCAACTGATGAAGATGAGATTGCAAGAATAACCTTTGTAGAAGGAAACAACCTGATAGATCATTGAGCCAGTGCATTGAAAAACTGTATGTACATAGTCAAACAGAACAGAACTTTCACACACTTTATTCAAACTGTCATGCTTCATTTTCATGTAAGGATTATCCTACTAAAACACACTTCAGAGATGTGTATTACAGGTGAGTGATTATCTATTTCTGCACATTGACTACATCATAAATTCCAAAATGCAAAGTTTTCTTTGATTATTTGAGGTGGGAATGTAAAGACAAATTTTTTGTGTAGTTGCTCAGGAAATACTTCAAAGAACAGTTTCTGTACTAATTACACGGCTATTTAAGAGTAACATCCAATGTATAGTCATTTCTGACAATTTGATTGTTAATTATGCTAGCAATTTTCCACATGATATTGTACATAAAATGTTTTTTGTGTTTACTAAAATAGAAATTACTCTTCCATTTATCATGGCTGCACTCATTTAAATTTGAACAGGCTGCTTCTCTACAGGAGAATTGTAACAATGGATTTACCTTTTATTGTCTTTTCATGCACTCACTGTTCTTAATTCCTCATTTCCACTTTTTTTTTTCCTTTTCAAAGAATAAGATATTAAGAAATGCATTTCATATACTACAGAGAAATGTTCATTCTGCTGCTGAAGATCAGGAATTCTGAAGAAGTATTCCACTTCTGAATACAAGGCATGAGACCTAAAGATTGTTACCTTTCTCTTTTCCTGATTCTCTAAATACCTTCCTTCCTTCTGCTTCGCAGCACCTAGATTCATTCTCACCCGTCCATTCCACAGCTGCAACCACCATGGGTGAGGAGGATTATTTTACTCTTGATAGTGAGGAAGCATGTGAGAATATCCCACCTCAGAGAGGTGACTGCCATCGTCTTTGTCTTTCAGTATCACCACTTCTAACTTTTAGTATAAGAAAGTTGTCTAGCCGAATGCCAGTTTGAGGCTCTTTAGGAAATAGCTCAGTTTTCAAACCGTAATAACTTCTCTTGCAGTTCCCATGCAGATCCAGAGGTGGAGGAATGATTGTCTCATTGCCTCACAAAGCTGAAAACATCTTTTCTGTTACACAGTATGGAGACAGACTAGGATAACAGATTCCAGTGATGATTTTATCAGTGCCTGAATTTCAAGGAAATCTCGCCTCATACAGCTTGAGGTTAAAGGTCCATAAGGGTCTCTTATGCCAGGCAAGATCTACAAGGCAGCAATCCAAAAAGCAATGTTTGCTTTTATTAATGAGATTTAAATGCCTTTGGAGCCTTTCCCTATAGCTTATTGACAATAGTGTGTTTTATTATCTGAGTCCTCATCAAAGACAAGATGCAGTGAGGTGGGAGTTCCTTTGGGCCACAGATTATACAATTAAAAAAATCTTCCCAGGCAAAGCAAAGTCAACCTGTCCTCTCCTCAGCTGCACATGTTACATCTCCAGCAGAAAATTACACTTTCTGTGTCTGCAAAACAGATTCAGATATGTACAACCCAATATTTCAAAGTTAGAACATACCTACAGAAAAGTAGGAATCAGGGCAACATTTAAAATATGAAATTATTAAATATATGAAATAATGAAATTGAAAATAATGGCCTCAGACAGTACTCAGGGTTTGGGGTTTTTTTATTTGTCTCTCTGAATTTTACAAATATCTTTTTTTTTTCTGTTTTTTAATCAGTATCTTAAATATTGACAGAACCTGAAGGCAAAATTTATCCAAAAATTGCCATTATTCTTTAGACACATACCTGAATGTTTGAAGTACATGCTCAAATGTATAGCTTGTATTTTAACTTCTTTGCAAGTTATATTGTAGGAATACCAGTCTTATGTATTTATATTATTCCTACAGTGTCTGTGCCCTTCATAACCTATAATATTTTTAGCCTCTTTATGGTAAGGAATTATTATTAGTATTACTTTCTATATAGAAGTGCCAGTAGTACTAGCAGCAGTGGTGGTAATAGTAGCAGTAGTACTATACTAACAGTATTGTATAGTAGAGCGCAATTATTGTACGGTACATTGCATATTACAGTAGTAATAGTATTTTGTATGTGGCTGGGCAGACATGTAGCGTAGACCAGAATTCTGTACATATTGAAATATATACTGAAGTAAGTAAGTGTCTCGAGGGCTTTTCAAATTGGAAATTGAGATTTTGAATATTTTCCTGTTTACATATTTAACCATCTACTTTTTTTTACTCTTTCCACAACAAATGATCAGAAGTCTTTCTTTACATTGCATTCAAATGTTTTGAACAGCTCTAGCAGCTGTATAATTCTTGCCCCAAATTCCAGATAAAAAAGGCAAACCCATGGTCAAACTCAGCAGAAAATTTTGCAGATTGTGCAACTATTTACAAATTATTCAACTTTCTTAACTTAAGAGCATAACGTTGATTGGATGCTGACTGTACGTATGCAGTCATGACACTCAAATGCAGCACAAAATTTTCTTTACCTGAGTTCAATCCTTGAGCTGATAAAGCCTACAGGGTCTCTAACCATACACTTGTATGCATTAAAAAGGTAATGTAAGTTCTTTTCAGCAAGCAATGCCCACTCTATTTTTTGCTAGTTTTGTGACCTCATTACATTTGTCTACTGTTAAGAAACAAGAGGGATAACAGTCCATACACTTGGATGTTTGTGGTGATCAGGTACTGACAAAAAAAGGAAAATTCTTCATTTCCACAGCTCAGAAGGACAGTCTGATTCTCACCGTGGCCTTGTACTTCTTAATTAAAACAGTGAAACAATGTAATAACTCACCTGAATACATTCTTTCATCAATCTCAGAATCTTTTAGAAATATCAGTTATTGAAACCTAATAATACCTGAAATAGTAGGTTTTGGTAAGGGGAGACAAGAAGTAGAAATGTCACAGTAAAATATATCTTATACAGGATTATTTTGTTAGATTTTAAATGCACAACTTACAGGAATATATTTGTTTAATATTATTCCATCATATATTAAGGTCTATATTCCTGCTAGTATGCATAAAACAATATTGCATAAATAATAATTTAAATATCTGATTTATTTGTTTAGAAGCTTAGAAGTGGATGACAACTGAAATATAGATTTCTTCAAATATCCACCAGTAAGCAAAATCAAGATTTTCTGCAGCTGACTGCACTTCTGGGAGCCATAGTATGAAGAGAGATTTTGGTTCCAAGATTGTCCCACACCTGCAAAATGGCACTAAGTGCTTACTGCATGATTTATGAGATAAGAGACTATGCCCTCCAGGATCTCTTTAGATGGTTACATGCTTGTTAGAAGATCACGCAGGGAAGCACTGCAGCATCCCTACATTTCTAGATTAGAATAGATGTTAGTTGAAGAATAGTTATAGTGGTGCTCAAAGTAGTTATGGTACTTCATCTCAGTCCTTACATCTGAAACTGCTGGTTTCTTGTTATTTTCTAGACTCCCACTAACCGTCATTACTGATTTCCAGTGAAATAAAATGTACCTCCAAATAATACTGCTTAAGCAAATTGCAGCCTTCTCTTCAATTATTTTTACATGTTTCTCAAATAAGTTATCTCAAGCTTGCAGAATTTCACTGAAATATATTTCAGCCTTTTAACAAAAGGACCTTAGAAATATTTTTCATAAAATTTCTGTATCTCAATAGCTGAAGTTGAAAGAACAGAACAAAAAGTTAGGATTTACATAACTGTGATGAAGATGCTTTGAGGATGTTATGTAGAACCTTCATTCCCCAATACCTTATGAGCATTTAAGATGTTTAAGAGGGAAAATATTTGGTGAAAGTCAAAACAAGAACACAGAGCTAGTCAAAGAGACTTTGGCACTGGAAGCAATATTGGGCACTGCCTGAAAAGAAAGACCTCTTTTCTTCTCTATGAAAGCAGCCCTGGATTCAATAGAGGCAGACCATTTCCCAAAACAGTGTGCACTTTACACGCTGTCCCTGTCTCCTTCCAGAGATTGACATGAGCCTGGGGGAAGGAATGAAATGGAGGTCCTGTTTAGCCAGCCTCCAGCGTGAACCAGTTTCCTTCCCACCCTTCAATAGCAGGGGCTAGCAGTGTAGCTGGTCTGTGCGTATCAGCAGAGTTGTACCTTCTACAACAGTCAGCTGCTGCACACTTGCTAAGGGGCTTTTACAAGGCTCAGTTTAGCTCAGAATTAATATTGATAAACAACTGCAGGAAATGCTGGTCTGCCAAAATGAAACATCTACATGTATCTTCCCAGGTGGCAGTCATATGTAATAGCAAGGCCCTTTTAAACACTAGGACACTGAGTAGGTGGAAATAATTTATTTTTTCTGTTGAAGTGAACTTTGAAGTGAGTTCCCATATATGTAACATATCTACCAACAGTGTTGTTCACACAGTGGAATGAAAATGGTAGTGAAGTGGAATATTTTTCACAGCATACTCCACGCCAGCCCACTCTGACATGGCAGCAAGAGCAGGTAGTGATTTGAGAGTGAAGCTGTCTCCGACTTCAGATTTTGAAGTCTATGAGAAAACACCTTCTTTGAGTCTTACCACTGTCTATTCATCTTTCTGAGCTATGTTTTTCTGGGACACTGTGAATTCAGTTTGGTCTTCAGTAAGGTGTGTTAAACGCTAAGGTTTCCTGTAGTAGTATATTTATAGATATGTTATAGATTTCATTTCAACACTGGTGTACTAAGATATTTGTTTTAAATGTTTCCTTGAAAAGTCCCAGGGAACCATAATCATGGAATAAGGCACTAATAAAAGTTAAATCTTCTAACTACATTGTCTTTCTCCTGGAATAAGATACTGAACCAATGCTTTTTGTCTTAGACGATATACATTCCATATTCAGAATTCACTGAGTTTCATTTATTATCCCAGTGACTGCTGCTCAAATGTGAAAATTAAAAAACAAAAAAAACCCAAACAAACAAAAAAACAAACAAAAAAAACCCCAGAGGCAAGATTATTTTTGTTGTCACATTTTGGGTCTGGTAACCTTTTCCTAAGGTTGTATAATTTAACATTAGTAACAAAATTTTGTTTTAACTGTGCTTTTTAAAGTAATGCAAAGTTTCTATTTCCTTCATATAATATGATCAATTAAAATGATTACTTTTTCATCCTAAGAAGAAAAAAATTTCAGGTCACTCCAAGTTCCCATGATTAGTGAGTAGTCTTACCAATTTAAAAAGATTAAATCTTTCTAATCAAATGAATAATAATCATCAAACTGTTAGTACAAATAAGATCTTTTTCAAAAGATTACACTATAGTAGTCATGCATTTGAACTTTCCAGGGTGGTCTGCAAGAAATGTGACAGTGACTCATACTCACATTCACATGTACTGAAAGCTAAATTTTGTTCCTTATCATCCTTCTCACCAAACTCAACCATTTCCTGCCACCCCTCTTACACTCTGCTTGATAACAAAACCTCCCTTCCCCTTTTTCCAAAACATGCCCATTTACACACCTCTTGTGTCAGCTGTGATCACAAATTCTGCATAGTAAACAGAATTTATCATGTCAGCAGTTTGAGTTCCCCCCTCTCCTCTCCCAGCATTCCCACCTATCCTGTCTCTGCATCACTTTTATCCTATTCTCGATGCAGCTTCAGCAGCAACCTTTTCTCCCAAGACCTTGTCTGCCAGCCAGGCAAACAACATAAAGAAAGAACGAACAACAGCCTTTGCTTCTCCCAGTACAAAAGCAAAATGTAAGGCTACCCAGAACTTGTAGACATATTTTTTCTCCTCTCCACAGTACACTAACAAAAAGGTATATCTGCTTTCATCCCTGTTCTTTTGGGCAGCTTTTATCCACAGAGGCAGGACAGTAGAGAGGGTAGCCAGCTAGATGGGAAGATGTGTTGTGCTGGCAGGGACAGCCAGGACACCTGTTTAGGAAGGAATTAATATGTCCATCAATTCTGAGTGAGTTCTGACTTCTTTTTCACTGCTTAGGTCTTTCTAGAATCACAGAGCATTTTATATTATGAAAAGTTAGTCAGCTAAACAGCATAAGCATTAAATCATAGATAAAATTTGTCAAGTTCAGTTCCATTTAGATAAGCAAGTAAGCATCAAACATGGATCACAATATATAATAAATTATAAAAGCAAAGTAAACACTTTAAATCTCCACAATTCATTCAGCAGAAGAATTAAGGGTTCATTAATGGCAGCGAGTTGCTTTTTAATAAAATCTACAAACAGAACATGAAAAAATCCCCTGCGGTTATCATGATATTTAATATAAAATACATGGTAAGATAAATGGCTGATTTTGAATGAATAGGTCCCACACTGTAAAACCAGATATTGAGGCTCTAAAGCCATGTAGGACACACAGCAAATTGTCTGGATCCAGGACTTTGCTACTGGAATTATAATTAGTTTGTCTGCAACTCCATCTGTAGGATGATTCTTTGTCAGAGCATGAAGAGATTCTGTTGTAGCAGCAAAGAAAATTCATAAATAACAGCAAAGAAGAATGACATTCACAATATGGAAATCTCTTTTCACCAAACAAAAAAAAAATCAAACTAAACCAGTTGCTAATCCTTAAGAAAAGTCTTAAAATATAACTTGCATAACAGCTCAAAAAAGTAAAAAACAGAACTAAGAGACAGTTATTTTTTTGGGCAGAAAAAAGTATCAGACTCTTCCTAGAAGTCCAGTGGAAATTTCTTCCTGACTCCCTTGGAATACAGTGAGTTGCCACCATGACAAGCAGTAAACCAACCCATCAGTAACTGGGAAGTCATCCCTGTTTCTTACTGTTCTGTTCTTTCAGTTGGTACTCCTAAGAATCTTGCTCAGGACTCTTGCTTTAAGGGGGTAGGAAAGTTTATCTGCTCACTAAATCCTTTTGCCTATTTTATTTGCCTCTTCACTGCAATTGTAAATATTCCTTTCCATTACCTAAATTACATATCACTCATAAAGAAAACTATTACAGCCACACAATGCTCTTTGCTGGATGAATGACTGCATCTTGGCACAATAGGTATTTCTGAGTAAATATGAGCAAACACCAGTATCTTACAGGAATGGAGATCCCAGATTGCCAATGCCACGGGGCACTAATTCTTCTTTGTATGCAAAAGGCTTCAGGCATGTTTAAGAACAAATATGTACCTGAACAGATTTGGTTAGAAGGGATGTAAGAGGACTAAAATTTGGCCAAAGCCAGCTTCCTAACATAACTTTTAGGTGAGTAAACAATGAAAACTTAAATATTTCCAGCTATAAGGGCGCCATTTCATTAGAACTCTAAGCAAATACTAAAAGACCATCTAAGCAGGAAAAGGTCAGAATCTGTAAGTAATGTAGATACAAATAGAGAACTTGGCAGAGAATCTGTTACTTGGTCTTTACTTCATTGAAGTGTGGATTTTTTTTTGTGTCAGGATTTAATTTTAAAATAAACACTTGTGCATCCCTGTTTAGAAGTATTCCCGAGGATTCCTGTTGTCTTCTCATAAAGTTTGTCCAGGACCTGGACTGCAGCCCTAAGACGAGGCAAATGCACAGCCTTGCCCTCTGCTCTGTTGATCTGATCAATGATTTCTTTTCTCTGTGCATTGGGATGGGGCACCAAGCTCAACAGGATAAAAGTAATAGGAATAAAAAAAAAGGAACTGCAACACACATTGGTTTGGGGGTCATTAATTGTAAAGTGCCCATATAAGTACTAGACTAAAAAAAGACAGAATTAAGAGGATTCTAGTATCTGTTATATTATAATACAAGAAAAATTGTGTGACAGTTAACATGGGGATTAAGATTTTGTAAAACTAGAAAGTACAGAATTTGATTATTTTTAACTGACTGTTCATTTAGGTTTCACAAAATATAAAGAAAAAAAAGACAGTACCCATATCGATTTTCAAGATCTGTCTTCAACAAAAAAAATCTTGAACACACAGAGAAAGCTGAAACAGCTAATAGCTTCCCTCTCACTCTTTTGTCTTTTCTTAGCAGAAATTTGATCATTCGTTTGAACTTATTCAACTTGTTTCCCCACGTAGCTCTCAGAGATCGGTGACAAGAAAAACTTTATAAGGGAAGGAACAATACACCATCTGGCAACTGTTTTCAGTATTTGTGTGTTTGAGACCTGCACCTAAATGTTCAGACATATCTTCATATACACATACTGTAATCACACTAATTGCGAGGGAGTAACATCTTCTTTGTGCGGTTACCATGATCAGCTTTATATTGAGTTTACATTAACATTGCAAGGTTTTAGTAGCAGGAAGGCTACATGGGTGGCTTCTGTGAGAAGCTGCTAGAAGCTTGCCCCATGTCCGATAGAGCCAATACCAGCTGGCTCCAAGAGACACCTGTAACTGGACAAGGCTGAGACCATCAATGACAGTTGTAGTGCCCCAGGGATAAAAGAGCTAAGAAGAGGGAAAAAACCCACCTGAATCAATTGCAGTCAGAGAGAGGAGTAAGAATACGTACAAGGAACAATTCTGCAGACACCAAGGTGCAGAACGAGGGGGAGGAGGTATTCCAGGTGCTGGAGCAGAGATTTCCCTGCAGCCTGTTATGAAGACCATGGTGACGCAGGTTGTTCCCCTGCAGCCCATGGAGGTTGATGATTGACCAAATATCTACCTGCAGCCCATGGAGGACTCCATGACAGAGCAGGTAGAAGTACCCAAAGGAGGCCGGGAAGCCCATGCTGAAGTAAGCTCCTGGAAGAACCAAAGGCCCCTTGAGGGACTGTGCTGGAGCAGTTTTTTCCCGAAGGTCTGCACCCCATGGAAGAGACACATGCTGGGGGAGTTAATGAAGAAATGAAGCCCCTGTGGGAAGGACTCATTTTGGAGAAGTTCGTAGAGGACTGTCTCCTGTGGGAGGGACTCCAGGCTGGAAAAGGGGCAGAGTGTGAGGAGTCCTCCCCCTGAGGAGGAAGGAGTGGCAGAGACAACATGTGATGGACTGATCAACCCCCATTTGGTCCCCCTGTGCTGCTCAGGGAAAAGAGGTAGAGAAATTGAGCCCTGGAAGAAGGGAGAGGTGGCGGTATAGTTTTTAAGATTTTGTTTTATTTCTCATCATCCTACTCTGATTTGATAGAATCATAGAATATCCTGAGTTGGAAGGGACCCATTTCTCCGAGTCGTCTATTTTGCTCATGACAGTAATTGGTAAGTGATCTCTCCTTGTCCTTTTCTCAACCCACAAGCCTGAGGAGACAAGTGACAGAGGAACTTTGGTGGGCATCTGGCCTCCAACCAGGGTCAACCCATTACAAGATTCCACTACAGACAGGCAGAAAGCGTCACCCCCATTACATTTGTCTCACGTGTTCTAATTCTGCTACAAGGAGACATCTCTTTAAAACAAGGCTTCAATAAGATTATAAATTGGTCTACATTAAGAAATATCTAGATTTTAAGTGTGGGTTTCCACTAAAGTTGATCATAATTTTTTAATGCTTCTTACAGCTAGAAGTTAACTGTACTGTTTGATGACTACCTTAACTTACAGCATATTCTTTCAGAAGATAGCCTAACACCTGTGGTGTAATAAAGTTTTGGGGACACAACATGAATACCTGGTGTCAAAAAAAAATTGCTATAGCATTACTGCAGTAGAATTTAAATACGTAAATGAACAGATGTACGCTTGTAGGTAACAGTTTACATCAATGTTGTTATCTTTCTTGTTTGACAAAAAGGATTAAGAAGAAAATGTCTCTGTATTATACCTCATTTTGGATAGTCCTCAATTATTCTGTGATTCGGGTACAAGCTGAGGACACCATTAGTGAGGACTTGATGTTAAAGTAGTTAAACTAATATTAGCATTTTATTCTGAACAGAAGGTATTTGCTGAGAACAATCATTTTATAGAACTTCTATTAAGTGCTATGCTTGCTGATATGAAATTCTGTATGGTTTAGACCATACTCTAGACTGTATTTGAACTTTACTCTTTTTTTCCTCTGACATTATTACTGAAACTGCCACTTTATGTGTAGTTCATGGTCACTTTTAAAAAAAAATTTAAGGCCAGTCATAACTGCTTTAATTCTTGAGCAATGAATTACCGAGTGTCTTTCCTTCATTCTGATTAAACTTTGTAAGGTTTGATTTAAACATTTTAGTCACAACCTTTTTTAGTCAGTAACTGTTAAAACAAATATGCACAACACTGTACCTATTGAAAACTGGACAGTCTCTCTCAGCAGTCCTGATCTTGTCTTGCCAAAAGTGCTGTTAGTCACTTATGATTTAAGAAGAAAGTGTCTGGACAATAAAAATTTTTTAGTCTGTAATTTTCTGAAAATAAATGTTGTTTCAAAATCTTAAAAAAATATTTAATACATTTTTAAACTGTGTCTGGCAAGGACTTGCTATAAAAACAACTATTTTTTTCCATTGCTAAGTCATATTTTCATCTTTTTATTTTTATCGACATCAAAAATGAGAAAGAAAATTCATGATTCAGCAAATATATTTACATGCCTAAGCTAAGTTGATGTGCCACTCTGTTGCTGTATATATTTGTCTCCCATCTGCTCTCTGTGAATTTTTTGTAGAGGAGCCATATGTTTCAGAGCCTTTTTGAAGCATCCAGCTTATTTTTGGATGCTGAGATATCAGTTATCGCACTTAACGTGAACAAAAGAGACCTGGGCTCTGATGATTAGAATGGCTGTGAATATTAAGAAATTAACAGTTTATGACCTATGAAAAGAGATTTGCAAAACTTTTTCATCTCTGATATTGATTCCTAATTTTTAACCCAAAAATTACATAATATTATTTCATCACTGTGTAAAATTTATGACCAGGACTATGATGTTTGCATTTCCTGGCTTGTGAGTTCCTCCTGATTTTAATTCCATGGTTCATGTTTCTCAACTTAAGAAATCATGGGGACATGCATTACTATTGTAATTTAAGTGGACACTTTAGAGAAGAGAGATGGGTCCAGGTTGAATCTTCTAACTTTGGAGTAAAATTTCACTCCATGCCTGTGTCATAACAGTTTCCTTTTCTATGTTTTATTTTTTCATATGCTTTTTACTACCCATATTTCTAAGTGTCTTTTACTCCTGTTTGGATGATTCTATTCCTTTCCTCTATTAGAAAGTTAATTTGAGGAGTTTTTTCTTTGTTGCCTTTATTTCCCTTCTGTTTCCTCTTTCCTTCTAAGCTCTCTCTAGTGCTCTTGATATTAACCAATGTCCACTGTTCTAAATAAATACAGCAAGGCTTTTTACTGTTCAGACAGTAAAACTAGTAATCAGCCAGGTGCCCTGTAATTATATATAATTGCACTCTTTAAGTAGCTACCAGAATATATGTGAAGTGTGAACAGCCATCTGAATGCAGTAGCAGAACTTTGGCACACAACTGAATCTAGTCCTACTTGCTCCAAGTTGTGAGTACCTCTGAATGAGAGCTCAGGACTCACCTCCCCACATTTTTATATCAGGATTTAAATGTTCTTTGAAAATCATTCATCAAGAGTACTGTATCAACTGGCACCTACTATGGTAAAATTTTTCCTACTTTCTTTTGACAATTTACACTGTGTTGCTATGGGTAAATCAAGCTTCTCAATAGAATATCATTCTTTGAAGACCCAGGCAGAACAAGAAACCAGGCTCTATTTTCTACTGGTTTTACTCAAGTGATTATGTATTTAATTTACTCTGTAGAAATTCTTTGTGTGTTGCTGAATTTTTTTTTATCCCAGAATCAATACATCTGTAAACAAGAAATATCTTAAAACACTCCTAACATTTTTACTGAGGTTGTAGATTTATTTAGCTTTAGTTTGCACAGAAGGAAAGATCTACTGGCATAGAAACCTAAATCTAAAGGCCAGGACAAAGCTGATAGATGAGCAAAGATGGTAGATACATAAATAAGGTTATTTAGAGAAAAAGTTTAAATAGCGAAAGAGAATGGAGGACATGACCTACAGGGCACCTACAGGAAGCAGAGATATGGAAAGTTTTCTAAAAGACATGTCAAAGAAATGATTAGACAGTCAGAAAGAGAGACACAGGTGAGATCAGTCACAGAAACAAAGGCAGAAAAAGATTTCAAACAAAAGACAGTGTAGAGGTCAAAGACAATGAAGATGTATTGGACAAGTCTGAGGTTTTGCTAAAATGTCACTAAAGATTTTAGCAAATGCAGTTCCCTTGGAATGTAAGGCGGAAATTGAGTATAAATAGATAGGGAAATCCAGCATGCAGCAATAAGTGCTGTGTTTAATGAGCTTGAAGTGAAAGGGAGGAACAAGATAGGGCAATAAATGAGAAAATCTAAGATTTCAAAGAGCAAAGACTGCCCCTTTTGTACTGTGAAGTAAAAGATCCAGAAAGTACTGAAAAGTCATGTGGAAAATATGGGCTAGAATGGGGTAGAAGAGTTTCAGAGATGAAGAGATGTCACAAGAACAAGCCCACAGTTGGGGAAGAGCTGGCAGAAAATAGGAAGATCATCAGCAAGAAAGGAGCTGTATTTCAGGAAGAAAAGAAAAATGTGAGAAGAATGTCATGCTACATTTCAACAATGTCATCTTGCAAGAAACTGGAAGGGTTCTATATGGGGAAGAGGAAATGAGAGTGGGAAGGAGAGAGGGAGTGAGAGGAAGAAAGCAAGACTGGGAGAGCGAAGACAGAGGAGGATTTGAAGTCTAAGCCAATGGTAGGAAAAAGCAGATGGGACTATGATTTAAAGTAGTTGGGAAATAGTTATTTAGCTGACAGATGGTAGAACTGAACAGAAAAAGCAGGTTTGTAGTGAAGAGAGACTGACCTCATAAGTACTTTAGAAAATATTCCACTGCGTGGGGGAAAGTGCAAAATGTACACATTCAAAGATATGAGAAAATGCTGGTGGTCAACTGAAGTGGTGGAGAACAAAAGAGGAAATAAAATTAGAAAGACGCTAAACTCAAATGTAAACTCAAAGATCAGCAGAGATTGTGAGACAATAGCATTTCATGACAGAAAAAAAAAACCAAATGGTTTTTGAATGAAAAAAGTAGTTCTCAGTAACAGCCACAAGCCAGTGGGAAGGCAGTATCATGGGACTTCGGACATTTTTGAAATTTTAGAACAGGACTTTTGGATCACATCTGGAAATCGTAACCCTCTGGTAGAATGATCCTTCTGCAAAAAATTTATTCTTCTTCTATATTAAATACATATTATTTCCTTTTATGTTTTCAAAATTTCAAAAAATTTGCTTGGTTCCCTAAAATAAAAAAGTGTAAAAATTTCTACGACATTCTTCAAAAGGATGGTCCTTTTATCCAGTTCTTGCCTCAAACTTATAAGAAAGCTCAACATATAGGGAAGGTGACCATCTACATTCTTTCTCTCAACTGTAAGCTTTTCTATGCCATTGTTCTTTCTGTGCAGATATGTGTAACGGAATTCGTCCAAGTTATTTTGCCATATTTAGATTTCCTCTTCTCTATTTGAATTCCTTGGATAATTTATTAGCTATTTCCAAAAAGGGTTATGCCACAGCAGTCTAGTTTTCTTTATTCAACTCACCTCTGAAAAGCACTGATAATTTTCTCCTCTCTTTTTAGAACAGCAAGTGATGAGTCTTCCATTATTCTGACTTCGACACAGGTATTTCGAATATCCACTGGCAGAAATTATCACCAGCTCTGCAGCCATTTTTCCCCTGATGAAATGCAAAGCTGTAACACCGATAAATAGTGCTGTTTTACCTTACGTTTCGCCCTGACCTCATATTGACTTCATAGAATCTTTACCTCTGTAAGAGGAGTCAGTCAGTGCCACAGAGGCAGCCCATGTTTCCAAAATGGTAGAAAAATGAGCAAATTCCATTGCTCTCATACAATTCATTTTCCAAAAGCTTTGTGGCTTCTAAGGACAGATCCCATACGCTGTAAAACTGAGCACTACAAAGCACACATAAGATTTGAACATTTTAAATAGATCAAAATTAGGAGAAATCTGAATATTCAAACTAGAATAACTATACTATAAATTAAACATAACCTTGCATTTCAACAGTGACCTTGATCCTAATCAAGAATTTAGGGGGAAAAAAAACCTCTGGAGAGGTTTTTAAATGCATGCCTCATCAAGTTATCATAATTAAATCATCATTTTCATCAAGCAGTAAAATGTGACCAAATTACCATGCAAAACTATTAATCACAGCACATATACATTTCGATAGCAAACAGTTTAGGGTGCATTTATAAAAGTCTTCCTAAGATAATCATGAGCTAAGACTATGTTAATGTTTTGCCAGTGGAGGAGGAGCTAAAGGTATTGTAGAATGTTTATTATTAAAAATATTAGATCTCCACACCTGAAAATTATAGATATGGATAAGGGATTCAGTTTGATATCTGTTTCCAGGATTGCTGCATCAGTGATTAATAGATTGAAAAAGTTCAACATGTTCTCTATGTGCCTGATTTTAGGTGCACTATACTTAAAGTTATCTTCAAATGCAGCAAAAATCATTACCTACAAGTAAGCACTCTCTAAAATTTACGCACACTTAAAATGGTTCACTTCCTTTCTTATAGAAATCAGAGGTGCATTAATGCACAATATCTGAATGTACATGCATAGCATGCCCCATGTAAAGTTATCTTTTTAATTACACACACATTTATACTTATAGAAAATTGAACCATGTAATGTAGAGAATGTAACTGCAATCACCTTACGACTCACACATTCTGCAACAAGGATGCAGTGTGCTAAGCAAAATTAATCTCTGGTGAAAAATATTTTGACAAGAAAGGAGTCAAAATTATTACATTGTTTGTTTTAACTTCATCACTCTAATCTTTTGGTCCTATTTGAAGCAAACTTCCTAAATGATTTACCAGAGTGCAGTGCTGTGCTGTGTGGATATTCACTACTTTTTTTCATATTAGGCTCCATGGTTTTTATGGTGGTCATCAGTGGTGGGCAACCTCCTTTTGTAAATTTTGCTGATCCAACAGTCAAAACATGACAATTAGATCTGCTTTTCTAAGAAAAATCAGTAGTGTAGCAAGCTCACCTTTCCATATTTCATGTTTCAGGGTATAAATATATATCTATCTTAACTCCACACAATCCTTTTTTAGCCATGCCTGGTAGGCACTTCCTTGCTTACATGCAAATACTTGAGGTGACCCTGCTTCAGCCCTGCTTTCTTGATTTTGTCTTCCTTTTCATCCACACAACCCTTGGACTTTTGATTATCAAACCTGTTCATCACTCCCCATGCCAGGGTAATTCTATTCATCCCCCAGAATTCCTAGCTTAAAATTCTCCTTACCAGATCATCCATCCTGCTGGCAAAGAAACCTTTGTCATACTTAGTGAGGTAGATCTCCCAAGCAGACCATGGTCTTCAAATAGGGTCCCATGGTCTTAGAAAACAAAATCCTGCTGCCAGCATCAGCTCTGTCACAGACTGTTGACACATCAATGCCCTCATCCTTAAAGCCTTTGCTCTCACCAGCAGGATTATGATAAACTGTAACTGTCTTCCTTACCCCTGACCATTGCCTTCAGACATCTGCAGTCACGTTTTATACTTTCTGGGTTTCTCCTGGTAGTACCATTGGTGTCCATCCAAAAGAACAGCAGGGGGTTATAGTCAGTGGGTTAAACAGGACCCAGCAGTCTCTCCGCAACATCCCAAATCTGGGCCACCAACAAGTGCAGATTTCTATAGAAAACAGGTCAGGTTGGCATATCCATGCTATTTATCAGCACATTTCTTCACAGAGTTTCAATTCAAACTATTCTTTTTCTTTCACAATGCCTGGGTGTAGTTCAGGCAATATAGGCAGTTCCCAGCAATCAGTATGGACAAATCCATATGTTTTTATCCCTCTGTGGGGCCGGGAAGGAGTTTAGTCAGATCAAGCCATGTTGTGCCATGCTGCTTGTTCTGAGATCAGCCTCCTGAGGCTTGGACCATTCTCTTTTCTATAGTCAAACATGTAGGGGACTGAAGAACTGGCAAGACACGTCCCTCAGAGAAGGTATGTTTAGTATCATGAAAGTAGAGAAGAGAATGCTAGCATCAAATAAGGGGAACATAGGAAGAGATGGACAAAGAAATAACCCAGGATATATTTGGTTTATAAATCTTGATACAATGATAAAAAGAAATAAGTTTTATATAATGTATTATAAAGTGTTATTTGGAATTGAACGGGTCACATACTGAAAGAATGTGAACAGAGAATGATTCTTTGTTAGCAGACTGGTTTTAAAAAATGAAAAATAGCCAACACAGTAATATAAAGCAAAGGAAGAAAGGTGTAAAGAGAGGTTTATAGAAATAAAGATAAAACCAAAGTGTGCACTCAAGGTAGAAATGTGCTAAATAAGAAATTAAATTTGGATTTATGAACACTAATAAAGATGGACATAAGCTCGTTAATAGTGGATTATTAAAGTTCATCCAGCTATCTGCATACTGATAAATGTGTGATACTATGAGCCTAACTGGAACTTTCATAGAACGTAACAATAAAAATATATTAATATCGTGGGATATAAATTGTTTTTAGAATAGACAGCCAGTGTAATGATGCTTTGCCAATTAAGACAGAGTGTGAGCATTATAACTGTGATATATGGGTAGGCAGATAATATTGCTGAAATAGCTCTTGTGTATTCTTTGGCTAAAAATTTTCAGAAGTCTTGAAGCTGAACAGAACGCTATGTGGCTAGTATTCAGAGAATAAAATCATGGACTCCTTAGGCAATCACAGGCTTATGGGCCAAATTTCTGAACATCTTAAAATGGAGTAGAATTTATTAAAGAACTTGTCCCAGCTAGGGGACAACTTGTGCTATCCTTTTTATTTACTACTGTCTTTATAGGTGATGGTGGGAGAGTTAATCCAACTAAATAGTTAGCTGCACTTGGACATGCCTCCATAAAACTACATAATCCCAGAGGCTGTAATTCAGTCCCACTTTTTTTCTTTCTTTCTTTTTTGTTTTTTTTGCCCTCAATTCAGGCCCATGCTCTGGTTTTCCTGCTAGCATTATTTTTTTTTAAGTTGTCATTTCCAGTTGTGGCTCTCTTCAGATTCATATGGTTAAGCGTAACAGTATCAACCAGGGCTATCTCAATGCATTAAGTTCTCCAAGCACCCAGATATTGTGAAAATTTACAAAGAATTCAGAAAAAATCTCTGACATACAGCTAATCTACTAGAATATCCCTCCCCTTGGAAAAGCAGAAATGTAGAATTTAAGAAGGCATTTAACGTTAGCCACAATACTTTAGTGCTAATGATTTAGGCCGCCAGCTTTCCAGTGAAGGTACCATGAATGGAATGAGTTATCATGTGGAAACCTAAGACACTATAGTGCACAGTATAGTAAGACTTGGATAATACCATACATGTCTGTATTGGGTCTGGCAGAGATGGAGTTCATGTTCCCCACAGCAGCCCTCACAGTGCTGTGCTGTGTATTGGTAGCCAACAAGGTGTTGGTAATGCATTGGGGTTTGGCTGTTACTGAGCAGTGCTGGTGCACATCAAGGCCACCTCTCCATTTCTCCCTCCGTTGGCAGTAGGCTGGAGGTTGGGAGAGGACACAGCCAGGACAGCTGACCCAAACTGATCAAAGGGATATTCCATACAGTATGTCATCTGCTCAGCCAAAGTAAAACTTAAAGGAGGAGGAAGGGGGCATCCATTATTTATGACATTTGTCTTCCAGCAACTGCAACTATGTGTACTGAAGCCCAGCTTCATGGGAATTGGCCAGACATCACCTTCTGGTACAAAACAAAGAATAAATCTCTTGGATTTTCTTTGCTTCCACATGCAATCTTTTCTTTTATTAAACTGCCTTTATCTTGACCCATAAGGGGTTTTTTCCATCTTATTTTTCTCCTCTCCACGTCTTGTTGAAGAGAGGAGTGATAGAGTGGCTTGGTGGACGCCTAGCATCCAGTCAAGGTCAACGCAACCCAGTGTCTTTAGTTCCTAGATTTTAATACATTGTATTAAGTAAAGTCAATGAGTTACAAGAAAGTACAAAATGCTACATTACAAAAAACATGATCACATTTTCACTTATGGCTGAAAGACTCAGTATTTTAAGGAAATATTTCTATCTTCTTTCAGGATTGACAGGGGAAAAGTTATTATCATGTGGAATTATTTCAAAGAAAGAAATAAAGAGAACCTAACAAGAAGTTTGGACAGATAAGAAATAAAATTTTGCGTTGGTTATACTGCCATTTTCATGATAGAAAGTTATCTTCATTGACTTAACTTGTTTTCCAAGAAAAAAATACATATACTTCTTCTACAATATAATTCCAGTGGAAGACAGAAGTTTGATAGAAAATTATACCATCAAATTAATAAAATACTTTCAGTATATTATCTGATACTGAAGATTTATATCCTTCAGTAAAATTATGCTGTTAGTCTGCGCATTCCAGTGGGAACTTGTCTAACCCATTGGTTATTTTAATATATATCTTATAAATCAAAGGCTCAGGTTTGATCAAAAAGACTAAAAAATACCTCAAGAGTAGAACAGAAAGGACATTTTTAAATCCCAGATGCTTACTTTTTGAATTATGAAAGTTATTTATTAGCAGACTTATAATGAAAATTTAAACATGCTATCAAAGGCATCATTTGATTTTGGCATCAGTAAATTTATTCATATAGTAAACCTACATCCTGAACTGATTCCTGCAGTATTTGAAGAATTTATATTTCCATGGAAGAAACTGAGGTCTGAACCTGCCACAGGAGAAGCCAGTTTGCTAAGACCAATGCAGACATCCAAGAGTGATGAATAAAAGCTTTGTGCATTAATAGGAAACCCAAATAAATTAATAATAGACATTCAATAGAAATCATAGAAATATTGCAAAAAATGTCAGGTAAAAGTAAAACATGCCCTATTTCCCCAGTGAATAACATATTTTTAAAAGAAATTTGAAATGTCTACAGTAAAAAAAATCCAGAAAATCTGTCTAAAAATGGATGATAAACAACTCTGTTAAGTTGCTGAATTTATCTTTCTAATCTGAAGGACTTTGATGAAAAATGAAAATATTGATGAAAAATTGAAATATTGAATCAATTTTATTATCACAGACATTTCATTTTTATCTTGATTAAACTAAAGTTAGTTTAAAAATATTAAGACAAAAATTTTCCATCAATGGGATGCAGCACAGTGAGACCAAGTCACCTTAGTAGTATGATACAGAGAACTAATTTGGTGAGAAATAAAGAAAAACTGTAGCCCTCCACAAACTTGCATGCAATTGGCTTCTATACAACCTCCTTGAACTTCCTTCTCAGCCCCAGGTCCATCAACTGCTCAGGCTGCCAGAGCCAAGGAAGACCCATCATCCCCATGGTCAGGTGAATGTCTATCTCCCTTAGGAACTATAGTGACAGCTGGACACAGTGTAGGAGGCAGATGGGCCAAGCTATGGCATTTCAGAGGGCACCAGCAGCCTGAAAGCCTGCATAAAATTAAAACCTAGCGATAAGAATAGGTTGATTAAGGCAGAGCTAAATTTTTTGTAAGTTGAGGATAGTGTAGTGGCTCATATTCTCCTCGCAAAGGAAGGAACAAATAGGATGTTTTGTAGTTTACTAAACTCTGAAGAAAAAAAAAAAAAACCAAACCCCAAACACCACCAGAGCTACCTAGCCTAACCCCCTGTATGTGCACTGACAGCTCCAAAGGGCAGAATGATAAATAGGTTCCAGTATTAGCCCATGGGATGCAGAGGATTAAAATCAAATTAAAGATTTGGCTTTCATAATTCCCAATTATTTTGTTATAATACCTCGCAGCAGTAAGACTCCAGAACCAAGTAAGCAGCTAAACTTTTGAAGGTTTTCCAGTTGTGACATTTTGTTTGTTTCATACCTTCAGTGAAAACGTAGTTAACAGGAAGGAATTTCAGGTTTTTTTCCGAAGAATGATTCTCACTTTCCAGACAGCTTCATCTACAAAAAGGACTAAACAAAAATAAAACCAATTGAGAGAGAACAAGCTCTTTGTTCTCTGGAAAACTCACCCTTCATATCGCCAAAAGAATATAACCATTATAATAATAATTATCTATAGGCTGCAGTATATATTTATCTAACAGACTGAACAGGCTTTCCATCCAAATTTTCCATTTCCCCCACTTACTATGCTTTGTTTCATGTTCTGAGAAGTCCTGGAGCACACAAACTCAATTACTTTTGGATGAAACTAAACCTCATGAGTGCACATAAATTTTGCCAGTTGCTGATGGGTATGCAGTCCACAGAAACACTCTCAAGCCGCTCCAGAAGAAAACCCTCAAAACGTACCGTAGATGTCAGGTCTTCAGCACCATTCATTCAATTGTATCTGTCCTCTAATTGCACCACACAACATGTTTGCATAGGCACGTCTTTCCTCAAATCAGTTCTAGGATCAAAGCCTAGGACATTGAAAGTATTTGAATACTTATCCTCTAAATCCATACATGTTAGATGCCTGAGAAACCCTAAGTGTGCGGAGCAATCTGATGTAAAAAATTAAGAAACAGGAATATTGATATGTACTGTCAGTGCAAAGTATTAAAAACAACCCAGGTGTATTTCTCACAAACAGTACACTGCTCTGTATTATGTTTTTAACATGGCTTTTCTTCAGTCTTAAATGCTTTGGTTATTATCTGGGAGAAATTTTTTTTTTTAAATATAATTCTTGTAAATTAAAGCTTGGTCTATTAATTTCAGTTTAATGAGCCTGTACTATTACTTGAGTATGGTATTTGGTTTGGATCTATTTTTAATTTTAGTTCAATGGCTTTAAAATCAGATCACTGAACAATATATTTACCCATCCTCAGTAACAGCAAATATATCTACATTATGCTTTGTGGAGCATTTCAGTATAGCAGCACCCTCATTATAAAATATTATGGCACATAATTTTATCTGAACAGCAAAACTAGTTAAACATAACATGTCAGTACACTTTGCAGTGACTTCTTACTACCCTTCTTTACCATTTGTATTTAACACCCAAATATTCTTACTGTCAGTAAAAACAGTATTAATGTCAACTGATATCAACTCAAGAGTTGTGTAGCTGAAGAACTGGGGCCAAATACTTTTACATTCTTGAAGAAGCTGCAACATTGTGCAACACTCAGGTGGGGGGGAGGTTCTGTGTTTGGTATATCTGATTACCTTTCCTTTCCTATCATTAATAGTGACATAAGTTACTATACTTAAACAAATTTCTTACTAAAAGTTTGATGGGATGTTTTGGAGTTTGGTTGGGTTGTTGGGTTTTTTTTCAGCTGTGCCACATGACATTAGGGTAAATTCTACATTGATGGATTTTTTAAAAAGAGAGATTTCTTTAAGATGTGGAGGATTTTTTTCAATGTCATTATTATTATTAGTTTATTCTACCTGTTACAAGACTAGCCAGAAACTCTCTTACTGCTTTGAATCACATGTAGTACCTCAAAGGAGAGAAACCATGAAAGGTACATTTAAATAACGTTTAAAATTACATAATATAAATAGGAATTTCCTAGAAGTAGTGCAAATTGAAACATCCTAAAATTGTTGTCAAAAAACCTAGAAATTTTATGGTGATATGAAAGAAGTCTTTGATACCACAACATAAGCAAAGACATGAAAGTCATACAATAGGAAATGATTCCCTGTTATAATAATTAAAGTGGAATTGAAATTTGGGAGATTCCAATGAAAAAATATCTGATCTAGAAAGCAAGTTCTCAACAACTCTAAACTGATACAGTAATTAAAATCTTAATATAAACACATACATTCATTTGAACAGTTAGAGCAGAAAAATATAATCTAAGGGCTTAAATCTAAGCATTGAACAAGAACATCGTTTCCAGTATCTTAGGTACTTAGGTATCTTAGACCCTGATTAACAACATGCCAGTTATTTACTGTAGAACAATTTGTTGATTAATATGAGCTATAAGACATAAAACATTTTTCCTCTTCCCATTTTATTTGAAAAAAATAAATATTACTGGCATTTAGGCTTTTTTAAAAATTACTTTTCACTCTAACTTCTCTAGATTTCACAGAATCACAAGGTTGGAAAAGACCTTTAAGATCATCGAGTCCTTTAAGATCATCAAGTCCAAGTTTCAAGTATTACTTCATTTTTTAACATGAACCTAAACCATATGTTAGACGTTGCATTCAAGATTGTTGCCTTCCAACCTTAACTGTTGTCTGATTCAGTGATCCGCAGACCTCTGCTTCTCTGTGATGGGATCTCCTCTGTTGAGTTGTTAGACAGCCTCTGAATGGGTGTAGATGATACTGCTGGAACAGAGAGCTCCATCCCCACACATGTGGAGTTGTTGGATTTGATGTTCTGGCTCAACATGTGCAATTAGTATGCCCAAACTAAAGGAGCATTATAACATTATAATTTTCTTTTGAGAAAAGTGAACTGTTACACACTTTTCTGAGGTTCTGGACCCTAGCCAGGATAATCCAATCTATGAGGGCCCACAAGGACGACATGATGAATAAATGTTTTAAATACTTCCTTTTTATCACATGGTAGTATGCCACAGTAAAGGGCTTTCTTGTTAAGAAAGGAGGGGGGAAAAAATCTGTTCATAGTTATATTATAGTTGATACAAGTGAAATTCAGCAGCAGCAGCATGATCAACACCTACCATTACTCCAATGTGTGCAACCCATACTGAAGCATCTGGTCTGATGTCTGAGTAAAAATGCAGGAGGAGAAATACTTTACAGTAAAATAGTATATTCATAGTTGCAGTATGAAAATGTTTTGGGTCCTTCTAAACTTGGAAAAGTACATATTGTGCACATTATACAATAATATTTCAGTTAAAATAACTCATGATAGCTTTAATGCTCCATGTGCTTGAAACTTAAAAGCGATCTTCATCATTTCCCAATGGAAAATTTTTAAGAAGAAAATGGATGCAATTATAAAAATATTTTCTTTTCTCAGACATTAATTTATTTGCTATCACACTGATAGAGATGGTCAAGGTAGAAGGGAATCATCTGGTTGCAAAAGCATATTAAAATTTGAAAATGGTCTTACAGTTCATTAAGGATTTTAAAAGAAGTGTAACCTAATCAACATTCAACTTTTATGTTCTAATTACATGATAATCAGTAATCACCATTGTCTCAGATTATATGAACTAATAAAAATCTCTCCCAAGTGCACAATAAAGTGCCACAACATTAACTGAATTACATAGCAAGCAATTTCGGGATTTAACACTTTTAGTAGACTTGATTGCATTGTTCAGAGATGGGTTTTGTTTTGCTGGTTTTTTTAATTATAGTAAGTAGGTGGAAATGACAGATCCTTTCCAAAATTTAAAAAAAAAAAATCAAACTGATTCACAAATCTCATTTAATGAGCTTTAGTGAGCTCCTATTGTACTGCAGCATGTTTAAGAACAATCGCCAGCAGAATCCTGCAGTGGGGCTGTAGGCTGCAGGCAGTACATTGTCTTGGAGGAAATTTGCACTTCTCTCCCAGACAGCTTTGATAGCAAGTTTAGAATCAAAATGCAGCCGAATTAGTAACAATTCCATCTATCAATTCTGTAGATGATTCATCTATTCCTCTCTCTCCTTACTGAATAAGTCATAAAGAAATTATTGATGAAATGTTCATATGCTACTACATCGTACTAAGCATATCAGCTCAGTCTGTAATTCACGCTTTTTACTTTAAAAAAAAAGGAAAAAAAAGAAAAAATCTATTTTCAGAGAGTGACAAATGTCAACATTCAGCACCTTGTGATTTATTTTAATTTCTGTATGGTGTAAACACATATGTTAATTTCCTGTTATTACAGTAATCTTTCAGTAATTATAATTAGAATAAATATGTATCTTCAGTTACTTTACGGTTGTACCTTGAGCTGTTGCTGTTCTTTCTGATTCTAAATGTGTGTCGCTAACTGTAAACATCACACAGAAATTGAACAGCTAATTTTTAGTGTAGCAAACACTGAAACAACAAACATTAGCTGTTGTTACATTTGGGGCTGGAACTGAGTACGCTCATGTATGTAATGAACTGATGAAGTGAGAAAGATTGCAGAAGCAAAATATTCTCATGCAAAGCAGGTTGTTTACCTTCTTGACATTTGCAGGGATAGTTATTATTTTGGTAGATCTTTACTAAAGGATAGAACAAAATTCAGAAATTGTTTACGAACAGTTGTAATTGTATGCCAAATTAGGAAGCAGAACTTAAAAATAATACATAATATCTTGAGTAAAGTGTCAAATGAAACCTTTTATGTTGGGTAATAAGTAATTGCTTCCTTCCCCCCCCCCCCGAAAAAAAGACTTTAGGATCAAAATTTACCTACATTTAATTAGATTTTACCCTGAAAATGACTTGAAACAGTATTTCTTTCAGATCGGATTAAATTCTTTGGTTGGTTTGTAAACAGTTTTAGATGCATTTATTCATGATTTTGTTGGAGGAATGAAAGCAGTGGGGTTAAAAAAAAAAAGTGCAACCCTTCATGCTTTATATTCCAGCATTTGACCCTGGCTGAGGGAGGACTGCAAAGATTCAGATTCCTCCTGGCATGTTTTGCAGTTTTGCAAATGTGTTTATCGGTCTTGCAGACTGCAGCTGGACTCCCCTGTAAGAAGTCTCAGCTGTGCTCCCGGACACTAATTCCTCCCTCACTGACACTGTACTGGCCTGCTCTCGAGATCAGCACCATAGTATTTATGCTAGACACGAGTCAAACTCAGCAATGCCCAACCCTTATACTCACCTCCCAGCACCTCCTTGGGCAGGAGCGACCCCATTCTCATGGGGTGCCACAGAAATAAAAATACTCTGCATTTGTCGATCACATGCCGGTGTTTGGTCACCTTCACGTATAAGATGCCCAGTCCCCTCACTTACCTGGACCACCAGACCACAACAAAAAGCATCTGAGGTCTTGTCAGAAAGAAAGGCACACAACTAAAAGAAACCCCACATTTCTTTAAGCTTCACAGGACTCCCAGTAATTTCCCTGAAGGCATTCTCCCTTTTTGCCACTCACCCCACCCTCATAGTTAGGAGTTGGAAGAGCAACAGACAGGCTGACACCCCAGGCCAGGGAGCCTAGCTGGTGTTATCTAGCAACATGTCCAATCCCATCTTGAAAGCTTCCAATGATGGGGACTCCACCAATCCCTGGGGAGGTTGTTCAGTGAATGACTGTTCTTCTTTTTAAAAAGTCTGTCTTATATTAGGATGAAACCTCTCCCAATGCAACTTATAGTCATTGTGCATTTTTCTTCTTCATGTGGCTCCCTGTGAAGATAGAAGCTCTGTCCTCTTTGTAGGCACCCTTTCAGTACTTAAATACACTTCTTCAGTGAGAAGTCTTTCCTCATAGGGAGTTTCTCCAGTCCTTTGGACCTTCATGACCCTCCTTTGGACATTCTCCAGTCTGTCCTCAACTTTTTTGAATTACAGGGACCACCAGGTGCAGCCTGACAAGCAATGAGTAGAGTGGGATGATGGTCACATGTAGGTTACATGTTGAGGGTAGTCCCTGACCTCTGCCAGCTCTATGGTGTGCCCAGTAACCAGGACAGTACAAGCTGGGCCAGGCTAAAATCTGTGCCAGGGAGCATTGCAATAATTCAGCAGTAAAAGCAATCCGATTCAAGTGCCTACTTGAATATGATTTAATTTACTAGTATAGTCACAGCCTACTATTCTAAGAAGTGGGATTGTACAGCACGTTCTAGGAGAGACTTTCCTGGCTTACCAGCATTTAGGAGAACGGGGGAGAATCGCCTCTCACTTGAAAGCACCTGACATCCCCCTGAGCCATGCTGCAGAAGACGTTCTTTGTCTTCAGCGCTTGGGATTAACACACCAGGTGATGCACCTGGAGGTTGCAGGAACTGGAGGCACAGGAATAAAAGCACCAAGCCCTAAAAATGCTTATGCAGCTGATTATCCCTGCCCTATCTGCAACCTCCCTCTTTCTCAACACTTCCATATCCATATCCCATTCAACAACTTCTTTGCCTTATCTTTGGGAAGATCAAACTGCTCACTCACATTCCCTGAGTGTATGTTTAGGGTAAAGGAAAGATTACTGAGGCCTTGCCTCAGCTCTGCATACCTGTTATTTCCCTGTTTCCTGCAGCTATCAGTTTCTATTATATATATACACACATAAAGAATGTTTATGAGTTGTGATTTCTATTTTGACATTAACTGCAATTCCAGCAGCCTTTCTCATGTTAGAAAGCCTTCATTCAGTAAGCAAGACACATAAGAAAAGTTGTTTGGGAAGTTTCAACTCTTTTTGAGTCCCTTCAGCCTTCTTCACAGATGAACCCTGGTGATACTAACAAAGTAGGATCACTCCAGACTCTTTGGTGGATGGAGGGAAAAATCCTAGGTGTTTAACAATACTTTCAAGCAATTGATGCCTGTGCTGTTGCATTTAGAAGTCAATGCCAGCTGTGATGAAAAGATTTACTTTCAGAAAATTCACGAAGGAAATGAGAAAATTCCTGCTACAGCTTGATTTTGTTTCAGCTTATACATACTAAGGGTCTGAAAGAAATATTTCCTATGAATAATGAAGTTGCACCAGGGTCATTGTGTATAGGACTGGAAGAGATTTGGATCTTCTCTAACCTAGAGAAGAGAAGACTGAAAGGGGATATTACCAATGCTTATAAATACTTGAGGAGTAGGTGTCAGGAGGATGGGGTCAGTCTTTTTTCAGTGATACCCAGTTACAGGGTAAGAGGCAATGCGCACAAACTTGAATAAAAGCTAAAGATGAGGAGGAGTGTCTTTGCTGTGAAAGTGACAGAGCACTGGGACAGGCTGCCCAGAGAGGTTGTGGAGTCTCCTTCTCTGGCGACATTCAAAACCCACCTGGACACTGTCTTATGCAATCTGCTCTAAGTGATCCTGCTCTGGCAGGGGGGTTGGACTGATATCTAGAGGTCCCTTCCAACCCCTACGATTCTGTGATTCTGTCATCAAATCTGTTCTGCCATCATCACAGCTAATGATAACTGAGACAAACTGATGAAATGACCAAGATCCACCAAACTGAGCTCAGATTCCTCTCGCTATTATTAAAGGAGCTTCCCAAAACTTCAGTCCTGTGGTAACAAGATCCTCTTAATTTCCATCTTAAACATATTTATAGCTGCTCTGCATCTCTTCATTCATCTATCAATATTGTCTAAACATGGCCACTTTTGTTCTTCCTCTCAATATATTTTTTAATCCCTTTCACTATCTCAGAATCCTTGAATTATCTGTACTCGAAGGAAGTTTTGGTGAGCTGAGATCAGCCTCTTCTTGCACATAAGTAGCAATAGGACAAGAGGGGATGGCTGCAAGTTGTGCCGGGGAGGTCCAGGTTAGAAACTAGGAGAAATTTCTTCTCAGAAAGAGTGGCTGGGCATTGGAATGGGTTGCCCAGGGAGGTAGTGGAGTCACCGTCTCCCAGGGTGTTCAAAGAAAGTTTGGATGAGGTACCTAGGTTTAGTTAGTAATATAGGTGGTAGGAGGACAGTTGGACTAGATGATCTTGGAGGTCTTTTCCAACCTGAATGATTCTATGATTCTATGGATGCATTTTACCAATGCCTTATACTTATAATATGTCTTTGTCGTTCCTGGAAAAGATTCACCCAATAATATCCATGATCACATTTATTTATTCACGGGTATATCACAGTGATCTTGCTGTTAATGAATGCACCTTCTTCTTACTCTGCTTTCAGTGGTATGAAACAGATAGGAGCCCCTATTGTTTAGGACTCATCTGGGCTAAGATTAGCTTAAAAGATAGTAAAAGTAAATCTCTGATAAGTTCACCTATTACTGAAACAGCATTATGTAGCAACCTCAGTAGGTAGAGCTGCATGATTTTATGTTTAAAAATTAGTTGTTTATACTTCCACTTAAATTTACCAAATTTCAGACTTTCATGATGGCATTTTCTTTCTCTGCTTTCTGCCTGAGACATTTTTATGCGATGTGAGTGAAAAAGTTCAACAGTTTTTAAGTACAATGAGCAAACGAATACACTGTTGCCATTATTTAAACATTTTGAATAAATTTAATACCTGTGGCTTCCAATAAACCCTTGATATTTGACAAGAAAAGTCTTGGAACAATAAAGGATCAACAGCTCTCTGTAGAAGGCCCACATCTATGTGTAAACCAAGTGGAATGATTTTTAAATCCAGATATTCCCAAGTTTTCTTGGTACCAGATGTGTATCTATAACAAAGGAACTGAAGTAAGGAGCAATCGATTAAAAATCCTCTGTGATTATGTTTAAAGCATAAAACAGGAACCTCATTCATTCAGCCAAATTGAGCAAGCTAAAGACAGAGAGGCAATTAATTCCTTTGAATCTATCCTAGAGGAAGGCAGTCTAAAGGCCAGCAGTCAGATTTACCTTGCTTAGGGGCGTCTGCTGTTGAGTTCTTCACTATTTGCAGCTTCCAAATAGCTGGTGATTGTCTATTTTTCTTCTCTCTCACTGAATCAGAATTAATCTTAGAAGAGGAATATTAGACTAGAGAAACTTTCCTGGCTATGAATGGTCTTTGTAGACAACATGGCTCAAGCCACAGAGAACACTGAAGACTGTGACTTTACTAGTACACAAGAGGTGTCAAGCAACAACTTTTAAGAAAGACCTGTATAGGCAAAACAGCTCTCAACAGTTTTACTTAAGCATCTTCCAGTGTGATAACTGACTGCAAGTTGTCTAGTTAGAGTGGTCCATGGCCTATGTTAACCTCCAACCATGCCAAGGAATTGTTTGAGAAAGTGTTAAAAAAAAGCATGCCAGCAACTTCTCTGGCAACTCATATGATGAAGTTTCAGCATGCAGAAATGCTCCCTGGCATCATCGTGTTTACTAGTCAATGTAGCAAAAAGATGTAGTCACAGTGTACAACTTCTATCCTCTTCAGCAAGATTCAGCTTTTATAAGATGGCCATTTTTTCTACAAAATAGAGGAAATAAGCACCTCGGAAAGTATCTCACTGTAAGGACCCATGGTCAATACCCCATGAAGTCTATGACAGAGAATAGCGTTCTTCAGTATGTCTCCAGAATGAGCTAAAAGAAGTTCAACTACAATGTCCATAATGTGGTCCTGAACCTCAGTTCCCTGTTCCATCTCTCATTTCTAAAGCTCTGTTTGATTTTACCTGTCTTCTGACAAAACTCAGGAACATTCCTGTGAGAAGAGAAGCTACACCATCAATCCAAGAGGAATTTCCTGCCTTTCAAAGTCATTCTTGTATGTTCTTATTATCCAGCAAAACTTGTCACCACCTTTGCACGACAGTGCAGAAAGTGTAACTCCATGGAAAGGCTGCAGTGTAGTTCTACCCAAAAAAGATCCTTTCCTCATAGTTCAAACACTTTCATGGGGAACATGGGAAGGAACACACAGGCAGAGAAGGAATTAAATCAGTTTGGAAGAACTTCAAAAGAAAGTGGTAACTGCAGATGTACCATATACTGTTGGTGTGAGTTGGGACACGTTCTGAAAATTCAGCCTGAACCATGTTTCTAAAGACTAATTTGGAAAAAATTCACTTATTTCTACATCTTCAGTTGGTTTACAGATGGGATGGGCTGCTCAATCAACCTGGATCTCTCTGGGATATCATGTAGCATCAAATTTAATTCTTTTACACTTTCTTTTATACATTCTTTCATACATTCTTTCATCACAGTTTGATACCATAACCTCTGGCTGAGCAAAGAAAGGAAACAAATGAAAAGAAGTGATTCTTTTTTCTAAAGTCCAGTCACCAGCCTTACAGGTAAATTCACATGCTTTAAAGTTCCTCTCCCAAAACAGGGCATCTATAAGCACAGAAAAGGATAGGAAACAAAATAATTCCCTCCGCTTACATATTCTATTTTCTGTGTAGCTTTTATAATGTGCAAACCGTTCAAGTGAGAGAGTTTCTTGGATCAAACTGAGCTGAAAAAGCATTAGTGACTGCCTAAAGCAACATAAATAAAAGAACAAAGTGATGGTTTTTTTATTCAGTGTTTGACTTTTGTTCTTGTTTTCTTTTCCATCGCTGTACCACAGTACTCAACAAAAAAGACACTGAATGTTTGCAGGTCACTTACATAATTTCACCTGGGGACTGTAAGCTTTACTTCTCCAAAATCTACTCCAAACACAGTTGAAAACACAAACAAAAAGATCAACCAGGAAGTTTCCAATTTTGAATTCTGCTGTTAAGGAAATAGAGATTTCAGCATACAGACATAAAGCCAGTGCCCTTCAAGACACCCATATACTGCAATAATCTACACAAGACTGCACGAGGAGATTCGGATGCAAGGATAGTGCTGGTCAGGAGGGAACAGGCTTTTAAGAGGAGGGACTACTCAGCTAGGTTCTTTTCGTTGCCTATACACATACATCACCTGTAGTGCTCACAGAACTGCGGGATTTACAGATAATTTACAGGTCACTCATCTGAAAATATGTTAGTGATTATCTGTCATCGCTTCCCAAGAAACAGACTACCTTATCAAGTTTAATTTTCATTTTCATCAGCATACCCTCAAGCATGCTTTAGACCTCTGTAAACAGACATTCTGCAAGTATTATGATTCTCATTTAAATGAAGTGAAAAAGTAATAATTCCACATATTGCAAAGCAGAGTTAGTGATCTCATTGTCCTGTTGTTTTGCATGCATATTTGTTTATCGGCATGAAACAGCTTCTTATCTCTTTTCCAAGCCCAAGGCAAACAAAGTTAACATTTAATTAGAAACCTCACTTTCTAAACTTATTGACACTGTTGCTGTACAGTGATCTCCCTGCTCACTGACAAACACCCAAACAGCACGACTTTCTAAACACTTGTATCTACTGATGTGGGAGAAGTTGGTATTAATATTGCTAGTTCCCTGTCCTTATGCAACTTCCTTTGAAGAACCGTGCATTGATGTTTTAGCCTGTGCAACTGACCGCTAATGTTTTAGTCCTGTGAATACATATGCAAATGTATGATGCTGATTTAATGGAGATTTTTGCTTGCATAAACATTGCCTTCTAATGGGGGAGGGAGAACAAGAGCTACTCAGAGTTTATATTTGGATCCTGTGGTTCATAACCCTTTTAAAGGAATGGGCATTATTGTGCTATTATGTACGACTTTGATTAACCTTCCATTGCTTCATAGAATTTGAGGCTTCAGGGATCTTCAGATCATCTAGGCTGATTTCCTGAATATCACAGACCATTTATTTCCAACCCTTTTATTAGTACAGAAAAACTGAAACAACTGTGTTACATTAAAGCATTTCACCCTGCAGAAGCCAGGACTGTTGCATAGCACAGAGAAGCAGAGAACAGCAGTACTTGAGGGCCCCAAAATAGCAGATGACTAAAAGAAGATATATGCCTCAATAATCCTGCAGGTGCTCTCTGCACCAGGTTGCCAAAGAAGGAAAAAAGGAAAAAAAATAAAAAAGGAAGAACTCTGCATCCCCATGAATCTGAATGGCAAAAACATTTCACAGAATCACAGAATCACAAGGTTGGAAAAGACCAAGTCCAACCAATCCCATCCTAAGCTAAACCATACCCCGAAGTACTTCATCTACCCTTTTTTTGAACACATACAGGGAAGGTGACTCAACCCCCTCCCTGGGCAGCCTGTTCCAGGCCCTGACAACTCTTTCAGTAAAAAATTGTTTTCTAATGTCCAATCTAAACCTACCCTGGCACAGTTTCATGCCATTCCCCTTGTCCTATCTCCCGTCACCTGACTGAAGAGACCATCACCCACCTCTCTATAACCTCCCTTCAGGTAGTTCTAGGTGGTGATAGGTCTCCCCTCAGCCTCCTCTTCTCTAAGCTAAACAGCCCCAGCTCCCTCAGCTGCTCTTCATAGGATTTGCCCTCCAGCCCCTTCACCAGCCTGGTTGCACTTCTCTGGACTCGCTCCAGGACCTCAATGTCCTTCTTATGGTGAGGAGCCCAGAACTGGACACAGTACTCAAGGTGTGGCCTCACCAATGCTGAGTACAGGGGCACAATCACTTCCCTAGACCTACTGGCCACACTGTTTTTGATACAAGCCAAGATGCCATTGGCCTTCTTGGCCGCCTGAGCACACTGCTGACTCATATTCAGCCTGCAGTCAACCAACACCCTCAGGTCCTTCTCTGCCTGACAGCTCTACAGCCAGTCCCCCTCAAGCCTGTAGCGCTGCATGGGGTTGTTATGTCCCATGTGCAGCACTCTACACTTGGCCTTGTTAAACTTCATCCCATTGGACTCAGCCCATCAGTCCAGTCTGTTCAGATCCCTCTGAAGAGCCTCCCTACCCTCAGGCAGATCAACACTTCCTCCTAGTTTAGTGTTATCTGCAAATTTACTGAGGGAACATTCAATCCCTTCATTTCCTTCCAACTCCAGCTCTGACAGTGGCTCAGGCTGCTGTTTTCTGAGCACAAATGATTGTTCTGTTCCCCCAACAGGTGACACATTCTACCTCAGGGTACTGCCTTACACTGTCTTGGTCACCTCTGAAGGGAGAGAGAGAAAAATAAAACAAAATAAAATAGATAAACAAAATACCTTCTTGATTGTGCCTAGAGGAAAAATTTTCCTTCAAACCCTAGAGAAAATATTAGAAATAGTATTTTCTAATCCAGTTGGTCCTAATGCTGAGCTGCACTTCTGCACTTCTTCGGGCAATATGAATTCTCTCAGGAGGTAAATTAAAGTGCTTTTTTCTTTTTCTTTTTTCTTTTTTTTAACTATCCACACTTGTTTGTATTTCTCTGAACTATAGTGAGTCCATCACCTCCCCAGTGTTTAATTACGTACACTGCAGGTAAAATTCATCTTATCTTAAGGCTGAATTTGTCTAACATTAACGTTCAGTCATTGAATACTGTTTGGACTTTTTCTAGAAAAGTTAGAAAGTTTCCACCCATCATATTCGCTTATGCGTGAAATTATCTTTCAGCCTGCTTTTCAATAAGCTCAATAGGTTGAACACCTCAAGTCTCACATTGTTTTTCAATTCAGATAATTTTGAGTGTCTTCCTCCAAGCAGTCTCCATACTTCCCTCTTAAATTAGGGAATCAGATGCAGTGGATTATCATTTCAACCTTAACAGTGGAGCAGCCAGAGGCAAGCTCATGACCTTATTTCTACTCTTTACCTATACAAGTATCACATTAGTTCTTCTTGCCCCCAGCATTATACTGTCGAGGGCATAGGGATATGGCTATTCCTGGTATCTTGAAGCCCTATTTTCCAAGATTTACATTCTCCTCCTGTAGAGTGTCTGCATTTCTTACCTAAATTAACTTACTTTTCAGTGTTGATGTGCTTTTTTTCTTTTTTTTTTGGCATCTGACCACTCACCCTGGCAATTTATATCCCCGTATGAGAATATGCCGTGCCTGCTAAGTTTCTTCATCATCACCAAGAAAATTGCTATATAAATAAATACTAAAATATTAGTCCAGGGACAGCCTTTTGTTATTTGTAACAAATAACTAGTAACTTTAGAGATATGCAGTAGAGAAGCCTTTAATTCACGTGATAGAGTTCCTGCTATATCTACAGGTCAAGCTTTTTAATTAGTGTGACATTGGATACTGTATTATACCACAAAACTGTCATTATAAATATATATAATCCATCCAAAAGCAGTTGTTACTATGTAGTTATAATTATACTTTTAGACACTAAAATTATTCATTAAATTTTAAAGCCATCAGGATTTTTTTCTGAGAAACATCATCCTGAAGCTGGACTACTATAATTTCTTTAACTCTAAAAAGCAAAATCACAGCCATCCATTTCTTTCCAAGTTCCAATATTAATTAAATTAATATTTTAAGCAATTATCTAAAAAAATCTCCTTAAATAATTCCTTTAGTATTCTCACATACAATATCTATCCCTCTCTTGTTGTTATAGACTTTTAACATCTATTCTACTGATTATGAGATGCTTACTTTTAACTCATTTTAATGTCAAACGTTCCAAATATGTTGAACTTTCCTACCTTTTTTGATCACTACTGATGGTTTTATTATCTGCCACCAAGTGAAGATATGATTTTTTAAGTTCATTCCTAAAATATATCTAAATAATCAAGCATCATCTTCTCCAAACTCAAGAGCAGTCTACCCAAAAAACAGGAAATCAAGCAATGGCAGCAGGAGGTCCACATGGAATACAGAGATACTTTCTAATTGTGCATGGCTGGGATTAGCCAATGTCCACTTGGAAAAACAAACATAAATACATGGTTTCAGGCAGGTTGCACCCACAAGGTGACTGGGATCTCCAGATATCTCTTCCAAACTCAGCCATTCTGTGATTCCATAAACATGTCGTAGTGTTTTAGTAGTTTTTAGTCTATTGGACTATAATATTTCATTGAATCTTTCAGATTCTCTTTCTAGCCAGTGAGAATAAAAACACATAACTTATCCGAGTTACTATCTGCTCTATTTTTTGCAGAAGCTGACACATTCGTGCCGACTGACTGTATACTGACAGGAGCAAGGGCCTGACAGCAGCAGGGTACAACATCTAAGACTCTAGTGAAAAGAATATTTTCTTTAAAATCCACAGGATATTGTTTAGGATTTGTTTCAAGAAAACCACTAATGAAAACTAGGCTGGAAAGAAAATTAGAAGATGGGATCTGACAAAAAAGGACACAATGTGTAGGAGACAAGTTTTCAAGCTTTCTATTTAATCTGGGTTGTGGGTGATAGCTGAATTTTCCCATTATTAAAATTTACCTTGTTCCAGATTAATGCACTCTTGAATTACTGATTTCAAGCTTGGAATACACAGATGCGTTTGCTGTGTTCACTCTGAAGTTCAGTTCTGATCTCAGGGCATCCTGACATAATTTCACTTGCAATTTTATTACAGTGATTTCAAGATAACTGGAAAACACTGACATATTTGATTTTTGTGTATTTCTACTTTTAAAACTGGTGTTGAAGTTCATTCATACTGTATGGAAAATCTAGATGTCCTCAACTTAATTGCAAATGGGATGCTTTCACACTAAGACTTAAGAAAACTATTTTAAGGGCAGGAAGTCAGGAACAACAAATCTGCTGCTTGCAAGTCAGTGTTGTAATACTTAGAGTTAAAGGAGTAGGGCTGGATGACTTGGAGGCAAAGCTTCCCATCATCTCCCTGAAGTGTAAGTATGGCTTACTCTCAAAAGGTCTTACTGGAGATTACCCATGGACCTGGGCTTAAGGCTGACCTTTGGTTTGAGTGCACAAATTAGTGTGCAATTAAGCTTCATTAATGCTCAAGAATTTTCTGAAGAGATTATTCATTCCAGTACTGTCTCAGTGAATGGAGAAGTTAGCCACCTTTGTACCTTGCAGTACATTTCCAGGGAAGTCACTGTAGCTATTGTTCTTCACTTCTGTTTCATTGGCTTCCAGAAGAAATATAATAATTTAGTCCTCAATTTTACACAGTGTTCCAAAGGGACAGAAATATTACTGCAAAACCAGAGAGGTCGCACAGGTCTCAAGACTTATTGTCTTGAAAAATGTTAAGACTCCTTGCCCTGAAACATCTCTTTTAAGGCTTATTGAGAGCTGCTGATTCAGAAACACATTCAATAAAACAGCTAGGCAACTTGAGAAAATGGCAATAACAAATAATGAACACTCCATTAGGAATGAGAACATCTGGTCAGCTTAATATGTGATCTAAAAACTACAACACTTAAGGCCAAGTTCCCATTGGCTTCTGAATATTTTATCATAAGCATCCAAACTTACTCAGGTCTGTCTGTAATTAATGTCAAAGAAAAGTATATCACAGGGCTTTGTCACAAGGCAAAAACACAAAAGCAGGAAAGTGTGTTAAGAGTGTAATATGAAACTGAAATAATGACTATAAACTGAAAATGCTGCTAGCTCAAATGAGAATAAATATTTGATAATCAGGCCTCTCCAACATTCTTAGGAAAGCTGAAAAGACAGACATGCATTCTCTGTCGAAAAACTCTTATATAAACAGTACATTCTACCACAAAATTAACACTGAGCAGACAGAACAAATTGTGAAATATCATCATGTATTTCACATTGTGAAAACACTATGTCATCCTGTATTGCTTCCATGAGGCATAGTGACTTGGTTTACCTGTTTAATTTGACGTAAGGGGACTGGGGGGCAGGAGGGGTAAGGGGAAGACACCATTGGTTCCAGCGGACACTCATGCAAGTGGCAAATAGCATGTGCATATTCTATGCATCATAACAACGTACCTACTTGGGCTGAGCAGACTATGAGGACTCGGATGTTTTTTGACATACCTAGCTGTGTTAAACTAGCATACACAAGATAAGTAAAACCAATATTTACTGTTCTTATCTAAACTTGATCAAAAGATTAAAAGCAGATGAGCTGTGGTAAAATTAAGCTCAGATATAACGCACAACACATATTGCATCTGTGTACTAACATACTCCATTTCTCATTTGAGTAAATTAGCCTTCATTTAGCTCTGTGTTATGCTGCCAAACTGCTTCCAAGCAGTTTGTTTTATCTCTGTTTAATCCTCCAATTTAGACATCACATAGCAACTAAATACGAGTGCAGACTCTAAAACCTCACAATTGGGAAAGGAACTATAAGATGACGTTCTTGTAGCAGAGAGATTTTGTTTCTACTGTTTGATCAGCTATGAGTGAACAAATGCAAGTGGAGAAACAGAAAAAAAGAGGAGTGGCACTCTGTGAGTTTATGACTGAAGGAGAAGGCAAGCTTAGGAAAAGACACGCTGGAAGGCTCAGAACATATGCCAGAGATTATTTCTAGGTGTTGGATACAACAAGCAATACATACAGGTCGTTTATTTCTTGTGTTTGGTCTTACATACTATTTGTGCCATCAAAATTAAAGAGTACTTGTCCTATAATCCTTTTGACAGTCCTTGTGTTTTGTAGTTGTACTACAGATTGACTTATCGAAAGATTTGTTTGATGACACATACCCACACAGCAGTCAAGGTGAGCACTGGCCCTACACGGTAGGGTAGCTTGATCATGTCATTGAGGAGATCATATCAGAGCCTACATGGCTCTGGAAACCACATGGCTTATGGAACACACTTGGACCACTGGCATCACAGCAGTCCTCCATAGACAGACTCAGTCACAGAAGATCTGTACACGTCAGAAATTTTGGGCTTGGGACTTTTAAACAAGTCTGCCTGATTCTGTGAAGAATAAACTGCAAGAGCAAGAATTTACACTGTAGATGGTGTGTAAACACACAGACACATAGGAAAAAGTATTTCTGAAATTAACCCCCCCCCAGAATCTGTGGATATGCCTGGCAATCACATGATAATTGTAGAACGGCCTGAAATACTGAGGAGCACTGACAGTATTCAACTGTGATGAGAGATCACAGCCCTGGGAGAGAGGAAAGCACAGACTGAGAATTCAGCTTGCCATGAATCAGAGTTGAAAATTATGCTGGAATCATCCTCATCCCTGTATCATCTTCTCTCAAATATTCCAAAGTTTTTGTTTGCCACAATGGTTACAGGAAGCTAGACCACATGGCATCACATGGCTTGCAGGGCTAACCATGATTCTCCCTTTTATCTTCAACACATGCATCTTTTGCCATCTCTCTTCTGCCTCTGAATTCTCAATTTTGCAGCATGAGGTCAACTTTTCTGCACCCTCTTTACACACAGCATCTGGTTCATACATTTGATTCCTCTATTGTACGATATAGATATATCACAGTACCAAACTATTCTTGCTCTTTATAATACTGTATTGCAAAGATTTTCTGCTGTAAAGAGATCAACAGAAGGCAGACTGATTATGTTTTTATTGTTGACATATGCCTGTATTTCCTATGTTTCTACAAATCTACAAATTGATATTTTATATTTTTATAATAATTGATAATATAACTCTGGTGTACCAATACCTACTTTTACTGTGATAGATTTATCAGGCTTTGTACCAGAATCCAACTTTTATGATGATAATGATTGAGATTGAACCACGTTGCTTCTAGGTTTATTTTACATCTTCTAAATAGTACCAGGGGGTAATTTCTTCTGAGCAATTAGCAGAGATGCAGAATACCTGCCAAAATGGTTAAAAAAAAGAAACCCAGCAATTATTCCCCTAATCGTATCAATAGAGTTAACAAAAATACATAATCAGTAAAGAACTGAGAAATTAACTTTTTTTTTTTTAAAGCAAGTGTTCTGTTTCACTAAACAGGTTTTTCTAAGGAAGCAATGTGTATTCACATCTAAATTGAGCCTTGGAAGAAAGTTCACATGCATTTTTAAAACTTCATTTTAGACATCTTTAATGAAGAGAAGAATTAAAATAATTGTAATTATCCTGTAGAAATAAAAAGGTCTGCATGTAAGCTATAGTAAATTCTATTAAATATTTAGTAACTTTTGAATGTGTTATTTGCTATATGACTGAAAAGAAAAAAAGAAGTTAAATAGCCAGTTTTATTTTTACTACATTTATGTACCATCACTAGTTACAGCCCAGGGCTTTTTTATAATCCAGGACATTATTTTAATTTCTCCTTCAGACAGGAAAAGGTAATTAATTTTACATACTGTTTTCCATAGTTGTGATAGGAACGCAGGTCATGACTGTTGTCACTTCAGTCTTTCAAACATTTCTACATCCTTAGCAACAAGATACCGTGATGGTGTTTGTTCAATAGAATAGCACCACACATTTGTTAATTCCTGATTATATTGCATCTGTACTTACACACAGAGAATGTTTGAGGTTGGAAGAGGCCTCAGGAGGTCACCTAGTGTGCAAGCAGCATCACCTGGAGATGGTTGCCCAGGACCATGTCCAGATAGCTTTTGCATGTTTCCAAGGTGGGAAACTCCACTCCTTTCTGGACAACCTGTGCCAGTGCTCAGTCCAAGCTTACATACCAGTTTCTTCAATGATAAATGTGCCTGTGTTATATATATGTAACAAATTTGTACTCAAGACCTATAGGAGATGGGAGATATTATTCATGACATCTCAAATTCTTAAAGGTAGTGGGGGACCTCATGTCATTTTTTCTCCAACCACTGACATCTACACTACTGCTCATGAAACGAATCCCCTTCTTCCAGTTTTTCTCTAGAGGACAAATGAGGATTAGTTCACTTAATCTGAAGCCTGTAGTTCACATGTCCACAGCTGAGGTAGTCACCTGAAGTCCACACCTGAGGTAGTGGTAGTCACCATTATAGTCAAAGTAATCAGCATTTTTTGATGTGCAAGCCATTTGATAGCTTTAAAAGCAATGCAAAAACTTCAGGATTTAGCACCTCAGAGTAAAATAATGTTTGTAGTACAACTACTCATTAAATCAAAGGAATACATATTGAACACCTACAAAAGTTCTCTTACATTATAGGAAATTAATCCGCTAGTATAAATTTACTAACAAACATCACCAGATAGTCTCACTACCTGAATTAAACCATCCATATTATAGGTGTTGGAGCCACTGACCATTAAAAAAAAACAAAACCAAAAAGCAGTATTTGCGTTTGACTTCCTACAGCAACTGCCAAACATTCGTAAACACCTTTCTTCTGTCCCTTCTTTCCTCATCTTTCACCATTTCTGATTGTCTTCAAGTCTACCTTTGTTTATCTTGAAGAGCCCCCCTGGGGCTCCCTTCAGTTTCTTTCTGCTGCATCTTATTCAGCAACACCTCTTTTTTTTTTTTTTCCTCCTCCAACCTCTTATGCAATTCTCTCTCTAGATGCAACACAATGGAATTGCTGCATGCTGTTACATATGGTGTGGGATGGTGCCTGAACTAACACGGCGGGCAACCAGGAACATAAGTTACTTGCAATAGAAACCAGTGTATGAAGAATGAAAACTTGGTCAGATATTAAAAAACATACTCTTAGCGTTAGGTCAGACCTTCAAACAGACCATGATTCCATTGTCTTCAGTCTGCTTTGGGAGTAAATAGGTTGTGGTGATTTGCATGAACCAATAGCCTGTGAACGGCTTTCCAGTGGTGGAGAGAATAAACTTGACAGGGAACTACTGCCCCTTTACCCTTACAGTAAGCAAAACTGTTCTGCTTTGCAAATAACGTCTTGAATAATATCAGCCAGGCTACGTTTGTGTGCTTGGGAAGACACACATCACTCTAAGGGAATGAAAGGGAACATCAGGAGGCAGCCTAAATGGCGTCGTATTTACTTCAGTACTATTCATATATTCACACCAGCTGAGGATCTGGCTCCTGAAGCTCCTTTTCAGTCCAAGAAAGCAAAGTACCTCATCACAGAGCAACAAACTGCTCACAGTTGGTGCCATTCAAGATGCAGTTTGCAAAAGCAGAAATACTTTGAAAATTCTAGGAGGAAAAAAATGAAAGGACAGTGGTTTCTTATCCAGTTCACTCTTCTTGTCACTGAAATACTCTCTCCCCAGGTTCAAGTCAACCACCAAAACACTGTAAGATTTATTGCCAGTTCGTATACTACTGAGGAAGCATAAACCTGAATAGTTACTGATTCTTGTGTTTGGAAATTAATAACTCTTCTGTTAACATTTATATCATGTCATAAAAATCATAGAGAGTGGTTTGTGGATATGAGATTTTCTTATTTTCATAATTCAGGAAACTCCCTTTCTGAAGCAGGCAAGCCACCCACTCAAGTAAATATATAAATCCAAAAGAGGCAGAACCTGTTAAGATGGATGTAGTTTAACAGTGCAGAAAATATGCTTTGTTACAGAAAATTACTTCTCTAGCAAGGTATATGAACAAATAAAGTAATGGTACTGGATTTCCATGTATTTCTTTATCAAGAACTCATTTAATTTACAAGCTAAGGCCAGAAAATGCTTACAGAAGTAACATTGTTCAATTACATCCTGTTCAAATTATCTTGCTTATTATTTTTCAGGATGAGTTTCTTTTGCCTCATTTTCCATACATTCTTAAGCATCATGGGCCTAATTCGTGCCACAGAGGAGACTCTGAGATAGGTTCAATTTTGGAAAGATGGCACCGAACAGGGGGTGACTACCCAGTAATATTGCCTAACATTGCTGGCTCGAAGAGCAGCTATGTTTAAGCAACAGCCTACATCTGTGCCACCTCTGCATGCTGTGTATGCACGGAATAGGAGACTGGGAGAAAATCCTGTCCATGGTTAAGTCCACATTCCAACAATCCTTTCCTTTCATAGCAGGCCAGCACAGCAGCAGTCAGTGAAACACTGTATTATGCGCTGCTAGAACTTGTGCCAGGAAACATTCCTGCACTACAGAAATGCAGAAAGCCACCAAGGCAGGTGGCCTCCTGCTTGTAGCAGTCTGCAGTGGGCCCATGTTCAGTGACACCGAGAAACCTGCAGTTGCCTGAATTCCCTCACCTTCTGAGACACCCATGTAGAATAATTTGCACTTTATTTCTACCCAGCTCCTTGGAAAACAGTCCCATTTTTCCCTTTTTGTTTTATGGCGGGGAAAAGAAAAAGAGAAATAGCATAAAAGACACTGGAGAAACACAGAGAAAGACAAACAGCTCATCAAAAGCAACTGAAAGTGAGAGAGGGCAGCATGCTAAGGTCAACACTGGTTTACTTGGCAACTCATCTCTGCATCCTTCTTGTCAGAGATCTGCCCTGTACTCCTGGTAAAAGCTTCTCTGCAGTCAGGAGAAATTCTAACCCATAATAAAGATGAGAGAGCTTAAAATATGCACCTGTGTAAGCTAATCATTTTCAATTTTTTCCAAGGTAAATTAACACACAGCTTAACCACCCTTTTTCTAAATCACTGCCTCTCAAACAAGAGACAATGGGGGGATGGAAAGGGAGTAAAATTTTCTCCAAAATGGGGAGATTAGCAATTGGTCTGTGTTACAAACAGCACAAGCTGCAACTTTTCTGCATAACTGCTTCTCTGGCACCCCTCCTACCTTTGGCAGGCCCAGCTATGGGCATGATCATTCCAAGAGATCTCTCAAAAGCCCATATTCCTGGGCTCCTGACCTTGACCATTACCATTCTCCCCATTGGGCCATCTTCACCAAGTGATTTTGTTCAACCTGTTTCCGCATGGGTCCGCTTTCATAAAACTCCAGGGAAGCTTGTATTATGCTAGCCTGTGGGAGGCAATCTCTACAGAGCACATGGAAGCTGTTCCTATTTGGGGAAGCAGGTTGGAGCTCCAAAGCCGTCCCTGAACAAGCCTACATCAGGGTCTGCTCGTGTATGGGAGTGGGCATTCATGCAGGAGGTTTAAAAGAAAGGGAACAAGCAGGAGCTGCAGGAGTGGGCAGCCTTATGAGGCTGGCTATAGAAAATTGAGACTGGCTGTTTGAGGTTTTTAGGAAGGCTGTTTTGAGCCCAGACTCTGCATCTTACCTCGAGCCTAAATTTTACGTGTCACCATTATAGCTGTGTTGTCTGCTGTACACTGGAATCACCAGTCTGGGTATGCTTTCAAAAGCCATCTGTAGACCATATAGGTGGATTGTATGCTTTCTGCATGGTCAAGATCTCTTCTTTATCAGCTGTTAAGTGTAGAAATAAAAGTGATTAAATAGCATGCACTTATCTCTGCAGCCAAAATAAAACACCACTGCCATAACCCATACATTCACGCTTTAAGGTACCAGCACAAACATGAAAGTTGAAAAATTTCCATGTTCCTTGTTGCCATATGTTCAAAGGATAAAAATCTAGACAGAATCAATCATCTTCTACATAACTCAAGTATTAATTGGAGTGAGACTAATTAGTTGCCTACCTTTGATGAGGAATGAGATCTTCTCCTCCTCCTCTGTTTTTTAAAGTGAAAGATTTACTGCTCAGTTTTAATGGCATTTTAAACGTTTCCTTCTCTTTTAATCTGTGGTACTAATTTAATATAGATACCTCTGCAGCAGAAAAGCTCCCTGCAAACTGATTCTCATACATAAGGTGAAGCAAGATAATTTTTCAATAAATTGTAGGAGTCAACAGTGAGCTGCTGCTGAGCTCAATTAATAAATTTGGACTATGGATTTTAAATGTCAACAGCTGATGTAAACTCAAATAAATTATATTATAATTAGTATCCCTGATTATAAAATCTCCATTCTGAACTCTCTTAAAGGCAAACAAACTCATATACTTGACAATTTGATGTGCTGACCCAAAAAAGCCATGCTGATTACAGCACAGTAATTAATATATATATCACAAAGAGTTTCCATGGGTTAAAATAGCAGTAGTGTACATAAACTACATATTAATGGCAATGAGCTTTTCTAGAAACAATTGATTAAGTTCTGCTGAGTGTAAGAAAAAAAAATCCATGCTTTCTGTTCTCTGAAATTTGACGAATGACACTCGCCGTTCTCAGTGTTCATGGTATTGTCAGGGTTAGTATAGCCACCATGTCTTGAAAGTATAAAATACTTTTTTTGGAAGTATTCTTCTTCACTACAAGATGATTTCAATGAGAAAGCTGAACCTCCTGAAAACTTATAGTTACTTATAGTATGAGCAGTTCTCCCTCAGATCTTGATGGTTTTGGGAGGTTCTAATATAGCTAGAAGTCTATTGCTACAACCATTTTATCCGTTAATGGCAAGAAAAATTCAAGAGAAAAAACTTCATGGACTACTTCAAGTCTCTTGAGGCTTATGCAAAACAATTCTAATTTTTCATAGCATAATTCAATAATCTGATTTCTACAGCACTAACTTAGAAATCAAAATGGAGCATCATTATTTTGGGCAACAATGTGATAGGCAGAATTTTATCAACAGTTTTACCAGGATCCACATACATCATAGAATCATAGAATGGTATGAGTTGGAAGGGAGCCCAAGGATCACAGAACTCCAACCCCCCTGCCACAGGCAGGGCCACCAACCTCAGGCCTGGATCTACACTAGGTTGCCCAGGGCCCCATCCAACCTGGCCTTGAACACTTCCAGGGACGGGGCATCCACCACCTCTCTGGGCAGCCTGTTCCAGCACCTCACCACTCTTTCTGTAAAAAACTTCCCCCTAATATCTAATCTAAACCTTCCTTCCTTTAGTTTTAATCCATTCCCCCTTGTCCTGTCATTGTCTACCCTTTTAAGAAGTTGATTCCCCTCCTGTCTGTATGCTCCCTTCATGTACTGGAAGGCTGCAATGAGGTCCCCCCGCAGCCTTCTCTTCTCCAGACTGAACAAGCCCAGCTCCCTCAGCCTCTCTTCGTAGGGCAGGTGCTCCAGCCCTCACATCATCTTCATCCTCAGGACCTTAGCTTAAATGCTGGTTTTCTACTGAGGAATTCACTTTCCCTTAATAATACATTCAAAGGTCATGAACCCTGCAGAGAAAAGGTTTCCTTACATACCTTTATATTTACAAGCATCAAAAAACATAGCCTTTATCAATCTGTGTCATTTTAGCATTATAATCTTAGATTTTGCATAAAAAATAAGTTTTTCCTCACACACAATTTTGCTTAATTGGAAACTTTTATAATGTTACATATGGGATGAAAATACTGCACATTAAAAATGGCTTCTGAAATAAAAAATTCTTTCTAGTTTACAATGGGACCCTTGTGCATATAATATGTTATTAAAGATTAACAATAATGATTCTTTGTATAGTAGATTTGTCCATAATTTCCGTACTGTAATTTCCACCTAGTATATATTGCTACTTAGGGAAATATCACTATGCTGAACTTGCCTAGGAAGTGTGATTTCAATGGAGGTGTATTGGTCTGGTTTAGCTCTGGATCTGTGTCTAGACTTTTATAAAATCATAGAATTATAGAATGGTTTGGGTTGGAGGGAACCTCAAAGACCCTGCTGCCATGGGCAGGGACACCCTCCACTAGCCCAGGCTACCCAAAGCCCCATTCAACCTGGCCTTGAACACTGCCAGGGAGGGAGTAGCCACAGCTTCTCTGGGCAGCCTGTGCCAGGGCCTCACCACCGTCACAGGGAAGAATTCCTTCCTAATATGTAATCTAAATCTCCCCTCTTTCACCTTTGTCCTGTGACTACACTCCCTTACAAACAGTCCCTCCCCATCTTTCCTGTAGGCTCCTTCAGGCACTGGAAAACTGCAATAAGATCTCCCTAGAGCCTTCTCTTCTCCATGATTACACATGTCTGAGTATCAACTAACACATAATCAATGATCTAGCTGATGCTGAGCCGTCCTAAAATGTTTGTGAAGTTTCTGTAATACACAAACCTAGCAAAGGTCTGAGTTAGTGTACTAAGTTACTTCACAGGTGAAAATACCTTTTAAGTCTCTGTATACAGTGACATGACGAAACAGAAAGGAAACAGAGATAAAATTGGGCAGTGGAAGTGGTGCCTTAATTCTGCTACTATTATTAGCTTTGGCTGTGCTTGTTCCCACAAGAAAGTCAACGCATTTTCTGTGTCATATTTCCCCATCTTCAGATCAAAGATGACAAAACACACCCTGCACGAAACTCGCAATTGACTGCTGCCTCACACAGTTGGTAGCCAGGTGAATTTTTCAGCATATAGAGGTGACATGATGGGGGGGATCCATAAATCTTCCATGGACTGGACTGAAAGTAACAAACAAGTATTGTTTAGCCCTGGTATTGTTTTGCAGCTAGAACGTACCACCATGCAGAGACTGCTAAAAACAATTCTCCTGCCAGCTGCCCCTGACCTGATAGTCTATATCCTTCCCCTTCCTCTGCATGACCAAATCCTTGGCTGCATTCCTCATTAAGTAGCTTTCCTAATGGGCAAAAGTTGGCATTGAGGGGAGAGCTAAAAAAAGGCAGGGCCAGAGATTCCCCCAGCTGCAAATACCCATCATGCTAAGGGGAGTTTAAGACACAGGTATGTAATATCGTGATTCTTTTTTGCCTCTCCTTCATGGTCTTTCTTCCTGGCAGCTATTCAGTAGAAGTCACATCCTACTTCAAATATCTGTCTCAAAGATAAATTTTAAAAACTGAATAATTGAAAGAGGAAATGAGGGGATGAGAAGCCTTTTGTGTAAATGGAAAACCAAATGGAAAAAAACCCAGTTCCTCAACTGCTAAGAAAAAAGCTCTGTATGATGAGCTATTTACTTGGAAAGTAAAAAAAAAAACTCATTTTGATATATCCCCACAGTGCATGTCAAACACCGATTCATCACAAACCAAAGATATTTAAAATCAGGTTGCACTGAGGTCCAAAAAAACTCCAGATCATGAGATAATTAATGATGAGATAATTTCATTTAACAGAGTTTTGTTTATGGCTTTGATATGTGAGGGATCCAGGAATTTCAAGCACTTGCCATCTTGCTGAAATAAAAGATGCAAGTAAAACCCCCAAGTAATATATTACATGTTTTTCTTAAAATCTGAAGCAGCATTTGTTACCTCTATGTATTTTTTCATGGGAGAATGTACTCCCACCAAAATTTCCACCTTCACCCTTTTATATTCCATTTCAAGTGCACACAAACTTCTGCTTACCCCTTCATAACCCACTGAGTACTCTTGAAACTGACAACTGATCTTTTTTCCCCAAGAAAAGACACATCTGTAGCTCTGCGTGGTAAATGCAGAACCAGGGCACATCCAGTAAAGTGACTTGCTTGGGAACGGCTGAAATATTACTCCTTTAAATGACTGCTGAATGCCAGACATCCAGATTGTCATCCTCACACCACACTGAATCCTGTCCTACTCTGTTGGGAGTCCAGATAAGGTGGAACCTGATGAAAGGTGAGTCAGAGATTATGGTGGGTTGACCCTGGCTGGCTGTCAGGTACCCGCCAAAGCTGCTCTGTCACTGTCCGTCCTCAAGTGCACAGAGGAGAGAAAATACAATGAAAGGCTCATGGGTGGAGATAAGCACAGGGAGAGATCACTCGCCAGATACCATCATGAGCAAAACAGACTATTTGGAGAAATTAATCTAATTTATTATCAATCAATCAGACTACAGTAATAAGAAATAAAATCCATATCTTAAAAACACCTCCCCCCATCCCTCCCTTCTTCCTGGGCTCAACTTCACTCCCAATTTCTCTCCCTCCTCCTTAACAGCACAGGGGAATGAGAAATGGGGGTTGTGTTCAGTTTATCACATGTTGTCTCTGCTCTGCCGCTCCTTCCTTCTCAGAGGAAGGACTCTTCACACTCTTCCCCTGCTCCACCGTGGGGTCCTTCCCATAGCAGGCAGTCCTCCATAAACTTCTTCAACATGAGTCCTTCCTATGGGCTGCAGTTCATGAACTGCTCCAGATTGGGTCCCCCATGGGGTCACAAGTGCCCCAGTAAAACTGCTCCGGTATGGCTTCTTCTCTCCACGGGGCCAACAGGTCCTGCCAGGACTTTATTTCAGCCTGGGCTTCGCACGGGTTCATAGCCTCCTGTGGGTGCATCCAGCTGCTCTGGCATGGGGTCCTCCACAGGCTGCAGGGGAATCTCTACTCCACCATTAACCTCCACGACTGCTGGGGGACAGCCTGCCACACTGGGAGGGTCTTCTCCACAGACTACAGGGGAATCTCTGCTCCGGCACTTGGAACACCTGCTCCTCTTCCTTCTTCACTGACCTTGGTGTCTATAGCATTGTTTCACCTATCCTTAGCCCTCTCTCTGGCAGCAACTGCTGAAGGTGGGCTTTCTTTTAATCCCTTCTTATATTATCCTAGAATGTCTACAACCATTACTGATGGGATCAGCCTTGGCCAGCAGCAGGTCTATCTTGGAGGCAGCTGGCATTGGAACATGGAGGAAGCTTCTAGAAGCTTCTCACAGGAGCCAACCCTGTAGCTCCCCTGTTACCAAAACCTTGCCATGCAAACCCAATACATGCCTTAATTTACAGAATCACAGAATCATTCAGGTTGGAAAAGACCTCCAAGATCATCTAGTCCAACCGTCCCCCTACCACCTATATGACTAACTAAACCAAGTCCCTAAGTACCTCATCCAACCTTTCCTTGAACACCCCGAGGGACGGGACGGTGACTCTACCATCTCCCTAGGCAACCCATTCCAATGCCCAAACACTCTTTCTGCAAAGAAATTTCTCATCATTTCTAACCTGAACCTCTCCTGGTGCAACTTCCAGCCATTCCCTCTTGTCCTATCACTACTTATCTGCGAGAAGAGATGTGATAATTTACATGCAATCATTTTTAAAAAGCACAAATTAATTATCATAATTAATAGGTGCTTTTTAAATATTAGCTGAGGGACTAACTAAAGCCTACCGGAGGGCTCTGGTCAAGAAGACACATTCAGAAAAAAAATGGTACAACTGAGTGGGCCTGCTAATACAACAGAAGCTTGAAGTGTTAGAGATTAAAAGAAACCCGGTTTGAAAAGCCTGTGATTGGTAACAGAAATCAAGCAACTTCAATTAGACTTGCCCCCAAGGAGATGTCTGAAGCTGCAATATGGGTACAAATTACATTGCATTGAGAAAATACAGAAACTGCCTCTTTCAGAATCACAAAAACTACTTTGAACAGACAATAGGCTTACTAGCATATCAAGTGGAACAAATTAAAACTGTCAACATCACAGCAACTGTTTTAAATTGGTACCTTATCATGACCCTAAAGCAGAATAGAAATTAGATGTTCTGATAATGCTCGGAAAAGTGAAGACAGAGATCGGCAGCCTGTCCCAGCAAATGGAAGAGTTGTAATACACAGAGTCCTTCTCCAAAGCGTTGGCTCACCCACACAAAGCACAGATCTGGAAAATTCTATAGGCTGTGCAGTAATCTTTGCCAGAATAATCATCCAAGGAAAAGAAATCATTAGCAGTGAGTAATTATCAGATGAAAGATTTATCACTAGTCTTCTAAATTATTGGTTGTGATGATTGTGAAAACTTCAGCTAATACTTTAAAAATGTTATGGAATCAATATATGACCTCTACTGTATTGTGATATATAATCAACGAGACCATGAAGGGTCAAGTAGCATACACCACTGCTCTCTTCCTAGTGCTGCTGTTTTGTTAAAAATGTATATGTATATATCTATGTAAATTCAGGAAAACTAAGCACCTATTCTTGGCACATATTTTCAAATTCAGTTGACATTTGATAAATAGATTAGGAAATTATCACTCCCAAAATATTCCCCATATGCACAGCTACTAGTCATAATCAACAAAATACAAAATCCCACCAGCATTTAGGAATCAAAATGTTATGCATTGTCATACCTAACTTTTAGGCACCAGGATGCAGGACAACTAGACCCCCAAAACCCAGTATATGGAACACAGAGTAGCATAAAGACGAGCCCTGAAGAGAAGGTTTGCATCGAGTTAGTACCCCTGCACTACCAGACAGCACAGTCTTCCATTTGGGATTTCCACTTTGGAAACTTGTTCTATCCTGTTCCCTCTACCTCCAACACAAAGAAAAAAACAAAGCCAAAACATTAAAAAGAGAGCAGTAATAACCACTTTCTTTCAAGGCACTGCTTTTTGTAGGGAGAAATGTGTCAAAGACTCATCTCTGTCAATACTAGCTCAGGACACAGGAGGAAGAGGCAAGGCCCACACACAAGCTTGTCCCAGGAGCTCCCTGGCCCCATCACAACTGAGGTGCTACCACATAACTCTAATGCTCTGTACTAGATATTTAGTAAATGTAAATGGTGAGGATTAGGCAGAAGCTGGGTGGGGGTTTGAGGATCACGGGGTTTGGTGTTAGGTGTTTCCATTCAGTCTAAATTCCCCATCAGACACCGTGGCCTTTCTCTAATCTTCTAATGAACAGCTTTAGGATGCCCTACAAAAGGTGCCTCATCCGTGCACAGTGAAGGAAAACAAAACATGGGACTGCAGCTCATTTATTGCTGGCCAGCTAAATGTAATAATGTGGTATTATGCTGAACTGATGTGCTTGACTGGCTGCTTGCTAACTGGCCCACAATGTGCTGGAACTGCAGCCTGTGACCTTTCGGGGGTGAAAGTCGCTACACAGCGCTGACATTTACCCAGGCTTTGGGAGTTTCTGTCTCCTAATACAGTGATTGCTTCATGAGAGTTCCTGGCGTATTCCAGGGCGGGGGCGGGGAGGAAGAGAGGAGAGGGCAGTGTACAAAGGACTGCAGCAGCATAGGACACTGGCATGAGGAACGGAGAACGTAAGAAGTCTAGACATAAAGGCTGCCTATTATCCCCAAGGAGCGGGAGCTCACCAAAACCACATTAATTTTACAGCTGTGGCTTAAACTCCACATATTGGGTTGCACAGGTGAGCGGTGGCTGTTCCCTGCTAGGTTTGCCCGAGTTTCACATGATCCCATTGCAACCCTCAAACTTCTGTTTGTTGGTGTCTCTGCCTGCAGACATTTCCTCCTGTTCTTCTACCAGATTAATTTCTGTTAGTTTGTCTGTAACAATTACCTGCAAATGATAAAATCTGAAGATTTTCAAATACTCTAAGAAAACTGAAACATATACAAGGGTCTGACCAAAAAGCTTCTGCAATATAATAGATAATACTTATCACTAAAAAGCAGGTAGCAGAGCAGGCAGGGAACTTGAACATGCACTAATATCACCTCACTGTGAAAACAGTAGAGTTTGTTGTGCTGACGGATAACTTTGTCAGTAACACTGCTTCTCAGTTACCTTTTTTACTCAGGTGAATACTCTTTTGATACTGCTTAAAGCTAAAAGAGGGAAAGTTTAGATTAGATATTAGGGGGAAGTTTTTTACAGAAAGAGTGGTAAGGTGCTGAAACAGGCTGCCCAGAGAGGTGGTGGATGCCCGATCCCTAGAGGTGTTCAAGGCCAGGTTGGATGGGACCCTGGGCAACCTTGTGTAGCTCCAGCCCTGGAGGTTGGTGGCCCTGCCTGTGGCAGGGGAGTTGGAACTTGATGATCCTTGGGGTCCCTTCCAACGCAGACCATTCTATGGTTCTATGATTCTATAGAAAGCACTTTCTCAGATCTAAGTTTTACAATTAAAGCAAAATTAGTGTCCGTGCTGTTACAATAAAACAGAATGTAAACCAGAAACAAATGCAAATCAAGGGAAAGTATATTGCCTTAACTTTTCCCTTAATTTCAATTACAGCATTTTACTGAATTACAAAGGCCAGCAGCAATGGAAAGATTATTCAGGGTGGGGTAATTTTCTAGCGGGGCAGAAAAAATGAAGCAGTTCCCATGTTACTTTCAACCATACAGCCAGAGTAACAAAGGAAAGGGGAAAAAAGCCTGGCAGGGACTCAGCACTATGCTGGCAATACATGGCTGCCACAACAGCCATTCAGTGCCACTCGCAGCAGCAGTTAGAATATTGTAACTTATGCCATTGCTCTGGTCTGAAACAGAGCTGGCCCAGGGTTATGGTAGTAATTTATAGCTTCTGTGCACCTCCCCCAAGTTACACTGTGTGCCTCGCGGCTGCAGTGAAGAATTTGGATCATTAACTTTAGAGTCATTTAACTTATGCTTGCATTATGACTGCTGCCTGATGGCATCCTACTCCCCTATCTGTTCCTAGGTTGCCATGACAAACTAAAAATCTTGATGCGATGAGAAGTTAGTAAATCAGATGTGTTACATGAGAATTTAGGGGATAGTGGCTCTGCCTCCAATATCTTACCAGATAATCATTTTCATGGCCACTTGACAGTGGCAACAGTTATGACTTCTGCATACCACCTCATTAACATTTCTAGGATTCAGCACTCTGCAGACGCTGCTGTTCTTGATCACTGCAGCACTGCATAGAGGCCATATATGGCCAAATATTCATTAACCCGTACTTAGGCACCAGACACCTATGTATGTGACCTGCTTGTCATCATTATTGGGAACCTTTAACACATCATGAGAATGTTTCTATTCACATTCTGATAAGAAATCAGCTCCTCTTCCTCCTCTTTGTCCTCACCCTTAAGCTAAAAGAACACTTGCTTCATGATGTTGTAAATGATCATTTTAGATGTTGGTAAATTGTTTTTTTTACCTGTGAATGAGAGTTCAGCTGGTGATTTATGCATCTTTGTAATGATCACATCCAGCAAGAGGTATCTCCTAGACCTTAGTTTTCCCCTGTAAACAGTAAATACTGAAGAAGTGCCTTAATGTGAGTTCAATTCAGACAAATCTTCATTTTTATAAAAGGACTTCTAAGATATTGTTTTTGTTTAAAAATATAAAAAGTAAGGGCTTGTATTTCTCTCATCAGTACCAGAGGTGATATGTGACGATTATGTTAATAAGCATATCAAAGTTTGCTTTAGCCCAAGCACAAGCTGCAACAATGAAAAGGACAGTGCAGTTGTTTGGATAAAGAAGCTTATTTATGAGTTTATGGCTAAAGATAACAGTTCTGTCATTGCATCATATTGTTGCATGCTGCAGTTAGTAGTCAATTAAGTGAATATGATCGGAAAGGCTTCTAGCAGAGATGAGCACATTGTGCCTGGAAATCAGACAGATGAAGGGAAGTTTTGGGTTTGTTTTAAGCAGGTTCTTTTCTGATAAATCTTGATCGTCGCACCATTTTAATTACAGGTGAAGGTAAAATAGTATAATTAACTATCAGACTAGTATCTTCAGCTTTATGATAAAATTATAACCCAGGGATGCTCACCTCACAGCCTCTGGTGCTTACTGTGGCCCATCAGAAAAAATAATCCAGCATTCAGCTGCATTCAGCATCCCTCTCTCTTGAGGCAATTCAGCAGCACCTAAGGAGCAGGGATTAAGTTTAATAAATTTATTTCACAGAATTTTACAGAATTTTAGGGGTTGGAAAGGACCTCCAGAGATCATCAAGTCCAACCCCTTCTGTCACGTCAGGAGGGAAGGATCACAAGGAAGAATTGTGATGAAGAGCAACAATGGTGATGAGGTAATAACAAGGACAGTTCATATGTCTGAGGAGAGCGTTCCCCACCCCATGCTACCTCCAAGGAGAGAGGATCCATAGTAGATAGTTCTCCAACCTCTTGCAGTGGCAGCAGCCCACCCCTGGATGTTTTTCTTCCAGTGAACCTGGAGAGGCCACCCTTGTGAATGATGAGGTTAGAGGGAGCAAAATAAGCCCAATTGTCCTGGGAAGTGTTACATGCACTTGACCTTTTTTTTCCCCCCCAAGAGAGTAAATTCTCCTATTTGCTGCCTTCCCCTTTTTCTAACCTTTTCTAGTTGTGATCTCAAGCTCTTCTGCACCACCACATGATTAGAAATGTATTTTTATGTTTTAAATTAACGCTGATGGATTGGGGGGGTGGTGTGTGTACAACTTTTAGCACCATTCAGACATGATTTTTTGCAGAAATTTTAATGCTGTTGTAATAAAAATAATGAACAGTAATATTTTCAGTATGGCTGTTTGGACAGCTTTTTTTTTTTTATCTGTCCTGTATCACAAACACAACTTGAAAGATAGCCCATCCCAAACATGATTTAATGAGACACACTACTGTAAACTGCCTCTTCTTCTCATCAAGCCTTTTTCATTATCAAGGGAGTACAATATCAAATTGGTTTAACTTCTTGACTCACAAAAGAACACAAAGAGCTCACAAATTAAGATTCTCTTGCAAGAATGTTTTAATGCCAAGATTAAATGTGAACAGCCAGTTGATTGATAAGCAGAATTAGCACCAATTAATAAAGTCCTTGAGGGTCAAACCTTCCCAGTGTCCAAGAACATGTCACTTAGCATGACCCCACTTATTTCAATAATATGACAAGCCTGTGACTCAAAATTTCAGCCTGATGATATACAAGGAGTTGCTCCCAACTCAAGATCATTAATGATTCCCCACCTCTGAATGCAAAGGCAGCTGTATCTTGTCATATATCTTTTACACTGGGAAAAGCTTTGTCTGTCCTCCTCAGTAAGGGAGTAGATGTCTCATGGAAACTTCTAGCTAAACTTCGCCTTTTGGTTGCTTCTCATTATTGAGTTGTGCATTCTTCATGATGACAGAGTCATTTAGTCTTTTGTTCAAGACCTTGTCCCTAAATCCATGAGCCAGAGAAAGAATTAAGTTTTCACTCAATATCAAAAGATAATTTAGGACTACTGCAATTGCTTGTTGTGGTTTAACCCCAGCCAGCAACTACGCACCACCCAGCCGCTCACTCAATCCCCCACAGTGGGATGAGGGAGGGAATCAGAAGAGCAAAAATAAGAAAAGTTCAATAAGTAAAGCCAAAGCTACTCACACAAGCAAAGCAAACCAAGGAATTAATTCACCATTTCCCATGGGCAGGCAAGTGTTCAGCCATCTCCAGGAAAACAGGGCTCCATCACATGAAATGGTTACTCGGGAAGACAAACACCATCACTCTGAACATCCCTCCACCTTCCTTCTTCTTCCCCAAGCTTTATGTGCTGAGTATGACATCATATGGTATGGCATATCCCTTTGGTCAGTTGGGGTCAGCTGTCATGGCTGTGTCCTTTCCCAGCTCCTTGTGCACACCCAGCCTACTCGGTGGTGGGGTGGTGTGAGAAGCAGAAAAGGCCTTGAATCTGTATCAGTACTGCTCAACACAAATCCAAAACATAGCTCCGTGCTAGCCAAAACCAGAGCATTGCTTTATAGTTTTTTTTTTAAGCAGGAAGAAAATATTTGACAACCTTGAGAAAACAAACAAAACAAAACAAAACAACAACTACAACAAGAAAAAACCCACACACAACCTAACCAGCAATTATTAAATAAATTGTGAATTAACTAATGTGTAACTATTCAGAAAGACCCTCTGTCTCACTTTATACTGAAAGCTACACCCCATATGTTAATTGATTTTCACTGTTGAAACTTTGCCATTTACTTCCAATTTAACTTCCTCAAGCAGGGTTATTTATTTTGATTGTTTCCTCCTCACTTCCATTTTTGACTGTTTATCAGTTGCCCATATTTCAAACAACAATATGTGGGCTAGACCGGTACTGCTGCTATTTCCACACATTGCTTTTTTGCATGGTTTCCTGAATGCTGAATCATACGAGACACAGAATCATCTTTGTTCTCAAGGAGTGTATTTGCTGAACTTGCCATCTAGGGAAGGATATCCCAGGATAAACTGAGATTTTATGGTGTAGAAGTGGTCAACTTCTTTACTTTTTTCCTTTTATTTCTTCTTCAAGTTTTAGGACACGGGATAAGGTAAAAAAAAAGCCAACAGCTTTACCAGGTTGTCTTGTCAGAGCTTCCTACATTCCCACTTGCTAATTTTACTCCATCTCACAACTTTTTTATTTTTTTTTCAAGGAAGTCTCACTTGGGTCTGGTATTTCTTTCATAATATTTCTTAGGTCTGAAGTAAGCTACCTTTTATTTGCTATCTTGTCCTCATACTTTTGTTTTCCTAGAAAGAGTTTAAACAGTGGTCTGTTTAAGGTTTTTACTGTAAAATGTACTTTCAGTAAATGACAGCTAAAATGATGTCAATTCTGGATTGAATGGGAATATTGCAGCGGTTGTCATCAAGCTTCTCAAATGTGATTCATACTGTACATGAGTTTATGCACTCAATCAAATCCTTGTAAAAAAAAGGATGAGATGCTCATGTCCCATCTGGGATTAGCCACTGAAAATAAAATTTAGAAAAAGAAAAAAAGAGCTACATGAACTAGGTTTAATTTGTCTTCCAAATTAGGTGTAGGTTCATCATTGTTCATCGTTGAAGCCTTCATTATTATTCAGGAAAATAAAGAAACCTAACAGCGTGGGGCTTAAAAATCATGGCAGTTAAAAGATACAAATGGTTTCTGTAAATGCAGTGCTGCACCTCTTCACACAATAGCTCATGGAAAATGGCAAAGCAATAAAAAGAAAAGAAAACCTTGAAAACAAAGTACTTCTACAGGTGAGAAAAATAACGCTAGATTTTTAGGGGTTGTTTTTACCATGCCAGAAGAGCAAGAGAGTCATAAACATTGAGGTTATGGCCATAATGTGTCGTTGCAGCTGGGTACAGAGAACCAGGGACACATCAGTGAAACTGGCAGGCCACGGTATCTCTTGTTATGTTTTCTATTAAAGATTTTGGCTTTGTAAAACCAAAGCAGAAAGCTGTATGCAGCTTGACAGATGAAATCACTGCAGAGAGAATATTGATAGCTGTGCGGTTCCTGCTCTGCCCTATTTGAGATCCATCCTACTGCCAGTCAACCAGAAAAGAACATTTAATCAGGTTGTGCAGCCCAAAGATAAACTTTCTTTTGCTGGTAGTTCTGTTCTTTAGTATTTATACAGCTGGTAAGAAGGAAGTCCCCAAACTAAAGAATTCCCTACTAGCATTCCCTCAAGATAGAAGAGAGTGCCCCACTTTACATCATGAATAAGACATTCAGATCACTCTATGAAGCTTAGCAGGTTCAGTGCTGTTCAGAAACCCTGGCAAAGGGACAGGTTTAACTATCAGAAAGTTTCAGACTCAGATTCTGCAAGTTCTGCTTCAGCATCTGCTCACAGACTTTCATTTATATATTTAGAATTATGTCCCTTAGTGAGCTTGGTAGTCTCCCCATGTAGAAGATCAGGGTTTTGCAGGACTATATCTGTAATAACTAAAAGACCAACTGTTACATTCATCTGACTAGCTTGAACCTTGTTGTGCAGATCGATCATGCATCTCTACTTCCAACGCCACCTAGCACTTTCAGCAAGGAAAACTGAAATTCTGACACTCTCACTGCAAATGTCCACGAAATACCCGCTATCAATCTTCTCAGTTTGCAACCTTGGTTGAATTTTTAATTTCTCTCTTCCTTCCCTGTATGCTCTGGTTGGTGTTATCACCAAGTCTTGCTTTACTATCTCAGTGTTGGTGCCTTTTCATCTCATTCATATTCAAGAGTTTCCAGAGGAGGACAACACGGATGGTGAAGGGTCCGGAGGGTAAGTCTTACAAGGAGAATCTGAAGCCCCTTGGCTTGTTCAGCCTGGAGAAGAAGGGGTTGAGGGGACACCTCATTGTGGTCTGTGGCTTCCTGACAAAGGGGAATGAAGGGGAAGGTGCTGATCTCCTCTCTTTGGTGACCTGTGATATAACCCAAGGGAATGGTATGAAGCTGAGACAGGGGAGGTTTAGGCTGGATGTTAGGAAGAGGGTCTTTACTGAGAGGGTGGTCAGGCACTGGAACAGGCTCCCCACGGAAGTGGTCACAGCATCGAGTGTGACTGAGTTCAAGAAGCACCTGGATGATGCACTCAGTCCCATGGTCTGACTTGGCTGGCCCTGGGTGGAGCCAGGAGTTGGACTCAATAATCCTTATGGGTCCCTTCCAACTCAGGATATTCTGTGATTCTGGCTTGTGGTCAGGCATGTTCTTTCCTAGTGATAGCAGCATCTTTCCCTCAGTTTCTCACCAGTGTCTCTATTCCAGACACCCTATCCTACTGCTTTGATTCTCCCAAATTTCAGCCCTGTTACTCACCATGCTCTGCTCCCTTAGAAGATGCCACCAATAATAACTTTAGCTAATCAACAGCAGATTTCATAAAAGGTACTAATCTAAGATACACAGATTTGCCCATGATCTCAAGCTTTGGGGAGAAATAAATCTCCATCCAGCCCATGCTTTCCTTCTCACTGCTTTTGTGCCTTCCTATCCATCTATATTCTGTTCCACTGTTGCCTTTTCCACACGTGTATCAGGGTATTCATCTCAGCCTGAGTGCCCATCCCCTTCATTTCAGTGTCCCTCCCCTCTAGCTCATGCTTCCCCTTGCAGTTTCAAAACTCTCCTCTCCCCCTGCTGCTGTCTGGTTCTGCAGCCAGGCCGGTATCCCTATGACCAGATGGTCTCTGAAGCAGCCTTGATCACTAACTCTATCAGTTACCCACCTAAATAAGGAACATTGCCATTCTCTATTTGGAAATTGTAAACCCAGCAACCCTCTTTGGCTCCTGTCCTCCTCCTGCCTCACTTACTTGTACGTGTTCGAGTAGGTCAACCCTTCCAGTCCTAGATGCGAGTTCTCATTAATGTATTGTCTCATTAATGTATTGTCTGTAATGTATCCTCTTTGGATAGTTAGTCTCATTTTCCTCCCGTTGAGCAGTGTTCTTAAAAATATTTGTGGTTTAATGTTTTGAGAGAGCGTAGGCTGTGATTATCAACCTACAAGATTTTGTGAACATGGACTGTTGACCTGAAGTTTGGGATATGTCACTTAAACCACCGTCAGGTGCAAGTTAAGGGGCAAATGGGATAATTGTGCCTCAGTCTCCCTGTTGACTTAGATTAATTGCTTGCTGCACTTTTGATAATACTGATTATTTCAAGGTATTATCACTTTGAACCTAAATTGAAATAATAGCATAGTTAATCTTTAAATTCATACTGTATTCTTGAACAATAACATTATTACCAATAATTCTTTTTAGCTTTCTTGCTTCTGGGTATAATGTTTTGTTTGAAATGACAAAAAGTAACTTACAAATTGATGAAGTTTAGGAATGGGCTTTGGTGAAATAAAGCTGAAAGGTAGTGTTACAAATGCTGGGAGTCCATTGCCAGTTTCCCCCCAGCAACTCCACAATCCCCCTTCCCCACTCCTCCCTGGGCTCCATGTGGTCCCAGGCTTCCAGTAACTATCTCTCCTCACTTGCTCTGCACCAGCATCAGCCTGCTCCCGCTTCTTATCTTGCCTGAATCCTGCTGGGATGCAGGAGAGAGAAAAGAGATGCTCTTCTCTGCAGCATCTAGTTAGAAGAGCAAGGGCTGCCTCTGGCATCCCAGAGGAGTCATCTGAGGGAAAGGGCAAGCTTCTGTCAGCTGGAGCTTGACCTGTGCACACAGAACCATCAGAGACTTTTACCTCTAGGAAATTTCTACTCATGTACAAACTGCAATTTACCAACTTGGCCAAATTTAGACAGGTTTTCAAGAGGACAGCAAGAGGCAATTTTCTCCTGCAAATCCCCTTTCCTGCTCCTCTCCATTCAATCTCATGACAAATTTCAAGGCCGTGCTCCAAATGCCTGGGAGATTGAAAAGAAAGAGTTTTCTGAGGCCTGTGGTCTTCATACAAAGGTTAATAAACATGCATTGCAGGCATACTTTATATAATATGTAACGCCTGTATGTGCATCTATGATATTGCATATGTGCATACATGGAATGTAAGTTACGTAATTCCTCCTGACTTCAGTCTTAGCAACAACTGAGATGTTTTCAAGGACATGGCAATTTTTCTCCCCCCAGAAAATAATACTAAGAGAAAAAGATTTGAGGTAGACATCTGCTGTAAAGAATTTCAGAAAAAAAAAAAACTATAACAGCTAGTCAAACATTTAAGCAACAGCAAACAGGTTTTTTAAAAAGGAATTGCTGGTGAGCTTTACTATGTACCATCTTTAGTCAGTAGGAATGTGAATTTCAAAGAGAAATCCGTATGTTGAAGTTTATTCATGGAAGCAGATCACAGAATGTAAGTGTTTTCTATCTTATTCTCTTCAGTTAAATCAACTTGTTTAGTGGGGAAAAAAGGTTTGCACGAAAAAAAATTTTTCAAAGTAAGGTTTTTTAAATTATCACAATTAAAGAATTAGCGGCAATAAAAATAACAGGGATTTGTGGATTTCTTTTTAATAAAGCATGTATTGCCTATGTGTGTATATTATAATAACACCATAGACTACTGTGCATGAGGAATTGAAAGAAGAAATTTAATTGTCATTTTTAATATTTTTTCTCCCCTTTCTCTTCATTCAGGCAGTGAATATAGACCAGCCAATTGGCATTCTGTTTGTCTGTGTTTCTAGTCAATTCTAGTTTCTCTAGCACAAACCCAGTTTTGCACTATTTGAGTTGCAAACACTGCAGAGATCTGTTTATCTGTTGATCCAAAACATCTGAGTGTGTTGGGAGTATGAGAATGCTACCTGTGGTCTTAGATTTTGCAGACTTTGTAGAAACAATATCATGAAACACATATTTCTGGTGTATTTGATATGAAAAGAATCAGTTTCTTCAGTGTTGTTTTGGACTTACATTTTCATTTCCAATACTTCTTTGATTAGGAATTTGAAATTAAAACATTCTGCATGTGAATTTCCTATTTGACCACTGTTTATTCACAAGAGCTTGTCTTGAATGTTAGTAGCATAGAGATGTTTAGGACATGAGTGCTCCCACTCCTGCTGGTACCCCATCTTTTATCTCCTTAAAAGGGGGATGGAGAAGGGCAAGAATTACGTGCATTATATAGCACAGGTCACTGATTACAAGCAAAGAATTACTCTTACAGCCATATTTTGTGAGAACAGAAAATTAAGTTAGTCATTAGTCCATAATAGTGCAGTAATTTTGGTTTTCTGCTATTTTTTTGCGTTCTTCTTGGGACAGTGAATGGCCTAATTAAAGCCTCTGGAAATCCACAAATACCTCCCTCAGTTTCAGTGACTCTACTTCCCGCCACCTGTGAAGGAACTGAGTTATATCCTGATTCCTTTCACCCTGTAGCAGATCCCTGGGCTTCTGTGCACTTATCCTGGTTTTTCAAGCACCTATTCAGGCATGGGAACAGGTCCACTGTGATAATTGATGGTTATCATTTGGGATTCAGCAAAGGAGGATGTGGGCAAGGAAAGTCTGAATATGTATGAAGAAGCAAAGCATATGTGAAAGAATATATAAATTGAACAGAAAGGCAACTGAGGCTTGGGAACATTTGAAAAAATTTGAAAGTTTAGGTGGGAGTTCAATGTAGCTAACTTTAAGTCAAGCACTCAATAAGAATCAAAGCCCTTTTTTCAGTTATCCGGCCCCAGAAAAGGAATAAGCACTAGTTGACTCCTGCGTGACAAGGTTTTTTTCTGTCCCAAATAATTTTATAAACTATGTTAGAAAAAAGGCACATGTTATAAAATTAGAGTCATTCCAAAGTGTTGAGAACAAATGTTCCGTCTATAGTCAGGACTTACCAACTCCTCTCCATCTCTGAATAAATACTCAGGAACTGAGAGCCTTCAAGGAAATGTCTAAAGATACACAGGTGCAGAAGGCCGTTTTTCTACATTTTGTGCTTGCATATCAGATGTCTGTGAGGCTGAGGAAGAGGTAAGAAACCATGATATAACAGTCAGAACATCAAGATGAAAGATAATCTGAAAGAACAAAGATTAATAGAAGCCAGCTGCCAATCCTGAAACGCCTGTGGAGCATCTGTAATTACAGCCTGAGGCCTCAGGAGGAGACTTGGGAGCAGTTACTGCAAAGTCATTGGCCCATGGCATTTTCAATTAAAGCCTGTCAGGCCCAAAGGGACTTTGCTCAGATGGAAGCGGTATTGCTAGCTGTGCTCTTTGGAATGGAACAGTCTTATCAGTTCATGTTTTGGCATGGGATGGACATAAGGCCTGACCAGAGCCCATCAGAAAGTATCTTGCATAGCTCTCAAAGTGTTGGAAATTATCTTTCTGAGGCTTTGGTACTATGAGGTAAGGATAAGGTTCTGAGAAGGGAAATCACAGTTAATTAAATGGGCTACAATATAGGTGACCTGAGAATACAAGAGACAGAGAGGTCTTTGAGAGATACTCTGATTTGTGACAGGATGCTTCAGGCAGTAACAACAGCAGGGAACATAGACATACTTCAGATGAATAAGCCTGAAAAGAGTAAGATCCATAGGAATTTAGCTGCCTGAATCCAGTGGTAGGAGAGCTGTGCATGTAAAACACAATTGTATTTAAAGGGAACACAAAAGCAGGTGTAAGACCTGATGACCAAGTGAAACAGGTGTGCATGTCACACTTGGAGAAAAAAGACCCATCCCAGGCAACCAGGAAGCCTATTGACAGGGCATAAATGCTGAATGCACTGGAGCAGCAGGGAGTATGCACCAAGGTAAGGAGAGAGGTTTCATGAGAGCCCCAACCTGTTCCTAAAAGGTCAGAACATAACCTTTAACAGCAAAAGCTGCCACAGGTGTTTGCTGTGTGTGACCTGGAGGTCTATCCAAAAGCCAAGAAGAAAATCAGGAAGTTTAAGGTCTAAGCCTGAAAGAAAAAGTCTGTGTACGTTACAGGAGAGTTCAACTCCTAATGTGCCAGTTAATCATAACTCATTTTTTCCCCCCATGTAACTCAAAACCTTTTGGGAAGACAATCGGTGGATGCTGATAAAAAGGCATCATGAACTAGAAAGGGTCAACATCCAGAAATGCTGGGTTCAGCTACCAACAGTACAGAGACACACAGGCTGCCGAACCTAACATTTAATTTTCATTAGGAAAGGCTTGCTGGCTGGAAATGGTTATGAGAACAGGCCGTGTAGGTTCAATTATTTACTTACTAACAGGACACTAAGTCTTGATGCTATCACACACACATTTCATATAGCTACTGGTGCTTGGACACTTTAGTTACAACCTCTGCTAGTAAATTAACCAGTGCTAAGGCATCAGCACTGAACTTAATTAGCTACTACTTTTATTTGCTCAGCCTGACCTTAGCAAAGTTTCAGTGCAAGTCACCTCACACACTCCTAAAACACCTCCTGACCTGAAGTTAGAGCGGGTAAATACTGTCTCCAGTGGACAGTTCAGATGACATCAAATTTTGAGGAGGATTCTAGAATAGGTCAATGTAATGTGTACAGGATATTGGCCTAAGGAGTCGATAATCATGCTTGGCAGTGTTATTTACTGATACAGATTCTGTCATTAAAGCAGTATTAAAAGACAATAACAGACCTGAATGCAAAGATAAGTTGGAAGTAGTTAGAGACAATCAGAAGACAAAAACAGACTGGTCAATCCCAGTAATAGGAGGATTCAGAGACCTGGGCACACTGGAAGAATTTTGGCATGTGACACCCATCGATACATGCTTCCCCAGCCAGAGGGTGTGCCTGGGCAGCACAACAGAGAAACAGCCTGGGGCATGTCCTATAAGCTTAGCAAAAGGGCACTGATTGACCACAAAAGGCTTACAGCATTTACCGATTGAGAAGCTGCAATGCAATGGTGGCACTGAGAGGAGCTAAGGCAGAAACAAGTCTCAATATGAACAACAGCATGACAGCAGATCAACAACTGGGATGAAGACTTACATATTTAAAAGAATAGAAGGCCTAATACAATGTCTTGATAAAGGCCAGATTGGGAGAGTCGACTACTAGTTTGACCATGTGGCAGCTAGAAGTCAGCACGTGCTTGCACAGAGATTTCAAAATAACATGGATATCAAGGAAAGACAGCAAAGACTGCAAAATACAGAAGTTTAGTAGAGGAAGTCAGCCTGTAAAAACTTAGCAGAATTTCCAGCTATTACGAAACGTCTCTATAAATAGAATTTTCAACTAAAGTGCTAATTAAATTAGAGAAACATGGTGTATGCAACTTCCAGCATCAGCCATGTTGATATGTCCCATCCAACCTGGTTATACCAAGCTCCCTTTACAGTCAGTGGAAAGAATATACATGATTCAGCTCACTTATTTGCGACACCTGCTTTAGAATGACATGACTTGTGCCCTACTAGTACTTGTTTCTCTCCATTTTCTAAGAAGGGAGTTTCAGTGATTAGCTCAGATGGAGACATCTGCATGTGGCCTCATAACTCCCAGCCAGGGAGTCGTCTTGTGTTTTACCTCCCATTAAGCACCATGCAGGAGGTTGATTGTGATTTTCATATGTGGAAGGCATTTTTTCCCAGAGAGCAAAGTGGCACACGACTATGTGGGGTTCTTTTTCACACATTATCTTGCAATCAGGAGGGCTGGCTTTGGGGTTGATTTACAATTGTTGGATTGGCTTTTAGTGCACTTCCTCATTCAGAATGGTCCAGTGAGGTCACTAAGTCAGCAGACTAAAATTTTGATCATCATTTTTACCGTGATTTAAAATGGTAAAGAGCTACGCTGGCTCTCTCTTTAACAGAAGTTGTAGCTCTTTCCATATGCCTCTCTTTGACATGCTGTGTGCACCAACGTCATTGGACGGATAATGGCTTCCCACAGAGGCCCTTGGCAAGGGTGGAGGGCAAATTCCCTCTTGGGAGACACTGGTGCCCAGTGAAATCTGCATGGGACAACCCTGATGCATAGTTTAGGGTACCATGGGAAAACCTTCAGCTGCAGCTGTTAACCGTATTACTTCTGACTGCAGTAGGGTGTCTAAATCCCTTTTTAGTATTAGACTCTTGGCTGTACAATGTCAGTGTAGCAGAGGAGCAACAATAACAGAAAATGAAGTTACATTAACTTAAAAAATGAGACAAGCTTATTACAAGTTAACAGTCCTCCAATGCACCCACACAGAGTTCAAATGTTCATAGAGGAAATGATGTGAGGTCAAATGTGCTATTTTTAAAATACAGCAATCTGATAAACCTTGAGCTGAAACCCAAGGACAAAGCTGGTACTGAGTTACTGCACATTCCAATGAGGAATGAAATATTAATATAGAAGGCTACTGGTAGTTTCTTACAGGTCTTGGCATCACTGAATCTTGCAGTGGCAGTGCTCAGAGCCAGACCCTGTGCTCTTTGCTCCCAGACCTCCCGTTAATTTCAAACGGAATCGCCCCTCTATAAAGAGTGAACAGAAATTGTAGGGCACAGGCCTTGCAGCATTAGAAGCAGTGTTTTGAAAGCCTACAGAAGCTGCCAAGTCTGAGAGGTTTGCCTTTGGAGCTCGAATTCAAACCTCCCTTCATAAAGATAGTCAGTATGCTGTGGTTTTCATATCCTAAGGAGAAACTTGATGTAACAGGAGTCTTGCAATATTTTACAAGGCATGCTTAACCTCTTAATGTGCGTCATGCAAAGATTAAGAGGCAGCATTATTGCTTGCAAAATCACCTGCTATTTCCGGGAAACAGTCATTTGCTGGACCTGTCCTTGTCACTGGCATAAGTATAATGCTTTTAATAATCTCCCATTCCCTAAGTGATGTGTTTGCATCAAAATGATGGATATGCTATAGCTGGCAGGATTTTTTAAGATCTGCTCGTTTCTATCTTGTTCTTCTGATGCCATCTAGAGGTTTTATTCTTAGCTCTAGAAACCAGAAAATAAAGTCCTTTATTATATTTCAAAAGTTTCCTTTAGAAACTGCCTGTACATTAACATCACTTAGGGTGCTATTATTGCTGAACCTCTGTCTCCATACAAGAGCAGATTAATGAAGTGTGCACAAGTTTTTGAGCAGTGGGATGCAAGCAAACCTTATGGGCTGGGGAAAGATTTACACTAGAGGCAAATACTGTCATAAAAAAAACCTTTTCCTCATAAAAAGCACCTGTAAATTGGCCTTAGGAGGAATTTTCATAGAACTTGTTTTCAAGAAAATAAACAGTAAAATAGCAAAGCAGATTCAAAGGAAGCAGGTGCTCAGAGAAAGGCAGCCTCGCCAACCTTGTAGCGGAATGCCAACATGACAGACACAGCCACGACTTTGGCCCATCAGCACAACTGGCTGACGTCTTATCTGCCTCCTGTGACAAGTCGATGATGCTCCGTTTCACAGCTAGAAAAGTGCAATATGAAACTCAGGCAGCACAAAACTCAGCAGTGTGACAGAGAATAATTTTAATAGAAGCATTTATCTGCAAAGGTAACAGAAATAGGTAATTCACTGTAATGCCCCCCCCCAGTCTTGAAAATAAGAGACTAGATTCACATCCAGTATAAATTAATCAGTCTCCCTTGACCTTAGCAAGGGTAGGCTCATACGGCATCAGACCTTCTCCAGCTTCTTCTCTTTCCCCTTCAAAATGCTTATTAATTACACTAATGCTGCCACCAAGTCTGTGAAGGGTGTGTGCAAGCGCTAATATGCCTCGTTGTGTATTCCATAGGACTGGATTACCAGAGCACCCTATTTGTCCCTCCAACATCCATCCAATTGTATTGCCCCTCCCAGCAACTCGATGCATGTTCCCACTGAAAAAGATAGTCCCTTTTAAAAGGAGTTGACCCAGTTCATTTCCTAGGACTGATAACAGGATTTATAAATGTGTGGAAAAAAATCAAAGGTACGCTGAACACTGAAAAATGTGAAACGGTTTATAGGGAGTCCTTAGCCTTTCGAATACAATGTTCCTGCGAATGATAATTTCTGTACTTCAGCAGAGGATTAACTGTCATAATAAATTATTTCTGTTTGCCTGGAAGGAAATAAGTGAAGCTTGCTTAACTAAGAAGGCCAGCTAAAAGGTACAATCGAGATGAACTCACCTTGTCTCCTGTGCCCAAGGATACTTCTGAAAAGCTGCCACAACATGCAATAATTTGATAGTCCTAGCTAAAATTAACCTGTGTACTGTAGAAGGAGATAAGAATAATATTAAATTCTTGCTGATACTCACTTTGTATGCTATGGAGACTGGCTCTGATGTTTTGTGAGCCTGCCATAGTAAGATTTTGAAAACATTAAGGGCCTTTGATATGAAATTAGAATAGAAAATAAGAAAAATTTTAGTTATTTTATTGAGAGATTTGCGCAAGTTCTTGTGATGAAACATTCATTTAAAGGTATGTTTTCTTATTTTGATAGATATTTGGAGGATAAATCCTTGTTCTGCTTGGTGTTTTGAAATTTCCTAATTAAACTATCTCACAGAAATATCATATTCTTGAGTCTTTAACCCTCTTGGACACTTTCATTCAATGATCAGACACAGAATGTTGGTTCTACAACCACAAGAATTTTTCACCCTAAAGAAGCATTTTTCATCACTATCCGATGTAATTCCTGGCTGGTTATGCTGTACTTAAATATACTCACTGTTCATTGCCTCTAAGTACACAAATCTTTCAAAAAGCTGTTTATTTAAAATCAAAGCATCTTTTAATAATGTGTGATTAAAGCCTACTTCCTTGCCAGAGCTGGCCTGTTGTTTCTTTTATCACAACTACTCACAGATATCAATGAGTTGCAAAGAAGGCTCCCAAATCTTTCTTACTTGAGGGATTTGCAATTACAATGAATCTATCCTCACCAAACCACCTGGTTCTTACCTGTTCAAACCATCAGGTTCTTAAATAGTATACAGTACCACACCCTCGATCCCTTCTTCAATACTGAAAACTGCGTAGAAGATGGGAGAAAACCTAGCATTTAACATGCTTGTGTGAGAGGTAGGATGCTTAGTTCTGGTCTCTTTACCCAGTCAGACAAGGTAAAAAAGGATAAAAAGAAGTAGCACTTCCAAATACAGGAAAAGGCTGTGGATTAGTGCACTACCTTGGTCGTCAGAGATAGAGGTTCAAATCCTCATAGATGGAGAGGAGGGGGAAGGGGAATGTCTGAATGCTCTCCTGTCTCCCAGATAAGAGCTCCAACATACTGTATCTGACAGCTTGTAAATTGGCTTCTCATTTCCTCTGCTTTTCATCTGCCTTGAAAATAAAATAATTTTTGGATTAAGTGAAGTATTTGTTTGCCACAACAAAACAATGGAAGGTCTATGCAACTCATATTTTATACTTTAAAAAAAAAATGTCAAGTAGGCCTGAGATTAAATTTATTCTGAAACTGTTTGTTTTCATGTTTTTTCAGTTTGTCTGATGGGGAAGGGAGGGGGGGAATGGGGAACAACAGCAGAAAACAAATGAACAAACAGAAAAACAGCCAGAACGATCATTTCCCTATTTTCCACGCTTAAGATCAAAGGCTGTCAGAAACTCAGCACTGGCTATGACCCCAAAACCTACTGTCCTGATCCTTGTGCCAAATACTTTCATCTAGTTTCTCCACTGAAAATTTTGCAGAGTGCCATTGCTCCAGGCCACCCCTCATCCAAGCTCCCCTACCTCCCACAGTGTACATTTCACCTTCAGACTGGGTGAAGTCACAAGGGAGGAGAGATGCATCCAGGATGTTTGTATCTTTGTCCAGCATTACTTACCTTTAGAACTCGCTGCTGAAAGTTGGTTAGCAAATTACAAAGCTTCATCTAGCTGGATAAATGGAATTTTATTGAATAGAGAGCCTGTTCTGTAAAAGCTACTGCTGCAAACGCTCCACCTACAACATATGACAGATATGTGAGTAATCTCACTGAAGCCCATTCTATCTGAAAGTTTCATGATAAGCACATATTGAAATCTTTCCCTAGCGGAATATTATTTCACCCATGGAAGACTTAAGTCGCTCATTTTGGATAGAGGAGAATCAAAGACTTAATGATCCTAAGTGACTGAATTGTATACATGTCTTTTGGTACCAGTTTGAGCTTACATCTTGACCTGTATTGTGAAGAGTAAAATTAATGTCACAAGTGCCACCCAGTGACTGTGATTAACCATCATTTGCATTCTTTATTGAAAGTCAATAGTCTGCATGCTACCAGCTGTGAAATTGAGCAATAAGCAATAATTAAACAATGAAAGAGAGTAAACAGAACTAGTTAGGTGTGATTTGGAGCAGTGAGTAGCAAAGGTGACTTTTAAAGTTTTATTAACTCAAAGCAAGAAAAAACAAAATACAACCATGTGACCTATACTTCAATGAGTAAACAGGGAACATTTGTAAAACCCTACTAAAGATAAACTCATGCTATAAAACATCAATATCACTACTAAATAGAGACTACTCACTAGACTTACATGATCAGACACTTCAAAGCCAAAGTGATGGTGTGTATAACAAATCAGGAACCATCTCTGGATCTGCACCTAACTGCAGTTTATTACTTTTATTGACAGCACTTTTGTTCTCAGAGGGTTGTTGGGTTGTTTTGTTTGTAGTTTGGGTTTTTTTGTGGAGGGTTGCAGAGGATGGAGATGGTTTACATAGGTTTGTGCAATCTGCCATTGGGAAGCTCTGGCAGGCATTTGGCTTTATGCTATTTGCAAGTCCCACTCTATTACATATATTCAAAATGAGATTGTTGCAGATGTGTACAGCACCATAGCATAGCTACCTCCCTAAAGCAAACCCCTAAAAGCTCATTTTCCCTTTAGATATTATCAATTAGCTATGTAGTTCCTGTATTTTGTTTGTCAAATGCAGTGTCAAGCGTTACTTGTTACTGGATTCTGTCTTGCCCTCAGGTTTAAGGACTTACTCCGATGGTGGAATTGGCCTGGGTTTAGCAAGCTGGCCTGGCTTAATTTCAGGCATTTTTTCACCATGTTTGTATACACTTACAGTGACATCCACTGTTTCCCCACCATGCTTGTTCTTGACATGGATGCTATATTTGCCCGAGTCTTCTGAGGTCACTCCCTTGATTGTTAAACTGGCATATTTCCCTTGCTCCAGTGAAAATGCATAGTGCTCATTAAGTTCAAAGGCCTTGTCATTCTTGAACCAAACCACTTCGGGGTCAGGATTTCCAAATACAGTACAAGTCAGATTCAGCGTCTGAGGGGGAAAAAAAAAAGTCATTTTAAAGATCAGTCAGATTTGTTTAAATGGAATATTCTCAGTACTGTTTTCAGGCACTTCTTATTCCTAACTAATTAAAATAAGGCAGGTATCATGTTCTCAATGACTGAAAAGTAGAGTTCCAAATTTTTTTTTTATTTTCTTTGATTCAGTCTTTCCACCACCTTACCGGTGACGGTGATGAGTAATAGCCTCAGGGTAAGAGTGTCTGAAGATGGTAAGTTGGACTGTCATTGCAGTCCTGCCTGCAGGAGACTCCTGACAACCCATTAGCCTGACACAAGATTCAGGGAATGATAGGTTTAAAAACATCCTTGAAGGTTCCCTGTACACAGCAGGGGGGAAACTGAGCAAATATCTGACCAAGGCCTCCTGAGGTTATTGCTTGAGATATAATGAGAAAAAAAAAAAACACTTAAAAATACAGTATATAACATGAATCATTGGCCATTTATTCCAGGTGCTGCTGACTAGTAAAATGGAAATATTTCATGAAGAATAAATAATGCATCCATGTTGTAAAGGTGTTCCAGAGAAGAGCTGAATAACCTTGTAGGCTATCCTGGCAGCTCAGCTATTTATTTCCTAAGAACTGAACTGAGACTGAAGAAACCCATAAAATTTTCATATTTATTCTTCCAACTTTTTATGTAGTTACTGCTGAACCCCATTTTGATCACTATATGTATACGTAATGTATGTAAGTATATGAACTTTATGTATTTAGGTACAGGGTGCATTAAGCACAGTGTGGCCAGCAGGTCTAGAAAGGTACTCCTCCCTGTTCTACTCTGCCCTGTTGAGGCCACCTCTGGAGTTCTGGGCTCCCCAGTTCAGGAAAGACAGGAAACTACTGGAGAGAGTCCAGTGGAGGGCTACAAAGATGATGAGGGGACTGGAGCATCTCTTGCATGAAGAAAGGCTGAGAGTGCTGGGTCTGAGTAGTCTGGAGAAGCCTGAGAGGAGATCTGATCAACACTTAAAAATATCTAAAGAGTAGATGTCTAGAGGATGGGGCAAGATTCTGCTCAATGGTGCCCAGTGATAGGATAAGGGGCAATGGACACAAACTGGGACACAAGAAGTTCCATCTCATTACGGAGAAGAAATTCTCCACTCTGAGGGTGACCAAGCACTGGAACAGGCTGCTCAGAGAGGTTGTGGAATCTTCTTCTCTGGTGATATTCAAAACCTGCCTGGATGTGATCCTGTGCAACCTGCACTAGGTGATTCTTCTTTAGGAGGGGATGGTTGGATTAGATTATCTCCAGAGGCCCGTTTCAAACCCTACCAGTCTGTGATTCTCTGATCATAGAATGAATGGAAGAATAATTTGAGAAGTTGCATTGATTAGTGCCTATTTTCTTCATTTTTCCTTGAATTTCATTCTGCATATTCTTCCCTAGTCTATTAAAAGTCACCTTAAGAATTTCACCATTGTGTTACAGGAAAAAAAAAGCAACACAAAGAACCTCAATGGAAAACCCAAAATTCATAGTTTCTACCAGAATGCTTCCTTATATTCCCTCCTTTCCATATTCCCCTTCAGTTTTTGCAGACTCCTGACCCAGGTGGAGCCGAGAAAGTCCATCTATGTGCACACATGAATATTTTTTTAATGTATGATGAACTAATAGCCATGATATAACTCAGAGGAAAAAAAAAATTAAATGGTAAGGAATTTTAAGTGATCAAAGGCGCCATACGTTCACAAGTAGAAGCAGTCTTGCATACCACATGCCTCCAGAGTCAAAGGGAAATGTTGAATGGAGATTTACATGCTCTGGGTAAAACCTAGTGACAACCTAAGTGTGTAAGTACTCTTAAGGAAGTGATATCAGGTAGGATGTGAAGTTAACTAACTAGCCTTACTCTAAAATATTTAAAGGTCTAATGATGCAAACACAAAAATAATATTTTTGGGAAATCAAACTAATGGCTAACAGCATAAGTTTAAATCTGCACATCCTTTCTGTGTCTCAGGCAACATTTCATGACTACTGCCTTCAAAAGTGACCTCATTTAAGAGCAATTAATAATTAATTCATGATAAATAATCAAGTCTTAATAAGTTAATATTAAAGATTTACCAGAGAATAGATATATTCCATGGTCATTTGAGATCATTCGGGCCTACTCTAATTTATTAAATTATAAATCTGACTTAAAAGCTTTTATACTTTCATAAGAATCATTATTAAAGCTTTGTCTTGTGTTCATATAGTGATGCAGTTATACCATTCCAACACGAGAAGAACTCTGCCCTCTCTGGGTTTTATTTTTTTTCATAATTACTTCTCACACTTAGGTGATTCTTGCATGTTTCCTGTTAATTTTAAAATTTTACATCAACCTCACACAGTTAGGCCTCCTTTGAAGAGTTTTACTTCTGGAAACTCACTAGGTAGTGTTTCCTTAATACAAGGTTGTAGGTTTTAGAGTATGGCTGCATGAAGAAGCATGGACCTGCTGAGCAAGTCCAGGGGAGGACTTGTGATTAGACGGATGGAACACTTCTCCTATGAACACAGGCTGAGAGAGGGGGTTGCTGAGCCTGGAGAAGAGAAGAGAAGCGAAGCCTTCACCTAAAGTGAGATTATAAGAAAGCTGTGGGGAAGGACTGTTTACAAAGGAATGTAGGGGTAGGGCAAGGGGTAATGATTTAAGTTGCAGAAGGGTAGGTTTAGATTAGCTATAAGGAAATTTTTTATGGTGAGGGAGAACTGGAACAGGTTGCCCAGAGAAGTTGTGGCTGCCCTCTCCCTGGCAATGTTCAAGGCCAGGCTGGATGGGGCTTTGGACAACCTGGTCTAGTGAAGGATGTCCCTTCCCATAGCAAGGTGCTGGAACTAGATGATCTTTAAGGTCCTTTCCAGCCGAAACCATTCTGTGATTCTTTGAAATTGCAGATAGGCTGTGTATGCAGTCAGGGGTGATTTCACCAAGCTGTTTCCTTCCAGTTAGACAGGTTTACAATGTTTGTCATAGACTTATACCTAACCTCTTGAGAGACTGGCTTTCTTGTTGTAAGGTTCTTGCTCTGTCTGCCACAAGAGAAAGGCACTCCATTGAACACCCATTAGAGACAAAGGAAGGAATGGGCCCAGAGCAAACTGATCTCTGGTCCAGAGTTGAGAATCTTTCAGCATACACTTGAAGGCTCACATGATACTATTTATTTGTAAAGAGGCTGCTCCTGGGTATCAGAAAAATGGCCAAGTACGCAGAAAGTTGGAAGAGTTGTGTGCAACCTCTTACTGCAGTAATAAGAAATACAGCTTCCACACAAAGCAACACAGCTGTAGTCTCTGAAGATGCTCTTCATACAAGAGAAAGGAACAGCCTGATCAACATGCTCTTGATAGCCAGCAGATGGTAAGAGTCACATAGGCTCATGAGTTGATCTGCTATAGTCAGTTAGAATGAAAGTCCATCTAGCTTTTTTAGAGGTCAAAAGCAACTGCTTAAGAAAGTGTACATAAATACAGATGAATAGAGTGTGATCCTCTTCCCAGTATATTTCCCTGCTTTTCAAATTTTGGTGGTTTATAAACTGGTTATAAGCACAGGTTTTACCCAGAACACTATTTAATGGCTGTTGGATTTCCTTTCATGATATTGCCTATTTTCTTTTTTGGACCCAAATCTATTTTTGCCTAAGGTACTAAGGCAAAAATTAATTATGAACCACTTAAAAATATTTCCTTTTGATTTTCTAAAGCCTGTAATGATCATGTAATTAGATAATCCCTAGTTCTTGTGCTGTGAGAAGTGTTGGATAAAAATTTCTGAGTACCTCCTCTGCACCATGCACAATGCCAAAAAATTTGGGTTGGTTTTTTTTTCCTCTTTCAGCCATTTTTATTCCCAGACTGAAGAGACCTAATTTCTCCCCACAGAGACAGACAGGGCACCCAATAGAAGATTTGCTTCAGGAGAAAGCAGACAATAACTTGCTGTCTGTGCAGAAAGGATGAAAAGTCTTTGTCTTTCCTGGACTGAAGGCTTGGGTGTTTGGAGTCTGGAGCTCACCCCCAGGATGGAGAGACCAAGTTCCAGTACTTCCTCACATCTGTAAGGACTAACAGCAGCACAGACTAATAGGCTGCTGCTTCTGTCTTAGTACCCAGAGATTTTGGGCTGAGGTTGCACGAGATCCTGCTCCACCTCAACAAAAAGCCCAGTAAGAGGCACCAGTCCATCAGCATAATGAAATTTTATCTCCACCAGTCAAACTAACCTAGGAAATAATTTGAAAAGATTTAACAATTTTGGCTTTGTATCTGGGTGTGTAGTTATTAATATAATAATATGTGTACTCTTTGGCTTTCAATCTCCCTTAATTATATATTGTATTGGGGCTAGCTGTGAATATAAAGGAAAAGGAGAGAGTTTAACCTCTTGACCCAGGTGGGTTCTTTGCGGTCCTTTACTCTCACCAGCCATAACAGTCTATGTCTGGCACACTGCAGAATGGGACCTAGTTTTTCATTTCTGTTACACTAGATCTGTGAATGTAGCTGTTTCCTCTTGCCTCTCCAACTTCTCCTACAGAGCAGGAGTGGACTGTCCCCTTGAACTGTTCTGATCAGTATAGAGAGCTTAAATCCAGACCAGATCTGAGTATGCAGTGAAGGCAGAGCCTCTACATAATCAGCAGAAAAGATTAGTTCTTGAGGCTGATCTTGCCTAAGATCTGAATCTCAAGGCTGTGCCTCCTCTGAATCTACATTCAGCTTATGGTGTACCTTCACTCACTTGTGATTTTGCATGTGTTTCAATTAAGTTATTACCATTAGGTGGTTTAAATTATCCACCTTCTGCTCTCTGCTTCAAATAAATCATCTGCATTTGCTCCCCCTTTGCCATTAAAGCAAATCTCACACAAGTTAGCATGAGCCAATGACAAAAACTGTCCTTACCTTCCCATCCATTATAGTGACAACGTCAGGCAAACCACCAATGACTTTACCACGATCTAGGAGTAAAAGAAAAAATATGTTGATCATGTGAAGTTTAGAACAAAGTTACCAATTTTTCAATGACTTTATTACTTTGTGCTATATTAGTCACAACTTTGTTTCAACTTATCTTAAAAAATGTAGGGTTTCGTTAATAAAATATAAAATAATGCAATTTTTGTCATATTGTGTGTTATTTCTTTTCAACATATTTTAAGGTCCCCTTAGATTTTTTAGCAGAGATTGTGCTACAGCATTCTAAACTGATATACATAACAACCTTGAAGCCATTGCTGAACTTGACAGTCTGTGCTTTGGGCACAGAGCAAAGCAAAGAACATGCTTTTAGTATCTTAGTGGTATCTATGATCTAAGGAAAATTTGTTCTGCCACTCTGTGGGCAGAAGCATCTTGTCATTGCCAGGGGAACTGATATCAAAGTGCAGTAATTCCTACAGCCTCAAACAGTAATAAAAGCTTCCCCACTATCTGTGTCTCAGCAGGTATTGCACCAACTAGATTACCAACCAATTTTGTACTTAATAGGTAGATCCCACTATTTAGTATCATCATCAGCTTTCAGAGTCTCCTTGTGTGGTATCGAGAAGCTCACACTTCACAAAACCTCTGCAGACACAGGAAGATATAGTGGAGGCTTGCAAAATGTGTAGACTTTTAGTGGGTTTCCATTGGAATTAAAGACAAATAAACCCACAAATTACTATTATTATTGCAGTGTTATGTCCTAACAGGGGATTTCTACAGCCAGAGAACTCTGAAGGCTGTGACAGCATATCATGATGGATGCCTTAAAGAGAACACTAGACTACATTGTGGAACACCTTTGATAAAACATAAAATAAACTTACTCTTCTCAGCAAAAGCAGCTGCCCTAAAATTGTCAAGGAGGAGAGAAAAAGAAATACATGATGTTATTAATGGTTTTTTTTGCATACATTAAAACACTATTGTTACAGCATTAAAATGCAATATACGTAGTGCTTACTTGAGTCGCTGGAATTCTGTATATGCATCATCAAAAGCTGTAACACAAGAGTTGAGAGAGTTACTGTCCATGAACATAACTTGCACTTGGAGCTCAGTATAAACATTTCAACACATACCCATCTCGTCAAATCTCTTTTAGAACCCATACAGGGTTGCACAGTAGCAAAATGGGAAACCAAAATAGGTGATGATAACAGATACAAGACTAAAAGATCATAACAATTATGCAACTAAACTGCAGCAGGTTTTGACCAAAGGCTTTCCCTTTTTTCCTGTTATTCCTCTGATTATTGCCAGTTAATTCTGATTAATCCACAAAATCCACCATGTAAGTATGATCTTATCAATATACCTTGCCCAGACAGATCAAGCGTGCGTTTGTAGGATTCCTTGCCACCAAAGATTTCAAAGGTGTAGTTCCCCTTATCCTTTTCAGTGGGTTCAACTATCTGCAGCCAGGCAACATCCTCTCCACCTCCAATCTTCATCCTTTCACCAGAAGAAATCTTAGATTCCCTTAAAAAAAAGTACGGAATCCAAATTAGTTTGAACATTCTTTTCATGTATATTCTTCATAGGAGATAATATATAAAAAGTTATAAAGGATAAAGGTGTCCCTGCTGACTGCAGGAGGGTTGGACTAGATGACCTTTAAAGGTCCCTTCCAAAGCAACAGATTCTGTAACATACAGATAATTTAGGTTAGATTTATCTAAACTACAGATAAATTGCAACTATTGCATCAATTTCACAAGAAGTTCCTTTCTTTCTTGTGGGGATATGATACGCTTTGCAACCATTAACCTGAGCTTTCATTCCAAAGATTAATTTATTCACCCTCTTCTCATTCTTCTCTCCATACGCACAATCAATCAACTGTGTTTATATCGATATGCACATACATGTATGCATGTGAAAATGGTGCATGAATTCAGATTTCTGTACACTTCATACACACTAACGTGGAATAAATCAGAATAACATTTTCTGATGAGAAAAAAATGTTTACCTTTCATTAACTTCAAAATTGATAAAGAGAAAAAAGATTTGCATACAATTTATTATTCTTAAATCAAGTCAAAATACACATTTGTTTGCTTAAGAACAAAACAAGAAGCAAATTTCTTAACTGCAGATCAAGAGGTCTTTAAAATACAGTAGCATTCTATTGACTTATCATCACTTTCTCAGCTAAGAATACAGCAAATGCCCTACTGATTCAGATTAATGGTTCTTCTGGTCCATAGTCTGTCCTGAAGCTCTTTAGGGAGATCATCCAAAGTTTCATAGCTAGCGTTACTTTGATGGGAAAAAAGGAATTTTTACTATTGCCTTTTCTGTAAGTTGACTATATTGAGTTCAGTGTATCAAATTATATACTTGGATAGAAACTACTACATATTAGAAAATACTACACAAAATATTCCCCACTCTGCCATGAGTGGATGATGCATGCTGGCTTTACAACTTCTATTATGCTCCCTGCTATGGATACTTCAAAGCTAGCTAGAAATGTCCATGACGTTTCATGGTGTGCAGACAATGGCAAAAAACCCCAGGGATGGTCTAGCCTTGCATTTTTTCCAGGAAGAAAATTCCTACAAGTCCATTTAAAAGAGATGGGAAGTTTGGGAAGCTTGGAGGTTTAGTTTGTTTTAGCTTTAACAACTCTGGCTTCTTATAATTGTATTCATGGGAGATCTGAGATTTTATTTGTTTAAAATCTGTGTTCTATGATCTTCAAGACAATCAACATGTAAGACATTATAAAATCTGAAATATTAGGAGGAGGGGAGGTGTCTGTATGTAAATATAAACATGTACACTTACAGTTCTGTATAAGCCATGTAGCATTATCTGTTTTTATATTTCTATGCACTGGGCAGTTCTATGAACTCAATAATAAAAGACAGGCAAAAAATAGTTTTATTTTCTTTTCAATCATATTAATATCACTTTTACTGAAAGAAGGAGCAGAATTTAATGATAAAAAGCTTGAGTTATAAGTACAGCTGCACACCCTTGCAGAAGTGTTCTCGAACCTGATAATCACTGATAATCCTGTCTTCATAGAAATCAAGGGCTGGACAGCATTGTAAAACTAGGACAACATGCTAATAAAGCAGCCTCTTCCCATCCCAGTCAGACCAGCTCACTGTGTGTCGCCTTTGTAGGCCATCAAGGAATGTGAAAGTTGAAACCACTTGAAGGGTATGAAAATCCTTCCAAACCTTACCTGCAGTTTCAAACAAATGAGGGCCTGACAGCAAAGTATTTGAACACACATTTAACTGTAAATACACAGATTAATAGAGTGACTCCAAAATCAAAAATTAATGTAACATGAAGATGGAAAACTACTGGGATCTTCAAAGGTCATTTCTGGTCACAATTTCAGCTCTGAGGGCTATTCTCAAAAGTATTCTGTGCCTCACTGAACATCTTTTCAAAGAGAAACAAAATTAAATATTTTGCGTTACTTATGACTGTATCAGTTTTGGAAAAAAATCCTTTCTTAATACAGGTTTTTATTAAACTGTGAAAGCAGATCCATGGTATTCACCTACTACAGGAGGAGAATTTCATCCATTTAAAGAAAAGGGCACCCCTGCATAGAAAACAATGCTTGGATACATTTTTATATTTGAAACAACCAGATAATATAGTGAAAGACAAACAGTCTTGTGTTTAGTAAGTGCCTGAATTACTATAGATGCTTTTTTACTGGCTGTTACAGCCCTCCTGATAGTTTTTGGACAAGTCCATTTATATTTCTATGCACTATCTATGTGAAAAGAGAATATGAAATGCTGGAAAGAGAAATTCATTAATGTGGTCCAGTTACTAAATGAATGCCACATAATAGTAAATAGTAAACCATAAACATGGCATTATTTCTCAAATAAAGTTGAAAAAACATTCTCCTCTACCTGTGAGACCAGTTGACTTTCATTTCTTCATTGTAGTACTTTAGGAAACACTGGAGCCTTATTCCTTCCTCAGTGCAAAGGATCTTCAGTGGAGAGGCTGACTTACCTATGTAAAATAGAATATATGCACATCAAACAGGATAGTGGAATGAACAGGAAACAGGCAAACGGTTACTTGTATTTTCAGGACACAACACACACACACACACAAAAAAAATCAGTATCTGAGCCATGATTCTCAACTACCACAGACAATGGCTCATGCTTCTCAAATAAAGTCTGCTGTTTTATATCAGGTGAAATTTCAATATAAGTTTATAGTTCTATCTTCATATGCAAGCATTATGATAAGCAAGATTCATTGTGAAATAATAAACTAGCCATATAATTTCTGTGGAATATTGTCATGATTCTAATTGCTCAAAATATTTCTTCTTGTGCAACCCCTTTTCTTTCAGTAGAATGAATCGCAGCTTCTTACTGGGAGCAGCATCAGAATCTCATCCCCTCTGTATCAAGGTTTACTTACTAATGGGAAGTAGGAAGACAATTATGACTACAACATTGTCCCAGTATCTAAACCAAACAAGCCAGGTGGAATAATACTTTGTTCCCTTTAAATAGTGCCAATTAGCAAGGTCAACTGCCTATTCAGAAACTTAATTACATGTCTATAATAATATAAGCTTCATGACTCTAAGAGATTTCCCACTTACAATCAAAATTGTCTGCCTCAGGCTCAGATGACTTTAACATAAAAACTTAAATGAATATCTAAAGCGGCATTTACTTACCACTGACTCCACTCAATGCCAGCATTATATCATCATACACTGGGAAGAAAAAAAAAAGTACCATCAAAATTCAATCATAATATAGCTTTGTTATGTTCAGTTTAATTATAGCAATATGGGAAATCTGCACATCCTTAGGCAAAGAAAACGATTAAAACTGCAACAGGTGCATGGGACAAATTTAAGACTGTGTACAGCATGTGAATTCTGTGCTGTGTCACTGAGTATCTCTGCTGTGTGTGGAGTCAACTTTCTGTGTCAAATCTTTGCATTTGTATCCCTCAGGCCACAAACAATGAAAGGTCATTAAAACTGGATAGTTGAGTGCAGGGAAGAGAGAAATTGTCACATTCTAGGTGAAAACAGTTTTCACCTGGTCCCTGTAGGATGGCATTTGACAAATGTAAACAACAGCAAGTGAAAGAAATCAAGTATTATATCAAGCTTTTGAAATATCACAGAGCCGGTGGGTTTGCAGAAGGGGAGAACCCTGGAGACAAGGGCAGAAGAGTGGGGAACACTTTCCTAGCAGCAAAATCCTATTCAGTGTGATTGTGTTGGATGGAAAGAGAAAGAAAGAAGCACCATAATCTAAAGAATGTATATTCAAGACTGAAGAATGCATATTCAAGGCTGAAGAATTTTTATGAATAGGAAAGACAGCGAAAAGTGTGGGGTTCAGAAAATACTACTTGTATATTTGGTCTGTATTGGTCTGTATCTGCACATTCTTTGTCTCCACTAAAGTAAATTGTGATTCAGTTCCGTAACCCTCTGCAAACTCCAGTGTGCTTCTACTGGCATGTTGACATGGGGACATGAATTGTATACTATATATACATTAGGTCACAGATGTCTGGGAAAGTGGGGTTATATTAACTATACTATCTAACTGAGATGTTTTTTTTCTGAAAGAAAAATGGGCAGAATTTATGCAGAAGAAATGCCTGGAAGACTATCAAGTGACAGTGCAATGTTCCGAGGTAAACCACTGTTTAAGAACTGCTGAAAAAAAAAAAGTTAAGATCTTTGGTAAACTAAATTAATTTTTGAACATGTCTTTCTCCCTCTATTAGGACACAGCAGAATAAGTTCATTATTTGGGACAAATGTTTATATGCAAGTGGGATGAATCCAGGTTCACTCTGGTCTACTTGGTGGGACCTAAGTAAAGAGGCCCAGGGAAACTCTATCAAGGTTAAGTAGGAATCATTTATCAGTCTTTGCTGTACACTTAGAAGTAAACTAACATTTTTTTAGTGAATATAAATATACATAGAATTACAATTGCTCACTACAATATCCAATAACCTTATTTAAATGCCTATCATTGGTGCATTTTAGACTAGATTCTCTTACCCTTATTTGCATTTATCTTCATTTGAATGCCAATGCACACAGAGCTTGAACTAACCTGCTTAATACAATATTCAGTGTTCCAGGAGCCTGTTCATGTTAAACTTCTCTGTTTATCCTTTATGTTTCAAGGCTAACCACCAATTAGGAGAGCCACTGCTTGGTCTAACACTACAGTTCTTGTGACTTTGCTGGTCGCCATTATGTGTGATGGAGCCCTGCCTTCCTGGAGATGGCTGAACACCTGCCTGCTCATGAGAAGCAGCGCATTAATTCCTTGTTTTGCTTTGGATGCATGCCAGATTTTGCTTTACCTATTAAACTGTCTTTATCTCAACCCATGATTTTTCTCACTTTTCTCCTTCCAACTCTCTCCCTCGTCCCACTGACAGGGAGTGGGGTAATGGCTGTGAGGGGCTGAGCTGCCCACTGGGTTTAACCCTCAAAATCGCTTTATGATTTTACAGTCAAAATAACTCTCAGTCCCCTCTGACAGTCCCACATCAACATATTCAGTACTTTGGTTCTTTAGGGTTTTTCATCAATATTAAAGCTTATTGGTGGGGGGGGGAAGGGGCTCTACAAAAGTTCTCACATAAAAAGGAGTACCTCTCTGAGTAGAAACTTACTCCATTTCTTGCCTGTCAGTGTTAGAGATTAATCATTATAATGCCCAGTGTCATCCTTTCTAAACTGGTGATCTGCAGTTCAGGCTTCTATAACGTAAGAGAATTGAAATGCAAAGGAGCCCAAGAATGGTACCTAACTCGCCATTTGCAAGGATAGATTTTTGACAACTCTTGAGAACACGTGGAGATCATTATTTCAATATAGTAAACTGAATGTTACCTTTTCCTGATAATTCAAGAGTAGATACATCATGACCTCTATCATCTGATAGTGTTGCCTTATAAACTCCTTCATCTTTGCGAGACAGCTACAGGGAAAACACAAGATGTTTACTGACAGACATGATAATAGTACAACATTTGCTCAACACCTGCAGGATTTTCCTAAATCAAAAAATATATATTGTACCTCATTCCAGTTAAACCATTCTTACAGGAGATGAGATGGAAACTATAAATGGCTTGTGCATGCTTTTTTAATGGAGCTGCAGTTAGTTTTTAAGTCTAAAAATTATTCTGATTTCAGTTCAATTGCCTTGAGAGACTGTGTTTTATCTCTTGTTACAGAAGGACAAACAGGATTGATCCTGTTCAGTAGAAATAACAATTACTGTAGTAAGATGCCACAGAGGGTAACTTCAACCCACACAAAGTCTAGATGCATAATTTTTCTCCAATCCAAAATGATTATTTATTTGATTCAATCTATGCAAAGCATAACAACAGATCGATATCCTTTAACTGTCAAAATATCAACTCAGTAGCTTTCATTCAAGCAGCAATTGTACCCAAATTTTATCTATGCTAAGCAAATAATGAATTCATTACCCTTGGAGATTCTAAAATCTAACATAGTGATACTGCATTAAAAGCAGTTGGGGTTTTTGCCTTGGGTGTTTTATTTTAATTTATTTTAAAACCTGAAGAAAATATATAAACAACTACATATAGATTGGAGATTATTTAATTGAATCTTAGACGTATGCAAGACCACAATTCAGTAAAAAAGTAGAAGCACCATATGACTGAATGACAAGAAAAATTCAAGAAAAGCAGAAACCACCCTCCTCCCCAAAAAAGTCTACTCAAGTCAAATGAAGCCAGAAGAAAGTCTTCAGAAGACAAAGAAGAAAACACTCTTGCAAGTGAAATGAAGGAGGGAAATTAGAAGAATATGAAACTAGTAGATAAAAAAATAAATCAATCAAGTGGAATGTGCTTTATTTGAAAGCAGAAAAACTTGATCCAGGGAGGTTTTGGCACTTGACAGAGGCAGCAACTATACAAGCTAAGGCTTCAGACACAGGTTAGGTTATCCTGTTTGCATAGAGATCGATCTTAAGAAGCCATATACCTCAAACCTATTCATTTTAGGAAATAAAACTGAAACATTGTCAGAAATTAGGTGCTTGAACAAATTGAAAAATTAAGGACCAATAAGGAAGAACGAGATGGAGTTCACCTAAGGACATTGAAGCAATTTAAGCATGAACTGTCTGAGCTGATAACAAAAATAGATATTCTATTACCAGCATTAGTAACTCACCAGCTAATTGAAGGGTAGCAAATACGCTTTTTCTTAAAACAGTTCACAGAAATCATGATAGCAGGTTTAGTGCTCTGCTTGGCAAACCTATAGCATGTCAAGCAGAAGCTGTCATTTCTAATCAAAATGTGATACTGTACCCTGGGAATACTGAGGTGACATTCTCCCTTCTGCAGATCAGGCATCTCATCAACGTCAATCCCAGAACCATCCTTATACCACTTGAAAATAGTCTCCTTCTTTGTGTTTGCAACCTGTACAACACAAAAGGCACATAAGCCTGGCTATGTCCCAAAGAAAGACATTGCAGGTAGGTAGTCACGAAAGTACTTTCAATGTAAGAAGCCCATTTTTTGTAAAACATGACAAATAAAGCCAAGCAAAAAAAATCCAAAGCCATTTCAAGTCTTCACAAAGTCAAGACTAAGCAAATCTTAGCCCTACAGTATTTATTTGCAGCACAAAAGTGGTCAGAAGTATACAGCTGACAGCTTCAGAGCCCTTGTCAAATCTGTAAAGGCAATTCTGTCAGTCTCTTCCTTTAAAGGTTTTTGCACCCTTGCTATGTGGTTGTAGACTGTCTAGAGATAACTGTGAGAAGTACCTTGAAATTAGAGCTGCTGAACTCTCCTTTATCTTTCTGCATTTGCTGTGTGTCTCGAGAGAGCTGTAACACAGAACCTAGGCCCTAACTTAGAGCGTCTTCAGCCAATTTGCAGATTTATCCCAGCTACCTAAGCAATGTCTGGCAGGGCTAAACCACAGAGAGCAACTGAAATTGCTATTCTGAAAGCATTTGAGACTTCAAAATTGTGAGCTGCCCCAGAAACCTTTTTTTCTCTACTACTATTGTATCCTATGGAAAGTACAAAGACCTGAGGAATCCTACAAATTGCAGTCTCTCCCAACACAAAAGGGTTTAACAATGTAGTGCAAATGCAGAGAAGTTGCATGAAAGCCAGATTTTTTCTGTAGTAGCAGCAACTCATCTAAGCAATGTATAAATAGATTACAGCTATACCTCGAGTACTGCTCTAATTTTGAAATCTAAATTGTGTATTACTGATGCTTAAAATACTGTTGGATGAATGACCTCAAACTGAATCCAAACAAGCTAGCAGCCCGGATCTCTCTTTTTTCTCCCTTTCAGAAACCCTATGGCTTATTTGACATCACTATCCCCATAGCCTTCTAAAAAATCACAGAAATGCAATGGTATTTCCATGTGTAGCCTGAATTACCGGTCAGCATGGCTTAGGTAGAAGGACAGATCTAGCGGGACATTTCTCAGTCCCCAGGCAGTTGCTTTAAAAAGCCTCTTTAAAAAGAACTGAACAAAAGGATAGAGGGCAGCCCAGAAGTTAATACAGATCTACAGTAGTTTTCAAGTGACCTGCTTGGAGGTAAAAAACATGCACCAATTTCCAATCCTTTCACTTTAGAGAAGTCTTCCTCCATAGATGAACAGTTCTGTGAAAGTCCTCTATAGAGGTGACTAGACAAATAGGAGCTCCCCCTATACAGATTCCTGGTCATCTCTATAAAACCTGCTCAAATTAATCACATATACTGCTGCGTAACAACCAGCGTGGTTGCTATGGATATCTGACAGAGTATTTGAGATCACAACCTGGCCCAAAGCAATGTCTTGAGCAGCGTTTTACATTTACCAGTAACTACAAAGTGGCTATTCCTGTAGTCATATGACATGAGTGGGAATTTTATTTGAACAAAGCCTGAAGGAACAAGCCTATAGTGCTTTTCAACAATTTTTCATCAAAGACTGTTACCACTCAATCTGACAATAAATAGACTGAGTTTCAGACACATGCAATTTGCAGTGGCAAAGTTATTTCATGTTGACATTTACTATGAAAAGTTACCTTTTTTGTTGCTTAGCCATACACAAAAATCTTGCTTTTACAGACACAGTACAAATAAGGATCAAAGTTATGCAAGACCAGGTAGCTTCTGAACATTCTGAAATTTAGAACTTCTTGAAAAAAAATGATAGCAGATGCTTCTATATGAAGAAAAATACATACATAATAAAAAGCAAACACCATCAAATTATCATTCAGATGAACAAACCTATCTCACTGGCATGGTGGGGCTGCAATAACAAGAACAAGGTCATCAATGCCAGCTATTTCAGAATTAAATAAGAAATCAATACAAAGTCAATCAGGTCCAATCACACAGAAAATAAGTGGTACGTGAAGTAATGTGTGCTGTTTTTGATTTACTATTTTAAAACACAATCCATATTGGTTCATTATAACTGTTATAGGCCTGAATTGTAGTCAGTCCTCTGCTCTACACAAGCTTCCAGTTGGCCTGGTTTCCTAAGTCCTCCATTTCATGCCACGGCCTTTGAGAAAGTGAAGGCAAAAAGCCCTCTATTACAGGTACTTCCTTCACATTATCCCAGGCTTTTTCAAGAGATAAAAATCACCTGTGACAATTATTTTTGCACAGGACCTCTAAACAGAGCCTAGAAGAGACCAGGGCCAAGTGCTATGATATGCCATGGGGAGGCATTCTTTGGATGTTTTTATTACAGTAGAAATAGCCCAGGGCAGCCACACTTCTAACTTGAATGTCAAGCATCTGAAGCTTGTAGGACAAATCCAGGTTTTATTGTTCAAACTCTACCTACGTACAGCTATCAGTTAAACAGGCATAAACAACAGCACCATGTGCATCTAATGGCCAGTCACATACTAACAGTAACAAACGTTATAAGGTCAATGGCATAGTTAAAATGATGAGTGTGCAAACGGCCCACATCCTAGATTTCATTTACATAAAATGTTCTGACCTTATGAACAAAAAGTACACTGGTGAAACGCATATAATCAGGCACTCTGCCTTTCACAGTTTCAGTGGTATAAACAGGCTTGACAGTCAATGAAAAGAAGCATAATTTCAGATTAATTTGTAGAGAATTAACACTACCATAACTGGTTCAGCAACATTTAATTCCCCATGTGAATGAAAGGATAAGCAGGGTTCATGCCTGAGGCAAATGCATGTTGAGATTATAAAGTACTCCAGCTATGCAGCTCAGCACCAGCAAATGTACCATGTTAGCTAATGAGTGTTGAGCCCTAAAATGGGGGCACATAGAATGGCAGCTTCACCGCCCAGGTCAGGTCTGCTGGGAATAACTTGAGGTTAAAGTTCTCCTAATTAGCGAGCAGTAAAAAAGAAAGGAAAAAGTCGGACAAATGTGCATGTAAATTGCTCATAATGAATGATTCAAGTTAGTTTAATTAAAAGCCAAAAACTTAATCAAAAGAAGTGTCCAGTTTACAGGAAAAGGTAATGAAGAAGAGTCTGATGACTGTTGAATTCAATTAACTTAGTTATTCAGACCTCAAACTAGTCACTCTAGAAGAACAACAAAAATTAAAATATACCAGTTTAGAATGGCATATAAAGATGTTAATAGCAGAAAATACACTAAATTCCATGCACTTTAGCATTAGTTAGGATTCAAAAGTTATTAGCCAAAAACAATAAAAGTCATGTTTATAACATTAATTCTAGAAGCCTTTGTTACATGTTTGGTTACAGCTGATTAAATACTAGATGCTTTGGTAGAGGAACCTCTAAATCAGAATACAGTGAGGAAGGAGTTTGAACTTTTGTTTTTTGTGGCTATTTTTGAGGAAGGAAGACAGACCATTAAGGGATTTTTTTTTATGACTCACATTACTATATAGAATTAGATCACCTAACACATTTAGAAATGTCCCGTAATTTTTGTTGTGTTTTGTTTAATGAAGACTACTGCGTAAGAATAACAAGTTGGAAATTTTTATTATAAATATTTCTAAAGAATAAAAATGTTTTCATATGAAACTTTTCATTTGAAAAATATCAAAATCTTTCCTCACATTTTCCTACCTCAATTTTTAATCAACACATTCTGAAAAATTATTTCAAGTATATTTCCTCACCTTACAAGAAAGTAAAACTTCACATTCCTCTGTAACTTTCCAATACAAAAACTCTGAGAAGTGAGGACCTAAGAAACAAAATTGTCTTAAAGTATATGTTGTAGAGTGACAACTATCAGAAAGGTGGAGTGAAAAAAAGACAAAATATGACAATTATAACATCCTTACACCAGAAAGATGAGAGAGAACTCTTAAACTAGAAGGAAAATTCTACAGTAAGTTTTTATCATATAGACCCAGGTGTCTACAGCACAGCTGAGAAACCTGAAGCTCATCTCAGTTTGTATGATAAGTCATGTAGTGTTTCAAAATATAAAATGGTAAATGAGATAAATTAGTATATTAAATATGTTTAATAAACTAATTAAATTTGTTGGCCCAGCTGCCAACTAAACATAGGAAAAAGAGTAGCTACAAGTAAGTGTACAAACAATGTATTTAATGCAAAGGGAACTGGAGAATAAACAAATATACACAAACACCCAATTAAATGTTCAAAGCAAAATTCTCACAGTGGATATTACTTGCCCACAATATATAAAGTTAAAGATGGCATTAAACATTAAAAGCAGAACAAGAAATATTCCTTTTCCCCCCAAGGTTCCAATCCTGCAAATGTAAATATCCTTAAGTAAATCTACTGACATACATAGCCTTTTTAAAGTTATTGTGGTTACTCATATCAGTAAATTTATATGTTTTATTGTCTGCAGGATCAGAACTCATAATTATAATATCCAGACCTGGGAGGTAGCAAAGTTCCAGACTTTCATTTAAAGAATTACTGAGAACTGAAAGATCTTGTGAGCTTATGCTGTAAGTTGTATAAAGACTTTCCTAAATCTATTTTTAAAAATAATCCCTCCCCAAAACACCTAAAAATAATAGTACTACATCGTTTATTTAGAGAATCTTACCTAAGCTATTTAGAATAAATATTATTGTTGTTACTTTCATTCTAAAAGCCATGTGCTTGGAAAGTGAATATTATAAACTAGAGCTGAAACTCAATTTTTTTAAGATTTCACAGAGATAGACTTCTGAAATAGATATCTAAGAGTAATTCTTACTCAGACCTGCAAACAATATAAAAAACAAGTATATAACAAACTCTGCAACTATATGGCAACTATGCAACAAATACATATTTGTTTCCTGGAATATTGCCTGGACAGAAACCACAGGATCAGACTTTTAATCTCCCTTGTCTGACACTATGCTGTCTGTGCTTTGTCAATTATATTGAAGGGACAATTTAAAACTAAATGTCTTGTAGGATATTTTCATTAATATTGAGCAAAGATAACCTCTTGTAAGGACTCACAGTTTATTTCTCTATTTAGTTAAAGCATTCTGTCACAGTTTGCATATACCGTATGACAATGTTGCAAAATAAGATCCCCCAAGGGTTTAGTGTCTACTCAAACTGTGAATCATCTTCTAAAGAAATCAATAGAAGTTGGAAGCACTTAGTATTCACCAGGGATGCATCATCAGCTGCAAACCAGACCTAAAGTCACCAATCTACTCTGTCTTACCTTGCTTCCTGAGAAATTCCTTTCGCTGGAGTTCAGACTCAGCCAATACTGCCTTGAATGCTAAATTTAGAAGAGGTGAATGAAAAATGAGTTAGTCACAAAATTACTCAAAGATTAATTGAAGTTCATTTCTTCATCAAAGTTTTGATGTTTCAGTGAACATACCATCTCCAATCAGAACTAATGAAGACTGGTTCTTGGCCTTTCCATCTTGAATCTGTACTGTGTAGGTACCTTCATTGTCAATTGTAAATCGGTCCATAACCATTTCTATAATGCCATTTGAACGGTCACAATTTATTTTATGCCTCTGAAATAAACAAGCAGTAACTTTACTGTAGTATGGTATAAATTACTTATGATTCCTTATTGAATTAATCACGGTTTATATCCCTGCCTCTACACTCAATAGTTTTCATGTCCTTTTAATTGTAAACTATGGAAACAGGGCTGGCTTGTATTTACTATTGTACCACAAGATCCCAGTGGTGACAGAAACCTCTGTGTGCGGCTGCATTTGGAATCCTTGAGTCATCATTATACAGCTGGTTTGGATTTAAAAATAATGGTTCATGGCAATTTGCATGTTTGAAGAAGAGCCTACATGGCCAGCCTCTAGCTGCATTACAGCTTTCAGTTCAACAAGGGGTTTTGCTAGGCTGAAGCATTATTCCTAGCAGAGTCCAGAAATAGCTGGAAGTATTATGTTTGTGGACACAAATGTGGATCTCCAAATAAATCCATCAAAACAAATCCAAGAAGCCATCACTAGTAAATACCTCTGAGACATATGTGGCAGCTCAATACTGGATCTTATTTTCTCACTAAAAACACTTATTTAGGAAGGGTATAATGATTTCCTCATCTAATGCTAGATATTTTTTCAAGGAACACTGAAGCGCAAGACCATGAGAACAGTAACTTGTGCAAAGCCAACAAAGCTTCTGGGAAATAAAAAGATCAACCAAGTTCAGCAAAAGAGAATTAGAATTCTGTTGAAACATCCAGTTACCTACTAAAGTGCTTGCAGAATACCCAAAACACCAAACATTGTCTTGAATTCAAAGTTAAATATGCTTTTCACTGTTTGTGTCCTTTTTGTGTTTGCTTTCTATTAAATATTCCAGAAAGACAAATTATGGTCAGGCATAGTGAAGGAAACAGAAAATTGCAAGCAAATATTAAACAATACTTGCGAAATATGTGTTTTGAATTTGCAGGTACTATTTTAGATACAATCCTCTTTCGTTCAGTGAGTAACAACTACGAGGATTGTGTGTCCCAGTAACAGTGACGTTGTTTGAATCTCAACTAACAAATTCTTCAGGCAAGGCAAAAAAAGTCCACGAAAGTTACTTGTTGAATACTTTTAGGTGACCAGTGTGGTCAAGAATATTACACACAGACTGTTCCATTCATGATGGGACAGAAAAGTAAATGTCACCATCTGGAAGGAGTTCTATGCAGTAAATTATTAGATACTCTATTATTGTTAAAAGGAGACATGAAACCTTATAAAAGGAGTATTTTGATTAACCTTTTTACTGGACTCCAAAAGTAGAAAAAGATACCTAAAATTACAGGTAAAGTTTATGAAAGTGGAAGAAAGAAGGAAGGAGGGAAGAAAGCTAGTAAAAATACCATTTATTAAATTCTTCCTTAAGTGGAAGAACCTTTAAGTAGTGATCCAAAACTAGAAGCATTGACCCCATAAATATATCTGCTTCAGCTTTGAGGGACACCTCCTGGCCACCCTCAAGAGCACATTCACTCTTGTATGGACAAGAAGTCTGGAAGGATAGTGTAGACATAATAAAGAAGTTTAGCATTCATTACTAGTACTTTCAAATTTGCAAGTAGTACTAGTTTAAAACTTAATGGGGGAACTAAAGAATGATTAGAAAATATAATGGAATTAATGAAGCAGTAGGCAACAGATTTATTAGGATAATAATTTATTAAGTAAATTACTTAGAGGGAAGAGACCGAGGTATTGCATTTATATAAAATAACACTGGAAAATGCTCATATAATTTGGCGAAACACTTTTACCTATATAGTTCAAAGAAACATATAGTGTCAAAAAATAAGGTAAGATTTAATTAATCAGGAAATTAAGTAGAAAAATTGCCTATGTAAGAGTTCATCTCTAAGAGTTGAGTAGATAGGCCAGGTAGGGTAAAAAGTGAAATTATAAACTTCACCAAACTACCAAAACTTGCAGATTCAAGTTCTCACTTACAGTTTCTTGCCCACAGATGTCAAGGACAACACTTTCACTCATTTCATGAGTTCTTGGGTCAAATGTAAAGTGAGATTTGCCAGAAGCAGAAAAATAAGAGCAAGATGTATGTTTTAATCTGATCCTTTATCATGCTTCCAGATTTTTTTTTTTTTTAATTTCTTGCTTTTGGGTAAAGGCAAAAAATATTAAAGTACTAAAATTACAGCTGATTGAATGGAGCCCAGTTCATTCCATTATCAGATTATTTTTAAATCTTACTGAAACCATTCCCTGTTAGGAACTAGAAGGAAAAATTTATCACTTCAGCCAATGTCAAGAGTCAGACTACAATTCACCAGCATAACGGTCTATTGAACATGTTCAGTGACTGTAGCCCAGTCTCCAGGCAGGTTTTAGAGTGTAATTAGGCTTCTAACTATTGCCATTATGCAGCAAGATGAAGTTCAATGATTTTATGGGCACCATAAATACTAGGCTTTTATGTGACTTTCCACAAAAATCTAATCAGTCTCCAAACGTAAATGTCACCTGTGGGTTACTAATTAAAGAGGTGAAATAATGCAGCTCCACTTCAAGACTCTCTCTGATGTCAACACTTTCAAAACATATGCGAACTAAAAATAGCTCATTCTGTTCCACTCACATTGCCAAGACAAAATAGTGTTGTTTCAATACCTCGTAGGTACTAATATTCGGGTTTTCAGTGCTATAGTTTATTACTTCTTAAAGTTAAAAGAAAAAAAACCCAAACCAAAACCAACCAAAAACCTAGAGAAATATTTTACTCAGAAACACTTATTTTTCAATTTGTCAATATTTAATTAAGGTAAATGCTCTTTGCTTTTCTATGTTATAAAAATGCTGATAAGCTTCTCTTTCAAAACAAAGGCTTTGGATCCTCAGGAATAAACTGAACCTTTCAAACAGATGCACTAGAGTTGGACTCCTCATAGGAAAACATATCTCCAGTGCTGTACTTTATGCCAAGAAGACAAACCATACTCCAGTCCTGCAAAGACGTGACCTTATTTTCTTCTCAGCCCAATGTGATCACTTATTTGTGTCCCCTTCTTAGAGCTATAAAAATGCAGGAAGCTGGTGGCCTGTCCTTCCATCTCCATGTAGTCATTCAATGCTCATTTAGTGGCTAGGACAAAATAAGTAACTAATTTAGAAAGTGACACCATCTAAAATTTTTATATCTATGGCCACTGTTGCATTCTCAAGTGCCTCCCACATTATATGTAAAACTAGTAGCAGTAGACTCAGAGGGTGTCTGGAAACATCATGTTTTGCTGGCTTAGAGTCCAAAACTGCTTGAAACAGCTTTTCTGTCTTGAGCTATTTTCCTAATAGATTTGTGGACTACTTTGAATCAGATATGTTTAATACTGGTCTGTGTCCAATTTCTCCTTTTCTTTGGCTGTTGGCTGTCTAGCTACCCAAAATTAATACAGACTTCTGAGAGTTAAACATCATTTCCTTTTATCGCTATGAAGACACTCACTGTTCAGTAGGAATTCTATATTAGAAAAAAGATTCAAGTTAAAGATTGACATTCCTTTTGGATAGTATAAGACCTTAATAACATGGTTTTAAGTAAATGTAAAAATAGAATACCTCTTAATGCATAAAGGTTTATTAAAGAAAACCACATATACGTAGTCCTCAATATGTACTTACATCACTGTTTTCAACTTCTTTATCATTAATGACAAATCTGAAGGTAGAATCTGGTGATAAGCTTTCAGCCTGTATCCAGAAACGAACTTCTCCTTTGTCAAGAACCTTGTAAGCTAATTCTGATTTTAGAGGTATTGCTGCATAAAGAAAAGCAATCAAAAGTCAATAATCCATGAATCCTTGTGAGAAAAAAAAAAAAACTATTGCAGAAAAATATTACTATGTCCATATTATTTACGGAATGTTGGATATAGAATAAATTTTATATAGGGAAAATGCATTTAATGCAGTTTTTGATTGGTTTTTAAATTCATTTCTCAAAGGGAGAGAATTCACGGCTTATAGTTTGCATTTTGTTTAAGAAACTGACTAATAGCAAATAGGAGTCTATTTTTAAAGTTAAACTTGAAAAGACAATGATGATTTTATTCAATGAAAACTATTCTCTTTCTAAATTAACAGAAAGATAAGGAAGGAAACCATTCCATGAAAAATGAACATGCTGTTGCCTCCAGAAAATCTTTTTGGAATTCCAGTCATTAGTATGTAATTATATTTCTTCTAGTAGTATCAAATTGATTTAGATCTTCAACTTACTTGGATTCTTTATTTCATTGCTTAATGCCATCAAACGTTCAAGCTCTGAAATTAAGAAAAATATTCATGTTTTAATTTATTCTGAAAAATACAGTAAGAAAACAAGTGTCAGAGAAGGTATATATAAGCACCAGCAGATAATTTCCTTAAGTCTTATATGTTACATATCCAACTCTCTTCAGAAAATTATGACTAAAAATAAGATTTGGGAAATTTGAAATTCTGGTACATAGATTGGTACATAGAAGTGTTCCTATTTCATGCATTTTCATGCACACTCTCTTATGCAAAAGAATCTAAACGGGGGATGAAAGCCATTCAAAACTCTACGGAATTTTAACAAAAGATGGGAGACAATTGCTTCTAAGTAATGTTTGACCTTCCTTTATCTGCTAACTTCTTTTCTGACATGGTCCCTGAAATTCTAGACTTTCTGTGGCAAGAAACAAGATAATGGACAGGTTAATCTGAATACACTAAATCCTCATGAAGACAATGTGAGAGTCTAGAAACCACTTTGTGAGATTTTCATACTAACCCTATTTATCATGTTCATTACTAATAAAGATTTGGAAGATTAATATTACCACCAATTGCAAATGTACAGAAAATGTAAAGACCAGAGGAAATTAGAAGGGATTTATGACATGGTCTAGGATTTAGCAAAATTACAGGAGAATTTATAGCATTTGAGGAACTAAGTGGGCAGCGAAATAATGATTTTCGGTGCTAACATACAAAATCTGACGTTTGTGCAGAGATCTGGTACAATAAAGGTGTAATGTTGAGTGACAGGTATGACCAAGGAAGACATGGGCTAAGTGTGGCATGGCAATCACATTCAGTGTTTCAGTGTTCTACAAAAAAACCTTTTAAAGTAAGTCTGGCAGTGAGTGTTGAGTTTGAGAGTGTTGCTTCAAAACTAAGCTAAAGGGAAGTTCTCATAATCAAATGCATATCTGTCTTTTCCTACAGTACTCACTGAAAAATTTAAAACATTGCAAGTAGAAGAAGCAGATATTGGTAATGACTAACAGTCCTCATAAATGGTTTATGTCCTGCAGAAGACACTGGAGAAATATTTACAGAACAGTGAAAAAAAGCAACATTTCAGACATTCAACTGAAAGTGTAACAAATATTTGCAAATAGAATTATATTCCCAGCACAAAGAAAACAATTGCAGTTGGGCGTATTCTTTATCTTTTCTCTTTTTTTAATAAGAACATATTGCATTAAGTTATCCCAACTTTCATTATTGTGGTAATCGGAAAATAGCTAATCACACAAAGCCTGTTGTTTGGTCCTTTTTGTTTTTTCTTAATGTGCAGGAAAGAATATGAGTTGTGGGGTGTTGATCTTTTTTTTTTTTCCTGGAACATTTTTAGTGCAGCTGAGGTGATAAAATTAAGAAGGACTTGGGATGGTAAGGTTACCTTCATCATCCATAACGAAGCTGGATGAAACCCCATCTGTGTCGCTAACTGCAATAGAGTAAGTTCCCAAGTCTGATTTATCAGGATTTTTGAAGTACAGCTTAGAACTGAAATCATCAATAAAAGATGTAATTAGCAGGGTTTCTCATGTTACTGAAAGTTTTAACAAGACAAACTTCTAATGATATGATAGAATGGCATGACTTACTGATTTCCTTCTGTTTCAATCTTAAACTTATCAGAATCACCAATCTCCTCATACGATTTACCCCATGCAAAATGAGATGCATCTGTAGCTTCTTTGCACTCAAAACCCAGGTAAATATTACCCTCATCATCCACACCAGAAAAGATTTCTTTTGTTCCTGCAAAATAGGAATCAATTCATATGTCAAGGCTTTAGGGTTGCAATTCAGCCCATGCAAATTCTGTCCATCTTTACTAACAGATACCAATCTTACTTATAGATCTCAAAGCATGTTCATGTCATATACTGACTCAGCGTCACATACTGGAAAGACTCTTACTCTACACAAAAAATAATAAATGCTTATTGAGAAAAAAAATATAAAATGAAACTGAATATGAGCAGATATGAACAATTTAAGTAAATTACTTTTATTATTACTCTCAAAGCTTTAATAAATGTGTTGTCATACTTCTTTTCACTCACAGCAAGTAAAGACATTTGTTCTTGAGAAGAAAAATTAAAATAACTATGAAATATTTTATGTAGTAAGTAAAGAAAAAAGTCTCCACAGTACCTCTGCATCCACATATTTTTTCTTTAAGTTTTAAGGTTAAGAGTTTCTTAACTCTTTAAATACATATCTAAATACATGCTGCAGTATTGAACAGATTGATTAAATGTACTGCTAAGCATTTCAGTATTCTGGAAGCAAAGGAGATAAAACATTACATTACCTGGCCTTGCCTCAACAAGAACTGGTTCAGATATCTCAGATGACTTGCCTATGCCAGCATCATTCACTGCACGAACTTTGAAAACATACGTATGACCCTCATGTAAATCAGTGACCTGGAACAAGATAAAGAGCAAAGCTGATTTTAAAAAGCAATCTAAACTCTTTTGTTTACTTTTACGAAGATGTTAGCAGAAGACCAAGTTCAAATGCACATCTTTCTTGTACTCAATCAGACGTTTTTAGAACTCTGTTTTGAATTAGCACTAAGTAATGAAGATGTTACCTTAAAATAACGCTTCGAAGTAGGTTTTTCACTGGCAGTGATCCAGTCTTCTGCATCTACTTCCTTATAGTCCACTAAATACCCAGTAATAGGGCTTTTGCCTTCATACACAGGAGCTTTCCACAGAAGAACCAGCGATGTATTTCTAACTTCACAAATCGTCAGATCATAGGCAGGACCTAAAATATTTCAAATATCAAAGTTGACTTCAATATAATAAAGTTATGCAAACTGGGCTTGTAGAGGCCGAATACACCACTTCAATTTTGGTTTGACTGTGTGTGCTTTCAAAATCCTCATCCTTTACATTAAACCTGGTATATGTTGTATTTAGGTAATTTTCCCCTCATTGCTGTAGATAGCCATAGCTGCTTTGTGTAGTGAGTGACATTAGTATTCTGAAGCATACATTTGTAGTTTCATCTCAGTAACTCCATTTTAAGGGAAAGTTACTCATGTGGAAAATCCACGCAGTTTAAATTTTCCAATAAGTAGCAGACTTCCCTGTATATTATCAAATTCACTAGCCCTACTCACTGTATCTAAGTCAGATTCATAATTTAGCATCAGGATTTAAATTCATTGCTGGTATGCATGAACCACGACCCTCTAGCCTGATCTACAGCCCATTGGCACCAGTGGGCTTTCAATCAGGTTTCATGTGCCCTTAAAGAAGAATTTTTCATGGTGAGGCAGATAAAGATAGTCAAGAAGAACTTCTCAAGAGGATATCTGTCAGGAGAACTATTTATGTCAAAAACATCCTGATGGTCTATGAATAAGTGAGAGTTCATATCTTTGTAACAGGTTATGTTCTCACTACTATACTTTCCTTCTGCTTCACTTAACTGTTCTGGTGCAATTCAGTTTAACTTGTCTCACCATTTAAAATAAGGAAGACTAGAAAAAACTTTTCAAATAAATCTGATTGCCATTCTAGCCTACCTGATGTTAGCCAGTGATGAAATAACATCACATTTGTATGGGATGATATTCAGCAAGTATACAGCAAAAGAGAGTAAAAAGTGTTTCTCCATAGTAGATAAGCACATTTCAGAAAAGAAACAGATGTTGCAGATCTTATGAGGATAAATGTGACCAGCACATTGAGGAAGGTGATTCTTCCCCTCTACTCTGCTCTCGTGAGACCCACCCGGAGTACTGCATTCAGCTATGGGGGTCCCAGCATACATAGGACATGGGCCTGTTGGAGTGAGTCCAGAGGAACACCATGAAGATGAACCAAGGGCTAGAGCACCTCTCCTATGAAGATAGGCTGAGAGTTGGGGTTGTTCAGCCTGGAGAAAAGAAGTCTCTGGGGATACTTTATAGCAGCCTTTCAGTACCTGAAAGGGGCCTACAAGAAAGCTGGAGAGTGACTTTTTTACAAAGGCATGGAGTGATAAAGCAAACTTCAGCTCTCACTCAGAGCTCATTAGGAGGGATTCTGAGGGAAGCTTCCATGGAGTTTAAGGAGCTAGCGAGGGCTGGGAGTTTTTCAAGAAAAATTTCCTGCAAGCACAAAGACAATTAATCTCCTTTAAATGTAAGGGAAGTAGAAGGAGCAAGTGACACCCTTGGCTTAACTGCCTCCTCAAAACCAAAAGAGAAGTATAACAGATATGGAAAAGCAGACAAATATCCATTGACACCCTAAACGATATTGCCAGCAGCAGTGCTGAGGTACTGACAGGCTGACTCCTGTCCTTACCTCTGCCGTCAGAGTGGTTCCAAAGAACGTTTATCAATACAGTCATAGGCGCCGAAGGGACTGAATGCTCCCTCACTAAGTTTGCAGATGACATTAATCTAGGAGGAAGTGTTGATCTGCCTGAGAGTAGGGAGGCTCTTCAGAGGGATCTGAACAGACTGGACTGATGGGCTGAGACCAATGGGATGAAGTTTAACAAGGCCAAGTGTAGAGTGCTGCACATGGGACATAACAATCCCATGCAGTGCTACAGGCTTGGGGGAGACTGGCTGGAGAGCTGTCAGGCAGAGAAGGACCTGGGGGTGTTGGTTGACTGCAGGCTGAATATGGGTCAGCAGTGTGCTTAGGCGGCCAAGAAGGCCAATGGCATCTTGGCTTGTGTCAAAAACAGTGTGGCCAGTAGGTCTAGGGAAGTGATTGTGCCCCTGTACTCGGCATTGGTGAGGCCACACCTCGAGTACTGTGTCCAGTTCTGGGCTCCTCACCACAAGAAGGACATGGAGGTCCTGGAGTGAGTCCAGAGAAGGGCAACCAGGCTGGTGAAGGGGCTGGAGGGCAAATCCTATGAGGAGCATCTGAGGAAGCTGGGGCTGTTTAGCTTAGAGAAGAGGAGGCTGAGGGGAGACCTTATCACCGCCTACAACCACCTGAAGGGAGGTTATAGAGAGGTAGGTGATGGTCTCTTCAGCCAGGTGACAGGTGATAGGACAAGGGGGAATGGCATGAAGTTGTGCCAGGGCAGGTTTAGATTGGATGTTAGAAAAAAATTTTTTACTGAAAGAGTTGTCAGGGCCTGGAACAGGCTGCCCAGGGAGGGGGTTGAGTCACCTTCCCTGGATGTGTTCAAAAGAAGGGTAGATGAAGTACTTAGGGATATGGTTTAGTTTAGTATGTGAATGGTTGGACTTGATGATCTTAAAGGTCTTTTCCAACCTTGTGATTCTGTGATTCTCTGATTCTATGAGGAAAGGTTGACTGAACTGGTTTTTGACAACTTAAGGGAAGAGCTAGGGCTCTTGTAGTCTTTAAATGCACAGAAAAGCTGTTGTAAAAAGGAAAAGAATAATCCCTTCCTGTATTTGGTGGACAGGGCAAAAAGCAAATAGGCTTAAATTGCAGGGAGAAAGATCCAGGAATATTAGAAAAACATTTAAACCTTAAACATAGTCCTGCCCAAACCACCTGGACATTTTCAAGAGTAGAAGTCTTTAAGGATGGATTATACAAGCCTCTGTCAATAAGATAGTTATAGCTGATGCTACGTGTGGGCAAGCAGTTGAATTAGATTACATTTGAGAGTCTTTCCTACTAAATGATTCCATGACATTACTGAATTGTTTCTTGTTCCAGGCAAGAATTCCTTTTTATATGTAACATAGAAAAGAAATGCTTATGCTAATTATGCCTTTTAAAATTCCAACACTTTTATAAAATCAGATTTAAGGGTTGGATTTTTTTCTTTATTAAAAAAAAATAACTGCATGAATGTTTAAACAGAGATGTGTGTAGGTGGCAGACAGCTCCTGATGACATAAGCAGTATTAAAATGGATCCTTAATTGCATTTCAAAGCTCAGTGTTGTAAAAAGAATTTGATTTAACAACACAGCAATATTTAACAGCATTTTGGGAAAAATAAGGTAGAAATACATTAAAGAGGTAGGTGCCCATGTTTCCATTATGGTCTGCAGTGTGACACCCGTTGTTTAGGCAAATCAGTACCAGATATCAGAAATAGCTTCAGGAAAAGCGTTGTTCAGTATGAGCAACGGTGTTCTAAAATAAGCCGATGTCCCTTCAAAAACCTTTCATATATTATTTACAGAACTTGAGCATTAGTGAGGGGAACCAATTCCCTAGCTATCTAACATTTAAGCACAAATTTATATGCTTACATGAGATAGAATAAAATTTAACTTTCTTTTGCCGGAGGCCCTGAATTGGCAATACTTATTTATTTTTACAGAGTTAGCATTGCAATTAACATCTCCAGCTACATCTACATTGCTAAACTACAGACAACCTACACACAGGTTTGAGTATTAGCACACACTCCTTCCTACTGTGTGTTTGTTAGCACATTTCTTCTAACATCTGGCTAATAATAATCTCTCAGCTAACACCTAAGTACAATCTAGGTGATAGACATGAATAAGGGCACACAAATTGAAATTAGGAGATTTAGCTGTAAAGTGTGAGCTATACTGTTTTACTTGCCTCTATGTCAAGAAACAGACCCCCATTGTGTCTCATTTATGAACAAAACCTATAGTTTTGGAGTCTGAAACTCCAGGAATATTCTTAATAGATTGCAGTTATGGTACAGAGGTGCCTATATATTGTACAGGATGTGAGAGTGAAGTAGAGCTTGTAGGGATGCAGGTGAGGAGCCAATAGAGATAAAAACATAGACTAAAGACTGAAGACTTTCTGCTCTGAGCTGATGTGGGCTGTGAAAGGAAACATTTAGCTACCTAACGTCACTCGCTTTCAGGACATTCAATGTCACCAGTGGGGATGTAGAGGTAGATTTTAACTGGAGATGTCAGGAGCAATGGCAATCTCAACAAGTAATATGGCAGAAAATAACCAGAACTTGGATGGAACGTTACAGTGGCTGTGTTTTAAGGAGTTTATACTGAATTGAAGTTAATGACCAATAGACTTACCAGGTTCTGGCATAGTCCAGGCTTTACACTTAAAATGCTCACTGGGATCCGAAGGTTGACCTATTCCAACCAGATTTGCAGCAGCAACTTTGAATTCATAGAAGGCATCCTCTGTCAAATCCTCTACCTTTTTAGAGAAAATTTGATATATAAAGAGCCATTATTTATACTTTTTAAATTAATTAAATACTTGAAAATAAACATTCTGGCATTGGTTAATTAATTATCAGGACATACTGCTGTACTGTAGTACTGTGAGGATCTAATTTGAAGGTTTTACTCTTAAACACTGCAGAGAATTGTACTTCCACGTGTCAGCCATGGAATAACAGCACTTAACATATTGGCATGAGAGGCTGTAAAAGGTCAGAGCAAAGGTCTAGAGAGCACATTCAATGAATGTCCACTAGCAGATACTTACAGGTGAGTGTTCTAACATGAAATACCTTCTTGTGCTGCTCATAAATGCCTATTAATAAGCCATTCACTTATGCAAGAGTTTGAATGGTGTTTTAGTGTAAAAGACGTCATAGTGCACTCACCAGGGAAGAAAGGAAAACAAGAAGAAACTAAAGGAAAAGCCAATCCAATTAGTTTCACAGTGTGCTGGTATAGCTCTGGGAAAGATTCTCAGTAATTTTCTGGCTTGTGTGCATCTTTCTCTTAATATTGCCTGCCATTACAAAGTGAGGAAGTAAGCACTGGAAACAGGATGACCAGAATCTGTGCTATACCTCTGCAAATGTCCCTGGTAAATGAGCTCTGACTTAATGAGTCCATCACCACATCACCATCTCAGATTTTGAGGTCAAGGTAGACAAGTTATTAGGCATGAGCTTCTTGACACTCCAAGTGCCTCATGGTAGTAGCTCTCTTCCATCCTTCCTCTTCCAGACTGCTTACATACAATAAACAAGTCTTCTACACCTCAGTCCTCCACATAACTTTCCCAAAGTTATATTTCATCACATGTCTCAAGAGAAAGAGGCAGCTGAGGTTAGTACTTCTAAGGGAGATACTGAACTGATTTAAATTTTCATGAACAAATTTCATGAACTGTATTTTCTGAGAAAATGTGAGATAAAGGATGTTGCTGTGATTTTTTTTTAGTGGTAACAAACATATGATGGTGTAGCATCAACTACAAAACCAAATCAATCAATGTAAGCTAGGAACTCAGGCACTAATACAGTTAAGAAGTTAGAGAGCTATATAGTGAGATTCACAAGAGAGACTAACAGCTCAGCCTGCAAAAATGGTTTTGAAATCCCAGGTTATTAAGGGAAAGAATATTTGTGGGTTTCTCATAGAATTTCTTAATCAGAGAGGGTTAAACCTTTAATGATTTCCCAGTGCTGTACTGTATATCTCAGGGCCTTCTCTGCTTGCAGTATGTCATAAAATACTAAAAGCTGTCTTGCTTTTATTTCCCAACAGTATTTCAGATTCCAGCCATTCACACTAATGTACGAAGATGCACCTTCAGTTATAAATACAGTTACTGGCAAGACTCAGACTTAAACACCCAATTAATTAAACTCTGAATGGTTTCCCTTCATTTACATTACTCATTTGTTTACAAATGCATGAAAAATGGAAATATCTAGAAAGCATTGCTCTAGTACTGCCCTTTCATGCCTATCCTACCCGCCCTTTTTTATTTTGCAACATCCACGCTCCATCTGCTGTCAGGGATGCCAGTTATAAAGTCACTCACGAGCATACATAACTTGAGTACTGCTGGCTGCCTTCTGTGCATAAAACATTCTTCCTAACTTCATCTGCAGCATGATTTTCTACTTTAGCATCAAATACCTGCTATAGATGTACTTCTGTCCTTTATAGGAAAGTTGCTGAATTGCAGAAATAATTTTAAGAACTATTTGAGAATAAAATCTAGTTGCTTAATTTAACAAGCATCAGATTGAGCAATTACTTGCTATAGCCTATCTTCCCAACCTTTCCTCATGGAAATTCATATCAAAACTTTCCTCTTTTAAGAAACATTTAACATAGCAACTGCAACCAGATGTACTTTATTTCAAAACTAAAATAATCACTCTGGTACCCTGGAAGGGAGGCGATAAGGCATAATGCTAGGTTTATTAATATACTTCCCTTTCCATCTGAAGGCAGGTTTTAGAGTAAGAACAGGGACAGTTACGTTTGTTCTCAGCCCATCTCCATTTCATTTTCAAGTCTCCAGTTCTACAGACAGCATGGTCATCTGTCCTGCTAAATGCTTCCATCCTTTCTCTGCATGTTATTACAGTAGTGATACATATAGTGCTCATTAATGAATATAGTTTATGAAGCGTTTTATAGTTCATCTTGTTCTTTGTGAAAAATGTGCTTCACAACTTTTCCTTCAAAAGTTTCCTCATCTGAATGGCCATAATGGTCATAGAATTTCATAGCAAGGGGATGGCACCGATTCTCTGCCCCAGTTTTTAGGATTGTTGCACTCCAAAATACACAATGGAAGGGCCTGTTTTTGTTGTAGTATTTAAAGAATTTCTCTGAAAGACACTAGAACTCTGCCAAATGCAAAGAAAGAATACCAATCAACTCCAGAAGGATAATAATTAAAAAGTACCAACCGTATAAATTGTCCGGGTAATAAGGGAAGAATTGACTTCATGCCAGTTTTCATGGTTTGCTTCCCGTTTATCCATATAATAACCAAGGATTGGTGAGCCTCCACTGTACCTTGGTGCTTTCCAGCCAAGGGTCATTGAATGACCATCACAGTTCAAAAGTGTGATACCATGAGGATATGATGGACAAGCTGTACAGAAATAAACATCCTGAGAGTTAGGACAGAGTGTAAAACACTGCAGTGCAGAAGTTGCTTAGTGGATTTTGTATTGCTCTTGTTTTCTGCAGAGTACTGCTATCAGGTGCATATCGGTAAAAAAGTAGTTGTAAAGCTGATCATCAACATTATTTTTTTCTGCAAACATAAACATGGAAGCCTTTGAAACATCTGTCTATCATGTTGCCCTCTCAGGAGATAGCAAGAAGGAATAGATAATCTTTGGTATAGAAATGGTAATGCCAGAAAAAGTGTCTTGAGACCAAATATGCAAGAAGATTGAAATGGATCAGAAGATCTTTTCCTGCTAAGAGCTAAACAAGTTTTTCAAGCACTTTTGGAATGCAGTACGAATCTCCCAGTAAGGGAAAAAAAAAAAATACAAACTACAAAGGCTATGAACTTTAATTAAATGAAGTCATATGACTGTCTGATCTATGACCTTCAAGGTTTTCCCCTCCTATTGCCATAGCATATGCCTACTTCAGACTGAAAGTGCTCCCTGCCCTATAAGAAATAGAAAATATTTAGACTTTCATTAGTTTAACACATATTGAGGCAGAAAAAGACATTTCCTTCACAAGTTTACTCCCATCTGTAGCAGATGGATTGTTGCAAAAATGTCACCCAGGCATCTTCCTAGAGATTAAGAAAACTTTTCCTCACCTTTTTACAACCCTACTATGAGCAAACACCCTTTCCAGCAAGTGTTTTGTATTTGCTATCTGCCCATGAAAGTTTGACCAAAGATATCCCTTTCCTGACCCTATTGCCCTGCAGTCAGTACAGGCTAAGCTCCTGCCCCTAAAGCTCATCTGCTATTTTCAGTTTAATTACCAGTAAAACTTGAGAGAATGTGACTTACATCATTCAGAAGAGAATGTTAGCAGAGGCCCTTAATACAGTCCCTGATCTTGTAGCTGTTCTAGTGATCAGCATGAAAACAGATAGTGATCAGCAGAAGTGACCTTTTGTTGATTGTTTGGGGTTGTTTTTTTTCAAACCTGAAACCGCTCAGAGACCATTAAACATGGGCTTTGCAATTATTACAATTTCTTGGTAAATAAGAATGACCATTGCAAGCTCACATAAATACCTTTAAAATAATACTGCAGAAAGATTCTGTCCATGCTAATATAAGTCACTTATAAATAGTCCTGCTGAATTCCTAAGGCCACTGAAATGAACAAAAGCCATCCGCATCCCATGTGTGTAAGATTCGTGTGCTCTGTGCTTGGTGATAGGCCCATGCAACCCTCATCTTTAAAACACACAGTGACAAAATAAAAGGTGCAAGCAAGTGCATTAATGACATGGATGTGAAAGTGTTGGTACACCACCTACCCATATGAGATACACTTTGTCCTAAAAAAAATCATACATTAAGTTTGTCAGTTATATCTCACCTGAATTTATCTGCTAATATCCATTCTGAATTATAAATCTTTTAGACGAATATTTCTGCCTGTTGGTTGTCATTGTCCTAGAGGTGGGGGCCATTCAGTTGGGGAAAAGTTCTATTTTAAATTCAAATTTAAAAATGCATAATTCCTACTCAAGGTTGCACAATATGTTGCTTTTACACTGAAATTTTTCTTAAAGAGTACCAGAGGAGGTAGATTGTGCTCCAACCTGGAGCAGCCAAAGGGGATTTTCTGCTTGGTCCAGCCACACAATAATAAAGTTTTCTGAAACTCTTCTAAATGGAGCAGATTCTGTGTTAAACTGATTTGTACAATCATCCAGAAGCTACTTGTCAAACTTCATCAAGATTTACAGTTTCTTTGTTAATTAAATCTGAGGAGCAGAAGGCAGTCCGGTCATTATAGTGGATCTGACACAGTATTAACAGGCATTATGAATAACTTTTCTTTTTTAAAAACACTGTGTTTTCTCTAGAACAGCCACACACCAGAACACAAACAAGGAGTCATACTTACTAAGGGCTGCCTGTACTGTCACAGCCTCTGACTCTTGTGAGTTTTCACTGAATCCTACCGCATTCACAGCTTTCACACGGAAGACATACTGCTCTCCAGTTTCCAAACCATGAACGACAAACCTGGGTTAACAATAAAAATGCACCATGTATTGGTATGTATTTTATAGGAAACACTCTGTGCTGTAACATGAAATTTTGCACCAATAAGAAAGCTCCATGAGTGTTTTACAAAGGAAAATATTTCCAAGAGGGAAATCATAATACAGTGATGTGATGTAGTACAATATAATTGGATGGGACACTGGAACAAAAGTCACAGTACTCATTAAATCGCTAGTGCTGATCTACCAAGTAGAGTCAGATAAACTATAATGTATTCCCTCTGAATTTTGCCTTGCTAAATTCTAATCTCTTTTGTGAAGGGACTATATTTTTGACTGTATTTTCATAATCACTATCAAATTTATCTTTTGGGTTTGATCTGAGGTTCTAGGCAATTATCGCAGCAGATAGTATAGTCAAAACCATTCTATTGTAGGGTGTGTTCAAATATGATCAAATGGCTTTTTATTTTTCTGCTGTCCCAATCCATTTGACCAAGAATTAGTGTCTACTTTTTCTTTGATCAAATTCCTTGACTACTTCATCAAAGGATTCAGCAGAATACAAAGTCACTCAAAATTAATTAATAACTGACAAAATACACTAGACAACATGATGTGCTTGTCATATACGCATAAGAAAAAATACATTTCACATCTAAACTGCATTTGGTGAGTGATTCCAATAAAACTAAGCATGATTGTCACAAAGGAAATTACTTGAAGAATCACATAATGAAGTGTGATATTTTCAGGAGGGAGTAAGAAAGTATCAGAGTTAGTCAGGGGTAGCATAATGACAGGGGAACTAGAAACAGCAGCTACTGTCCTTTAGCAACTCAGGGAGCCACGATGTTTCTGGGATGGGACACTTGGATTTCCTACAAAGCAGTATCAGCAGTGGAAGCAGACAGGACCTGCCCCTTTTCACTAATGTCCATGGATATGGGCTTCAGGAGGAAATACCCTGGGAAGCTTTTGAGTTCCCTCTCCTCATATTCTTCCTCAAGTTTATCAGGTCTGTTTACCCCATGCAATAATTCAGATTTTAAGAAAGGTATTTATTTGATGTTTACTCATGTCCAAGACACAGAATTATGTCTCTAGAACCTGCTTTTATAACATAAAGTCATAGAATAGACAAAAGATACTTCTCTTGGGGGGGAGCAGGGGAAGGAGTGGGGAGAAAGTCTGTCCTGCAATACAAAAAGCTTAGCTATGAGAATCTGCAGACTGTTCATCACATTCACTCAACAGTCACCGTCCATGATAACGTATCATTACTTATCATGTAAATGGGCTTAAAATTATCCTTACAGTTTTCAAAGCTCCCCAAAATACAGAAGTATTGTCAATACCTGTTATATTTAATAGGTTTATGGTTACTAGGTTCCCAGTGATTTGATCCCACCACAGAATAATCAATGTAGTAGCCGTACAGGTCCTCTTCGTGTTTTGGTTTATCCCATTGAACTACAACTGATGTTTTTGTATTCCTTGTGGCCACTACCCGACCGGGTGCAGATGGGACAACTAAGGAAAAGAGAAAACATGTACTATTATAAAATACATTAAAATGAAAGCATGTTGAGGTAGTTGCAACACTGTATGTTTTTATTGTATTTAATCACTACAGCTATGACGTCTCTTACCATGTTAATATATATGATATATATAATAATATTGTATGTATTTTGTTTCCCTGGATAGTTCAATATATGTGTATATAAATATATTTCTTTTTCTATTTGTTTACTTAGAGTAAACTTTAAGCTATGAGGCTCCCTACCTGTCTGATTTTATATAGGTTTTCTATGTGCATTATTGGAGAACATATTTTCAAATATCAGTGTGGCTAAATGCATACAGGTATGAAAATGTTCTCAAACACATAAGGCTTCTACTGCGTGAGTAAGAAATGACAGGAATTGTAACCCTATAATATAAAAGTTAAGAAATGATACCTTTCGGTCAACTAATGACAACCCTAATGCAGAAAAGGCCTAATTCAGAAAAGTGTTCAGCTAAACTTAGCTAGATGAATTTCACATATAAATGATGACTGGAAAGGATCTCTGGGGCCATTTAGTCCAACCTGTCACTCAGAGTGGGTTTATCACCAAGACTAAGATGGATCATCAGTCACAAGTTTTCCCAAGTCTTGGAAACTTCTGACAATGGAGATTTTACAGCTTCCCTGTACAACCTACTCCAGCATTGCACTGTTGCACCTTTTTCACTGAGAGCAATGTCCAACCTGACTCTTCTCGATACAGTTTGTGGCTGTTCCTTTTTTTTTTTGTCATCTGGCATTGATGTGAACAGTTTGGCACCATCAGCTTTGTAAGTCACCAGACTAAACACACCCAGTTACTTCCACTTCTCTTCATAGGTCACAGCCTCTAGGCCCTTGGCCATCTTGGTTGCCATCCAGTGGACCTCTCCAGTTTCTCTGCATACATCCCTCTCCAGTTTCTCTACATCCATCTCTCTAAAGTAAGGGAGATAGAACTGGAGCCAAGATTCAGACAGGATCAACCTTGTCAGCACCAAGCAGAAATGGATAAAGCTTCCCTCAATCTATTGACCACAGCTCTCCCAGTGTAACACGGTACACAGTTCACTTCAAATGCAACGAAATTTCACTGTTAGTTTATATTGATCTCAACACCCGGAATGTACATGAATAGAACCAGGAACATCAAGATCTAGATAGGAAATAAATCTTAGTAGGTAACGGCCACTGTATCTATCTGAGCTTTCATAATGTAAGGAACTAAGGCAGCATCTCAGCCTTTCATGATCGCTTAAGAGAGGCAGCCAGCATATGCCTCCTGAAGATATTTTCATTTCCTCAGATTGATATATTTCAGAGAACTACACGCAGCATGAAATAAAAGAAATGCTGCATTTTTTCCTTTAGTCTTATGAAGTCTTTAAGATCAAGTCCGTTCATTTTGAGGTAAAGGTACCTCCATTTAGGCATGCGTTTGTGTCTACAAGCATGCATTCTTAAACTGCCACTATAGTCAAACATCTAGGGTTTAATTCAGTTAGTCAAACAAATTAATTTAGTGCCATTTTAGAGCACCTGAGACTTCCTCATAGACTTGGGAAATAAGACTCAGGAGATACTGAATACCTACAACTCTCTGAAATGGCAAACTGAAAGCATTTCAAAAGGTACTATTTGTCTGTTTGGCCAATTAAACCAAGCCTCAGATCTGAAAATCTGAATTTGAATAACCTGAAAATGATTCATCTCACCCCAATATAGACACCCCATTACTGGATGCCAGTGGGGCAATTTATGGCAACATCAGTCAAGTTATTCTCCAATTGCCACGTAATTACATGATATTAAATGTCATTTTGGATGGCCTAGTGTAGCCTGTCCATCCTCTAGTTTCTGCATAACAGAGAAAGCTACCCATAATTCCTGTCTAATGCTTACCAGCCCCATGAAGTTGTCTTGGCTACCCTCAGGAATAACAAATAGCGGTATGTGCCAGCAGCTAAAAGGAGCCATGTGTGCCTGGTATATTTTAGCTCAGGTGGTAAACTCCACTTCTGAAAATACTCCTGCATTTTTTCTTTAAAATAGCATCTTTTGCTTTCTGCTTTCAGCTATAGCTATGATTTATTTAGAATGTCTTGCATTAACCCCTAAGGGATAGCCTATTTTCTGTACTAAGTGAAATAAATATGGTATTTTTCTTCACTACCTTGGGGAATGTTGAATGCTTTAAATAATTTATATGCGGTAATGAGACATCAAGTCAAGAATACATAAAGCAAAAGATGGTTTTATTTCATCATGTATAGTTACAGATCAAGCTAAAGGTGATGGATTCACTAAGGGGAAATCGTGCTCGACCAACCTCATAGCCTTCTACGATCTCATGACAGGCTGGGTAGATGGAGGGAGAGCAGTGGATGTCATCTACCTTGACTTCAGCAAGGCCTTTGATACTGTCTCCCATGACATCCTGATAGCAAAGCTGAGAAAGCATGGGATAGATGAGTGGACAGTGAGGTGGGTTGAGAATTGGCTGTCGGACCGAACCCAGAGGGTTGTGATTCGTGGAGTAGAATCTGACTGGAGGCCTGTTACCAGCGGTGTTCCCCAGGGCTCAGTGTTGGGTCCAGTCCTGTTTAATATCTTCATTGACGATCTTGATGAGGGAATAACATCCACCCTCAGCAAGTATGCCGATGATACAAAGCTGGGAGGAGTGGCTGACACACAGGAGCACTGCGCTGCCATCCAGAGAGACCTGGACAGGCTGGAGAGCTGGGCAGTGAGAAACCAGATGAAGTTCAACAAAAGCAAGTGTAAAGTCTTGCACCTGGGAAGGAACAACTGTTTGTATCAGTACAGGCTGGGGGATGACCTGCTGGAGAAGAGCTCAGTGGAGAAGGACCTGGGGGTCCTGGTAGATGACAGGTTGGCCATGAGCCAGCAGTGTGCCTCGGTGGCCAAGAGAGCCAATGGGATCCTGGGATGCATCAGGAGGAGTGTAGCCAGCAGGTCAAAGGAGGTGATCCTCCCTCTCTACTCTGCCCTGGTCAGGCCCCACCTGGAGTATTGTGTCCAGTTCTGGGCTCCTTGGTATAAAAAGGACAGGGATCTCCTGGAAAGAGTCCAAAGAAGGGCTACGAAGATGATTAAGGGCCTAGAGCATCTCCCCTATGAGGAAAGGCTGAGTAAGCTGGGACTGTTCAGCCTTGAGAAGAGAAGACTAAGGGGGGACCTAATCAAAGTTTATAATTATCTGAAGCAGGGGATGCAGGGGGAATCAGCCAGCCCCTTTTCAGTGGTCTGTGGGGATAGGACAAGGGGCAATGGCTGCAAGTTGGAGCATAGGAAGTTCCGCACCAACATGCGGAAGAACTTTTTCACAGTGAGGGTGACTGAGCACTGGAATAGGCTGCCCAGGGAGGTGGTGGAGTCTCCTTCACTGGAGATATTCAAGACCCGCCTGGACGCCTATCTGAGCAATATGAGCTAGGGAGCCTGCTTTGGCAGGGGGGTTGGACCCGATGATCTCTCGAGGTCCCTTCCAACCCCTACAATTCTGTGATTCTGTGATTCTGTGATTCTGTGATTATATATTTTTTAAATTATGGTAAACATTAAGGTTATATCTATCAACATTTAGTGAACTATGGTATATTGGACACCGTAAATTCTTATCTTTCTACCAAGTGTACTAGTAAGATATGAGCTCTTAAGGTAACAGTCAGTACATGGGGCTGTTATATGTGACCTCTGAAAAACTGCAAGAGAAAAACAAATATTTGACCAACAAGATGAATAATCACTCCCTGAATTTTCAGTCACATTTTTGAATGTGGCCCCAAGATAAACACTTCGTTTTAATTTGGAAAGTTACCACTGAATATGTAGATGTATCTTCCCCTGTCCCTGAAATCTGCTAATCTGCATGCCACAGGCATTCTGCACCAGTAGTAATTTGCAATTTAGAATGCTAAGAAAGAAACAAAAGGCTACTTTATCTAGCTGAAACTGTAGGGAATTAGGTAGTATATAATTACGTGAACCAGACAATATAATTATATAAGTTAGCGATTAACCTATTTTTTTGACAAGTCACATTAATAGAGCACTCTGAAGAATGAATAACTAAAATTACTTTAACTTTTTAATAATTATTGGTCTTAGCAAGGAGACGTGATTATTGGGAAAATGTTGGAATGTTTCTAAAGTAGTGTCTTGGGTTTTTTAAATCCTTCACAGTATCGAACACAAATCGATTTGATTACTATTATTGTAATTATACTAATCTAATTCTACTGAGAGTTGCCTACTTCCACTTTGTAAAACATCAATTATATTTAATATTAATGCTTTACAATTAATGCCTTACCAATGGTATCTTGTGGTTGAATAGGTTCTGTGATTTCGGATGGATCGCTGATGCCGTGCTTGTTTGCTGACAAGACTCGGAAAACATATGATTTTCCTTCTGCAAGGTCAAACACTGCATAGCGAGGAGATTTTACTGCAACCTGTGCATTGACTCTTTGCCAACTTCCACTGCCAACCATAGACTAAAAGAAAAAAGAAAAAAAAAATCTGTGAATCATTTCTGTGAACTGTCAAAAAATGAACATATTGCTGCATTGCATCCTGTCATGAATTTATTTAAGAGCTAAAGGAGAAGGATCATTCTCAAATGCCTCGCTTTAACATATGCAAATTCTCATAGCTCATGCATTCCATTACTCTACAAAAAGGTCTGAATATCTCGCTGTCTCCCTGCCTGTCTAGACTTCAATATATGCACACTTGTACATACAGCTAGCCTTCAGATAGGGCCATGACTGTCAGCTGTGATTGATCCCAAAAGAATAAGTCCCATATCCTGCAAAACTCACTTGAACACCCAAAGGTTTGGTATAAAGCAAGTCCTAATCCAAATTCTGTAGAAAGGCGGGGAGGGGGATCTTATTTTACTCATTGCTATATCTTTATGCTTTATATTCTATTGAGAAAGGTCATGTCCCTATAAGCAATCATCAAATGAAATAATTACTTTTGAATATTCTTAAGGCAGCAACTGAGCTAATCATCATCACCACTGTACATGAGGTGAGCCAGCAAATGAACACTCAGAGAAATCTGCCATCCATTAGGTTCCCCAGATAAACTGTTGACCCAAACCAAAAATTGGCCATGGAGTCTTTCAGCAATTTTATTAACACCCAAGTGCCCATTAAATAGATTGAATTAAATTTTCTTCAAGCACAGAAAGTTGCATACAAATTAAATATTTATGAAATTTTGGAACACAGAGCCTGTGAGCAAAACCTGATAGACTGTGAACTTCTTAGAGGAGGAATAGTGTTTAATGGGTGTTTGGAAACAACCCTATATATTACAGAGGCCAACTGTAGAGAATATATATTTATATATATATATATATATATATATATATATATATAAAATATATATAGATTATGTATAATGAGGCCAACTGTAGATAAGTAATAAAAAGGTAAACATCTGAAACCCCGATATCAAAATCTTTCTATACTAAACCCACCTATTCTTCTCAGAAAATAAAAAATATAACATACATTTTGTTCATAATAAAAGTATGGAAAAGACTAAACAGTATTTTCACATATATTTTATCTTCTGGCATGAAAAACATTAATTGTTGCCTTTCATTTTCACAAAGGAAAGAATCCACATCCCACTTTATTTTGTTGCTTGATTTGATTTATCTATTTTTAAGGGAACATAGCTATGCAGCCTAGAGAACTTACCTTGTATTTCTTGACACCTTTAAAAATTCATTTTTATTCTTCAGGACTGAGACTTTGGTATTTGAAATAAATTAATTATAAATTGTGCCTTTCTAAATTAAAAAAATGATAGTGGAAAGCAAAAAGCATTCACCAATGAAATGACTGGGCTATTCATATATATAAGTTATTTATATGCAAAAAAAATTAGATTCAGGTATTAATTAGTATAATGACCTTTTTTTTTCCTAATAATAGCCTTTTAGTCCTCATTCTCACTTTCCCTCAGTTAATTTGGAATTTAATTAAGACTTGTTTGTTCATCATTGCCAATGCTCTACACTGTTTCTGGCGCTATATAAATCTATTTCTGTAAAACATGCAGATACATGTATTTTCCAATTCATACTTAGAATGAAATTCAACTAACCAACTGTAGATGTCCACTCAATGGAAATCTACATCTCAGCTTTTTATCTGGGCTATTTTTATATATTCTGGAAATAACTAGGTATTTTAATGCTGAGAGCTTGGTCAAAATCCTTAAGTCAGTATGCCTGAAATGTATTGATAAGAGCAGATGTATACAACTGGGAATAATTATAAGACATGATATGGTATTGCACAGAAAAGAAACTAGACACTTATTTCATTGGAAACTTTCATTACTTTTCTTGAATGTGAAAGGTAGAATGGGAGAAATTATGGATACCTTGACTGGAAAATTTAACTAGTGACTGGACTTCACTTTACACATACTGTTTCAATATCCAACAGCTAATGGATGACAAAGGATGTAGAGATGAGCTGTAAAGGGCTTTTGAAGAGGAGATTTTGATGTGACTGAGAAAGAAAAGACAAGGTGGGGGCTACAAAAAGAGAAGTGATGTGAACAGAATAATTGGCTGGGAAATTAACTTCAGAGGAATGTGCTGAACAGATGTGAAAAGGGAAAAAAATGCATGATACGGGCCTGAGAAAAGGCTGTCAAATACTCAAGATGCAATGTGTGGCAGCTTTATAGACAGTTTTAGCATTTGTGGATCATTAAGGGGGGGGGAATATGCTAGAGGCATAATTCATAAAAACTAAGTATAGCTTGGCATGTAAGAGTTTTAGAGGTCAGGTGTGAGGCCGAATTTACCTACTGAAGTAATGGGGAAACTTTGTAGCAAGAACGAAAGATGATGACCTCTGGCTATAATCCAACATACTTAATTTAGAGACCTGGCTCCAGGACAGATGAATCCAAATTTTAGTAGCCTAAATGGGAGAAGAACAAACCTCCTCTACTGTGATCACCAAAGTCCCCCGTTAAATTAAAAGGAAGAGAAAGGTAGTCATGAAGACTACCAGGGAGCAGTGAACCTGAGTCTGTTCTTCTGTCGACCTTACAAGGAATAAATCTGAAATGTCAGTGTATAGGGAAGGAAGCCATAAGCCTGCAAAAAGGAAAGTGAGGATGAAATTATGAGTCACGGTTTATTCCTTGCTCTACCAAAGGACTACCAGATGCTTCCCTTTAGTACAGTCAGACTGCAGACAGTCTTGTCTGTAGGACTATGAAATCTTAAGATGATTCTTTTCCATTAAACTGCTACCTTACAGATGTAGTTTGTTCTTATTTTAGGCAGCAGAAAGCAAACAGCACAGGGGCATCCTTTTCCCCAGACCTTGAATTTCAGTGCTCGTTGAATCATGTAATAGATATTTGATTGTCCATATTTCTCTAACATCCCATTACCAAATCCAGCGAGATCTCAGAAAGTGCCAGTTTTACTGTCTATTTTGCAGTTCTAAAAATGAGTTGAATGTAATCACACACAGCAATGAAATGCCTTACAGCCAAGTGCCACTGTGTAGTACAGTACCTTCTCAATGAAATACGTCAGTGGCTCCCTGCCACGGGGAACAGGTGGATCCCAGCTGATTACAACATATGTTTTGCTGATTTCTGAAGCATGTACATTGGTGGGAGGGCCTGGAATCTGAATATCGCCTGGAAGAGTAATAAATGTAGTGAGTGTTATACAGCAGATTAACCCCTAGGTCAGCACTCATGCTACAGCTCATCTTTTTGAACTGCCACCCTGCAGTGCTATGCTCAGCTATTATATCTATGATATCATCTGTGCAGCTCACTTGCTCACTTCAGTTAAATTCTGAGAAATAGATCGTGGGTATTAAAAGCTAGTTATTTACTTTATCAGGAGAAGCTAAATTTGCCCCCTGAAAAGCTGTGCATTTGTCACACTTTTTTCTTTGATCACATTTGAATTACTTCTATCTGCTGGGCAGAGTGCCTAACAAAAAAACCTACTCACTATGTGCAGACAAGATATCTTTTGATCAAAGACAGAAGTCTAAAGAGTTATTATGGGAAATTGTACTGGAAGAAGGTATCTGGAAGTACAGTAAGGAGAAAAGCAGCTTAAAACAAAGCAGAACCTAACAGCAATATATCCTGTAACGTGATGTAGTCTAAAGCAATTCTAAAAACTGTGGATCAGAGGCATAAAAATACATCACCACCCCTCTGGTGACTCCACCAGTTGGAGTGACCAGATAAAAACTCCACTCCTCACTCACCCTGCAGGGTGACAAGGTATGTGAGGCAGGAACTGCATAACCTGGGCTAGGATGGAGGAATTCAGCATGGCTGTTTGTGATCACACTTGCCCACTGCAGTGTGATAAGAAGATGGTTTTGCTACAGGATGAATTACAATGGTGGAAAACGGCACTATGCAGGAGAGGCTCAGACCTATGACAGACTGCTTCAGGCATAGTTACACCCAGAAGAAATTTCCTCTTGGCAATAGGTCAGAAAGACCAACTCAGCAGACACCTACAAATGTTTTATTTTTATGGCTTGCAAGAGAGAAAGCAAAAAAAATTGTTCTTTTAAGGTATATTTTGCCACTTCTCAGGCTAGCAAGGAGCATATATCCTCTAAATCCTCAAGATTTGTCATTAAAAGAGAGAAAAATGATTCAATAATAAATTCTAAATCATGGTAGTGATGTTTTAACAGTTTATAAACATCTGTAGAAACAACCAGGCTCAACATGTACACTGAAGTTATTTTGTCATACACATTTCCCAATCAAAATCAGACTTTTTTAAAACGGTCATATCCAAAGATTTATTTTCTCTCAATGCTTTCTATATTTGATTTCCTACAAATACACTTTTTCTTTAAGAAAAGCACATGAATCAACTGAGTTTAAAATTGCTGACTGTCAAGAAAATAACAATAATCCTTCACAGCATAATACATAAAGTCAAAAGGTTTCCAAATGGTTTCACGTAACTAATTCTCAATATGTTTTGTTCCATCCTTGAAACCGCCAAAGCTGACAAAGCTTATAATGACATAACATGATGGTACAGCCTGCTCTCTCAGAATGCAATGTGATCTTTCATGATCCATTTGTGATCTAGGAGACCACATTTCAGAAATTATCTCAATCTTGCTGATCAAAGTAATGATCTATATAAACAACAGTATTTGGATATTTATACTCCTTTAAATACGCATATTCGTGTAACAGAAATCCAACTATCATTTTACATGTTTGTGCTGGAGTGGCCGTTTAACACGTCTGATCCTTCTCAGGCAATCCTGAGAGCAGGAGTCCATTCTGTGAAGCAAAAAAGACCAATATTTTCTAATCCTATGATGTGATTCTGATCCTATGATACCCATATCAATTCATTTAGGGTACCTTTGTAAACATAGAGAAACTTCATCTGTCCTGCTCATGCACTGGGAAAAACATTTAATTTCTGATTCTCCTTTGAACTACACCTGGTCTCAAGAGGTTTCTCTTTTAGTATATTATTATTGGAGTTACAGCTTCATAACCTTTGTGGAAGAGAGTAGACAGACGGACATTTTTTACTACTTGAGCCATTGTAGTTAATACTTTTGACAGTTTAATTGAAAAGAAGATCATTATCCAACCTAATAAAAACCTAAACAAGCAAAAAAAACCACCACATATAGAAAAAAACAAAGACAGAAGAAATTCAGGCTTCATCTCAAAAGTTGGCAGTGATCTCTTCAGTTCTCCTGAGAAAAAACAGCATTTAGTGTATAACCTTAAATTTAAGAATAACCTCTCTGTTCTATCTATCTCTGATAGATACATCAATTAAAAAAAATCAGGATGGATTGCATAAGTTTTTATGTAAACAGAAATAACTTGCTCTGATCATCAAATTCAGACCAAAAAGGATTGAAGGAAGGGATATAGGGGCAATTAAATGCAGTGTTCAGCTATTTAAACTCAGTTTAACATTGTCCAAAGCAAAAAGGTGAGGAGATGCTGTTAGCACATAGTGAAAGTAGTGTTGTTGAGAGTGTGTCCTTTTAGACCTCACTTTTCATTTGTGTTCTCTCAGCCTTGCAAGCCAGAATATCTGTCTTTATTTATTATAGTTTGCTCACTAGGTAGATTTCTTTTCAAGCTATATTTCTAATTACAATGCTAAATTCCTGGAATATAAAGATATGGACTGAAATCATAGAAATGCTACATACCTTCAAGGTCATCCTTACTGATCACAATCTTTCGTCCTTCATCCACATGAATAACTGTTAATCAAAATATTCAATTAGATTCTTGATGCAGTTCAATATATTTACAAATTTTGCAAATTATTGTTCATCACCTGTTCAAAAGCCCGTATACCTCTATTTCTATAACCCTGTTATTAAATCTTTCCCCAGGTGGAATCAACTCAAAGTCATACACTGGCTCATTCACTTTCATAGGAAAACAGTGCATGACAGGACAGTACTATTTAAAGATAGGTTAAAAAGCAATAATCGTAGTCACCGTAGATGGATTCAATTCTCTGGCAGATTAATAAACAATTGTATTATGAATTGGTCTTTTATTATAGGAATTAAACATAAAGCTAATGGAAACAGCATATTCAACACATTTTTACAAGCAATGCTGGGGCAGTGCTCTGCAGTCCTCATAACAAGTTTAATTCCCTTCTGAGTAAAAGGAGCACACAAACCAGAAGGTGTGCAAGTACATGATATACGGAACCTGCAGAGGGTTTAGGACAAGGCTAAATCATTAAAAGTACTCCCCAGAGCAAGCCAGCTTTCTCTATTCATGAAGGAGTTCTCATAAGGCTCCTTTGCAGTCTGCAATGGCCTTAGACACAGAACCAGTTTTCAGAAAGAGCTTGTTCCTTAGCTTGAATTTTTCTATCTGTCAGAAAAGTTTCAATATCACAGACCCCCCAGGAAGTAGCATGGGGACTTTGCACCAGTACTGGTGCTTCACTGGGAAAATAAGATGTGGATGAATACAACAGTCTGTGGGCCAATGGATTCATATGACAATTTTTTTTTCTTTAACTACACCAGACATCTTCAATAGCTTTTTCAAAAATTACTATCAGCAAAGAATTTTATGGGATCTGAGGGCCCATCTCCCAGTGTAAATGATACACATTTCCAGGACATATAATCTCTTGTGAAAACAATACTCCTTGTGATAATGAGTATCTATATCTAAAGCTAATCAAAAGCATCCATAATTGAGATAGAGTCCCCAGGTCCTGCCAAGTTGCCTTTATGGACCTTGCCATTCCAACTACATCCCCTACATTGAAATTAGTTAGATATTCACTCAAAGGAAGAAATAAACACTGTTCCTTAGGTGAACTAAGCAAACTGATTTTGGGGGAAATAAAAAAAAAGATAAAATATTCAACATCTGTTTCAGCAGTGCATAACTTACTTTGTGTTCTCTCCAGATCAACAGGGTCAAGAGCTGCAACTGGTTCAGAGACTCGAGAAGGTCTGCTAATGCCTGCACTGTTCACAGCTCTCACACGGAATATGTAAGACCGTCCCTCATAAAGACCAGTCACGGGATACTTGCAGATTTTTACAGGAGCATCATTGCACTGAACCCAGTTTTCCAAACCTACTTCACATCTTGGAGAAATAGAAGACAACATTTATGAGTATCATCCCACAACAAATATACATCCTACACACACCAAGTCAGAATCACAGAAGTCCTCATCACTAAGCTGAGGAACTAAACCATACATCTCATTAATGAGAGTCACACAATTTATACACTCGTTCCTCTGATCAGACAACCACCTTGCTCATCTTTATTCATAGCACAACAGCAAAGGTCATTTTTCTTGCATGGTTTTTGGCCTTTTCAACTCTCTGCTTAACTTCCATTTGGTTCTCTTCCTTGTCATCTAAAGAACAAGTTATTCATTTCTATTTTTAACATGCATGTCCACAGAACATTCTGAAATTGCAACATTCACCTAATTTTTCCCTCTCTTTCTTGTCATGGTCTTAAGCAAGCATCTTTGTGCTTTTCCTTCCAACAATGTTCAGGCCACAGAGTGTAGGAGTCATCAAGAAGCAGCGTGATGTCATCATACTGGTTCTTCTCCATGTACACATCTGTTTCATTTCCTACTACTATAAACTTTTACGGAGAAAAGTGCCTTCTGCCCTGACAGTAGCAGGAAAATTAGTCTCCTTGATGCTGCAGTAATCCAAGCAAAATGTCAAAAGGCACAGCTGACTAGATTATATACAAAACAGGTGAAATACTCTCATGATCTATGTACTGCACAAACTGGATATAAATGGTAGCGTCCCCAGGACTTAAGTTAATTTCCTCATACTCACTGTCATTCATAAGTCAACATTTTCCTGCAATTCCCAGACAGTTGTATCTGAGCTAGACCAAATTACAGGGTAGCAAATAACAATGAGCTACAAACATTGTTTTTAAGTGTAGAGCAGTATACATTAAGAAATCATTTCAGTATTGTTTTTGCTGACTAACAGTTTCAGACACTAAGGATCAGACATTTTGCTCTGGCTGCAAGGGGTAAGCATGCACTTCAGTGGAAGAGACATGCAAAACTGTGTCTCAATCTCCTGATCCTGAGCTGCCTGCACTAAGCTGAAAGTCCAGTGTTGTACAAAGAGACCGGAGGAGAGCAGACTGCCGTTCTGATTTAAACTACCAACTCCCAGGACCCCATGCCTTGAGCTCCTGGTTTACCATGGCTAAGGCAGAAATAAAAATATAATGTAATAATTCCTAGATTTCAGCTTTTCCAGTGTACGTATTAAAGACATTAAATCTAATTCAAAATACCCATGGTCTCTGGCTTCTATAAATTAAATAATGCCAGGGCTCATTTGGCTACATCCATACCACTGAGTATTATTAGTGTCTGATAAAGTGTGCTGCCTGCAAATGATTACTGGGAATGGCCCCTGGCCCTTGTTAACTCCCAGACTGTGCCCAGAATTGCCTGGAAAGCTCATCTGGGCTAAAAGTTTGCCAGTGAACAATCGAGTCATTTAATACAGTAGGCAACTGTGTTCCAGTGCCTAGGGTTTGCAAAAATATAGGTAAAGAACTTCTATATTGAAGAATACAAAGGTTTGGGGTTTTTTCTTCAGTATATACATGTTTTTGGCAATGAACAAAATTAAATAAATCCCAGTGTTTACATACTTGTCAACAAAGTATCCAATGACTGGGCTCTCACTGGTTGTGTTTGGTGGTTTCCAGGTGACAATAACATAGTCTCTGTTAGCATCATGGCATTTAACGTCCATTGGCGCCCCTGGTGCTCCTGCGATTAATGCATCAGCATCTGGACCACAAATAAAAATAAATCAGTTCTGACCTTGTCTCCTCTAAAATCTGCCACAAAGACAAAAGAGAAGATTTCCAGTTCACTGTGCTCTTTTTTTATACGAAGAGGAACTCACAGATTTCATTCCACATGAATTCACTGCACTAATGAATCATAATGACTATATCCACATCGATAAAAAAGTTCAGGGATATTTTTGAAGACAGCAAGCAGTTTAGGTATCAAACTGCTTTTTTTTCATGAGAAATAAAAGCCCAACTACCCCATGTGTTTTAGATTCTCTTTCTTGCTGACAGGTGTAGCTAAATGGGTTACTGATCACACTAAGGTACTCAATAAAGGACATGTAGCAGAGGAAAATATATCTCTTATGGAAAAAAAAATTTGCAAACTCATGGTACATTACTAAGGCTGCTTTTTATTTTAAATCCTACAATACCAACAGGCATAATTAATCAATGTTCCACCATTAAGATACTCTTCTGTGGCTTCATTTTAAGATCTCTTGACTGATATGGACCCACAACTCTTAATGAAGTCTGTTAACACTAACAGGTAAAGTTCTCTCCATTCAAAGAAAGGTTTATAAATCACAGAAAATTCCTGTATTGAATCTAAATTTATAGAGTTTAATTGCAATCAGTTGTGAGGTGACTGTGGTGTCTGAGGTGGCTCACTTTGGGCTGTTCTGGCTGACATTGGAAGATATTTGGGAAAAGAAGGCAAAATATGACCTTTGGAAGAAGGGGCAGGTGTCTTGGGATGATTATAGGAATTTAGTGAGATCATGTAGGGAGAAGGTCAGAAGGGCTAAAGCTGAACTGGAACTCAGACTGGCCAGTTCTGTAAAAGATAATAAAAAGTCCTTCTATAGGTATATTAACAGTACAAGGAGGGTCAAGGAGAATCTCCAGCCCTTATTGGATGCTGATGGCACATTAGTGACAAGGGATGAGGACAAGGCCGAGGTCCTTAATTCCTTCTTTGCCTCAGTCTTTAATAGTAAAGAAGGATATTCCGTGAGTACTCATCCTCCGGAACTGGCTGACAGGGAGGGGAAGAATAACAAAGTTCCCATGGTTCAGGAGGAAATGATTAGCGACCTACTTGGCCAGTTAGATACACACAAGTCAATGGGGCCAGATGGGATTCACCCAAGGGTACTGAGGGAGCTGTCAGATGTGCTTGCCAAACCCCTTTCCATCATCTATCAGCAATCCTGGTAGACTGGAGAAGTTCCACTCGACTGGAGGCTGGCAGATGTTACACCCATATACAGACCTGTCAGTCTGACCTCAGTCCTGGGGAAGATCATGGAGAGGATCATCTTGGGAGTTATCATGCAGCGCATGCATGATGGCCAGGGATTCAGGCCTTTGACATGGTTTCTCACAGCATTCTGACTGAGAAACTGGCTGCCACTGGCCTGGACAGGTGGACCCTCAGCTGGGTTAAAAACTGGCTGGATGGCCATGCCCAAAGGGTGGTGGAAAATGGAACAAAATCCAGCTGGAGGCCAGTCATGAGTGGCGTCCCCCAGGGCTCAGTCCTGGGTCCAGTCTTGTTCAACCTCTTTTTCAATGATCTCGACGAAGGGATTGAATGCTCCCTCACTAAGTTTGCAGATGACACTAAACTAGGAGGAAGTGTTGATCTGCCTGAGGGTAGGGAGGCTCTGCAGAGGGATCTGAACAGACTGGACCGATGGGCTGAGACCAATGGAATGAAGTTTAACAAGGCCAAGTGTAGAGTGCTGCACATGGGACATAACAACCCCATGCAGTGCTACAGGCTTGAAGGAGACTGGCTGGAGAGCTGTCAGGCAGAGAAGGGCCTGGGGGTGTTGATTGACTGCAGGCTGAATATGAGTCAGCAGTGTGCCCAGGCGGCCAAGAAGGTCAATGGCATCTTGGCTTGTATCAAAAACAGTGTGGCCAGTAGGTCTAGGGAGGTGATTGTGCCCCTGTACTCAGCATTGGTGAGGCCACACCTCGAGTCCTGTGTCCAGTTCTGGGCTCCTCACCATAAGAAGGACATTGAGGTCCTCGAGCGCATCCAGAGAAGGGCAACCAGGCTGGTGAAGGGGCTGGAGGGCAAATCCTATGAGGAGCGGCTGAGGGAGCTGGGGCTGTTTAGCCTAGAGAAGAGGAGGCTGAGGGGAGACCTTATCACTGCCTACAACTACCTGAAGGGAGGTTATAGAGAGGTAGGAGATGGTCTCTTCAGTCAGGTGACAGGTGATAGGACAAGGGGGAATGGCATGAAGCTGTGCCAGGGCAGGTTTAGATTGGATGTTAGAAAAAAATTTTTTCTGAAAGAGTTGTCAGGGCCTGGAACAGGCTGCCCAGGGAGGTGGTCGAGTCACCTTCCCTGGATGTGTTCAAAAAAACGGTAGATGAGGTACTTAGAGATATGGTTTAGTTTAGGATGAGAATGGTTGGACTTGCTGATCTTCAAAGGTCTTCCAACCTTGTGATTCTGTGATGCTCAGTATCAGATCACAGTCTACATGAAAAAAGGCAAGAGGAAGTCCACCAGAGGACACTCAACACTCCAGAGGTCATAGCTCATACAAAAGGATCAGACATAGTATAAGATGGACAACAGATGTAGCTAAAATTGACCCACTACTACAGCAATAACCTCTAGGAAAGTTATTATACATTAGTGGGCCTTTTTCACCTGGATACTTTCTTTCTTAAAAGGTAATTTGGAAATAGAAAACTTTAGCAAATTTTTTCCAATTACATCAATGTGGCAGAGTGGCTTGTTCAGGACATATTGGATAGCTGATGAAGCCCCTGCACTAGTTCTGTGAGGACAATGGATGCCAACACCCTGAAAAAACATTTGTGTCCCTCCACCCCAGACAAACTAATTGGATGACAGTTCTGCAAGACACACATAAGCCCACAGTTTTCCAAGAAGAGCAAGCTTTAATATTAATACAGCTCCACTGGCTTCTGTGGGGCTGCTCCAGTTTGCCACCATCAATGATGTCTTTAAGGGAGCAAAATAACTGCTCAGCCAGAGATATTTTCATATTTCAATGAAACAAAACCAAAAAGTGAGAACTAAGTTCTCACAGGTGCATGTGGAAGCTCATTCTCACTTCATTGAGAGTTGTGCATGCAAATATGAGGGGAAATCATGAACTTTATTCTATTTTAATACATTTATCTCCTTTTATCTATGTTCCTTGTGAAAATCGTGTTTCTTCAGTGAGCTTTTATTTTTTTTAATTGCTTCTTTTCTCTGATTATTGAGATGACTTTGACTGGTATAGTAGTGAGAATATGTCTTTTGCTTACTCCTGTGCCTCCTCCTAAGGCCAGGCACAGGATTTGAGAATCCCCAAGAAAGCTCATTCCCAGTTGGTAATTTCTAGAGCTAAAGCCTTCACAGTGAGGCCTGGTAGTATACAAAAATGTTTCTTACCAGGAAAGGATATGGCTGTGCTGTTTTTGACTGGGGTAGAGTTAATTTTCTTGATAGCAGCTAGTATTAGTTTGTGCTTTGGCTTTGTGCTGAAAACACTGTTGCTAACACAGGGATGGTTTTGTTACTGGTGAGCAGATCTTACCTAAAGCTAAGGACTATTCTGCGTATAAAGCTAAGGACTATTCTGCTTCTCACCCCACCAGTGAGTGGCTGAGGGTGCACAAGGAGTTGGGAGGGGACACGGTTGAGACAGTTGACCCTAACTGACCAAAGAGATATTCTATACCATATAATGACATGCTCTGTATATAACTGAGGAAGCTAGCTGATAGGCAGGATTGCAACTTGGGAACTAGGTGAACATCAGCTTTTGGGTGCTGAGAAATTGTGCTCTGCACCACTTGTTTGGTCTATTTTTTAAATATCTATTGTTGTCACAGTCATCATCATCATCATCTTCCTTTCCTGTCCTATTAAAATCACAGAATGATCGAATATGTAAGGTTGGAAGGGACCTTTGGAGGTCATCGAGTCCCACCCACCTGCAATAAGCAGGGACTTCTTCACTAGATCAAGTCACCCAGAGCCCAATCAAGCCTGACCTTGAAAATCTCCAGGGATGGGGTCTCCACTATTTCTCTGGGAAACCTGTTCCAGTGATCTACCACCCTCATATTGAAGAACTTTTTCCTAATATCCAACCTAAATCTCCCCTTTTCTAGTTTAAAACTGTGATCCCTCATCCTATTGCTACATGTTGTTGTGCAAAGTTCTTCCCCAGCTTTTTTATAGGTACCCTTCAGGTACTGGAAGGCCACTATAAGGTCCCGCCAGAGCCTTCTCTTCTCCAAGCGGAACAAGCCCAACTCTCTCAGCCTATCTTCATAGGAGAGGTGCTTCAGCCCTTGTCTGTACTTCAACCCAAGAGTCTGGGGTTTTTTTTCCTTTCCAATTCTCTCCCCCATCCCACTGGGCAGGGAGGCGAGGAGTGAGCAAATGGTTCTGCAGTTGTTTTAGCTGATGGCCAGGTTAAACCACAACAATGGCAAAGAAAGAAACAAGCTGTCTCTTCTTAAGAATTATTTCATTGGTTCTTTAGGAAAGAAAATGTCCTCAGGAGCATGCTCATCTTGAAGCTTCCTATTCATGTAAGGTAACTGTTATTTCTAGCACAGACTTCTATATCAGTTGAATGAAATATCACAAGGTTGGATTTCTTTTGTACTCCAGTATTAAACATGGGATTGTTTAATACAATCTTTCTACTGCTCTTTTTAATTTGTCCCCAAGAAACAGATAAAAAGTTTACCTCTGACGAACAGGTATGCACTGTATTCGTTCACTCCACCTCTCGTAACCATGCGCAGGGTGTATAAACCTTCATCATCTTTGTTCAGATGGGTAAAGGACAGAGCTGCCTGGCCTTCTCCAAAATACAGCTTTGTCCACTTGGAGTCCTTTATCAGCACATCTGGAAGAGAAGACATGTCAGACACATTACTATGCTTGCCAGAACGACCTACATCCTAATGCAGCTCTGTGCTAGTAAGGAGCACACGTTAACCTTTATGCTGGCTTTATTCAGAGTGATGGTGCTTTGATGCTATGAAAACTCCACAGAGAGTAAATTGCTTCTCTCTGAACTTATTTCATCAGTGAATTTTGGAGAATATGAGGTCTCAGACTATGCTATGCAGTGACAACAACAGAATTCCATCACTATAATTTTTAATACACTGACAGAGAAAAATATTATTCACATTTCAAAACAATGACATGAAAACCTGCCATACCTTGTAATGAATGCAAGGTGGAACTTTGTTTCATTTTTAATAAGTTCTGCTACTTGGTCAGGTCAAATGTCAAATTACTCAGTTTCTTCCTCCAAGTTTAAAGACCAGTTTAATCTGAAGACTTCTATAAATATACACTAAATTTAAATCTTCAAGGCATGCCTGTTGAGCACTGAATAAAATTAAATTTGAATCTCTCACAGGTGAGAGGTGGTGACCCATGATTAATGCAAATTTATCTGATTGCCTAGTAAAACCAGAGCAAAAGAATAAGCAGTGTATTTTATGCTAGTCAAGGGACTTTCTCATATCACCCTTTTTAATAATTGATTGGATTATTTTTGATTTGTAAGTCCCTAAGACCATTGCATACTAATTTATTGTAATCAATGCAGCAGAACTGTATATAAACGATCTGAATATCTATAAATGCTTATTCTATTGTTTAAATACACTTTGGAGCAGACAACTTCAAAGGAATCAGTTTTCCCAATTGTCAGCTGAATTGCATAAGAAGGTATAAAAAAATTACACACATTCAGGTAACATAGCATCTGGAAGTCACATGCTACTAAAACTTACAGCAGTAATCTACATAATCACCTAAGCATGCAGCTGTTTTCTAAGAAATGTACAAAGTAAATTCAGTCACATTTATTCCCTGAGATCCTTATCATGAGATCCTTACCTAAAAAATCTGCATGTACCCTTTCTGTCATGCACTTCACAATGGAACTGAGACTTTGTGTAGAGAAACATGAAGTACTTTAAGAGAAATCATTAAATGTTTTACCTAGAAACATTAAGTAATGCATGAATTCTGTGGAAAATCCTGGACAAAAAATGAGCTCGGGTGACCAGCGCCTCTGAAAAGAAGGTTACTTATTTAGACTCCAAGCTTGAGTAGAATAGTAGACACTCTACTCTGATCACACAGAAACTGTAGACAAGGCTATATCACATATTAAAGCCAATATCATCCATGGTCAATGGACCTTTTCTGTGTGCCTGATACCAGAAAGTGTGGAGGCAGTCATGTTTGGTAAGAGCAGAAAAACTTCTTCACGCAAGGCTCATCAAATCCCCTGAGAGAGCAGGAGCCCGCTTTTTAAATAGGTGGATGACTTTCTAGACAAGTCAAGAAAAACAGTAAGTTTTGAAGGCCACAAGTATATTCAGAAGTTCTAATGAAGCAGGTATTTGTGCGCCTGCCATCACAATAACATACAATTACAGGGTCTCACTACTGCACTCCAATTCCCAGTCTATTGTGCTCTGCCACTTCTCCCAGAACAAACCTGCAGGAGTCTACCCCTCGGAGACAGTGTGACTCAAGTTTTATAGGCAGTTTTCAGTACATGACATATTTTTCCTAAGACATTATTCTGCTGAAAATTCATATAAAGCTTGGGGAATTACTATATACTGTAGTTTCTTTTCATCAAGTATTTTGGTTGCTGAAATTTCAGCTAAATTCTGCACTCCATGCGTTTTCCCTCTGAATTAAATTATTTTATTCTCAATTATAGAATAAATGGTTGCAGAATGTTGGTACATACAGCTTTACAATATTTATATTATATTAGAGATCAATAAAACAAAGCCCTTGTAACCAACTGAACTCGTATCCAGGCTAGCTATACATTCCTAAAGTATTATTTTGAGATAGTTTTTTCAGTATCTTAAATTGTTCTAAGTGAGCTATGAATTAAAGACATCATATTCATGTTTGTCAAATCCCAAACCACTTTAGAAGATTTCATACAGTTGACTTATATGCCCCTAGCAGTCCAGTAGACATCCTCAATAAGGTTCACTCACCTGAAGCTTATTAATGCTTGATAAACCCATATTTCTTGGGTGTATAATTATTAGCAGTAAATCATACATATCCATCTCAGGGCTTTAGTTATTTTTTGATTTAAAAAACCTGAAAAACCTTAGGAAAATTAAAGTTTGTCTTAACACAAGAGTAGAACTATTATCTCTCAGAAAAAATAGAAAATCTAAAGCATGTGGTGTTAAAAAGAATTATTAACCTACTCACTGTTTACATTTATGCATTGCCTCCAGCTCTTGAGAGAATTGGCACAGGAAACTAGCACATAGCAAGGGTTTATAGTGCATGAATTCCTGCTGTGGTTGGGAAGATGTTCTACCAGTCAAGGTACCTGTACACTTCTTGGAAATATTGTGATCCATGTATGTGCAATGAAGGACAAATCTAACTTGGTTTTATCACCGTTTTTCCCATAAGCAGATTAATGGGATAAGGGCTTATCTGACTCATTAGCAAAAACTTACTGGCTTCAAAAAGTATTCAACTAAAGCTTTTACAGGGAAGGTAGACAAAGAGCATAATATTGTTACATATCGATGGGGAATTATCTTGGCATCATGAAGGGTTAAAGTGAAAGGGCCATAAGCTTTTTTTCACCTATATATAGCACAAGAACAATTCACTTTGGATGAAAAATGAACAATATGGGGCAGTCCTTGAAAATTAACAGTTGCAAACTCAAAATATCAGAGGTTGGGCACCTTAAGAAACTGGGCCAGTGATGAGACAAAGTAAAGGTTGTGTGATTGTTTACAGCGATTACAAACCCCTGTACACTTCAGTGGGAACAGAATCTGGGTTCAAGGATGAGCCTTATCTTTTAGGTTATTCACCAAACAGAAAAGCTTTTTTTCTTTTAGTAACATCTAATAGACCCATCACAATGAAGTATCCACACTGCTAGACAAATAGGAATGAAATAGTTAGTAGGCCTTTCACTGAAGGATCAGAAGTTAATCTCTCTAAACCTGTGTTGTACATGAAATAAGTCATAACATGCAGCAATAAAAAAGACCTTTTTCTGATTTTCCTAATCTTGAATTTTCTTGACTGAATTAATAATATTACTGTCACTTCTTACTTTATGCACCACAATTTTTCAGCTATGGAAATTACTAGCAGCTCGTGTGGGACCAGTCCAAACATCAATCTTGGGTATCCACCATTTTCAAATATGGTCCCTTTGGGGAAAGGTCTCACAATTCAAAAGTAAACAAGACTCTCCTTAAATCTTCGGGCAGAATATTTACATTAGAATCCTACAGAGAGCTTGTGGTTGGTGAAAAGTGGTGAGCTAAAAGAGAGAAAGTGCAGGTCTATAAATTCTAACTAGAGATACTTATTTGCTCTATTCCAAATTTAATTCTGAGAATCTTATGTTCTAAGCCTGATCTGTGTCCTCAATATTTCCTCCAGAATTTTCCAGGTAGCTTCTATTCAGTATGCTAACTTACCATCTCTATACCACTCAGCACGAGGTCGTAGTCTTTTCAGTTCTGGGGTGATCAACATAGAACACTTCAGAGTCAATGTTTCACCTTCGGTTGCAAACGTTACTCCAAACTTCTCCAGAAACTGGACATCAATGTGAGTGAAGCAAACGTCATATGACAGGGGCACTATGCATGACAAAATGAAAACATTCTTGAGTGTAAGTGAATTGTACTTGGCACAAACAGATTGCTGTCCAATCTGAACAGAAGATGGAGCTCTCTCTTATACTGTATGATAATCTAGGAAAACAAAAGCATCTGGCCAACTCATATTGTAACTGAATGCTTAGAAATCGAAGCCAGAAGAGACTAGCTGAATCCAATTTTCTCATCTTTAAAATATTACTCTGATAAAAGCACATAAACAGTCCAAGCAAAAAAGGAAAAAAAAAAATGCTTACAGTGGAATGGCATTATCCCAGCGGGGTGAGGCTCTTCATCCTCTCTGAACCCTATAAATAGACAATAAACATTCAATGACACAAGCATGATATTTTATTCTTGTTTTAATCACAGAATCACAAGGTTGGAAGAGACCTTTGAAGATCATCGAGTCCAACCATAATGATGAAGTAAGACTTACTTCGCACAATCACAGCACAATTAGTTGATGCCTGCCCATGGACATTTGTTGCAACTGCTGAATAGGTAGCAGAATCATCAAAATCCGCTCTAAAAAGGGGAAAGTGGTAAGCAGATGAGACTTTATACAAATACAAATTCTCTTAATGATTGATATTACAAACCAAGCTGTATCAACCCCAGAGATGGTATATGAAGCTCTTTGCTGGTGTCACACAGTGCAAGATGTTGATGAAAGACAATCAGAAAGTTGGTACTGTGTTTTACTGCAGTTTTATCACAGCTTAGTGTGCAGGCTGTATTAATTCAAGCACACTGGAAGTGATCTTTAGAGAATGATCAAAAGGACATAGCTGGAGGATGCCAGTCTGGCTATTCCCTTTCTGTATGTAACCTTCTTCCTTAATCCATCTTGCCCTTCTGCCACGTATTTTAAGAAAGAGACATGGAACAAAAGTACATGTGATGCTTGCAGAAATTCCTCCTTCTATGGCTATTCCCAGCAGGTAGATACTGATATTTTTTGCACCTCTCATATCTCCTAGGCAGTCTAGAGGAAATTATACAAAACCAAGGGAAACTGACCAAAGTTGTTTATGGGCATAAATGTTTTCGCTTGATATATTTTTAGTGAGAAAATATATTTATTCTGCAAGGACAATACAATAAAAGTAAAGCAAAAAATAGTTACTTCATGTAAAATAGGACCCAGTGATGGATTGTATCACTTACTACATCCCTCCTTACAGAGGAAGCTAGAGGAGCAGATATACACTCAGATGTTAAGATATAGACAAAATATCACAGTTCTTATTTAAAATGGGGTGAGTCGAGAGAAGAACTATAGGGATAAAATTGAAGGAAAGTAAACTTGGTGTAAATAGATATATTTTTAGTGCAGGTACTCAAACTTGCAATTGAAATGAACTTCTTTGATATGTATCTTGTAAATATAAGTGACCACTTACTAGAGAAAATTAAAAGTATTTTGGACTAGTATTTGGTAAAATGCAAATTTGGGTAGAATGAGATTTCCTCAATTTTGCTGAAACAACTTAGTCTGGATGAAAAAACAATTTTGAAAAAGGCGGAATATTTAATTTTTGTATTTACGAATGAATATTTTCATTTAAAAATATTTCAGAATTTACTTCTGCTTTCTTCTCAGAAACATACTAAATATTTTACTATGAAATAGAACATTTTGGTTTTGAATTAACAAGACTTTTGATTTGGTCCAATTCAATATTTTTTTTAACTTTACCACTAATCAGGTATTCTACAATATGCCTGTCAAACTACATTTACGACTTTTTAAAATCTATTTATTAGAATGTCTATTAGCCATCAGCTAAACAGAATGCTGTCTGAAACACAATTAGCACCTGCTTCTGTGGTTCATTTAATAGTACAGTTAATGGAGGCCACTCTGAAATTTCCAGTGATGAGATACAATGTTCTGCATGCATGCACTTAGTTTCCTCTCAGAACAAATTTGTATCTTCTTGGCAACTTCCAGATGAAAAGGATGAAATTCTGGTTGCACTTGTCTTCTAAGAGGGTCACGTATCCCAGGTGCGAGAGAAGAAAGAATATGTAAAAGTGTTTGATGTAAATTGCATACCGGGATGCCAATTTTAGGGTATGTAGCACCTGTGACAGGCACATCTGACACCTATTTTTCAGCTCTTGCGTATATTCTGGACAGTGTCATATCACAGAAATGATACTATCTGTACCGTGGTGTCTAAAACACAACTTGATGAAAGCTCTATTAAATTGAGATTTATCTCTCTAAACATACAGGACTAACAGCTCCTCCTGGAGGCTAATCTTCAGCCACACATTTCACAAAACAGAAGTACAAAGCTTATCATAAATTAATTATCGCAGACAGGGAGGCGAGTCCTAAGATTAGACTACTTAACCAAAAAGCCTGCAGTTTGGTATGAAGTCCTTGAGCACCCTACTACAGTCTGGACAAGCAAAGTCTGAAAAACAATTTGAAGTACCAGGCTCAATATTATTCAACTTTTTCTGGTTTTGTAGTTGTTATCAGGAAGGATTTTAGAAAGAATGCCTGTTCACAGAAGTATACGAAGCTTATATATTCTAGACTTGCAGGACCTGGAGACATTTCTTCACACTAACTTCTTAAAAACAAGAATGACTTTTTTTCTACTTTTTACTAACCTCGTTTCACACTATTTAACAGTTGAGTCATAAAATGCCAAAAGCAAGGCAAAACCAGTAAAATTCAGACTTCCTAAGCCCTGTTACAACACCTCTATACTGAAATGTACATAATTCATACATCTCTCACAGCCCAGTAAAGTGTCTTGCTATAACAAAATAAGTTGAAAACAAATGATGCATCTCAAAAAGTCTTACAAGAAGGGGCATTACAGAACTGGCTGTACTGGAACTGTAAGGCGTTCTGTCACTCTGCACTACATCCCTGCTTTAAGGAGATGAGAAGTGTATACAGTAAATAATACACAGATTGTATTATATTCAATAACCTATATTAGGTAATTAGTGGATCAAGCACTGTTAGGTAATGTCCCCAGAAGCTGGATCTCGATCACCCAGTGCTGATGCATTAGAATAGCCTTTGGCATGCCTCGGTGTGTACCAGCTTTCCAAAAGGATTCCCAAGCACAGATCATGAGATAGCAGGGGTATATTCCCAGAAAACAACCGGGAGGTAGCTGCCCTGTCCTGAAGGACAACAGAATCAGTCCATCCCATGCCGCTGTGCAGACGGTGTGGTTAATTTACTAGTGTAAGCAAATTTTAGAATTGTGATTCCTAGGCACTAGTGGCACATATATCCTAGACCCTCCAGGAGGATGGCATGCACTTATATCTGACAGGGCAACTGCTGAGAGAGTCATGCTGTAATTGCTGATGAGGTACTGATCCATCCCAGTGCTAAACACAATTTAGGCATCTTACATCACCCATATCATAACTGAGCAATGAACACTATCCTGTATTAGGCCATTCCCTCATATTAAAAAAAAAAAAAAAAAAAAAGGAAAAAAGGAAAAAAGCATTACTTCAGACTGTCTTGCTTCTGTCACATCCAAATTAACTACTTCCTAACATTTTGTTGTTCTTACAGTGTTGACACTCTGTAATACAATAACAGTTTATCTTAACTGAGGTTAACTCAAATTAACTATCACTTTAAAATAGTTATCATCTGCTCTCAGTGTTGGCTTCATTTGCCATCAAAACAACAGATAAAACAGTCAGTAGGAATTAATTTCTGCAATGATTACACAGGATTCAGGATCTAAAGAGTGATCCAGCATTAACTACAAGGTGGGGTAAAAATAATCCAGAAATGACAAAAACGTATTCTGAAGAAAAAGCAAGGCCCCAGTCTGTGCTTGACCACTCAAAGCCTCAGAAATTTAGACCTGCAAGAACTCTCTCCCCAAATTGAAGAAGCAGAATGCTTCCCTAAAATGAAGAAGCTGAATGGCAGATCCTGGATTAACTTTCCAAATGGATATATATCTGTGGTCATCTCAACCACAGCCTTGTTCTCTCTTAAGGAACAGAAAAACACATCCCTTGCCAAGATTTTCCTCTTTGTGACGGTCTCCAAGATAGGCAAAACAGAATATGATCCTAAAAGTCTCTAGGCTAGGGTTTCACAAAAGGATTGTTTGTTTAGCCCTAAAAGTTCAATGTCTGAAAGCAACTATTTGACAGGAGTTGATGGACTGAGAATTAATTCTCTCAGGGAGAACAAAAGAAAGAAGCTACTGACCAAATGACTGACTGTGATCTTACAAAATCCTTTGGTTTTATGAAGAAAAACAAGGTATTTACAGTTCTTATGAATATACAGATAAGAATATGGGGTTTGGACATTTTCTGCTGTATAAGAAGTCCTAAGAATTCCACCCATTTTCTGAAAGTCGCTGCTTGGAAAGCATTTTATATTTCCTTGCTATGATCTCTAACCTGACTCTCCATGAGGTAAACCAAAACAGCTTAGATAGCCTACTACTCAGAGGACTGCCTTCAAATTTGGTATTGGAAGTGTACAAGGGTTAGTGGGTAAGAGGTATAGAGCACATATTTTGAATATAGAATTTGATGAATGCTGGGCAGAAGTGCAACTCACATAAAATCCTGATTCTCCTTCTGTGCGAGGAAATACTCAGACTGAGGATTATCCTGGAAAATATCTATTTCCCTGTATGCTAAAATCCCTAGATTTCCTAAATTGCACTGTAAAGAGCATAGGCCAGCTAGAAACGATATTTGAAGTACCCAGGAGGCAAGGTGTGGTCTCTCCAACAGTTACTCTTGCATCATGATGGAGAGTGTGTTTTCCAACCTTTACAAAGGTCAGATAAAATATGCATAGAGTACATTTAGATAGCATGAAGTGTGAGTGCAGAGCTGTATCTGTCCCAAGGTACTAATACTTTTTGTGAAAATTAAATTGCCCTGAATCCACATGAGGTTCTGAAGTGCTAATGTTTGTGCAGGGAATATTCCCCAGACAGATATATCTGTTTAAAATGCATATATTCATCCATCTGCCTAGTGTAGATTTAAACACAGGAGTTAAGAGTGAAATAACATTTTTGCCTGAATTGGAACACAATTCAGTGCATGTCAAGAACAGGAAGCAGAATGTAGTAAATTACACAGAGTTAAAATTGCCTCCTTTGAATTCAAATGACAAAATTTTCAGTGTTACGGCTATATGACATCAAAAAGTGGAAATACTCTCCAGGATTACCATCTCACGCACTGATTCTTAAGTCAGACCAAGTCTCCCTGATTCTTTTTGTTTGGCTGGGGTTTGCTTTTACTGAAGAGGGGACCTTTGTTACGAAGTGGCCGCTTCCCCAATCTCCCAACTATTGCAACTTGTAGGGGACAGTGACTGGCAGATGGGTGAGATCACAGACCATTTCTTTTGGGGGCTGTTTTTCCCCACATTTCAGCAGGGTAAAGCAGAGCAGAAGTACACCATGCTTGCAGCCTGCCCCCTCACCAGTACTGAATACCCTCGAAACCGTGGAGGCTGCAGCTCATCACCTGATCAACCCTAGGCAGCCCAAAGGCTCTGCCTTCTACGTCAGAGGTCTGCCTTTGCCGCAGTGCCTTCGCTCTGCCTCGCTTCCTCCTGCAGCAGAAGGGCAGGCCTCACTCACACTCTCTCCCTATTAAACCTTCTTGAGCCTTTTGTGCCTAATCAAACTAAAATAGCGCTGTGCTGACTGCACAGTGTCATTTCTGTTAAATGAGAATAGTTAAAGAGAAGGTTCATTCAATTTTTAAGGGGTTTTGGGTGTCGTTTTTTTTTTAAAGCGATACTGTTGGTGCTGAGGAGCGAGAGTGCCTGATCAGAGGGCTAGCTCTCCTCCTGGCAGCAGGTATTACACTGCACTCTGCTGGCTCTGACACACATTTTTGCTGATGCAGCCACAGACCTTTCCTGCTGCAATTCCAAGCACTTCTTAAGCGATGACTTACTGGAACAGGGAAGGGAGAGGGCCCTAATGAAAAACAGAATGCTGCCAAACTTTGAGGCTTGCATGTGTGAGACTGTGCAGTCACACCACACTGACAGAGCTTTGGAAAATCAAATGTCCTTCCCTGCTCCTTCTACTGTCCAGTCCCAGTGAGCTCTCCTGTCTGCTCACTGAAGAGTGGGGTCAGGAACAGAATGAGGAGCACATTGCTATTCCCTGTATGCCCCAGTCAATATACTCGGAAAACTAATATAGCCATTCATGGTTACATTAAGCCAAGTGATTCATTTAAGGATCCACTTCCCTTTAGTATCAGTGAGGGAGCTAGCCTAGGCATCATATTAATCAAACAAAAACCCACAACCCTATCGCTAAGCAAGTAGCAGCAGCTAAGAAATTCAATAAGACAAGAGGAATCACTACCAATACCCCTTTCCCTATAGTTACCAGATGTGCAAAAAATATAACAAAATTCTGAACCCAGCTTCTTTAATGCTCAAGAGAGATCTTCATCTCAAGCTCACAGTTGGAGAAGCCTGAAAGGAGGAAGAAAGTGTTGCTGTGTGATAATGCTAGTGCTGAATGCATACAGAAAATGTGGTAAATTGATCGTGGAGCATCATAAAAATGTGAGACAGAGAAATAAAAATGATCTGGTTACTGTATAGGCTTCTGTGCCCTGGAAGACAGCAAATGGTGGGGGGATGAAATTATGTCCAGTTACTACTTTAAGATGACAAGGTGACGTTCTGATTTTGGTGCCTCAAGAATTTTTCCACTGAGGTCAAGGAATACTCACAGGAATAAATATCACATTTGCATCAGAAGGAAAAGTTTGCTCCCTGAGCTTCACTGAAGCACTGGAAAGGTAGCCAAGAAATTCCAAGGCCGTTCAGAGTGGCTATGGATCAGATGACATGTAGCTCAGCACTTTGGTATGAACAGCTGAGAAGAGCACAGGAGTGGGTAGGTAGAAAATCCCAACAGTTCTACTTCCCGGAAAAAAAAATAATACTCCAGATATATGTGTATAGAGCTATGCATGGAAGATCCAGACTTAATTGAAACACATTTGTATGAAAACATTAATTATATATATTTTAATCACTACCTATACATCCCTTTTTTTAATACAAGAAATTCATAACATTAGTAACGCATTATCAAAATGTTCTTCCATTTCCTACATTTTCTTATTCTGTCTTTTGATGGTCAAGCTTTGAAATAAAACAGATTAGTAATAAATAAATTTAAGGTTAAAAAAACTACTTTAATAAACTATAGTTTATTAAATAAATGGGTTCATTAGTAAATATATGGCAAATAAATCATAGCTCTGGGTCTCTAATCCCCCAGTATTCTTTAAATGGAGAAAGGAAACCTGTGGGAGAGCAGCCAGGTGTCTTTAGGTGGCACAAAGACCACACTGCCAGATAGAATGAAAGAGAAATGGAGCAACAGTCTCAGAAGATGGCAGCTTGGTTGAACATCAGGGAGTGTGCATGAATACATACAGGTCCAGGACTAGGACACAGTGGGTGATGATGTGTGGGTGTGGGAATGTGAGTGGATGCCAGTAAATGACTGTGGTATGTCTCAATAAGTATGGCTGGGGCTGAACACTCACAAACTGAATGTGAATGGTATCTACATGGCTGATAATCAGCACAAGAAAGCACCAAGGGTATGTAAGCCATTAGTACCCTTCAGCCTGATGGTTATAGATGTTCAGAAAGCAGTATCAACACTGATTCTCATTTCTCACCAAGTAGTTGCTCAGGGACTCTAACCAAGGGAAATAAACACAGTCACAGTCACTCACCAGCAAGGAAGTCACCATTTTCAACTGACTGTCACTCCCACACATCCAAAGGAGAGCATTTTCCATTTTCCCTGCTGCAAGGGAAAGGATTGCAGAAAGACAACCTATTTTTATCTTTTAACCTTCTGCTCTCATCTCCAAAAGTAAAATTGGTGGGAAGAATCAGTTGTGTTGAGACATCTCACAGATACAGAGAGCAGTCAGCAAGTTATCCACTGCCTGAGGGTAGAAGACTATGAGTATCTTAGAAGTACTCATAATTACTGCTACTGTTTGAGAATCATCCCTTAACAAGAAACAACATATTGACTCTTGCTGCCAGCTGCACAGGGATATGTTTCTCTCACCCCAAGCTGTGAAAAGGTAGATAGTTGGGCCTGACTTTGCCACAGGATGGAAAAGGCAAGTAGTCCTTCCCAAAAGCAGTAGGAGCAATGCACTTATTTTCTGTACTAATGGCAGAAGGCTGTGATCCAGGCTGCTTCCACTCCTGACGGATGGAGACAGGGTAGAAGATAAAATGTTGGCTAGCCAAGTGTTAGCCACAAATATTCCAGCTGTTTGAGCACAGCTGATGCTCATATTCTGGAGAAATTAAAAGGGGGTTTTTGTGTCTGCTCTAGAATTTTGAATACCACTGTCATGTCCTTATTTTTCTTTGGGGGTATTTTTGCTGGTCTTTTTTTTTAAAAAAAAAGCTTCCATCAAGTCACATGCAACATTTCAAATGTTTAGAACAGCATGGGATTAGTTTTGGGAAGCTGTTCTACCCAGGCATTTTCTATACCACAAGGTTAACATGATTTTGCAAAGCAACATTAATTAAAATAAAAACTTTAAAGAGCAGTTTATTCATCCTTGTTTCTTGAAAACAAAAAAAAAGGAAATAAAAAAGTAAATAAAATGTAACATTTAATAAAAAAAAACTGATGATGTGGTATTCTTGCCCTGACAGCTGAATTTTCACTTACCTTAAAGAGCTTCATCATAGCAAGAACGTGAAATACACAATTTTCCACTTTGAATGCTGAGAAGATATATATTCTAATAAAAAGGAACTACCATTCTTTCAGCTACTTACATCTTCTTTTCTATCTTCCTGTAGACAGATGGAGTTAAATAATGGAAATATCCAATTTTTCATTTCATTTTTGTGATCTAATATTCAGCTACTTAGTGAACCTTCTCTGGCCTAAATGTGAGAAGCAACAGAGAAGTGTGCTGAATACAACAACCTTCTTGCAGCCTTTCTGTGAATTTTTAATTATATTTTATATAAAATACTTCATGTAGAATATAAAAAAGGTTGAATTCTCCAGAACAATATACCTGTTTATATGCAGCACATGTACTCCGTATTTGCTTTCAATTCTGTACTTTACTGGATCACTTGCAGGAGTAATCAATTCCTCATTTTTGTACCTAACAATCAAGAACAAAAAAATGAACTTATTAATAGCAGCTACTATTCACTGAATTCATTTAGTAGATTTTTACATCCAGACATCATTTACTATGACTGGACCTCTCTTTATAAATCTTCTCTACTTGCATAGAGAAAGGCAGAAAGAAAAGATGGGCACCCAAACTGGAAGAGCAGGCAGTGAAGTATAGAGAAGATAGCATGTGACTTGAACTTTCCAGGCCAGTAGCTCTGACACAAGATGGTAAGCTAACTTTGTCTTGGATCACAGTAAAGTCCTGCAGCTCAAACAAGGGAAGCAGCAACAGGATTGTGCCCTAGGTTAGACCTTCAATCAGTCCAGGCTGTGGCTCCCACACATGCGGGAAAGCACTTGTCTGGAGAGGAGGACAGCTTCAGGGATGTTACATTATGTCCACCTCAGCAAAGGCTAACACAAACTGAGCTCGGATACAGCCCATGACAACAGTGGTGCTGTACAAATTTACCAAAGCTTAGCAAGTAGCTTGGGAGCTCTCAGTATTTTGCTGTCTGCTACTGCATCATCAGGGAACACAATTGCCAGAAAGACTGGAATGCCTTGCACAGTCTGCCTTCTGAAATACTCGACTCCTCACACTGCACAGGGCCACTCAGCAAGCTGTGCTCCCACTCCTTCCACTGCAGTATCAACTGCTACAATCCAGCACATCTATGAGGATTATAAAGGGGGTTTAACATAGCCATTATGTATGTGACACTTACCAGTTATGCCATAACTTCCAAATGAAAAAAGCTTAACAACATTTTTAGAGGGGTAGGAAAGGCCAGTCTCTTACCATTGTACAACAGGGGTGGGAAATCCTTGTACAGTGAAGCAAAGGCTCACAGACATCTTTTCCCAGACTGTGTGAGATCTCAGGCGCACTAGAATTTCAGGAGCTCGACTTATTCTTTCCTCAATAGCATGTCTTTCCAAAGCCATATTTTCTTCTACCTATTAAAGACAGGAAAAGGAGAATCTAACACCAGACTCAAGCAGGATAGAAGATCTAACTTTAAATCCTCAAAATTAAAAGAAGTTAAATCACTATTGGCACTTGAAACACAGGCCAAAATTTCAGTATATGTTATAATTCTGCTTGGATAGGAACAAAAAGGTTCAACACTCTACCATCCTTTGTATAGCAAGTCTATCCAGATGTTCTCTAGCACGGTGCCTGGCTGTGTGAATCTCTTTTTCCAAAGCAGACAACTCACTGGCAAACCGGATCCTTTTCTCTTCACTTACATGAGACTTTTGTTCATGAGTCCTGTAGGACAATAAAAAATATCAGGTAAGAACAACTAGTATGAAGCTTTCAGATTGTCACTCATACACGTTAGGTGAGTGATTTGAAACCACATCAGCAAGTTGTAAAATCTAATCTGCCTGCCTGTCCTAATGAGCATGTCAAATGTATATGAATTTTCCTTCATTTTATTTCCCCCGGTGCCATTGCTTCAGGTCCTGAAAATGACATGATCCTGTTGACGTGGTACCCCACAGTCTTAGTCCCCTGATAATCAAGATCAAGAACCTGCCTGGCTTCAGTCTGGCCCCTAATTTTCCTTCCCAGGGACACAAGAAGGCAGAGGACTGAATACATGCTCTGTGCCTGTTCATACCCTTACTTATGGTGTTCCCTGGGGAGCTCTGCTATCTCCTGGGCTGTATCAGCTGACCTCATCTGAGAGATAAAGACCAAGGAATTGATAAGGATTTGTTGAACTGCTACATGCAAAAAGCCTGTCCTTGGATGGGAGTGAGTGGGAAGTATAATAGAAACTACCAGGAAAATTCAAACTTTTGAGAAATTTGTGGGTTGTTCCCTGAAAATCTGACTTCATAGACTTTTCAGGATTCCCAAAAAAGAAACCCAACTTGTAACTGTTTTTTAGAAGGAGCTAGCTCAAGCTCCTGCATGCATGCTGATTCAGTAAGCAGCCTACGCTACTCTTTGCCTTGACAACAGGACAGAGGAAGGGAGTTGAATATCAGAAATTTCTAACGTGGTTGTCATTACAGAATAAGGCAAGACTCTTAAAGCATAACCCAACATGTTGCAAAGCAAACAAAAACACTTGCATGAAATTCAGTCTGGTATTTTTAAAATATCTCATTGTACCATTTCAATATACTTTAGGTGCCTGCCTTTTTTTGCCATATTATATTGATAACATATAAGACCATTTTTAAAAAGTAAATTAGAGTGCACAAATTAGTTTTGTTTCTCATTCTGTTTCCAGGATATATATTTCAAAACAATCAAACTATTAGAACCATAAGGACATATATAATTTTTGCAACACGTGTTCTATAAACAAGGCCAAATTTGTTCTTTCAGTATAAATTATCTTTGGTGCTGTCACTGTAGAGCATGGCAGGGCAGAAACAGTCAAATTCACTAAGAGGAATATTGCTGTCAGCACATTTACTACAGAGCTTCATAGGCTGTTACTGAGATGTGACAGTAAGCCCACTTGATATTAAGGAAAGAATTCAAATATTAAATTGATCAAAACAGAAATTTGGGAATAACCTATTCAGATCTGTTCAAAAATAAGTTTTGGATCCCAGGCAGATTCTGATTTATTTTTGTTTTAAAGTGGTTTTCAAGGGTCAGAGTGGGGATTAAGGGAACAACTCTGGTTTGAAATATGAGATTGAAAGTGACACTCAGTCATTTAGTATTCCAGCCAAAATAGATTAGTGAAGAACAGTGACAGTGAAACCTCCAGTCTTGACAACTTTGAGAAGAGACCTGGCAAAAAAGTGATACTGAATGGGACCAGAGCCACTACACAGGTCAGATGGGACCAGCAGATCTTTACCTTTTTCTGGATTCTTGTATTGCTTCATGAGCCAAGGTGCGTGCCCTCCTGGCACAGAGTCTACATGTCGTTTTTCCCAAACCAGGTGATTCATAATAAGCAGCCTGTCTGGAAGCAGCCCTTCAAATATAGAAGATATTGTTATAACCCAGCAATTGTAGTAAAACATGAACTCACAAAAGTCAAAGAAATTACTTCAGATGAGCTGAATATTGTGACTGAGCACTGTTCAGTGAGAAACCTACTTTGCATTCCTCACTAACTGCACTAGGTGCTGATCCTCACTTGTCCTTCAAGGGCTTAATGCCCATCATCTGTCATTGGGGATCATTATGCATTTTATTTCATTCAGTTCTATTAAATTTATACTTATCTCTGTCTCTAATCATTCAAGTGCTACAATAGCACTTCAGTGAACCACAAGGGTACCCGTCTGTCTAACACAAATCACACAGAATCCTTATAACATGGCCTATTTCTACATATTCCTGCTTTTCTATACTTAACATAACCTTCTGCCTAAACTCTTCTCTCTCATAAGGGAAGCTGGGCAAGCTAGACAGCTAGCTAGGCTAGATAAGCATCTTAATTAATGAGGATGGAGGACAGTGATTCTTAAGCAACCAAGATTCAAAGCTCCAGGTTTTGACATACAAAGAATGCGTATCTTGCGGCTGAAACTCTGATATTCCGCATGAAAGGGGTTAACACTTTATTTTTTTAAAGGAAATTGAATGACAGAAAGTGTAATTAGGAACGACCAACTTCAGGAGAATGAATATCCTCATGTCACATTGAAGAATGGGTAAAAACTGTGATTTACAATAAACTTCATGGCAATTTCTCCTAACTCAGAGGTTCAATGGGAACCTAAAAGGAATAATTTCCAACTTGGAGGAAGCAACTAGGACAGATCCTAGCCAAATGGTCTGTGTAGGTGAGTTGTAACATAGCTAGAAAGTCTAGTTATGCTGATGGGAGACTATAGACCAGGAGCATCCCAATGGAAGGAGTGGAAAACTACCATTCTGAATGAATCACAATTTTAGGGGGAAGAGGGGTAAGCTAAATATCTTGATTCTACGACCTTATTACCTCAAATAGAAGCCTAGTAATAGGTTTAGAAAATAGAAATAGAAATACATGACATTTACTTTCTTGCTGCATATTCCTCAAGTACGTATCTTGTCTGAATATTGCGATAGGACTGATCAAAGTGCTTGTGTCTCCTCTGATAAAATGGCACCGCTACTGACGACATCCTTCCGTTTGTGACAATCGTTAATTCCTGCAGAGAGTGAAATCACACTGAGCCATATATTTCAGACACTTGGGTTTGATATTTTTACATAATACAGATATGTGTGCATATGTGCAAATGTATAAAATTCCATCACTTTATGACAAATAGAGCTATCAGTGATATATATGGGCACCTCAGGATGTATTTTATCAGTCACGCAGTGAGCCATGGAATCACAGACAATAAAACTAGAACAGAATTTATCGGATCATTTTCTCCCTCTTTGCAGACGTTATTTAACACCTCCATAGAAATTTCCAACGATTGAAATTTGACAGCTTTTGGGGGCACTTAGTGTTTCAGCTCTCTGCTTTTCAGACCTTTTACTTTGCCCCTTGTTGCAATTTATGTTTGCTGTTTCTTGTCCAATTCACCATGACAATAAAGAAATAGACCATATTCACCCACTTTTGCAGCAGCTCATTGAGGATTAGTTCACATCTCCTTTCACCTTTTGTTTAAACAAAGCTGGTTCATCCAATCTTTTCTCATAGGCTATTTTTTCTAGATCTCAAATCATTCTGTTTGCCTTCTTTGGAGTTTCTCCAAAAAGTGGCATAGTTTGATCAATATTTGGATAGGAGGCTCTCAGTAATGTTCAGGGAGCTGAACAGAAGCAGTGTGGGTGGGAAGATCATATCTACCACTGATTACTTAAGCAAATTCCAAACCATGCCAATAAAAGAACCCAGAGGTGCTCGCGTCCCTTTAGGTTCAATAGAAATATGATGAAAACTTCTTGCAAAAGTGGAGAATGTTACCAGCCACGTCCTGAGTAGGTGCCAGCTTCGGTAACTAGAGTCTGCTGAATAAATCCCATTTACAGTCTTGGCTAGATGTGGGGCTCTTTACTCCTGGGCCACTTGGCCTAAATGCAGTGAGGGATTCCAGGGATAAGTGAACAGCCAAGACAGTCCCCAAGAGATGGCCATGCTTCAGTGACAAAGGAAGCAATTTCCCAATACAAAGTCAATAAAACAGTTTGGGACAAATCCTGAAGTTTTTAGTCTGGCCAATTCCTGCAGTAAAATATAATTTCCTCCAGGAAGGTAAGGGGAGTGCCCCATTGTATATTATCATGTGGGGCACACCCTGACAAATGCACTCCAGAAGTTGGAGTACTGACAGACGCATGGCCTGGGACCCCCCTTGGGGCTACCCATGGGAAGTGAAAAGCACTATGCCATCCAAGGGCCATGTTAAGAGGGAGTCAGTGTCCTGGGAGCATCAGTGGATCTGACTGGGCCTAGCCTCCCCCAGAGCTCCCCCTAACCTGCCCATGACCCAGGACCCCAATTCAGCCCCCAGGGCTACCAGCCCTGCCCTAACAATGCTGCAGCAGCACCACTCTCCAGGTCCCTACAGTCCTGCCCTGCCCAGCCACAGCCCCCGCCAAGAACCTGTCTGTGATGGAAGAAATCCTCAGACCCACACCAAAAGTCTGCATTTGTCATGAGAAGTCCCATAAGTAGGCAGCCTCATGACACCTATAAAGTGAAAGCTCAAAGGGATTTGAATAAAAATATTATAAAATAATTTAGTTACAACATGAGTTCCTCTTACTTAATTCTAAAGGTACTGGTATTGGCCAGTTTTAGGCCAAGTTCTGTTTCCTACCAAATATTGGAAGATAGGTGCTTTGGGGACAAAAATGAGCAATACTCATACGGTTAATAACTCTTTCAGGAAAAGTAGGTTCTGGTAAAATGAGATCTAGTTCAAAAGTCACTACTTTATTGTCAACTTTCAAATTCTTTTTTTTTGTTTGTCTCATTAATCTTTTTACCATCTGACAAGTACATGCAATCAAAGTACTTTAATAAAATATTGCTGAAAATTATTCTGAAAACGATGTTTTCTGTCACATAATGGATTTTTTATTAATATCTCATGTTTTGAAAAATTATTTTGCAAAACCCCATTTTTGAATGGGAAACAATTATATTAAAAATGATATTATCAACACTTCTGCATGAATTTTTAAAGTGTGACTTCCTAAAGTTTTTTCTAATTGTATTTCTAGCCAAATTGTATATGCAGAAGAAATAATTTTCTACATTTCATTGCAGCAATTTGTTCTTGAAAAATGAGAGTTAAATTTTTTATACATCACATTATATTTTTAGAAAGAAGAATGTGAGATGATTTAATGAAAGACTACAATTCCTAGTTTAGAAAGTCACTTCATTTTACGTGGTTTGCCTGAACTGTATAAAATTAAACCCAGATTACTTTTTTTAAAAAAACCTCGTATTATAGGCTAAGAAATTGAACTTTTAAACATGACAAAATACTTGTACATACCACATTTTTAGCATATAATATTTACCAACAAAAGGAAATGCTAGTTATTAAGTAGCATAATAAATTCAGACTGTGTCTGATTGTTAGTTTTAGGTATTAAAAACCTGAGTCAGATTCCCCCAAGTCATGATATTCTCACATCAGATAGTTTTACTTTTTCAAGAAAAAAGTCTGAGAAGACAGCAAGTATCTTCAATAGCAGATACGTCTCATTTTTAAAAAATCACAAGATCAAAAGAGATGAGTTTTTTATAATTAATCACCCGATAGCTGCATTTTATGCATAACCTATAGTTACCTTTGCAATCCTTTTTCAAGAGATATGAGAATGACAAGTCACACGTTCAGGAATGAGCACTTTAGGCAAAATACCAGACACTACAAGACAAAAATAAAATGGGTTTATAACATCACTATGGGATATCAAAGAAATATATTACCACATTTCTAGAGATAAGAAAGTCAGCATTACTCAAGTTCATACAGCATGGTGTAGCACCGTGCAGAGCTGCTAGCTTAGTTATGTACCCTCATGCAATGCTGAACTGACATGGATCTATTAACTCATCATGTGATATACTGCCTTAGTTACATGAACACAGTCACACAGACCCATTGCCTTCTCCTAGTTTTGGCATCTGTACATGACATTATGCGATACCTGCAGACATCAAATAACTGGTTTTCTTCCTGCCATCTAACTGTGTGCTATTGTGTATATGACATTTGACTTCCCCTTAGTCCATAAACTAACTGGACAGTTAATGGTATAATGTTCCCTCTTTTCTATTTTTAATTAGCCCTTTCACTTAAATAAAGGTGCAAAGGGCAAACCCATAGATTAAGCTGACTCAGCTGTTAAGGGCTACTCATGTTTACATGTGGCCCAGTGAAACAATTCTGTGAATTTATCAACATGCAATTTATGCGTTGCTATGTATGTAACCCCCACTGAGCTCTGACATATAAGAGTTGCAGAGCAATGTCCGTGTATCTGGGAGGATCAAAGTCTGGGTTATTTTCATTTTTGTGATAGGACAAAATGTCTTTTTCATTTATAGTTCGGCTTTTTCAACTAAATATAAAGCTTGCATTTAATTAGCCTATCTTCTTCTATTAATCAGTACCCAGGGTTTCTTAAAATTTCAGTTCGGATATTTTTCACATTTACCCAAACACTCTTAGAATAGAAACAAGCGTAGCCAACCACTCACAGCTTCCATACAAGCAATTAACTGAGCTTGTTAGCAGCCAGATTCATTTTGCCTTCTGTTAACACAGAGGGGAGATACCTGGCAACAATTCCAAAAGTAATAATCATCATCAGTTAATTACAATGGTGCTTTGCAGAGTATGTATTTAATACTTAATAGTGCTGCAAAGACAAGTATCTGAATAGCAAAATCACAGCCCCACCGTAAAACCAGCTTTGACAGAGTCTACAGAGCATGTATGGTATCTTGTCTTCATTGTAAGAGAAGTTTCTACTTTCTACCCAGGAATAGTGTGTTGACCAGTTTCCCAGTTTTCTACTGATACACATTTATGAGAGATGTTTGAAATATATACTAATCTTCAGTCATCCTACCACTAACAGTTAGATAACATGGTATGCAGATGACACCTTAGCCCCGCTGAAGTTATGGATTTATAACTGCCAGTGGCTGGAGAACTAATTATATTGGCACGTCAATTGGCAGAAGGCACCCAATAGCAAGATGTTGGCAGTGGTTTGGCAAAGACATTGGGGGGGGAAACAAACAAGTCTCGAGTTTTATTCACCAAGTTCTACCAGTACATGGCTGTGAGACTTACGGAGAACTTCCTGCAATACGTGGTCCATGTGTCAAAAACAACACTTGAACTTGTCCCTTGCAGATCCTATTAATTTCCCTGGATTTTAAGAAAAAGACCTAGAGCTACATGACAAAATGGTCCTAAAACATTTAATGTCACCTCTGACCTTTACTTCTTTGATGAAACACAGCCCAATTGTACTTATTACTACTCCTACTCTTACTATCTTAATATTACTTTTACTATTTTTCTATTACTTATTTTTACTAATAAGAATAATAGTGCTGTTTATTTCTATGACTGTAAATTATGCAGACATCAACAGGACCTAAACTGCATTATTCTATGCTATATATGAATGACTTAGAAGAGTATTAAACCCAAACAAAAATATTAAATCAACCCAAAAGACCTTAAAGTTTAATGATACAAAACACAAATGAATTAGACTGTTCAAATCTGTTTACACAAATATACATTTTCATATGCTTAGTAGCATGCATACAACAATTTCTATTCGGTCATGAGTAAAAGGCAAAGTTCCTAGGCAGGCCAGGATACACATAGTTTCATGCCATAGTAATGCTGACCTGAATAGAAAGCAATAATCCTGTGACAAGGGGCCACATTCTTGTCAGAGAAGCCAGGGTCTGATATAGACATTGTTAGTTTGATAAGTGAGTTAATTTAAGATTTAAAGGACAGGCAGTAAATTCTAGCATGATCATTGACATCGCCTCAGAGAGCAGGCACATAACCAAATAAATTGATGGATGGGATTGACAAATGCCATGGGAAGGAGAACATGGTTTTGCTCACCATAGATGGACAACTTGCATTCCTAGACTCAGAAGGGTCCTGTCATTAGCGATGCTCTATACAGCATGTACTAGCTCTGCCTGACCTGTCAATGCTGTACCATACAACATGCACTTTCTTTGCTCATCTCTGTCCTTGTCCACCTGCAGAAGAGCCAAAACCAATTTCTGGGTTCTTGCCTGTCCTCACATAGCCTGTTCTCATTCTGACTAAAAGATCAGTACATCCTGCTCCTACACGCACATCCTCACTCTTGATCTTCCTCCATATTTCATCTTTCTTAAATATCTTTGACCATTTGTACTGACTTGAGGTTTTGCCCTGTTTCTCCTATGACGTAGGCAGTTTCCTTTATCTGCCTGTAGTTCTGCGTGTTGTTCTCCGTGTTGTTCAGAGTTGAGTGTTTTTAGGAAGCCCTGTTTTGCCAGTTTATGCTTCCATGGTACATTAAAGTCCATGATATTTAGATGATAAAATGTTTAATTCTGTACCATCTTCATACCACAATTAAAGATTAAAGGAAAAAAGAAAATTAAAAAAAAAACCAAAACCCAACTCAAAACACTTTCTAGTCATTACTTGCTTCTCATAACCAGTTTAAAGAATTACCATATTTCCTCAGAAAACATGTGGGCCTTTCCAGATAGTTATATCAATCCTGTAAAAGTTGCAGTTGATAATAACATAAGAACATTTCCTGGGGGAAAACTTACTTTGGTGGAAATCTTGTAAAACCAGCATGAATCATGCAGCTTATAGTCACTACAGTCTAAACCAGAATGGGAGGTAGCGAGTATGGTAAGAATTTCCCCATTTTGGTAATAATTTTTTTAAATGTTAATATGTCTGGATGAGCTTAAAAAATACAATCTGTCATTTTAAGATGCTTCTGGTTTTCCTATTGAAGAAGCTTTTTCCTTCAGCATAATAAGAATTCAAATTTAACTATTTTAGCAACAGAGTACAAATGCTTCTGAAATTAAAAAAGCATATGAAATTCCCATTTGCTTAAACCCTATGGAATTCTAGACACTACTCATCAAGCTTTGACATTCCTTTTCTTTTCTGATGACTTTAGCTACATCATAGCTGCTCTTGTGTTTTATTGATTGTACCTCCTTTGTATGAGAATAGTATTATTCTAGTTTCACAAATCAGTTTTCAATAGAAATCATGTGGACATCGAGTTCAATCTCATTCAAGTCATCCCAAAAAAAAGTGCATGCATCACTTTCCTCATTAAACCTAAAAATGGAGTTCTCTCATTAATTTCTATTCATCTGAATATCCAGCAATGCAACATTTTCAAGCAGCTGATGATACAGGACATCACAGATGTGTCTGCTCTCTATTAATAACTTCAAGTTTTGAATGAGTAGACTTTAAACACTTCACTACATTAAGCGATTCTGCTTGCAAAGATGTACATGTAGATGAAGCAGTTTAATGCAATCATTTAGCTATAGCATATGTATGATTAGTTAGAATACTCACCTTGACCTTGTTATAGTCCCTGAATGGTTTGCTTCACCCTCTAGCCATAACAGTGTGGAGACAATTCGAAATATACTGTGGGTGGTCATGGTCATAGCCACAACCCTTGATGGAGTTCACCATTAGCACTGGTCTGAACAACTGTGTAGGAGGCAGAGCCATGGGTACCCTTCCCTCCAGCAAGGTCATTGTTGTGGGAGTACTAGTTCCTTCATTGTTGCAAGTCTAAACAAATGTAATTTGACTTTTCTATGACTCTCATGATGGAATGGAGTACAAGCCTCCAATCTGACTTATCATGTCCCTGTTATAAGTTAAGCGGTATACAGCCCAGAGAGGGTATTATGCAGATGCTTTCTTATGAATCCATGATCTAAGAATTTAAAAAAACATGACCAAGAATTAAATGAGGGTGAATTTGTCCACATTGACTTGAAATTTTGCCATCCTAACATTCCAAATGCACAGAGTCACCACAAGTTCTAGTAAAGCTTTAAGATTTCCCTTGACTTGGCAAGAGTACTACCTCTGGACAGCAAAGAATATGAGAGAGTGACACGATGGAACTGATTTTCCATCATCCCAGTCTTCATTATCCTTCATTAAAATACTTTAATTTACTCACAGATACCATCAAAACAGAGGCACAGTCTCAAGAGCAGGAACATGATTTCCCAATACTCTATCAGTAGTATTTAGCTGGAATTTTCATGTGGCACAGAAACATATACAACACAGACACCAGAAATGTGGCATCTGAAGACATGCACTTGAAAGAAGAGTAGACAAAAAATAAAAGTAGAATTTTTCATCCTAGCTACATCCTATTCTTCAGTATGCCAAATAGGATACTGTAGGATTTTATGCTTAACTATTTACATGCATGCTTCAGCTAAATCATGTTTTGTCTGTACATAAACACACAAGAAAGGGGCATTACCAATATATGTCCATTTGGAGAAGCATATATACTACTAGAACTAAGGACTAGTGTGATATAGTTCTTCATATGCAGAAAGAAATTAAGAAAATGTAATATAAAATAAAATCAAACTGATTGCACAAATTTTTAAAAAAATCTACTTTTATTCTTTGTCTTTATATAAATCAGTCTATGTTCTACTTATTGCTTATTTTTCCCAAGAAAGGTAATTTAATTTTTAAAGGAAAGCACCCAACACCCTCCCAAAATCACTCTCATTTATTCTAAACAAGAAAAACTGAGACAAAAAAGGGACTTACCAAGGGACACAGAAAAATTTCAAAGCAGAGAAGAAGACCAGCCTTTCCCAGCTTAGTAAACTGGCCGAGGAAAACAAAACTAATTCCCCTCTCTAAAGGCTACTGCCCCTTCACTCCCATTTAAGGGCAGATACAATGCTATATTTAGAACTAACCAAGTGATTCTCCCAAAACTGAGGTCAGCCTAATAGGCAATAAGGGTGTGATATAAAGGTAGAAGAAAAGCCCTACCACACACAGAGTTTTATACTGCATTTTAATAAAAGATAGGCCTCGTTCCTAAAAAAGCTGTTGTTTATGTTAAAAGTGGGGTTTCTTTTCCCAGCAACAAGAAACTCACGGAAAACAGTTCAATATCAGAAATCAGTTTAAACTTTTTATATAGGGATTATTGAAGTTTTAAAATAATAACTTAGAAGACCAGTGAGGAGACATAAAGTCTAGAATCATACTGGTAGAAACATGAGATTCCCTTGGTGCCTCAGGCTGTAAAATGAGCCTCCCCATTGCCTCCTTAAGAACTCCCTGGATTTGAGAACATGGCTGCAGTATGTGAAGGCATAGCAACTACATAAAAGACTATTAACATGGATTTAAAGAAAATCCAGTTCCTACTCACTATTGCCATCTCCATAATGTCACCAGTCAACTGAAAGATTTCTTTGTCTTGTAGGTAAAGTAGGAGGAATTAATATGCATAGAGGTGTATACAGGCAGAGGAAAAAACACAGCCAAAGCACTCAAGTCTGTGAGACCCCAATGGCCCCTGATTGCTACCAGCTAAAATGGAAGTTTGGTGCCTATAGATCTAGATTTCTATCCAGAAGCTCCAAGGAACTGCTGTGGTGGCTCTGACATTTCATGATGACATGGGGTAGAAGCACTTGCTCTGCAGAGATGATGAATCTGTCTCATGTGAGCGCATAGGAGGGAAGGGAAGGGAATGGACTCTGACAAGGTTTTGTAACAAATGTGAAGAAATTACCACATTCCTTTTATTCTGCCTGGATATAAGGAACAACATGTCTGGGAAAACTTGGCTATATGGAAGACCAAATCAAACTTCATGACTTGGCCCATAATGACTCAAATATTCAGTGACTCAGGAACATACACTAAGCAGGGAATTTATTGATGTTCAAAGTATTCGAAAATGACAAGATATATTTTCTATTTATTTATATATGAATGAGGTCAAGACCAAAATCATTAAGTGACAATTAAAATCTTTCAGTGTTCGGTATGAGAAACAATGTTCTTTTAAATCATGCTTTCATCTTATGCAAACACGTACAGGAAGCAGAAGAAGATGTGGAAAAGCCTCTGAATAATTGATACTTACTGCATCTTCAGTATTCATTCAATTTTCCTCAATAGCTCTGGTAAGGATCTTTCCCAGTTTCTTACCAGCTAGGACTACTATTTGCTTGACACAGACTTCTCCCTTCCTCCCATCGATCCTAAATTATAACTCAGTCTGACAGAATTAGATCCACAGAGACAGACACAGTGGAATGAGTGCATATGCACTGAACATAGATGTTGCTTCAGAAGCAGCTGTCAAAGTAATTAGCATGTAATAATCCAGAGCAAACCCACTTTACTTACATAGCTCCTTCTCTTCTGTCCTATTGCATTTTCCTGTGGGAGGTAAGAGGTCGGTTTTCAGGAAAACTTCAAAGTTCTCATTACACTGTCTGCTTTTAATTTCTTGTTCTATATTTATTATCTTTAAAGAAATGTAGGAATGTACAACCTGCTGTTTCTGCCTTTACATTTGAGCTGTCTTCTATTTTAAGTTCTTTCTTCAGGGTGTGCGGTTGGATGTCAAATATGTGAAAGTGCATCCTGAGGGCTGTGGGGAATATGCCATAGGCAAGAACAAGCCATGCAGTGGGGCCAGTCCCAAGTTGTCTCCAGGTAAGTCAGTAAATAAATTATCCTTCTCTTCATAGATATTCACAAAATAGGATAGAAGGGAAAACTGCAATATTGTGTTATTCAGTGGGATTGAAATTTAGGAAACAAAGCACCAAAAATTACCAAGCATTCTATTTATAAAATAATTTACATTATATTCTCAAACAATCTTCCTCCCTGACACTGAAGACGTCTTCCCTTGATCCCTCCACTTCCCACATGGAGGTTCTTTCCTAAGAGGGGGGGTTTTAAAGCAGAGATTTAACAGGGTATCAAAAGGATTATTCAAGCACTTAAAACTGAGCATGTGCTAAAATCCCTTCATGAATGTGGTATTTTAGATTTAACTCTTTATCTTATACCAGTCCTTTGATGTGGGTTGTTTAATTGATGCAGGCTTAAGTAATGGCTCAACTACTCTCATAAAGTGGAAGAGAAAGACCTGGAATGAAGCTCAGAAAAAAGATGCATTAGCTTTTTATTTATTGGAGGAAACATCAAAACTGTAATGAAATGAAATATAATGATGTTAGAAGAGTTATGTTTTAGCCTGGAAGGGTACCTTAATAGTGGCCATGTACTCTTAGCTTTCTCAAGTTCCAAGAAAACCTAGTGCATCTTTGTATGGCAGCTTCTGAGGTCCAGCTCTGTTAATGCATACATTCTTTTAGCACACTTACAGTTTCATATAAATTAAAGAATTGTAATGCAATGAAGTTCCTCATCTCTGCAAGAATCCTAATTATCCACAAAGCCCCATGGTAAGCTTTCTGAAGCCACGCAAGAAAAATGGGTACTGTCCACTGATGATCTTAGAGCAGTCTCTTGGACTGCCTTCACAGCTATGCAGGCCCTAGCATCTACCTTGGCACTACAAATGAAAGATAAAATAATGAATGCAAATTCAACCATATGAAAAATAAATTGTGCTCTTTCCTCAGTTACTGCCTCAGGTCAGAAGCTCAGGATTATCCCGTACGGGGTCCATATCCATACCAAATATAATGTGTCTTTTTCAAAAGAAAATACCACTGCCCGAAAGCCTTAATTAAAAAGCCTTTTGGAGGCAGTGCACCTGCTTACGAAGATTAGCTAACAAGAGAGCAGTAACAGATGCACTTGACTGCTGACAGCACTGTATATGTATTCATGCAGCTCAGCACAAATCCCAAAGGGAAAACACACCTGACTGCCTCTTTCAGGTGGGGAGAGAAGGCCCTGTCCCAGCTCCTAAGATACTAGGATACCTCCCTCTCTTTCTCCCTCCTCCTTTCCACTCATTTTAATTTTTCTTGATACAATTTCTATTCCTCTACTAGAACTGTTGTTTTTTTTTCTTTTTCAGTGCCCAACTTGCAAGTATTTATGGCTGGCTACATGCAGCTGCACACTGCCAAAAGCTAGAACTACCTTTCCCAGAAATGAGGATAGGCTGTGTGGAGAAGACCAAGAGAGAACGAGACATTTGGAGGAAAAGGAGGAGACACGTTACCAAGGAAAGACTGTGCAGCTCCCTGGAGAGGGGACAATGGCAGCTGCAAAAAATAACACATGCTAAAAACTGTTTTAAACAGCCAGACAGGGATTTCAACTGGCAATTCAACAGAGCTAGACTGAACTGCATCCAGATAATCAGACACCTCTTGTATGAGCCATTGAACAAATGATAAAACACCTGAATTTACAAAATGTGGGGATTTTTTTCCCTGCGGCACAAGATAAAGTGACTCTTAGTAAATATCCTTATTTTTATCTAAGAAGACAAACACACCACTGAGTTACACTGAGTCAATCATGTATAAGATATTTAAGCAGCAGTGTGTCACACTGCTGTCCAGGAACCCGCTCTGGAGTACATCGGTGTCAGTGGTAAGGTTTTACTGACTCAGGAAAGCTCTGATTCATATCCCTCTTGATTTAATGCCTCTTTAAAAAGTTGACAGAGGGTTAGCTCAGCCACAAACAGAAAATACAGGGTTGCCTGGTGCAGCAGAATGTTTCAACTACTTATTTTGTGAGGTACTGCAAGTAGCAACTGGAGTATATTTTCCACTGCTTTGGACAGCATAAAATACTCTAGGGATGGTAGCAGGCTGACAGTGATACTTTAAGTAAATTTGTGGTTTAAGCCAGTGGAATTGCTTTGCTAAATATGTTTTGCTAAATTTTAGGGTGAGCCAAGCAAATTACAGTTTCTCACCAGTGACGTGAAGTTACAGCTCAAGTTTCAAATGTTATTGTGTTTGGGGTTTTTTTTAAGTTAATCAAATATTTTTGAAGTGTTTCTGCTAAAGCTTAATGAAAACAACAGCTCTTACTACAGTTTACTAACTGCAGTCAGACAAGCCGTACCACAGGAGACCCCAGTAACGGTGTATCAACTCAATGGCAGCTCTTCGTTACCGCTACAGTGAGATCTGCTTTTCCAACCAAGTGCAAAGATAAGGCCTGTGATGGTTTTTGTCTTACCCTGGTATGTTTCTTCAAGTGTCACACAAAGCAGTCTGCAGAGATCTACTGTTGAGACAGTTATCTCTATTAACTAATCTCAGTGTCAGCAACAATTTCTAGATTAAATCAAGGCAAAACTACAGGTTGCAAGAGGGCAGAGATGAGAACAAGTTACACTGCAAGTCACGTGGCCCAGAGGCTTCATCACCCAGGGAAACTCGGGCAAGACAGCTACAGTCCCAAATCTACCACTGAGTAGCAGCATGCAAAGTTTATTTTAATGCCTTCAGGCTTTGGTAGCTGCCAGCTGTGGAGGTTAGTGCTACATTAACAGTACCTACATAGAGGACTCACACCAGAGATAAGCACAGACAGCCCAGCCAGGTAGTCATGAAATGATTGAGGTTGGACATCTGATTGTCATCTTGTTCTGCCCACCTGCTCAAGCAGGACCATCTAGAGCCAGTTGCCCAGGACCATGTCTCGATGTGCTGACTGGCTCTGTTTTACACACAACCAGACCCTTTTATACACCCTTCTGTCTGTTCACCCCTGCTCCTCACCCATTCCCTTCCCCTAAGCATTTCTTCTTTGCACAGATCTACCAATTCCCACTCCTCTGGTCTCCATCCACCCACCCACTCAGTTTACAGTTTTATCAGTCACAAAGTCCAAATTAAGTTTTCCTGGAACAGCTCATCAATTAGTATAAATGACATGGTTTTTTTTCTTCTTATCATTGTTTGCCAGGTCCATGTCTCTATATTTCTGTTGCCTTCACCACTTTCTGTTGCCTTTGCCACTTTTTATGAACCTGATTTTAGGTGCTCCTTAATGTTGCTGGAATAAATATTCTCACAGTCCACTATCTTTATCAGTCAGTGCCACTACCAGGTATGTTTCTGGTTATTGATGTGGTTATCACTAGTCGGTCAGGGGTTTTGTAGGTTTTGTGTCTGTATGTTTGGCTCTCCCCTTTTCCTTACCTTCTCATTTGACAACATCCTCAGTCAGCTAATCTTGCAGGGAAAAACATTCTCAAACTCCACATATATTCATGCAGATAATATAGAAATTATCTGTTCCCGTTTCCCAGGGTAAAAGAAGTAAAAGAATACATAACAGGTTACACGGACGATCACCTGCACGATGAGTCCATGTGAGACCTGACATTAAAATGTCAAACAGTATCAAGTTCAGACATACCCTACTCTTCCAGGTTCTTGAACTTTGTGTGGCATATCCATCAGTTCATGTCACTGAAAGAAGGTAGCTGTCATGTATGGTCCATGCCACACATGATACACTATGAGCACAAGTGTGCTCTAGAGTAATGAGCCTTTTTCTACATACATGAAGAGGTAACTCTCATTAGGATAATTATATCATTTGCTTTCAGGGCTAAATGACTCACATCCACAACAGCTTGAAGGAATGACACACTCTTCACATTCAAATAATAATCATATTTTGTTGTTGGTTGTTTTCACGTGACCTAGCCTGTGTCTAGTTTCACATGCTGGGCTTGCAGACTATTCCTCTGCACCTACATTTTTATTACAAGATAATATTTACATAGCTGACTGGAAAACTTTTGCAGATATAAGTATATAGATTTTGATTCCTACCTTACTATTATCTGAATGAAACACTTTTTCCATTATTCTTAATTTTGATCTGAGGAAGTTACGGGCTCCAGATACACAGACAGTTTGACTGGCAGACTGTTTTATTCTGAATTTCTATTGCAATCAGGAAGCATTAGGTACCACTCTGTATTCTACTGTAACATATCCTAAATAACAAATAGGCAGATTCAGAGAGCTGCCAAACCAAAAAAGGCTTTCTTTCAGCTTAATAAATATCCTGAAGCCCAGGTCACCTCAGAGGAACACAGAGTATAAAGCTTTGAATGCTTAGGACAGCTGTCCTCCCTCCCTGCCTCAGTGTCCTGTCTGGTTACACTTGTACCCAAACCCATTCCCTGGCAGTGTTCCCCAAGTGACACAAATACTACAGCAGTGCAGGAGAGGAAAAAATCTTGAGCTGAGCAGTCGTCAAGATGTCTGGGCATTTACAACAGGACAACAGCAGCAACACCATAACATCACAGCAACCACTGGGATTGCTTAGGACACCTCAGGGAGTGACAGATTGTTGCTTCCTCCCTGACAAAGGGACTGAAATCAACTGCTCAGAGTTTCCAACTCATGGGAACTCTTGAATGGAAACATAAAGTTAGAGGCCAGAAGAATCATCATGATCGTCTTACACTTCACAGTTGGGTTTGTTACTTTTGTGCAGCAACAGCATATGCTTGGTAAAATGTGTGGTCAAAGCACATCCTGGCTGAAATACTTGTTCTATAAAAGGAAATCCATCTTTATTTGGGCATACACAAAGGCTTAATTCTTCTGTTTATAGAATAAATTCTGTTCCTTACACTTTCCTCCAACTCACAAATATATTTAATGTAACCCCCAAATACATTTAATGTTTTTTCTCGAGTTGAAATTTGCCTCACATTACCTTCCATCCAGTAGTTCTTGCAGTCTTCTCAGATTCAAAAAAGAAACAAGCACCCTATATTCTTGCTCCAAAGTTGCTCATACACTAACCTTCACACTTCACCTTCCCACTGCAACTGCTAGACAGATCTGTTTCTAACCATATGATGCTGATGCAGCCTGACAGTAATCAAGACTTCTGTGAACAATGAGGTGGAAAGGACTAAGATTTAAAACAAGTTTGATTTTGGGCTGTTTATAACTGTCATTTTCCTGATGTGGGAGAAAAGAGAGTGATTGCTTACAAAATATTAGAAGTAGGCAATGAAGTATTAAGGAAGTTGGCATTATGCATTGACCTTTGGAAAATCACTCAGAGACGAGGGACAGACATAGGTATAAGCATAATGATAAACATTAAGCAAAGGAATAAGTAGTTTCCAGCAGTACCTGACAAAAAATGAATCTTCTAGAAAGAAAGACCTTGTAGAACATTGTCAAAAGGACACCTTAGGATTATGATTTTTCAGAAGCTTTCTAGGAAATACCTGCATTGCATTCCTATACTGTAATATAAAAACTTCAACTTGGACTTCAGCTGCACATACAGAAAGACAGTACACAATACTTTGCAGATGGTTTTTTCCTGCTTAATTGTAGATAGAATTAGTATAAAGGTCTAAAGAACGTAACGCTGATTGTGACAGCTGCTGCCTGTGAGGCTGCTCAAGATCTTGGAAGGTCATGCACAATTCGTGAAGCAGCCAGGAAATAGAGGCACAAGGAAGGGAAAGTCTCTTCTGGTCTTGGTGAGATTAAATAGGCAACAAAAAGTGGTGAATGGCTTTCTGTGGATCTCATCAATCCCACATTTCAAACTCAGGCATGATACACCTGCAACAGAAATACTGTCTCCATATCCAGGATTTTAAAAAAATAAATAAATAAAGGTGATGAAAAGACAACAGACAACTAAACATGTATATCCCCACTAGCAGAAAGGACACACGTGCAGTGTCACTCCCTTTCTGATGGAAGCATGCCAGCAATGTCCTAGTGTGTCGTGTGCCCTGAGAAGCACCTTATGAGAACCGCATGGAAATAATCTGTTAAGGTTCCAATCTCAAGTAATATAGAGCAGCTGTCTCAATAGTTGGACTTCTGACTTGCTGTGTGCCTTGTTCACTATTACCTTTTGCCACTCCCCACACCCACCTGCCCTCATTAATAATTCTCAAGAAGAAATAAAAGGGAGGTGTCCAGATGTCCCATTACTAATGCCAGTCCAGGGATTGAGAGGACAACCAGGAAGACAACACCACAACTCACAGAGGCACCGAACAAGCAGGGTTATATATATAACTTACCAGCGTAAGTAATCATGTCATCCTTCAGTCTTCTGATGGGGCTGTCTACAGGCAGACACACTTCCTGCTGGTGGACTTCATAGGCATCTGGAACATGGTGGGCTGATGCTGGTCATGAAAGCAGCCCTCCACCTCCACATCAAGCCCTTGTGAATTCACAGCTGCAATAGTACTATATTCCTCTCATAGAACCCTTGACCTAAAATTGGGTAAGATGATGGAAACTGCTCTGGGGAGCAGCACAACACATACATTTGCTTTATTTAAATTCTTCCTAGGGACCTGGTATTTGCCATAGACAGGGAGAAGACACTAAATGTACCTCTACGCTTGGTCTAATAAAGTCATTCTTATGGTAAGACAACACATATAAAGCATGCACCAGGGATCTTAAAGAGGAAAAGGTCAAAGAATCGATTTGCATTCCAGAAGCTAATGAACATTTGCTTGGTGAATGTAATCTGTTGAAAGAAAAGACTAGGGAACAGCAACCAAGTGAGCAAAGATAAATCAGTGTGAATAAAAGCGATCAGAAGAGGAGCCAAGTACAATGACGTCTTTCTAAGTAGATACATTACAGTCAAATATCAACAACTCCCTCCAGGAAATAATTTAAATAGTAGCTGTCCAAAGATGGGACAGTCTATACAGAGTGTTTAATAATACTCAGAAACACCTCAGATTTCTTTAAACATTCAATGAAGTTTTGTGACTTGATAATTTTGGCCACCATTTGCAAGACTACCAGCTAGCATTTCACTTACCATCCTTGGCTGAATCGTTATGAACATTACAAAATTTGCATATGTAAGCATTTACACTGAAATGTCACGATGATGATTAAGGGATTAGAGCAACTGGCATACCAAGCGAGGATGAGAGAGCTTGACTGTTCAGCCTAGAGAAGCAAAATCTCTGGGGATCATATGAATGTGTATAAATACCTGGAGGGAAGGCATAAAGAAGACAGAGAGAGGCTCTTTTCAGTGGTGGCCAGGGCTGCAAGGAGATGGACACAGGCACTACTGCACCCTCACTGAGGCAGGACTGATAACTGAAACTTGGCCATAGAAAGGGTAGAGGCAGGTTCTTAACTCCAAAATTACCTGTGGGTAGGAAAGTTGGTGAAAGCTTCCTCAACACCTCTGGCTTCTCTTCAAACACACTGCCTAACGCTGGCCATCAGTGAATCATAGAATCATAGAATCATAGAATGGTATGAGTTGGAAGGGACCCCAAGGATCACAGAACTCCAACCCCCCTGCCACAGGCAGGGCCACCAACCTCAGGCCTGGATCTACACTAGGTTGCCCAGGGCCCCATCCAACCTGGCCTTGAACACTTCCAGGGATGGGGCATCCACCACCTCTCTGGGCAGCCTGTTCCAGCACCTCACCACTGTTTCTGTAAAAAACTTCCCCCTAATATCTAATCTAAACCTTCCTTCCTTTAGTTTTAATCCATTCCCCCTTGTCCTGTCATTGTCTATCCTTTTAAAAAGTTGAATCCCCTCCTGCTTATAAGCTCCCTTCAGGTACTGGAAGGCTGCAATGAGGTCCCCCCGCAGCCTTCTCTTTTCCAGACTGAACAAGCCCAGCTCCATCAGCCTCTCTTCGTAGGGCAGGTGCTCCAGCCCTCTAATCATCTTCGTGGCCCTCCTCTGAACCCTCTCCAACAGTTCCACACCCTTCTTGTATTGGGGGCCCCAGATCTGGACACAGTACTCCAGATGGGGCCTCACGAGGGCAGAGTAGAGAGGGACAATCACCTCCCTGTCCCTGCTGGCCACCCCTCTTCTAATGGAGCCCAGGATACCATTGGCCTTGCGAGCTGCAAGAGCACACTGCTGGCTCATGTGAAGTTTCTCATCCACCAGAATCCCCAAGTCCTTCTCAGCAGGGCTACTCTCAAGAAGCTCTTCTCCCAGTCTGTATCTATGTCTGGGATTCTTCCGGCCCAAGTGCAACACCTTACACTTGGCAGTGTTGAACCTCATTAGGTTCACCCGGGCCCATCTCTCCAGCCTGTCAAGATCCCTCTGGATGGCTTCCTTTCCTTCGAGGGTGTCGACCACACCACTCAGCTTGGTGTCATCCGCAAACTTGCTGAGGGTGCACTCAATTCCATCATCGATGTCATTGATAAAGATGTTAAAGAGAACCGGTCCCAAGACAGACCCCTGGGGGACACCGCTTCTCACTGGCCTCCACCTGGACATAGACCCATTGACCACCACCCTTTGGCTACGGTCTGTTAACCAGTTTCTTATCCACTGGATGGTCCACCCATCAAATCTACATCTTGAAACTGCATCCATCAGGAAATGCCTGTTGTCTTACTTAAAACACAGAATATAGCTTTTTGTGAGTAAGGAATATAAAATAACAGAGCAGGGTTTCTATGGTAGTGTATTTGCACTTAGACAATTGACTCATTAAGCTGGTCAATCTTCTTTTAATGCCTCATTTAACTTCTGCAATATATTATGACTCACAAGCTCCAGTTTCAAACAGTTAAGTTTCAGTGAGCCATTATTTCAGTATTGCCAATTATTTAAACTTCATGCCGCAATGTACTTGATAAATATCAAAGTTCATATTAAACACCATATTTACAGTAAAATGGAGCATAACTTGCATTCAACAGAAAGGAGCCTAACATTTTTCCTGTGTAAGAAACATAAGTCAATGCCAGCAGACCGTCAGGACACATCCATACCAGGCGATGATAAATGATTCAGAAAAGTCTGGATGGCACCAGTCAAACCTCTTTAGGACCCAAACACAGTTCAGCCACATCAGCATGAAGTTAAGCCCAAGTTTATATGACAGGCAACATGTGTTACTTTACTCACAAACACAGGATAACATAGGCACATTTACGCAAAGAATGATGCTGTCCCATGTGGATACCACAGCTCAGCTCCAGGCATGATCCATCAGCCATGTTCAGTGAGAAAATATCTGGATGTAAGTTGATGCTTTGGGGAACTGAATAGATCTGTTTAGGATTTTTTTTTTTATATAAAATTTTGTTTCCTGTGGAAAAAAACCTGTACCAAAGTGACTTACCTTTGCCTCAAGATAAGTACATCTGTGGATATGGTATCTCTAGGAAAGGATTCTTAGATCCCAGGAGCAGTTTCAGGTGACACTGAAGATATATTTACATTGTTTATAAATTCTTAGGCTGCACTGATGCCTTCCTTTCCACACCAGGAAAGCACTGGACAGCAGATCAGCCCTGGCTGTAGGACCCTACTCATACCATGTAGTGTGAGGAAGAGATGAGAAGTCAGGCACATACCATGTGAACAGCTGGATGTGTGGCTGTTCCCACCAGACTTGTAGCTGATACTGCTACTAGCTCACCAAGCCTGAGCCCGAGGACAGAAGACCTTTGTCAGCATGAAGGAAGCATGAGAATATTTTCTGAAGGTATCCTTCCTCAGAGACAGTCTACCCTCTGAGCTGTGAGAGAAGAGAAGCATGACCCTCCAGCATGCAGCTTGAGGTTTAGCACACTGTCTTGCTTCTACCCATCCCTGCCTCACAGCCCTATGCTCTTTGGGAGCACCTCTGCTCCTCCACTGCAGCTCCTTCTCTTTAGTATTAACTTCTGTAGGGATTAAATCTCCCCTCTCCAAATAACTTGGTTTTGACACTTCCCAGTGTCTCTAAAATTTGAATAGTCAAATATCAAATGGAAATAGATGAACTAGAAGAACACACAGGAGGCCATGACTGGGAGTTGAGCCTCCCAAGTCAAGGGCTCCTGTGGAAGGAGGAGTTCCAGGCAAGGAAAGGACTTCCATTTATCACGAGTATCAGTACCACTTCAGCTCAAGAACTTTCTCTGAAACTTGGAAGTCATAGTGAAAAAGACATTTTCCATCTAGTCCAGAGTGCAATATAGCCATGATGCAAAGGTTCTCATGCAAACAAGATAACTTCCTAAAAGCAGTGGCAGCATTCACCTCTGTCAGCTCATCATGCCTTTCCTGGGGAGCTGAACTAGGTCAATCGTTGGTCAGTGTAAGGGGTCTTATGGGACCTTGCCAGCTGCTGTAACTCCAGCACTGTGCTTCAGATCATTTATTTTGAAAGTCATTTTTTCCAGGATCATTTATTTCAGAAACTATTTTAGCCCCTACAGGCTGAGAAACACAGTGGAAAAAAATAATTCAGAGCATCTTCATGCCAGGAGAGAATTCAGAGCTTCCCCAGGATTTGCAGAGCTAAAGAGTTTGCCCATTCTCTACATGATTCCTGAGATAGTGTAAAACCAGCCTAGGCTATCAAAAGAGAGAGATGAGGGTGTGCAGCAAAAAGGATGTTTGTTATAGAAGCCAAAGAACAAAATAAGAGAAGTTGAAAACTGAAAGCAAATAATAGAAATTGGTATAATGTAAATAAGGTAAAAAGGGAAAATCATTTGTCAACTACTTGTTCACAAAAAACCACATTCACATATTCCTCCTTTAAAAATCTTCCTCCTTCAGCAAACTGAAGTCATATTTTCAAGGTATGGAAAGACCTCTAGATACCACATCTCTTCCCTCACTTCCCCATTATATTAAAAAAACCCAAAAAAAAAATACCCAAACCCCCATCACCACCAAAAAATTAAGGCAAAGAGAAGTGCAAGATCATGCTTCAACAGCCAAAGTTAAAAAAGGCTTTTCTCCCAACAATGCTTTTTTTATTTTAGCCAGACTCTCATTTGTGTTCCAGTATCTCTACCTTGGGAGTTTTATGCAGCATTTTAAAATAACCCTGCAATGCAACTTGATGAAAATAATCAGCCTATCTCTTATGAAATAACTTTTTGAGAAATAACCCTGTTACACAATTCCTGAGTACTCAGTCTCCACCCCTTATGATCATCTCTGAAAATACAGATAGCACAGAAACTCATCACAAAGTGCTTTCATTGGGGCTCATAGTCAATTGAAAGACTGCAAGCTATGTACAGTTAGAGATGCTCTCCCAAAAATAGGTAGTTCTGTAAAAAGCATTTGCCAGAGAAAAAAAAGTTTTATCCTTACCAGATAGTTTAGCTATTTCCTTCTTTCTTTTCATTTTTATTTTTAAAAAGCAAATTTTTAGGCAGCAAGGATCATATGTTCTGTCTAGCTATCCATCTTACTCCCTTGGGTTACACTGAACAACTTAAGTGCAATTGAAATCCAAATTTGGCTCACTAAATTCATTTGACAGATGGACTAGAAAAACGGCATTTGTAAAAGTAACTTGGATATAGCCATAAAACCTTTTTCCATTTCTCAAGCCCTTTTCTTTTCCTAATACATATGCACAACTAACAGTTCATGCCTGTACAGGGTCCCCATTTCAGCAATCTGGTATATAGGCAGCTCTGTCAGGACAAAATACAGATTTTAAATGTTTGGCTCTGACAGCCCTTTCTATGCTGCTGGAATGCTCCTTAATTTCAAGGTTACCTAATGTGCTTCTTAAATTATGAATAACTTCATGGAGTAGTATCAATATCCTTGAATCATTTACCAATGGCTGCAGTGTACTCAGTGATACCATGCAACCATTCCTTTAAAACAATACAAGCAACACAGAGTTACAGAATAAGTGGATTAATCTTTCATTTTCTCCCTTCTACTTTCCTTTCACTTTTCTCCTTTTCTTTCACATTGCCTTTCCTTTTGCCTTTATCCTTCTCTCTTCTTTTCTCTTCTCCTCTCTTTTCTCTGCTTCTCTTTTCTCCTTTTCCTCTCTCTCCTCTCCTCTTTCTCTCTCTTCTTTTTCCCTTTCCCTTCCTTTCCCTTCCCTTCCCTTCCTCTCTTCTCTTTTCACTTTTCTTCCTCTCCTTTCTCTCTTCTTTCTCCTCTCCTCTTCTTCTTTCTCCCTCTCCTCTCCTCTCCTCTCCTCTCCTCTCCTCTCCTCTCCTCTCCTCTCCTCTCCTCTCCTCTCCTCTCCTCTCCTCTCCTCTCCCCTCCCCTCCCCTCCCCTCCTCTCCTCTCCCGTTACGAAAATGCTTCAGAACATTATGCAAAGTAATGTTGTCTGTACAGAGAGACACAGGAAAATATGTCAGTCGGAGAAGAATGAAGACACGGTGATTTCGCTCTGGTTATTAAACTCCGCGGGGAATCTTCCTATCAGCTTTTTTTAACGCTTTTCATCCCGAAAGCAAGGCGAGTACAGTCGCGCCCGGTGCTGCTCAGTGCGAGGCGCTCCCCACTAGATGGGGCTCCAAGGCAAGAAGTTCTCAGCTCACAACGCCGGGTCCACCCTGAGAAGCTGCATTTCGAGGGGGTGGATATAAAAAGGGAAAAAGTGGTCTGAAATACCAAAATCACAAAGGAGTTTAGGAGCTCGAGCTGAACTTGGAACTTAGCTCCACGTTAGTTACAAAGTGAGGGTGACTGAGCACTGGAATAGGCTGCCCAGGGAGGTGGTGGAGTCTCCTTCTCTGGAGATGTTCAAGACTCGTCTGGACGCCTATCTGTGCAATATGAGCTAGGGAGCTGCTTTGGCAGGGGGGTTGGACCCGATGATCTCTCGAGGTCCCTTCCAACCCCTACAATTCTGTGATTCTGTTAAGGGGACTTCAATTGTAATATCACCTACATCAGAAGAAAAGCATTGACCCTCTAACCCCTCAAATTCTTAGCTACTGAACACTTAAAATCCAACATTCTTAAAAAAAAATCCTTGTATTCTACCAACTAAATTCAGAAGATTTCCACAGATCTATTTCTGACTACATACAACTATGACTTCACCTACCCACAGGGGAGGACATGGAGAAAATGTTGTAATACAAGCAGCACCATGTGTTTCCTCCCTGTTAGTCCAGAAAACAGCAATGCCAGCATCCTTCAGGAAAGTATGTTTTCAACAAACAAGAGAGCTTTCAGATATGGCTTGGTCTGCTGGACCCTCAGCCTCTCCCAGAAATGCATTGCTTCCCTGTATGGCTTCTACTTCATAGATCCATGTCGATGGAAAACATTAATTTTCACCTAGAAAATACGAGAAGGGGTCAAGAAACAAAAATCTCTGCACTTCACAGCCAGAGCCATAACCACTGGCCAAGGAAATCATTCTGATTTGTATTCACTTTAACGCACAACTGTTCCTCATTTAATCCATCCAAAGATGATCCTCTTCTGATGATTTACCATCTTCTAAGTGATTGTCCTACAATGAGTTGTAGACTGCTATTATTACATAGCTTGTCCCCACATTTGTACCCCAACTCATTGGGCTACCTTTAGTGTCAGCAGAGAAAATCACTTTCACAAATGCACAAATGCCTCTGGCTTCTCTTCAAACACACTGCCTAACACTGGCCATCAGTGAATCATAGAATCATAGAATCATAGAATGGTGTGCGTTGGAAGGGACCCCAAGGATCACAGAACTCCAACCCCCCTGCCACAGGCAGGGCCACCAACCTCAGGCCTGGATCTACACTAGGTTGCCCAGGGCCCCATCCAACCTGGCCTTGAACACTTCCAGGGATGGGGCATCCACCACCTCTCTGGGCAGCCTGTTCCAGCACCTCACCACTGTTTCTGTAAAAAACTTCCCCCTAATATCTAATCTAAACCTTCCTTCCTTTAGTTTTAATCCATTCCCCCTTGTCCTGTCATTGTCTATCCTTTTAAAAAGTTGAATCCCCTCCTGCTTATAAGCTCCCTTCAGGTACTGGAAGGCTGCAATGAGGTCCCCCCGCAGCCTTCACTCCTCCAGACTGAACAAGCCCAGCTCCCTCAGCCTCTCTTCGTAGGGCAGGTGCTCCAGCCCTCTAATCATCTTCGTGGCCCTCCTCTGAACCCTCTCCAACAGTTCCACATCCTTCTTGTATTGGGGGCCCCAGATCTGGACACAGTACTCCAGATGGGGCCTCACGAGGGCAGAGTAGAGAGGGACAATCACCTCCCTGTCCCTGCTGGCCACCCCTCTTCTAATGGAGCCCTGGATACCATTGGCCTTGCGAGCTGCAAGAGCACACTGCTGGTTCATGTTAAGTTTCTCATCCACCAGAATCCCCAAGTCCTTCTCAGCAGGGCTACTCTCCAGGAGCTCTTCTCCCAGTCTGTATCTATGTCTGGGATTCTTCTGGCCCAAGTGCAACACCTGACACTTTGCAGTGTAGAACCTCATTAGGTTCACCCGGGCCCATCTCTCCAGCCTGTCAAGATCCCTCTGGATGGCTTCCTTTCCTTCGAGGGTGTCGACCACACCACTCAGCTTGGTGTCATCTGCAAACTTGCTGAGGGTGCACTCAATTCCATCATCGATGTCATTGATAAAGATGTTAAAGAGAACCAGTCCCAAGACAGACCCATGGGGGACACCGCTTCTCACTGGCCTCCACCTGGACATAGACCACCACCCTTTGGTCTGTTAACCAGTTTCTTATCCACTGGATGGTCCACCCATCAAATCCACATCTCTCCAATTTAGAGATAGGGATGTGGTGGGGGACTGTGTCAAAGGCCTTGCACAAGTCCAGGTAGATGACATCGGTTGCCTTCCCTTTATCTACCGATGCTGTCACTCCATCATAGAAGGTCACCAGATTGGTAAGGCACGACCTTCCCTTGGTGAAGCCGTGCTGGCTGTCCTTGATCACATGCTCTTTCCTCATGTGCTCCAACATGTCATCCAGGAGGATCTGTTCCATGATCTTCCCAGGCACAGAGGTGAGGCTTACCGGCCTGTAATTCCCTGGGTCTTCCTTGCTCCCTTTCTTATAAATGGGAGTGATGTGACCTTTTTTCCAGTCCCCAGGGACCTCTCCTGACAGCCACGACTTTTCAAATATGATGGAGAGCGGCTCGGCAACCACATCAGCCAGCTCCTTCAGGACCCTGGGATGCATGTCATCCGGCCCCATAGACTTGTAGACATTCAGTCTCATGAGGCGGTCACGGACTTGCTCTGCTCTTACTGTGGGGGGGGAATTGGTCCCCCAGTTCCCACCTGGAATTCTAGGGATGCAAGGTTCTGGGATTTGAGAATTATGAGAATCCTGGCTGCCAGAGAAGACTGAGGCAAAGAACTCATTCAGTACCTCAGCCTTCTCCTCATCAGTTGCAGCCAATTCTCCTTTCTCATTTAGCAAGGGGGTACGTTCTCTTTGGCCTGTCTCTTCTGGCCAATGTACCTTAAAATCCCTTCTTGTGGTTTTTAACATCCCTTGCCAAGTTCAGTTCCATCTGCACCTTGGCTTTCCTGATCCCGTCTCTGCAAGTCCAAACAGCATCCCTGTATTCATTCCAGGCTACACACCCTTGCTTCCAGAGCTTCTATTTGCCTTTCTTTTCCCTCAGTTTGACCAGCAGGTCCTTGCTTAGCCATGCTGGCCTCCTGCCCCTCCTGCCCACTTTCTTATTCAGAGGGACAGAGAGCCCTTGAGCTCTCAGAAAGGCATCCTTAAAGAGTAGCCAGCTGTCCTCAACATTTCTGTCTCTAAGGACCACCTCCCAGGAGATCTTGGCCAACAAGTCCTTAAACAGTCTAAAGTTTGCTCTCCTAAAGTTCAGTGTCCTGATCCCACTCTTTGCCAGGCCCACATTCCTTGAGATCGCAAACTCAACTAGAGCATGGTCACTGCAGCCCAGGCTGTCTCCAACCTTAACACCTTTAATGATCTCCCCCACATTGGTGAGCACCAGGTCCAGCAATGCATCGCCTCTGGTCAGTCTATCCACTATTTGAACCAGTAAGTTGCCATCTACAGACTCCAGGAGTCTCCTGGACCTCTTGCAGCTCACAGTGTGGTTTTCCCAGCAGATGTCCGGGTGGTTAAAGTCCCCCATCAGGACAAGTGCCTGCGACCTCGATGCCTCCTGCAGCTGAAGGAGGAAAGCCTCATCAGTGGTCTCACTTTGATCAGGTGGCCTGTAGTAGACCCCTATCACCAACTGCTCTTTATTAGCCCCATTCCTAATTCTGACCCACAGGCTTTCAACCTGCTCCTGGCCACTTCTCAGAGAGAGCTCCTCACAGTCTATCCACTAGATCCTGTCAAACTAACCTGATCACCTTCTATGACAAGGTGACCCACTTAATGGACAAGGGGAAGGCTGTGGATGTGATCTACCTGGACTTTGGTAAAGCTTTTGACAGTTTCTCACAGCATTCTGACTGAGAAACTGGCTGCCACTGGCCTGGACAGGTGGACCCTCAGCTGGGTTAAAAACTGGCTGGATGGCCGAGCCCAGAGGGTGGTGGTGAATGGAACAAAATCCAGCTGGAGGCCGGTCACGAGTGGCGTCCCCCAGGGCTCAGTCCTGGGTCCAGTCTTGTTCAACCTCTTTTTCAATGATCTCGACGAAGGGATTGAATGCTCCCTCACTAGGTTTGCTGATGACACTAAACTAGGAGGAAGTGTTGATCTGCCTGAGGGTAGGGAGGCTCTGCAGAGGGATCTGAACAGACTGGACCGATGGGCTGAGTCCAATGGGATGAAGTTTAACAAGGCCAAGTGTAGACTGCTGCACATGGGACATAACAACCCCATGCAGTGCTACAGGCTTGGGGGAGACTGGCTGGAGAGCTGTCAGGCAGAGAAGGACCTGGGGGTGTTGGTTGACTGCAGGCTGAATATGAGTCAGCAGTGTGCCCAGGCGGCCAAGAAGGCCAATGGCATCTTGGCTTGTATCAAAACCAGTGTGGCCAGTAGGTCTAGGGAGGTGATTGTGCCCCTGTACTCGGCATTGGTGAGGCCGCACCTCGAGTACTGTGTCCAGTTCTGGGCTCCTCACCACAAGAAGGACATGGAGGTCCTGGAGTGAGTCCAGAGAAGGGCAACCAGGCTGGTGAAGGGGCTGGAGGGCAAATCCCATGAGGATCGGCTGAGGGAGCTGGGGCTGTTTAGCTTAGAGAAGAGGAGGCTGAGGGGAGACCTTATCACCACCTACAACTACCTGAAGGGAGGTTATAGAGAGATAGGTGATGGTCTCTTCAGCCAGGTGACAGGTGATAGGACAAGGGGGAATGGCATGAAGCTGTGCCAGGGCAGGTTTAGATTGGATGTTAGGAAAAAATTTTTTCTGAAAGAGTTGTCAGGGCCTGGAACAGGCTGCCCAGGGAGGGGGCTGAGTCACCATCCCTGGATGTGTTTAAAAGATGGGTAGATGGGGTACTTCGGGATATGGTTTAGCATAGGATGGGAATGGTTGGACTTGATGATCTTCAAAGGTCTTTTCCAACCTTATAATTCTGTGATACCACTGAGGATTTCCAGCGACCGAAACAGGAAAGTGCTTCTGAACAGGCAGGCGTGGGGAGAGCCGATGGTTTCTGATGACACTAAGGAATGACCTCAGGACCTGTGCAGGGCAGGTCCAGACCAAAGAATGCTTTCTCTCTCCTCTATAGCTCTTTCAAACCAGACCTACCTCCCACACAGTAATTTAAGGAAGGGGGAAAGAGATCTATTCATCCTCATGTATGTTGCAGCTTTTCTTTGCTACCTCCTACGCCTCATCTGCCACTGCTTTAATCTGCCCACTCTCCCACTTTGACATGGCTCTTCTACAGCTCTAAATCAAGAAGACATTCCTTCATCACCTGCAGGCCTAGCTTTGCTGAGGTCACTTTCTCACACACTAATAACTGTCCCTTCTCCCCCCAGCATCCTCCGACATTATTTTCATTAATCATTTAATCAACCAATCCTTTCCTGCGTTTTATTTTTGATTTTCCAAGTTACTTTTCTCCTGTGCTTTATTAGGCATGCTCAGCTCTCCTCAAAGCTGAACATGAAAATTAAATGTGAATGGGTGAACCCCTAGCTCCCAGGCAGTGCTCTCAAGAGAGTCAGAAACATATATTGTTAGAAATATGGCATCTTTCTTTGATATATCCAGAAATTCCTCAGTAATCCTTTGCGGCCTGAAAACACTTCAAGAACTTACAAAATGCAACATGCACCTAAAGCACATTTCAGGCACTGAGGATTTTAGTAATAAACTAATCGGGAAATGAGTATGTCAGGCATCCTCAGACAGCCTTACAGGGATATTGCTACCTTAACAAACTTTTCATAGCTTCCAGCCAGAGTCTTTTTAGCTGCTGAGTAGGAAAGAAAGAAAAAAAATCTGATTTCTCCTTGCACTTCCTAAACTAAGAGAACAACTGATATTTATCTTCTTTAATAACGCCCTTTTGCATAATGAAAGACTTCTCATGTTCCCCACTCAGATTTTCATTTTCTAGATTAAACATACACAGTGCTCTGAAACTGTCTTCATTTCCTAAACCTCATGTTCCCTTGGCTGCTCCCTGAATTCTCTCCAGTGAGTTCACATTTCCATTCAAGGATGCCCGAAAGTAGGTAAGTATTTCATCTGGTCTTGCCCCTGACAAATAGAGAAGTGCAATTAATCCCCATTTCACAACTAATGCTGCTGTTCAGACTTTTATTTTTAAATGACAAATTTCTCTGTGGTATGTAACAGAATCACACTGTAACCCAGTATCTTTTGCTTTCTAGTATCACCCTGAGGGACTTGGTGGGATTCTGCCACCTGGCCAGCCGCTCCCTACTTCCATTTTACATGCAATTCCTCATCCATGATAGCAGCATTCTGTGCCATTCATTACTTTTGAATGGTGTGAGGGAAGTGCCTGGCTTTTTACTCCACTTAGGAGCAGCCCGCAGTTTTCATGCCTTACTTCAGGCCCCTTGCTTCTTGCAATATCTATTCACCACATGACTCCGTCCCCAGCAGAAGATGCATGCTGTTACACTTTCTGTGATAAAACAGTGCTGAAGAGCAGTCATAAAGATAGTTTTTATTGCCAGCCATGGCATATGGGAAAAAAGATGCACTCGGCCTCCACAAGGCTGATGCAGGAGATTAAATCAGACAAGGAAAGAGGAGGAAACTGGATCACTTGTTACTGCAAGACATGAGACAGACCAAATGGTTAAAGCAGGAATATACAAGGTGTCCAGGATCTTGTCCAGGAAGTTGACATGAAACAGATTAGAAGGCATTAAAAATTAAAATTTAAAAAAAATAGAAATAAATAGAACTTACTTCAAGTATCCCACAGTGTGAGGATGAGATGGAAAAGAACTGGCCTTTTGCTATGTCCAGGGAATGAACAGCTTTGTTCTGGTGAACTCAGGAAAGAAAACTCAAAATCCACAGGCCTTCAGAGGGATAGCACGCTCAGGTCAAGAGCCTGAGCTCACACTGGCAACCTGCAAAACCAAACAGGTTGTGAAGCAAACTAGTTACTTGCTGCCCACCCTGAACATCCCCTGTGAGGCAAGGCAGTGTCAGGCCCACCTCCCTGAAAGCTGCATAACTATATGAGGTAGCACCTGTACCCTCAGCTACACAAGGCAGCAGAAGCAACATCCACATCCATCAACATATACACATCATTAGGTACAGCTTTGAATATGTTAGGCTCTCTGGTTGAGAGACTTTATGTCCTCTTGTTGGTTCACCTTCTAGTTATTCTACATTTACCATCTTTGTGCTACTGCCTCGTGACAGCACTGCAGCCAGCTTGTCCAAATCTGTCCTGCTATTTCCTACACATTTTCAAACCTGTTCTGAAAGAGAAGAAACGTAAAGCCGAGTCATTTTTACCCAGTCCTAACCTGTTCCAGCAAAGTCCTCCAGAAAAGACACATTTTTATTATCTCTACTGGCCGTTAAATGTTATTTTCTCCCTGAGGTATTTTCGTGCTTATTTGCAAATACAGCAACCACGTGACACTGACATATGTTTAGTTTCCACACAAAATAATCCTACTGAACCCCACAGGTAAAATTGGATCCCATCACAGTAAAAAACATGTTCTCCATCGGCTCACCTGGGTACAGCCTTTTACTGTAAGACTCTATTAGCACAAACAGGTAAAGCTAAGCATGGCAGTTTGCAAATACAGAGGTTATTCTAGTTAAGGTCTGACGATATTTTATGCATATTTAGCCAGAAAAGCAATGCATGCTTACAGTGCTATACTATACTCTCTGAAAATTATTAGAGGTATTCAAACACAGGGAAAAAAATAACAATGTGACACAGAATAATAATGACTTTGGTGAACCGGTTCTGGTTTTAAAGAGTCAGTGTATTTTATGTAAGCTGCAATGACCCCTTTGAACAGCAGCAGAGGACATTTAGTTGCCCCAATTTGTCCCTTGAATGGTATCCAGAGGGAAGAACAGTGGGAACAGTGAGGAAACTCAGCCTGGGGACCGGCAGAGAGAAAGGCCCTTTTGTGCGGCGGCAGAGGCAGAATCCCACACTCTCACTTTCACACACGGACAAAGAAGGAAGGGGAACACTTATCTCTTCTGTTTTTTTCTAATTTTTTTCCAAGGTTTTGCAGAACAAAATCCCTCCCAGGCAAGTTGTCAGCAAGGAGGAAGCATCCTGCGTGCAAAGTCCTGGCCTGGGAGATGAGAGATACTGCTTACCACAAACCCAACACAGCAAGAGAAGCTGCTCTGAAAGGATGCAGCAGAGGAGAGGTCTGAGAACCATGTAAGAAAATAATGAATACAGCTGCTGCTTTAACCATTGCACCAGGTTTCCAATGATGAGCTCGATTCGCCATGCTGCTGAACCGATATGGGATGCCAGCGGAATCTGCAGTAGTCAATTGGGAAACTAGGGGGGAATGAAAGCTCAACTAGCATGGCACAGCTAAATATAAGCTGAATCCCGCACACCCCACTGTGCTGCTGCTGCGTTGTGACTTCACTTGTTAAGTAAGACAGACGCACAGCAGCAAGTGGGCTTCTCTGCCAAGAGAAATGAGAATGAGGAGATTGGTGAGACAGCCAGAGATATCGATGCAGTGATGGTGGCCCACAGCTGAGCGAGACCCAACCATACTGCGTTTTATCCCTGATCCAGGGGGCCCTTGGGTCTTCTGTATTAAACCTCTGCTGCATAAAAAAAAGACACTGAGAGCAGGGACCAGAGCTTGAACCTGTCTGCAGCAAACTGCAGCATCTTGTGTCCTGTCTCTCATGGCCTGTACCTCTCAGCATCTCATCACACCGTCATGACATGAGAGGATGAGCCTGCCTTCAACCTGGAGTGGCTAGGACAATGCAGTTTTAAGCTTCTTAAAGTATGAAAGGCAGTAGGAGAGGTCTTAGTGGCAACACTATTAAGAAAGGGTACAGCAGCACAAGAACCACAGTTTTTAAAGGACATAGGCAGTCTTAACTGAAAAAGTCATTTTAGGCAGCTAATACAAGGTATGAACGTGCACCGTAAATGCCAGGGAGCTGAAGCACTTCTGTTCCAGAGACAAGATCTGGGACAAACCCCAATTCTGTGCTTTCTGCCACCACTGGAACAATACCAATCCCCATGGTGGTCTTAAGGGTCTTTTCCAGTCTAAACAATTCTATGAAACTAATTCGTTGACATCAGGCTCAGTCAAACTACTTCTCTCCACTGCACTGCAGACTGAGTCCAAGCGCCCTGAGAAGCTAAAAGCCCCTTGGGCACAACTGAAAAAGTACAACCCTCTCGTACAGCTCCACATTTACATTATCTCCATGGGCCATCCAAGTCCATCAAGTAGGCCTATCACACTTACAAGCTCTCATTCGGCCAGATCTCTCTGAACACTCTTTTTGGGTCAGGATCTGCACAAAATGCAGGGAGAGAGATTTGTCCTGTGCATCAGAGACAACGTGTCAAAGCTTTAATGCAAATGAGGAAAAAAAGAGTTTCACCTCTTTTCTCTGCTCAGGCAAGTGCGAATTCTTCTCATCCCATGCCCTTGATAGAACCATCAGTGTAGACAGTCTTCTAGATGCCTTTTTCAGTCTGCAAACTGCTACATATGCCATCAAATAATGAAGCATCTAATGGACTGTAACAAAGAAAGAATTCTATAGCCTAGTTTGGAAAGTAGTCACCGGGAGAGAAGGGACATGTCACAGCTGGCATCTGTTAGTGACTTCTTCAAGATCTTTTAAATATAATTTGGTGTTGACATATCAAAGCATTTTGATGACTTAAACCATCAGGTTCTGCTCATAATAGCTGTCCTTGCTAGTTCTACATTGCCTCCCTAAGTGAAAGGCAGTCTGAACCAGCAGAAAACATTGTCTTCTTAACTACAGGATTGCACCTTGATCGCACAAGAAAAATGACCTTCTGCCAGTTTAACTCACTCAACCTACACCAGACCATTCTTAGCATTAGCTGTCTCACATATGAAGACCACAGTGCTTCAGAGACCACCACACCACGTCCATGTTGCCTCTGTATAAAGCATGAGTCCAGCCAAGTTAAAACCCAACCATACAGACAGGAAGCATCAGAGCTCTCCTAGGAAGAACACCACTATCTAGTGCGTGCTTAATAATGGTCACAACTTTGCCATGAAGAAAGGTGGGAGGGATGGAGGTGGTTGGGAGGTGTTCAGGGTGTAAGGGGTTTCCTATGCAGTGCAGAACTGCAGCCTTCTGTAGAATGGGTGCTCTTGGCATTACTATAAAAGCTGGTCTGCTTCAGCTATAGCCTAGAGAGTAGAATCCACGTGGAGACCCAGCAGACTTGGCATCAGAGATTTCCTCCATCCTGTAAATAGGATATAGAGCTGTGACATAGGCCCTCAGCCCCACAGCCAATGTCTCTGCTACTACAACCTGCTCCCTCCCCCAGCCTGGTGTGAGAGCTGAGGGGAGCCACACTCTGGGCAGGCCATGCTTCCCACACAACTTCTAACTGATTGCATTTTATGCCATCAGTGTTTTTAAATTGAGATTAAGCCTGCAGTGGATAACACTCAGTGCTGTTTTTCCCAGGCATCCAAAACTACAAACTCTTTCAAATCTTCAAAATAGGGAAAAACAAAATGTTTCCTTCTTTTTATTTTTTAACTATTTCAGTTTTTCCTCCATTTCCTGATCAGAAACCACAAGATACAAACAACGTGTCCTTCTGACACAACAACCAACTTCAAGGAAGTGCGGGAGGTAACAGCAAACCAAATGCATGGCCCAGGGGAGGCATCTGAGCAGGAGCTGAGCACAGCTCTCAGACACTCAGACCCCAAACCTTTCCTCTGTCACTCTTAAGCCTCTGCTTTGTTTATGCTAGGAACTGGTAGAGAAGCAGTTAGTAGCACTGACGAAGGAACCCGAAGGCTGGGTGTGGGAACAAACCTTCTGCCTGAGCACAGCTCTTATCTTCCCTCCACACTTATGCTCCAGTCATGTACGGCAAGTGATCATTATCCCCCTGCACTGGTAGTGTCACTTCTTTATCTGTTATCCAGCCCATGGGATCACAGGTTTACGGACATCTCATCTGTCTTCTGCCTTACTATCGCCTGCTTCACTTTGATGTACATGCCACCTACTAACAGTAAGGCAATAGCTTGCTTTCCTTCCATAACAACTAATTTACTTCTGGAAGAACCTGATTTCTTTAACAGTTACCAGAACATTCCTCAAAAGACCCAAAATACTGTTTCTTTATCCTGAGATATTTTTGACTGATTTCCTCCCCCCCTCTTCTTTCCTATCTCAAATCCAGCTCCACTGATGCTGTCAATGGTCAAATAGACAACCTAACTCAGAACACTGACACTAACGCTTTAAATTCTGTCTCTGATCTCTTTAAGCTGGGTTAAGCACAGCATGTAAAAGACAACAGTCTGGGCTAGATATCAAACCCCACTACCATCACCATCATCATCATCATCCAGCTAGTGATTGTAACCATGGGATATTTTATTTTAACATATCTTGGAGTATGGGCAGTCACTATCACCTAGGAGATGCTGACTGAGTAGGAGTTTAGCTGCAGATAATTTTGACAAGTCATCTTTTGCAGGGTGAACCAACCAACCCTTTCTTTAGCTGGGAAGCTGTCTGTGCGACTATTATAAAATAAAACATTAGAAATCATTTCCCCTGAAAATGTGGCTGCTTACAGCCATGTACACATCTGGCACTTTAAAAGAGCAGTAAAAGGAGTTGGATAGAAGCGGGAAAGAGCAGAGCCATGTGAGCTGGAGAAATAACAGGGAGGCTAAGGAAATTAGTGAAATCCCAGTTACTTAACAACAGACAGAGAAGTTGAATTTATGGTTCTTATACAAAATTATGTAAGTTATTACCACTGGCGGGGCGCCCACAAAAACACCAGTGAACACAACAGAAAGCATCTTCCGTGTGTAGTCTGCCTAGATACAATCTCTTGGTGGGGTTGGGGGAGAAGGTATCCTTTAAAACAAGGGATATTGTAACCTTAAAAAAAAGGGTCATATGAAGTATCTTGCTTTTCCAAATAGAATCAAAAGGTGGAGAAAAACAGAGCCTGTGGGCTTAGCTTTGTGTGTCAACACTAACATTGCCCTGCTGGCAAATCTTTGTCTACTGCCCCTTAATTAAAAAAGCTGTCCCGGAATTTTCTTAGATCAAAGAGAGAAACAAAGGAAAAGAAAACTATATGGGGAGAGAGAAAACAATAAGGTCTCTGTTTCTTTCATGAAATTTACTGGGAGAACCCGTTTTACTGCAGAGCTGCAGGCCTTTTCTATTTACAAATTCAAAGCCCAGCGCTAAACTTTCAAAGATTCTAGTGCCAGGTCCTGTTTCCAATTACCTGCACGCTGTGTGGTTTCCTAAGTGGGGTTTCTGCTGAAACTGTAATCAATCTAAAGCAATGTCCACAAATGCAGGCTTGGATCAACAGGCGATGTTCCACGTCTCTGGCAGCCCCATCCTGCCCACAGGAAAATGCCTTCTTTACTATCAAAAGAACCCAGCTAGGCTTAGATGTGTTTGGCTTTAATTTAGATGTAGGCCAGCTGCCCAGGAGAAAACTGGCAAGTGGACATAAGGGGAAACTGATGATAAGTATTCTTTCTGTGACACCTCTTCGTGGGCTTTCCCTCCTCACAAACGGCTTGCAATGGTGAATACGAGAGGCTATGCAGGATGCCTGGGCACCCAGAAGTAACAGTTGGCCCCATTCGCTAAGAGAAAAACCCAACCACTATCTGTAGAGGATTTCCATCTTAGAGACCTCCAAGTTCCCAGTTTTGAAAGGAAGGGGAAGCGATATGCAGAAGCAGCTCTTTCAGTAAGCAGGCTGTGCCCTTGAAATGGAGCAAAGCACCCTTGCTAGCTGGTTTGGATGAAGCCAGAGTTGCTGCATTGCGGATGGGGAACTGGTTAGGGTTGCCCCATGCTTTGTTTTGAAATTTTAAACCAGAGATGCTGTGGCAACCGCCAGCTGGCCGGCAGGCACCAGAACTGACTGTTCAGTGAATCGCACCACCAAAAACATTTTAAAGGTCTTGACACGGGGGTGTCAAGTGAAGTTTAAGTATCCTTAAAACTTCAGATCTTTACATCTGCACAGAGAAAGACACTGGCAGCAGGAGCCCAGCAAGCAGATTTGTGCTTTCAGGAAGCACAAATTGACATTGTTCTGGTAACTTCACATATCTAGGTTTGCAGCCTGTGACCAAACCTATGAAGTCTAATAAATACATAACCACTACCAGGGAACACATTTGGCTGTTTCTTTCCCCCAAATATTAAAGGATTTAATATTATTACACTTATTTAATTATTTCTTTGTTTGATTGCTTATTTATTGGCAGAATTCTAAATTCCCTGAAGGCCACAAAAAACAAACACTTCAGTGCGTAACAAGAGTTTACCCTTATAGGACTTCAGCTGAAAGAGAAAAAATATTGAGGTCTCGCCTGTTTGACTTCACACAAAGGACTCTTAGTGATCTATTCAGTGCTTTTGAACATTAAGGCAAAGACACAATCAGCCCCAAAATCTTAGAAAGCTAAAGTTGGAAAAGTTAAGGTTTGAACACTTGTAACCTTACTTATATATGCAGACTGTGAGGTGCTCAACTTTGTTTCAGAAAAAGGGAGCAGAGAAGAGACTGAGAGGACAATCTCCACTTTTTCATTGCACATCCGTGCCTTCCTGTGAGTATAAAATACAGGGTCGAGAGCTGAGGGTGCAGGGGTGGCAGTGGCAGCAGCATTGCCTCTGCGGAGCTGTGTCTGCCCGTGTACCAACTCACCTGGCTTCTCCACCACTCACATCTCTGCATTAAGGGCAGGCATCCCGCCACCCCTGTCCTGGTGCCAGGGCAAAGGGAGCTGCAAAGTGCCTCCAGGAGGGACCGAAGAAGGAACAGTTTCACACCACCTTTTTTTATTCCGTTGGGAAAACACTCTGCTCACAGGGAGCAAGCACAGCGAAACATGAAACAGTAACACAACGCACTCTGCAGCACGAGCCAATATTCCCACCGTGCTTTACCGATGCAAGAAACAAATTTATTTCCAATACCCAACGGGACGAATCACCTTTCCCTCCCTCCCCGCCCCTACTTTTCTCTTCGGAGAAAACTGGTGCCCAAACAGCTTTTCCCCAAGAAATAAATGGAAGCTTATGGTGGAGCCAGAAACAAACGCAGGTCTTCCCAACGTGCGTGTTTCCCATTGTGAGAGCAGCGGGAGCTAACCGTAATGCCGTGGTTCAGTCATTGCTCGCACAATCACTTGTCTCCTAGTTCAGAGGGAGCGTGTGCTAGCATACGCAGGGGTCAGAAAAACCTTGACTGAGAACTGTTCCCCAGGTAATCTGAACCCACGATGTCTTTTGCTGAGGATGCTTCACTCAAGCCTCCCCACACTCTCTTCCCCCTCAGCTGCCATCAGCCGTGGCACAGGAACCCCATGAGTCCCCGCGTAGCTCTGCGGAAGATAAACTGCTGCAGTCACTCAACCAGCTGGGCTCATTTGCTTTATTCTGTGCTCTCCAAGAGCAAGGTAAGTGCAAAAAGGTGAACCTATTGCCTGGATCCTTTTGCACTTGAACTGCACACAAGGAAGCCCTAGGACTGATGAGGAGACCTACAGTAAATTCCAGCTGCTTCAAATACAGTAGCAACATCAAGAGTAGCCAACACAAATACCGATTTTTTTTCACCACCCCTTCCAAAATAACTTCTTTTACAAGTTCTCTTTTACCACACGTAAGCTGAGCTATTTTCTTGTCTCTCAGGAATGAAGGGCAACCTTGTAATTTGAGTAAGAGGAAGCCTGGAACTGCGCCCTCCCCAGAGACCTACAAACAGTAACAACCGAGTCGCTGATCCTTTCTTGTTCTTGGGAGAGGGAATATGCAGCCCTGCTCCTTTCTGTGGGCGCTGAGCCAGGCAGCCTGGTCAGGAAAGCTGTGGGAGCCAGAATGACTTCTGCTCCCCCTGCCCCTCCAGTCATTGCTTACAACAGTGAGTATCAGGTGAGCAGCCTCTGCTCCTTCCTCTTCTTGGCAGGAGACACAATGCCCCTTTCTAGCCTGGGGTAAAAGCATGTTACAGGCATGTACAGTGATACGGATGTGCCTATACACCCACAGCCTGCCCAAACAGCAGGTACATTGAGTTTAACAGCTCCTTGCCATTACAGTGTCAGACAGCTGAAGAGGACACAGCACGTGCTGGTGTGGGCCTGCCTTCTCAGCCAAAGCGCTGCATATGCCAATACGTGCAGTCATCACACCTCTACACTCCAACTGCATCAAAGGCAAAACAGAGCTTGGACACAGACAGAACCTACATTAATTGAAGCAGTGCTCAACAAGGAGATGTGAAGGAAGCTGCTGATGAATTAAGGGGTTTCTTTCAATTGTTTTCCCATTAGTATTTTGACACTTCATTTGGGTCTAGGATGGGGTGATAGAGTACCACACCTCCAAGGTACATTATCAAATCACAGCCTGAATCAGTATTTGCTTTCAAAAGACAGGCAGGAGCATAGAACCAGAGTAAGAACCCAAAGAAAAGAGGTTCAACTTCTCATAATTAGCCGGTGGGAGTTTCCCACAGAGCATTGCTCCCCATCCAGATGATGTCTCGTGGATCCATGTGATTTTGATTTTTCCTAATGGTTTGAATTATATTTTTAGGAAGACTCTCTGGCTAGAGCTACATTATGAGCTAAAAAGAGGCTGGCAATGATGGTAAAAATGGATTTTCTTATTTGCATTCCCTAAAGTTAAGATATTATTAACCTCAGCTTTTATTTCTCTGATTCTAACCAAGATTCAGCATCCCCTTTAATTAGAAAAATAAGGGAGAGACACGTAACCCATCAGTGCAGATGAGAGATTCACTGACTCATGCAGAATGGGTAAAAATCTGCTGCAAACTCTCTGCTCACAAATCCTGCAACATTTTCCCACATGTGCAAAGAACCACAGACCAGCTGAGAGGAAGAAAAAAAGAACACAAACCCAACCCAACCCCTTCATCTGTAATGATGCACAATCAAGCTGTCAACAAATGAGGACTTGACCACTGAGATAATGGTTTGTGGGAATTAATTTAATTCTGCAGCAGTTTGTGCTCTTGCTTTCTTCCTCAGAGAGCTCCTACCTAGTCAGTACTTAAACCCACAGTCCCTTTTTCTTGTTGCTACAGTCTGGACTGACTAAAGCACAGGTAATCTCAACACAAGGTCCAGAACTCCTGCCCTAAGTCTGCTTTATGACTAATTTAACTGCTCACAAATTTATTTCCTTAGGAAGCAAACAGCTCATGGTTTGTTGAGCCACTCTGCCAAGAAACTTTACCTAGAAACTTAGGGCTTTATTAAGGGGGAAAAAAAAAATTAGGAGGCTCAGGAAGTAAAGTCTGCTTGCTGAGGGAAGCGAAAGGAGTTTCACTGGTTTCCAATAGGTCATCTTACCAAATTCGCAGACCCCCTGTATGACCTACCAGAATGTTCAAGCAGGGAGACAGATACGCACAACCTGGCAAAAAAAAAAAACCAAAACCCACACACAAACAAACATCAACAGCTTAAAAAAGAAAAAAGGAAAAAAGAGAGGAAAACATAAGAAAAAAATAGGAAGGAGAAAATAGAAAGGAGAAAAAAAAAAAGAAAAATGAAAAGGGAGTGAGAAATAGATACCACCTTCCAAACTCTCCATGCTCACTTTGGAATTCATAGGGGACCAGCACTGCTGGCACACGGGGCGAGCACAGCAATGAAGGGCATAACATAAGAGCACCAGGCACGTACTGTTTCTTCTTGCCTTCCCAGGGACTCCAGTACAGGACACCTGTCCTTCAGCACATTCTCCTCCAGCTCCTTGCTGTCATTGCTCACTGCCAGAGCAAGCTGCCAAACAGGCATCACTGCTGCATCAAGCCACCTGAGCTTAATTGGTAACAGTTGCTCTGGGTGGCATTTAGGAGGTGCAGATGTTCTCTTGCACTCATTTTGAGGAGCAGCCCGCAGGTGCTGCCACCCTTGAGTAATAAATAAATAAATGCCTGCTGCTCCTCTGACTGACCTTTATCCACACAGGATTCTGTATTCCGTGGCTGCTTTTTCTGCTCCTTACAGGTGCCCAGGTAACACAATCCTGAAACAAGAATGGGGTTGGCTTCTAGGCATGGTCTCAGTATTAAGTTACTAATTGGAGTTGCCTTTGTCCCCACCCACAATGGGTATGTCTGTCCTGAGGCTGTGAACTCATGTTCCACAGCACTGTTGCTTTGTGCACCTGCTAATTGCCCAGTGTGACATGGGAGTTCCCAGGTACACGTGACTTCCCGGCTTGCACCGTCTAGGAACTGAAGCAGGTTTGTCTTCCCAGCAAGACTTCCCTGCCTCAGGGGAGCTCAGGTCAAGGCCATCTGCCTCCAGATGTTTTTGTACAAAATCTGCTGTGATTTTTGAAATCCAGCACACGGACACACGTGCTGCTAAAAACATACATTTTAACTGGAAATATGATAACAGGGGGTCCTCCGTACCCAAACCAGGAGGACTTTGATACCCAGGCCCTTTGAGCTACAACAGGTGGTTTCAGTGTTTCAGAAATGGAAAATTATTCTTGCAACGTGGCACAAGTTATTGGACCCAGGCACATCACTGACCAGACTGTGGGTACACCTGAAGCTCCAGCCTGGGGTGTAAGCCCCCTGAGAGACATAGGTTTGAAACATTCAAAGAACCAAGCAGGAGCATGTAATTGAGATAAAATTTCATTAGCTTTCATTGGCTCTTGTGATGTCTAGTTCACAGCACAGAGAAAATGACAGACGTAAGGAAATACACATTCAGGTTAGTGATTGCCTGAGTCTTACTCTGTCAGAGCTTTTCTTTCTCTTTTCCAATTAAAGTCCCTAGTAAATTAGAGCAAGCTGAAAACTTTGGGGCTGAATGGAACAAGTTTTCTGCCAGTCTGAGAAGTTTGGTTGAGTTATTCCAGGTTTAAACCAGCAGCACAATTTGGCTGTTCTGAAGAAAACGTAAGCAAGGTGAAATAGGTAGAGCTGGCTTGTTGGAGCAGCTCAGGACATAATGGAAATGCCACCAAGTCCAACCCCACTGAGTGTCCCCATGAATCTGAAGGGTTTTCAAACAGGTTATAGTACTTAATTCCAAGCAAAATATCTGGTAAGAAAGTCCACAGGGGACAAAGTAAAGAATTTAAATGGCAATCGATTCTGCTTTTACTTCCACTGCTGTAAATATACTCTGGCCAAAAATCTGACACATGTGACATAAGGCAGGACAGAATCCTGGGAAAACCTGTACGTAACGTTTGTAAATAAATTATGTACTTCAAGATACTGGCAAGAAAATAAAAAAGTAAATACAAATTAACTGAACTGGATCCTATGTTAATCTGCATTTAGGAAAGTGCTTTCACTGCAGACTTCACGTTCCCACCACCCAGGGTGCTGTGAAATGAAATGATTCCCTTTTGTTTAGCTTTAGAAACATTTCCTCGCCATTCTACCTTTGTGATAGCCCATATAATTTTGTCTTTGTTTTATAAGAACAAATATAATTCTAACTGAAGGGATGACAAAGAAGAAACACCAATTACCCAGAAATCCCTAAGGAGGAGCAGAAGCTTTTTGCATGTGTTTATTTCATTACAGCATAAATTGGAGTACATAAAAAGCTTTGCCTATATATACTTCAAAAATGAAACTGTTAATACATCAGTTACACATATCATTCACCTGAACTGTGAACAGTGTCTAAAGCATTTGCATTAATCTGTTGTAAGTGGCAGCATCGACATTGTTATTTCATGACTTCACAGATTTGTCCAAGGTTTGTCCACGAAGACTTGAAAGCAAAGCACGAGACTCCTGCAAAAAGTCATTTATTGAACACTGTTGTTTGAGCTGTACTGCAGGTGCCAAACGGTAAGACTAACAATGAGAGGGGTAAAAACTTGGGCTCTTTAAGAAATACTTGGGGAAAAAAAATAAATATTGGCCCTGGAGCCATCACTGTCTCAAGTACCAACTCTGTTTTCCCTTCCCTGCTGCTTCGTTGTTTCAACTAGCCATAGAGTAGGTATTTTTGACTACTCATTCTTCTCTTCCCTCCTATCCCTCTGCTCCACACTCACGTTTCTTCCCATGGAATAATGTCAGGAGAGCCTCTGAAATAGCCTGCTGATTCCTAGTACACTGAGTTCATTCCAACAGCTGGGCATTCAGGAGACAAAACCAAATGAAAAGTGTGAGATTTTATTGAGCTTGTGGGTCAGTCTCTGCTTTTAGCAGCAGTAATGTAAAGTCAGGATAAATACCTACTAAATATGTGGCACTACTGAACACTTGCATTAAATTATCCAAGAGTAGGAGCTGAGGCAGCAAATATACTGAAATAAAAACATACTTTCCTACCATAGTACTTGGGCTCATACTGGTAATAGCTACACAGAGATATTCTGTTAGATCCAGTGTGAGTCTGGTGCACAAAGTAACAGCAAACAAAAAAAGAAATTCATTAAACTGCTCAACAGTACCACTGCTTCCCCATCCTAAGTTTCCCAGGAGCAGTGCCACTCAAAAATAAGCCCAGAGATACAATTCTGTGTAAATCTTGTGGGTTCATTCAAGTAGAAATCACTGCACGTCACCCCAGTGCCACTGCTAAGCTCTGCGGCAGCAAAGGGTAGCATGTGTGTGGAGCAGTCAATGGAATGGGTACAGCAGAGCAGGAAAAGCAAGAGGCCACTCATGAATAGTGACAATCAGGGTACAACACTCTGAGAGCCAATCAAACATCACAGGAGAGTTACAGCTTTCATGTGAATAATTTATTCTTTTATCACTTTAAATTTCACCAGGTATTTATTTACAAATTATGGTTTTTTTGTGGACAGAATTTTCATCACCTACTGCACAATTTTACTCATTAGTAGGGTACGATCAGCATCCTTCCCATGTTGCTTAACAGTGCCACGTTGATCAAACAGGGGTTTTCCTTTGCCAATTATTCTTTTGACTTAGTTTCCAAGTGTAAACAGAATTTGTACAAATGCCCTTGCTGCAATTAAGATTTTTTTCATGGAACCAGTTAATAGATGGAAATAGGAAAGTTCCATCTGTTACTAGCATTTGCTATGGAGGCTTGTTTCTTTTATGGAAGCAGGGGTTTTGTCTTAGAAGCAACGAAGGCCTTCCACATTTCCATGTCAGGCACTGCAATGCCCCTTTACCAAGGCATTGCCCCTGAGAAGAATCCAAATGACCTGCTTGGCTGCCTACTACAGCGCATGGAGTCCCTCACCTCAGACACGCAACCCAAAATACAAAGCCTGGCTGGAAAAGCTTTCCACAGGAGAACTCTTTGCCCAGTTGCACCAACATGTACTAAACATGCCCTGAATCATCCATCCAGAGGCTGGAGCCTGGAACCTACCCAGAACTCACGGTGCAGGAGCCCATGTGTGGTTTTGGAGCATTTACGAAGAGCCATGGGAGGTGGTCCCAATATGCCCCTTCTAAATACTCATCTAGATTTGAGAACACACACACATGAATTAGGAGGCCCGATTTCAGTCCTTGCTCAGCTGAAGGGAATTCAAGCCTATAGCCTCTAGCAGATGACCTTGAATACAGGTCTAGGGAGGCAGAAGCAGAAAAATTCTCCTGCACATCCTATTAAAACTGGAAGAGGGGGACTGTGAGATTCATGGAGAAGAAAGACAGCAGAGAGGACTATGTCTCTCCAGCTAGTCTCAGATCGCTCTGTGAGGATGAGGGTTTGAATTCACCTACCTGGGTAATTTCTGAGATTTTTAGCCAATTAACATATAATACAAAACACATATCCATTTAGAGATCAGGGATTAGCTCCAAGAGGTCCTTCAGTCCATCACCAATCAGGCAGCAGGAAATGTGGATTGAATCTGTGCAAGCTAAGAACATGAACACGTATCTCTGTGTCCCCATGCAAGTGCAGCAGCCTGCAGGCTAACAGAGGAAACAGCCCTGGTTTAAAAGCAAAACATATGCAAACACAACTTGAGGGTGACCTGGCCCTTTGGTTTGTACCATAAAACCGTATTACACCGGCAGCTTCTGGGTGTCGTATCACTCGGTTCAAAGGAGTTCAGGCAGTAGGTAGGTAGGTGTGTAACTGCGCTGGGGTGGAGGGGAGCTGCTCAGCTCCTCTGCACATCAGCATGACAGTGGTTGATCAGTTTAACTCCAGGGGACAGTTCTGGGGTGACAATTTTTGTCTTCAGTGCCTGAAGTCCACTTGAATTCTGGTTTTAGTATCCAAGTTTGGTGGGGTGTTTTCTGATAGACTGAAGATATGACTTGAGGGGGGAAAAAAAACAACTCTCAGCAAACCTGCCTCAGGCTTACCAGGGAGGAAACAGAGGCCACAGAGTAGGAAATCTGGCTAGAAGCATGCCTCTGCTGTCAATCATCAGGCTGTGATTATGCAAAGAGCGGACAAAGGAAACAGATTTGATGGACAGCCACTAATGAAGCCCAGACTCTGCCCTCACTTACGCTGTGTAAACAGTGAAAGCGGGTGAGCGCTTGATTCAACCTTTTCTAACAATAAGAGCTGGCAAAAATACAAACCACCACAGGTTTGTAGAGTGATTCTGTCCAGATAAATTTCTTCATGGTGTACAGGAACAAATCCTGGAAGAAGGAATCTGTATCGTTCTTTTCCAAATGTCTGTGGCATATTTTCACAGTTTAAATCATGGAGAATTCCCAAAACTCATTTGGAAGAATTTTTATGCATTAGCAGGAATGAAAATGCTTAATTAATGCTTAATTAATAGGAATGCAAAAGCTGGCTTGATACCTCATTAGGCAGTAGTATAAAAACTATACTACGTAATATTTTGAACTATGAAATCATACTGCATTGAAAGATTAAAACAGACATTTCCTTGTGTGTTCCTGGTGACTCCAGAATCTGGCCTAGCATACCTTTAGCTTAAGAACACACATTAGTGTTTCACTACACAGCGTGATATATTTTCTACAGTTAACATAAAAATGATGCTGAAGGCAAACACATCATCGTTGTTTCCTGCTCAAGCTACAATGCTGCAATTTAATTTAGAGTCAACCTTTCCAAGGATTCTTGTCTGAGAATTAAGTCCACCATTCAGTGAAAGAAAATCAATTTCTTTGTGAATCACTAACGAATATGCCATCTGTGGTGCTGGATTCCACTGCACCAACCTTTACTGAGGCTAAGATAAGTGTTACGCTCTGCAGGCCTGCCACTCCTACCTGGGTGATGCTTTAATTAGCTCACTAGGGAATAGGCCGCTTGGCTAAGGAGGACTGGCCCACTCTTATCTACAGGATGGCTAACCAGATCAGCTGTATTAAAACCCTGTGCAAGACAGATGGAGTACAGGTTAAAAAAAAAAAAAAACCCAAAACATGAAAGTGAAGGAAAAAATACCTATAAACTTCACTACTCTCTGTTGTGAAGATGGCGTCTCTTAGGACAGAGCCTGCTGCCTTCCTTTGGAACTAGCAATAACATATAAGAATGCTAATGTCCTGTTTAACAGAAATATCTTAATAAAACATAAAAAGATCTGCTTTCTTTGATGTAAGGTCCCTATATCTTTCTAAAATATGAAACTATGCTAGAGCTTTGAGTATAAACAATTCCCTTCCACAGTCCATGCCCGTTGCAGGCAGAATTGCCAATAGCAAAAACACTGCTTCTGTTTTTCAGAAAAGGTTTCTCAGTGATTTACTGTAAAGCTAAAACATTTGCCTTGCCTATTGATATTTTTTTTTAATATAAAATCTATAAAATAAATGCATGTGCCCTTTTCAATATACTCTGTCTGCGTAGATGGTTTGCACTTCTCCAGTTCTGAGTAACATGACAAAAAGTATGCTCCATCTTTCCACAGGCAGCTTTGCGTGGTTTCGTCTTGTTAGGATGCTGCTCCACAAACAGTGCTCTCAGGTGGTTCAGAATCCCAGTGACAACATATGCCATCGGCATGTACTGCAATTAACAAGGACTTATTGATTACAGCAATCATTAGATCGAAATAAATAATGCAGTCCCTCAGTCAAAGATAGGGAAATAACACCATGCCAGTGCACAATACAATAGACATGTGTAGCGCGTTCCTATTTTCCATGTCCTCCTTTGATGGCCTTGCACTAAGCTGGAAAAGCCTCTTGCCACAGGATACTGAATATACAGCGAGACATTTAAGTTGTCTGCAGTCAGTTTCAAGGAATTTACATTTGGTTTAGGTTAATTTTCCTTGACCTGCAGTTAATCAAAGAGCAGCTGAAGTACAAAACATTTCCCCCAACTCTAGTGGCATACATGGTCATGTCAATCAGTTGCAGTCTGAACAGCTTCATTTATGTTATAATTTAAAATCTCTGATATAAAAGGTAATAAAACAATGTCCTTTTTATACAGAAACCACTGACTTTTTCAAATGAAGAACATAGCAACATTTCATATCTGTTATCATATGCCACACTTTAAAAAGGTAACTTGTCTTTTAGGTTTTTTGGGGTTTTTTTGTATTCCAAATACAAACATGTGGCACACATTCGTGTTACTGAAAACTTTAGTTCTGGTATCTCTTAAACCATCTGTGGTTGAAATTCCTGGGACCACACAGTGCCATGTCTTCCCTAAACCATCTATTGCACCAAAAATGAAAAGCTGTGATGGAAATGACCTTCCTATACTTCTCTAACACAGGAAATAGTTGGTTTAACATAAAAACAAATGCAGCTAAGCTACATTGCCAGCAATGTTTATCCCTCTGTATCATCCCGGAGAGAAAGAAAACAAATGGCACAAAAGGCTTCAGCCCAGATTGCAACTACGTGTGGACACAGGACCAACACTAACATTAACCATCCCATTACAACACTGTCATCAGGAATTTTTTTAGAAATCCAGGTCTAAAGAAGGTTTTTCTCAGATTGGGAATTGGCACAAATAGAATCCAGAGATTATCCTTTATAGCAGCTTCTCCTTTCACGTGCTCAGCTTTTCATACAAAGCACAGCAAATATGAGAAGAGTTACAACCGAGTCACAATCAAGTGGCTCCAGTTCAACATCTTGGGAGCAGAGAGGAGGAAAGTGGGAGGCCCCCCTCTCTGCAGACACACCAGAGAAGGTCCTCTCTGATTGTGTGGGTCCCCCACAGCTGCAACCCAGCTCCCTGCTCAGGAAGCCAGAGCCAAGCTAACCACCTCACAGTGGGAGGGAGCCCTCCTGGTCCCCCGCTTTGTCCAGCCTCTCAGGCAGGGTGAGCACAAAGGGTAAGAGGACACCCTTCGCATCCAAGGGAGCTTTAAGAAGCTCCCCATTAAAGGTGCCCTTGAGCCCGCCATCCGCTTCCACCTCACCATCCTGGGCTAGGCTGAAGCGGAGGGTGCCGGTCCGGTTGACGCAGTAGATGGTGTTGCCCAATGGAGCACAGCGGAATGGCTGGATGGGGCCACCGCTGGGCCGCAGACTGGCACACTGGCTCCAGCGCTTGGCCACCGTGTTGTACCGGAAGACTTCAACACCGCCGCCAGTCCCACCACCTGGGCCCTGCTCCCCACCACGGCCGCTGCTCACATCAAAACGGTAGATGAAGCTCTTGAAGGCCACCATGTCAGCAGAGCGCCGGCGGCTGCTGTTGTAAGGACACTCCTGCCACTCATCACGCTTGGGATCATACTTGAGCAGGCGGTAGAACAGGGAGCCCCCCGACACATAGATCTCCCCATTGCAGGTGGTGGCCTCATGAGCCACAGCAAAGGCACCCTTGGGCAAGGGTGCCACAGGGCTCCAGCGGTCGGCCCGGGGGTCATACCTCTCCACGGTGAAGAGGCACTCACCCCCCACAGCATAGAGATAACCGTCCAGGGCCAGCAGCTTGAGCTGTGAGCGAGGCTGAGCCAGTGGCCGCACCTGGCTCCAGGTGTCAGTGAGGGGGTTGTAGCAAAAGACCTTGTCAGAGAGCCGGGCCCGAGGCTCACTACCCGCTGGCCCCGACGCAATGCCCCCTGCCAGGAAGAGGTAGTTGTGGAGGACACACATGGCGCAGCCCTTGGCATTGGCCTCCTCAGGCAGGCGTGTCAGCACCCTCCACTCACCACTAGCCTCCTGGTAGCAGTGGATGAGGGAGCCACTCTCCTCCAGAGACACCACAGAGGAGGGGCTCTGTGGCCTGCTGCTCTCACGGCTCTGTGGCCGACTGCCGCCACCTGGCCGCTCAAAGGCATCACTGACCTCGGCCACCAGCAAGCAGGGCCGGCCAGCCTCCATGCGCCGCTGCAGGATGAGGTCCCGCTCAGTGCCACTGAGGCGGCCGTAGACACCAGGTTCCCGCAGCACCTCCAGGTAGTGGTCACTCATAAAGCGGTAGGCAGCCTCTCGCAGCTCTGCCAGCCGCTGCTTCTTGGCCAGGCAGAGGAGCTGGTAGCAGTTGTCCAGGCGAAGCTGGGCACGCATAGCCTCAGCAGCACAATGCAGGGCACAAGGCATCTGGAGGACGCGGGCACCGCTCACCACCTCGGCCAGGTTGTCATGCCGCACCTCGCCCATGCGGGCCGTGTACACGTAGTCAATAAGGAGCCTCAGCGCCCCGTAGCTCACCCCCTTCACCCGCAGAACGTCCCGTGAGGCGCGGGCACGAAAGTAGTCACTCTTGGCTGCCAGTACCGACTTGTGCGCCCGGATGCGATGCCCCGACACCTCGATCACCAAATCGGGCTCCTCCGCCGGCCGGTCCCGTGTCCCCACCGCCTCCTCTTCCTCCTCCTCCGGCAGGCAGACGGCGTTGTTGATCTCCCACTGGCTCTCCACTACCCGGCCGCCGCCGGCGGGCGTCTGCGGCTCGGCAGCGACGGCGCTGAAGCAGAGGGAGGAGCTGAAGCCGCAGGGGGCGGCCGGGGTAGGCGGGGGCGGCGGTGGGGCGCCGAGCCTGGCCCCGCTCTCCTCCTCCTCCGCGGCGCCGTTGCCCTCCATGGAGCCGCGCTAGCTGCGCCGCCGCCGTGCTGCGTCGGTGCGGAGGGCTCTGGGCCGCAGCGGAACGGCCATCACCTGCGGAGAAGACCGGAGAGAGCTCAGCATCACGCGGCCGGGCCCCGCGCCCGCGCCCGCCCCCTTACCGGCTCCCCGCTCCCGTCCCTTCTGCTGCTTAATATTCAGAGCCGCCGTTCTCAGGCGGGGCTGGCTCTGGTTTCCGGGGCTAAACCCTCTCCCGGGAGGGATCCATCCCGCATCTCCGCCGCCTCCCGCTTCCCCGGGGCTAACTGCATTAACGTACCCACCCAGCCAGACGCGGTCCCCGAAAACCAGCACCCCTTTCCGGCATGGGAATCGCCCCATGAGCACCTCAACTGCCGGAAAAAAACAATTCTGGTTTTCCTGTCACTATGCAAACGTTGTAAGCGGGTTGCAGGAACAGCATCCGTTCATGACAACTGTCATGAATTGCTGTGCTGGGCAATGAGGAAAAGCGTCCTTTAAAGGCAAATACATAGGAGTACTTTCATAATTTATTCACCTTGTGCAACTATTGCAGTGGAAGGTTGTGGTTGCAATCTATTCCAGAAGAAGATTCCCCACTAGCCAAGATCTCCTTTACATGACCTTCACGAGGGTTTTGTCGTGTCACTGCTCCTCATGCGCATTCCTCCTGTTTAAAAGGAAGCGTAGAAAGATGGGGTTTAAAATCAGTACCTTCTCAGTTTACTCAGAAGTTTGGGACTGTTAAGTTGTGTTTCCCTTAATAGAGTACCTATAGTATGCTAATTAATTCTAACTGTTTGCAAAACACATCAAAGGATTGTTTTTTGTCCTCGCCACCAAAGCAATCTGACATGTATGTAACAGCATATGTAGCTGCGATGCATTAGCGAGATGGAAATCAGAAGACTTCATAGGGACTGGTTCATGCCTGCAAGATTTATGGCTTCTGTTCACAGTAAGTAGAAGCGAGCAAAAATCACAATAGATAATTAGAACATGAAGTTTCTTCTGGAAAAGGGCAGGCTACAGGGCATGGCTGTAAGTAGGTTAGTCCCTGTCAGCACAACCACCACCCAGTTGTAGCTTCATTTCACAAATGTAGTTTTTAGAATGTGTTTGTTTGCCTCATGTTTGTTTATGAATTTCCCAGGCTTGGTTTAAGTTTTGATGAATGATGCATGAAAATTGTCTAAATGTACTTAATTTCATTTAATAAGTATCTGCAGCTCTATTTTTAAGGAGGTTATTAATTTCCATTAAAGTCCCCATTGGCAGGTTTTTCACAGTCCTCAAGGGATACTCATTTCTATGTAAAATATGCCTTGTGACTTCCTCTCAGTAGAGATGATTTATTTACCCTATTAAATTAATATTAGGAAAATCTAAGGGTTTTATGCTTTTTTAATGCAAGCATAATTGGTAGGTGACATTGTCTGGAAACTCCTGACACAGACAAGAAACCTAGAAGGCCATACTTGCACAAGCAAACTTCACTTAAATGGCAGTATCAGTCTTCTCTTGTGGGGTTTTGGGGTTTTTTTGTGCACTTGCCCTGTGAAGGACTTTCTCCTACATCTGGTCATCTGCAGTTAGACAATAAATCAATAGTGAGGTTTGATTTCTGAATATTTGAGCCTTTGAGACCATAACAAGGTTTCAACAGCATTTGAAAACTCCTAACTCAAATGTGTAGATTTCACAAACCTTGTGTTTCTCATCTGGGTGTTTAACAATCTGCCATTTAGGAACTTTTGATGACATTTTACGAGCTTCTAACTAGCCTTAGTGGCAAATCTGCTGAGGTCCAGACCCACATTGGCAAGCTAGCCTTTGTGACTTCTTTTTCTGCTGTGTTCACTAGACAAGGAGAAATGCAGTGGTCTCTGTGTACACGTGATGTGTCTGTGGAATATGTATTGATTCATTAATAACTTAAACTGGGAAGCATCCCTGTCACTGTAGTTTTGGTTTTCAGTGAGTTTTCACAGAACTGAATTCACTACGTAACCCTTTTTTATTCTGATTTATTATGCTGTAGACATTGAGATTAATCTACTTTCTGCTCCAGACCTGCCAGAGCCCTGATGATCAGCTTTGTTCAAGAACTGCTACTGTAACTGACACTGGCAAAATGACAAAGGTCAAATGGAGATAGTTAGGAAAACACCTAGGAGGTCAAGCTATGATGTGCTTTATATTAAGAAAATTACTACCGGTATAATTTGTAGTGTAAGTAAGTGACATTTTTTGCGTCTCCTCTACTTTTTATTGGGCTGAGTGCCCCAATATTCAACCCTTGTCTTGCTACATAGCTTTGGATAGCCTGACCTCCTCAATCTTGAGCATTCAAAGGGTGCTAATATAATTTCCCCCATTGCTCTCAATATTACTGTCTTTCCTGGATCCAGACACACCTAACTTCTGAGACCACTTGTCCTACTTGTGTTCCCCTTCTAAAGAATGAATGAGTATCTTCTGATAGTTCCAAGCTCTCAGACCACTGTTTGATTTTGCAAGTGAAACTATAAAGGAAGAATGAGAGAGAATGCTACCAGAAATAAAAAGTGAGAGGTGACTAAATGTGAGAAGTCAAAAACAGTAACTTGTAATACAGAGAAATGTAGTTCCTGCATCATATCTCGAGGAAAAGCACCAGTTGGAATATTCAAAGTTGTTAATAACAGCATCCAGAAAAAGTGCTCTTTTCAACTCTCTCAGGTATGGAAATAAAAAGGGTGAGATCCTCCTCAAGCACAGTAATCATACCTTTTCCCATATTCACATATCTGCTTGGCTTAGAAGTTTGACTTGAAACTGAAGTGTTACTTAGGAAGATGCTGCCACCCACCGTAGCCCTAGAAAACACCTGAATTCACATCCTCTTGAGATATCACAAGGAGGAGGAAGGATCAATGGTAGATTCAGCAGAATTCTGAGGAAAACTGTTCTTGTGTATTTATAGCACACTACCAAGGATATGTTGAAATTCATGCTGAATATGAGGAGGATTTGAATCAAAGCCTCACATGCAATTTAGGCAACAAGGAACTCTATAGGGAAGCTGAAGACTTAGAACAGCTAAAAGAGGGTTTGGAGGACTTTGTCATTGACAGAGCAATGACTGCTTCAGTAATCTCAGCACCTTTGTCTAGCTGAAAACAAAGTATAGAAATTACACAGAGAAAATAGTTCAGAGAAGTTGTGGGACCTTCCCATTATTGAGCAACACAACTGATCCGAGTTAAAAGGTCATGGAAACAGTATAAAACAGGAAGCAGCTGAAAGCAGCTGATGGAAATAAAATACTGAACTCCCTCATTCTTTTCTACAGTGATCAAAGAGTTGCATTGCTGTTCTGGTGACACAGAACATTTAAAAATTATAGAATTGCAGAAGAAGATACTTGTAGCTGTGCAGATTCAAAAGGATCTGAGCTCCTAGCAGTCTTGTTTGCCTTGAAACAAACTTGGTTTTAGCACTTCTTCCAAAACTCACAAACAGGATAGGTACTGGAAAAGGAAGTAAGCTATTTAGAGTACTTGGCATCTGTGGACTGATGTCACCTTTTATACTGAGGACTTTTAAGTCAGAAGCTGAATTACTTGGACTGAAACTATATTCATTATCATGGGTTTGGTCTAGAGATGAGGTAATGTTAATGGACAGAGGAACTGCCAACAAACATAAACTGTATTTACAGACTTGGCAATGACACACTTACAATATCCTGGATGTGTGCCCCCAACCTCAGATGCTACGAGACATTGCTCAAGTAACAGCACAGATAAGGAGGCGTAGCTTTTTCTGACAGAAGAACTGCAATGAAGAGCTGCAGGTAAAGTTTCCTGGCACAGTATTCATTTGGCAGTTCTTCTGATAAAATCCAATTAAATGGTTGTTTTTCATTGTTCTCTATCTTTTTTGTGCAATGCCAATAGCCTTTGACCCAAACTCTGTCCTGTAGTTAGACCCACTTTCTCTGGGGAATATGCACATGTGGGAGGAATTGGGTTACTGCTCTCCAGTTCACAAATGGAAACAGCTCTGACTCAATCCCAGGGTAAATAAATGCAGTGCTTTCCCTATCATAAGCAATTCTAATTTACATAAGCAGGCTATCCTCCCCAAGAGACGCTACACCAGTTCAGAACCGACAGAATGCTGTTCTGCTCCACCTTAGTCCAGGAAATGCTTTTGTAAAAACTTGTACTGCCAAATTTTACCCCAGCAGAGAATTCCCTCAGGAGAGGGGCGTCATCAGATTGAGATGATTAGGGAGTCTAAAGAGACAGGATCATCAAAAGAGAGAAAACATGCCCTGTATTTATTTTAAAAACTAAAAGATGACTGTTAGAAGAACTGGCCAGTACTATCATGCAGAGTGAAGGCATCCAGTTTGGCCTGGAAGAAGGTAAAATCTTCTGGAAGGCTGAGTCAAGTGTAGAGAGGTTTGCATACTTATGAAAATGCTACAGTACTGCTTATTGAGCAGATCTGTGCAAATCTGGGGGTATATGGTCTCTTCATAGATGGCAAAATCATCTGGAGCATAGAGATGACATTTCTCTGAAAGAGCTTGCTGCATTGCACATGAAATCTTGCACCCTATTACAATGGGACATTTTTACAGGGACTTTTTGCAAGGGCATGTGGTAATACCTTTGTCTGAAAGAGGGTAGATTTAGATTAGGTATTAGGAAGAAATTCTTCCCTGTGAGGCCCTGGTACATGTTTCCCAGGAAGTTGTGGACGTCCCCTCCCTGGCAGTGTTCAGGGTCAGGTTGGGTGGGGCTTTGGGCACTCTGGGCTAGTGGAGGGTGTCCCTGCCCATGGCAGGGGGTTGGAACTGGATGGTCTTTGAAGTCCTTTCCAACCCAAACCAGTCTCTGATTCTGTGATTTAAACTCTAGATATTAACTGCTTGATTAACCTCCTCCTTATTAAAAAAAAGAAGATTACTTGTCTTTAAATAGCCCACCTCAAGAAAAAATACAGGAAGAATAATTTTTTTTCTTTTCCTATTTTAAAATCAGGAGTGCTCAAAACTGGGTCTACAATACAATCCTAGTATCTTGTCCTGCCTACTAGATTTATGTCTTGCATCCACACACAAGTTGCCTATGCAGCTTCCTTGTGACCTCTCAAAGTGCTGTTATTTTCTCCCAACATGTCATGGAGGTATGAATGTTTTTATCTCATAAATGCAAAATTTTCATACAACCATAAAGAAAAACAAACACTTAAGAAATTCAGCCTATGATTACAGACCACACAAGAAACATGTGGGCAGCAGTTCCTCATCTGAAACTCAGAGGAAGAACAGGCTGTGTGTGTCTGGGTGGAGAAGGAAGACAGAGAGGAAGTAAGTCATAATAAAAATATTATCAAAAGCCTGATGAAATCGATATTATACCTAACAAACCTAAACTAAAAATATACAAGTTCTAAACAGTCATCAGCACCAGAGAAAAGATTTCCTAGCAGCAATATCCATAGAGACAAACATTCTCTAAAAAGGAAACTATCTTTTTGAGTTCCTTCCAGTTTAGATTCTTCAGAAATAGTTAGGGAGGAGCAGTGTCTCTCAGGAGTTCTCACAACAAAGGAAATAACACTCCCACAAAAGCAAAATCTAGCAGAGGTTAAGTGAAAGTCCTCTCCAGTATCTCCTAAAAGGAAGTCTAACAAAAATAAAGCAGTCAGAAGCAAGATTTTGCGTGATTACGATACCTTTGGGGACAACTTCAGGGATGATGTCATGTCTTTATCACTAATGCACGACAGATCAGGAGATAATGGCATGGCAATGCCGTACTGAATGTAATGAAACTTATTCTGGATAATTGATGCTAGTTCTAGACAAGACCTCATAATTCCAGTTCCAGATATAAGGTGTCTGATAAACTGAAGTTTGGTTGCTTTCCTCATACCTGGATACAGGTAAAACTACATTAGAAGAGCAGCTGTACATAACACACCAGTGTAATGCTACAGCTGAAAGGATGGATGCAGGCCTTCTATGGGAATACTGGGAAATAAGGAGTAACAGTAAGGAAAAGGTTACCTTTCATCTATAACTTTAGTAGGTTTGCAGTGGAACATGATGGATGGATGGATGGATGGATGGATGGATGGATGGATGGATGGATGGAGACAAGTAAAGACTTCCAGGCTTTAGATTTTGGAAGTAGCATTTAAAAATCTGTGAGGACAGAGAAAAGTACCAAGTTATTTAAGAGCTATAGAGACACACCACAGCACTCTGCAGCTAGACATAAGCATAAATCTTGAGTCAACTCCCAAGTGTAAAGGTAATACCTAGCTTAGGCACCACCTCACGGCAACACTTCCATGACTTCGGAGAGAAGGTGGCTTGTGCTAGTAGCCTGGAGAACAGGTAGAACAAGCCTTAGTCAGCCTGAGAAGTGCAGTGCTGACACTTCTTCAGGGCTTGGTATGTTTGTTTTGTGACTTGATGAGTGTGTACAAGTGTTGGCGCATGAAAATTCTGCATACTGATGGCCTTCTTATACCCTAAACAAATTAAGGGGTGGAAGTGTAAACACAGCAAAATATTTACTTGAGGGGGAGAGAGTACCACAGCATATTGTAGGTACTGAAGGTTTACATGAATTGATGGGGAGAGTGAAGGACAGGCTCAAGGAAGGGAAATCTATTGAAGGTGATCAAACATGTACTGAACACTAAAACTGCAGCCGGTTTAGGAGGATCCTGAGCTGGAAAATGGTCAGAGTATTAATATTCAAAGATAAAGTAGTATACCACAGAGAAATACATATTTTTCCGAGTTGCACGCTTCTTTCTTTACTGAATTATGGTCCATGTGGGTGGCATGATGCTGGATTAGGTGGACATTTGATGTGACATGGAAACACCCTTATTATGTGAAGAACGAGATCGGGAGTGTGCGCCTTGCTGGAAGGCACTTGGGAGTCCAGGGGGAATTAAATTTGACAGGAGTAGACTAGTCAATCTAGTAAACTTTTCTGAATTCTGGAAATTGCCATACACCAGGATTACTGACATCAAGCCAAGTATCAGCCTGTGATGATTAAAAGCCTTGTTTGAGAATTAGTGTAGTTAACTGCTGTAATGTTGATTGCAGAAATGCTTTTCAGTATCAAACTATGTTCACAGAATCACAGTATGCTAGAGGTTGAATTGGACCTCAAAAGATCATGTAGTCCAACCACCCCTGCCAGAGCAGGATCACCTCCATTAGGTCACACAGGAACATGTCCAGGCAGGTCAACAAATAAATAATTGTGTTTTTAACAGATAAATAATTGCAAACATGTTCAAAGTCTCTGAGAACACTTTAGCAATGTTAATTCCTTGCCTAAGACAAAACTAGATCTTGCTTTAAATACCATTATGGAAAGGACATGCAGATTAAAGAGCTCAAAGCATTAGAAATCTGCCAGTGTCACCACTGTGCTCAAGAAGGACAGAATTTGAGAAGTAACAATAGACTTCAAAGGAAAGCCAACAAAGTTCCATTCTTCTGAGACATGCCTAGGAAAAGAAAATAAAAGGAAAACTGCTAGAGGAGGGAATAATGAAAACACTTCTTTTTCCAGACAAACTCTAAATCGGATACTTAAGAGGAAAAAAAAAAAAAACAAACCCACAACAAAATACTCTTAAAGACTAAACAGGTTCATGGAGTTTTTGATGAATTAAGTGATACTCAGAAAGGCCAAGGTCCTTCAGATACATGGTGAATGCCACCCTTTACATTTTTGGAGATCATATAGTGTCTTTGCCCAGATCCTTTTACAAATTTAAGCTTTAGTGTCACTCTAGCCATAGCTAAAAAAATCACTACATCTAGTTAGATTTCCAAAATAATTTCAGGTTTCTGCAGACACTATCTCTACACAGACTTTGGACTGGATTCAAAGATGGAGAGACATGCCACAATGCTAAACATGGCAAAGGCTGACTTTGAGGGCAGAGTTATCTGGCAGATGGTGATGCAACAGAGATGTAAGACCTAAACCAGCCAGATCAAATAGCAAAAAAAACTCCAGCATGACAGCCCTTATCTGAAAGGAGGAAAAGAATTATCTTGCACAGACTTCTCTGCAGTGGCAGACGTGCTGCTGGTAGAGCTTTCTGTTGGGTCTATAGCTGAATTACTAGGTGGCTCATGGGAGTCTGACTTCTTTAATTTATTATTTCATGGAAACCAGGCCAAGGTGAAGAGACATGGGTCAGGTTTGAGGCCATATGCAGAGATGGATGTTGTGTGTCTGAGCTGTACAGTACTGATCTACCTGTAAACAGCTCCTGGAATGGAATCTGGAACATATGGACAGGTTCTGTACTATACACATCGTGTGGGTACAGTTAGATGCCAGCTGACTGGGATCCTCAAAACCACTATAAAAGAGGCTAGCCAGTAGAAAAACACCAAAGGCTGTGTTGGATGATATGTTTAACTTGCGTGATCAGGTGTTAGCTCTTGCTTCGGGTGTCTTAGCCTGGAATCCTCTCCAAAATAATCCTTTATTTTTTAAAATAGCAGTACTGACTCTTGTTGCTACTTCACCTTTCTCTACAATGGTTAGAGCTCTGACGAAGCCCAGGGGAAACTTGCTGCTGCTCCTTCTTTTGTCTGACAAGATTAAAACCCCCAAAAGTCAACTCAGTGCTCAAACCAACAAGACTATGAGAGGAGGGTTACTCTCCTCCAGACTTAAGGAATATTACTTTTCATGAAAATAATAAAAAATGTTACTGAGGGAGAGAAGGAAGAATCCTGGGTTATATTCCCTAATAAGAGGGAACTTTCCGTACTTCTTCCCATGGCTTTTAGTGGGGCAGGGCTCAGTTATATTGCCTAGAGATCCAGGCCATCCGGGCTTGTTCTTGGATTGAAAAATGCTTCTGCTGATCTTCTGCTGTCTCTTCTACACGTGTTAGAGTCATAGTACTTTTGTGGCAAGACTTTACAGTCTGATGTGGCAAGGCTTTACAGCCTGATATACCTGCAGGCTGTCAGCAGAGTGTCTTGTTTCAGCTGGGATAGAGTTAATTTTCTTCCTAGCAGCTTATATAGTGCTGTGTTTTTGCATTTAGGATGAGAATAATGTTGGTAACACCCTATTTTAGTTGTTGCCAAGCAGTCAAGGACTTTTCAGCTTCTCATACTGGCCTGCCAACAGGAAGATGGTGGATGCCCAAGATGCTGGGAGGGGACACAGCAAGGACGGCTGACCCAAACTGGCCAGAGGGATGTTCCATACCATATTATGTCACGCTCAGCATATAACTGGGGGGTTGACTAGGAGGCAGTGCAGCTCAGAAGCTAGCTAAGCATCAGTTCTGGGTGATCAATTGTGCTGTGCATCACTTGTTTTCTATTTTCTATTATTATTATCATCATCATAATTATTTTCCTTTTCTGTCCTGTTAAAGTGTCTTTACCTCAAGCCACTAGTTTTCTCACTTTTTTCTTTTCTATTATCTTCTTTATCCACTGAGGCTGGGCTGGGGATGGGTGGGGGGAGGAGGAGGGAGGGTGGTGGTAGAGGGAAGTGAGGGAGCAAGGGAGCAGCTGTGTGGTGCTTACTTGCCAACTGAGGTTAAACCATGACATACAGATTTCACCAAGCAATAGCAATGTTTTTAGCAGCAACTATGTAACTGAGGGCTTAACAAAATATGAGGGTACTCCATGTGGTCATTGGAACTGAACCGGGGAAGAAGGGAAAATGGAGTGCAATGCGTGCTGTTTACAATACTAGAAGGTAACAGTTGCTGGCCACTTTCAGACAGAAATAATAAGGGTTTCTATTAAAATACTCTTATTTCCATGCCCTGACACTCTCTGCACTGAATGCACAACATTTTTTACTCTAATGTGAATTTCATATGCTAAGCCTGGGTGTTCAGGCAAAGGCTTTCTGGCTGCACTGATTTCTCTGACGCTACTTAACTTTTACATCTATAATTTAGTGCAAGCAATTCAATATCTCTCACAATAATTTTGTTTTCCATTTAATGGGACATATAGGTAACAGTTAAGATGCCTGAATTTAAGGGACATAAAAAAACTGCCTGGTTATCTAATCTTATCCCTGCAAGTACAGGCCAAAGAATTTCACTCCTGTACCAAGCCAATAACTTCTGGCTGAATTAGGTCAAAGCATTGTTCTGCTCAAATAATCTGTCTCACATCTATACGGTTTCTCTGCTTTGGCCAATGACCTTGATGGAAAATCAAGAGTCAGATGGATCATCCTGGATACCCTGATGAAATATACATGCTGCTTTTCACTTTGGACTTCACTTTTTTTTTTTTTTTTTGGTCTTCTCCAGTTTTACATCTGCTGGCTTGGCAACGTTCTGTTTCCCCAAAATCATCCATGCTCTTTCTGACGAGACATACAAACTGCCAGCACAATCAGGAAGGGTGATGATGATTGCAGCTACATCAGGACTGTCCCATTTGATTTTGGACATCCTGATGCAAGGGAGACAGAAAGACTGTAGTACGGCTGACTAACCCATGATTCAAACGTCATTTTCAAGTGCTACAGGATAAAGGCTTGTTAATACACGCAGTTAAAACTGCATCATGTGCGACAATCACTCGTGCATTTATTAGATAGCAACCTGAGCAAAGCTGAACAGAGTCAGGACCTGGACTAAGAACTAAGACCTGCAAATCAGCATGTGAGGCAGAATGGTGTTTGGTTTTATGGTTATGATTTGGGAAGGTGTGAGAAGAAGTTCTGGTTTGTGATTCTTGACCGTTTTGAGACTTTAATGTTTCATGATCATAAAGTTTGCTAGCTTTTGACTAGGGAGAGATTTTAGATACACATCAACAACATCTCCTCAAAGCACATATTGATGCTTTTGAGCCACTGTACTCTGAAAAGGTCCCTGATTTTGGGGGTGCAACAGATGTATTTATTTTCCCATAAGGCTGCAAAATGTCTTGGCAGGGATACTGTCCAAACATTGGGCTAACAGTCCTCGCAATTCCATTGCCCATCATAAAGGCCTTCCGGTCTTCTGTCACAAAGAATGGGTGGTACAGACATCCTGACAAACAAGAAGCAGCACCAGTGAATTTTATCATATGAATGCACATGAACAGTCTTTGCCCTCCTTTTTCTGTATCACAATGTAAAAACTTCTTGGGACACGTGGCACCGACTTGAAAGCTCACAGATCAATACCCTCCAATGACACCTACTTTACTGTTTCTGCATCTGCTGTAAAAACCAAACTCCCCCAGGACTCTATTATCAGTTGTTATTAGACGAGAAATATGTTGCCTGTGTACTGCCCACTTCCATGGCTTTGGAGAGAGCAGCCTGCAGCTAGAAACTTTCACCTAAGTTTCACAGAGCTATTTGTTAAAGCCAGACACTAACATCACCTTAAATTCCATCAAGGGAAAACTCCCATTAACCCCATGGGCGTCTGGATTTCCCGTACTGTACATACAGACATATAACAGGCTGTTGATGTGGTCTACCTAGACTTCAGCAAAGCCTTTGACACTGTCTCCCACAGTATTCTCCTGCAGAAGCTGGCAGCCCGTGGCTTGGATGGGTACACCCTCGGCTGGGTAAGGAGCTGGCTGGAGGGCTGGGCTCAGAGAGTGGTAGTAAATGGAGTTAAATCCAGCTGGCGACCGGTCACGAGTGGTGTTCCCCAGGGGTCGGTGCTGGGGCCTGTCCTCTTCAATATCTTTATTGATGACCTAGATGAGGGCATTGAGTGCACCCTCAGTAAGTTTGCAGATGACACTAAATTGGCTGGGAGTGTGGATCTGCCTGGGGGTAGCGAGGCCCTACAGAGGGATCTGGACAGGCTGGAGAGCTGGGCTGAAGCCAATGGCATGAGGTTCAACAAGAGCAAATGCCGAGTCCTGCACTTTGGCCACAACAACCCCAGGCAGCGCTACAGGCTTGGGGCGGAGTGGCTGGAGGACTGTGTGGAGGAAATGGACCTGGGGGTACTGATTGATGCACGGCTGAACATGAGCCTACAGTGTGCGCGGGTGGCCAAGAAGGCCAACGGCATCCTGGCTTGCATCAAAAATAGTGTTACTAGTAGGAGCAGGGAGGTAATTGTCCCCCTGTACTCAGCACTTGTGAGGCCGCATCTCGAGTACTGTGTTCAGTTTTGGGCCCCTCACTACAGGAAAGACATTGAGGCTCTGGAACGCGTTCAGAGGAGGGCTACTAAGCTGGTGAGGGGTCTGGAACACAGGCCTTACGAGGAGCGTCTGAGGAAGCTGGGATTGTTCAGCCTGGAGAAGAGGAGGCTTAGGGGAGACCTTATAGCTCTCTATAACTTCCTGAAGGGAGGTTGTAGTGAGCTGGGGGTCGGCCTCTTCTCCCGTGTAGGCAGTGACAGAACTAGAGGGAATGGTAGCAAGCTGCGCCAGGGGAGATTCAGGCTCGACATTAGGAAGCACTACTTCTCAGAAAGGGTAGTCAGGCACTGGAATGCACTGCCCAGGGAGGTGGTGGAGTCACCAACCCTGGGGGTGTTCAAGGAAAGACTGGATGTTGTATTGAGGGATATGGTTTAGTGGGAGCTAGTAGTAATAGGTGAATGGTTGGACTGGATGATCTTCTAGGTCTTTTCCAACCTTGATAATTCTGTGATTCTGTGATTCTGTACGGTAGCTTTTTTTGAACTGAGGCAAGGCAGGAGGTTGCAGAAAAAGAGAGATAAAAGAAAGCTACAGGATAAGAGGAGAGCTCTCCCAGGAAGAGATTTGTCTTTGACTGACGGAATCAGAACATTCGTTGTTCGCATGCCATTCCTGCAGCAAAGGTTTAGCTTTTGGTTCTTCACTTCTAACACTTCAAAATATGGGTCACGGAAACAATAGTTTGTCTCCAGAGCTTAGGGCCTGTTCTTCCAATCTAGTTACAAGAGAGGGAGAGAGGAAAGCAGAACTGCTTCCAAGAAAAAAAATACAAAAATGGTAGCAGCTCCCTGACAGGTTGATAGTCTGAAATGATTCAGAAGTCCAGGAGTCTTCCAGCAGTTAAGAGATCCACACATGCAAAGCTTTCACTGCTCCTTAAATACTCCTGGAAGAATCAGTGTCCAGAAAAACAACAAACATCTTGTACTAATCTGCAAATGTGTATGTGTAAAATAACTTCAATACTATTAATGCAAATCATGTTGTGACAGACAACGTAACAGCATGGGAGCTTCTTGTCCAACTGATGTGGGTTTGTATGGAAAGGTTGCAGTTTCTGGCACAGTTCCGAGTGAATTAAAAGAGGCTGTCAAGCCATCTGCTTTAGCCAGGGGCAGAGCAATGGCAGCTCGTGAAACATCGCACCTGAAAAGCATTTGCGTGACACATCCTTCTTCCCCCTCTGACACACAGTGCAAAACCCACAGAACTACTGGAATTTTTTTCCAGCCTATTTTGCATTAGATAGACTGACTTAACTGATGGAGAATTCCTGCCATCCTCACTGATGAGGTTTAAGAAACTGGAAAGTACCAAGTGTGCAGTGAGGAACAAAGGACCCAGCCAACTCTTTTTTTTCATTAGCACTCAATCACCCATATACAATACTGACTCAGTCTAGTAATTCTTTCAAAGCCAAAACTGTCGGTTAGCATCCAAGGTCCATTTTTAGGATGAGGACAAAAAAGAGGGTTACAGAATTGTCAACACTGTCTAAGGAAAACACAGCACGTATGGTCCCCATCCCATAGTTACAGGCAGATTTAAATGCTCTGGTCACGGGACTAGCCCCACTCTTAATACCAACATCTACAGATGTAAACTGAGTGTTTGCTTAATTATCAGCAGGAGGAAGGCAAAATCTCTATCCATTCACTGCATTGTCATGTGGCTGGGAGTGCTGGCACCAGGATGCCAGCAGGAGTGTATGGTCCAGTCTAGGGAAGGAGCAGGGTCCCTTCCCACCCAGTGAGAGCTCAGTCACAGATCAGGTTAAACTGGTTGTCAAATCCTGAACTGCTATAAAGTAATTCTTCTTCATTGAAAGGAACTAATCATGCCTGTCTTCTGACAAAACAACACAGAGACCAAAAACAAAGCAGAAAGGAAAAATGATGACAATTCCATTGAAAAGTAAACCAGCAGACATAAAAATGTCATGTCCTGAGAAGGCTGATGAGATCAAACACAACGAAAATGAGCTCATTTTTAAATGGGTATTTCCAAGGATGTGAAGTGGTATAAAATGACTTCTCAGTTTCTGTTCACAGGAAAGAAACGGCCTCCTAACTGCAATGCTGCAGAATCTCAGTAAGGATAATCAGCAAAGTCCCTGCAAAATCCATACAGGATCTCACAACACACACACACACAAACACACAAAAAGACAGAGAAAAAAGAGAGAGAGAAAAAAAGAGAGTTTAATTCTACTTTAAAAGAAATCGCAGGATTTCCTTTCATGTTTTATTACACCCTTCTTCAGCAGCCAGCTGCCCCTAATATCCTCTTGCAACAGGATACTGAACCCCCCCAGTAAAGATCTGGATCCAGTCATCTAACCACATCACTGTCTCTACGGTAACCTAGGCCAGCCTTAAATACTATAATCCTGCTTTACTATAGTAAAGCCAGTTAATGGCTTTCATTGAAAGCTCCTGCCAAATAATGGTGCTCTAATATTTATTGACATTTCAAATCTGTCCACCTATTTGGACTATTTGTTACATGGAAAAGTGATGCAAGCAAAACATTTGTAGAAGAAAGGAAGCTATTAAGGATTTCGGTCTTTTATATCGTCAAGGCACAGTACTGCAAACTCCAGCTTTTGAGGGTGTCACCATTGACTTCAGTGCCACTACTGCCAGAAGTGAGTCCCTGCAGAGCGGGATAGGGAGCCAGGGCAGACAAGGGACCAGTCCTCAGCTCTCTGGCAGGTTCTCATCAGACAAGTGCCATTAGCACTGGATGACCAGAGGATCCCACTGGCATGCACTGGATGTCCTAATTAAAGGGTGAATAAAGGCTGTGTGATGGGTCCTGGGAAGAAGAGAATGCAGAACAGGCAGGATGGACGAGTGTTAAAATGGGGACCAAATACTGCTTTGCTAGTACTAGTGACAATTTAATTATTTTCCATAAGCATTCAATTTAATTCTTTCGGGGGGGGGGGGAGGCGGGAAAGGGGAGGGGGAGAGGGGGCAGGGATGACAGATAGTTACATTTCTGAAAAATTAAGCTTTTCTTAGCTTTCTTTACCTTCTCGGATCCTATAAAAGAATTGTTCTATTTTATTGCTATTCTATTTTTTATTACCCTCCTTTTCTTTTTTCAAGCTTTTTGTTTTAGTTTTCTATTCAATAGATTGTTTGCTTTACAAAACACTATTTCTAGAGATTTTGGGGGAGGGTGTCTTTCCTTGATAGGTGAAAAAAGTTGGCTATAAGATTTAATACTATCCTTTTCTGTACCATGTGTAAGTTTGGGTTTGGGAGACAGCTTTTTCTAGCTTTAAAGGAACAGACATAAAAGCCTATCAGTTTCAGACAAAGTAAATTTATTAGGATTTTAAAGGCATCACCACCTTCCACCCTGCAAAATCTTACACCCAGGGCTTGCACTACTCAAGAGCTTTTAGTGGGATGGGGAAGCACACCATGAAGTATTTATAGCGGGAAGCAATTTGCTGCTGCTACACATCCCTAAACGTTAGAGTGAAGAGTCATTTAGATTTTTAATAGGTCAGCAGGATAAAAAAAAAACAAAACAAATAAAAAAATACGCAGGGATCAGGTTTGGCTCCTCTGCGACATATGGAGAAGGGATATGGGGATATGCCCGGCCTCCCTCCTGCCCAGGAGAGGTGGATTAAGGGGGGCAGAAGGAAAAGCACGATTAAACCTGACGGTGCTCCAACCCCCCGCACACCCTGCACGGCTACCGTGCCTCCGAGTCGCGGGTTCTACCTCAGCTGTCGGCAGAAACCGGCACCAATCCTTCCCAGAGGCTCCGCGGCGGCGGGCCGGGATAGGGGTCGGGCACGTCTCGGGGCTGCGGCCGATGCCCGACCTCCCTCCCGGCCCTCCGCCGCGCTGCCCCGCCGCTCTCCTCCGGGCAGGTCAGGCAGACAGGGGCTTACCTTTCGGCGATGGCCGAGTCGCACCGGGGAAGCTCCCTCCGCTCTGCCTCGCCTCGCTGCCGGCAGCGCAGCGGCCCCTCCGCCTTGCCCACCGGAGCGGGAGCTGGCGGGGGAAAGCCGGGAAGGAGAAGCGCGGGAGGGGGGAACGGGGAGGGAGGCGGGGGGGGGGGGGGGGAGCGGCGGTGCGATGCCAGGCGACGCAAATGGCTGAAGCGCAGGGGCCGGGCTGGCGGAGGGGGCCGGGCGGCCGCTGTGCGGAGGGGCGCGGGGCCGCGCTCAGCCCCTTTGTTCGCCTGATACACTCGCACTGACACACTCACACGCACACGGAGGGAGGAGGGGGCACAGACCTGTTGCTCACGGCCGCTCCTGGCGAGGGGCAGCTGCTGCGGCGGGAAGCGGCGATGCCGCTCCGGGCCGGGTGTCCGCGCTGCCCCGTTCGAGCGAGGCGGGCCGGCCCCACCTGCCCGCGCCGAGGAGAAACCCTCCTGGCAGCGCCGGGCGGGGAAACGGCGGGTTCTCACCTCTGGGCGGGGAGCCGCCCCTGAGGTAACCGGGGCGGAGGCGCCGCTGTCCTGCGTTGACGCAGGGCCGGTGGGCTTTGCTGCAACCGCCCCTGGCCTGGTAGACGCGACGGCCTTTCTGGAGGCCGGACTGACCGCAAGCTGTCCTCTGCCGCGGCCGGGGCACTCACTCTCCGGTACGGATCGTGGTGACTGCGGGAAGCGACGGAGAGGACGTCCAGACAGAGCCTTTGGGTTGTTCAGGCTTCTGCGGAGTGAAGGCCAGGTGGTGTCTGTTTGGCTGCAGTTTGGGTCTGCCACTATTTTATCCCACTCTTTAAAGCTAAGACTCTCATCTGAATTCCTCATATTAGACCCATTTCCCAGTTTATTGACACATCCTCCCCCTCACACACCTTAGATTCGTTATACCCTGGCTCTAGTCCTGATGCAGTCAGTGGTACTTACCCAGCTCCCATCCCACCGACAGGCTGCAATCTGACACTGACACGGCGCTATCCAAGCCCTCCTGAACAACTGCTGATGCCTAGATACATCATACTGCTGTAACAACATACAGTTCTCCTGTGATACTGCTGTCTCAAAACACCATCCATCTACAGATTTTCTCCTTTGCCCCCTTTCCATTGACTCCAGGGTCTCGTCAGACTGGTTCTCCTGAAGCCACCCAGCAAGTGGCTCCCAGTCCTGGGAGACGCTCCTGAGCAGACTTGTAAAGCTGCTCATCTCCTCTCTCCAATTAAACCAAGGATTCATTTCTTCCATGCTGGCAGCCTAACCATTGCAGCTCTTCCAGTTTCGTGGTGGCAATAGCTACATGTGATTGGGTGTCTTCTCATTCGTTTTTCCCCATTGCTCCTGCACGCTGGCTTTGGTTTTGCTAAAACTCCTATGTGTTGAGATAGACCTTAGCATACTGAAGCGCTTGCATGCAATGCTGGGTTAAGTGTAACCACTTGAAACCCTTGGCTCAGCTTATGTTTTGCACTTAAGGGCAGTGCTTAACCAGGAGGCTGGTTTTCAAGCTGAGGTCATGTCTCATTTCTACTGAGAGAGGCCAGCATGCTTTTTGGTGCCATAAGATAAATAAGTAACAATCACGGAGTGTCACAGGCGACCTAGAATAATTGGTAACCACAACATGTGGCTTTGGCATAATTGTGAATTTCCCACTGGTTTGGGTCCATTGCATGACTGGACAGTTAGTTTCTGTCTGTGGTTTTATTCCTTGCTAGCTGGAAGAAGTTTCCACGTGATACAGCAGATCTATTAAAGCCTGCCAGAAATAACTCTTCTCTCCTGACATCAGGAATTAATCTTCCTGCTCTTTCATGTTACTTTAAATATTATATGTTTCAAGATGACACTGAAATTAGACAGCTGATACAGGTCTGGGAAATTAGTTTCACTTTTAAAATCCCCAATATTTTATTCCTGTGTGGAAGATTGCCTCCCCTTGAGACACGATCCTCTTGACTTCTGTTCACACAGATGAGAGTTATGTGACTGTGCCAACAGTATCATATCTGAGATCATTTGAGATCGTTCCGCCTTGTGCTTTCTGGCTATATGACGATTTTAAGAATGCTTAGCTTCTCTTCAGGTTAAACTGCCACATTGCATTCCAGTCTGCACGTTCACAGAGGCGCCAGAGCTACAGTTTCTGGAGATGACTGAAAACCAGCGGTGAGTAGGAAGTGGCACATCGCGTGTTTATGGGCCATACTTGCCCCTGTGCATGGAGCCAGCAAAAGACGGAGTTCATAGCCTGAGAAGTCAGGTAGCACTTGGCTGTTGCAGGCTTTATCCTCTGCCCTCAAACAAACGTTGCCAGAAGAAGATTGGGTAAAATGACCTCTGCACTGTTGTTTTTAAAGTTCAGCTTTGGGCAGTGTTTCCCTAACTTTGTGAGGCTCAGTCTACCGTCCTCCCTCCAAGTTAGTCTCTGGTCCCCAGTGCACCTTTAAGTGAAAACAGATACAAAGAGATGAGCCGACCTCTTAGCACAACTTTTGCAAAGTACTACTGCTCTGCAAATCATAGGCTGGCAAGCTTCCCATGGAGAAGTTGGCTGCTCATCTACTAAAATCCTTTCAGGTTTTAGTAGAACTGGAGATGATACTGAAAACTGGGACATCTCGGTTCTAGAGTTTGATTTCCCTACTTAGCTTGACTTCCCTGAGGCTCCATTTATAATTAATGTACAGGAATAACCATGTCTGGAGGGCGATCTTTCTCACCTATCTTAGACATCTTAGGACGGGCTGAATCATCCTTTGGTATTGCCCGTTTCTCTCCATCAGCTGTAAAGTTTGACTGGTACAGCTGTAAACAATTAATTTTTAAACACCTAAATTACATGAGATGAATCATTGTCTTAGTGTAGGGAAGACCCTGTCCTAAAGAAATCAGGTATCGCACAGCTCAGATGATCTGTTTTGTGCCCGTCAGGCAGTCCTGCAGCCCAGCCAGCATGACAAATACTCAGGAAGATCAATAGCTTGCAACTGCTGGTACTGGTCATCACGAGTCGCTGTGATTACCACATTTTGCAAGGGGTAGTTAGCCTGGAGCAACAACAGTGGAGTGGGGAGCACATGGAGGTGGTTAAAGGCAGAAAGGGAAGAGCAAGGTGTTTTTTCTGCTCTGTCCCAGAAACCTTATGTTCATACCTGGACATACATAATGGATTTCCTCCTGGACGTACAGCCCCTCTTCTGTGTCTCTCATACCAGCCATAGAGCTCAATAATAAAAAGGGAATACAGTTTGCAACACAAGAATTTGATCAGGTATTTCCATGGCTTAAAAATAAAAAAAAAAACTGGTGGAGAAATAGGAATAGGAAGGTTTCCTCATCTTGCACACCTAAACTCAGACACAAAATGGGCATCCTTTCTGTTTAACTCATGTCAGGCAAAACTGATTTTCAATTTCTTCTTCCTAGAATATGCCAGACTGTGGCGTCTTTAGTGTAGAAATGGGCAGGAGAGCTGAATGCCATTCTCATGAGTGGGTCACCAAATGGTGCCCAGATCCAGAGAGACAGACATCTGCTGAGAGCTTCTCAGGGCCCCGCTTTTCCTGGGAGAGGTATTGCAGGTCTTTCTCCTGGCTGCAGCAGCAGCTGCACTGCTGCCATTCCCAGCTCTGAGGCCATCGTGCAAGACTGGACTGCCCTGGTAGCTGGAGCAAACGCACCATTCCTCAGCAAAATTAGCCAGCAGATCACATAAAAAAACCGAGTCAGCCCAGTCTCAGGGGTTGATTCTTGGCCAGCGAAGCTACAGAACTTCTAATTTAAGGAAGTTAGGAGTCGTTTAATAAAATCATTACTTCATCCAGATGAAATAATCCAATCCTATGGATCAAGAAAGAGGCTTTAAACTTTCCTAGATAATGGGTTCAGAGTGTAGCTCATTCAAGCATACACAGGCTAGCTTTTACAAGTGAGCAAGGTAGAATCCCACAGGTAGCACGCCCATGGCTGCACAGAGCTGAATTGAGCCCATGCTCGATTATTTACCCAGCTACTTAGGTGGGCTGTGCAGTCTTTACTGTCTGAGTCCACTACATTGTGGGCATATGTCCAGCACACTAGGTAGGACTGGTATGCCTGCACAGTCTGGACTTGCTACCAGTGTCTACACAGATGCAAAGTTGTTGGTAGGCTGTTCTTCTGTGGTTTAGGTTGGCACAAGGGTGTCTTGGAAAAATAAATGTCGCATCATCGAAGTTCTGGAACTGGCATAGGTGAAACTTGGTAGCATTCCTCCTGTGGATACCAGAGTACCAGATACGTAGTGGCAGCAGCTGATGTCAGTGGGCCTATAGTGGTCTAGATGGCAATACCCAGAGATCTGGTTCATGGCCAGAAGCCAAAATGTAAAAAAAAAAACCCAAGCAGAAAAGAAAACGTGACGCCTTTTACTCATCCTGGGTTTGACAGCTGAACACCCCTGTGTGAAATGCTTCTTGGTATTGTAACACAACAGCCTCAAGGACTGGTTTGATCCTACTGCTGGCACATACAAACAGCACATTGTATTTCTGCTGAGCAGCCACAGTTGCCTAACATGCATTTTGTATATTTGCAATACAAACGCCATACATACTGCAGGAATGTTACATATGTTATGTGTATACATCTGATGCTGACCCAAGCTGATCTGCCTTTGTATATTAGTTTTCATACTTCCCTGTAATACATCCAAATAGTAGAATGGAAAGGAAAGGGCTAGTTGCATCAGGAGGGTTATCAGCTCATGGCAGTAAGAGTGCCAGCAGTCATAGCAAACAATAGATCACAAAGATTTCTTCAGTGTTGGGTTGCATACTTCTGTGCACGAGAGACAGATCAATATTTAATTTAAGAAAAAAACCCCAGCATAACAAAAGACACTGTATTAGTGCAGATTTTATCACCCAAACCAGTGCTCTGAACAGGCAGAACAGTTTTTACTGAGGCTGAAAGCATTTCATAAGGTTAAAAGATGGAGAACACACAGCATCTACTTAGATAAACAACTGAGAAATGTACACATCATCTCCTAATTCACTAAAAAGATAATTGAACCCCACCGAACTTTAAAAAGAGAATTAAAGCCTACCCTGCTCTGAAATTATCCAGTCAACATTTCTTCCTGGTCATCATCAGCCACAGAACTACGGCTGTCTGGTTTGGGAGCAAAATACCTCGCGGTCAGTACACTTCTCCCAAAACACTGGCCTATCAGTGAGATGTCATCACGTACAGGTATAGGCCATAAGCAGTCTTGTTTGCCTGGGCAGCAGGGTACGTGCTGGGGCTGGCACGTGGAGCTCACCTGACACAGCCTCAGGATGCCATCAGGAATGTTTGAAGTGCTCTTGGGTTCAGCCGTGTCGATGCGGCTTAAGTTAACCGATGGTGTCAGTTGCTTGTGATCAGGATTAAGAGCATCGCAGACTGCTCTGAGCAACACTGCAGAAAAGTTGCTGCACTTACAAATCTTGGCTGAACTAGAAGTAATCCTCCTCTTTAATGCGCACTGTCTGTGCTGCCCAGCCCTCCAGAAGAAAAAAATATCCCTCTAGAAAGGGAACATTTAGTGTAGTCCTGATAGGCATGTTCTCCAACTTGAAACACACAAAGAATGAACCAGAAAAGCCCACAGGAAACAACTTCTACAGTTTGCTTTGGAAGGTGTGAGTAAATACATTTTCTGTGCTAGCATTCAAAGTGACCCTGATGTGCAGGGTGAGACTCGCAGAATCTCTCACCAATGTAGAATAACAGAAAGCAAAAAACCCGAGAATTCATTAAGTCTGTCACTAAGCTGTATTGGGTTTCTTGAGTATAAAACCTTTGTCATTATCTGCATTTGGGCATGTAAATATACAGATTTTAATGGAAACTAGGTACTCTGCTGCTCAAGAAAACTCTGCTGAAGGCTTACCTGAATCTTTGGATGTCAAAATACTCCTAAAATTGGATTTTCAGCGAATTCTTACAATGATTTCATCTCCCCCAAGGTGTGTCTTTTTAATCCTAGGTGTTCTGGCTCATCTTCCAGGTTGGGATACACATTAATGGTGATTATCCCTGGAGTGTAACAATACGCACAACAGGAGAACTTGCAGTTCTGCTGTCAAGGCCTGTTTTGCTGGAGGAAAAAACATTCCCTTTGAACACCTTTGAAGGTCGTGCTGTGAAAGCCTGAACTGCCTTTACGGTGCGGTTTATGGAGCTTGGCCAAAGCACTCAAAGTGCTTTGGGTCATATATTGACATTGTTGCATTTCAGATGGAGTCACAGAGTAAATCTTCATTTGCCTAGGAAATTTTCAGCTCCTTTCATCTGAGGCTGTGTCAGTGTTGCTATTTTGATTCTGTGTCTTAGGAGGGGAAGGGTGTTTCTGGCAGTTCAGTAGCTGGGCATGCCTTTAGATCAAGTAAGCACAAGTACGAGGAAGCAGCAGCTAATTCTGAAATCTTGAGCTGGGTTTCTCAAATAGCAGCTCGATGTAGCAGCATGCACGCTGCGCTTGTGAGGACAATGGGGCGTGGAAGGAAGCAAACCAGAATTTTGAGCTGTGTCGTCGTGCAAGTGGCTGATGGACCATCACATCCTTAAACCAACCACCGAGATCTGTATGGCAGGCAGCAGGACTGTGCTGGCACATGCTTCTGTCTCTTGACTCTAAGCGCCTGGTCTCATGTTTTCTGCCTGTCAGCATCATGCTCCTGGTGTGACAGATGCAGCCCCAGCCATGCTCACTCTCAGAGAGCCTGCCGTGGCCAGAACTGCCGTCACAGGTCAGCGCTCATGGTGTCACCCTCGTACTGGTGCAGATGGTTTCAACAGCCACAGGTACAGCATGCCTGCGAGGAGGTGCAGTTCAAAGGGCTAGTCATGGGCTTGGAAAGCAGCTACAGCTTTAATCTGCATGCTTTACAGACTCATCATGTGGCTTCAAGTCAAACTCTTTTCAACTCAGTTTCTTCCTAGCTACGGCTGATATTAATCTGCCCTCTTAACAGAACTATTATTATGTGAAGTATTATTACTATGAAGATAATTAAAGCAATCTAAAAATACTTTATCAACTCCATGGTGTCACTCATTGCAACCAGACTAATTCTTAGAGAACCCTGCAGTACAGTTGCACCTTTCAAACCACAGAGTTTCCTCCTCCCCAAAGAAACTAATTTGTCTTTATGCTCTCAGAAAATCGAATAGGGCAGAAGAGAGGAACAGTGAAGTTTAAACATGGAACCAGAGTTCAGAAAACCCTTCCCAATATTCAGTCTTCTCTCAAAGGGGCAGTAAGCACTTTTTAGCCCTCAGCCTCCCACCCAGGAGTCATGAGTTGTAAATTCCCACTGGGATGGAATCTGTCTTCAGGTGCATGAACATACAGGATCCTGCACTCGTGGGGTGTGATTCTGGTGTTTTTCAGAACCATGTGTTAAAGAGATGCGGTATAAAATCAGGAACAAAAAGGCAGGTTTTACTAGCAACCAGCAGCTCCCAACAACTCTTCTTGTTTATTTATACCAGTGCAGGTACACACCTAAAGGCTATTGCCAAGTGTGATGAATACCAGACTCAGAATTTAAACACAGTCAGGGGATTCTGTATGTATCCTTTAGGGCAGATTAATTAGAATGAATTGCCAGTTAGCAACTGAAAATTAATTTCCTCTGTTAATACTCCTGCTCTGCAATACTGATTTTTAATATTAATGCTTCTCATTTCCATGCATCACACACATTGCCCGAGTGCTGGTGTACACCCCATGTAGTCAGCACAGGGGAAATTCTACTGCTCAGACCCTGTCTGGGGCCACAGATACAGGGACTGAAGGACACCGCATCACTTTCAGAAATTGCATTCACTGGCATTTAAATTGTAGATACTACAAACCTAAAAATTTACATCTTTGTTGTCCTACTTACACATCCTATTTTCCCTTTCATGATTCCATTAATATATATTATTCATTAATGCATGCCACAAACTCTCGCCTTCCAGTTAAAATGATGAACCAAGAAGTGTACTTCTGAAGTTAATTTTTATCACATTTTTTATTAAACATTTTTCTCAGCTTATACTTTGAACATAAATACACAAGTTTTATGGCTCATGTTATAAAAGGCACTACTATGTGTTAGAAAACATATACAGAATATATCGTAGTGGTTACACTTGTTCCCCTCTTTTCATAATACTTTCCGTTAACTTGTATTAATCTAGAAAAGCAGTAGCAGAAAGCAACGTCCAAGCTACCTAGCAGCAGAGTCTGTGACATCTATAAAGACTATTGGCCAGCTGTAAGAGTAACTTTGGTTCCTGCCTGTCTTCATAGTACGGTAATGCCAGTTAGCTGCGTATCAGAAAGCAGACCTTGCACCTTGTGCTCAGTTAGCTACTAAAAGACTACTTCATGACAGCGTGTATTTTTAAGGACAGACATACAGCTTCTCTTTTGCTTTACAGCTTAGTAAGATAAATAGATAGGTATTTTCAAGGTAAATGAGGGACTGACTTCTGTTCTTACTGAAGTGGCTGGCAAAACTCTGATTGACTTTCAGAAGAGCAGATTTGTACTTTGTTTTTGCTGTCTTAATTCCGATGGAATACAGGATTTCACTTTAAAACTCTCACACATTACCGCTAGCAGATCCTCTAACACCACCATGCATGGATTTCTAGTTAACTCTGCTTGCTGCTCCTAGTGATGCCCGTGTGAGAGTGGACATGATCCTCCAGTCTTGAGGGCATGGATGTGGAATCCCACGCACACAGAATAAAACCTGTGGTCTTTTACTGCAGTATAGCAAAGGGATGCTAGATTACATACGCTCTATACACACAGAGGAATCTTGTAACTTGTTTTTCAATATACATACATTAAACTGTACAATGTAGCACTTCCACACAGTGGGAAAGAGCAGCTCCCAGTGCCATAGCTATGGAAGAGGGTAGAAAACACAACTGACCTTGACCCCTCAAGGCTAGACAAGACAAGCCCAGGCAGCAGGCCAGGGAAAAGAGGAAAATTTGGGAAAATGTTGCCAGCTGCCTGGCTTAGAGGCACTCTACTTTTTTTTTTTTTACTTTTTTTTTTACTTTTTTTTTTTTCACCAGCACTCATGCCAGCACTAAGCCCATGCCAATGCTGACAACACCCAACTGAAGCTGCAAGATACACAGCGAAAGACAGAATAAAAGCACAGAACAGTAATGAAGGCCATAAGCCTACAACACCCATCTCTTAACAACTGCCCCTCAAGACTCACTGACGTCTGTGCTATTGTGACACTTCTGAAATGCCTGTTTTGGGGCCACCTAGCAGGTGAAGACCGACTGCCCTGGCATTGCCTCTGTCCTGCGTGCTTGGTGGCAGGCAGCAGGGAAAACCTGACATTATTTCAGCGCTAGGTCAAACTTGGTCTGCCAGCCCACACACCGGTTTTGGGGTCACCATGGCAGAGGTGTGCTTTTTAGAGCAGACTGAAATGGCTGTCTGGGGCAATCCCAAGCACAAACTCAGTCTTTATCTTACATCCAGTGAAAGAATTCAGTCTCTCCTGACGCTTACCTTGAAACATCTGTGCTGGGAAACACCACAATCATGGTTGATGCTGGTTTAAACTAGGCAGACTGAAACAAAACACGGTGGAATCAAGGAGTTTGCATTAGAAGTGGCAGAAATCATTTCAAGGCAAACCACCCCCTTACTGGGATAATAACAGTACCAAAGTAACCAGAAGTTACTTGGTTCTAGTCAATGCATACATCTGACAAATGTTCTGCTTTGTTTATATTTAATTTGCGTTTTACTGAGCTGACGGACACTATTCAATGTTCTTAAAGTATCAAACCGCTCTAATTTCTCTGCACCCCGTGGCCTATTGATGAGGGAAAAGGATATTCCCAGTGACTCCATGCAGTGCATTTTCTGTATAAGACACGTTTTGACTGAAGGATGCATCTCATCACCATTTCTGGCAACGTCTGCGCAGAAGGCTGTGTCTTATATTTCACATCCGCACAAACTAGCGCCAAAAGCAATTTCAGTAGGAATCACAAACTCAATGTTCCCTTTGGAAATACATCATTAAGAAACAACGACTACGTCTCTGTCTAGAATTCGGCCCTCTAACACTACCAAAGCAACCACTTCCCTGACTGAGCGAAGGAAGCTGTGTGCACTATCTCCACAATACCCATTTACAAGACCATGCTTTGCCGAAACTGGCTGAAAAGAGGCAACTGCCACTCAGACGTGACCGTATCTCCACTGTTGCTGTTGTGCTGTGACATTATTTGATAATTCTCCCCAATTAGTGTTTTAGTTAATAATTTCATTATTAATTTACTAGATGTGCATGCCTCCTTAAAACCAGCATATAGTCCGTGCCTAGCTTTGATCCTGAGTTGCTGGGGAAGAAAGCGATAGCAGCACTGCAACACACAGCCACCCTGCACCTGTATTTAGTATTTGCCCTAAGCCAGAGCACCCTTAGAACTTTATTCCTATAATAAAGGCAAGTCACAGGCACATTGCACCTACCAAGGAAATTAACGTGCTTTTTGTACTGAAATATTTTCCATAATACTGAGCATCAGAAATAATAATAATAAAATAAAAATCTATTTTCTATGTCAAAAGAAACAAATACCAGTCAATTGATATAACTGCTTTAGTCCAGACCAAACTCTGGCTTGTGGAATGATGTCACAAACTATTACAGTAATTACTAAATTAATATTAGCTTAATTAAGAGTATTTATTGTTTAAAAATATTTGCTAATTGGTTAAAATCTACAGCCCATGCAATATGTCACTTTGGAAAAAGAAACAACAGCTGAGTTACGTAAGCAAAAACCAGCATGAAACATGGCATGTGTTCCTTGCCTTCCCTAAGTGCTATAGAACATAATTATGATATTTATAAATGCGACTATAAATAAGGTAAGATTCTAAATCCATTTAAAAGTGTCTACCAGGTCCTTTTTTTTCCAAGGACAGTATCAATGACTCAATGTTTCCACATACCGTAACACTGCAGACTCTCACAACCCTTACTCCTGTGACCAAAGCCTCCTGACATCACTCCCAGGTGTCCAAAGTCTATCCAGTTGGGTCATAAGCTGACACTTGCTGTAAAAGGGTATCAGACTCTTTTTGTGGGTTTTTTTCAATAGCAGTAGGTATCTAGGATTTAGTTCGGTTAGATATTTAACAGTGGGATTTGCCAGACCATCACTGAAGACACTAGTTCATCTTGTCGCTGCTGCTTGGTCTTCTTGTTCACTCTCCTGTGTCCTTGGCCACCAGAAATGACTAATACTGAACTTGCTTTCATTTTCCTGGATTTCTGTCTTTTACTTTTCAGTGAGATATTCTGGTCCTTCAAAAGCTCATAAATGTTACTGTCCTCGGGCCTGTGCTCTAAGGAACTCGATCCGTGAGACAAAGTAAGGGATCCAGAAGATGACGACAAGTCACTTTTTTGTGCAATGGATCCTACTGACCCCCCCAGCCAAATTGCAGTGTCATGGGTGTTACTGAGGGAGGAGCCTGGTCTTTCACTGTGCAAAGCGTTCTTCTGGTCATCGTCTTTAGGTTCTGAGCCAGGAGGCAGGCTGTTCCTCAATTTGTTTCTGTTCTTCTTGTTTACTGATGTCGCCGTAATGAGGAACTTGACAGGGCCATTGTGTGCGTGATATGACACCATTCCTCTTCCTGGTGCCAAAAGAAAGAAAGAACAATTAAAGATCATTATATATTTTACCACAATGTTCTACCATAATTAGTTCATGAAATTTGCTCAGAAAAGCATAACACTTAAAATCCTATTGTATGCATCCAGTCTGTTTTTATGGAAAAACACGGAGGAAAAAAATAAATTCTATTGTTCTGCAAGTGTTTCAGGGCTGTACTAACAAACCAGCTGAAACATGGCATGAGGAGTTTTAGTTAACTTACTTTTGTGCTCTGTTCTCACAACAGCATGAGTACAGAAATACTGCTGCTTTCTTTGTTGGCATTGACACAGATGTAACACTGAGTTTTCCCCAGGAATCCACAAACATCCTACTGTACCCCGTACCTCTCCAAAACAGCGCAAGGACACATTTCATTGCAACAGACCCCTCCACGCTATACAGCAGGAACTAAAGCTCATCCTTCTGAATGGTGGTCTAGTTATTGTGACAGGTTCTTTCTTTTTTAAAAGGTATTTAAACAGTGCGATGTTGACAGTACAAGGAAGATTTACACTGTGCAAACCATTAGATTGTATGAAAAAACAATTCTATGTGGCCAAATTCAGAAGCTGTATCAGTAAATGTGGCTTTTACAGCAAAAAAAAAAATCCCTTATAATTCAGAAAAGAGCTAGGCTATCAAGGGTTATTTAAAGTAAAACATGTCCTGCCTTTACAGAAAGCACAATGTTATAGAGATGAGGTATCACTAGAGGAAGCACAACTGGGAAAAGTCACAATTTTTCAGTTTAAATTCCAAACAAGGTATCAAAGACCATAAAAACAGATCTCTCAATGTAACGCTGTGAGACCAGTGATATCTGACCAATTCTGATCCAAAATAAATGCAAAGATATACTGGTGACAAACCACAGTAATAAAAACTGAAAATGGAAGAATAAAATGGGAGATGTTTTTGATTCCGCCACGATGCATTTTCTCATATTTCATTTATTTTGACCTAATACGGGTTCCATGTTTTTAAGTGGCAGTTATCCTGTGTCATGCTGGATTATTGTTGCATATTTTGCTGAACTCAGAGGATTTCATTTTCATTCTGCAAAGTTACATAAGCTTTTTTCCTCTCCCCGAAGGAAGCAGCAAACAGCTTTGCCTCATGAAATCTGCCAGCTTCCCTCCACAGCGCAGAAGCTCGAGCAGAATTCCGAACCCAAAACGTAGCATGGCAAAGCTCCTGTTAAACACACTTTAAAATTAAATCTTCCTTCTGCTAGTAGCATAAACATTTACAAAGTGGTACAGCAGCATTCATGCCTTTAACAAAAGAATGAAATACCCACTCTCATATAGTCCACGTCTCCTGTTTCAGGGAGGAAGAGCACAAAACTGAGTGGTGTGGTCGACACCCTTGAAGGAAAGGAAGCCATCCAGAGGGATCTTGACAGGCTGGAGAGATGGGCCCGGGTGAACCTAATGAGGTTCTACACTGCAAAGTGTAAGGTGTTGTACTTGGGCCAGAAGAATCCCAGACATAGATACAGACTTGGAGAAGAGCTCCTTGAGAGTAGCCCTGCTGAGAAGGACTTGGGGATTCTGGTGGATGAGAAACTTAACATGAACCAGCAGTGTGCTCTTGCAGCTCGCAAGGCCAATGGTATCCAGGGCTCCATTAGAAGAGGGGTGGCCAGCAGGGACAGGGAGGTGATTGTCCCTCTCTACTCTGCCCTCGTGAGGCCCCATCTGGAGTACTGTGTCCAGATCTGGGGCCCCCAATACAAGAAGGGTGTGGAACTGTTGGAGAGGGTTCAGAGGAGGGCCACGAAGATGATTAGAGGGCTGGAGCACCTGCCCTACGAAGAGAGGCTGAGGGAGCTGGGCTTGTTCAGTCTGGAAAAGAGAAGGCTGCGGGGGGACCTCATTGCAGCCTTCCAGTACCTGAAGGGAGCTTATAAGCAGGAGGGGATTCAACTTTTTAAAAGGATAGACAATGACAGGACAAGGGGGAATGGATTAAAACTAAAGGAAGGAAGGTTTAGATTAGATATTAGGGGGAAGTTTTTTACAGAAACAGTGGTGAGGTGCTGGAACAGGCTGCCCAGAGAGGTAGAGGATGCCCCATCCCTGGAAGTGTTAAAGGCCAGGTTGGATGGGGCCCTGGGCAACCTATTGCAGATCCAGGCCTGAGGTTGGTGGCCCTGCCTGTGGCAGGGGGGTTGGAGCTCTATGATCCTTGGGGTCCCTTCCAACTCATACCATTCTATCATTCTATGATTCTATGAAAACCAACTGAGAGAATCACCAGACTGACAACATACTAAATTTTCAGTATCTGTGTCTCTCAAATCTTCAGTACCTGAACCTAATGCATCCCCAAATCTGGAAGGAAGATTATTTGCATTCTCTTCTCATCCCTGTGTAATATTTAACTGTACCCCGACAGGATTAATGCTAAACCTGTTCTTAGGCCACAGAGGAAAACAGCTGCCCCGGCTCAAACAACTGCGGCAAGTGTCAAGTTCAGGAAGAACAACAAGTACAGCTTCATTGCCAAGCTCTGACGTGTACCTAAACGATACATGTAATTTGGCAGATTCACTTGAACTACTGAGAGAAAAGAAATTAAATCTTCAGTATCAAACCACCGTACTCAGTCTGTTTGAGCAATGTCTCTCACCAGTGACTTTGGGAATCCCCTGCAAGCGTGGCACCGGTAGTGCTACAATTATACCCAGGTTTGTTCCAACCAGCAGCAAACCGTGGCACACCAGGAGGCTGGTCACAGAGACACGCTGCTGCCCTGCAAAGTGTAGAAAAACGCCGTGTTATTGCAGAGTGATGATCTTTGCTGAGATCAAAGGAGCTTCAGGCACACACAGTCAGCTGTCCCACCTCATTCAGCAACGCACTCATCACAAAGGCAAATATTTTGCTGGATTGTGGTACTAAACTTTATGTACATGGCAATTTAAATGCTATTACATTTTTGAAACAGTCTTTTCTAGATCTCTAAACCACAGTATCTAAATGTAGACACAGATACAAATATGGTTTTATGAATAGACTAGGTTTCACAATACTCAATCCTACATTGCCATCACACTATACTCAAGACTCAAACCTGCTCCTGAGTACTTTTTTCTCCTAGCTTTTATTCTGTGAAACTGTATCAGAAGTGCTGCATCCTCCTGCTCGAGTCTGGGTCCTCCCATACAACAATGGCACTGTCATACTGGAACAAGTCCAATCAATGGAAGGCAACCAGACCAACATCATCAGGAGACTGGAGCGCACAGTGTACAATGAGAGGTTAAAAGAATCACAGAATCATTCGGTTGGAAAAGACTTAAGTCCAAATGCTGTCTGTACCTATCTGAGGGGAGGCTGCGCAAAGACAGGATCAGACTATTGCAATGTGCACAGTGACAGGATATAACACAACAGATCACGTTTGGAACATGGGGAATTTGGACTGTGAGTAGAGAAAAGCTTATTCATCATAAAGGTGGTCAAACACTTCAACGGGCTGCTCAGAGAGGTTGTGGAATCTCCACCCTAACCAAAGGTATTAAAAATCTGGCTGGACAAGTCCTTCATCAACCAGATCTAATCAGGACTGCTTCAAGAAGGATGGACAAGATGACCTCTGGAGTAATTTCCAATCAGAATTATCATATAATTCTATGATTTTCTACAACATATTATTAATAGAAATGCAATTTTTCTAATGAAGACAAAGTCATCTTTGCTTGCAGTACTTACTAAATATGTTTGACTCAGTTTTCAAAACAGCCTTGACAAGTTTCAGAATGGAAACCACTGCCTGCCCCAACTTCTGCTATGGCCTAAGTTTATGTGGAGGAGTATTTAAACTCTGCTGGAATCCTCCAGGTTCCAAACCTATGAGTTCTTGGATTTATGATTAACTTTACATGCAAGACAGCAGTCATTACCATCTTAATCATAGCTCTTAAGTTGTTAATCACTTCATCAGTAAGTAGGGAATTTGGATTCCACGTCCGATATAACTTGGATGAACCCGCACGTTCCACACTTTGGAAGACGACCTTAATTATGGTGGATCACAAAAGAATGCATTTTCCATCCCGCCCCCTGAAGCTGAGCCGATTTACATCCAAGAATATATGAATCACAAGCCCAGTGGGGAAGCAGGGAAGGAGCAGCTTGACTGTAGCCCAAAGCACTCAACTGGAAAGCAGAAGGCAGACCACGGGTCAAGTCTTTCCTCACAGAACTTTACAAAAACAAAGCATTAACCCAGCAATGGTGTGTTGGAAAAAGGCCCATGCAGGCTGCAGGGCCAGAGCTGAGTGCCAGCTCTGTCTGCCCAAAACCACCTTCTAAAATGCCGTATTAGATCACCCTCGGCAGGTGTAACAAGCACCAGTAAGTTGAAGAGGCCTTTAGAGGCAGTTTTGGTGCCATAAACTGCAGGTGTCTACACTTACAGGACTGCACTGTCTCTTCAGCTAGGTAAGCATGGAAGCTCTATGCCTCCTGATAAATCACAAGCCTTCTTAAGTGTGGAGTTCACTTTTTTAATGGGGTTTTATGTTTGCTTGTGGGGGGGTTTTGTGGGTTTTTTTTTTGTTTTGGTGTGGGTTTTTTGAGGCATTAAAACAAAGCATACAAAGGTATCTCTTCAGCACAAAAGAAGATCAAACAGTGATGCCCAAACAGCTCTGTGTATTGGAGTTTTCAAAAATCACTCCTGAATTCTGTGATTTAGAGCTCAGGCTGTCTCAAGTTGTATACAATATGCCAGTCTTCTTCCACAACTGGCGCCACAGCAAGTGCAAGGGAACTGCAGGCTCCCCTAACCTCACTCCATGTCACCTAAAGCTTGCTTTACCAAGTGCAAACACAAACACATTACGTGCAATTCCCAAACTTCTAACATTACCAAAAACTCCAATTGTACTTTTGCCTCTCACACCCCCTGTAGAAGCAAGATGCTCTCGCATTCCTAAACAACAGATCTTTAATGCTTTTTTAAGCATTTAAAATGTAAAATAATATGCATGATTCCATTCTCCAACCCTGAAGCAACTTCTAGCCAATAATTTCTACCAGCGAGAACTGGTAACATGCATTACTATTTCCACAGGTGAAAACTGCAAATTATCAGCCAGCAACTTAAAATCTTAAACAGTGAGCACAACCTTAAGCATGAGCTCTCTGTATGTGGTGAGGTCAAAGGGAAAAGTACTTGCTTTGAAGTCTTGGAAAAGCAGGAAACATCTGCATCTGAAAACAGACTTTGGAATAGCACATAACTAAAAAATTATATATAGATTAAAATAGCTACTAAAATATTAACTTAAAACATGAATTTATCTGCTAGTCAAGGTTTGAAAACACACTTCTCTCTCTAATTTTGTGACTTTTTATTTTAAATTTCAAATGCACAGAAAAAAGTAAAATAAATTCTCCAGAACATGATATGCAGTAAGGACAGAAATTAACAAGAAGGACAAATAATAAATGTAAATGCCAAAACCAAATTCTGTTAAATTTAAGTGACAATTTTCAGATCACACTGTCCCAATGCAATGACAGAACCATTGAAATCTGTGAAATAATCTGACCAAGATCTCAACTTTATGAAGAACTGAAGCCACCAATTAAGCTTCTACATGAACAAATGGTTTTACTGCCCATGTCCTGCTCTGTATTCATCTTTCTCAGGCCTCACTTACAACCGCTACCAGGCCCAGGTAAATCCTTACATGTTCCCACATAGATCTTCTGAAGTCAACACCAGGTAGGTGCGAGGGCATACTGGTGCATATCCTCTTACATGACCATGCTGACCTTACTATATAAAAAAATATGACCACTGTCGAGATCTATTGGTCTGACCAAAAATTTTCACCAATCCTTTTACCCTTTCTGAGCAATAAAATCATAAAAACATCACATCTTATGGTCTGGCACCTGGTGGGGTGGTGAAAAAAAGCCATAAGCCTCAGAAATATGGTTTGCTTCCAATAGAGGGGAAATGATGCCTTTTTTGTTTTTTAAATTTACTTCTCTCATCTGTTTCTAGGAAACACACATGCCATTGGAGGATTTATGGATATAAACAGAATACAGCAACTTAAGCAGAAATCACCTTTATTAAACAAGTAACTTGTCATCCATATAAGCAATGAAATTACATGTATCATGGTCACAGAAACCTCTTTAGAAGGCCAAACTCTTTCAGAGTTGAAAGGAAAAACATACTTAAGGATGTTCTTGAATTACGAAATATTGAATGTGGATATGAAAAAAAAAAAGTGGACTGTCTCAATGTGCATTTTTGTGTGTGTGTGTGAGCTTTGAAGAAGGTTAGTGAAAAGCTGCCTTTGTTGAGATTTCAACTACAGATCACAAGCAGCAAGCATAAACTTGCTCTACAAATGAAGTACACTGCTCTAGTGAAGTGTGTACTTTTGTCTTCAAATGTTAATAGATTTTCTTTTTCCCTGCTGCTCAGTACAGCTTCTGTTCAGCTAGCAGAGAGCTCTGCACGGGCCACTCACAAGCAATCCAGCTGTACTGTGGTTTACCAAATAGTGAAGTAAACAGTTACCTGGACCCATAGCAAAGATGACAATCTTCCTCTCAACCACTCTTGTATGTCATTTGTGGGTTTTTGGCATTTTGTTATAGAACACAAGCTGGTAACATGTTATTAGGATGTACTTTTGATGATACATGAAGCAAAGGCACTGTGGACCCCTCTGTACTACATGTCTATCCCACGGTTGCTTCCGTGACCTGGTTTAACTTCCAGTCCTGGATTCCTATACACAAGCTTCCATAACTCCAGAAAGCTCCATTCTTCATAAGTAAGGCTGCCACAGATGAAAAGAGTTACACCCAGCAGATAAAACATTCGGCCAGACAGAGTTTGATTTTTTTATATCACTAACTTTGCTGAATCGTAAGGACAATCACCTCCTGTGCCATCTCCTTGACACCTCATTCCTCTGTGATTCCTCCTGCCTATGTGCTGCAGGGCTGTCTTCCTCAGAGCAAGGGAGGCACGACCCTTACAACAGGGTAAATACCAGTAGGCAGTGGTATTTAAAGTTGCCTACTCCCAAAAACTTCCCTAACTGGGAACATCTAATGCAATGAGGACTGGTTATTAAGGTTTTGAGAACCTCCTACTCCTATATCTTAATTAGTTACTACAGCTATCCTTTAAACATTTACTCCTTTAAACACAGTACTGGAACCCACAGTAACCCTTCCTGACACTGACAGTAAATTTTTCTTGTACTTCTGCCATACAACAACAAAATAATTCCATCAACTTCACGGAGCTGTGTGCCTCTCATTTACATTGCTCTAAATGAAGACACAGATGACATCACCAGGTAGCCTATTGGGCCAATATTACATCTTGCTGTTCCCAATAAGATCTTCACAAAAGAAGTCCAGCTTTTTTAAGTTATACGGAGAACTCGACTCTCTAATCTCTCTTCTTCAGACTCATAGCAATACTTTTACACCAACTTCTTCCCTCTCATTTCCATACAAGTTGGTTTTTTACTTTTCTGTTATTTTTGCATGTTAAGGAATACCTGCTTGATTTCAGGAAACTAACAGAGCTGGTTCTTTTAAACCCAAAAGTTCCTAAAAAAACCCCAGTAAAGGCAAAATTTGTATTTTGTACATACATGTTTTTTCACTCCTCTTCTGTTTCACTTTGGTTTGTTTTTTTCTTTTTTTTCATCTCAGTATCTACTACACAGGGCTTACATTATTCTTTGGCTGCTTTTAGTTCCAGAAGTTCCTTACTGCTGCTGCATTATGCAATCCTCCTACTCCTCTCTCTTTTAGCCTCTGCTGTTGCAGTATTACTGGGATAATATAAACAGGCCCAAGAGCTGCTGCTAAATAATTGAAATTCATTTAATTTTGAGAAAGGATTCAGCCTTGGAACATTTGCTGTAATAATATTCTATTCCTGAAATAAATTTCCATTTCCATTCACTAACGTGCTTTTTGTGAAGACACTGAGAAAAAAAAAAAGGGGGGCTAAAATAAGAAAGAATGACACTGAGGAGAGATATAATTAGTTCAAATGCTTTTATAAAAAAAAGTTACATCAGCAGTTTTATTACCATGGCAATGAACACTGAAGCTAAGTTTCTGAAGATTTTTATATGCAGAAAATATGTAACAAGGGAGGCCCTGCTTCCCTTTTTTCCCCCTGCTATAAACAGCAGAACACATTAGAAGTTGGTTTTTTTACAACTGATCTTGAGTTCTTTGCATAACTGAAGAATTCACTCAAACAGCCTGTTTAAAGGCAGGTGATTCACTGCTGTTCAGTGGTCAAACATCACATGTAGAAACCACCCTGTCTAGAACATGATATAAACGGACACAGTTTAAAACAGAGCTTTACTGCAAAGCCAAAACTTTTTTTACTTTACTCCAAAACCAAATTGACCAACCAGAAGAATCCACCTGTTTATCTATAAAATTACATTGATAACCTCTAAGGAGAAGAACTGCTACTCAACCAGCTCACTGTACATATTTTTCTTCCGGGCAGGCAACAGATTCTGATTTACTAAAGAAAAGTCACAAGACAGTGTCGTGGTTTTGCCCCAGCCGAGGGCCGCACCCCACACAGTCGCTTGTACTTTTAAAAGGAAGGGGGAGGGAAAGTTGGGGGAAGGGGAAAAGGGAAGGAAGAAAGGAGGAAAAGAAACCACAACCTAGAAACCAGAACCACGCAGGTTGGGATAAGGATAGTTTACTAAACAATAACAGAAAACTAGATATAACAATAACATAAGTTTAAAGCACAAAATAGATGAAACTGGTGATACACAATGCAATTTCTCACCAAACCACACAACTCAGGCCGCACAGCTTAGAGCCCGTCCCAGACAACCCGACCGCCCCAGAAACCGCACGTCCTGGCGTTGTCTCCCCCTCTTCCCCCCAGTCCCCCCTTAAACTGAGCATGACGTAACTGGCATGGAATATGCTCTTTGGCCAATTCGAGTCACCTGTCCTGGCTGCGTCCCCTCCTTTCTCACTAGTAAGGAAGTATGCAGAGCTGAGAAAGGTACTTGATTGCCCGGCAACAAATCGGAGACATCAGGGTGCTATCAGCACTATTCTCATGCTAACACCCAAACATGGCATTCCATTCACTGCTAAAAAAAGTTTAACTCCATCATAGCTGAAACCAGGACATTATCCACCCCTTATTCCATACCATTTACGTCATGACCAGATCCAACAATTTTCTTTGGGTACAACCAGTTTCGCGTTTCACACACCCATATATGTATGTACACATATATGCACACAGACGTGCATACAGATCTTATTCCCTCAGTCTGTGAATCATCCCTCTGAAGTTGTTGAGTTCATTTAGTCCATGATTTTCAGGCTCCATTTGTTGTAACAGTTTCTCAGGATAGTTGTATGTTCCATTGGCTCGTTGCATGCTGCATCTCAGGCTCTTGACTGATACACCTGGCATGGTCCATGCTCATAGTCTGTGGGTCAGAGTTTATTTTCAACGGGAGCAAAAAGTTCTTGAGAGGCCAGGCTTTAGTTCCATCATCATGGCACTCATTCTTCATTAACTTGTATGACTCCGGCTATAATGCTATGGTACAACATACAGCAATCATAACAATAATGAATATACAATAATGGATTATTTGGCAATTATTATAATTTCTACTTTATTAATTATATTGGCTATTCTCACCCAAAATCAAATCCCCTTGAGGTACACATCGAACTTCTCCATCCCTCTGCATTACCCACCAAGTACAGCCAGGTCCTTGAGCAAAAACAATTCCAGATATGGGTTTACCTTTGCCTGAAGCAGGAATGACCCAAACTCTCTTTCCCAATACACTCTTCATATGCACTACTGGGACTCTGTCTCCCTCTGCAGTACGTGGAAATTTTGACTGGGCAGGGCCAGCCCGATTGGTAGATCCCCTAGTGTTAACTAACCATGTGGCTTGGGCCAAATGTGTATCCCAATGCTTGAATGTCCCACCACACATTGCTTTCAGTGTAGTTTTTAAAAGTCCATTATATCGTTCAATTTTCCCAGAGGCCGGTGCATGATAAGGAATGTGGTACACCCACTCAATGCCATGCTCTTTGGCCCAGGTGGCTATAAGAGTGTTTCGGAAGTGAGTCCCATTGTCTGACTCGATTCTTTCTGGAGTACCATGTCGCCAGAGGACTTGCCTCTCAAGGCCCAGAATTGTATTTCGAGCAGTGGCATGGGGTACGGGATATGTTTCTAGCCAGCCGGTAGTTGCCTCCACCATTGTAAGCACATAACGTTTGCCATGGCGGGTTTGTGGGAGGGTGATGTAATCAATCTGCCAAGCCTCCCCATATTTATATTTCATCCACCGTCCTCCATACCAAAGGGGCTTTAACCGCTTAGCTTGCTTGATTGCACCACATGTCTCACATTCATGGACAACTTGTGCGATGGCGTCCATGGTCAAGTCCACCCCTCAATCCCAAGCCCATCTATATGTTGCATCTCTCCCTTGATGACCCGAGGTATCATGGGCCCATCGAGCTAGGAATAATTCACCCTTACGTTGCCAGTCTAGATCTACCTGAGCCACTTTAATCCTAGCAGCCTTATCTACCTGATGGTTGTTTTCATGTTCCTCCATGGCCCGACTCTTAGGTACATGGGCGTCGACATGACGTACCTTTACAACAAGTTTCTCTAACCGAGCAGAGATATCTTGCCATAAGTCATCAGCCCATATAGGTTTGCCTCTACGCTGCCAGTTGTTCTTTTTCCACTGCTGCAACCACCCCCACAGGGCATTCGCCACCATCCATGAATCAGTATAAAGGTAGAGCCTTGGCCACTTTTCTCTCTCAGCAATGTCCAGGGCTAACTGGATGGCCTTCACCTCAGCGAACTGGCTTGATTCACCTTTTCCTTCAGTGGCTTCTGCTACTCTTCTTATAGGATTCCATACAGCGGCTTTCCATCTCCGATGCTTACCCACAATGCGACAAGACCCATCAGTGAACAGGGCATATCGCTTCTCATTCTCTGGCAGTTCGTTGTAGGGTGGGGCTTCTTCAGCGCGTGTTACCTCCTCATCCTCTGGTGACATCCCAAAATCTTTGCCTTCTGGCCAGTCTGTGATCACCTCCACGATTCCTGGGCGATTGGGGTTTCCTGTTCGAGCCCGCTGTGTAATTAGTGCAACCCACTTGCTCCACGTAGCATCAGTGGCATGGTGTGTAGAAGGAACCTTCCCTTTGAACATCCAGCCCAGCACCGGCAGTCGGGGTGCCAGGAGGAGCTGGGCTTCAGTTCCAATCACTTCTGAGGCGGCTCGAACCCCTTCGTAGGCGGCCAGTACTTCCTTTTCTGTTGGAGTATAATTGGCCTCAGATCCTTTGTAGGCCCGACTCCAAAACCCCAGCGGTCGACCTCGAGTCTCCCCTTGTGCTTTCTGCCAGAGACTCCAGGTCGGGCCGTTCTCCCCAGCTGCAGTGTAGAGCACATTTTTAATATCTGTCCCTGTCCGGACAGGCCCAAGGGCCACTGCATGGACTATCTCGCGTTTGATCTGCTCAAAGGCTTGCTGTTGCTCAGGGCCCCATTGGAAATCATTCTTCTTTCGAGTTACATGGTAGAGTGGGCTCACAATGAGACTGTAGTTTGGGACATGCAGTCGCCAAAAACCTATAACACCTAAGAAAGCTTGTGTTTCCTTTTTGTTGCTTGGTGGAGACATAGCTGCTATTTTATTAATAATGTCCATTGGGATGTGACGACGCCCATCCTGCCATTTTATTCCTAAAAACTGGATTTCTCGCGTAGGCCCCTTGACTTTACTTCGTTTTATAGCAAAACCGGCTTCTAAAAGGATTTTAATTACCCTGTTTCCTTTTTCAAAAACTTCCTCTGCTGTGTTGCCCCATACAATGATGTCATCAATATACTGCAGGTGCTCTGGTGCTTCACCCTTTTCCAGTGTATTCTGGATTAGTCCATGGCAGATGGTGGGGCTATGTTTCCACCCCTGGGGCAGACGATTCCACGTGTATTGGATGCCTCTCCAAGTGAAAGCAAACTGTGGCCTGCACTCTGGCGCCAGTGGGATCGAGAAGAAAGCATTCGCAATGTCGATTGTGGCGTACCACTTGGCTGCCTTCGATTCCAATTCATACTGGAGCTCTAACATGTCTGGCACAGCAGCACTCATACCTGGAGTGACTTCATTTAGGCCACGATAATCTACTGTCAGCCTCCACTCTCCATTGGACTTCCTCACTGGCCATATGGGACTATTAAAGGGTGAGTGGGTTCGGCTGATCACTCCCTGATCCTCCAGTTGACGAATCAGCTTATGGATGGGAATCAGGGAATCTCGGTTAGTACGGTATTGTCGTCTGTGCACCGTCGTCGTAGCAACTGGCACTTGCTGTTCTTCACCCTTCAACAACCCCACAACAGCAGAATCCTCCGAGAGTCCAGGCAAGGCACACAATTGTTCAGTTTCTTCTGTTTCCAAAGCAGCTATTCCAAAAGCCCATCGGTACCCTTTTGGGTCTTTAAAATACCCTCTACGTAGATAATCTATACCTAAAATGCACGGAGCTTCTGGACCAGTCACAATGGGGTGTTTTTCCCAGTCCTTCCCAGTTAGGCTCACCTCAGCCTCTAGCACAGTTAGTTGTTGGGATCCCCCTGTCACTCCAGAAATACAAACAGGTTCTACCCCTTCATGATTCGATGGCATTAGAGTACACTGGGCACCAGTATCCACCAGAGCTTTGTACTCTTGTGGGTCTGACGTGCCAGGCCATCGGATCCACACAGTCCAATAAACCCGATTGTCCCTCTCCTCCACCTGGCTGGAGGCAGGGCCCCTCTATTGCTGCTGATCATATTTGTTTTCCACTGGTTGCATAAAGGACTTAGAGGTCCCTTCAAAAGGATCAGGCACATCAGACATATAGGTAGGCCTTCCAGTTGGTCTAGGGAACTGCCCAGTAGAAACTGGTGCAGCCTTCTTCCTGGCAGAATCTCGTTGTGCGAATGTTTTACCCCGCAGCTCATTTACTCGTGCTCGAAGGGCTGAGGTGGGCTGCATATCCCATTTCCTCATGTCCTCTCCATGATCAAGCAGGTAAAACCACAATGTACGTCGTGGTGTGTATTCTCCCTGTTGGAACGATGGACGCTTTCTCCCAGTAGCTGCAACATTGCTCCATACGGGTTGGGAGTTGGACACATTGTTGTCAAGTCGTTGAACCAGTTTCTCTACTGCTGCAATGACGGAGAGGGAAACATTGTCTTGGTATTTCCGGAGTCGGCAGGCCACCTCATTTACGGTTGGCGGATTCGTATCATTCCAGTCAATTGCTGCCAGTGAATTGGTATACCCTGCTGGTGCACTTCGTACAACCTTACGCCACATATCTGGAGTGCACAGGACTTCATCGGGATCAGAGGGAAGCCGTGAATTGTCCAGATCATAATAAATTATCTCCCGTACAGCTAATTCTCTCAGGTGCTGGACAGATGTCTCTATGCTGTTACACTTAGGTGTCTGGCATGTAATATATTCCTTTATGGGATATCTTTCCTTCACACTTGACAGTAGTCGCCTCCAGAGGCTGAGGATTTCCGGCCTCCTCCCAATTGCTTTGTCAATTCCTCCTTCTCTAGCTAGGGATCCCAACTGCTTGGCCTCTCTGCCTTCTAATTCCAAACTACTGGCCCCGTGATCCCAACATCGGAGCAACCAAGTGATAATGTGCTCACTTGGGTGGCGAGTGAAATCTTTTCGAACCTCACGCAGCTCACTCAGAGTCAGGGATCGGGTAACAATCTCTGGTTCTGCCTCATCCTGATATCCTCGAGATGATCCCGGTTGATCATCATCCTTATCCGTCACTATACGAACTGATTTCTTTGTGCCTTTCCTCTTTTGTACGGGAGCAACAGACACTGGTGTGGATTGGTTTTTCAGATCATCTGCAATGTCTGCTGTAGAGATTACAGTAGCTGCAGTGTCGGTCACAGGGGTTGCAGTAGCTGCAGTGTCAGCCCCAGTGGTTGCAGCAGCTATAGTATCTGCCAGTCTGTTTCCTTTCCCTTCTCCCTGACAGTGCTGACAGTGCTGCCTGCTATCAAGCAGTGTTTGATAAATAGTGGCCAGAGCCCAGCACAGTGCAGTAAGGTGTCCATCTCTGGGAAACCTACAGCAATTTTTCCTTAGGTATGCAGTCACTTGATCGGGGTCTTGTAGCTGTTCAGGAGTGAAATTCCAAACCATCGGGCGTGAGAAAGTACCTAGGTACTCGCCCATACTTTGCCACATGCCCTGCCACTCGTGATTATTCTGTCTCGGAGAAAGCTCTTCAGTGGTATTCATAAACCTATGCTTGATATATAACAAAAACTGAACCATCTGCACCAAACCTACCAATAGCAAAATGCTAGTTTGAATATCCCAGAGATATTGAAGATTTTCAAAAACTGCCCTAAGAGCTGTTGTATTTAGCCCAAAGGAAAAGAAAGCAGTGCCCCCACCATACCGGCTGCTGTTATTAACCCCTCCCTGTCCAAAGAATGGACAGGACAGCAAAACCTCATACAGGTACCAGCTTAAGCTCATGATCATCGATATTATTGTATCATAGACCGATATCATAAAATACACTATAATGAAGTATGGGAACAAATACGGGAGCCACAGACCTGAGAGAGTAAAGAATCCTGCCAGGATTGTATACAGCATGCGGTGGTTTTGCTGCCACAGCCTTGTAAATAAATACCACAACATCGTGACCAGAGATTGCTTAAACAACAGTGCTTATCTTAATTGCGATAGTCAGGGTCAGATCTACCGTTATCCCAACCGTTCGTGCCCCACGTTGGGCGCCAAAATAACTGTCGTGGTTTTGCCCCAGCCAAGGGCCGCACCCCACACAGTCGCTTGTACTTTTAAAAGGAAGGGGGAGGGAAAGTTGGGGGAAGGGGAAAAGGGAAGGAAGAAAGGAGGAAAAGAAACCACAACCTAGAAACCAGAACCACGCAGGTTGGGATAAGGATAGTTTACTAAACAATAACAGAAAACTAGATATAACAATAACATAAGTTTAAAGCACAAAATAGATGAAACTGGTGATACACAATGCAATTTCTCACCAAACCACACAACTCAGGCCGCACAGCTTAGAGCCCGTCCCGGACAACCCGACCGCCCCAGAAACCGCACATCCTGGCGTTGTCTCCCCCTCTTCCCCCCAGTCCCCCCTTAAACTGAGCATGACGTAACTGGCATGGAATATGCTCTTTGGCCAATTCGAGTCACCTGTCCTGGCTGCGTCCCCTCCTTTCTCACTAGTAAGGAAGTATGCAGAGCTGAGAAAGGTACTTGATTGCCCGGCAACAAATCGGAGACATCAGGGTGCTATCAGCACTATTCTCATGCTAACACCCAAACATGGCATTCCATTCACTGCTAAAAAAAGTTTAACTCCATCATAGCTGAAACCAGGACAGACAGTTATCAGGCTCAAAGTCCAAGATGGACCTTTCGTTTGAGGCCTAGCCTACAACACTTTGGAGAAAGGGGGTGATAAAGACAGACCAAAAATGTTACACGGTGTGATTCAGCTACCTGGCAGCATGTTGTGAACAGGCGTGGCAATGTTGATATCCTGGAGGTGTTTCAGGGTCTCAGTGTGGAACAGGCGAAGCGTAGACCCAGACGTGAAGGCAATCCAGATTCCCACTCCAGCAACAGCCATGTGAGAGATGACCATCCCTTCCTCCTGATGGGCTTCAAAATGGCTCTGTAAGACAAACAGGGACTCTGTGGGGAGATGCAGCTGAACATCATCATTTGACCTTCCTTATCATCTCTTCAGTGGAAGCAGTATATCTTCATCCTCCATGTCAAAGACAAAGCTAGCTTCCTCTACTTTCTCAAGGTATATTCTGACTGCTACATAAGATGTCTTAAATTTCCTGGGATTTTTTCGGGGTGTTTTTTCTTTTTTGGTTGGTTGGATTTTTTTAAATACATTCCCGTTAGCATGGAAGCATTCTCAGCTCTTGAACCAATGCTCTAGTGAACGACAAAGTAACTTCACAGTAACTTAGATACTTTATTAGTTAAAAATTATTGCATGTTAGGGGTTAGCAAGCCTGTAACAGCTGAGGCTTAAAAGAGTGTATATTTCTTTATTGATACTTCTTTGGGAAAAGTACCACAGATGAGGTTCTGGGTGTGGCGTTACTTTTAGCTACAGCAGAAGTCATCCTTAAACAATAAAAAATATTTCTCTTCTGTTAATGGGTCTTTTAAGAACAAGGATAATAGTATCAAGGCAAAAGTCATCTTTAGAACGTAGAGTCTTTATGAATATAAAGACACCATTATTTGCTCAGCTACATATAGAACAATATGAGCCGTAATACTGTAACTTGCTCTTTAACTCAGACACTTCTGAATTTCACAATTACTAGCTATTTTGTTTTCCCAACTTTCAAAATATCGATGCATCTTACTAGTAAGGCCAAAAGCCTCCTTCCAAAGATAAGTAGTAACACAACATTTTCAGGATAAACCTTTTTCCTTTTACTGCCTCCATAGTTGCAACTTCTGCATGGCTCCACAAAGGCAAAAACCTCTCTACATGCCCCTGCTAATGTGCAAGATAAAGCTGTAGTGAAGTTCTTTAATCATTAACAAGCAGTAGAGATTTTTTTTTTCCAGCTTTGACTTGAAAGAAAACTTTCTGGAGCTAAACATAGCCTTTTAATGTTGTGCCAGCTATTATCAAATAGCTATTCTGATAAAGATAAAACTTCCTTGACTAAATAAATGACAAACTGTTCCTTGGATTTAAAAAAAAGAAGAAAAATCTCTGTCTGAGGGATATGGAATTAAATATCTACTCTAGTGCCACGCTACATATAATACACTCTTAATTGTATTTGCAGATAAAACACAAAAGTACCCCCTCCTCTTCGTAAAAAACACACTTAAAATTTCCATGCATTACACTTAAGAATTATATTTTGTTCATTTTACATCAAAATCTGAATTACATGTTTCTCAGGCTGAGCTCTTAGCCTAAGACAGTTATGTTTTGAATACATTAGTGTTACAGATATATGGTTAAAATTCTCTGTCTAAAGTCAACAAACAGGCTAAGATTAAAGAATAGAAGTTCAAGCTTTCACAGCATAACTTTTGATATTTTACTTTGTAGGCACCTAATTCTATCTTCCTACTTTAGAAATGAGTGCTTTCCACTGAGAAATCTGCTGTTTCAAAAGAAGTTTCCCACCAGCTATTAGGCAGTGGTTCAGTTTTTGAGCATGTTACTGTACTACCTTTGGAGTCTGAGTACCACAGCAGAATGCACGGTGAGCACCGCTGGCAGGCGTGTTTGCAGTCACTGCCTTCCTCAAGTACCCTCCACTCATTCTTTACCAAGTGATACACACAATTTGAAAATCACAGTTTATTCAACAGAAGAATCCATCCATGAACAGCATCTTTCAAAGCCAGAAACAGCTTTTACGACCAAATTTCCTGATACTCTCATCATGCATGTTTCATTGCAAAAAAAGGATTTCAAAGAATAACTCCCGTTTACTGGCTCATACAGCCCTACACTGATGACAAACTGACTTTTGAAAACCTCTCAGGGGCGGATCCAAGGTCACTGAAGTGAACCTGACCAGCAACTCACACTGTTTGGAATTAGAAGAAAAATTAAGCTGATCTTAAAAAATTCATTTCTCTGCAGCGGTCTGACCGCAGCTGAAAAATCTGTTGGTGCTGCTGTAAACAACTTGCACATGCATTTTTGTCACATTCCATTTTTACCAGCCAACTCATTACACTCCCACTTGGTCTGTCCTGACGTTGGTACAGCTGTCTGCTCAAACACCTAGATGCATTTAAAGAAACACTGTAACACTGTCAGCGCCAGGAGGAACACATAAAAGGAACTATTCTTCTCATTCGAAGGGTCTGCTAACACAGAGTAGGACCATACCCAAACCTGTGCATTCTTTTACACATGTGGAAGTTCTTTTGTGCAGAGGACAGCTCTGACATCTGTTGCAGTTACATGTCTATCTGAAAACCAATAGCTGGCCTTTTTCTTCATTTTTTTTTTCTTGTCATAGAAAGAAAATACAAAGGGACAAAGATGTCAAAATGTCAAGATGACAAAAAATGCCTTATTCCCTCTGTTACTAAAAATACGTACATATAAAATCAAACTTCATTTTACTTCTCTTAGTTTTCATACCTACCTTCCTTTCTATTCACAGCCCAGCTTTTTTCCCCTCAGGCTATCTCATCCAAACTCTATAGCAACACCAGCACTGCAGAAGACATTCTGGATGCCGCAGCCCAACATAGCTCACTATTGTTTCAGCAGCGTGGGCATCGCTGGCGCCTGTCTTTTCAGGGGGTGCCCCCTTGCACCAAACAGCTGTGCCAAGAACCGAACCGCAATTTCTCAAGCTTCATGAGAGATGTGTAATAGGTATCACTGTCTGCAAGGGAATTTTACTACTTTAAAGAAGTTACAGTACTTGGGCAACATACACTCACGTAAAGGGATTTTCATTTGTTTTGTTCATTCAGCTGAATGTTTTGGCTTATTTTTCTTGAGTTGTTAAAATGAGACTAACTCATGTAGAGTTAAGCCAAGTTTTAAAAACAGGACAGAGCAAACCAGCATGGAATGCCACTCCATTGGTGACTTTATTCTGCTAAATACTCTGGCATTTTTTGTTGTTATTAAACAAACACAGTCTGCCTTCGCAGAGCCTAGGGGTCTACATATGCAGAGAGCACTATAGGATATTCAACAGCAATACAACCATCAGATCTAGGGTCAAGCCTAAAGAGAACTTTTTTCTTCATGGAAATAGTGTCAGAGTGTTTAATTAACATATAACAGCAATTGATGCTTTTCTTACATGTCCCTTGCCAAGGAGCTTGAGGCATTGTGCCAGTCTGGGGCACTGTGCCAATAAAAGACATTTCCTGAAACATTCTATTACAGTAACATGTCATTACAGGAGGTGAAGTGACAGTCTTACCTCCGTCAGAGAGGAAAAAAGCAGGAAAAGTGAATAACAACCAACCCCAATATATAGGATGCCAGACCTGCTCATTTACTAATAGTTATTTAAAAAAAGCTTAAACAAGAATCTCAGAAAATTGAGGAGGCATGAAATGAGATTCTCTTCAAGGATAAAGTACTTTGCACTTGGCAAACACATAGACAATTAAATACCAAGTACCTATGATGATAAGAGCATCTCTAAAGGATGAAGTCTACAAAATTGTGTTGAATACACTCATGGGTTCACACAAACATAGCCTTAAAAACTAATCGGGTGCCTTTACAGATAATATATATGACAGAGCATATAGTATATACACATGAGAGTAGAAAGCAATGAACAAAGGCCTTAAAAACTAGTCAGGTGCCTTTGTAGATAACATGGATAACATGTGATAGAACATATAGTATGTACACATGGCAGCAGAAAGCAATGAACAAACAAGCAGCTGTAATTTGGCGTACATGGAGATATAAATGAGTTCAGCAAAGAGGGAAGAAGAATAACAGTTGAGCCTTGTGCAACATCTGGATTCCTGTTAATAGAGCAGAAGTGAATATTATGCAAGAAAAATCTGAGTCAAATCATCACTACTAACTCTCAACAAGAGAGCACACAGAGGGAAAACAAACATTTCCTTGCTGCCATTTCCCCTCACACTGCTCTGTTCTACACAGCAAGGATGAGGTAGCTCAGAGGTGCTTATTTACTGGTATTGTTAAAACATTTCTTCTAGACACAGTCTAAATTGCATGATGTATAATATAATATTGAAACAATATTGCCAGGGAACATGGTAAGCACATTAGTTAGCATTAGTGAGCTGATAAAACAAGATCAGTACTTGCATATGTCTTAGGAGCAGTAAAGAGGCAACTGAAAATCATCAATTGTTCACAATTGTATGAAGATGGTATCCATGGTATGCATATTCACATGGAATAAAAAAGATGCCCTCAGCCAGCTGCACATAAATCATCACATCCTTGGACAAAATTATCTGTGTTGAGGAAACATTACCCAAGCCATATGCACCATTCCCAGTTGCACCATTTCTTACATGTTGCTTGCTGCAGAATTAATTGCTTGTATATTAATTATAGCTGCATAGTGGATCTATAATAATGTGAGCTCAGAATATAACGGGTGGGTTAGTTTACAAATCACTCTAGAACCCTCCTGTGATGCTTTTGTAGGAAAACTTGTAGTAACAGCTGAAAAATAATACTACTATCTCTGAAAGGTATTGATAGAACATTTGGGTTTTTTATTGCTCTGATCTTCTCTTTTCAATACGGTGATCCATTTTGCCCTACTGTAATTTGATGAAGCTTGTTTAGCTCTGATTTTTCTCTCCTCTTCCAAAACAGCAAGCACAGCCCAAACTGCAGCCACACCACATGGTCTAGGAGGGGCTCTGTGAGAGAATTAGGCCAGAACTGCCAGACTGACTTACAGAAGCCTGGCTGTACATAACCAGCCTCACACAGGAGCAAGCTGGCTGTGATCGCTTATCCTTGCTATGTATCCCGTGGTGATGAATCTCTGATTCTCACGGATGTCTGTTGGACAGCAGCCTCTGCCCCCCAGTGAAGCTAACAAACGTCCATTTCCAGCACCTAAGCAAATCACTCTGCCAAAATCTTTTCTTCATCATGCCATTCAAACTATCAACAAAACAAGCCTTAAAGAAAGAAAGCAAGTAGAAGTGGGAAAATCTATGATCCCAGAATCTACTTGGAGGAAACAAATCACCCAGAAAGCACAGATAGAGACAGAGGGAAGTAGGATGTTAGCTGCTTCCCTGCAAACCCATGACAATGACTCACAGAATCAATTGTACCAAATAGACGATTGTTAGGAGAAAACACGATCATCAATGAAACAAAAAAGCAGCAACAAAGCACACAAAGAAGGCGGCTGTGAGCTCATCACCACTCCTGTGTGAAAGAACTTCATGGCTGTAAACATCATGCAACCCAGATAACTGTATTGTAGGTTGAAGGAGAGGCTTAATTCCCAATCTTTTGTGAACTCTAAACTTTAGACCACTAAGACATTTTTTTCAGTGGAGGCTGCAGTTCTCACAGTCAAGAGAGCTTAATGCTCTCTGGAAAATACGGTCACAAACAGGAGTTTGAATCCTTAACACTCTCCTCTCCTTCCAGCGAAGCTGGCTTTTCTATGATTACTGGAAAACATCCCTTAGCCAAAGTGTATTTTTGTAGGCCACTGAGAAGCAAAGCTCTGAAGAACCAGATCATGAAATTATCACACGGTACAAGTAACATCTAACTATGTAGAGGCAGATTTTTAATTAAACCTTCTTCTGGAATTAACAGGCAATTCCTATAAGCACCCACATCTTTGCTGCCTTTCCTCAGATCTCATTTCCAAGCAAACCTCTGGCCCCAAATACTCTACTAGTTCCAAGCACCTTATGGAAACCTGTGGGAGAACGGACACAAGCCTAGATATAATGAGACACCAGCAGAGAACATCAGGGCAGAATTTCAAACGGCAGGAAGTGGGATCCAAAGACCAAAACCATATTTCATTAAAAGCTTCCCAAATCATGAAGCTTCTTAAACAGATTTTAATGTTTAAACTATCACCACTTATACCCTGTAGCATAGTACGTGAGCAATGTTTTAAACAATGTTTACCTCTACGGAATGTGTCACAGTGCTGATTATAAAAATTTGTCCGCCACATGCAGCCCAAATGGTCTCGTCCATCACAAGCAGACTTCTAACAGGCAGCACCCCCAGTTTAACTATCTTCTGAGGTTCCGTGTTCCACGTTCCGTCTTCAATAAAAAAAAGAAGAAAGGTTATATGCAACAAAATGGTAGTCTTTGTTTTAAAACTGTTTTAAAATCAAGTCTACTGCTAGAATCTCTTCAGGTTGCCACTTCAAGCTACACTGTGATTTATGTATGTTTCATCTTAGCTTCCAGGGTAAATCTGTAAGGATAATACAACATTAAGGTGAAAAAAACCCAAACCACAGGGATATTTGTTAACTGAATGAATTTAGTCTGGATTAATTGACAAACAATGAAAACCGCATTGTTGTTCTGAAACTACTGCTTTCCTTTCCAGAGGATATGTAGTCAGAAAGCTATGGCTGATACAATTTTTTCCAACTCAGAAGGAGCTCACAACTGACCTATTTCAAGATGAATCAAGGTCCATCTAGGACAGAATCATCTCTCACATGAAAAGCTGTCAAGCAAGATTTTTACTGTAGGTCCAAATAAACTCAGATGACCCTCTAAGAGCACTTGGGCGAAATGGACTTCCTGCTGCTAGATGCTTCATTTCATAGAGACATTTTAAAACTTTATTTTTTTTTTAAGAAATGAAAACTTAATTTTGTACATATCTTCACTTTTTACTTCACTTTCCCTATATTGTCCCCCAACTATAATCTATGATGCTTTCTGTGGACTGCATTTAGCAGATCCAGATTACATTATGCACGTGTATGTGGCACAATGAATTATTCAGAGAGCTTCTGATAAAAATCTGCATGCTGCCACTTACCACTCTGGTCTCTCTCATTTGCCATCTATTTGAAACGAGGATTAGCAGATTATTTCCCTCCAAATTTAAGAGCTAGGAACACAGGGCTCTTGAAATAGTTGTAGCTGTCTCTTTTATACATACATACAATTTGACATACTAAATATCTCAGTGTTAATTTTAATACTTTTGTATTAGTTTATTTCTATGGGAAGTGCTCACTGAACATAAAGCCTCAAAGACCCCATTTCTATCCATTCTGCTTTAGTAATAATATAAAAATCTGTTAAAGTACCTATTCCTACGTTGAGATAAAATATATTTTTAAAATCCACATTTCCTCACTTTAAAGCCTTCTTGCTGCATAAGCTGCAGAAAAGTTGTCTGTTTTACCAAAACTGGTTTCAACTCAGTAACCACTTAGATTTTGATTGATGAGACCAAGGTAAACACATCTTTAGGCAAGCACTTAAGCACAACTTTTATTCTTTCAGTCCCAGTATCTTTTATTGTCCACTTAGGTAGAGGGGTATGAAATTCCCTGCTTCACAATAACAGCAGCAGCAGCAACAATAATGAGAAGCCTCAGCTCTGGAGCACTTCTCATTGCTTCTGCCATCTGCATGATACAACCTCCGCTGAGTCATTCTCAGGATGTGGCGCTCTCTTCCAAAAGCATCTATGTAAAAATGACATTTAGTTTCAGACCCTCAAAATCATTTTCATTATTTTAGTTTGCAAGTGAGAAGAGTGTTTCCAGTTATTAGCCTACAAATTCTCCCAGCAATGTCAAAGTGACACTGTTCTTCATGACTCATATGTATCGTTAGTAATAAAGAAACTTCTGGAAAAGTTTCCATTTGCTAGCACCACACTACCCTAAATTAAATTCTTAAGTGGAGGCTGCCCAAACCCTGTGAATGCTTTAACTGTTGTAGGCAGTTCAGTGCAAAGCCTTCAGAGCACAGAGCTGCACATGGAGTGCTTATCCTGACTTCTGCTGCTCACTACAGAAGTCATAGCAGCATCCAGTACAAAGAACCTTGGTATTACTTTTTTAGGGATAAAACCAGCGTAATTCCAGTATATTCTTACTGTCTCTTCTGAGGGATAAAGACTTAATTTGGGCAAAGAGCAGACATTCTGAGGAAAAAGCTATGTTCTCTTCCAGAGTTACATTTTCACATTGAAAACCACATTAATGTACAGACAAAACCCTTTAGTGAACACCTCTTTCTCTTAAATGCATTCAAGCTATACACTAATCTAAATGTACAGCACAGCTGAGACTGAAGTGACAAGTGAATAGGGATTTTCAGAATCTCAATTGTGGACTCTGATTTAAATTCTGCTTAAATATAATTTCAAGCACCTATGTTTGTTTGGTTTTTAAAAATCTGGATCTCTATTCCCTCAACTTCCACGCAGCTCCTCAGACAGCTAGACATTAAGCTATGTTGTTAATTTTGATCAAATCTCATTTAAAATTATTATCTAGTATTTCTAATCATTTTGAAAAGGAAAATTAGTACTGGTGTCATGTGGATGTCAACTGCAAAGTAAAAATTCTAAACCAACTTGCTGCAAGGTAAGATGGTGAGTTGGATATTACCAGTATTACGAATACTACCAGTATATGAATATTGAGCAAACAAACATGCATATCAAAACTCAGTTCTCACAAATCCATTTTCTGTTTGGTGCTTTTTAGCACAGAATTTAACAATCCAGCCAGCCTTAAGAGTTCAGTGGGACTGGATTGATGAAAAAGGTGAAGTAGAGACCTGATGTCTTTCATATTACCATGACTTCATGCAAAGAACCGACCATTCTACTTGATGTATCAGCTCAGGAAAAATCCAAAGCTATCCCTCGACCCAAATCCCCCAGCCACACAATAAGACTATCCTGTAGTACTTTTTTATTTCTTCCTGCAAACATTGCTATCTTCCAGATCAAACAGCATCTGGAACAGACGACAGGAAAAAAAGGGGCAGGGGAGACTCTCTGGGCTAGTAATTAGGGCAGTATTTAAACCATGGGTTAGCTATGTTCTGGTTCCTGCCTCAGCGAATGATTAATTTATTACAGCACTGGAATGGCACCGGGAGGAGAAATTAAGCACTGTGCATCTCTGCCCTTTTATTTTGTGGCAGCCAGGGAAATCTCTTGAGAGTTGGAAGCATGGCTACAAATCCTCTCAAGCAAAGCAAGGGATTAAGCCTGGTAATCCAACATACTTCTGTGAAAGCTTTATCCACAAGCTGCTGGCTAGAAAGAAGATCACAACTTCATTTTGCTGAACAAGAATTTTATCACCCATCAATTTTACTGCTGATGCATAAATGTCCTGGTTGAGGATAGAGTTAATTTTCTTTCTAGTGGGTGGTATAGTGCTGCATTTGGATTCAGTACAAGAATCATGCTGATAACACTGATGTTATTAACAGCACATAAAGATTACTGTATCTGCAAGTCTGAGTTGATTTGGATCCTTAACTGGCCGCATCAAAGCGGGTACAGACTCTTCCTATCCATCCACCAAATGCCTAGTACTGAAGACGTGACAGTCTGGCAGTCTCTATAACATTACTGTAAAAGAACATAGGCATCTATATGAATTGCAGGTACAGGAAATGTGTCTACAAAAATGAATCTAGGGGCTTATGGAAATAAGATGTCATAACTTCTGATATGTGCTTATTAGGTGAACATTTAAAACACGGGAACACAGTCTTTAAGGACTAGTGTGTCTATGCACATACAGATCTGTGTTACACCGCTATTTGTAATACCCTCTGTAAGTGGTATCTTTCCAGTAGTTGTGCTGTAGTTTATACCCCAATGTTGAACAGTAATGTGCAATGCTTCTATTAGGCTGTTTAGCTGCATCAAAGTAAGGTATCGTACTCATCAAATATTGCTAAGACTTTATAACGGCAGTATTTCCATTAGTGGATTTGTTATGAGTCTTGTGATTTTTAGGAATTTTAGAAAATCAGTTATCCTTCTACTGACTCAAATTTAATCAGACAGGAAAAGATTTAAAACAATGTTAACTTTACAGGACAGAATATTGGCATTTTTATCTTTCTGTTGCTTGTTTCCATGAAATCCAATTAAGGAAAGTAATATTGTTTTGCAAAAATAAGTGTCTAATTATTATTTTATACATAATAAAATTTATAAATGCAGAGATCTCTTGAGGTCCCTTCCAACCCCTACAATTCTGTGATTCTGTGATTTTATTAATATGTAGTATTTTTATAATTAAAATTTGTCGGTGCTCTCAAGTCTTCATATGAGATAACCTAATGAAATATAGTTTAACTCCACAGAAAGTCTTTTTAACGTTTATAGCAGTTTTCCCTTCCTTTACGCTTTCAGTCAAGCTGAATTTAACATGCTTTTTTGTTGGTAGCTTCCTCTCTTGCTTAGCAGCACTTCTGACGATTTCAACAAAGCTGCCAACACAACCCTGGGAACAGCAGTTGTTGGTTAATTTGTGCAATGGAGCACAAACATTTTTTCCATCACATGGTACATAAACCAGCACTGTTGAGGAGTAAGATGGTAGCTACCAAATTAAAAAGTTTAGGACGTTTCTTATCACTTGGAAATAAGCTGAGAGACTCGGGTCTACTCTTCTAAACAAGGTGTGACCAGGAATGTCCTGTGCTATACATGCATATAGTCTTTTTTTTTTTTTTTTCTCCTATATATACAACTAATTCTTCATCCTAAAGAGCTGACAAGAACACTACCTAATAGAGAGGGGTGGTGCTGGAAGTCCCTGCATGTACCAGGCAAATAAAACCAACAGCAATGTCAATATATTTCTGGTAACAAGGATTAGGTGACACTGCTAACAGTGATAGCAGTCAAGAAAACAGTATTTATTTCTTTTTCAGTATCACTGCTCTAACCATTTAATACCATTCCTGTTCATTGCAATACCTCTCACCATGTCTACTTTAAATGGTGATCTCATGCCAGAACCGCACTTTCCAGACACACTACAGCAGTGTGCAGACTCACCCAAGCTCTGAAGTTTGACATCTGTGCTTTACATTCTACATATTCCTCTTTCCTTGCATTTGTCAAAGTACACAACTGTCTTGCTAAGTTGACCAAGGTATCCTGCTAATGAACTAACCTACTACCCCTTCACTATCATAAATGTTTCCCCTTACTCTTGTATTTCCTTTCAGTTTTGCCTCTTATCCTTGATATTAATCTGCTCAAAATGATGACTGATAAATGTCATGAGGCCTCTTTGGACAGGTAAGTCATCAAAACTCTTTTTTTCCAACTTCAGAGCTGCCAAAGTTTCTACCAGCCAAATCTCTCTTAAGAATGTAAACTACTGCTCTGTGCCGGGCCAGAAGTGTCTCAGCTGTTTTCTGGTTCCACATTCAACCACAAGTTGAGCTTTTCTTCCTTTTGTAAACCTCCAGGTCAGAACCTAGCAGGGTACACCTACAGGAACAGGCTCTGCAAAAACCTACTAGAAAATACAGCTTCCATTAAAACATGCAAGAGACTTCCTCTTACGGTGGGCTCAGGTCTCTCTATGGTAAAAGAAGATTGACATCACTATATTCAGGCTTCCAGAAGAGACTTTTAACTACCCAGGTAAGGACTATTCAGAGTTCCAACAGAAATTTCCAACCACTTCTTCATGTTAAAACTGAGCCACTCTTGAAAAAAACAGTTAAAGACTGGGTAAGAGGCAATGCAGCAAAGGTTTATTTATTAAAAATCATTTGATGAAACGATCATCTCTTCAGCTGAGAGTTTACTGCCTTAGCCTTTAGGATACTCTATGAGAAACTACATGTTCTATTTCTCCTGTCCTGTGTTTGGGTGGGTTTTGCTGGTTTGCTTTGTGGGTTTTTTTTTTTTAAAGAGGTATGATTCATCCTCAGCTTAAGAAACTAATCGTAGGTGCAAGCTCTCACTGAGAATCACAAGTGGCACTTCCCTAGCTCAGCAGCACCTGAAAGCAGGATGACCTTAAGAAATGTCTTGTTTCAATTTCTTGCTGGTTTGTTTGGATATTTTTCTACTCAGTCACAGAATGGTTGAAGTTGGGAGGGACCTCTAGAGGTCATCTGGTCCAACCTTCCTGCTCAAGCTGGGTCACCATGTGCTGGCTGCTCAGAACCATGTCCAGATGGCTTTTGAATGCTTCCAAGAATGGAGACTCCACAATCCTTCTGAGTAACATGTGCTGGTGCTTAGTCACTCTCACAGTAAAAAAGTGTTTCCTAGTGGTGAGAAGGAACCTCCTGTGTTTCAGTTTGTGCCCATTGCCTCTGGTCCTGTCAGTGGGCACCACTGAGAAGAGCCTGGCACCGTACTCTTTGCACCCTGCCTTGAGGTATTTATAGACATTGCTGACATCTCCCCCAAGCCTTTTCTTCTCCTGGATGAACAGTCCCAGCTCTCTCAACCTCTCGCCATGGGAGAGATGCTCCAGTCTCTTCATCATCCAAATAGCCCTGCGCTGGACTCTCTCCAGCATGTCCATGTCTCTCATACCGAGAAGCCCAGAAACTGAACCCAAAGCTTAAAAGTGTGGCCTCACCAAGGCTCAGTAGAGGGGATGGATCTCTAAGTATGCTGAGCACTGTGAATTTCATTCTAGAGATGAGCATCCAACGGCTCGCTGGGGGTGCTGTACACACAAGCAAAAGGCTACACATACCAACCACGTGCCGAAAGGACAGGCACTGCTATCAAAGCAGCATCTTTTTTTGTGGATATGTTCTCTCATCTTCACCAAACTCTTTCTGAAACTACTAATATATTATTTATTCTACTCTTTGCCACAATAATTCTGAGGCTTTATTTTTCCTGTTGCTCTCCATACCCTTTACAGGACTTTATGGAAAGGAAATGTATATCAAAGTCTAGAAGAGAGGAAGTAGCTGGAACTGACTACAGTGTATCAGGAACAATACACCTATGTTATATAAAGATTGTGATTTCCCTTTCCTAAGATACTTTTGTGAATGGAAGTCAAACACATGCTGACCTTTTTTGCTATTACATCACTTGGAAAACACATCTGCTGGTCTGTCTGCAATCATCACAAAGGGGTTTTGTTATGTTTTTTAAACAAAGACAACACAATGTACATTTTCCCTTAACCTCATTTACAAGTGTTTTGCTGGAAATACTCCTAATAATTCAGCCTGAGGCAAACACTAAATATACAGTATTTCCAACTGATAATTGTGCAAAATGTCATAGCACTGTCACCAAGTTCCCAACACACCAGGTGTCAGAAACTCAGAAATCTCCCTCACTAACTTTCCTACGTATTACAACATTTAATGCATTACTGTTTCATGGGTCTCCAAAATAGTCTTCTCACCCAGATAAAATTAAGGATTATTAAGGATAATTATTAGGGCTCCTATTTTTAGGATTAGCATATTAGCTGTCCTACATCCTAGTCTTTCTGTGACAGTTTCACAGATCACCACATTAGTTCACATTTAAGAATGGACTAGCTTTTATGATATCAGCCCCCACCTGACTTTGCTTTTAATTTATATTCAAATATGTTCAAAAATTTATGTTCAAGTTCAAGCACTTTTTAACTCATAAGTGAAAAGACACGGATACAGAAGTGTCTATACATGTACAGAGCCATCTGAAAACAACAGGAGATATTAGAACTGTGGGTCTTTGCACACATAAAGGCATGGAGCTCCAGTGACTGAACCAATCCACTACACATTCCACCCACAGAGGAAGAAGCAAGGATCCCAACTCTAATAGAGACTGAGAGATGGATTTTCATCCTAGAAGCAATATTGCTTCTTTGCATTCATGGACCCCTGCAGCAGGCTGCACAACCATTTTACTCATGTATTCTGCAGTATTTCCCTTTCTCAGGCTTCAAGTTTGGATGCCTTGTAATGCAGTGGCCATATTTCATGTTCACTTTTAAATCTTTCCTTAACCTCCTTTATGCCAATTAACCAAAACCCAAGTTAAAGAGCATGGCTGGAAAGTAACCCCCTCTACAGAACAGACTGCAACCCTGATGAATTACACCAAGCTCCAGGGAGGCTGCATTCCCCCTCCCTCCTGTTCCACTGCTGGGATTCCTTTTGTTTGGTAAAATAGGTCAGTGCTCATAAAAACACCCCTCCAGGGCTGACTGCCTCACATGACCATAGTAGCCAGCTATATGGAACAGGGAAGCTAACATGGGAGCAGCTGATTCGCACGACTTCCATGAGGCGTTGACAACTGAAATAACACAGAGACCAAACTTGAAGGAAAGGGACTACAGGATGAGTCAGGAAAACATAAATTCATATTCCCCATCTCAGAGATTCAGCGATCCTGAAATACACTGTGACAGGCTCTATGAATATCTAGCTGCACAAAACCAGTGTCTTCAGAGGAAGATAAACAAGGGACACCATGATCCTAGTCAATAGAACATAAACTCCAGCTCTTAACATAATTCAGGGATGTTAACAGCTCTCCCTCATCCATAACATCCCCTGAAGATACGCAACCCATTCATCCTATCTTACCTATACTGCCAAGGATGCCACTTGTGTTTTTGTAGTGGTCTTTTCTGGAAGAAGTTGAGTGACTTCGGTCTTAAAGAAACATACTGATCCCCTTCAGAAAAGACAACAGATTCTCTTTACTACCACACCCAGGTATATAAAGAAACTGAAACATCAAAAATGATGTTAGGAGACTAGGATCAAGACCTCACTCCTGTGTGTCCAAAACAAAGAAAACTTCATTACTCAGTGGTAAAAGAAGAAAAAATATTCAAAGGGAATTGAAATCTAATGTCTGGCTTCAGATCAGAGACGACAGCTCAACAGGAAACCCACTGGGTTGCAGGTGACACAACTGGTGAAAGGACATCTCTTTTCCAATACTTTCTTTCATATTCTTTGTTGCTTGGGAAAAAAAAAATAGTATCCTGTACCTTTCCCAAACTAAGTCTTGATGTGAACTAACACTGGACATACCATTTGTTCAAAGACTCAAGATACCAAGCTTGGCTCCTCAGTTAGAGGCTGGCAGGATTTAGTAGCCAAGGTGTAACACACAAAATGCAACAGCACTGTTTACAGGGCCCACCTCATGTGAGAAGTACAAGCACCATAGTTAGCTCCCACTAATAAGGTACACGAGACCTCTCTCTGCTGGCTCTGAGCTTTGCAAGGTTAGGTTTCATAGAATCACAGACTGGTTTGGGTTGGAAGGGACTTTAGAGATCATCCAAGTTCCAACCCCACTGCCGTGGACAAGGACACCTCCCACTAGACCAGGCTGCCTGAAGCCCCATCCAGCCTGGCCTTGAACACCACCAGAAAGGGGGCATCCACCACAGCTTCTCTGGGCAGCCTGTGCCAGTGTCTCACAGCCCTCACAGTGAAAACTTTCTTCCTTCTATCTAGTCTAAATCTATCTTCTTCCATTTTACAGCCATTACCCCTCGTTCTATTGTTACAAGCCCTTGCAAAAAGTCCCTCCCCCACTTACCTATAAGACCCTTCAGGTATTGGAAGGCTCCTATAAGATCTACCAGGAGCCTTTTCTTCTCCAGGCTGAACAACCCCAACTCTCTGTCTGTCCTTGTAGGTCAGGTGCTCCAGCCCTCTAATCATCTTTGTGGCCCTCCTCTGAACCTGCTCCAACATCTCAGTGTCCTTCTTACGTTGGTAGCCTTATGTTTCTGTGCCAATATCTCACTTAAAAACCCACATTTCAAACTTTGAGTAAAACCTCATTAATTTGGAGCTGAATTAACTATGTATGTACGCAGTATGGCAGGAAAGTTAGGGGTGCCGTGGAAGTATGCAGAGAAGCTCCCAAACTAGTGCTGAAATAGACAGTCCTGGTTCAGAAGTACTACCTGGGATTCTCAAATTATTTTAGACAATTACTTAAGTAGATACAAAACAACAAAAACAAATCCTACAGTGAAATACATGAACTGCATGCATAGGATAGACTTCTATCTGAAAAGTAAAGTAAAATGAAGTTATTTCAAATGAGATATAGAGCAATCTCTACCAACAGGGAATTTTTCTTTTTCATAACCACCAATACCAGGCAGTCAAGTGGAACTAGCATTATGCTAGAGCATACTGCCTGTTAGAACACAAACTTCCAGATTCCTGTAACACTGAAGACCTCATGGTTTAAGCTACAGGGCACAAATCAGTTTTGTATGTATCATACGGTAAAAATGGGAACAGTATCAAAGTATCTACTGACCTTCAAAAAGAGAAAACAAAGTGTACTGAAAAACGTAGTAACCTTAGCTCAGCAGTTTTACAGAGCATTTTTGGAAAATACAATAGCAGAAAACTACCCCTGCCAAAATATACTGACATGTAAGTTCCTCAGGATGTTATCAAATCATATCACCACATTACCTTCTGCTTTTGTGTAGATTGAGAGGTTTCCATTTACCAAGCCAGCAAACAAGTACTGAGATATATATGTTAAGCTCATAACAGTTGATTTTTCAGGAGTGAAAAAGTGTTGAAGTCGAATTTTCTTTGAGCCTTGGCAACTTTTGTAAATAGAAATGCTATAAAAAGAAGAAAAAATAAACCCGTGAAATTATGGTTTATTTCATTCTTATTAGAATATGTACAAAAGAGGTTTAGAATAAAATACTGAGGAGGAAAAAATATTTTCTCCTTCTATCTGTAGTAAGATGAGTATGGAAAGGAATGTCTTGAACGTCTAAAAATGTCAATGTAGTAAATTTGCAATTACTTAACATCGACATGTGACAAGATTTCATAGTATCTTGTCTGGAGAAACATTTTTTCAAGACATAATAAAAATTTTGCAAAAAGTCCTTATTATGTGACTATCCAAACCTTTGTATTAATTTAAAACAATATGGATTATTATCTGGAAAAATTCACTACCAGATACCAATTACACTTAAAATTCCCAACATTCCTATAGATTATTATCATGGGTATGTTAGGAATATTGAATAATTAAATCTGGAATTAATTGCACTTCACAAGCAAAGATAATTAGTAGAATTAGATGTTGGAATTTCTGGGAACACAGCATTTTCCTTTAAGAATTTTATTCTCCTTCATTTATACCTGTTAAAACACTTTCAAAAAAATCACATGCAGTCATATACTTATACCCTCACAAGGTGTAACAGGATCTGTTTGCTTACTGATCTGTAAATTTAGAAAACGTAGCTTTGTACTTCAATATAAATCAAGTGATGACTCAGTAAGGTCATCAATTTAAACAGAGAAAAATAAATCAAGTAAATAGTAAACATCAGTATTATTTATTTGCATGACAAATCCTGCACAAGATCAAAGTGTAGAAGGTGAATGGGTTCCACCTTTGACACTTTGTCATCCCGAAAATTTTCCAACACCTAAAGATTATGTACAAAAGTGATATTTGCATTTTTCAAACATGATGTACAATAGATCTTCCAAAGATACGTATTATTTTAATTTCAAATACTACACAGTATATTTTAAAACCACGTAGAGTACATTTTTATCCTTGGTTTAGGTAGAAAGGGTAAGTTGAGGTCACAAAGCATTCAGGGATACTTTTTTAAAAAGAATGCGTTTTCTTGGATGTCTCTCTCACAATTTTGCTCTAGAATAGTAAACCTAATGAATAAATCATACACGGTACACTAAAAACGAGAATCACCTTCCTTCTTCCATGCCAAGGCAAATAGTAGGCACACTAGAAGCTTTTGCAATAACGTTTTCAGAGTCGGGAGCCTTATTCTGATCTTTCAGTTTCTCCTCCCCTGGTATGTAGACCATGCAGAGAATCCGCGACTCCACGTTGAAACACTCGATAACCTTGGGGCCGGAGCTTTGAAACGAGACTATTGCAATCTGGCCCATCTGATTAGTACAGCTGCCAATCTGAATTGAAAAGAGGAAAGAGAAAAACAAACACAAACAAAACTCCAAGACTGATACCTGTCTCCAGGAAGATCAGCATTAATGAGGAGTGTCTGCAAAGTTAATTGAAGAGTGCATCTCAAGTTATACACGTGAATGAGTTTTCATGCATTAAAACATAAGCAAGAAAATAATTCAGCACAAATGCAAGAGATTTCAAAATATTATATACACAAAATTCCCTTGTATACTCACAAAACCTGTTTGTTCTTTCTTGAAAGGAGGAATATTATGGCCTATTCTAACATCTGACTCATAAGTATATACATAATGTAATGCAATTACACCAGGTACTAGGTAATATAATATTTTAATAACTGGTGTTCTAAGTTATCTCATATTCTCTTAAAACAGGGATTACAGCCTGTCCTTTATAATTATTAATAAAATGCCTTTTGTAAACTTGCTGATACAGGATCCTAAACTTGTCCCTGATCCAGAACTAAGTGTTGTCAGTATGTCCATGTACGTTTTAGGGATCTGGGAAGAGTGAAAAAAAATGCCTACCCAAGCAGCAGTAAGCATTTTTATACAGGAACTCTTAAGGTTTATACAAAATGAAAAAAACATAGCAAATAGAAAGAAAGATTCTGTGGTAGTAGAAAGATTTTATTTGCACAGAATGATGCTGACTGTTTAAAAATAGCGAAGACTAAAAATTATACAGGTCATCTTGAAAAAGACCACTGGCAAAAGCTATTCCTAGCTTTCATTTTTAATTCAAAAGGGTTCCCTTAAAATTTCAGTATTGTAGTTACAAGAAAAGCTACTGAAAACATTATTTTATATTATTTTTAAGTATTGGCTATCTTGCGTTGTCCACTGGATTATCTGCATGTTTGGGGTCATAAGAATATGCCAGAACAGTTTTTTTCCTTTGTATAAATAGATTATTTTTGGCTAAAACATTTTTAAAATACGGAAACAGACAACAGGACGGTGTGAGCTCACATGGGTTTTAGCAGCCCTCATAAATTAGCACATAAATAACTTCTGAATGCCCTCAGCACTTTGGAACTTGTTTTGTGCCACACAAGTCACACACACATAATCGACACCCTACAGAGAACAGCAAGATCACATGGATAAAGTTACTAGCTATCCTTTATAGAAGTCCATCTTCAAAAAACCAAAAACCAACCCAAAACTTGTTTCAGACCCGCGTGTTGCTGAGATTCACAAAAAAACAATGCAAAGAAACAGGACACAAACCCGCTTTAGCTTCTAAAGGTCACACTCACCCAAAGAAAACCATGTTCCATGGCACAGGAATCTGACTCTGTTACACCAGAGAGGTATGGCTCGGGATTATAAGCAGAACATTCAATCTTCAAATAATGGAAAAGAGAATAATTACCACATTTAAAAAGATATGCCTGCTTCTGCCTAATTTAGTCTGTAATTAATTAAAGCATGTAAGGATATCAAACTAGTATAGAAGGCAAGTTTTCAGTTTAGTCTACCCAGCTTCCCGTGGGCAAGGTCAGCTGCACGCGTGTTACTGACATTTTCCTTATCTGCTCTTACAGACCTTAAAGCCAAAGACTACAAATTCTCTAAGTGATCTGCTCAAATTCTTCATAACATTTAAACTTTTGCAAATACCCAAACCAACATCATCCTTGCTGTAACTGTTAGCTTGTTACTTCTCATCTCAGCCACCAGGCACTTCCTTCCCTTCTGCAGTATCCTTTTACATATTAGGCTGATGCTTGTGATGACCTGTCTGAGTCTCCTCTTCATTAGGCTAAATCAAGACATTAATTCCTTGATTATTACCACTTTTTCAACTGGCATCTCTCCAGCACATATACCAATATTTGAGAGTGAAAACTATCTCACCTAAACATGCTGTTCTAGCAGAGCAGTTTGCAGCTTATCTGTACATATCCCATTGATTACTTGCTCTTTGTAATAATATTAACATTCTTAACCAGTCCATAGCTTGCTGATTTAGTAAAAATTACTTTTACAGACTTTCTACTCAACCGTCTCTTCAATCTGTACTTGTGAAGCTCTATTTCTGCCTGAGAACACCATGTGTCTGTCCTACTGACTGTGATCCCATTTTTTTTTTCTCCTCTTAAATTATTTCTCCAGGCGCTTTCCTCATTTTGAATGCTAATGATATTCCTACTCCCTCCCAACTTCATGTCATCATGTTACTGTCAGCAAATTAATACCCATACTCGTCCATTTAAGAAAAGCCTGAAAGCTACGCCAGGCTCAAGATCTATGTGTAAGTCCGTCCCAACTCTGAAAATCATTTAAGAACCAAGGCTCTGAAAACGGACAATTTTATGAGCAGACATGGATTTCTGCTTTCCTTAATTTGCATAATATCCATGGCAGAGCTTTCTAAAGTTTATATAAGCCACTTCGAAACATATACAAGAAAAGAGAGACAAGAAGGTGTAAGTCAGAGTTTTAAGTTCCCAGTGTACTTCATTTTCAAAAGTGCAAAGAACTTCACAAAACTCCCTGAAGTCATCAGGCATCACCAAGCGATTAGCAGTAGTAAAAACAATGTTATGTATTCACAAAGCAATTCCCTATGAGGACAGAAGATGGAAACTGGTGAGAAAAAGAAAAAAAAAAAACCCAAACAAAACCCAAGAGCTATCCATGCCAGCCTTTGCATGTCTCATTTAACACATGTTGAAAATATCTAGTTGCAGTAGTGATTTACAGTAGCTGTGACAGCTAAATACATCACTAGAGAAAGCAGCCTACATGCTGTGTATTTCTTGGGCTGCTCGTTACATCACTATGTTGCTTCTTAGTCAAAACCGATGATGTTTTTCCATAGTTAAACCCTGGTATTTCAGCTCTCAATCTTGACAGAAACCCTTTGCCTGGGGTGTAAACCAGCTCTGATGCGAGAAGTTTTTGCAGGGTCCCTGTAACACCAGGCAGCCTGAGCAGCACGCAGAGAGATAACAAGCAGGATTAGCCAAGCAAAGGCTCTCTTCCCACACCACGCTGTGACCTGACACCCAAACCACAGCTGCAGAAAAACACCAGTAATACTTAGATAATCTTTTCCAGTACTACTGAGGACTTAGCATCACGCATACATCTACATACTGACTTTAGGAGCTGCAAAACTGGCCAAGTTGACCCAGAGCTCAGGCAAACATTGCCACACACAGTCTTCTCTTGAGATGATCAAGACAAAGACCATCACCCAACTGTATGGGCAACAGCCTTCCCTTTCCTTTCAAAACAAATGCATAGGCTCTAAGAAAATATAACGATTTTAAGTTTCTGAAGAAAACTAAATTAGCATGGTTATTTCACCAGTGGTGACTTGAGAAAGCATTCAATTAAGAATAAGCTGACTGCTTAATCAGACAAGAATGACTATGGGAGACTTTCAGTAGCCTTTGGCAGCTGTAAACAGCAGCTTTGCTCTGAAAACCAGTATCACAAGAATGACTCGGTTTAACACCGCTCCATGTTTCAAAAGCCTTTCCAGCTAGCAATTATTTTCCCCCAACATCCAGGCCTGTAAACTCACACTTGAAGTGAAGGTGCCAGCTGAACTTCCCTTCTGTGCAGACTTTCCCAACAATGAAGGCCTACGGCCTACGGCTTACCCTTACTCAGGCTTTAAGCAGTAACCACGTGATGCTGTTAGTTAACATTGGGATTCTGGTCATAGGCATTTAATTTCATTTCCATTAGTGTTAGGCACATGCCTAACTAACTGATGGTCAATAAGAAATCCTGTCGATGGACAGGAAAACGTTGCATCCAGCACCCTTCACCCCTTCCATCTGTTGGTCTGGACACACTGGACTTATCACTAACGCCAGTAGTCAATATGAATTCAAACTCATTACTTTAAGAAATGAGCCATTAAGACAATTTCTGTATCATGGCTCAGAACAGAATTACATTTTATGTAAGACCTCATTAAACAGAATTTTAAAAATTATTTTTAAACTATTGTTCTCTGTGCAATAATGAAAATAATAAATTTAAGCAGGACTCTAACACAGTTACACCAGTACAGGACAGCGATCATGGAGATCCAGTTCCCATACTTTGTAAGCTGCAGGTTAGTTTGGAACCTCAAACACTTGGAAACCTCAAGACCAATTCAAAATTCCCAGCACTTCTGATTTCATTGAGTTATGAGCTTACATCTGAAAACAAATGTCATACTATATAAAACTAAACACTTTGGTGCCTCAAAGACAGCAGGTATTCTGCATTCCTGTGACCTTCTTGGACATTCCATTACTACTGGTCTTACACCAAGGTAGCAACTCCAGAGACCTAACAGGTGCAAACTAATAGGTGTGTTTACAATGTGGTACATTTTAGCAGTTTTACTGCACAAAGAAAGCAACTGTAATTTCATATAACAATTCTGTTCACCTTAAACTCCTGTTGCTTGGCCATCATCACTGGCATGTGTCTAACAAGGAGGGGATGTTTCTCCTTTTTGATTTGATTCCCATCATCTTCTACACAGAACCAACCTAATAGGTTATCCTCCGCTGTAATGCAAAGAACAAACAAACAAACCACAATACTTCCACTGAATAATCACTTACACTTCTCTACAGGAACAGAAAAGAACTGTGTTAGGACTGGTTAGTAGTGATCAGGCTGTTCTCATGCCACATAGGCATTTATAGGAATAAACGACAGCTTAAAACTATGAGCAAAAATTGAAATCACATACATATTGATAATGCAAAAAAGACAACAACATTAACTAAATGCTGAGTCTTCTTAATGACATTGTCAGTACATTATTAAAAGAGGAAAAGGCCCATTTACTTTGGAGTGCTAACAAGCCACTCCTCAGGCTCTAGGAAATCTATTTTGCAAGCAGCTTGTCTCTGCCAGCATAAGTGACATCACTACAAACTACTATCAAAAACATAATTATAAAGATCCTCCTCCTGGAATGATGGAGACATCCATCCTCCCTTCTTATGTTTCTGTTGTTTTGCGCGCCTTCAGTGAGATGCCATAAAACACCTGGGGTTTGAGGATGATACAGATTTATGCTAAAAAAACTCACACTCCAACTTGCCCCAAAACACATCAGAAATACTGCATTGCATTAAAATGAAACCCATAAGTTTGTTTCACGTTCAGAAAGCGAAATAAACCAAACAGCTAAAATCATTCTTGAGCTAAAACTTAGAAGTTTGAACCCAAAAGGTGTAAGTTTGGCAAGTTTTTAATATCTGAATAAATAAATTTATAATGGAGCACTGTTCTCACCTGCCTGTCCCATAGTGTATCTCGTTAATTTTGATTTAGATATACAATTAGCAGTGATTATCATGGACTTCGTTTCTACACTATTTTAATTGTATTCCTTTATAATGAATCCCCTATCCTATCTATAACATCATTACTAGTAAGGATCTGTATCACTACATATTAACTGCATTGCAATTTTAACATCTGCAGATAAGATTTTCACAATAAAATTATCTTTCTAAAAAATAAAAATAAAAACATTACCCTATGCATTAAGAACTATCTTAACTTGACAGTAAATTTAAGTAACTAAGAATTACCAAGGGCCAGTTTAGCCATTTGTAAATTGCTGATCCAGGACTGTTTGATGGCAGGGGTAAATGTATTGAACACAGCTGTAAAGAAAGTGGGACGGCCAGACCTGCAAGACAAGAAACAAGCCACTCTAAATGCATCGAGTATGAGATACAGTCAAGGCTAGAAATGTTGAGCACAATGAAATGTCACTGTTTTCTGATACTCAAAGACACAGCTCTGATAAGAGCATGCAGGCTGTGATATGCCACATGCCCATCCTCCTGCATTTTACATGAAATGGCACGAGAAGAAGATGTTCTTTGGTGAAGGAATGTAGCAGTGGCTGTTCCCTAGTAGCTGTCACTGCCATAGCTCCTCTCTTGCTTCTTGCATCTGGAGCACAGGGTTGAGGAGTGGGAGAAAAACTACAACACTGCTCTGGAACATGCAAGTTGTGGGATGAGAGCAGAAGTCAGGGGCTAACTGCAGAGAGAGAAGAGGGGGAAGAGATACAGATTCCCATATCCTCCCTCGTACATCTATGCCTAGTACAAGAGCCCATTTAGAAAGTTTTGTAATTAAGATTACTACTGACTTGTCCTGTTTTCCTGGGAGTTGCAGCTGAATTCTACAGCGATCTGCTGCTCTGATTTCATCTTCTTTTTTCAAAATCAGTTTTTGTAAACCTGAAGTCCAGTCATGGGCTACAGATTGGTTTAAGTTCTGAAAAATTGAAACAGGTAAGATTCAATGCCGGCCTACTGGCCTATTTCCAACAGACTAAGTAAGGTGATCTCTGCATATAACAAACAACTCCTGGCACCTGGGCCTCATTTAATCCACATTTTAGTCATGGATAATATAGCCATACTTGTAAACACACTTCAAAAATATCTGTAAAAATTTTGCTAAGACATTTTGTTGTATGAGTTAATCTGACATTGCTCAGAGTTTGACGATGCACAAATGACACTTCCAAGCATCTGTCAGATTAAAAATGTAAATCTGCGTCAGGTGTATGCACAAGCCTTTTACTTCATTTCAATGAACAGTCATACAGAACCCACAAGTTCTGTTTCAAAGGAAAAATGTCATGAAAACATCTACAAGTCATACTGCCAGTATATTTTTCTTCAAATCTGCGAGCCAGAATGTTTACAGAGCCATCATGAAAACTGTGTATTTCAAATCTGTGGAAGCAGGATGCCCAAACAGTAACACACTCTGGAAGCTGAGTGGTTACAGAGGGTAAAAGCTCACTTGAGTGACACTTAAAGTATCAATAGTAATGAGCTATTTCCACAAAAATGTTCACTAATTTTCCAGTTAGAAATTTATGAAAAGTGAAGTACTATTCAGAAAGAGAAGCTGACCTCATTCCTCAACTAAACTGTTCTTATACACATCTCTACCTGGAAACACTGACTGAATTTTAAATTTTCAAAACCTACTTGGCTGACTGACAGCACATGCAAAAAAGGTTTTGTATATATGTTAGTGGGTGAATGTCTTATGGTAGCTGTGCTCTATGTATTCCCAAAAATGCAGCTGTACAAACACTTTGTACAGTTTTATCCAAAAGTACTGCTTCCAGAAATTTCCTTCAAAGTATGTATTTTCACAAAATGTTATGTTTTATTTGATGCTATTGATTCTAAAGGCAAAATTTTCCAAGGGAAACTCAACTTTCATATACATATTCACACAGACACACACATAGATATATTTACAGCCTATGATGGCAGGTCAGAGTTAAAAATCGTGCCTAGGCATACATAAAGCATATGAAACACAAACCAGCAGTTTTTTAAAGTCATAAGACTGTGGAGAACCCATTCTGAAATTCAGTGTTAACATACTGTATCTGTTTGCCAAAACATAAATTAAATAAAAGGGACATGAGCAAAGCCAAAGTAAATTGCTTTCAAGACTCCTCTGAAAATCCACTTATATTTTTGTGCTTTGCACTCAGTTTTAAGTACAGCTCCCCCCGAAAGCCAGGATTATGAGCTCACATCAGCATCAAGAGCTTCCTCCAAACAACCATCCTCCTACTACCTTGTCTAACTGCAAGAATCCAATTTCTTAACATCAAAATGTAATTCTGTTTCCATATAAGCTTATCAGCTATTGAGCAAATGCAGACACTTGTAGTATCCACCTATGCTTAAAAACAATAAAGAAAAGCAAGATTAGAAAGACAGCTGTAATCTACTTATAACTCTTCAACATTTAACAGCAAATCAATTACTACAGTTAAAAACTATTATTCTCCTTACAGAGAGAGCTAAAGACTGTCTTGCACAGATCCTAGGGAGAGACGATCATGCTGCTTTACAACAGGAGCATATTTGAAAAATAAGTCCAGCTTTGTTTATTACCTGATAGTTTCCTTTAAGGCTGCATATTAATTGACTAATTTGACCAACTACATTCAAGTCATGTAAAAGGTTCTGCAGATCATGGTACAGCTGCCCTGGTCCCATATAGAGCTTGTCTAAAATGAATAAAAACATAAGGTTATATATAAAGATGATGGAATTCTCAGTTAAAGGAGGCAAACATGACAAAGATAACAGTATTACCATGTATCATTATCTCTTAACAGTATGAAAGTTGAGCTTATGAAAATAGGCTTTACTCTCTCTAGACCATAAAAACAACCAATGCCCTGATGTGCAGCTAGGGTCTTCATTACTTCTGAAAATCAGAGTGGTTTGTTTATACACGTATCAGATATTTCACTTTGCTCCTCCAGGTTTTTTCAGCGTCCCTGCTGAGAGGTGATTGTGCCATTCATCCCAGGAAATTACAGGTAGCAGTATGTTATTACATATTAGCTTTGCATGTAGAGATGTCACCATAGGCGCTTCCTTTTGGCTCATGGTATTGTTGCCTTTTAGCCTTACAATTAATTGTCAAATTTGTTAATCTGGCATGACAGCATTATGTGTAGTTTTAATAAGCATGAATTAAAACTGTGACAAAACATTAAAGCTTCTCTGGCCCCAAAAACCTCTTGCTGACACAGAATTTTTGCTTAGCACTGACCAGCAGACTTGCTGCTACATCCTTTTGGTCACGTGACAGAGCCAAAACAACTTCCTTGTAACCTTCACTACAGTGGTTTAAAACTCAAAACGTGTTTAATTGATCACAAGACAGCCCTTGATCATACATCTGCATCCTAACTCTTAACACAAGCCTGCAATTTCACTGAATCACTTTCCATTTTTTGCAATCATAGCTAAGTGAAAAAAGGATCTGCACTGAGATCAGCAGCAAATCTTAGCAGCAGCAGAAATATTTTTGCCTAACCCATCAATAAGTACTGACATTTATAAAATAACACCAACTCAGAAAAACATTCTGGTAGAATAAGCATTCTGTATAAATGCACAAAGCTTGCAAAGCCCTGCTAATACTCTCTGCCTCCCAGACATGATGTTAGGAACGGGATGGCTATATACTTTTTGTGGAAACAACGCTTCTCCCTATTGCCAAAAACCCCACCCCGACTCATTCAGAGTCAGCATTTTTCCCTTTGGCAGAATGACAGGACCCGGGCTAGGTTATCTTTCCAGGAAACCCCTGCAGATTATTTCACTCACACAGCTCAGTATCCAAACTACAGATCCTTCACTTGTACCACAACTTGGGAGGCTAGTCTGCGGGCAAACTTTCCCGGAGCAGAAGGATTTCAACACTGTGTTGGCAAGAACATGACCTAAATATAATGCAGGCTGCCAGCTCTGCAGACAGATCAGGAGCAGGGATGGGAGCCACCCCTCCTCACCTGGCTGCCAGGGCAGATGGGTGCTGGACACAGCACTGCTGTCAGCCCAGACATCACTAGCACCTCCCTTCACTATGTCTGCTACTGGGGCACAACAAACCAAACACAAAGCTATCAGAATAGCAGAAACCAAAATAAACACGCAAATAAACAAGACAATTCTTAAATTGCCTTTATAGTCTCAGTTATGTATCAAAATAACTGTATTTTCTGAAAGGCATTCTCCTATTTGGAGACAGATCAAGGCCACCACCGTATGTTTCCCTTCAATGTAATTCTCTACATTAAGCCAGGAATCTGCCTTACACCTTAATGAGGATGAAATTTCAAGGCTCAAGGAAAATGTTAAGAGTTACTTTATCTCTGAATTCTCACCTTCACTGCAAGAAAATGCAATGTAAAGCTGAGATATTACAAGAACCCATAAAATTCCAAATGACTCTCTTGCCTTTAAATCTTCTGGTAAATTGAATCAACATAACTATTTCTGTGCATTGCCCTTGAGCACTGAACAGGCGAATGACCGCTCTTACTACTATTTGCCCAGCCAGAGACATAAGTTCCATCCACCCTTCTTTGCCTGTTCTGAATGTTAATTAAATGAACAATCTAGCCTTCCTTACACTGAACAACAGAACAGTCCATAAGAAAAGATCATTGCATTTATTGTACACAATGGATAGATGTGACTTCAAAGTAGAACTAAGAAAAGGAGTTCTGAGATCATGGTCAGTTGAGTTGTTTTCAGATTTGTTTAAAAAGAAAAATTAAACACCTTTCTGGAACTGCAGACTCCATACTTTCATTAATCTGCTTTTTCACTTCATCAATCCAAACACTTCAAAAATTATCATCTGAAAGTTGTAAATACTTCTTTCTTTGTATCCCTCTTGTGTTAGCTTACATCCTTTTTTCTTACTAACAGATACAACAATTATAATGTGTTAGTTAACACCAGAATTGCTAGTCCAGAGACACATCAAAATGTTGATTTTAAACAGGGGTACTTGTGAAGAAAGGGGTGGGTCAGTGTTAGTAGTAGTCTGGTGAAATCCAGCCAAAAGTCACGATAATGTGTCAGGCACTGTAAAGAACACAAATGAAATCATTCTTGCCCCAAACTTCTGTAACAAAAAGATAATTTCTGCAAAAAAAAATTTAGGCTGCTTAAAAACAATCGACAGTTTAGTTGCAATTTAGTTTTCTCCAGAAGTCCATTCACTTACCTGTCATTTATAAACTCGACTACTAAATACACCAAACTACTGGACTGAAAAACGTACAACAAAGATTTCTGAAATTTATCCCTGTGGGTTTGAACCAAACAAAAATTTACACCAACCAGGCAGTAAAAAGCCAAAAGCTTTGTGAGGATTCCCTTGCACAGGATGGGTATTTTCACTCAAGTGAATTACAATATTATTCAGGTTTAAAAGCTGGGACTGCTCTTTGCAGCTTCATAAAGTCAGTTACCAGTAATTTTGTTACTGTTGAAAGCAGGTTGGAGAAGGGACATTAACCTGCAACACATAACAAAAGGCATTCAGGCAGCTCTTAGATGCTGAGGGCTTTATGCCATGGTCTTCACCCGAGGCCATAAAGAAACCTTTACTCCTTACAGGGATGGGCTTGCCCTGTGCAGTATATACATCCACCACATCAGAAAACAGCTGTCATCTAGAATACTCTTCCTAGAGCTTCAAATGCTTTTATAAATATCCTTATTCCAGCCTTGGGAATAAGGCATAAAACCTCAATTTCATTTGGTAATTGTCACATGAGTCTATTTTGTCTGCACCATGCATATTTTATAGGCTTTTAATAAGTCAAGATAAAAAGGATGCAATAAGACAAGAGTGTCAAAGCAAATAAACTAACCTAGCATCTGAAATTGTGTCACATGGAAAAAACAAACAGAAGGAATTTTAAGCTCATTCATTACAGACCGCATTCATAGCACAGGAAAGGAAGTCAAAAAGCAAATCAATAAATAATTAAGGAGAGCCTGCTTCCATCCTGTGATGTTCTAGAAAAGACAAATGGTCAAATGAAGAAGAAATTTTAATAGTCAATCAAGGACTAGATCAATAGGAACAGCTAATATTTTTTCATGGAAGTCCTTAGTGCAAACAAACTGGAACACAGAAAAGCAGCTGGGCTTCAGCGATAAGCAATGATGGTCTCAGAAGAGAATTCTCCAACAGCTTACTGCTTGATTTGTGTCTAGATTAATGAGTCACAAGTTATAGTAACTTCATCTCTGAACTGGGTCCTGTAAGGGTTAGAATCATAGAATCCCAGAATATCCTGAGTTGGAAGGGACTCATAAGCTTCATCAGGTCCAATTCCTGGCTCCACACAGAGCCAGTCAGGTCAGAGCATGGGACTGAGTGCATCGTCCAGACACTTCTTGAACTCAGGCTGGGTGCTGTGGCCACTGCACTGGGGTTACTCTCAATCTCTTTTACAACAAAATGTTGACTACCAGTCGAGGTGGCTGAGAGCTGCTTGACAGAGGGTCTTTTCCTGGGTGAAGTAGGTGGGGTGGCACACTGGTCTGTGCACTTCTTGGTTCACAGCCAACATCTGTGTCAGCCCACACATGCTCCCTGACCACTCAATTGCTGGCTATTATCAGGTGGGTGTTCACTTTTTCTTTTTTCCATAGAGAGCAGTGGAAAAACTCTTGGCTTTGCTCCAAAGCAGATACATGGCTGCTTTCTTTTTGTACTTTGAAGTGTTTCACAAATGATAAAGCTAGTTCTCATTTCTAAGCCACTCTTGCCAATTATCAAGCTCCAAAACAATTTATTTTTCTAACATGGAAAAAAACCCTCCATGAGTTTAGAGAAGGTTCTCCCCATCTCTACACATCCTACGCATTACAGAGGATGGTGTGCCCAGGCAGGAGAGAAAGCAGTGTGCTGTAGCCAATACCCACACATATGTCTTTGGAGGCAATGTTTTTTGCATTCCACCTACAGATCAAGGGTGAAATCTTGGCCACATGTAAGTTAGCAGGAGCTTCTTTCATCGGCTCTTTTGTTGCTAAGATTTTACCAGAGGAATCCGTGCCTCCCTGCAACAGGCAAATTTACTGGCAAGAGCCAGTAATTCATTCTAAACACCTAATTCCTTGCTCAGCATTATGATGAAATATATTCAAAGGTTAAAAGAACCCGCAGGACTGTCACTTGCTTTAGAGGGGGGAAAGGAAGTCAGAATTTAAATTGACTTTTGCTGCTATGTAAAACTGGGGAGGGAAGGTTCTGCTTTTTCTAACAATTGCTCCTCAGTTGAGATATATTTCAGTATAATACTAAACACTTATTTTACCTGCTCATTTCCAAGCCTTACTCTCAGCATCACGGCTTCCAATTCACCAGTTTTTCCCAATTTCAAGTAATTCTTATCATTGAAACAGAAGCAATTTCAGCCCACTTACATCCAGCCACTTTCAAAGCTTGCAGGAAACTCCCTGGGTGTGGCTAAAGTCAGTTTGACTTGGCTCTGGCAAAATTAAGGTTTGGAAAGCCGTGAACAAATATACACATGCAAGAGAAGTGTCTGTGTATTAACACTTGGGTGTGGGCAGGGAGGGAGAATTCCCACCTCTGACAGCAGGCTGCTTTGCTAGGGAGTGCAGCCAGCAGCCACAGCTCTTTCCATGTACGATCGGCACAGCAGCAACTGCTTTAATGGGCACTGGCAGAGCAGCTGCTCTCCTGGGATTGCTGTCCATTTGGTTCATCTAAATTTTCAATTCTCACAGGCACCACAAGCATATTGGGTATTATAATCCCAAACTGATGATTCTTCCTTCCAAACTACTAAGGGACACATTTATTTACCACAGTGATTTGTTACTTGCACGCATTTTCCATTAGCTTTTGCTGTGTGCTCTGATTCACTTGTGAATTACTAATTTCTCAGAGATTTATGCTACTAAAGGGGAAAAAGAAAGTGTTACAATGTCTAGAGTAAATGCAGTCACCCGTAATTTAAATATCTATTCTGGCATAAACAAACATAATGGCTCAGGTGGTCCCTTCCCATACTAACCTCATGTTTATTCCTAATTAGGAGGATTTCTTCAAATAATATTATTACATAAAACCAAATGGCATGCAAATAAATGCTTCATTCAGCGTACTCTCAATATTGAAATCTTTCTTGCGAATTTTTCTGTGTTATGTATCATGTTAAAGACAAAGGCTGTTCAGAGATACACTCCTGGATATCTCTTTTACTGCCAAGTATGTAATCTGGACAAGATCTCCCCTGAGCATGATTATAGTAACAAAGATTTCCCCACACAGTTCAAAATCACAATACAGCAGTATAAATCGCTTTGGAAATAGCCATATTAACATGAAGCAAGAACTGATGCATCATGGAAATTCAAGGTCCTCAGAAAGCTTACTTTGCTTCTAAGATGCAGAACCCTGAAGTCAGACTAGCTGTTACATGCAATAGAAGTTCATGAATCCTCACATGTAAAAACCACAACCAAAACTGAAGAAGGCTATGTTCCTGACTTTAGTTCTTCAGTGGTAATACAAAATTAATAATGCGCTTGAAGAACATGCCAGATCTGAAGACTGCCCTGAAAGGCTGGTAGATCCCAAAATTGACTTGCCATTTGCAATTCAGTCTTTGAGGCTGAGAGCTTTTGTATTGCTTCCTCCCACTAAGCCATCTGTGTGCATCCAGGCAGCATACTGAAACGTACAAATGTTATGAAGGGAAAAGACTTGGAAAAGATTCAATCCTCATCTTGAGCATAAAAATCACCTGGGATGTGGGGAGAAGTTACATATGTGGGAGTTAACTTTAAAAGTTGTTATGCCTGAGGAAGGCATAATAAACCGGTACTTGTATAGAATTACGCACTCAGACCAGATAATAAAACATAGGCTCCTTCCACAATGTTTAAATTCATGTTTAAACCTGAGAAGCTCATGCAGTGTTCTGGAAAGCAGAGCATCATGACACCAGATGAATTCGTGATCAGTTCATAATAAACAGGACAGATTTCAAGAGACTGTTAACATGTTTAGGTTAAACTATGATGATGTAGCAGTAATATATTTAAAGTCACTTAAGTGCAGTCAGAACTGTTCAACTGTTTTGTGTGAAATGTGACTCTGTCCTGGAAACCAGAAACCATTAATAAAACCCAAGATTCAATTACAGTAATCGAGGAATTCTTCCCCTCTACTTGGTACTGGATCTGGCTTCTAGAGATACACTTGTACACAAAACAGAACAAATATGTTACAGCTGCTCTGGGGAAGAGAACTTGTCAAACAAAGAAAAGCCACTCTCTCCCTGAGAAGGTCTAATGGAACTAATTTTCTCAGTGCAAGTAGAAAAGGAGACCTTTATGTGTGAGTCCAGAGAAGGGCTACGAAGATGATTAAAGGCCTGGAACATCTCCCCTATGAGGAAAGGCTGAGTGAGCTGGGGCTGTTCAGCCTGGAGAAAAGAAGACTGAGGAGGGACCTAATTAATGTTTATAACCCTTTTCAGTCATCTGTGGAGACAGGACAAGGGGCAATGGCTGTAAACTGGAGCACAGGAAGTTCCGCACCAACATGCGGAAGAACTTTTACACAGTGAGAGTGACAGAGCCCTGGGACAGGCTGCCCAGGGAGGTGGTGGAGTCTCCTTCTCTGGAGATATTCAAGACTCGTCTGGACGCCTATCTGTGCAATATGTGCTAGGGAGCTGCTTTGGCAGGGGGTTTGGACCCGATGATCTCTCGAGGTCCCTTCCAACCCCTACAATTCTGTGATTCTGTGATTTCTATATACAAGTAATCTATTTAAGCAACAGATAGAGCAGGCAAAAAGTTTATGAAAATTGGAATACCACTGTCATTCATTTAGCATCTGATACTGACGCCCATTGTTACGTGTCACTCCCTGTCCCTTTACAAACCCCCTTGCAGCAACACCTAACTTTCACTGGAAAGCCAGCGATGAGGATCCCCTGCTGCACCGAAACCTTCTCTTGCACAGAACTTGCCAAATCCAAACCCCAGCTACTCACAAGGGAGGCACCTCCATACCTCTGATCCCTTCTGTTTACAAATTCTGCATGAGCGTTACAGCTAGCACAAAGGCGATGAGATTTTATTTTTAGATGCTGAACTACAAGCTCCCTGCATGTTGTGTTACATAAACAAAGCCCTTGACAGCTCTCCCAGCACCACCCTCCTCCTTTGTGCCTTTCCACTTGCTCACTCATGCTGCTCCTGTTTCCATAGACACCTCAGAGAAGCATGTGGGTGGGTTATGTTTTCTCCTTTCTCCTTCACAAGAGGATTTTAATAGCCAATTGGAATTTTGGTAAAGTAATAAAAAAAAGTAGCCCTGTGAAATCAAAATCCTGGTTTAAGACCTAAACAAGCCCACATGTCAATTTAAGTTCATAAGAGAAAAGCAGACTTTCTGCTTACCCATGTTTGTTCTTTAACGCCAAATACAACTCCTCTCCATAGCTGCATGCTCCCCAAAAACCCTGAGCCACCACAGCTCCACTGTAGGTCACCTGAGATTACATCACACTCTCAGGTCAAAACTATACAAGCACTCAGAAAGTGGTATCAGTCTCCAGGTTTGGAAATTGGAGCAAATAAGAAGTCAGGAATGATCTCAGGAAACAAGAGCTTAGTTGGCACACATGAATGAAAAGCAGAGTAGCTACTGACATGTAGTTTTACAGCTTAACCCTAAATTAGGTTTAGTAACCTACTACAGAAAGAAGCAGCACAAACACCTATGTAGTATTAAGTGATAAGTGATAAACCCCTGAGATTACTAGAACACAAGCTATTAAATTCAGACGCGGTTGGTAAGCAAGCCTAACTACTAATACAGTCAGGACTGATCACCATCATCAACCATGAAGAGCATTACCATAAACATGAAATGACATTATTCAGTCTAATTATACTTTAATCATGTAAGCACCTAAAGGTAATCTTTATGAGCTTAATTACTAAATGTGATAAGCTGAGCCTCTGAAACTCTTTAATACATTTACTCTCACTACCATGCAAGACAGGGGAGTTCTTCAAGTCCTAATCACAACAAATGTGTACCACATGCCACCCAGCTCACCTACAGCAGGGCTGGGAAACAAACCTCCCAAGGCTTAACTCTGACAAAGTATTTTAACATGCTTCACCTCCCTGTCAGCTGTTAGTACCTTGCTCTCAACTGGTAATTATGTGAATGCTGAGACCTGTCTCACTATATATATGCTCACTGTATCAGATCTAAAGACCAAAGAAACAGGTTGCACAAAAACTGCAGTCCAACCACAAAACTGCTTATTCACACAGCTTGAGCAACGTGAAGATAAAATCAACAGCTTGCAACTGAGTCAGGTACTAAATTCATAGTGCTACACCCTTTGCGAGTAAAAATTATGCAAGAACACCAAGGAAACGCAAAGCCTCTTGAGATGGTGAGAAGTAGCTCAGACACAGAGAACATGGCTTCAGGATTATATTAAACTCCAGCTAATCCTGACTGTAAAGGGAATCTCAGAGATAATGCCATAAATATTTTTCCTCCTGACAGAAGCAGATGTGCTGTGCTGTGCCAGAGATGAGGAAGGAAGCAAAAGCAGTAGGGAACAGGAGGGAGAAACACTGGAGCCTGGATACGAGATCCCACAGCTCAGCTCCTCAACATCACACTAGCCAGGACAATGGTCAGGTGTTTTCCTGGACAGGTACACATCAGAGGAACTCCAGTTCCTGGCTCTGGTCCAACAAGAAAGGAAAACCCTGGAAGCAAATGTACTTTAGAGTGAAAGAAAAGAGGTGCCATGGCCCTTTCCTCTCAGGGTCCAAAGTGTAAGCTCTGGAAACCTCTGCTGTACTCAGGGGCACAGGACTTCTGGGCTGCGCCTACATGGGCATGAAGGGCAGAGAGGAACTGGATTCGAGAAGATAAGCACTGACATAAACAGTCAGTGAAAGCACACATGTGAAGGCTGTTAAACAATGAAAGCAGTGCAGGGACCTCAAGACAGGCCTGCAGGTGACTGTAAAGTGGCCAAGCTGACAGAGGTTTACACTGGAGCTCCTACCAGATGACCTGTAGCAACTCACATGGAAACTGTACTGTGAGGAGTTTACCTCCCTCTTTCATACCTGCTGATAGGTACATTTCTACTCATTTTACTATTCTGTGTCAAGGCATGGACAAGACCCCTGGCAACAGGAAAAGGTTTATAGGAGGTGAACATCAAGCCCTATAACCAGTGAAACAAATACAAAAGGCAAAGAGAAAAATCTCATCCTAAGTGGGCGACACAGACACGTAACACCTAATTTATTCTATGCCTAATCCACCAGCTAAAAACATGTATCCGCTTAACGAGTGAACTGTTTAGTGTCACCCAGTTTGCTCAGATGAACAGGCTCTTTGCAGTTAGATTTCTTTAACATTTCTGGTCTTTCACTCACATACATCAGAGACAGTTTACATTTATGAACATATTACATCTCCTTTAGCATACAGTATTATTTTCAATAGTTTTAAAATAAAGATTAACATTATTACTCTAAACATAATTCACAGAGATGAAAATTAGTTCCACTAGCAATTCATGCCACATCATCCTTTTAAAAAACTTATCACCAATGACAGAGTTGATATGCCACTAAGTATTTAGTCTTCCTTACTCTGGACATTGTATTACAACAGCCTGGCCTTAAAGCGATGATGAAGCTGACGGTTTTTTCCTTCCCTGATTCTATTATTTCTCATTAGACAAACCAGAAAAAAAACAACTGACCCCACCAGCTTTCACTGCAATGGCTACCACAGCAGCACTATTTCTGTTTTGGAGAAGAGCTGTCCTTTCACTGAGCGAGATGTTGACAGAAACACAAGTGCACACTGTAGTCCATCAAACATCCCTACCTGTTTCCCTGGAAACACTCAGACACCTACAAAAAGTGACTGCATCAGACATAAGGAAACTTGGGAGAATCATGCCTGCATGTTAGCATCGCTACTACTACATCTGACAATAAACAAAACCCATAGAGATCAAAAACACAGGCATGTGGCAAGGCAGTACAAATGTATCTCTGGAAGTCTGACCAGGAAAGGAGAGAAGCCATGCTTTAGCAGTGCTGAGGTTTGATCTCGGTTATGAACTGTAAACATGTGAAACAAAAAATAACACTAAAATGCAGCCAGACACAGACATGCTAACACATTTTTTTCATTTTGCTGTTATCTCCTATGCTCATCGCTGCGTGATATATAGTACAGATGGATCTTGCTCATTTTCTCTTTCAGCCTTTAGCCATATGGCTCAAATTAAATGGTTCTCTGCTTAAGTAATAGGCTATGCTGTGTATGGCTCCTAATCAACATGATCATCAGCAGAACACTGCTGACAGGCACTGGTTTCCCCCCCAGAAATGGCAGGATGCTTAGCGCTCTCCCTTTGCTTCTTCAGTGTCTGTAGTCTGGTCTTTTAAAGCCACATCTTGTACAGCTCACCCTTTCTATTCTTGGGAAGCAGAGAACAGATAACTCAGGGTGGTCACCATCACTGTGGCATCAAACAGGCATTCATTTCAGCATGGAAACCACATTTCATGATCACCAACAGCTTTACAGAAAGTGCTGCAAACTTGTAGTAACATGTGCCAAGAGTCTGAGAAACTGAAACTCAGGCCAGTATATTTGACTTTTTCTCCTGTATCCTCCTTTAAAGGCCAGTGAAATACATGTTTTTTTCAATGATTTTATGTATAGATACTTATTGCGGTTTTGGGAAGGCTGTTTTGGGTTTGCACAGCACAGTTTCTGGCAGGGATTTAATTTTATTCCATGTTGAGTCTGTTTTGCCTGTGATGTTAATTTCTGAATGATCTCTCCCTGTCCTTATCTCAACTCGTAAGCCTTTCCTTGTATATTTTGTCCTCTGTCTAGCTGAGGAGGGGATTGATAGAGCAATTTTGGTGGGCATCAGACCTCCAGCCAGGGTCAACCCACCTCCAAGGCATATTGGAAGTATGTCATATTGACATGACACATTAAACCCAAGTTGTATTCATTGCTCCTTCACCCACAGAATCATAGAATGGTTTGGTTTGAGAGAGACCTAGGTCATCTAGTCCACACACCTCCTCCCCCTCCCCCTCCCCCCCCCCGCCCCTTCCCCCCAAAATGAGCAGGGACATCTTCAACTACATAAGGTTGCTCAAAGCTCTGTCCAAACTGTCCTTGAGTGTTTCCGGGGATGGGTCATCAGATGTGAATGCTGAATCTGTTACTTTCAGTAGCACACAGAGGAGATGACATCAATGCACGTATCAACACCACCATGTTGAACAACATTCACTACATAACATTACAGAAGGAAGAAACACAATTAAGGAAAAGGTCTCCTTTGGAGTTTTTCAACCATTTATAAAAGTCCTCCTCTTTTCCTATATTAATTCAAATTTTAAGCTCTATGAATATGTCTGTGGTTCTGCACATAGACCAATTGGGAAGAAGAGAACAGCAATAGCCTACTCGAAACAGTATGTGGAATTACTAAGGTTGAATTTTATCTTGCATCTTTCTGCAAATGTTTCTACAGAAGAAAATTAACAGATCTGACCTCTCCGGCACACAAAGTAGCTACTTCCCCAGGAAACATCCAGTTTGGATGCCAGAGACTCATAGACTTTCAAGACGAACTCCATTACAATGAAACAGGACTTTGCCTGTTTGTGCTTTCTGCCAAAGAACTGAGACTTTCATCCTTCTCCATGTTCATAACTAGAAGAACTCATAGTCTACTTTTGGTGCTGTGGAGAACAACAGGACTAAGGCAAAATCACACCAAGGATAGAAGCAGTATAGCAGAATATACTCTGGGAAGGAAAATTTTCCTGTTTTCTTCCCGCTCCTGCCTCAGGCTACACACCTTCTCCTGTCAAAAGACATGAACTTAGAACTACCTACATGTGTTCTCCAGAATTCAGAGACAAAAGCCTGGTATGCAAAGGAGCACTGGGCACAAAACCGCAAACTGATGATTTTGCCAAGTGAAAACCAAGTTCATGCAGCCCTTGCTTTCTGCCTCAGAACAGTACTAAAGCATGCCCTTGATTTATACATACTCATAAAACCTTTCAACCCTTCCGCAGTTGCATATTACAGCCTGTATGAGATGAATTCAAATTCAGCTCCTAATTTCTCTGTAGCACGCACCCAAAGTAAGGTTTGCATCGTGCAGCACTGCAGAAAGCTGAAAGCACCAATTACATTCAGCCAATAGTAAAGTGAGACAGTTGCCTCCTCATAAAAAGGATTCTGGCAGAGAAAAAAGTGCCATAAGATAAATGTAACTAATAACCAGTAATCCATCCAGAATCCTTGTGTCTGCAGCGCAGCAGGGTAAGCACTTGATACCTGTAAGGTTGATATTCTCACATTGCTTACCCTGGTGCGCTGCAGACACAAAACAACTCTTCTGTCATCCAGAAATGGAACAGGTGGCCCCTACCCCAATACATAATCCTTTTACACAGTATCATCATTATTCTGTATGTCTCCAGTTCCTAACAATTGGTAAGGAGAGCTGAAAATAAGGTCCGAGACACCATTCTACCTCATGGAAGCAGGATTTTGCCTGCAGCATCCCAAACTGTTCTTGATGATTAGATGTTATTAAAACCACATTCTGTGAGGCCACTGGGATTTCACCACAACAGTTCCTTGGTATATTTTGAAAGCAAAGGGAAACAGAACACAACTTTATGATGACTCTGAAGTCATGCAGTTTCAGGTAGAGAATGACAATATTTTGCTGGTAGTGCTTTGTAATTTGTGGTAAATACCCAACAGTTGCAGCACTGATGCAGTACTACCACGATAAAGGTTGTGTCAGCATCAATCATAAAATGCAGCGTTTTGATGATGTAAATAAACAAACAACTGTGAACTATCACACAAAGCCCTGCCAGTCCTTTCCCTCTGGAGGAAGGCTGTGCTTTCTGAGCTTCTATCACCTTCAGCAGCCACGATGACTGGAACTAAGGGGAACTCTTACAGAGTAACCAGCACCTTCAGGTGCATGTTCAAACTTGTCTGTACAGGGTCAATTTGGACAAGCCTGCATTCAGAGTAACAGCTAGTGCAGACACAGCAGTGCAGACAAATAACAAGGCTCCAGTCTTCCTCTTTCATGACCAATAATATTCAATTTAGTCAGATCACTTGACAGAAACTGATTCACACTGAGGGAAGATTTATTAACTTGTACAACCAGTATCCTTCATATTCTTTTTCTTATATTTGATTCCTTATATTAGAAGACCAAATTAATACAACAACTAGAGCTTACCAAGAGAGCCATTAGTTCAGCTCATCTTTTACCTACCAAGTACCATCAAACCTGATGGTTCAGAATAAAAGCCATGTACAACATCATTTCATTTTTCTGTGATATTGACATCAAGCATCATGAAACTGAGAAACCTCTAATTCAAGAGGTTCAAGTAGGTTCTACAGGACTGTTTGGGTAAGGGTTTTTCTTTCTCTCCTCATGTTCCACTTTCCTGTCTGATCTTGATGACAGGCAAGGATCCAGTCTAATTGGCTGTGAAGCTGCTGCACGAAGTTGCAGCTGTTCATCCCACACTCACCTATGAGAGGGGCCCCTAATTTTAAGTAACATACTCCCTTATATACACTCCTCTCAGGGTCATGCACACAGCAGCTGGTAAATTATAAGAGCTTTAACCTCACTAAGTAGTCCATTAATGCTTAAAAGGAGTTACAAGAATGAAGTCATCCTTGAAATTGAGGGATAAGTACCTACAAAAATTTTCCATGGCTATTTAGAAAGGGAGGAGCAAGAAGACGACCTGACAGTAACCACCCTGGAGCATATGGGGGTATTAAATGCTGCAGCTGCACAGACTATTCTGAAGTGTAATGCTTATGTCTCCTTACAGAACAACTGTAATTCATGAGGCCAAGGGTGCAATATGAAATAAATGTAGTGTAAATTAATGCCCAGAGCTAGCACTGAAACCCACGTAAATTATAGTCCATTAACAGGTATCAGAATCTAGATATATTAAATGCACTTAAAAATACAATACTTGGGCAAAATCCAGGATTAAAAAAATAGTTCATTATATAAGAAAGGTGAGCTACCGAGTAAACTCTTGAAAATCATACATCTCTTGAGGGTAATTGGCAGGCCTGCTGGAGGGATTTAACAACCACAGAAAGAAAAATTGCAAACTTCAGAGCTTAAGATCAGTTTTGGAGAGAAGCTAGGAGGAAAGTGCCTTTTTGGCATATTAAAAAAAAACCCAAAAGCTTGATTTTCCTGAAGCACCTGTTACTATGTTTGAAGCGTGGGATACTATGAACTTGAAAGAAGTAACTCCTACCCTACAGTAACCACTTGTGCCCAGACTCCACAGCAGTGGGGTGGCTGGTAATTTTTATTGCGAGAAACTTCCTTGCTTTAACTAGGGATAAAGAACACATGCACAACCACCTTTCTGCATGCCCACATACGTTCATGCTTTAAAACTCTTCATGCATAAAACTAAACCAGAACAAAACAAGTAATTCATGTTGCAAGGCAGGAGACTGGCCATCACTTTGTGGACTTTCAGTTTCCAAGGTCAGAGGTTATATTACTGTTCATGTTACAGAAGTCTTCATGCACAAAATGCTTTCCTTTGCCTTCAGTAGCCCACTGAAATTCAAACATGACATTTAACAAAGCAGTCTGTAAAAGCCACTAACTCCTGTCACTTACTTGGCTTAGAGTTAATGACGATGTTTTCAGCAGAGTGCTGGGGTGCAAACCTGCAGTTCTCTCCTTGGCCCTCGCTGCTGCCATACTCTATGACTTCCACTTGCCCCAGAGGTACGCTCCACTTCAATAAATACCTCTGTCCAGTTGTCACGGTGCCACTGCTTTCATAGGAAGAGCTGGAAGATGCACAAATTATTGCTGTGACAAACAACTATGTTTCACAGGATCCTATTTATTATTTTCACTTCTGAAATCTTCTGTTTCTCAGCCCGAGTACCATGCACAACTTCAACCAATACATACATCAGGCTGACTTTGGTTACTGACCTTTACTGTAGGCACAAAGAACAGCTATGCAGGTGCTGATAATCTTGTTTACAAAGAGCACAGCATTGCCAACAACAGTCCCTATATTTCTATAACAAAACATATATTACCATCTTTTAAGATTAATGCCCATTTTGATATCATTATATAGTGATACCATTACATAAGGATCATACTGATGATACCATGTCTCCACCTTTTCCAAATTCTTTTGGCTTGTGCTGCCTTTCAGGACAGTACATGAAACACTACTAAAAAGAAGTAGCCGCTATGTTTAGGGAAATATGGATGATGGGACCTTTGAACAACTACTGGCAGCAGGAAGGGCAATGTAACCTCCCAAGGGCTGACAAGCTAACATTTCTGCTGAGCCCCACAGCCCAGGATGTTCTTTACCACAGACCTTTGCAACTGCTGTGCCTTCTGAGAGCAATCCCACGTGAGCTGCTGCTTCTGCTAAAGGGAAGCATGTGTCTCAACAGGCATTTCAGAGGAAACAGCACACTAAGGAAGCTCGCTTGGACTAGAAATGGCATTAATACTCCTTTTGCTTTGTTTCCTTCATTCCCTTATTCAAGCACATATAGCAAACATGAAGGACAGAAGAGATGTTAAAGTAAACAAAAAGAGTTTATTTCACAGAAAGCATGACTGAAATAAAGAAGTCAAATGCTCAGGAGAACACTCAGCAAAATAAATTTATTGTGAACAGTACCTCAACACTGATGTTCAGCTACTCAGCTACCCAGTCACAAGAGTCATACTTTTGTTTCATTGAAGAGACAAGTATGAAGAAAAACCACAAGTGCCACAGCTTAAGTAAATATTTATAAACTCTTTATCTAGTTCAGAAGAAAGAAAACAAGACAAGGCAGGACACAGCTGTACAGTCACTAAGGATAGTTTCCACCCCATCCAACTTCTACTTAAAAGCAAGGCTGCTAGTTAGAGAGGATACATGTAAAGAAACACCTTATGAGGGTCACATATGTTGTAGAAACACAAAACTGGTCTCTGACCATGGTCGCCAGGTTCCAAACCCATCAGACCTTTTCTGTAAAGGCTGTACAAAAGGAGAGCTGATATATGCTGCTCAGCTAAGTGTCAAGTTTCTGGAGCAGTCTACAGCTCCAGGGTAAATCTGCAGGTGTGCACCTTGAAGACCACTGCTATAACAGAAATTTAGCTTAGGTACAATGCCTAACTTCTATGCAGCTAAAACGAAGAGAAATAAAGCTCATCATATGAGAGACCAATGGGCAAGCAGTACCTTCGGTAGCATACTCTTTTGAAACAAAAATTCTGGACTGGATACGGGTGTCATACGTGAAATCTGACTATTGATTTCCTTCTAAAGGTAGCTCCTTGTGCACTAAAAATCTAAGAGCAATCCATGAATTAACAGTCGAATCCTCAATCCACACACACTAGCTTGAAGGTGCAGCCACACATAACTGAACACCCCAAGGAGGTCACAACCCCCTTTTTTGCTAGTGAATAAAGGTAGAAATGCATTCAACTGCTCGAAACCCCCACTGTTATATAAACAAGCGGGTTAGAAAGTAAACCTAAGCTGCTAGAGAAAACCATAATTAAACTTTTCCAGAGTTAGCAAGCCCCCACCATGACACAGCTACGCCTAATTACCACCCCAATGGAGGTTGCTCAGAACCAGTTAATGCCTGCAGGAACAACAGAGCTGTCAGTGAACAACCAGAACTGCTGACTTAATAAGGAACCCTGAGATTCTGCACTTTTTACATGGAAAATGAAAACAGACTGCACGTTGCCACTTCAGGGACAATTACAAGAAAATCCAAGGCAATGTTGTCATAGGAAAGATAAAATGCATAAAAGCAACTTTCTTCCATGCAAACATAAGAAAATCTCCATGTGGTATGATAGAAATGAATAAATCGTAAAGGAGTAACAAGCTGCAATAACTGGACATAAGCTTGTGCGTTTTCTGCGTCACAGTTATTACAGAGCACTTCTCACCCACTAACGAGAGACCAAATATACACATGATTACAAAAATATGTACTATTTCATACTTCAGTAATGAACTAAGGTATCAACTGATATTAGGCTAAAGAAAAGCCATTCTTGGAAGACTTTAATGGTCCACATTTTCTCTGTCAGCATGTACCATCACAGTAATTTGTGATACGAGCAACATTTGAATGTGAGTGTGACCTTGGCATACAGAGTAACAGTAATAATTACCGCCAACTAAAACACAGAAGGCACTATGAAAAAATGTCTTCAATGCAATTTATCTTTAAGAGATGGGCCTGGGTGAACCTAGTGAGGTTCAACACTGCGAAGTGTCAGGTGTTGCACTTGGGCCAGAAGAATCCCAGACATAGATACAGACTGGGAGAAGAGCTTCTTGAGAGTAGCCCTGCTGAGAAGGACTTGGGGATTCTGGTGGATGAGAAACTTCACATGAGCCAGCAGTGTGCTCTTGCAGCTCGCAAGGCCAATGGTATCCTGGGCTCCATTAGAAGAGGGGTGGCCAGCAGGGACAGGGAGGGGATTTTCCCTCTCTACTCTGCCCTCGTGAGGCCCCATCTGGAGTACTGTGTCCAGATCTGGGGCCCCCAATACAAGAAGGATGTGGAACTGTTGGAGAGGGTTCAGAGGAGGGCCACGAAGATGATTAGAGGGCTGGAGCACCTGCCCTACGAAGAGAGGTTGAGGGAGCTGGGCTTGTTCAGTCTGGAGAAGAGAAGGCTGCGGGGGGACCTCATTGCAGCCTTCCAGTACATGAAGGGAGCTTATAAGCAGGAGGGGATTCAACTTTTTAAAAGGATAGACAATGACAGGACAAGGGGGAATGGATTAAAACTAAAGGAAGGAAGGTTTAGATTGGATATTAGGGGGAAGTTTTTTACAGAAAGAGTGGTGAGGTGCTGGAACAGGCTGCCCAGAGAGGTGGTGGATGCCCCATCCCTGGAAGTGTTCAAGGCCAGGTTGGATGGGGCCCTGGGCAACCTAGTGTAGATCCAGGCCTGAGGTTGGTGGCCCTGCCTGTGGCAGGGGTGTTGGAGCTCTATGATCCTTGGGGTCCCTTCCAACCCATGCCATTCTATGATTCTATGATTCTATGTTTCATCTCAGAGATAAAAACCCTTCCTCAGCTGGAAGTCTGTTAGTGAGTTCCAGGTTTTTTCTGGCTACGTACATTAGATTTGTGTTGGGTTTTTTTAATTTGCAATTTGTGTCAAGTTACGGATGTGTGTGTGTGACTATGAATTTAAGGAGAAGAGAAAAAATATCCTACCTTGGCAGCCCTGCATGCCGCTAAAGACAAATACACAGTAAGAGCTAGGCACTAAAGAGCATTTCCATCTGTAATCTCCAACTGACACAATTTTCTTATAAATCCACTGTAGAACTTCCGAACACCAGCAGGCAATTTAGAGAACTGTAAGAAAGCTAGTTATCCATTTATTATAACTACTTCTAGAAATCATTAGCCACAGTAAAAACAATGATAAAAAAGAGTTTAACTTATTCCAGCTGAAGCTTTAATGATCATTTAAAGAATACACATCACGTCTTACCGAATATTTACTGTGGCACACATCAGCACATCGTTTAACATGAAGAGTCGTCGTTCTTTGGTTTTGATAATTTCTCCTTTGTCATTGTAAACTGTCTCGACCATATCATCAGTCCGTATGAGGTATCTGTTCCCACTGCTGAGCAGCTAGACATTAAACACAACCAACACGGTACGTTATACGTGGTACACCCAACATCCAGTGCAAAGAACACAGGAAAATACAACGGGTTATCACTCGCCATCATAGCACAAGTGTTTGTAGGTGGATTTGCCAAGTGAATTAAGCCTCTTTACTGATTTTCTTTTCAATTAGAGAATCATTAACTTCTGCTGCCAGAAATTTGGCCTGCAGGGGTTTTTGGTCTTAATATGGAACGTAATTGCTCTGAAAGTCCTCCACACTGAAAAATGTCCCCTAGCAAAGAAAAAAATAGTATTACAGCTTCCAACTGTTGTTTCCTTCCCTCACCCCTTCTTTCACAACCCATTTCAGTGCCATGCATGGTCCCAGCTGTCCCAAAGGGGAGGTTAGGGTGGGAGAAAGAAGAGGGCTTAGTTGCACCTGCTCTGTCTACCTGGGCTCACAAGGCAGCTGAGGAGTGCGGCTGGCATATTGTCACAGACTGCCCAGAAGACAACATGTAAGTAAGATGTATGGCATGTAAATTGCTCCTGACATTTGACTTCAGGGGCTAGGGATCAGCGCTACGAGCAAGAACCGATTCCTCGCAAGGTCAAATGCACCTCCGTAGGGGCCAAGAGAACAGAATGGTCTGTAACTCGCCATTTCCTATCCATCCACCTCTTTCATCACTTGTTTCACCCTGCCCAGCGTTGTTCCAAAACTATTAAGCCACAAGGCACACAGGGCCCTACAAGAACTGGAGTGATTATCCAGGTATATCTCACTTTGTCCCCTTGGTGCAGAACACACAAGACTAATAGATGAAAACCTCCATCACCTCTTGGAAAAGCAACTTAGCTTTAATCCTTCAATCATTTGTAGATGATTAGTAGCAACTTCAATAAGCAGGAGTATGAAAATTACAATGTAACATGTCAGAATCCATCTTCTAATGCACTGAGAAGGGAAATACTGTTCCAGTGTAACAATAAATTCAGTATCCCATTTCTATAAATATGCTAAGACAAGTATGTTCTTGTCTACTTTCCTTCCTGGAAGCTGTGCTTTTATGCATCACAAAAATAGTCCTTGCACTCCTTCAGCATGTCCCCATAACTGCATCCCAGAACGAGTCCAGTGTAATCATCTGTAACTTCATTACCACAATAACTGAAGTATTTATGCCCCATACGAAGTTAAATTTTGAATTATCAGAAGATGTACATGAGACTTTATCACAGGCCGAGGAAACAGCTTCATACATTGCTGAAGAACACAAATACTGCTGCTGCTATTTCAGCATGTTGCCTGCTCCAGCACAAGTGGTTCAACCAGTGAGCTAATCCAGTCCTGGAGGTAGCTCACATACCACACCTACAACTACAATAACCCTGTGTTGTTGTGCACTACAGAAAAATCTCAGGTGTTTCTTTGGTGCCTGTTCTAGAGATTGCTGAAGGCCCAGAAAGGAATAATATACTAAGTCTTCCATCACACGTACTTAATTCCTCACCTTGTTCAGGTAACGTTCGTTCATTGCTTTTGCTATCTGTTTTATCTCGCAGCGCTGATCTGCATCCCTTTTCCTTTCATTTAACTTCTCCGCCAGCGTTTCAAGTTCCGTAAGCGCCATCTGTAGAGGTAACCTGTCAGGATGTCCTTTATTAGTGTTCTTCAACATATCCTGAGCAGCAGGGAAAAAACAACAAAAAACATTTAAAAGAAATCAGATGTAATTTCAAAGTCAGGTTCAAAAGACTACAGGATATATTAATTGCTACATTCATTACCCAGCTAATATTGAAGACCAAGATGACTAGTGAACACCTAACGACAGCACATCATTTATTTTCCTGAATACCTTGGAAGTTCTTTAAAACGATACTGAATGGGGTCTCACACTGCTTATTTACCAGAATAAAGTACAACAAAAGAGCATGAAAGCAAGTATAAAAAATGCAAACATGAAGGTAAATTTAAAAATGCACACAATTTAAAAATCAATACTACAATGATTTTAAAATTAAACTTTTCTGATATTTACCATCAGTATTGTGTTCTGTTTATTACTGTTGCTATTCCTCACTAAAAGATTGACAGCACAGTCATCCCTAAGCAGACATTACTTCATGGAGGCTGCAAGAGCAACTAAAAATCTTTCCCTTTTGTAGGCATGCAGTGGAACAGTTGGAATGAAATTTTTGCTTCTCTCCCATAGTGCTTAAAAAATCCCTATGTGTTCACTACAGCTTCCTGCCACAACACACTCCATTTCTTCTGCTGGAAGGAGTTACAGTGTAAGTTTGTCTGTGCCGGGGAACTGTGGTGTTTCTACAGCTCAACTCCCGTTAAGAAGAGACCCGAGGACTGCCTGTCAAATATTCAGTTCCCTTGGGAAGGAAAACAAGATGCTGCAGGTCAGAAGGAAGCTGCAACACACTCCAGCAAGTCCTGAAGGCATGAATTTCATCCTCTTGTATTTTTCTTAAATGGAAAGTACTACCACAAAGTTCCTAGGGGTGTTCTGAAGTGCTATTAGCTAACAAACTGATATGAACAAGTAGCACATTTAAACCACGGCTTTATTTCAGAGTAGCATACAAGATAAATCTAACCTAACAAGTAATCTAAAGTAAATCTAGGTTACTAAGGTTTTCCTGCAGAATATTTATTGCCTGTCCCTGCAGTCAGACTATGAGATCACCACGTTACGATGCACTGAATTTTTTTCTTTGTTATTCTTCCCGAATCCAGTGGTCACTTCCACTGCAGCGTGCTCCTCTGGCAGAAGACAGCTACCACATAACCCCACAAGCAAACCACATCAGAAAGCAACAACAGCATCCCTTTGCTAAACTTTATTTACCTGCAACAGTAGAATGAACTGTGGAAAGCGCTGGATGGGTTTCATCATTAAACCATACAGCGTAATTCGATCAGGACTTGACTCCTGGCACTGCTGCAATGCAAGAAAGCCACACAGGTTTCTACCATGAGTGTATTTCCATCAGTTACAGAATGGAAAAGAGAACACTTCCTGCATTTTTTCTGTGTTATTTACATTAATTCTAACAGTGGTACTGTAAGATTTCATTTACTGTAAAGACTTAATTTAAAAATCTTAAAATCTTTAAAAAAAAAACCCAAACCAATACTGAACTGAAATCTCTTTAAATGCAGCTGGAATAAAGACACACCAGCAATGCAGCACCTATATATATCAACACACCACATGCATGTTTTTTACATAAGCAGTGCACTAAGACATCTGCTTAACTTCAAGCAAAAAGGGAATGTACTTGTTCAAGGTCTTAAACTTGAAAAATATAAGTGATCTATTGATTTATAGTCCATAATTTACTATTGCTGCTCTGTTTCTTGGGCCAAGACTATAAATCTCTAACAACTTACATGTTTTTATGAGGAAATCTAACAAAAACATCATAATCTCAGTGCTATGCAAACAAAGATATTTTCCATTGATTTATGCTTGGAAAGAGAAACATAAGAGTCCATTATTTTGGTTATCAGGACTGGCAGATAAAACCAGACAAATTCATTTGCATATGCAGAAAAGCCCCGTTTGTATAAGGCGCTTCAGCATTTGGAAATATTTTGGCCAGAATCACAGCTAACCCAAACTAAGAAGAGTAGAGAAAATAATATTAAAAACAAAGCAAACCCAAACAATATTAAACTGAACGAACTTACCTTTAAAAAGTCTAAAAAGGCAGGCTTGGTGGCACACGTTTTCTTGAGAATCCCTACTGCTGTACTGAAGTTGTTTACGTATTCACTGTACGCATCCAATACCATAGATTTAGAAAACTGAAAGCATAAAAACATAAACCTTAATTATAAATACAAAAGATCCCTGAAAGCATTAACTACCTAAATCTCTAACTGTTAAGGACTCGTCTTGCTTGGAGCTGAGGGCCTAGTGTTGGATCTACAGAAATGCTGGTGATGCCCAAAATCACCTTTCTGCAGAAGACAGGTTGGAAACCTAAAGACACAACAGCTGTCTCATAAAACACAAATTTAGAGAAATAGTTACATCTTGGCTACAGCATTAGTGCAGAGCCTGGAGACTATGGGCAAACAAAGGGCATCCACTGAGATTCAAAGCTGCTGCTGAGATCCCCTGATCATCTCATCGCTGCTTATCTTCCAGATTCAGTGAACCAGCAACGTCCCAGGGCCTTCATGCCCAATCTTCAGCTGGTAAAGGTTTACCAGGAAGGCAGACAGCTTGTGTCTTGCAAACAGCCATGTGAAGGCTACGATCAGTAAGTAATACTAGATAAAATTTAGTAAGTAATATATGTGGTAAGGGGACGGCTAGACTAGATGATCTGGGAGGTCTTTTCCAACCTCAATGATTCTATGATCGCTGCCCATTGCCTCCTTTGTAATTTTATCCCTCTCTTTGCAAAGCTGCTCTCATTAACACTACCTCACTTGCTTCAGTCCAAACAAGCCAGGTTTGCTTTAGTAACCTTTTCATTTCGACTGAAATGGGGTCAAAGCACTCAGAGACATGGATACCAGCTCTCTTACAGCAGGCATGAAAAGGTGGTAATTTCTAGGAGATGGGTGGCAACAAAACAAAGTACTCAAACCAGCAGGTAGACAGCCTTCTCTAATTTAACACAGTGGCTAGTTCAGTCCTTTACCAGCTGGACATCCATTAAGGGTGGAATAGTGTTTTAAATACTCTTTAGTTGAGCCCCAGGTGCATTTCAAGTCCAGGAATTCAGGATATCACCCACTATGTTTTTTTCTACTCCAAATAAACATACCATGTATGACTATCTACTTTTTAAGAGTCTTGATCCCACCCTAATTTTGGTGGCTTTGTGAATCTCAACCTCCTCAGAAAAAGCAACTGTTAATTTAAATGTCTGAAAGCACAATCAAAGCTTGAAAATTCTGCCCACAATCTTTTCACATCTGCCAACAAAGCTGAAGACGTGTTGGTGTCAGCTTCCTGACCAGGATGGTAAGGGATGGTACATACAAATTCTGACAGTTGCCATGGGCATAACAGAACATGGGAATAAAGTGGCCAAGTTAGACAGAGAGATGGGGATGAAATAACAAGCCTAAAATACAACGAGATTATTTGTTCAGAAGCATTTGCTTACTGAAGCAACAAAGACATCACCAATCATTTCAACAGAGTCCCACTCAGATACGCGGCTCGCCAGCGCAATCTGAAACATCGAATGGCACTGAAGAATTTCCTTAATTCGGTAAAAGACCATTTTGAGTTTTCTTTCACTCAGTAACTTTGGTTCCATATCTGAAAGGGGCTTCTCATATTGCTGTGGGGAGAAAAAAAAACCACAAACAAACAAAAAAAAGGTTATTCTACAAGCAGGAAAAAAAACCAACTTATGTAACAGTACACACACACAAAACATTTCTAAACATTTGGTGTCATGCATCTGTAGAAAAATTTATGAGAGTCACACTACAGATTCTTTGTATTTTACGACACTTTTTTGACTATTTTTTAAATTTCCGAATTATAAAAAGCGAAAGATATTCATACCTCCAGGATTCTTTTGAGAGCATCCACGTAATTCTTCTCACTGTCAACTACAGAGCCCAAAATATACCTTCTCACAACCTGTTAAGAAACAAAGTTTTGTTGGAAGCCCAAATCAGCTAACACATTCACCATAGTTGGGAATGCTGATGATAAAATTCTTACATTAAAAAACCACAGGAAATACAAGGCAATTTCAATACTGGAAGTTCAATATAATAATATTGTACCTCTTCAAAAGTAATTAATTTTACTATTACTCTAAACCTATTTTAAAGAACACAACAGCTAGCATATCTATAAGTTTTGGTGACGCACTTCCAAGCTTTACTTTTGATACTTGTCTTTTAATTTTCCATGTATAAATTTAGGCATTAATAGAAATAATAAGTGTAGGTGAAATTGGCTACTTCGATGAACTGCTGCAAGAAAACAGGCAAACAGTCCTCAGAATTAGCCTTCAAGATTAATTTTTCTTTTTTTTAATATGCTTATAAATATCCTAGGAGTAACGTGAAGGACAAATGAGAAACATTTATGTACTGCTAAGAAAGTCTCTGAGTAAGTCAGCTTTCTCTTCTGGGCATTACCATGAAAACCCCATCTCATCTATATTCATACTAATTGACAGAGTTACAACTCGGGAACTACTACTGTATTTCATGTCTACACACTATTCATCATGTCTACAAACTATTCATCACACCTCCTTCTTCACCTCCTGCTTCTTCAATTCAGTGGAGACACACATTGTATGCACGTGCAGGTGACATGACATGACAGGAAGGCCTGGGGAACCTATTGGGTTTACATTTTAAACTTCTTAATGTTATTGGTTAGATTTCTTGCTGGTTTTAAGGATTTGTTTTCACGCAAATCAATTTCCTAATATAGCTCATTCCAGAGCTTTCAAAGACAGGACTCTCTCTGAGGGAGAAAACACAAGAGCAAGATCAAACCACTCCACACAACTACAAGAGAAGGCTAAACTGCTTCTTTTGCTATTTCAAGCCAGCCTAAATGACCATGAAATTCAAATCTGACTTGCTTCTCTCTGCTTCTGATCCCCATAGCCTCCTGCCTCCTGCCACAGCTGCCTTTAATTCTCCACATTTTGCATTATTAAGTGCAGGTTATGGAAGGACTTTCTTTCAAGTATTAGCATTTCAAAGGAATATTTCAAAATTATCTGAGCATTTGCTTAAAGATTACATGCAGCAAAATTAGTTGTGTCTTATTTGTGTTTAGAATGGATTTAGCAGTGTCTTATTTGGTATAATGTAACAGCTGCTCTGGTAAAGGATACTAACTCTACTTTTAGTCACAGCCTGTTCTTCTGGAAAGAATAAACATTTGAAAAGAATAAACAACTGTAGAAAGAGTTGTTTATTTGTTTTTTTCTTCAGGCTCTGTAATACACAAAATAGATACTTAATAGTGCTTACTGCAACACACACTCACAATTTGCACACAAGCCTTACATTTATACTAACATTTTCGCTATTAACCATATCATACAAAGAGAAAAGTTCAGGTCCCAGTCTTAAAACGAAGCAAAATCTCTCAGGACTGAGACCCAAGGCAGGACCCCGTATCTGAACAGGCACCACTTTTAAACAAAACCTACCATGCCACCTGGTGTTTAAAGCAAGCATGTTCATCAAGTCAGCTCATTCGTAGCAGATCAATCCAGGCTGGAAGGAGCTCCTGGCCTTCACCCTCTCCAGCTGGAACACCCAGACTGCTGTGTAGCCTGCTGGGGCCCAGCCTGAGCACAGGGTCACTGCATCCCACAGCGAGGACTTGTACTGGCCTCTGTTGAGCTGCCCGAGTTTTCTATCAACCTCAGCCCATCAGAGCTGAGCTGGCCAGCAGCCCCAGCCTCCCACACACGGCCTGCTGCACCCCTCCAGTGTGCTACTGCATCCAAATGTACACTGCAGTTGATATCCAGAAAGTTAATAACGGCATTAAACAGCACAGGCCCCACATCTGCTCCTGAGGAACACCCTGGACACGCACTGGACTTTGTACCATGGACATAACCCTCTGAGCATGGTGTCCTCACCTGTTTTCCACCCACCTTCTAGTCCATCTATACCAACGGTATCTCACCTATGCAGCTACCAGGGTACTTCAGGAGACCATTGAAGGCCTGGCTAAAGCAGAGGTAGATGACACCCTCTGCACTCTGTCCACAAGCCCCTCTGAAAGGGTCTCAGGCTGGTCAGGCACAAATGGACCTGGTCCACCTATGCTGACTGTTCCCTAATGCTCTCCTGTCCTTCCAAACACAGAACTAGCTCCCAGGAACATTTGCTCCATCATCTTCACAGGGACTGAGGTAAGGCCAGACTGACTCTAGTTGTCCTCCTTCCTGTTCTTGAGGACAGGTGTGACATTTACCAGTCATCTGATCACGGGGATCTCAGATGACAAAGGCAGGCCTTACCCTCAGCACCCTTAAATCCACCCCACCATGTTCCCTGGACACCAGTATGCTTAACTGGCGCAGTGCTTATTAACTGCAGGTAATACTTCACCCCATCCAGCAGGTCCTGCATCTGGGCTCAGCGGCTTCGGAGGCCTGAGGACAAACCTCACCAGGAACAGCCAAGGCACCAATGGTATGCAGCACCTTGACCTTTTCAGTGTCCTTTGGCACCAGGTCCCTGTCCCATCAAACAGCAGACCCAGATTTTTCTTAACCTTGCTTTTGCTGCCAATGAACATGTAAGAAACATTTAACTGTTGCTCCTCACACCTCACTAGCTCCAGCTGAGCTTCGGCTTTCCTAACTGGGCATTTGGGCAGCTTCTCCTGGGTCGATAAGCAACGCACATCATGACCTACACAACAATGACTAATTGTCATACCACTCTCCTCAACTGTCCTCAACTGTCCCTTAATTTGGTTTTCTGCTCATCTTCTGAAGGTAATGAACAGCTCATGACTTGACACCACAAAAAGCTAAACACTCTCATATAATTTGTCATGACAACACAGTAACATGAACCCACAGGATTTATTTTCAGCCAAAATTTTCTAACTTATGCTGTTTTCAGTAGTTTCTGAAGTGGTTTCTACAGTGACTATAAACTCTTGAAGTGGAGAACAGCAAAACACACTCTTCTATAGACTTGACTTTATTGGAGACAAGATTAAGTTTGTTTTTTTAATCAGGTGAAACCTTGAGATTCAGAGTGTATCCAAGATATACTCTACATTTAAAACAGAAATCATGGAGCATCCGGAGCAATGTCTCCTGACTAAAAAATGTTTAAACTCTTTTTCACCGAAACCCATCGTATTTAGTTTAAATGTTTAGGTAGTGAAATAATATAATTATTATAGATAATTTTATAATGTAGTAGTTTGCATCTCTGGCTGAATTCAGAGCTGATACAACTACATGCACACATAACAATTTTTCAAGACCTACTTATTCAGTTCTGAAATTTAGGTCCACTTAATTTATGTTAAATGCCAATATGTCTGAAGAGCAAGGCACCTGGGAGCCACCGGTGCAGAGCAGAAGGGGAGGAAAAAGAAGCAGAAGACCATATTTCCAAATACTACCTGCTGCTGTGATAATCCTTCTGGCATAGGAGTCATAATTGCTTCTGTATGCATACAATCAACATCAATAAATAAATTCAGCTCCTCTTCTTCCAGACATGATCTATGATCTACAAGTAATTGAATAACAAAATGTCAGTTTTTACAGCAGGTAATTAAAAAAAAAAAAAACCACAACAAAATCCCCCAAGGATATTATAATTCAAGCACAGTCTGACATTACACAGCAGTCTTATTTTCACTTATCAAACTAAAGAAATTTCCCAGCACTTCTGTGTCACCTGTGAAATCACATAAATACCACCACCAATAGGCACTCATATAGACCATCTTTCAAAGGTACCTCAAGATCCTAAAATCTACACAGCCTATGAAGCATTTGCTTGACCTCTACTTTTTCTTCACAGCCAGGAGTGCAGGGCACTGTGGAGTGTAGGACATACCTAGGGTGACAGCACTGCAGCACCAAGGCCAGCAGTTTTGAAGTAAACTAATTAAATACACTCATAATATGATCCAGCTTTAAAAATTCCATAAATCGTTCCAGAACAGAAGTTAAAGAAGTAGCCAAATGTACCAATATTTTGTCAGCTATGAGAGTAAGGGATTCCGCATTGCTCCCTATGTACTAATTCTGTGCAAAAAAAGCACCACCAAAAAACAGTGGTAGGTGGCAGTACACAGCCAGCCAAACAAGCAGACAAGGCGATAAAGCACAGTATGAGAAGCTGTGTCTTAGAACAGAATGGGAAGGGATGCAGGTCTCTCGGCTGGGAGGAGTCGGTGAGTTATTCAATCAACTGTCACTAGCTCCCTGCTGATTTGGTAAGCGGCTAAGGCATTAAACTGTCCACAGCTACCTTGTGTCTGTTGTCTAACCTCTAGAAAGATAAGGAGGAACGCCAAGGTCACTCTAACACTGTCCTGCCGGAGCAGCTAACTTCCTTCTGTGCAACAGTTGAAGATACATTTTTGATCACTGAAGTTTGTGTAAATAACTTTCTATTTTCTGTCTGCGAATCTGGTAAATTCAGAAGCAGTTAGAGGTCATGACAGGTACATAAGATGTGTCCTGGTCCTTACAAACAGGGCACAGCTTTACATTAGCTCACTCACTAAAAATGTCTTGTTCCAGTCTTGTGGTTTTACTTTCCTAAAATTGTAATGTTATGAGCTCTGCAGCCTAACTATTCAATTAGCTGGGCAGAAATTTGAGCAGAAAGACCTACTACCTCTCAGACTCACCCTGAAGAAGAAATTAAGTTTCTATTCAGTTACAGCCTCTTGCTTCTTGCAAAAATCAACTGTGGACTGCTGCTGCTGAGGCTCACGATGGAGCACTGGCATGTATTCTTAAAGAACACAAATACTTTTCACTTTTTTATTTCTGTTTTCCCAATCCAAACTCAGCTTTCACCAAAAATAAAACTGAAAAAGCAGAACAGTCTCTTCCCTTACTTCTACTCTTAAGAACAGAAAGCATCTGTTAGCCCTTGGCCACGACAAACTTTATTAATAGTCTGCTATCACCACACTGAAACCCGTGCTGTACCAGCAGGCTTTCCTGACATCCAGGAGTTATTCAATGCAGCGAACTGGATAGACTTCGTATCTGAACAAATTTCCATGTTCTCATAGACCAATATTTACACAGCACCAGTGACACTGTTTGGTGGGAGTTAAGTGAATCCCTCTCTGTGGTCCTCACATTTCCCAGTTCACTCAGGTTCCTGCCCCAAACCTAAAACTACTCAAGACACACTGACCATACTGTCACCTGAACTGAATATTACACGGTACTTTATTGACAAAAAACCAATTTCATGCAGCCAGTACAAAAACCTGCCAGGCTGCTCACTTCCTTTCTCAGAAATTACTAAAGAGCAACACAATATAATTGGTACATACCTTGAGAAATAAAAGATTTTGTTCTAATGAAGGAACGACCCTTTTTCACTGCTGCTTTTGTCTTTTCAAGTCCATCTTTGGTACCTTCTCTAGCAGCTCTCATAAGTTTTTGCATCTGTAAGATAAAAAAAGTACAGTCTACATGTTCAGTGAACAATAGGAATATGCTTGAGCATACCATGCAAAGTACTTTGATGAAAGTATCTTTTTAAAGAACACTGTCAAGTAGTTCAGGCTATAAATATAGCCCAAAGTCAAAGGAATATACAGTAAGTACACAGATCAATCAAAGCTCGGATCTGAGCACCTGTACTTTTTCTTAATAAAATTAAACCTGGAGAAAGGGACTTACTTCATGGCACTGTTGTATGCAAGCCTAAAGATAGCAAAAATATTTAAGAACCCTTCTGCATCAAACATCTGAATTCAAAATCGTCTCAAATGCTCAGCTTTACATGATGTAACAAATAAATACTACAAACAGGTCATTAACGGCCAGGGTTCTTGTCCATCTTCCAATGTCCTGCTAACTCTGCCAAAGTATTTCTGACCTAAAGATAATCCCCTAGACTAAGTTCTATCTTAACTATACTCCTAACTACACACTCTTTTCCAGAAAATATTAACGAATAATAATTTCATTCATTAAATTAATAAGTCGATTTAATTAAGAAGCAAAAGGACATTTCATGCAAAAAAAGCGTTGCTTTGCTAGGAAATGTTTATTAAAAAACAGCTTTGTACTTTTGCTTTCCCAAAATGCTGCAAGAAAAAAAAATCCCCACTACAGAGCTGTGTTGACATCATCCACAACACCAGAACACAAACAAAGCTGTCTTGCTGCAATCAGGCAATTTCTCCGTTTGGACCAAAGCTTTTACCAAAACTCAGCTTTTTCATACTGGCTCCATTCAGAACGGAGAGCACCCAGACTCTGACTCCCACAGTTTGATTCCGTGTGGCCGGAGCGCCAGGGTCAGCCCAGCCCTGCACAGCTCACCCAGGTCTCAGAGGGGCGCCGGGGCTGAACGCCTGGCTCACGCTGTGATAAAGGCACCAGTCAGCAGGGAAGGACAATGCTCTATCTCATCTTCTGAAACTGTTACCGTTAAATGTAAGCATGAGAAAGGGGCCTTCACAAAAGAATTTTAAGATAAACGGCATAACAATCCAGCACATTTAGGATTAATTTCATTAAAAAACATTGCCTGCTTTTTCAATGTATTATTAACAGAAAAAAAGACAACATTGTCTGTGTTGGAAAAAGCAAACATTTAAACATAGCTAGTTACAAAAATCAACTACACTACCTTCAGCTCATGTTTTTGCTTTAGTTGCTGAATCTCTACTGCTCCCACAGTGTTTGCCATCAAATCTTTCATCTTTTTTTCATAATGCTCCTTTAAACGCGTTAGGTCATGAGAAAGCTACAGTGTATAAAAAGACACAATCTTTTCAAAAAGCCTGCAGTGCAAACGTCATGCTAAAATACTCACGCACATCATGCACGCTGCCCGCTCTGCCTACTGACACGCAGGAAACTAGAGGGGAATTATTGTTTGGGGAAGCTCCAACCCAGCAAACAGACTGTCGCTCCCGCGCATCGCTGTACTTCCCGAAAGTCAGCCAAGAGCTCTCGCATTATGCTGGCAACTTCGTGAGGAGAGGGACAAAGGCACTTAGTCTAAGCTAACTGCAGAGTAATTGTTGTGCCCATCTCGTACGAACCACATGGAAACAATGCATCACCTTTACCCACAAGCATCATTTGGTGGAGTACAAATCCTAGTGAGTGTATTTCTGACTGTCTTTCAAAAAGGAGAATTGGAAGAATTCTCAAAGGCAGAAGAACCTGCAGAGGTTCTCAGCTGGTGCCTGAGAAGATGGAGATCAACAGTGCCAGCAAGTTAGGCAAGGGGACACTAACAGGGAAGGATGCAGTCTGGTAATTCCCAAGGGCATGGGAATCAGGAAGCACACGTTTTTTCCTCAGCTCTATCATAGCCTCATTGTATGACCATGGGTGTAATCGTCTCATACATGAATATATATCCATCTGCAAGGTAAGGAAACTATTCCCAGGGAAGTGCTCTGGAACACTAATTAACAGTTGTTACACATTTTGAGAAAACCAGATAGAAGAGGTTAAAATCTAACTAGAAAAACCAAAATAAAACAATGTGCCTTTAATAGAAGTCCACTGGAAAAACCTTCAGTTTAATGTCAGCAGTTACTTGGCAAGAGATGAAAGCATCAGGACAGAGGTGGCCTACTACATAGAAAACAAAGGGAAAGGTCCAACATTTAGCTCCACGAGGTTGAGTCAGAACACGATTACCTCCAACATGATGATTCTGGCTTTACAGCTGTGTAATTAAGAACAGCATCCAGTTCATAGACTAGAAATATTTAAGAGCACAAAACCTTTCCCATCTTAAAATAAATAAAATATCAGAAGTCATAATAAGAAAGTGACTTTGAGAGAAGTCATACTAGCACTTACAATTAAAAATCCCACCTCTAACTTTCCCATACTCTTAGATGGACAGAAAAAAGTAATGAGCAAGACAAGTCCATCGCAGGTTCTGATAGACTACAGAAGGACCTGTGCTGGGAAAATACCGTAACATCCATCACAAGACCTGAGAAGAAGTGAGAGTGCAAGGAATGGATGCAGATATCAGGTATATAATGAAGTGGTTTCTCAGCAATCCTCAAGTTTCTGTCTTTCCTCATTCTCTGCCAACCCCCTTCTCCAGTTTCCCGACTCCTCCGACTCCTTCCAGTAACCCATCCAGCTGCAGCAGCTCCTCTGATTTCACCATCCAGCACTTAATGTGCTCTGCATCCCCATCCTCACAAGGCAATCCTCAAAACCTTCTGTCACAGAAAAATTGGCACAGCCAGCCAATTTGTTCTATTCAGGACAAAACCAGAAGATGAATCCTCAGCTTACAAAGTGCTGATCTTGGTGGGCTCAAGTCTTGCAGTTAATTGCTGCTGTGGTTTAACCCAGCAGGCAGCTAAACACCACGCAGCTGCTCACTGGTTCTCCACCCCCCACAGTGGGATGGGGGAACAGAGTCAGGAAAAAATGTAACATTTATGGGTTGAGGAAAAGTAGTTTAATGAGACAAAGGAAGAGAATATTAATAGTAATAATTAGACCTTATTGCTCTCTACAACTACCTAAAAGATGGCTGTAGTGAGGTGGGGGTTGGTCTTTTCTCCCTGGTAGCTGGTGACAGGACATGGGGAAACAGCCTGAAGTTGCATCAGGGGAAGTTAGGTTGGATATTAGGAAAATGTCTTTACTGAAAGGGTTGTCAGATATTGGAACAGGCTGCCCAGGGAGGTGGTTGAGTCACCATCCCTGGAATTGTTTAAAAGAAGAATAGATGTTGTGCTTGGTGACATGGTCTAGTGTTGGACCTAGTAAGGCTGGACAGGAGGTTGGACTTGATCATCTTGAAGGTCTTTTCCAACCATAACCATTCTACGATTCTAACAACAAAAGAATACACAAAAGTGATACACAGCACAACTGCTCAGCAGCTGCTGACTGATGCCCAGCCAGTTCCTAAGCAGCGGTTGCCACTCCCCGGCCAATTCCCCCCAGTTTATACACTGAGCACGACATCATATGGTATGGAATATTCCTTTGGCCAGTTTGGGTCAGCTGTTCTGGCAGTGGGCTGTCTGAGCTTCTTGTGCACCTCCTGTGAAAGACTCATGCCCCCTCCCTGTCAGGGCCTGGGAAGCTGAAAAGTCCTTAACTGAAAAGACTAAGCAATGCTAAAACACCAGTGTGTTCTCAATATTATTTTCATCCTAAATCCGAACTATCCCAGCTGAAACCAGCTCATTCCCTGATTTCCAAAGGGCAGGCAGAAAGGATGGAGGTGGAGGCAGAGCACATAATGTTTGCTGGAGGGGAACACAGACAGTGAAGCTTTTATTCTCATCAAGATAGGAAACCTGCAAAATGAAGACAAGGGTACCATGGCAGAACACCCTGACCACTACCCCTACATCCTCCAGTCACGGGGTACTGGAGCAGGTAACAGTATGCAGCTGTGAAGTGGCTCTTGGGTGTCTATCTCTAGCCATCACACATTCGGGGGGGGAACTGAGGATTTTTCAGTGACTCCCAGCCCTGCTCATTGCCACCCTGTCTCACATCCCCATCCTCCAAGCACTGAGAGCAGAGAAATTAAAGCAGGACACTGCCCAGGTCCCAGGCAAGAGTTCCCTCTCACAGAAAGGGTACAAAGCCCAAAGGAGAGGAGCCGAAGCAGCCAGAGCACAGCAGTCTGAGGGTGCTCCTGATGTGCTATCAGGAAAATGCAGTGAGAGCACCTGTAGCTAAAGGTACTAGACGGCAGGCATGTCACAGATGCATGATTTTAATCATGCCACCTCTATTCTCTCCTTAAAAAATCATACAGACTTCTCTTGATCACAAAAAGCTTTTCTTTTTTCTTTTTTTCTTAAGCTCAGTCACTTTCAACCAACCAAAGTGATACAGATGTAAGACAGAAAGGTGGGGAACACTGGCAAACAGTTTTGTGACTTTTGAGCACCTGAAGGATCCCAAAACTTCCAAGACTTGTCAGGCTTACTCCCATTTGTTCTTCACACTCATTTACCCCTTACACTAATCCAGCAACTGCAAAAGAAGAAAAGGTGATGAACTGCCCACAAGCAAAAATAATCTCTTTTTTTATTTCACTTCTATCCAATTAAGGTTTTTTCCCCTTTCTCTTAAGGAACTTCTGTTTAATATTTTCATCTTTTCTTTTTCTTGTTACATTTTGTTGTGGACTGTCACTCCCACATTGATTTGTGTCTCCGTTAGGAAGATGCTGCTGGCATATGAAACTGGATTGAGCAGAAGGGAAATACAGGTGAGAAAGGGAAGTGTTGGAAATCAGTATAACCTCGACGGCTGAGCAGCACTGTGGGATACATACATGTCTCTTGTGGTTGCCTCGCAAAAAGGAGCTGGGAATTCCATTTTTACACTCAGAATCACTCTGTTCTTCATAGCTTTCAAACTCACTTGAACTCCACCCATACTCCAGCGAGCTGTTTCCACCATCATCACCATTTTCAACATCATCATAAATCATTTCCTCTGCAAGAATTAAATCAAAATTTTTAAAAAAGCTACACTGAAATTTTTGTTTAAGACAAAAGAAAAAAAAAACTTGTTCAGGATGTTCTACAAAGAACTATACAGACTTTGGGATGCACATTTTTAAACATGAATTAAATCCAATACTCAAAGAGCCAAAGTGGGTTGTCTTTGTTGAAACAGAGTGCTTAAAGAGGAGAGTGTTAGTGGTACATGCAAAAATCCTTTTAAAAACATGCCCCATTCAAACTATATTGTTTTCTCCAGATCCTACATGTTTCAGAAGAAATTCAAAATCAGTTCGAGCTGTAGCTGTAAACACACATCTGCAATGTGAAGAACCATCCTTCCATTTACAAGCTTGCTATTTGTCCCGAGGAACACTTTCACCATCAGCTCAAATGACAAATTATAAAATATTGCAATAATCAAACAAAAATGCCACTACTTCAAGCAGAACAGATCAGATCAAAGTAGCAAGAAACACGTTACACCTTATTTTACAACTCGTCATTCCTGCAACTCCACCAGTCACTCCGAGTCTCCAGTATCTGCAGGTCATTTTCCCCATAGTCTAGCCTAAGATCCTGAAGTGTTAACTTTGTCAAGATGTGGAAAGCTACATTGCAAAGGCTGGCCAAAGTATCGCCTGTTAAAGACACGAGTCTCTTCACTGGCACAGATGTCAAATACAACAAACTGATTAAAAATGAAATGGAAAACATTTAGCACCAGTTACTTACCAGGAAACACACATGCACTCTACATGAAGCTTCAATTGTCATTACAAGCAGAGAAGGGTGAACAACAGGTTAACCATGAGCCAGCAACATGCCCCCATGGCCAAGAAAGCCAATGGCATCCCGGAGTATATCGAGAAAAGTGCGGGCAGCAGGCTTAGGGAGGGTCTCCTCATCCTCTACTCTGCCCTGGTGAGGCCTCATCTGGAATATTGTGTCTAGTTCTGGGCTCCCCAGTTCAAGAAGGACAGGGAGCTAAGATCTAAAAAGATGATTAGGGGACTGGAACATCTCTCTTAGGAGAAGAGGCTGAGAGACTTGGGACTTTTTTAGCTCAGAGAAGACTGAGAGGGGATCCCATCAACACTTATGAACACTTAAGGGGTGGGTATCAGGAGGATGGGCTCAGTTTTTTTCAGTGATTCCTAGCAACAGGACAAAAGGCAATGGGCACAAATTGAATATAGGAAGTTCCACCTAAACACAAGGAGGAACTTTACTATGAGGGTGACAGAGTACTGGGACAGGCTGCCCAGAGCGGTTGTGGAGTATCCATCTGTGGAGACATTCAAAACCCACCTGGATGCTGTCCTGTGCAGCCTGCTCTAGGTGATCCTTCTCTGGCAGGGGGGTTGGACTAAATGATCTCCAAAGGTTCTTTCCAACCCCTATTATTCTGTGATTCTGTTGGTGGTTTTAATGCTTCATTTAAAACTGTCTCATACTAATTCAGCAAATAAATTTGAGCTTTAAGATTGAATTTTTATTTTAGTTGAGGAAAATATGTACTTGAAAGAAAAGCTGATGTATTTTACACATCTGTCTCAAGCCAGGATTCTGTGATTTTAAAAATACATTTTGAATAACAACAACATTTTAACATTAAATAGATACTTTAAAATTAACACAGAGGAATTTGCTCTAATTTGGAAGAATCAAAATTTAACAATTTTTTCAACCATGCATATCAAGATTATCTTTAAAATATACTTATTGAAAAAGACATCTTAGTGGTAATCTAGCACAACAACTTAAAATGATAATTCTCTTAAAGTACGTCAAGACTTAGATAAGGCAAACTTCTGTAATGCCAGTAGTGGCACAGGCTATATTCAGTGATTTGGTGGGCTTGTTTTGTCCCTGTGCTGATGCAGACTGACTTTTTTGGAACATTTTGTCTCCCTGACAAAGTATACAATTAACAAACATCAAGATCACAAATGTGCAAAGCCGAAATTTCCCTCACTACCCATTTTCTCAGACACTGTCAATGTCTTTGGGGACAATCAGAAAGCCAACATTTTCATAAAATCTTATTATGGGTTGGGTTAGAAGGGACGTTAGAGATCATCCAAGTTCCAACCCCCTGCCATGGGCAGGGACACCCTCCACTAGCCCAGGTTGCCCAAAGCCCCATCCAGCCTGGCCTTGAACACTTCCAGGGAGGGTGCAACCACAGCTTCTCTGGGCAGCCTGTGACAGGGCCTCACCACCCTCACAGAGAAGAATGTCTTCCTAATAGCTAATCTAAATCTCCCCTCTTTCAGTTTAAACCCATTACCCCATGTCCTATCACTCCATGCTCTTGTAAACAGTCCCTCTCCAGCTCTCCTAGAGAGCCCTTTCAGGAACTGGAAGGCCTCTACAAGATCTTCCTAAAGTCTTTTCTTAACAAGCCAAACTCTCTCAGCCTGTCTCCACAGTAGAGGTGCTCCAGCCCTCGGATCAACTCTGTGGCCCTCCTCTGGAATTGCTCCAACAGGTCTGTGTCCTTCTTATCTTGGAGGTCCCATAGCTGGATGCAGTACTCCAGGTGGGGTCTCATGAGAGCGAAGTAGAGGTGGAAAATAATCTTCCCTTGACCTGCTGGTCACACTTTTGATGCAACCCAGGATACTGCTCCAAGCACACTGCCAGCTCATGTTGAGCTTCTCACCCACTAACAGCCCCTCTAAGCCTCTCTCAGGGCTGCTCTCAATCCATCCTCTACCCAACCTGTATTTGAGGAGAATGGATTTTTATTAATTTTCATTAATATGTCTGTGTTAAGCTAAAAGTTCTGACCAAGACGCTCAGCAGAGCTTTGCTCTATGTCCCACACCTCTCCCCAGCTCAGCCTCCTGGCCTTGTTGTATGTGTTTCCTGACTGAGCAGCCACAGCACAAAGATGGCCCTGCCCAGAGCAGCACAGTCCACTGAGAGACCCTCCAGTACACATTCAAGTCACAAATGTAACATAATACTCTCAAATAATAAAACAAATGACAAGATATGAAATGTTATGGCTTTAAAGACAAATGTGGTTTTCACACAAGAAAGGTGATCTCTTGAATCATTAACAACTTAAGTATCAAACACATACACCCTCTGAAAGCTATAAGCAGATGCCAAGTTCCTAATAAGCTGATCCACTCAAACATAAAATGTTTGTAGCAACTAGTAGCAACCAAGCTTTAAGCTCAGTCTTCACTGTAACTAAAAACTGCATAACAAATCTGAGAGAGAACTCATTGAAAGAAGTTTCTTGAGCCCTCACTCCACCATTCTTGCTACAGGTAAAATCTTGACTCCAGCAACGATTATATTATCTATTCTGCCCTGTCTAAAGAGGGTCACAGCACCAGGAATTGGACCACTCCAAAGCTGAAATAGAATATTTTTGCAGAGTAACCATCAGGATGGAAAATAGTTGCTCTGAAATCTCCTCTTCCATCTATCAGGTATGTTTATGCTGAAGGGAGACTTTCAGAATAGAGCAGTTCCCTGTATAACCATGACAGTGATGCAATTCTTGTCCATTATTTAGCTATCTAAAACACTCTTTTCCTACCTACCTTGCCATGTTTAGGTTGCTATAGCTACACCACCAAACACTAATTCTCTAATATACAGAATACTGAAGTAGTTGGGACAGTATCAACAGAAATCAGCAGACTTCAGCTTCTGAGAAGAGTGGTGTAGAAGACCTGCTGAGATAAAGTCTTTCAAGAGTTAGCTTAACTCCGAATTTCCTAAGACCTACTGACTATTGACACAGCGTTAATTCCATTCACATATATTTTAGGTATGAATGTATCTATTCAGTATACATATACATAATTTCATATTACATTGCTTTCAGCATGTTACAAAGATCTCAAACCTGGTTCAGAGTCTGAATTTTCTCTTGGCACATCATCGTAAATTACTTCATCTGGGTCTAAAAACAAAACAGAAAAAAAGCCTAAATGAGAAACCCCCTAAAATTTGAATTGGACCAACAAACAGTGTTCAAGAGGCATTTGGACCATGCTTTTAATAACATGCTTTAACTTTTGGACTAGATGGTTGTTGTAGATCCCTGCTAACTGAAATATTCTAGAATAGAATTTCTAAAAAATTTTGGTTATATTGCCACACGTGAATAAAATGGAGATATAACTCGTTCTCCACTAGTATTTTGCCAGTACATCTAATCATCATTCAAATAATCCAACAATGCACAAAGCCAGTATAAGATATTTGTGAAATTTCACACTTATCTGCATTGTTTATCATGACCTTTGGCAGCCTGAAAACAGAAACTCTTCAAGAGCCAGCATGTCTCCCTCCTTTTTACAGCACTGTGATTGTTCTTGAGGACAGATCATTGCCTCACTAAATGGCTGTAGAGAAGCTGGAATAGACATTTTTTAGAAAGACCCAAAACTAAATAACGTAATGATCTTTGCAGTACAGTAGGAGGCAGGACAAGGAGGCAAATTCTTCATTTTCTTCAAGTGGTGTGTAAGATGAACCTCCAGCCCAGTGGGAATAGCTGAGAACAGGCAGGATAACCTGTCCTCAAACCACACAGTCTCTGTTCTGGTTTAAATGCAGCTGCCAGTCAAGATACAAGGGCACACACTAAGAAAAAGTGGCAAATTCTTCCCTTCCACCTTCTCCAAGAACTTATTCACCAATTACTGCCTGAGAAGAATGATTTCACATACAGCGACAAAGCAGACTCTGAACCTGAGCAAACTTCCACTGTACACGTATTGATGGAGCCAAATGATTTCCTTAAGAGAGCAATGAATGATTCCACAAACTCCAAAAAGAACTCCATGGAAAACTGAATGTTAACTTGACTCTAAACCACACAATTTTATTATGCTACTGAATGTTTTAATTGATATAACTCTGTTCTGGAGCATATCTGAAAAAATAAAACAAAAATTAACATGGACATTCCTGTAAATTATGTATGTGCATATAGATCCACACATGCTGCTGATTACAACTTAAAACTGACCTTCTGCTATAGCTGTATTTTGGTGCTCTTCGATACTTACTTTCCATCCATGCTGTATTTGCAGGATCTGCAACCCACTTGGCCAGAGCATCATCATCTTTCTTGGCCTGGTTATCTTCACTTGAAAAAAAGAGCAGACAATAAAAGCATTAAAAGCTACACCACAGTTGTTTCTAAACAAATGTGACAACAAATATCTTGCTGCCTTCTAGGCCTCACTCTGAGGCTGCTCGTTATTCAAAACCACTGCTTCAGTATGTAATTAGTTTAATAAACTATTTTAAATCTGACAATTTTAGTCAAGAAATTGAAAACACTTCCATCTGCTTTTGAAATCTTCTACCAGGAAACAGAAAACACTTCAAAAGCAGCAAAGGAAGAGCTGCTGTTTCATCATAAGTCTAAAGACCTCGTGGGCTGTATCAGGAGCCACTGCATTTGGCAAGCCTGTTATCCTCCTCTGCTTGGTGCTGGTGAGGCTGAACCTGCAGCAGCACATCTAGTTTTGCCTTCCCAACACCCTCCCTTCCAGCTACCCCTAGAGAAGTGCCGAAATTGAAGTCAGGGACTAAAGCACATGACCTACAAGGGAGAGGTAGAAGACATGGAGCTTTTTTAGTCTGGTGAAAAGAATGGTATAGGGTGATCCAACGGCACCTACAGCTATCTGCAAGAGTTACAGAGGTGATGGAATTCACATTGGCTTTTTTTTCCCTCTTGGTTTGGTTTTGAGGGTTTGAGGGCTGTTTAGTTTGTTGGTTGGGTTTTTTTTCCAGTGTCAGATAATACACAAGGGGGAATGGTCAACAAACTGCACATCGGAAGATTTGGGTTTGGACTGTGAGGGGAAAAAAATTCACCAAAGGACAGTACAGCAGGAAAGACTTCCCGGGAAAGCTGCAGCATCTCCATCTTTGGAGGTTTTCAAGGCTCAGCTACCAGGGCCATGGCTGATCTCATGGCATGTTGGCAATGGTCCTGCTGAAAGCAGCAGGCTAGACTGCAAGATCTCTGGGAGCCTGTTGCAGCTGACATTGCTATGGTTATATGCAAGTTAAATACAGTCCTTTCAAAAATGTCATGCACGGTTACACGTACAAGTTACCAACTGGTTCTGACTTTGGTACACAGCCAGAGTTATGTATTTAAGAAAATGAAAATAAATAAACATGGAAGCATCATGTAAGAAACACAAAATATTTATCAAATGTAAGGTGTCTTAGAAATTAAGGTTTTTACAGATCATTAAAACATGCTGGACTTGCAATCACCTATTTTGAGGCTCCTCTGAGTTTACAGAATTGCAGTGACATTCTTCAGTTGCTGACTGTGTACCTGCTAAGTAGAAAAAAGATATAATCAACAAAATTCTTGGAGAAAGTCAGTGTGGCTCAAATGGTACATTTTAGCACAAGAAACTGATTCACTGCTAATGAGTAATCTACTCCCAGATAGTATTTTTATTCTTAAACAAACATTTCAAAATTTAGAAGTTTCTTCACACTGTCTATTTTTGCAAATAAGAATTCAGAGACACAGCAATTTGGTATAAGAGCTGCTAAGAGGAGAATAGATCTGATACTTTTCATTCTAATCTCTCAAACATTCCTCTACAGGTAACAACCACCCCACATCCACACATTTCCTTTGACCTGTCAGTATTCCTAGTGGTGGTAGGCAGACAGAGCAGGCTGCAGATCAAAAAGTATTGCAGTACATGGCATTACAGTGGAATTGCTGCCTAGCTAATTTTCAAAATACAAGAAAGAAAAAAGAGGCAGGATATGGGGAGCTTTCTCTTCCTCCTGCTCTCTTAACAGTAAGCAGTCAGCTTTGCCAAGTCTGGCTACAAAACGGGATACTGTTCCTGTTTCTGTAATAATCCATAGTTATTTCCCTTTCAAGTTTCCTCTTCCATTTTAAAATTGTACTGAAGGACAAACTGAATTCATCAAATCATCAAGGAAAGCATCCCACAGCACTGGAACGTAAACAAACAGAAGCGGATCTAGAAAAGAAGTAAGGGATAGGAACTCTGACAGGACACATGCTAAAGCATGATAAGGCATAAGAAGAAGCCATTTGAACACTGAATCATGGCTCTGGAAATTATTTCATGACATTTAATAGGAATTAATATTAATCATTCTTAATGGCAAGACAAGTCAGAATTCCTCCCTTGTACCACATGATTTAATACAGTCCCAGCAAAACAAAAGTCAAGCATCACCAACTTAAAGATGTGTTGAGATAGAACTGAGTATATTTGGTTTTTCTTATGCATCTTTACTTAGGTATCTCAATCCCCATACAGGAAGCAGAGCCCCATGGAAGCTTTTTTTGTTTGTTTTTAAAGAAGTAACATTTTGACAAGAAATTTTAGTTCGTACTGCAGGACAGAGTGCTTTTTCTATGTTGACACAAAATCTCCCAGACATCCAGACTGAGTACCACCCAAGCATTTACGAAAGAGCCCAGGTACCTGAAATAAAACAAGGATTCCCCTTTAAATAAAGTACAGTGCACAAACACAGTACCTTCTTCATCTACAGAGACGCTGCGTATTATGACAGGACTGGAGTATGCTGGCAGTATCAAAGGTAAATTGGATGGCACAGCATAGCCACAGGGGACAGGAACAGAATATCCACCGGACAAGGTTGGACTTGCACATTCTTCTTGAGGACTCGGTTCTGGTGATGAGGATGGATCCTTGTCTTGGATTGGCGAAATATTTATGACTGAGTAGGGATTTACTTTGACTGGAGTGCCTTCTGCAGCAGCTTGTGACGTTCGTAGCTTCTCACTGTTTGCTACATTATCAGCCCCTTTAGTTGAAACATTACACAAAAAGTAAAGTTTCATTCTTCATACCTGTTCAAGTGGCTTAATACTGCTCTTTGCAAATATCCTGAACACTGACAGGATCCTTACTATACAAGTTGCTTACCACCTGTGACTCATAAAACTCCCACGCAGTAGTGCTATCCTCCCCATTTTACAGATGAGGAATGCTACAGCAGCAAAACAAGCTGGGTTACAAGAACGCCTACGAAAAACAGCAACTGGATTTTAAATCCTGAGTAGGATTTCTGGCAAGTAGCCAGGGTCCTCTTTTGCTTATCAGAAGCACATGGCTGAAAACAGCCTTAAACCATGAAGGTTAAAATCTGGATTCTAGATGAATTTAGATCTTACAAACAGAAATATAAGAAACATTTTAGGAATAGCCATGAGTAAAGAAAAAATTCACTGCAGGAACACTCCTGAAAGAACAATCCTGAAAACGCTCTGTTAAGAAAAGGGGAAAGAAAATAACTTTCCAAATTTTCCTCTTTGGAAATAAATAATTTTCAGTTACATAAAGTTCCTGGTATTTCTTGAGACAAGCTGACATATACCTGAACCAAATTTGGGCCCCTCAGAAGCGAGCTGCACAACTTCATCCCAAGTGATCAAAAGTTTTTGAGCTGTAAGTGCAGCTTTACAAAAGGTTTTCAAGGAAAGACAGTGTTTAAATTCCACATTGTCAAACTGCATAGTCACCTGAAGAGTCATCTATCTTTAACTGCTATGAGCACACTGACTCCACTTAGAAAAGGAAGTTGCATCGAAGTCGGCAGAATCAGCTGTTGTCCATTTGAGCAGAATACAGCAATTTGCAGACTACACCTCAGCACTGGGAACACTGGGAACATCTGCACGTGTTGTAACAAATGTTTCAATCTTTAATAAAATAAGACTTCTGTTTACTAACAAAATTCATACACTAAGACTCCATTTCTTTTTCTGCACATCATCTTAAAATCAGCAATCAGCAAGGTTAGCTGTGAAGCCAGCTGATCTCAAGGCACCCTCATGCCACCTGAACTGTAAGGCCATGAAGCTCCCCTGTATAGCATGGCACTGCGACTGAGACCAATCCATCGATAGGAAACCCCACGGGAATTACACGTGATGGTCACTTGCCTTGTCAAATCTACCACGAGCTTAACTAGCAGGAATATTCAAATCTTGCATGGTATTTCCATGGAAACCTCTTTTTACAAGTATTTTTACTGCACCATCAAAAAAAAAAAAAAAAAAGGCATCCTATAATCAGTCCTGACTACTTAACCCAGTGGAGGCACAGCCCAACACGCTGACTTACCTGTGGCACTAGCCTCGTGGTGCTCTAGGCTGTCACCAGGATCAGGAGGAGGTGGCACAAGTGCTTGTCTGTCTGCTTCTGGGATCTCATCTCCACTGTCAAAGTCAAACTGCTCTCCCTCATCCTCCTCTTCATTGTTCATGCCCGTGGCTTTTGGTTCATGCTCTAGAACTGCACAGAATGACATGCTTTTGGTTGTTTGCTCTCAATAATGATTCCATGGGTCTAGTAAGTGTTCCACATCACGAATGAAGCTTCTACAATGAACCCTTATATTTTTAGGTTATTGGAGCAGAACAAAAGCTCCTCATAACCTCTTGCAGTTTCCAATAAATCCTTTAATGTAAACAATTAAATTACTTGAAAAGCAATTAAGAACAGATAATGACAATACCCTTGCTTTTTGTCATAGCGAACCAAAGCATTTTTAAGAAAATACTTCATCAGCAGATTCTTTAAACAAGAAAACTTCATGGATTCATTTATTTGTACAGGGACTTTGGGAATTTATAGCTTCAAGTAATTTTTGCTTTCTAGCTCAAACTTCTAAGTCCATTTTTCTTAACAGTGACAAAACACCAGTGATGGTTAAGTTTCTTCATACATACCACAAGACTGCAGCAGATTAGTTTTCCTATCCAAGCTGGGATAGTTTTAAAGAAATGACCGTATGCAACTTGCTGTTAGCCCTGTTACCACACACAAGGTGCGCTTTGGTGAAGGTAGGGGGGTTGACTTTTCAGTCCTTACCTTTGAAGAAGTAACGGGTGGAACAATTAGACCCTAACAAACCTAGGAAGTGGAGCATGTGGTCTATTTTTGTCTTTGTGAAGACCCTGCAGCACAGATTTGCCACCTCATGCAGGGCTGAGGAGCAGGAAGAAGTGCCACGCAGTTTCACTCCATGCTATTTTCCCTACCCACAGTACTCTCAAGAACCCACAAAGATTTAAACCTCACACTACCTGGATTTCCTGTGTGTTCATATCACCGGTGTGCAAAGCATCTGTCAGAGAACACTACACAGAGGAAGGACAGCCAGAGCAGCTCCAGGGAGGGATACCCTAACCTATCAGCTTTCAGAAGCCTTCCCTGCAGCGCCCAAAACCAAAAAGGCTTTAGCCCTCCATCTGCTGACCTGCTTTATTTGCTCTCCCACCTTCTGGCAGAGAAACTCTTATCCCAGGTCCCCTTAAGGAAGAAATGTCACCTGTGGAAATTTTTTTGCCCAGATGACCTTCCTCACAAGCTCTTCCTCAAACCAACACTTGACACTTTTACACTGCTGTTCAACAGTGTGCTACAAATGTTATTTAAAAGAACTTCCACATGACTATAAGCATAAAAATATATATTAAACTAGATAAAGACATAAATAAGTTATAAAAGTATATATGAAGTTGATGGGGTTCCTCACCCCCCGCTTTCAGGTAACACAACATGAAAAGCAAAGTCTTGCAAGGACAATTAGATCTCCTGAGTCATGATGATATTATCAGCCTTCCTACCACCCAGGACACGTTTTATATCTTTACGATAAAACCCCCACAAAACACAGCTCTAGACTGCTTAGATTGTCATGGTAATCAGCATTCCTGCCAAGGCTCCTGTTTCTTCAGGCAGGCTGAGCCAGCGTGTTTTATCACAGCCACAAATAACAAGATCTTTCATGCAGCCTCTCTGTAGGACAAAAAGTGAACTAATTGCAAAACTAGTAAGGAACAAAAAAGGGGTTACTCTGCACTTATTGTCATGGTTTGTGGCTGAGGCAGCAGGACATTCAATTTAATTTTGATGCTTTTTAATAATCCTTCTGTAAGAGGTCAGCCATTGGATTACAGCTTTTCATTTTTGCTTTTGTCTATTAGCACCATATTTTTTTTCCCTGAAAGATGCAAAAGCCCCGTGGAGCTCTTCCATGTGATTCACAACAATCACAGCATTCTTCCTGATTCAGCATCTGCCTGACTAGACTTTGCACTGCGAGCTGCTTGACAGTACCATGGAAAAGGAAAAGGCAGGTGGCGGTGGGGATTTGTTCTGGGTTTTTTCTTTACGTTTTCACTATTTCCAATCTGGAAAACACAAACCTGTGAAACACTAAGAAGAGTGGGGTTTATGATTACCAGTGTTGGTTAGCAATGCAGGCTGGGCAGGTAGGTAAGCAGCCAGCCACAAAACCACAACTCCTTGCACATGTGCAATGCCACTCTGCTCACTGCACCATGCAAGTGAAACACAGCAGCAACCACTTCGGATACATCAATTGGCTCTGTTTGCTCATCCTATGGTGGGAGGAAGTGGAAGATGAGGTTACTGGAACCAGTTGGTCATTTCTACGGGATTCAAACACCTGGGAAACTGGTGTATTGCTGGAGTGAGACTCAGCTGAGAGCCACGAGCTCACCTGCTCACAGGAGGTCAGTTCTAGGATATCAGCAAAAGGAAACACACGTACACGTAGGAAATGATGGAGACCCACAGGGAAATGTCGTGGGAGCAGCACCTCTGAGGTTCTGTGGCTGCCAGGTTAGGGAGCTTCTGGATGTGGATACTTCCTCAGGGCGTATAAAGTAACACAGGTATCAGATGCCTGATAACTCCCTACTCCAGCACTTTTACACTGATGCAGCTCCCCAGGCACTCAGGTCCAGTGCAATGCCATTCCTCAGAGAGACAAGACCTGCCGCTGGCAAAAAAAAAGGTAACTTGAGACACTAAAAGCAAAAGGAATGATTCAGGACCCAGGAGCAAAACCTGGTCAAGGGATGTACAATTCCCTTCCAATGTACCCTCTTGGTTCCCCCCGAAAACGGAAGCAGCCCACGTTTTATGGTTGTGGAAAGAAATCCTAACTCAGGAATTGTTTTTCTCAATTAGGATTTAAAAAACAAGAGAAAGAAAGGCAAAAAAAAGTGTGACACCTTTTTTTTTTTTTTGTATTATGGCTGTTAATGTTGCTCTGTTTATAAATAAATAAAACATTTACTTTGCATTAGAAATAAACAAGGTGGAAAACCCTGTAAGTAAAGCCTGGAAAGATCCCCTAAATTGCATGATGGGACAGGGTGTTAAGATTACAAAACAGGAAAAAAAAAAAAAAAAAAAAAGAAGAGCTGATAAATGCCTTTCTCAGATTACATGTCCTTCAGAAAGGGCAGACTGGAGACAAATACCCTCATTTCATAAAGATTTAAAACCGTATTTCAGCTTTGCATCACTTCTGCATTTGCTTAATTCTGCTGGTATAAACTTTAACCTTTTACATTTACTTTAACCCTTTACATTTACTGGTCCCTTCAGTCCAATATTTATTAAAATATTAATAAAAATATTCTCCTTTAAGCTTTCAGTAATATGAATCAGTGTATTATTTCATTTGATGGGAAAAGTATTTTAATAGTAAAAATAAGGGGGGGGTGATTTTTGCTTCAACTGACAAACTGTTCAACCTGGCAGATAAATACAGATTGCCATCACAGAAAAAAAGACACCTGGAGTAGCTACAGTTTCAAAAATATGTACATTTCTACAGTGGTTGGTGTTACATCAAAACACCAGAAACACTCAGAAGCACAAAGCACCTGGAAAGTCCTACAATAAATCAGTAAGACAAACAGCACAGTTACACTTGGGCTGAATCTGGCTACAGAAAAACCCCACAGAACTTGCAAAATTTCATGCTTCTGAAGAAAGCCCCAGTTCCTCTGACCCTTTGGCTGTAAGTCAAAAGGATCAAACCAAAAAGCGCATTCCCAGCCAACTCTACTTGCAGAGAAAAACTGTGGGGTGAATGGGGGAAATTCCAAAGGCTCACCCCACCAAAAATCACAGAGGGGGCAACTATTTTTTTTTTCCTTTTACATAATTTAAAAATGCTGGGGGGTTTTGGGTTAGTTTTTTGGCCTTTTTTTTCCCCACCACAGACAGGATTCTTCAAATAATTAGTTACTAAAAATCCAATCTGACCTTTCATTACAACTCACACGCTTAACTTTACCTGTGCCAGCCAGAGCAATGAGAATACAAGAACCAATTCAATTTCTTGACCTTATGTCCATACCATGCTGCGGTACTGGATGTAGAAATGCTTCAGGAAAACTCTTGCATTTCTAAAAATTTCTATCTGGAGCTTTAAAGCATGAAAAAAGAGATTGGCTAAAATAAAAACATTGCCCTCAAGTTAAATTAAGTTCCAACCCCCTGCTATGGGCAGGGACACCCTCCACTAGGCCAAGCTGCCCAAAGCCCCATCCAACCTGGCCTTGAACACTGCTGGGGACTGGGCAGCCACAGCTTCTCTAGGCAGCCTGTGCCAGGGCCTCACCACCTTCACAGGGAAGAATTTCTTCCTAATATCTGATCTAAATCTGCCCTTTTATATTTTAAAAACCCATTACCCCTTGTCCTGTCACTCCATGCACCCCATTGTTCCTAAAGGCCCATTTAGGTATTGGCAGGCTGCAATAAGATCTCTCCAGAGTCTTCCCCAGGCTGAACAACTCTCTCAGCCTGTCCTCACATGGGAGGTGCTTCAGTCATCTGATCATCTTTGTACCCCTCCTCTGCACTAGCTCCAACAGGCCCATGTCCTTCTTGTACTGGGGTCCCCAGAGCAGGACACAGTACTCCAGGTAGGGTCTCAGGAGAACAGACTAGAGGGGGAGAATCCCCTCCCTCAACCTGCTGGTCATGCTACTTTTGATGCAGCCCAGGACATGGTTGGTTTCTGGTCTGCAAGCGTGCATTGCTGGCTTATGCTGAGCTTTACATCAATCAACACCCCAAACCTATAGTTCTTGCCCTAACCCATGTTCAGGACCTTGCACTTGACCTTGTTGAACTTCACACAGCTTGCATGGATCCATCTCTCAAGCCTGTCAAGGTCCCTCTGGATGGCATCCCTTCCCTCCAGTGGTGAACCCCATCACACAGCTTGGTGTAACCGGCAAACTCGCTGAGAATGAGCTCAAACCCAGGGTATGCATTTCCTAAAAAGATGTGCTGGTCCCAGTACCAAGCCCTGAAGAATGCCACTGCTCACTGGTCTCCATTAGGACATTGAGACACTGACCACAACTCCTTCAGTGTGACCATCCAGCCAATTCCTCAGTTGAATCCCATTTAGAGACAACGATGTCATGCACAGTGTTAAATGCTTTGCACAGTTCAAGGTAGATGATGTCTGTCACACTTCCCTTGTGCACCAATGCTGTAACCCCATTGTAGAAGGCCATCAAATTTGTCAGGCAGGATGAGCCTTTAATGAAGCCATGTTGGCTGCCACCAATCACCTCCCTACTTTCAATGTGCCTGAGCAGAGTTTCCAGGAGAATCTGCTCCATGATCTTGCCAAGCACAGAGGTGAGTGACTGATGTATAGTTCCCCAGTTCTTCTTGTTCTTTTTTAAAAATTGGGGTTATGCTTCTCCTTTTCCAGTCAGCAAGAACTTCACCAGACTGCCATGACTTTCTCAAATATGATGGATAGTGGCTGTTCTGGATTTGTATGGCAAGTTTTTGGTAGAGGTGGGGAGGCTACAGGAGTAGCTTCTGCAAGAAGTTGCTAGAAGCTTCCCTAGATCTGCCAGAGCCAACACCAGCTGGCTCCAAGACAGACCTGCCTCTGACCAAGGCCAAACCAACCAGCGACAGTGGTAGTGCCTCTGTGATAATATATTTAAGTAAAAAAACCCCCCCCACCAAGAAAAAAACCAAAACAACAAGCACCAGACTTTTTCTGCCAGAGAAAGGAGTGAGAAGATACAAGAAACTTGGCAGACATCAAGGTCAGTGAAGGAGGGGGACAAGGTGCTCCAGGCACCAGAGGAGAGATTCCCCTGTAGCCTGTGGAGAAGTCCATGGTGAAGCAGACTGTCCCCCTGCAGCCCATGGAAGATGATGGGAAGCAGAGATTCCCCCTGCAGCCCTTGGAGGACACCATGGTAGAGAAGATGGAGCCGTCTGAAGGAGACTGTGACCTTGTGGGTAGCCTGTGCTGGAGCAAGTTCCTGTCAGGACATGCAACCTGTGGAGAGGAGCCAATGCCGGCGTAGCTTTGCTGGTGGGACTTGTGAGCCTGTGGGGGCAACGCTGCAGCAGTCTGTTCCTGAAGGTCTGCACCCCATGGAAGCCATGCCAGGGAATTTGGTGAAGACCTGAAGCCCTGGTGGGAAGAACTCATGTTGGAGAAGTTCATGGAGGACTGTCTCCCAGGAGAGGGACCCCAGAGCCAATACCAGCTGAGGAGGGGCAGAGTGTGAGGAGTCTTTCCCTTGAGGAGAAAGGAGCGGCAGAGATAACGTGGGATGAACTGCAAACCCATTCCCCACCCTCCTGTGTCCCTCGGGCGAAAGAGGGAGAGAATTCAGGCATAAGGTTGAACAATGCATGTTGTCAGGCCCCATGGACTTGTACACCTTTCAGGTTCTTTAGATGGTCTCAAAGCTGACTTTCGTCTACAGTGGGCAGTTCTTCATTCTCTTAGTCCCTGACTTTGCCTTCTGTGACCTGGGCAGTGTGCCTAGAGCTCCTGCTGATGGAGACTGAGGGAAAAATGTCAGTGAATACCTCAGCCTTTTCCACATCCTGGGTAACCAGGCCTCCTGTTTCATTCTGGAGGGGGCACACATTTTCCCTCATCTTCCTTTTACCACTGACACACCTATAGAAGCTTTTCTTCTTATCCTTGACATCGCTGGCCAGATTTAATTCTATCAGGGCTTTTGCTTTCCTATCCTGATCCCTGGCTGCTCAGACCTTTTCTCTGTATACCTCCCAGAATACCTGCCCTTGCCTAGGCTTCCTTTTTGCACTTGGTTTTGCCCAGGAGCTCCTTGGTCATCCATGCAAGCCTCTGAGTGTTTTTTGCCTGACTTTTTCTTCGTCAGGATGCATTGCTCCCGAGCTTGAACAAGGTGAGCCTTGAAGACTAGCCAGCTGCCTTGGGTCCCCTCTTCCCCCCACAGCTTTGTCCCATGGTACTCAACCAAGAAGGTCTCTAAAGAGGCCAAAGTCTGCTCTCCTGAACTCCAGAGTAGTGAGTATGTTGTACATGCTCCTTGAGGCCCCGAGGATCTTTAATTCCATTATGCTCACTGCAGCCAAGGCCACCCTGAAGCTTTGGATCCCCTACCAACCCCTTTGTGAGAACAAGGTCCAGCATGACACCTCTCTTCGTTGGCTCCTCTATCATTTGATGGAGGGCATTATCATAAATGCATTCCAGGGACCTTCTGGATTGCTTGTGCCCAGCTGCGTCGTCCCTCCAACAGATACTGGGTGGTTGAAGTCCCCCCATGAGGACCAGGGCTTGTGAACATGAGGCTGCCCCTATGTGTCTATAGAGGGACTCATCTGGTCTGTCTCCCCCGTCAGGTGGCCGGTAGCAGCCCCCCACCATGGTGTCCCCTGTCCCTGCCCTCCCTTTAACCCTAACCCATAATTTTAAAATGCACTTTATTTTTTGGTCAATGTGATAATCACAGACTGCTTTGCATTACAGAGGCTGCCTGGAATTACTTCAAATAATTAAATTACTTACTAAAAATCTCATAATTGTTAGCACAACACTCCGATTGCTGACTTCCTTTTTTCCCCATGACATGTTACTCAGGGAAATGATTTTTTCTTAAGCTTTCTTCAAAAACAAGCTCACTTCGGCTGTGTTTACAGAGACCTGCTGGGGCATGAGCAAATTTGAACAATTTCTGGTTGCTCTGCCAATTGCAAAGCATTCTTGGCACCATCTACCTTCTCATTCATTTTCCTTAAACTATTTATAGTTCAACATAATACAGCTAAAAGTTACAAGTTTAAGAGTGACATTAATTCTAAAGCCAGCATTAAGCTAGAGAAGCTTCCTTAACAGTTTTCTTCAACAGCTGAACGCAGAGATACAGAAATAAGGCAAAATAGCTCTGCGCATCCTATCAAGTGCACTTGGAATGCAGCGCAAACACACAGGAATTGAAAAAAAAAAATAAACCAAAAAACACCAAACCACACCAAAACTGTCCTCCATTGCAGTCATGTAAATCACAGAATCACAGAATTGTAGGGGTTGGAAGGGACCTCAAGAGATCATCAGGTTCAACCCCCCTGCCAAAGCAGGTTCCTTAGGACAGATCGCACAGGTAGGCATCCAGACAGCTCTTGAATACCTCCAGAGAAGGAGACTTCACAACCCTCCTGGACAGCCTGTCCCAGTGCTCTGTCACCCTCACTGTGACAAAATTCTTCCACATATTGGTGCAGAACTTCCTGTGTTCCAACTCGAAACCATTGTCCCTTGTCCTGTCTCCACAGGCCACTGAAAAGAGGCTGGCCATTTCCCTCTGTGTCCCACACCTGAGATTTATAAACATTAATCAGATCCCCTCTTAGTCTTCTTTTCTCCAGGCTGAACAGCCCCAGCTCACTCAGCCTTTCCTCATACGGGAGATGTTCCAGGCCCTTAATCATCTTCGTAGCCCTTCTCTGGACTCTCTCCAGGAGATCCCTGTCTTTTTCATACCAGGGAGCCCAGAACTGGACACAATACTCCAGGTGGGGCCTGACCAGGGCAGAGTAGAGGGGGAGGATCACCTCCTTTGACCTGCTTCAGAGATGACCCTGAAGAAGTCAACCAAGTTTCTTCCATGGAAAACCACAATAATGGAAGAAACAGCCAGAACCCCAAGTGGGAACAGCTCAGCAGCCTTGGGCAGAGTAACAACAGATCTGGAAGCCCTGCATGTAAACAGGCATGCTGCCATCAAGAAACAGCAATACTTTATGTTCCGTTTTAAGGTTTGAGAAATACCTTCAGAAACTGAGTAAGGTTTCTGGGCATTTAGGAATGTCATCCTCACAATCATTTGTAGTCTTTTTTCTTTTCTTTAAAGTTAGCAGGGAGCCATGGAACAAACAGAGGAAAGATACATATTATATGTGAATGACACTATGACAAAGTTCTCTAAAGACTGCAGGACATGGTAAATGTGCATGCTCTCAGAAGGGAAGACTAGCTTCTGTTTCTCCTCCTGACATTGATTTGCATTCCAACACATTAGCTTTTTTTTTGGGGGGGGGAGGGGGGGGGGCAGGGAGAGTGGGGTGCCAGGGTTGGACAACAGGACTTTGGATTGCATCAAGACACTTCAGAGTGCATAACCAACCTTCCTTCAAATTTTCTCTAAATTCCTGAGTATACTGAAACACACAAAATTCTTCCTGTTACAAATATTTTAGAAGTTTACTATCTCAGAATATTTTAGGTAATATAAAATCTGATAACTTACAAAGGTCACAAACCAAAGCAAACACCCAGGCTTATTATTAACCCTAGCACAGATGAGATATGCTTGCCTTTTCAGACTCTTTAGAAGTAAGAGTTAAAATCTGTCCAGCTTGTTACCCATCGAGGCACTAGACAGCAACACGGAAGAGAAGTGTGCGGATAACAATAACTATTTTTGAAGCTATCATTCCTTTCCTAAAACTAATGATTTGGGCGCAAACATACCATTGCTGACTGTGCTCCCCAATGAATTCATACGCAGCAGGAGATTCCAAAAAGGTTGCAAGAGACTCGGTCACCACCGGACCGCCCCTAGCTTCTCCCAGCTTTAGCGCTGATTAGACCGCATTCCTAGAGCTAGAAAGCAACGCTCTCTTCTACCTGCAACCACCGCTTCTTCAGTGTCAGGACAGAACACTGAAGGTAAATACCCTTTTGCGCTGGTACTCAGCTTACATATCTCTCTTCAGCCTTCCCCAAATGACACCTCTACTGCACCTGTGCAGGGTGAGGCAGGCAGCGTGGCTGGGAAGGGCAGGAGAGACCTCCCCCAGGAGAAGGCTGGCTTTAAGAGCAAAGCACTCCTGCAAACGCTGCCCTTCACTAACACTTCCGCGTCACAGCGAGGCACACCGCTGGCATCCATAAAAAAACTCCTCACACGGTCAACGCAGGAGGAGAACATCTATTCTGGTGGGGGGAAGGAAACATCTAAAGCAAAACTCTGTATGCAAAAAACCACCTGAGTGAGTACTCCTTCCCATGGGAAGCAGATCTGAGCCGTGGACTCGCATTCCCCTTTCACTTGCAGATGCGCTAAGCTGCGCTGCAGGAAACCCGGGTCCCCACGGTACAGGCATGATGCTAATTACACTCAGCCCGTGCCGCATCCAGAGCACGACCGCAGCGGCAGCGTTACAAGTCTCTGTGGAAAACAGATACAAGAAAACCCCAACAGAACTAAACCGTACACATTCAGGCAAAAATGTGTTTCCAGTGATGGAAACAAAAAGCAAAACCACACGAATTAACAGGCACTGCCTCCAAATAAACAAAAAAGTAACAATGTCTCTTTAGTATATCATAAATAGACACATCAAACACTAATTATGTTGTCGAGCATGCACAACAGGTTGTTATTCTTCTGCATAAAAGACTAGCTCAAGATTGAAGTCAAAAGAACGATGATTCTGCAAGCTCCAGTTTTAGAAAGAGACTGCAAACTACAGCATGCCAAATACTTACACATTTTGTTTCTTGAAACAAAGACCAGATTTGTGGACATTCGGAAAGATTTACAAACACCAAAACCACTGAACCTTACAAACTACTCACAGTGCTAAAAATTAAGCTTGAAGTTCGATAAAAAAATAAAAGAATCATGTTGGAAAACCCCCAGAAGTCTAAAATAAAAACATTAGATATTAATTAGGCTGTCCAGAGAGTAGCAGCAGCAGGACCATCAGCAAGATCTGTACTCCCTTGTAAGTCTACAAGAGGCTTTTCAGTGCTGGCTATGTCATAACCAGAAAGGTTGCTATATAAAAATCACCTGCCATCATACTCAGCATGCTGGTGACACTGGTTATTGTCTGCCACGGCCAGAAACATAGACCAAGCCTGGTCCCTGGACAAACAGGTCTTTTCCACCTTTGCACCATATTAGTAGATTTACCATTAAAATTTCACCATGAAATGTTGCTGATGTGCAGCTTTTGAAGTCCTTAAAAGGAGATTCTGTAAGAAAAGTATGTACAGCCGTTAGTCAGAAAACTGCATGAATACGTGCTAGATCCCCGTCTATGATGAAAACCCATCTATCCCTAATGAATTCTATTAGCTTTACATCAGAATTAAAGGAATACTAATATATTTAATAGTATCAAGGATAACAGTCTGAATAATAAATGCCACCAGGCACCTAACATGAGGTATAGCAGTGAAACCACAAAAGCTACCTTGCTGTCTGATATGTCTGATGGATGCTGACGATGGCTGCACAGCCTCAGCTACTATGCGCACGAACCACTAAACTCACCTACAACAGCTGCCAAATGGAGACTCCATGCAGGGAATGGGGAAGCTAGAGAGCTTGAATAAAACAGGACCCAGTGACCCAGTCACTGGGAAAATGAAGTATCCAGCTCTGGGAGCACAGGGATTGGGCATGTTGGCTAACCACAGGGTACAGGTGTCACATGAAGAAACAAGGAAAATTTTCTAAGAAATGTAGTTTTGGCCACATCGTTGATATACTTCAAACTGCTGCTTTCTGCTTCATGTTTTTTCCTAGCAGATACCATCTATTAGTATCTAGTTTTCCAAATAATTACTTTTTACATTGCAGGCATTACTGTTTAATGGTTTGAGGAACACACATTTCTCTAAGACAGTGTTTCATTCTGACTGCCAAAACGAAACCGCTCTACCATCTCAGAATACCTTGGACTGAAAGGCTTTTAAGAGTAATGGGGATTCCCCTGAAGCAGAAAGCTGCGGAGAGAGACCCTGGGGGCCCAAAACAGCAGGCACGAGATCCCACTTCTACAGAAAGGCAACATGCACTTCAGGTGCATCCTAAAAAGAGCTGAAACCCACCCAGAGCAAAAGCTTAAGTATCCCAGGTCTTGGATCATGCCTAGTGACATCTTTCCACCAGACTGACACATTTTGGATATGAGGTATCAGAGGATTCGGCTTCACTTTTGGATCATGTTTCTTTCTCTACCTTGCTGGCAACTGCACATACTTCTCACACCTTGTGCCTAAATTCTGGGTCATTGGTCAAGGCTTGAACAACTCTTTATATAGCAGCATCAAAACTGAAGGACTTGCTGCTTTTGGACTGCCAGCACCTTGAACACCTAAAAGCATCTGACTGCCTCATCAGCATCAGAGGCATTCAAATGCTCAGCATCTTTACAGGGTAAGAGCCCAGGCAGGGCTCAGAAGATGCAAAAGGCATCAATTCGTCTTTAGGGACACAGTGCCACAAGTTCCTTTTTCTCAACCACCCACCTAACTGCACTGCGTGCGACCTGTTGAACACATGCTCAAAAGCTTCTACAGCTATTTATTTACAGCACCTTTTACTAGAGGGAAATTTAGAACAGAACGGTTGTGCTCTGTGTAAATCCAGGACAAAACACAAACTATTTGCTGTTGTTACCCCTTTGCCCAGCACTAGACAACAAATTGACTTGTAAACAAAGTTTTATATATGCACAGTTTGACAAAACCATTATCCCAGCAACTAACGGGGAGGAGTTTTACACGTTCCTTCCTTAGCATTTGTTTTATTTATTGTTTTAATGTGTCCCACTCTTCTTTGCCCTTACATGCTATGGTCCTGTTAGAGCTCAAACACCATATACCTGAGGAACTCAGTAACTCATGAAAATGGTAATTCTTAGATCGAGACTCAGTAACTGTTCAAAGTCCTGTTTTACAACATACTTGTAACACAGCTTCCACCAGAAATTCTATCCGCTCAGCGGACACTGACTTGAGCTGGGCAACGATGGCATTTTCCTTAGGACCTTTCAGTTCATTAGCCTCAGAGTCCTTCTCGTCACTGCCTTTCATTAACCATGGAGGGGAAAGGAAGCCCTGCCTTGGCCAAAGACAGCTGCCTGAACCCAACTTAATGACTCTGCAGTCCCCAGAGTAAGTCAGGAATGTGTGGCTGGGAAGTGTTCTTCATGTGCAAACATGAGCAGGTCACCAACAGACATGCAGGTGGGAAAGAGCAATCCCAGCCAAAGTTAATTTTACCTCCACCTTCCTTTGCAATACAGGAGGCTGTTACAATCCTCCAGACACGTTACACTGAACCAAGTCACTGCTCCCAGGGCATCTAGATTTACCTTTATATCTCCATGCAATCTGCAGAACTGGGAAACACAGAGTTCTGCATCAGTGTTGGCATACCCATGGCACAGGAATGCACAGGTCCTTGCTCCAGCTCCTGGAGAAATCTGTACCAGCATAACAAACAATTTTTGAGGACCTATATCACTTTCTCCTAACTGAAGCTGTTGAGCTGAACAACAGATAACTTCACCATGAGATGTATTCCTGCAGCCACCCTTCATTAGCAGGCTAAATCACCTTCTGCATTAATTTTAATGGAACTATGATGAGGTCACCTATCCCAGAAAGATTAGTTTAATGAGGAAGAAAAAAGAAAAATCTATACAGGAGGTTGGAGGAGTTTTCCCCCAAAAAATATTTTATCACACATGTTTTCCTTAGATTGCTAGGCATAGCTTCAGTTCTTCTCTGTAGCAAAAGCAAGCAGCACCTAATAAATGTTTCATTTAATAATTCAGACACTTTGTTTAACTTATCATAATGCAAACAAGTTTTTACCCATGCTCATACAGGAGATAAAATAATTATTACAATGTATAAAAAGAGTTAATCTGTCTGTAAACTAGAGTGGAATCATTACAGAGGCTTTAGGCATGGTTAGTGAATACTTGCCCGGTTCAGTGAAATGGAATTAAAAAAAACTCAAACCAAAAAACTCCCAGCAACTTTTCCTGGCCAGTTAAGGCTAGACACAGGCTATAAAGAGGCAAAAGAAGAAAAGAAAAAAATAAATCACGCCTCTCCTTATATGTTGGGTCACTGAAACTAAGATGTCAGAACTTAGCTTACACAAATATTCATTGCAAGAATACCCAAAACACCAGTACAAGTTTCCTTATAATTTGTTTGTCGTTTAGGCAAACAATACTCCTTATCCCAGACCAGAGATAAACTTTTGCTGCCATCATCAATTTCTCTACCAGACCAACATGCCTTGTCCCTGCACACAGGCAGCAAGTTCAGTCCATCAGTAAAGTCACCTTACAGAACAGCTGAGTGAATAGAAAAACACAGCTATAACTTATTCATAAAGAAAACATCGAATACTATCAAAAGGATTAAGCTAAGCTCTCAGAAATCTGTGACAGCAAATAACATTTGATGATTTAATACATTATAAACATCTAGCAAAGACTTTACTGGATTACTTCAAAACAAAATAAGATAGAATTACATCAATGTAAACTGTGTTTTCTTTGTTGATTCCAAACCACAAAATAAGTTATATATTAATCTATTCATTTTATTTCTACTTCTTGTTGTTCCAAACACTCAAATATACTTGGGCTAGAAGAAAAACCACATAATTAGGAGTGACATGTGACACTGTAGCTGCAGTTCTGCAATGGGAATTTTCTTGTTCCTCTTTGTTACACAGCTTGTCTGAATTGTCACACAAAATAATTGATCCTTACCTTAAACAATGCATTTTCCTTTATTTACTGAGAGAAATGTGATCTTTAGAAACAAATAAATTGTTCTGTTACAGATGGGATGTCAGACACCGGCAAGATACTGCCAGCTTCAAAAACAAGGGACCATTCATAACTACAAATCATATTCTGTTCTCATTCTTCTGAAATCTTGGCTCTCCTTTTGCCATCATTTGTAACTGTCTGTATGCTGAAAATAGATACCTAACAAACAATGCCATTTAGCCCAAGACCAACTCCCTTTATAGCTGCAGTTTAATTTAAGCAGTGTTCTTATTTCAGTCCCCCAATCATAGTAAGTAACGTGTTTTTACTTTACTTTGGTCTGAAATACAAGCTTATGTGCCCCCAGTGCTCTTCACATCCATAAAGCAAATCGTAAAACATACAAGTGCTTTTCTTGTCAATAATATAAAAGCCCAAATTTAACTGCCTCTTGTCTCAGTCACAAAATTAGCTTGTAAAACAGTTAATAAATATATAATAATACATAAATAAACTATGAAATCATTCGCTAAAGAGCACAAAAGGTAACTAAATAATCTGAAAGAAATATATATAGCACACAATAAAAAGCAGTTCCCCTAGCAGAGAAAAATCAGTCATCTCTACAGCAAAGCATGGCAGATGTTCAGCAGCTCCCCAGTGGGGTTAATAAAATCTTTTTTCTACATTTTTTTGGTTACAATATGCAGTCATCCAAAGGGGAACCTGTGTGAGAGTGTAGTTGTTCCTACTTCACTCTTACCCTCAGACTCAAGCCAGACTTCCTTCTCAGGGACAGCGGAACTGCGACTATTTTAGTGTTCCGGCACTGGCAGGCACACAACAAAAGACAACCGCAGGAGGACACAATCACAGCCCTCCATCACATACAGGATATCCAGATTTAAGTCCTTGGCCTCCTCGCTCTGTGTCTCTCCATATCGGGAACAACTAAATATCCCACTCACAGCCCTAGACAGCTCAGCATTTATATAAAAAGTTGCATTAAATGCTTTTACAATCGATTTCTAGGAGATATCCTTGGTATGTTTTCAGGTTGGTTTTAAAAAAACAAAATTCAAAAAAACTCAAACCACCAAATTCCATCCCACTGAAGAACATCTTAGACCCCAAAAGCAGAACAAGATTTCTTGCCAGCTTTACCCACAGTTCTGGGGGCAGCAGTGTAGGTGAGTGAACATCCATCTCTCCACTACCTGGTCTTCAAGGGCACGTCATGCTTTCCAAACAAAGAGTTACAAGTGATTGTCTCTCAAGTAAAGAGTATTTGGCAGTAATACAAAGACTATGCTACCAAATTCAGTCTCTCAATGTCCTTGTATGAAGATCAGAATTTCAGCATTTCACTTCAAAAATTTAATATAAATAATATGTTCATTTCCTACATATGGGAAACAAAATGTAACATCTGTTCACGATTCAAGAACTGTAGTGCACTGCAGCCATACTCAGTGTCTCATCACTATATAGTAGCCTACCTTGATAGACTCAACTAGTTATAAAACAGCTTAAATGAGGTTATTTCAGGTCTTACAACTACTGTAAAACACAACTCAGTGTAGGACAAGTGGGATGAATTGCTGGCAAGTATACTTAGTATGAGAAAATACACCGAACATTTTCTAATAGCTTTCACAGAGAAATCATGAGGTATAGGGCCATGTACCAGAAACAGTGAGAGAGACACTCACTCAGAGATGAACATGCAAAGCCAGAAGCCTGTTTGACACAGAGAGCACCTACCCAGCTTCCCTCAGTACAAAGCTGTCTGTCAGGTATCCATCCTGCTGAGGAAAGGTGGTTTTCTCCTTCTCAAACAGGCCCTGATAAACACCTATTAGGTCCTCACTTAAAGAAAAGGACTTCCACTTTGCAAGGCTGTAAGATGTTTTTCAAGTAAAGAACTGAAAAACAGTCACAGACCACATCTCCTAAAAAGAGTAGTAATAGCATGAAGGCCATCACATGTAAACACCATGCCAGTATTAAACATCCAGTCTCCAGTCCCAGCTGGTCAGAGCTTCTCCTCTACAGGAGAAGCACGATCCAATCCCTTATTCTCAGAATTACCAGCTTTTTAAATCCTTGCTGCACAGTCTGCAGTCCGCAGCATACCCTTTTCTTAACTAAAAGGGTTTGGCTAAGGACTCTCTCTATTACAGCAACCAATTAAAAACATAACAACTTACAGCTGTGAAAATTTGCCATTTTCATTTAGCTTTCGAAAGAGGATTTTGTTGATAGAAGAAGAATCATCCTCTATCTTATTTCAGAAAGTAGCCATGGAAATTTTTAATGTATTAAATCTTAAAAGCCAGCACTTTGTGCATAAATTCATATGCAGAGACACGCTAAAGAAAGGAACATAAGCTGGTACTATCATCTGAAGTGTCAGTTTTGGAAGCAGCTTTTTGCATTATGCTCGTAGCCAAGGAAGCCTTTGCACCTACCCCTCCTCCACCTGCTCCCTGGCTACTAACACATAATGCATTTAAAATGTACAGAGAAAAATACTATAGAATTTTTAATCATGGCTAGAAAAAGTACCTCTTTTTAAGCAGTCTGGAGGAGAAAGCATACAGGCATTAATTTTTCTAAAGTTCCTCAGTACTTGAATTTGCTTTGGGGTAAGGGAATTAACCAGCACAGACTTGTCGCTGCTTAATTAACAATGCATGAATGGAATGTCCAAACAGCTAGGAGCAGATATGTTGCATAAAGCATAATAAATGAAATAAATAAAGGTTAAATATGTTATCTTCTTCTATCGCATGGAGTTTTTCCCTAGTGGTTGAAAAATCTCTACTACTGACCTTAACTTTACCCTAACATGAACAAGGTAGATATTCAGATGCATTACTTCTAATGAAAAGACATTATTTAACATTATTTTAATCACATAGGTTTCATATACAGTCACACAACATATCTGTGGCAAAGATGAAGCTTTAGTATTATTTTTTCCCCTTCATATACATTACAGAAACAGAATCACAAGGTTGGAAAAAATCTTTGAGATCGAGTCAACTGTACCTGTCCTCTACTAAACCATATCCCTGAGCACCTCATCTGCCTGTCTTTTACATACATCCAGGGTTGGTGACTCAACCACCTCCCTGGGCAGCCTGTTCCAATGCCCACTAACCCTTTCGGTGAAGAACTTTTTCCTAATGTCTAATCTGAATCTGCCCTGGTGCAGCTTGAGGCCATTCCCCCTTGTCCTATCACCTGTCGCTTGGCTGAAGAGACCAACATCCACCTCTCTACAACCTCCTTTCAGGTAACTGCAGGTGGTGTCCAGGTCTCCCCTCAGCCTCCTCTTCTCTAGGCCGTACAAACCAAGGGACTTCAGCCTCTCCTCGTAAGACCCCAGTTCCCTCAGACGCTCCATTTAAGGTTTTCTCTCCAGCCCCTTCACTAGCCTGGTTGCCCTTCCCTGGATGTGATCCAGGGCCTTGATGTCTTGTAGTGAGGGGCCCAGAACTGGACACAGTATTTGAGGTGTGGACTCACAAATGCCAAGTACAGGGTCACAACCATTTCCCTGGACCTGCTGGCCACAATGTTTCTGATACAAGCCAGGATGCACTTGGCAGCCTGAGCACACTGCTGGCTCATGTTCAGCCTGCAGTAAACCAACAACCCCCAGGTCCTTCTCTGCCTGACAGCTCTCCAGACAGTCTCCCCCAAGCCTGTAGCGCTGCATGGGGTTGTTATGTCCCAGGTACAGGACTCTGCACTCGGCCTCATTGAACCTCATCTGATCCTGCCTCTCCAGACCCCTCTGAAGAGCCTCCCTACCCTCAGGCAGATCAACACTTCCTCCCAGCTTAGTGTCATCTGCAAACTTACTGAGGGAGCATTCAATCCCTTCATCCAGGTCATGATAAAGTTACTCAAGAGAACTGGACCCAGGACTGAGTCCTGGGGAACACCACTTGTTACCAGCCTCCAGTCAGTCAAGAACTTTAGAAAGGAAAAGACTGTGTCCTGAGCTGGAGATTTTAGAATCATTATGCAAAGGATTCTGCACCCAATAAAGTATCCTTCCCGTTATGAGCCACAGCAACCCACCCATGCACCCATTGTCTGAAGGGACTGGCAGGTGCTGCTCATCCCTTCTGAGCAGACATCATGGGTGGCCAGAGGATATACATGCCAAAAAAAATATCCCTTGACCTTTAAAAAAAAAAAAACAAACCTATAAATCTCCTTCCTTTAATTTTTATATGTGTTTGTAGTTCTACTTCACCCAAAAATCTCCACCTGCAAAATGGCTAATGAGAATTATCTAGAAAATTAACTGGAGTGTATTTTTGTGTAATTTTTAGTGTAATTTGGTGTCACATTTACTTACACTTATATTCCTTTTAATATGCTTTTTAAGGAGAGTTAGCAACAGTGAAGTAAAAAAAAAATAAATACAAGTTCCAATAATTTCAGAGAAAGCTTTTTGAGATGAAACAGAAAGCACCCACTGATGTGAGATCAGGTAGAACAGAACTTCAGTTTATGTTAATTTAAGTCTAATCTCAGCCTATTAAGGCATGACATGTCTGAAAACAAGGACACGATACACATAATTCTACATGTCACAAAGAACTTTTCAGAGAAAGAACCTGAATTCTGGAACCGCACTTCTCAGAGTACCCCACATGCTGCAGGCTGCTGAGCTGGGGCTGAGGCCACAGTTATTGGCCGTCTTTGAAAAATGGCAGCCCCTGCTGAAGTGGAAGTATCGATTCCTTAGGGACAACTCCTCTTCCCCCTCAGCGCTATGTTGCTTTGGAGATAGATTACCCAATAGAGAGAGTTTCACAGGAACTGTCACTAAACAAAACAGAGCTAAATTCAGGATCCTGACCATTTAGATTGTGGAATCTAGGACAGGAAAAGTATTTTTGCCAATAGTAGCCTCAGTGATACCTCAGAGCATAAATAAAACTGTCAACAATGCTGGCCAGAAATCTAACCCATTAAAAGCTGATTTCACAACTTTCTGCTTCTTTCACATTCCAGATTTCCTAGGTAGTATCTAATAATAGACCTTTACCTGTCACAGCGTCTAAGGGAAAGCAGTCTTGATCTAGGGTGGCAATTCCAAAATTCCTAAAGAGTTATGACTGAACAAAACTAAGAAAAACCCTCTGTCACGATTAAACGGCTTCATATAGGTTTAAGTTCTGTGTGAACAATAAGTAAAATGTCCTACAGGCAATAACGTGTATTATTAATATACAGAGATACATAGATCAGTGTATATAATACAGTGTAAGGATCTCTTGCAGGTTTCTTCCCACCATACTCTCACAATATGAGCAATCAAGGCCAAAGAAGACGACAGAGTAGATAAGAGCTTATGTTTCAGCACAGTACCACTGGGACCAAGTCTTAAGGTAATACGGGGAAAGGGAGTGTAGAGGAGTTAAAACACTTCTGGAAATACAGTCAGATTTTTACAGCAAAATTGGCTTTAAACCCCAAACTATTTCAATTACCTTCTGCTGGTGGGGGAGGGAATTCCTCTGCGTCCATCCTCGTGTATCCACTGTGCCTTTAACAGACTGAAAAACCCTGCAAAAGTGAAGGGAACATGTTTTATAGATGAACATAATTTCCAAACAACGAGACACTCCTTTTCAATTTGGCCAAGCTCATACCTATTAGCTAATACCATTATGGAAGAGAGGAAATGTGCCTGGCTTCTTGCTTCAAAATATATCTAGTCCAAATTTTTACATACACAGCCCTCAGTATTGGAGCCAATTCTTGTAATGATCTCAATAAGCCAGCTGAAGAAAGATGAAGTTTTCGGATTTTTTTCATACTCTGCAGCTCCCACTGTGACAATCACAAGGAGATTACTAAAACATGTTATTTCAATGCTTGTTTGGAGTATATAATCTGTTTCAAAATCTTCATTAAAGGGAGGGGTAGAAAAACTCTAGGAAGTTCATCAGTTTTGATGATGCTTTTCTCTGCTTGAGAATCAGGAATCCCAAGTTTTAGCTATATGCTTTATACACAGCTTCTTTTCCTTTTTTTTTTTTTTTCTTTTGTGGGGTGTTTTCTCTTTTCTGGCAATCTTAAAAACTCCACTTGAGTCCATTTACTTCCACCCCTCCTGAGTGAAGAGCCAGTGAACAGTCTCCTCAGCACCTTCTCTTTCTGTGAATACCATCAGTCTCATGTTTTAGAATAAGAAACATGCAAAGCATTCCCATACTTTGGTCCTGGATACAGACTGGGATAGAGAAAAGCCCAGAAGCTGTGAGAGACATTTTCCTTCCTTCCCCATACCAATACTTGATAGCAACATGCCGGTACCATCTGGAAGAACAAACTGGACCTGTCGTGCTGAGTAACGCACATACTCTGCCACAAATCCTTTCTCCTTCTAACTCAAGTGACAGCAAATAAAAAAAAAATAAAAAAAAAATTTCAGAACAAGGCTGAGGAGGAAAAGTACATTTCCAAAAGCCACACAAGCCAGTGGATGAGCCAGTGCTAGACTTTGTCCTACTCCTGAGCAGCCCACAGATGTTAATCTCAAAAAGCTGCCGCTTCCGCTTGCAAATGCGTGCAAAAGAAATTCAGGGGCTTGGAAAGTCTCCATAGCTAAAGCATGAAAAGAGTAAATCGAAGGAGACTGTTTATCATTTCTCTGCTGTACCTTGAATTTCGCTAAATGAATTGGGATACAGAGGTCAAATCAATTGCCACTTACAGAACTGAACGGGTGTGCTTGAAAAAATGATCCAACCTTAGGAGCTACCAGGCAATTTACCTCCCTGACATCAGGTACGCAGTGGCAAATCATCAGGACAGTCCTGCCAGGAAGGGTAACAACTCTGGTGCTGCAGGATCCTCACGCAATGAGACAATTTGTAACAACTTGCATTGTCTAAGTGTACAAAATTCCCTTCTTAAGCTTTGGCAATTCTTATTCCAGTCCTAGGCAAAAACAAGTAGCTCCAGAGCCGAGGCTCAGAAAAGATCCATACACACAGACAACATCCATCTACAACACAGAACTTACCCCATTATGTGTTTTCAGTATACAGTCTCCCTTCTAAAGCCTCTCTCTACAGTTAATATCTGCACGGCTCAAAGGCGTGTTCCTGTTGACAAACCTCCAGAATGCCTCTTGCCACACCAAAACTGGCCCCCAGAATGAGGGAAAACTGTGGTTTGAAGAAAACGCTGTTTTTTCTTTTACAGTTGAATCATCACAGGAACACAGATTTTTTTCACTGTGAAACATGCAATAACCAGCAAACTTCTGAAAGTTAGCCTTGGCCCCTCTTCCAAAGATGTCTTTAAGAGAGCAGCTAAAAGGCCTTCTGAATATTTTTTTTTTTATTTAAAGGTATGCTGCAAGTTTTTAAACACCCATGGAAGTCCACTTCAGTGACAATTTTAAAGGTCAGCTTCTTCCTCACAAGCAAACACCCAGAGCTGAGCTATGCAAGTTTTCAGCTTGTTTTCTGTTTTGCTCCCGGTCAGTGCGATGCGCTTCAAACTGTTCAAGAATTGTGCCGAAGGAGGACACAGACCCAGTGTTACGAGTCCTAGCCACTGACCCGCTTGCTCCCATCTGAACAGTGCAGTTATTCACAAGAGGAAAGATAGACTTTCTCACTTAAGAACGCCTTAAGGGTTGACTTCTACATTACATTAATTCATCTTGAAGTTCCAAGGATTTTTCTCTCCTTTTTAGATGTCGAGAAAAACACTGCAGAAGCAAAGAGAGTTTGTGTATTGTACATTCCAATAATACCCTCCACAGAAATAAAGTAATTGTCATTTTATGTACATTCACGGTACATTCGTGGAACCACCTCTAAAACTAAACTTTCAAATAAAGTTTTTCACTCTCCTACTGAGAGCCTAAAAATTGAATTAAACAAAGCCCAGAAAAACACCCCAGTGAAGATGAAGTCCATGAACATCTAAAACCCTCTTGTGTCTGCATCACTTACTAATACTGCTACGTAATGCCCAATTGAGTCTTCTTCCACCTACAAAGGTGGCTCCTGCTGGGAAGTAAATCTTGCTGAAATTTGATATATAAGACTCTTTTGAGAGTACAGTGAAGCAAGGAGAGAAAAAAACACAATGCAAATGAAAGAAGGTAGGGTATTAAGGTGGGGTTTTTTTAAGTACCTCAAGATGGCTCTGGTACACAGAAGAAATTGATAGCACAATTTGTACTGCATGCAAGCATAATCCTAAGAAATACAGAGATGGTTTTATACCACAGTGGGTGGGAATGAAGTGGGCATTTATATTATGACAGGTTACTATCACATGTTGTAAGCCACAGAAGAAGCATGCATCAATACTGGAGCATTATTTATTTTAATTTATACTTGGTTTTATTAATAACAGCTCTGTACTGCGCTAATTATATTCTTAAATTTATCAAAGCAATAGAATAACAAGGAACTGCATATATTCAAGTAGAAAATAAATATGAAGCCTAGTTCCTGGCTCAGTTAAAGCAGGGGAAACTCTCACCAGCTGCCATGCACACAAGGTCAGATCTGCAGAGATGCACCTTTTTCACACTGTGCCCTGAACCCACTTTTGCAAAAGCTACTTCACTTCTTTTTCTGCCACCCTTTCTTGCATGAAGCAGCATCCTGCTAAAAAAAGCTGGAGAAGCAAGCCCTGAAGAAGCAGCAATGCACAAGGACACCCTGAGAACATGGCTGAAAATTAGTATTCTGATCCTCCTTTATAGAGGGCATTATTTACAACATTTCTTCACCTAGAAATGCCCCACACATCGTCTGCAGGAGGGGGAAAGAGGAAGAAAGCACAGACTGCATTTGCAGATTTGTCTGAGGGCTGCAACACACAATGCCAGCAGAAAGCACTACAGATTCTTTAATATTGATATTCTTCCCCTTTTAAGAACAGATTATTATTGCAAGGCAAAATACAGCATCAGTGATTCACAGGCTTAGTCGGGTTGTCAGGTACCCTAGATCACATAGTCCAACCTGCTGCTCAAAGCCAGGTCAGCTATCAGGTGAGTCTGGGCTGCTTCATCTACTGGGAACGTGGAATCTGCCAGACAGCTGTGCTACCTTGCCAGGCAACCTGATCTCCTCCTGGTTGTCCTCCTAGAGAAAAATATTCTCCTTACACCTAATTAGAACCACCCTTACTTCAGTTTACGGCCATTGCCTGTTTTCCTGACACCAAGCAGGGGCAGACTGCCACTAGGTCCCCATGAAGCACCTCTTCTCCAGGCTGAACAAGCCCAGGCTGAAGTCCTCCACAGCAGTGCTACAGCTCCCCAGCATCATGCTGAACTTGCTTCAGCTGGCCATCACCCTTATTGCACTGGGCAGGGCAGGGTGAGGACATAAAGCTGGATGCAATACTCCAGGTGTGGTTTGACAAGTGCTGAGTGAAGGAGAACCCTTCCCTTTTAAAGAGCTCTTCCTTCCCATGTGAACAACCTTGCCTTCATCCTTGCTGAATTTCACAAAGTTCCTGTCAGTCAGCTCCTCCAACCTACCCATGTCAGCCCTGATCTCAAGCACAACCACTGCTCATCCCTTCCTCCAGTTTGGTGTTATTTGCAAACTTCACAAGCAAGGGCTGGTCCCCTTCCAAGTTATGGATTACACTCAACAGGACACGTCCCACGGCAGACAGCTGGGGAACTCCACTGGTTACCAGCCTCCAGGTAAGCTACAGCCAACTAACTACCTCTGTACACAACCAACCAACCTGCTGTTTTCTCATCCATCTAGTAGTACACCCACCCAGAACACGACATTCCAGAAAGACCTTGCTGAACCCAACATGTGGCTCTAAGCTCAGTAGCACTACTGCTCTCAGATGGGAAAGCAGAGACCTACAGATACTTAAGGAATGAGAGGGACTATGGTTAAACAAAGTGAAACCCGGGACGGGAACCAGGAACATGCACATGGAGAACCTGACAACCAGCAAATAAGCTTTTACTCACATTTTTTATGCTGGTAACTGTTTGAATACCCAAAGGCAGAAGAGGGGCATCACCCCAGGTTTTGGAGGCCAACCCGGCAGTCAAGCATACCATAACAAATTGTAAGCATCTGAAGAATGACAAGTGAATGCTGGCATCACATACTTCTAGTCAGGTCTGTTAAGGGTTGGATTATTTTGTTTGTGCCACACAAACTAGAGGACTGCATTGCTGGCACAAAACCATGGTTGTATACACAGGCAAAATAAAAATATATTAATACTAAGCATTTTTCATAATTTGATTGCAACCAAGCAACCTGATCTGGAAAAGTGATCCTATTTCTGAACTTTCTTCTTTTAAACTTAATCTAAATTAGTCCCTTACAGTATTGGAGATCAAGTCTTACCTTAACTGGAAATATCACAGAATCACAGACTGGTTTGGGTTGGAAGGGACCTCAAAGACCATTCAGTTCTAACCCCCTACCATGGGCAGGGACACCCTCCACTAGCCCAGGTTGCCCAAAGCCCCATCCAGCCTGGCCTTGAACACTGGCAGGGAGGGGGCAGTCACAGCTTCTCTGGGCAGCCTGTGCCAGGGCCTCACCACCCTCACAGGGAAGAATTTCTTCCTCACGTCTAATCTAAACCTGTATCTTCAGGAAGATTTATTTTTCTTTTTTTTTTGTCAGAGAAAATGCTTGAATGCTACTTAACACCTCAATTGCATACATACTATAATAATACACGTGTAATGAGGATTATTATACCGATACTTTATATACTTTTAAAAAAATTTATTCCAGTAATTGGCCTCACATGTAAAATATAGTATTTTTGTCACAGGGAAAATGCCCCCACCTTAAAACTATTTTGATTCCTCAGCAAATCAAATGCTTGGCTTCCAAAAAAAAAAACCCACAAAAAACCCCACAAAACAAAACCACAAAAAAACCCCCAAACCACAAAACCAGTGCACATGGGATGTTTTTTATGGATATGTTGACAAAGCATTTTTCCCCCTCCAATTGTACTTAATCTGCATCTACACCAAAACCAGAAAGTCCTGGTCAAAAAAGGACCATTAAAGCCACAAGTCGTAGTCTTACAAAGCACAGGTTGTCTTTCAACATACTGATGACAACTGGTAAAAATTTCCATCAGAAGCTCTTTCCAATGATACAAATGAAACGATACACTGAAGATTCAGTTCCTACCACTTTATGCAAATCCAGTCCTGAGAGAGACCCTTTTCTAAACATTTTCAGGTTTTGGGTACTACCATCCTTGGAAAAGTAACCATGCTGTTTCTCATTAAGGACAACTTGTTACAGAAAATTAGTCTTACCTGATCAGTACAAAAAAGTGTCCAAATGAACAAATTTATTTTACCTGATGAATAAAGCTATTAAGAATATAAATACAAACTTAGTCCTGTGTTTCTAAAAAACCCATCCCTATTTGGAGTAAAATACAGAAATGCATTTCTGGTCATAAATTAGTCATAACACATGCTCTAGAAAAACACAAACAACTTTTTTTTTTAATAACACCCAAATATTATTCACAGAAATCAGGTAATGCAGATGTTAAAAATACCAAAGTAAGAAAGAAAAAGTTTTGCATTTAGTCCTAATATCAGCAGTCTTCCCTCTCCTTGTTTTGAAAGTGATCGTGTAGATGACCTCCTTCTCCAGTTTCTATAGTTCAAAAGTTTAAGAGTCATATTAGTCCATGGTTTGCAACAACACTGAATATTATGTATAGAACTCTAGAAGAACACCAAGGACATGACACCGAATGCTTTTAAACCATGAAAAAATATAAAGTCAAGAGCCATAAGCTCAAGGCTCACTGTGGTCCTTGCAAGCGAGCTACGTATTGGTGATTACTTCCCAATAACTTATGACCCTGCTTTACAGATGAGGAAATAACACTTATCCCCTTTCTTGAGATTTCTGAGGCATATATTCTGCATCTCTTAGGGAAAAAAAAAAAAATCACGATTTCTGCAATCTTTTTGAAAGCATTTCTAGAAAAAAGATAGCAGAACAGAAGTGACAGTGACGGCTTGACCTTGAGCTTGGATCCGAATACTCTGCATTCACGGTTCAGTCCCAAGTAACAAGTATTGCACAGTACAGTAAGTCACTGAAACAGATTTTCCCCAGATAATGCCCCTATTCAGCACCACGTAAGTAGAACAATTTATTTTGCTCTGGTTAACTGCTTCACCCACACATTTGACATTAAGCTTCAGGCTTCCTGACTGAGCAGCGAGCATGTAGGACATGAATCGATGTTGTGCAGTTATGCATCACTTCCCACAGTCTTGCTGATTCAGGCAATTCAGAATAAAACATGAATCAAGTTTTTGATCTAAAAAGCAAAAGTTTGAAAACCTATTTTTCAAGTCTTGTTTAGCATTACTTCTCATTGCTCCCTAAAGAACAAGTTGTGCTTTTACACATCCCTGGCTCCAAATTAATCTGAAGCATTTTGGTGCAACTAAAACTCAGATCCTTTACTGTAAGAACACATCCAAGTCATTTAAATCTCAAAAGATGTTCTTAATGCAGCAGTTTCCTTCTAGGATTATGTGACAGATCTTGAGTCCCAAGATTCTGCTCTCTGTACACCACACAAACACACAATGACATCGGTGAGAAAGATGCGAAAACAGGAAGAGTACTAAGACATAGTTGTATAGGTTCATAATAAAAATTTTGGTTTATCTTGCTCATGTATCTCCCCTCCTCAACATAAAGAGGACCTCCTGCTCATAACATGCCTGCAAGTCTCCCTAAGTAATTATCAGGCTTGGATTTATGAATCCCTAATAATTTCCAAGCATCCAGGCTTGCAACTTTTCCACTCTTCAGACTACTAGATTCAGAAACAAATTCACCGACATTAGTTTTCCACTAATAGATGTAGTAACAAGAAAGACTTTGTAACAGGAACAAGAGTGGTAAAAATATCTGTAACAAATGCTGATTTAAACAAAAGGTGGTCTTGTATATGACAAATGCCTCCCTCACATGTAGCAGTATATATACAAAATGAAAGATGAATTCCTGCCACTATCAATGAAGCCTCATTTACTGCTCTGCTATAGCATGCAAAATGTCCAAAAAGGAAGATGCACTCGACAACTGCATTCACTGCTTTTAACACCACAACTCCAAAGGACACTTCCCCAAGGGAAAACTACCTCAAGAGGTATTCCACAAGCACCCAAGGGTAGTACGGATATGTCCTTGCAGCTCAAAAAGCCATCAGGAAGCCAAACTTACTGAAAGATGGTTTCAAAGACATCTTTAAATTCAGAGGCCATAAGACAATTCCTCACACGATCCCTGCTACAGTTCTAAATGGAAAATGGAAAAACGTAATTAAAGAAAAAACAAAGAGTGAAAGAGAAGCCACTTTACAGAAGCAGAAAGGAAATTGCTACTGAACAAGTGTAAAGATGAAGAAAATGCTACATGCTGCTCGTTTCTCCAGCACAGACAAAACTGAGAGCTGTGTAGCATTACAGATGCATGAATAAATTGACTGCAGCTCTGGACAATGTATACAGTCTAATCTGAAAGCCTGAATTAAAACCACTGCTCCTTCTCCTGGATGGCAGAACATGTTTCCTGGCTTCTTCAGAAATAGACTTAAGTTTATAAATTTTCTACAACAGATTCTAAAAATAATTTCTCGTTGATATAGAAGCAACTAATAGACTTCCTGTTTTACAAATGAGGAATGCACTATTCCCAGTTGCAGCAAACTCCGTTAACAATTAAGAACTTTGACAGTAGCCCTTCAGGTTTTAGACAAGCTCGTTGTCTTCCTTCAAATATGTATAAACTATGCAAGGACTCCTAAGAGATCAGAATCAACTTAAGAGCTCCTCTGGTGTTGAGATTTCTTCATGTGAATCTTATTTATGCTGAAACTAAATACCATCAATTGCAAGAGTAGTTGGAAAACAAAGACAACTCCCCCCTGCACTAAGTAGTAATATCCTGGCAAAAAAAAAAAAAAATCAGCCTACTCAAAACCAAGGCTATACCTTACAAGGTTTGGATTCTACCAGGCATAGGATAATTGGAACCATTTCTATTCAAACATATGACTAAATTGTTTAGGCTTAGTATTTCAGCGCAGCCTAAGTCAGCACGCTTCTACTGAAGGTAATGGGCTAGAACAAACAAACAAACAAAAGATGCTGAGGTATCTGCATCCTTGAGAATCTCAATACCATTTATGCAATACTGTTGGTTTTTAAAGTTGATCTCATGTTAATGCTTGTTTCACAACGTTCTACTACAGGAAAGGACTGTTGCAGTCTACTGATGAGCAAAACTACATCCTATCTGCTGAGAGCAACCGTAGCTCCTGGTCAGAAGAGGCCTCCTGGGCATGGAAGGAGGCAACCAACTCTTCAGTACTCTGGCATGCTCACCATGTCAAAGCCAACAGCATCAGACTCACGCCTCTGGTCTCGATGTCTCAGAGCTGCGACGCCAGACTGCACACAGCCATCAAGCAGCACTATGGTTCCTCTCCATATCCCACAGTGTATGAACTCCAGAAGCCCAGGTCTACAGGATCTCATCTGGAGTTGTCAGACATCACATTCCTCAGCATCTATCTGCTTCCACAGTACTTTCTTCCACCACATCCATACGTATCAACCACGAAAGCCCCAAGCACTGGGCAGACAGTGCCTGTCCCATCACACCTGTCACCACTTGTGCGGTAGGTCATGTCTCATATACAACACCACGAGTAAGCTAAGAAACACACAGACTATATTATAAGTGCCTTGAGATCTTGAGTAAAGCTTTCAGAAATACCATATTTCAAACTAGTATCTAAAGAACTACTGTTCACAACCAGATAAAGACATGTAACTAGTTTGTGGGCTACTGGGCCCAGAGATGGGGGGGAGGGGGTAAAATAAAAACGACACCAAGGATTAAACAAAGCAAGTCAAAATGATTATCAGAATCAAACAAATCACCCAAGTGAAAAGGACGAAGGGCCCATTGAAGGGAAGAACTGAACAGCCACAACCCCTGCCTCAGTAACAGGCCCACAGCTGTATGGTGCCCAACATCTCCCATGTTCAGGCAATAAATCTGTGTCTCCTGACTGCCAACATGAAATTTAAAAAACCCCATAATACTCATTTCTGTGTCAGAACAGATTGCTTGCTGGGGGTCAGGGAGCAGAGTAAGCGCTTTGAGAAAATACTGGTTTTCTTGACAGTAATACTAGTCACAAACTAATATAATGTTGGTATATCCTCATTGTATTTATTCAGTGTGAGACAGTTTTTAAAGAGTCAATCTTTCTTATTTCTTCATTTCGGTCAAAACTACATGCATCATCTAAAGGCCTCTAAACTCAGCCCCTGATATGGGCAAATCACGAATAGCTGCCTTTCCAAGCACCTGTATCACCTCCTGGCAAAGCTCACTCACCCAGGTGGGTAACTGGATGATCTCTTAAAGCTGTTCTCCCCTTACCTTGTAGGTACAGGGCATCTTTCAAACCCTACTTCACAGTCTGGGATGACCACAAGCGACCTTCTAACTCCTCCGATAGTTACAGTGTTAGTTACAAAGAAACTAATGACAATTTTAAAACCTTCTTTAAAAAAAAAATAAATAAAATGCAGAAATAGGCAGCTGTTACTATGCCAAAGAATTTTTCCCCTTTCAAGAATGCAGTTTGACTGCAGATGCCAACTACAAAGCCGGTGTTGAAAGCGGCTTTAAGAAGGGGAAAGAAACTCCCGGGAGCCTGCCCTGGGAATACCCTCGTCCGCAGCGGGTTAAAATGAGGGAAGCTGGAGCTGGGCAGCTCCCGGCGCCAAGCGCCACGAAGAGGGACAGACGCGAGCAAAGCCCGCAGCCAGACCGCGGGGAAGAAACTTCGCCAAAGCTCCAGAACCGCACGTTTGGGAAAGGAGTCAGCGCGTTTAAGGATTCGCCGCGCCCCCGCCTCAGGAACTCGCCACGCCGCGTTACACCGGCGAAGCCCATTTAAGAACACGCTTAAAAACACTAGGGCTCTCCGCTCCTCCGCCGAGGCGGGCAGCGATCCCCAGCCGCAGCCCCGGCGAGGCATCCCCCGCGGCGGGAAGCGCAGGGACGGCAGGTCCCGAGCGGGGAGGGATGTCTCCGCACGGCACACCGAGCCCCGCCTCGAAGGGCCAAACTTTCCTCCACTAACACCGGAGCGAGACCCCGCCGCTCCCCGCCGGCTGCAGTCGCCCGCGGCCCCGCCAGCCGCGGCGGGAACACCCACCTCCTCCACAGCCAAGAGCTCTGAGGCCGCCGACACGGCCCGACCCGCTCCGTTCAGCCGGGACTCCGGCGGCTGCCCCGCTCCGCGGACACGTCACTCCACGCCCCCACGCTCACACCAGCCCGGGGGCTATCGCCGCCGAGCGCGCACTCGCCGCCGAGCGGAGCTCCCGACTCCCGGCAGGGAACCGCCCGCCCCGCTCCCCGCTGCCGTTCCCGGCCTAGCCGCGCCCCGCCCGCTGCCGGGCCTTTCGGGCAGCGCCCGCCGCCATTGGGGCAGCGCGAGGCCCCGCCGCCTCCCCGTTGGCGCAGCCGGCCGCCGGTCGCGGCGGGGCGGGCGGTCGTCGCGCCCCCCGCCCCCGGACCCCCGCCGCATTCCTGCCGCCGCACGTGACGCGCGGCAGGCCGGGCCGCTGCCCGCCCCGGCCCCGGGGCACCTGCCGACGGTGGGCAGCGGGAAGGGGGGGCCGGTCGCCGCGGTTGCGGGTATGATGCGAGGGTCGTCGGTGTGACGGGCGAGGAGCGGAGCAGCCCGCCGGGGGCAGGAGATGTCACACGCGTGGCAAACCCGGCTTTGCTCCCCTCAGCTTCATGCTCACCGTCGGCCCCTGAGCACGGGGTGGGTGCACGCCGGGCCCCGTAGCAAATGGGGAATTTGATGTCACTTATCCGTTGAAACTCTTTAGTAGCTTTCAAACGAAAGGTTTCCTAGAGACCTCATACCTAACCTTTAGGTCCTTGCTCTTCCCTCATCCTTCTCGTGTGACTTTCCTCACAGCAAGTGTCGCCGCAGACCAGTACGCGCCAGGGCCGCCACGCAGTCACTTGGGAGCCTGTTGTGACACAAACACGTAATGCTTATCCTGAAGTAACGTCAACCCCTTGTACATATGCGCAAATACGATTCAGGACTGAACGTGCCCCTTGATAAAACTGGAGAACCTCCCCCGACCACACTTCACAAGGTACAGTTACTTTGAAAATCGGCACTTTGCAACATACCCATGTACGCATCTGTCACAGCCTGATGGAAATAAATGCCCATCAGAAGTCCTCAATTACAATTTCTCGGTATTATTTATAACATTTGGACCATCTTTAAGTATGAGAACTTCAAGGCAAGTGCTGTTTAAAGATCCACATGTGGTCCAGCAGCCACCTCTGCTTGTCCAAGTGCATCCATGTTACAGCCAGTATAATGACATACACCCAGATACAGGAAATTCATTATTATTACATGAAAATGTTAGTGGAAAACGGTGGCATCTCAAAAGACATTTGATCACCTATTTTTCCTACATTTTTAATTTTTCCCATAGTTTAACAACACACATTCACAACTATCCCACGCCTTCGTGTGAGTTCTTGCAAACCAAAGTACAAATTAAATATTTAAAAGATTTATTTCCAAAATTTTTCCATTTTCACAAAGCTATTTATTTTTAAAGCTCTATATAATAAAGAAAATGAGAAGTGAAAATTAGGCTATCCATAAAGGCTGTGGCAGGATTAGTATCACAGCATTCAGTTTGACTTCCAGCAGAGGCACCACTTTATCCTGTTGTTTCTGTAATTTTTTTTAATATGCTGCACTTCAGTCACATCCAGCTGTCATTTCAGGCGCTGAAAAGACAGGGAATCAGTCTCTGGCAGACTGTCTAATAACTGCTTATCACAGAATCACAGGCTGGTTTGGGTTGGAAGGGACCTCAAAGACCATCCAGCTCCCACCCCCTGCCATGGGTAGGGACACCTCCACTAGGCCAGGTTGCCCAAAGCCCCATCCAGCCTAGCCTTGAACACTGGCAGGGAGGGGTCAGCCACAGCTGCTCTGTGAGCTGGCCTGTGCCAGGGCTCACCACCCTCACAGGGAAAAATACATTCCTAATGTCTGATCTAAATCTGCCCTTTCTCAGTTTAAACCCATTGCCCCGTGTCCTATCACTACACACCCTAATTCTTGTATCACTTCCTGACATTGGCATGCCTCTTCCTATATATATCCCCAAATCTTTTCCTTAGAACCTGTTGGAATTCTTAGTGATCCTACCGCAAACAGAGATACTACAATATACTTGACAAGACATTAATGGTGGCTTGACCCTGGTATTATCAGGATTGTTTCTCACGGGTTTTTTCCTCACTCTTCATTCTCACATGCTACTGTGCAGAATTTTTTGCCCTTTCTTGAATATGCTTTCCCCAAGACACCCCAACCTTGGCGTGGGGCTGGGCTATGCCCTTCGGTGGGTGACTCGTAGCCCTGGCCTCTCCTCACAGCAGCCACACTGCAGCCCCCAGACACCCCCGTACAGCACAGTAATACACACAAGTTACTTTTATAACACAAAATTCCTACTTCTTTGTTTATTTTGCCATACTCTGATGGCTCCACTTTGTTTTGAAGCTGAGGAAGGAAAAAACTTGAGTGAATTCACTGTCACAGGACTGCGAAACACTAAGGTCACACAACAGTGAAGGACAAATGCAAACTTAGCTGGAGCAGAGCGATGTCCAGCGGGGGAAAGGGAGCGCCAGTGTAACACACGGTGCTGAGATGTCACGTGAAATACTGTGTCCAACTCTAAAGCTGCCAACATTTAAGAAACAGGAATTCAAGTGGGAAGTGGCAAGTAAAAAGTATTAGGATGGCTGGGAAAATAAGAGAGCAGATTGATTTTACTCATGAATATGCAAAAGAGCCTCCGGGGGTAAAAAAATAATTATGTAAGATAAAAAGGTAACGATAATACAAGACTAAATAGCTATGAATTAGAACACGCTGTAGTAGGCTCCTTCGCCCTTGGGCAAGACATTGCCTGGAACCTCATTAAGTCCTAAAAAAGTTCTTCAAACTTTTCTGCAACTGGTGTCACAGCGGTACTTGAAACAGTACATTATTGAGAAAAAGTTAAATCATCAATTTACATCTTCAGTGTCCAACTGCAAACTGCTCAGCACTGTACAGAGTACCAAACAGTCTCAGCTACCTCACACCAAAGCCTCCTTTTTTTTTTAATATATATTTATTTCCTATGACACATAAGCAAGGCTACTGCTGCTTTCCAGGATAGACATTCTTCCTGTAACTATGACCCACAAACAAGACAAGCTGATCAAGTTTTCATTAGATTCTCCACATCTACGCTATGCAAACCACTTCTCTGCAATTTTGTAGTTTGCCTGCATACCTTTGTTTTTCAAGGTATCATAGTTACCACCATTTTTTACTCTCAGAAGACTCTGACACCAGAACTGCATGGTTCAGAAATGGAGAAAAATCAACCACCCTCTACCTTGTACAAAATTAGTCCTTTCTCAGGTATACTCCCCCCCGCTGCTCGGTGCAAGCCTCATGCTCACACTCCAGCAAGTACAGCTTTGGTGACAGTACACAGCATTCATAGGGCAAGGTGGTTTTGGCAGCAGAAGTAGCAGAGCAGGAGAGGGAAGTTACAGACCTGTATAGCAATAGACATACAAAAGTCAGTCTGAGCAAGTACCTGGAGCTGCCACAATCAGTTATCAGTACTAAAACAAAGCACATCCTCACAAATCTTTATAGTAAATGTCAGAGAACTTGGTGAAAAGTGTCAGTGCATAGAGCACTCCCATGTGAGCTCTGCATTCAAAGCGGCAGAGGCAGCTGGGAAGAGAACGGTGTAAGGAGGTAAGTACTGTAGACCAGAACTAACAGGTCCTGATAAAGCTCCTGTTAAGTTTCCATTCTCTCTGCTCAGGTCGTGTCCTCAAGGCCTGGGAAGCTACCCTAGCTGACTCCTCAGAACACACACAGCAGTAGCAGCAAACAATGGCACAGACTGTTTTCTTGCTGCCACCTTCTTGGGGACACAAGCCAGGCCCAGTCCTTTCCTTTGAAGCTAGGTTTGTATCCCACCTTGTACACTGCTACTTCCTTGCATGTTTGCTGCATCATTATCTGTGTCATGCCCCCTCCCCACTCAGCGATGGCTTGCTCAGGACAAGAGGAAGGCATGCAGTGCTGCAATAACACTTGTTGCTGCTGTGACACTACTAGTGCAGCACACACTAATCAGGCAATCAGATCCAGAGCATGCTATGTCTTTTCCAGCACTGGAAACTCATCTGGGGGCTGACAATTCCAGCAACAGGCATAATTTACTTTAATTAATGACCATCACTTATTTTTTCATTCCAAATTATTAACTTAAATACCAATGCCATGACATAAGATACAAGATTGTAATTGCCAAGTTAACGCTGTCAGCATAAGCGTGCTCTAATATTTTTCTGGAATATGGTAAGAAATATTAAATAAAACATATTTATGTATTAAGTAATCAGAGTAACAAAACAGTAATAACATCTAAATTCCTTTTACAGTTTAAAAAAAAAAAAACCACCACAACTTTATTCACACAAGTACTATTGGGCATTGTTCTCCTCATCCCAGTCTGTACCCACACACATTCCAGTTAGCGGAGCTTTGCACATGAACATCTTCTGCTTCAGTGAATCCTGAGGACCTCACCGCAGAGGCAGCTAGCAAAATTACACCAGCCAGTTGCTTACACAGTGCATTCTTCCACGAATAATTAAAATGCCAGTAACAACGCTATTTTCCCTTAACTCACTAATGGTAAAAAGCATCAGGAATTAACTCCTGCAAATCACCACACAGGACACATACATTTAATGCCTTAGAACTGTATTTTTTTATTTAGCAATGAGACAAGTTGGGTTGTTTTTTCTTAAATGTAAGGTAGATCATACTAAACCATGGTGTCTTCATAGCTAGAGCCTAATGCAAAAAGAGACCACACACTTCCGATACACAAGCCAGAAAAGCCATTTCCAAGTGATGTTTTTTAACCATTTTTAACGCATACCCATATGTAGAGCAACTTCTAGAGCTTTAGTCATGTAACTGGACATGCTCATACATGCACATGCTCATGTGAAATGGTGGTGAAGGGGCATTAGTTTATAAGGTTTTATAGCTCCTTCCATGGCTACGACTATCTTTGTCAAGTTTAAGAGACTATGTCAAAATAAGCAAGTCATCATTTTAGTGCATACACTGGAAAACTAAGCTGCGGACAGCAAGTGATAGACAATCGGCATTATTTTCTTCAGTAAGTGAAACTCACAGTAGACAATTACTCAGTAAAACACTTTTATTTGCACCCACAGTGTGAAGATGCTGTAGCATTTAACATTATATTGCACTAGAGCAGACCTGAATTTGCTTAACACTTCTAAGTTCACTGTAAGTGTGAGTCTCCCTGAGGTTAAGAAAGGCGTTTTATAACCGTACACAACATCAGGAAAAAGTGAACACTCTTGAAGATTGGGCTATGTGTACCAGTGGAAGAAGGACCCAACAGTGTATGCTTAAAGCTATTAGGGAAAGACATCACTCTGGTAATGTGATTGCTGCAAGATCATAACCAGTACTGCAAGTACGAGTTTGTATAATAGAAAAAGGTGGTGGCTGGGAGGGGAAACAATTACAGGTTTTGGAAAAAACTTAAGACGGGACACAAATGGAGGGACAAACAAACTGTGATTTAGGAATACTGTGTGAAGCCAGAAAGAAACAGATGCCTGGCCAGGATGTATTAGATATCTGTCTTAAATAGAAAAAAACAAAACCAAAGTAACAAACAAACCCAAAACCCATAGTGTAAACACCCGCACCCAATCAGTTTGCTGGTTTGGGTTGTTTTTTTCTTAAAAAAAAAAGAGGAAAAAAAAAAAAAAAAAAAGCAGCTTCATCCAGAAAGGTGACACAAACAGCATTCCTTAAATAAGCTTGTCCACCAAGAAAGCAGGATGAAGTTTCTAATAGTCACCCAGGCAAACAAAAAACCCAAAACCAAACAAACAAAAATCACAGAAAAACCTATTATATTCCTACCATATTTCCAAATCATGGCAGCAGCACACCCTGTGACCTGACCTGATCCAACCACTGGAACTGATTAGATTTTTCTACATCACATCGAAGATGAGGCCTTCTCAAAGAGGCCAAACAGGACTGGGATTAGTTTTGCATTAACAAAATTTATAAAAAAACTATGGCTTGTCTATCTTTGGGTTGAAAAGCAGCACTCTGTTATAAGATTACTTAGACACCAAAACCCTCAGTTATAAAAAACTTTCTCAGTCTTGATTCAGAGTAACAAGACAGTCACCCACAATGACAAACCCAAAAGTCCTCTTGAAGGGAGCAGCCAAAAGGCAGCAAAGACAAGTATGAAAAAAAGAAAGAAAGAGGCACTGTGCAGCAGTGCTGCTAACTCTAACTCTAGGCCACCGAGATGAAGAAGAATGGTTGTCTGTATTTTTGTCCCATTATATTTCTAGCTGCACTGTAAAATCCCTTCACCCCTCAAACCAACAGGAATGAGTGCTGTTTTTTGCTTAATGCAAAGATCTCTTGTCCCAGCAGGTTGAGAGGTGCTCTTAACTACATAACTAATAATGGCTAAGATGTGTGAAAGGTTTCTGATATGTGCCGTAACAGTCTTTGCATTAAAAAATTCACACTAGAATGCATATTAAAAAGATTGCCTTATGATAAAAAATACTTTTAATGAAAGATTTAAAATCCACTTTTAAATCCACATAACATTACAAATTAGTAATACAAAACATTAATTTTTTTTTAAGTCTGGTGCCACTGACATTATCCACCTGTCTGTCTGGACCACACAATCTCCTTTTTCAGCCCCAAACTCCAACCCTCCATATTCTTTTATTTTAGCACATAGAAACTGTACCTTCCTTAGCTCAAACTTAGTTCTCTTCTGATGCTTCTTCCATTCTCTTGTTAGGATTCTTCAGAATTCTGTAGCGGGGATTTCTGTAATTACCTTCCATTATCAAATCCAAACCTTTGAAGTTTTAAGCTGCATAGGGGCTCTGAGCAAGCTGATCTAGTGAAGATGTCCCTGCTTACTGCAGGGAGGTGGGACTAGATGGCCTTTAAAGGTCCCTTCCAACCTAACACAACCTCTGATTATATAAAGCACACCATGATTCTGGTGTCTGCTGACTTATCCTCTGCCTTCCCCCCCAGCAACTCGGGCAAGTGAGGTTTTGCTTCTGCGAGATACACATTCGGATCACAATACTTGGGTTCTGTTTCTAAGGAATTCATTCAAGTTTTCTGCTTTTTTCCAAAGTGCTTTTTAATACTGCTCTCTCACACACAACCCCTCAGGAGAGGTATGCAAATTCCAACTTTAGAGAACCTGTCATTCTATAGGATAGCATCCAGGCAGGCCGAAACCACCGCAACCTCATTCTGGCCTGCTTAGAAATCAGAAAGGATCAGTAAAATTAGATTTTCTCTCTTGAATATCAGCAGGACAATAGAGAGGGGCTGCTGCGTAAAATTGTTACGACCCTCTCAGCACAGTTTTGAACAGGCAATTTCAGATATTCACCACTTCATCACTCTGGAAAAGATCTGGCTATGCATTTGTTTGAAGAGCAGCTCTTCAAACTCTGTGCTCACACGGAGCAAATCAAGGAACATAGCAACATGACCACTAGCTTCCTCCCTTCACTCAGAATAAAATCAAATACTTTCCCACCAGAAACTAACGGGGTTGTTCACACCAAACAGTGCTTCCCTTACGCATTTAAAACAGTATGTTCCACCACAGATCAGTACGCAGGGCCTGTAACACTTGCCCTGACCTAAAATCCTTCACAGCTTGGGCTTACCCAGCCTTGTTCCTTTAGAAAATAAATCGGTGTAGCAGCCACATCAGACTATATGGCAAAGTTTCAAATGACGGGCTTTTCATCTCACTGGCTCTGTGCGCCAAAACTAATTAATATGTCATTCTCCTGCCACTAGGCGTCACTCTCTTCTGTCGTGATCTTTGTATTTCACTACGGAACCATCAGACCAATTCTGTTAGCAGGAAAACATCCACCAGTTTGCCAAGTCCCTCTCTAAAAGGCAACCCTATTTCTTCGGTCAAGGAAAGATTTAGTGATGTGGCAGATAAACTGCAAAGGATTTTTAGTGTCACTCTATGTTCTTCAAAGTAAAATAAAAACACCAGAAGAACTACTGAACTCCTCAAGGGGGTGATACAGGCTTTCCTCCACAGAGGAATCACATCAGACTCTGAAAGCCTCTGTAACTAGAAGAATTTTTAAAAATAAGAGGAACCATAACACAAGCACCACTGGATCTAACTGCATGATCAATCAAATGGGACCTACAAAATAAATCATTTTACCAACCAACCAGCAGCCTTTTCAAGGATGAAAGAGAACCAAACGTTCTATCATTGTCTCTTGTGTTGCACTGATTTCAAGTCCAGGAGGGACCACCATGATTACCCAGCTAGACCACCAGAATAACGATGTGGTGGATGTGAACTCCTCCCATACCGAGGGCAACCCAGACACTACAACTCACTTTGGCAGTGAGCACTTAAACACAAAGTAATCCTCTTCCTCAAGTGAGCTTCAACAACAACAACAAAACAAAACAACAACAACAAAAAAAAGCTGACAAAAAAAAAACCCACACTCGGCCATGACTGAATTCTGCCACTGACCAATTCAGCCACCTGGAATGATTTAATGGCACACAGGAACTCGGTACCCATGCATACCTAACTTGGGTCATAATCGATCTTAATAAACAACATAATTTCCAGTTTCAGTATATCTGACATGTGAAATAGGATTCAAGCTAAACTTGATTCAAGCTGAGCTTAATAGATAAGTTCACTGTAAAGCTACTTTCAAGCATTAGGACAAAGAATACCATTAGAAAGCATGTCATTACTAAATCATGAAATATTGTCCACAGTGACAGAACTGTTGGTGTAATTCATAACTAAGAGGTTGAAGATCTTATGTGTATACACATATGAAACACAAATGATGATTTTAACAACTTCTGATCCATACAGAATACTACCAGCAAGAAATCACGCTGTTGTTAAACTTCTTGCAAAAGCTTCTAGATCATGGGCACAGAATGACTTCATAATGTATTCTTCTGCTACCCTACTAGGAAACAACTGTTTCAATGTTACATCCTCTTCTTCTGATGCACTTCACCATTTAATTTTCCATTTTCCTTTGCTTTATTTTCAAAGTTCCAGTCAGTTGGGCTGAGGAGTTGCTGGGTTTTTTTGTACGTCCAGTACGGGTTAAGTATTAGTGTAACAGCAAATAATCCCGAGAATAAAACAATAAAATGAAGAAGTCCCAGATTTTCCATCACAGAATTCCAATTGAAAATACACACCCACCACATGTGGTAAGTAAGAATCATGCGGCAGTGAAACAGGTGGATCATCACCCACTGGTTTGCCTTCCAGAAAAAGGTATTAGCACAGCCAGCCTAGAAAAACAAGAACAGAAAGTATGCAGAAGTGAGATTGTTACTTCAAGATAAGGCTCCAAGGAATTTGTAGAACTAATGCAAATATCCAACTTTCACATACACTCTTTCATGCATTCTCTCCATGTAAAGCTATGACATTCCACAGGCATACGGCATCCCAAACTCAGAATGAGTCTATACCTTCTCACTATCCACATGCACACAGCACCTCCATGGAAGACCAGAGAGATGTCATCACAACAAAAGAAGGTATCAAAATAACATGGATCTCAGTTAGATGAACAGTTTTGCTGAAAAGCTAGCTAGACAGACCACAGACACATTACCCACGGACAAACACAACAACTGTTGCAAACATAATTTGAAAATTACCACATTCTTACCTTTAGAAGCATCCAGGAAATGCACGTTGAGGGAGTACTCATCTCCAGCAACATTCCCATCAAAGGCAGATAATGTCCAGATTTCACATTAATTACTAGACCAGCCAAGCCACCAAAAGCAAGCAAGTGATGAACTACCAAGAACACATCAAATGTTCTGAAAATAATGTTGGACATATGAACAGCTACATTTTCAAGCAAGAAAAATCCAGCAGCTATTAAGCAGTTAAACCAACTCCACTTTTGCTGTGAATACACTTTGTCAGCATGAAAAACAGGATCTATGAGCAAAGCCCATAACCCAGCAACACAACTCTGAAGTCCGAACACACCACGTGTGACTGCCATATTCCAAAACACCTTCTCCTTTGCATACAAGGCACAGTAAGTGGTACTTATCCATGAAGACAACCAGTGAGACAGAAGAAATACTCCCAGGTAGATTAAAAAACCAGCAGCTAAAAATGTCAAACGAACTTCCCATAAAAGATAGTCCCAGTCAAAAATGGTCCCAAATACTTGATCATCATTTGTAGGATTCATTTCTTCTTTTTTACAGAGCAAAAGCCTTACAGGGGGCTTGACACTTCTCACGCACACTATAGTCGCCTTTATGCCTATTCAGCCTCTGCTATTAGGCAAACCAAAAACCATGAATTCTTCTTTTCCATCTGGAAGAAGGAGAAAAAACAAACAAACAAATGTGAATTTAAGTCATCCATACGCATAGCTTCCAAACCATGGAGAACTCACTTCCACTGCAGTTACGACTTTGGTCCTGTCACCATTAGGTGCAGTCATCCCAAGGAAAGGTAGAGAGGAAGATAAAAACACTTAAGCAATGTGCTTAATATTAACAATTGTCCTGCAGAGTCTGTACTAGTACAAAGTAACGTGCTAAGCAAAAACTGAAGAGGGCAAAGAAGGCAGGAAAGAGGAAGAGAAAACAGAAGCAGCAAATCCTGTTCTCTTACTTATGAAACTTTCATTTCAACAGTAGCATGCAGTTATTTGCACACTCCACTGCTTTTCCCTCTCTTACTGCCCACCTCTTACATCTCTTCAGGTACAACTCAGAATCTCTAACAAAGATACGGGACATAAAATTATAAAAACTTAATCCAGTAAGCAGGACCATTTGCACAGAAAAGGGCTTTCGGGATCATATCTTAAAACAAGAATTTGCAATTAGTTTCTGAACATTAAACCATTTTCCAACAGAAAGCATATTCCAAAAACACAATAAGAGTAAGGAATGCAGACAAGCAACATTATTATGTATTATAAACATTACTGTAATTACCTGAACAGCAGCCTCAAGTTAGCTGAAACTTCCTGAAGACAGCACAGATCAAAACCAAAGATTTGTGAGTAAGGAAAAGGCAGGCAATACTGAAATACTTGAATGACAGCCCATTTTTTAAACGATTTAGGCAGTATCAGTGTGACCACTAAGACCCACCACAGCCAGTTAAGTGCTCAGAACCGTAATGCATTTATGAGACTGGTGAGAGCTAGATGAAAAAACCACAACGACCGCGGAATAGAGTCCCTGAGATGCTCCCACCTTGCTTCACCACGCAGCAAATGCCACCACGAGAGCCCAGAACCTGTGGGGACCTGCTCACCCTGACCTTTGCTCCCAGGCGCCACCCTCCAAGACAAGGAGGTGGGCTGGCTGCCCCCCCAGTGACAGACCTTACGACCATCCCACAGCCCCACACGGACCATGACAGACTCGAAGTTGCAGTCCCAGCAGTCCTGTCGTCGTCCCCCGCCATCTCCCGGGGGAAAAAGAGAGTAAACCACACTAATCCGATAGCACGAACAGGCCCTGAACAGCACGACCCACTGCGACAAGCCGTGGCTCCTGCAAGGCCGCAACAGCCCCTCCGCCCCCACACAAACACACCGGCAACACCACCCCCCAGCCGCCGAGCGCCTCACACAGACCTGGGGGGAGGCCGGTCACGGCGCACAGACCTCGCTCACACCCTCCTCACCTTACCCACGGCGCTACCCCCGATGGCGGCGGGGCCTCAGCCCTTCCCGGGACTCCCTCACGGGACTCCCTCACCGGCCTCCCGGGAGCGCCGGTCCGACCCGAACCCGGGAGGCCCGACCCACTGCGAGTCCCACAACAACCGCACTGAGCCGGACGACCGCCATAAACACGCATGCGCCATGCGCCGCCACCGACCCTTGCGCACTGCCCGCCGGCTTGAACCACCACGAAGCGGGGGGGAGCCGCGGCTATACCACTTGGGCAGGGGGGCGGGAGCGGGGCGGCAGGCAGGGGGGCGGGAGCGGGGCGGCAGACAGCGGGCCTGGTCCGTCGCCATCGCGCCACCTCTCCAGAGGGGAGCATTGTTTGTAAGGTGGAGCAGAAGACTCCCCGCCACCACTGAGACACTGGCAATATTTAACAGACGCCTGTTCAACAATTAAAAAAAAAAAGTATCAGTGATGGCATAGCTAGTCCCTTTACCTGTAATTATGCAATTAAAGGCAAAGCAAATTATTAAGTGGATGTCACAGAGTTCTGCTACATGATTCTCTCCATACTTGTGCAAATTGATGCTGTCATCACAGTGACTCAGACCAACCGCAACTTGTGAGCGTCACCAGAGAGGCCCACTGACCCCACACAGGAGGGTGCCGGGGCTCTGCGTCAGCCCTGTGCCTGGGCCTGAGTTTGTAAGCCCACCAGGCAAAACTGTCCTATAATGGACCAGGTGATTCCAACAAAAAATAAAATCAAGCCACAATTTGCCTTACATGGAGGATTGGCCTTAGAACTGGCAAAATCCAGAGCTGGGTCTGCTTCCCTGCGCTAGGAAATCAGTCCTGGATGTCTGACGGTGACTCAGTCTCCAGCCTGGGAGAGCACAGTGACGCCATTCCCTGTGGAAACTGGGTCCTGCCACCAACATCAGGATAGCTGGGCAGGAAAGGTTTGTGCATTTGCTAACGTGCAGCCCTGTCCCTGAGCTCCGTGAAAAGCAAGACCTGTTCATACATCACCTCGGTAGTTTAGATAGGCACAGCTGGCCTCAGCTGTTTGTGGGAAACATCTGGGAACAATATCTCCTGCTTGTCTCCTTTTAACACAAGGTGTTAAAAGGTGTGAGGCAATACACCTTCCCTCCCAGCTCCTCTACAGGCAGCCCCAAGGGACACCAGGGCTTGGCGGAGCCATGCCCACACTCCCAGAGACTACCTGTGTGCCACTGAGGTGAGTCAAATGCCGGAGGACACCTGCCACTTCACTACCAGTCATCTCATCCCTGCTCAGGAGGCACAGGCTCAGCTGTAAATGCAGGGCAAGACATTTCAGCCAAAATACGTATTTCATACAAAGACCACACTGATGACCAAGTGCCAAAGATCCTAATGATGTGGGCTAGCAAGTTGGTCTTCTAGACTGAAGGATCTGTCTTCACACAAAAGTGAGAGTCAATTGTTTGCAAAGCTTTGGGATACAGTCAGAGACATTTACTAAATTGAAAGGGGAAGAAGGGCCTGAGAGGTGCTAAGTATAAGATTAGGAGGAGCTGTCAGTTTGGAAGTGCTTCCTAGATGGTGGTGGATATTCATTTAATATCCTCTGTTCCCTAACAGATGCTGGCCCTGGCCTGAGTAACGTGAAAAGGATGAGAAAGCTGAACAAGATGGGTGACCTATTATAGGAAGAAATTGATGTCCCAAGTAACATGATGGGGCTGGTGCACCGAGGTCATGTGTTTCAGCTTTCCCTAATTTTATTCTTCCCATAGCTGTCTTTAAAGAATTCCTTTAAATTGTAGCACTTTGAGGGAGGAGGTTTTTGTACTTATATATAAGGATCTGTAATCACACTTTTGTAGATAGGCTGTTCTCTTTCTTGGGTATTTTCCTTCCCTTTGATGGCTTTCTTGCCTTCTCAAGCAAAATCTCATCTTTTAATTGCTACCAGCCGTAGGCAGGATGTAATAGTTTAGTGTTACTTTCTGAATCTACTGATATTACAACCATACTTAGTGACAACTTTTTAATAGGTGCCTCATTATGGTAATTATGATCACTTCAGGTATTTCAAAGGATTTCTTCCTGCAGTGGGGCTCATATTCCATATTGTGTCATATTCCATTCTCCCTTTCACAGCCCTTCTGGCTGGATGCTACAGCTTGACCTGTCCAAATTTCCTGACTATCTGCACTGTCTCGGTTTTGGAAGACTTTCTCAGCATATTCAGAATTCCAGGGCTGGAAGAGCAAAGAGCACCTCCAGGCAGGGAGCCCTGTCTGCAGTCTGGATGATCTGCCCCTTGTAGCTAAGAGTCTCTTTATACTGGTTTGGTACTGCTTGTCTGCAGTTAAGTAACGAACAGGATTTTTTTGCACTTTACAATATCCGTGCTTTGTTGCCTCAGTGACTACATTTGTATAGCCCTTCACGTGGGATCTGCCTTTTACTGTGAAATGGGATGGCTGCATCCCAGCTATCCATTAAGTATGATTTTGGCACACAAATCACAGAATCACAGAATTGTAGGGGTTGGAAGGGACCTCGAGAGATCATCGGGTCCAACCCCCCTGCCAAAGCAGCTCCCTAGCTCATATTGCACAGATAGGCGTCCAGACGAGTCTTGAATATCTCCAGAGAAGGAGACTCCACCACCTCCCTGGGCAGCCTATTCCAGGGCTCTGTCACCCTCACTGTGTAAAAGTTCTTCCGCATGTTGGTGCGGAACTTCCTGTGCTCCAGTTTACAGCCATTGCCCCTTGTCCTATCACCACAGACTACTGAAAACATCTTCCAAAACATCCATAGAAATGTTGGCTTCAGAAGCAGAATCCTCTTTCAAATGGGACCAATGCCTAATACCTCGGAACCATCTAGAAAAGTACTGGTTGGCACAGGCCAAACTTCTTTCAAGTAGCATTCTAATAATTAAATGAATAATAATTTAATGAATCAGTAGCTCCTTTGTTGTATTTACTAATGTAAATGTTAAAAAAGCCTTTCGTTTTATCACTTTTTCTTAATTCCCCAAACTGGAGTACTGTGACCCCAAGTCCTTCTGCTCCTTGTACTTTCATGGGCAGACTTGTCCCCTCAGTGGTGTGACAGCACCATAAAGGCAGATGCTTAGGAGATGTGTATGGAAGATACATGGCGAACAGAAGGCCACTGTGAGTGAGGAGTCTACAGTTTGTGCAGAGGCTGCAGGATGGGTGTTCTGGGACATGTACAAGTGCTTGTGTGTTGGGAATACAGCCAACAGGTGCTTCTAGTGCTGTTGGCAGTGAGTTGGGAAATGTGTTTTAGGAGTTGGTTGAGAAAGGCGTTTCAACGCCATTATCAAATTAATCCATCCATTGCAAACAACTGTTTATCCTGTAAAGATTTGTCTTGGACATGTAGGGGCAGAAAGGTTCAGGATAAGCCACCCTGGATTCTGCCTTTTTTCTGTGGCAACAATTTTTGCTCTGCTGAACACCTGGCATGATGGCAAAGTGGCCAGAAAATATCTGTGGTGACAGCAAAGGGATGGAAATTGGAAGGGATCCTGCCTGGTGAGGCTGGGCTCTGATCATTTTATCTCTCTCATCCTCTGAGTACCATGTGAATAAACTGAAGTTACTGCCTTAGCTTATCTTCATTCATTTTTTAGCTTCAGAATATGAAAAACCTGTAGTCAGTGGTACTTTACATTGAACTAAGCCCTAAGAGTTACCAGCTCAGTTACCTGAGCTGGTTATCTTCCCTGTAGAGGGTGGAAAGTCTACTGTCACTTTAAAAGTCAAGATCTCATTGACTTCTAAAAAAGGTTTTAGCCCTCTGTTCCCAAAGTTTTAGAAAAGCTTACACATTTGCAGATGCAGGTCCATGCATATACACAAAACTTGTGCTGACCTGTCACATAATCTTATCTTTTCAGTGACATGCTTCTTGAATTTTTATTTTTTTTAAACCAAAATTTGCTCCTTTACCACCTATTAATCTGCAGTCTGTGTTCAAATCTATGGGAGCTTTATTACTAACTGTGGGAGCTTTACTTTAAGTCTGTGGGAGGTTTACTACACGCCTGCCTCAAGGAACCCCACAGAAATACCTAATGTGTAATCTCTCTTTGTTAATGTTTTATACATACTCTCAAAGTTCTCCTCATTCTTGTCCAACAGGTACTTATACCATATGCATACATGCAAACTACAGTTATTCCAAGGAGCACTTTGAACATGCTTGTTTAAGGCATTTTTCCTCTCAGCTACTAGGAAGCATACTCAACTACCTTCAGAAAGCTTGTATTACAAAGTTTTCATGTGTGTTAAAGATTCAGAAAGTTTTTACATTGCATAACATATTCACCTGGCCAGGCTGGCTTGCTTTCCTCAGTTTTTACAAGCTCTTTTTCTACTTCACTTATAGTCAGTTTCAAATGAGTTAATCAACTTTACCTACATATGCTTCATGACAGTGATAACAGTGACTTCTACGAAGGACTTCATACTCTCAAAATTTAAAAAAACCCCAGATTTGCTAAGCATCCATATTTGGAGCTTACAGTTGTGGGGAAAACAGCAGCTATGAAATCAGCTGCTTCTGCCTGCTTGAATCTCTGATGATCAGAGGGCTGGAACACCTCTTCTATGGAGGAAGACTGAGACAGTTGGGGTTGTTCAGCCTGGAGAAGAGAATGCTCCAGGGAGATCTTATTGCAGCCTTCCAGTACCTGAAGGGGCCTACAGAAAAGACGGAGAGGGATTGCTTACAACGTCATGTACTGATAGAACAAGGGGTAATGGCTTTAAACTATAAGAGAGTAGATACAGATTAGCTGTAAGGAAGAGATTTTTTACAATGAAGGTGATGAGACCCTGGCAGAGGCTGCCCAGAGAAGCTGTGTCTGACCCCTCCCCTGCAGTGTTTGAGGCCACTTTGGATGGGGCTGTGGGCAACCTGGGCTAGTGGAGGGTGTCCCTGCCCATGGCAGGGCGTTGGAACTAGATGGTCCCTTCCAACCCAAACCAGTCTGTGATTTGTATGATTCTGTGTTTTCCATATAATTCAAATAATGTATAACTGGAGATTCTTTGCTCAGTCCCTCTCAAGACTATTCCACATTTCTTCTTTTCTAGATGAAAACGCTGAAGGTATACAACCACTGTTGAGTAGTGCCATGTATCCCGGTCTCACTAAAAAAGCTCTAGTGGGTGTAGATACAGTTCAGGATGTTTATCATCCCCATTCTGACCCTGTGACGTCTGGACATTCCCTGTCCACTACTTAATTGTACCTTACCAAGTACAACCCTCTAGGCAATTATTCCTTTACTATTTCCTCCCTTCTCATTCTTTTACTCCCATTATGTCAAGAAATCCTACCGTTTTTTAATTCTAATTTCTATTTTGATACAAGACTCTCTCTCAAGCTCTCTCCTCCTTTGTCCAGCCATTTCTCTCCAGAACTTATCTAAATCTCAAATTCTCTCTCCTGTTAGCCCCAAAATTAACCTGCAATGCATAAGACGTTTCTGCTTCACATCTTCTTTGACTCTTTCACACCGTTCTCTAAAGCCGCCTTACTCTCTTTCCATTTTGCAAGCTGGTCTTTACATTCCATGTACTATAAACATCTCTTGAATCACTATTTAAATATATTTCAGCATATATTTTTTCCTCCCTCTTCTCCCTAACTCTGTTAGAGCCCGGGCCAGTCAATGCCTCTTTATGCTCCTCCCCGAGGATTTTCACCTCCTAGTGCCCAGCATCACTGGTGACACTATAACTACTTTTTTACCCCAAAGAAATAATAAATAAGAATAATACTGACTGTATCCAGTCCTGGATGTAAGTTCTTCAGTTGCTTCTGGTCGGCTTCAGGTAACTAGCATGAATTGATGACACAAGCTTGGGTTCGCAGTTGCACCTTTTTATTCCTCCTCACCAAGCAACATGTCTTAACAATGTTCACTGGAACAAGTTATTCTGCCTTAGTAATTAGGCTCTTGCTTCACAACTCTAGTCATGAATGTGAGTCTAACTCATGTTTCAGGTTTATCCAGAATCTCTAGTTCTTCCTTCTTTCTCACACAGGTACCTCCAGTGCATCTTCAGGAATCAAAGGAAAATCCTGTGTCTGTCTCATGGAATATATGCTTATCATTTTGGAGTTTTATTTAGCTCCAGGTAGTCACACCTGAATAGAGACTAAAGACTTTGCTAGTAGGCAAAATGGTGTTTGTCAAGTTTAAGCATTCAGCGACTAGCTTGCCAGTGGGTCTCTAGCAAGGATTTGATCCCAGATTACCACCTCAGACCACCTTTCAGTTGTATGTGCAGAGAGCTTAAACAGCTCCTGTGAAAGCTGTCTGAGATGAAGTCAAGGACCTTACAGTTACTGCTTGGCAATGGTGAGCAGAAACCAGGGACATTTATGTGGCCTCAGTCAGTAATCTCATAAATTTGCTTTTGGGGATTTCAGTAAAATGACAGCAAATCCATTATATCAACAATCTTCTCAACAGCTTAAATTACTTCTTGGAATAAGGACTCCATAAGCAGTAAAGAGGATGAAAGCTATTTTCCTGTTTTCAGTTTCATCCAAGTGGAGACATTCAGATCTCTTGCAAGTTGCAGTACTGTGCAATAATGGCAACACTATAAAGCAACAATTAATATTGGAAGTGGAGAACAAATGAAGAATTATTTTTCTTAAAACATTCTGCTAGGAATTGCTGGGAAAAATGAAAGACATGTTTCAAACAGCAGCTGAAAATGAACTTCTTTCATGTCAGGTTATTCTAGACTTGCAAAAGATGGAAATCCTTTTTTATGCAGTATATTTAAATCTATTTAGAATAAGAATAAGAATAACCATTTACGTCCAAGATTCCTAAAAATACATTCTACAAAACCATATTAAAGTAAGTAAACAACAATTAGCAAGTCTCTTTTAATGTTTAATGCAGTCTCTAATTTAACTAAGCCTCTGGTCCTGAAAAACCTTCCTAATGCCTTCTTTCTCTCCAAAGCTAGCTTTATATGCAGTGGTCAAGAGTCAATCATTTGATGTCTGCCACAAATCTGTCAGAGTGTTGAGACTAGAATTTTCATCACAGCCTATTTACTGCATTATAGCAACTCCATGATGTGCTGAAGCAGAAGGCATCATCCAGCACATGACCAGTGAATTCATTTATACCAATTCACAGTCAGGCCTTGTGTGGGCTTTTTCCATTTCTTTGTTCCATCCTTCCTGAATATTCACTCTCAGTAAAATGTAAGCTGACCTTTACACTGTTTCGCTAGACTCTGGCATGCTACAGTAGGTTTGTCAGATAGTTTAATGTGAAGGGTAAAACTTAAACCTTCCATTCACAGACATCATATCCACAGAGGTGAAAGAATGTATTTCAAGGGTGAGAAGAAAGGAAAGAAATATGGCAGAGAATACTCTGCCAAGTTGTTCTCTCATATTTCTTGCAAGCTTAATCAAAAGCCCACTGAAATAAATTGTAACAGGTTATGGATATAACCCATTATAGTATCCTGTAGAGTATTTTACAGAGATTTAAAGGAAAACACATAATCAGCAAATGGTAGCATTTAAAGGAAATTAGGTTTTTTTGTAATCTTACCTTTTGAGCATCAGCCCCCAGAAGATTTTCATAGTTCTTTTTGAAGCAGTTGGTGGGTTCCATCCAAAGTAAGCATGTTCTTAAAAGTTTTGTAAAAATCAATAGAAAGGAGGTCCCATGAAAAGAAAGGCTGCACCACAAAACAACAATTCTCTAACCTGTTTGGCTACAGGCTCATCGGTTATCACAGACAGCCCAAAACCACCAGCACTTTGCCAGATAGAGCCACATGGGCAGCTCACTCTGCAAGTTGCTAAGGACCATGCAAGACAGCTGGGAGTAATATTTTACAGAAGTATGAGAACGTTAATCACAGGAAATACATTTCCTTTCCCTTGCATCTCTCAGAATAGTTTGATTTTGTGATTAGTAATGGGTACTCAGAAGCACAAACTGGCTTTTCAAGCCTAGCTCTCAGAAAAGTTTGCACCCAGCTTTATAAAGATTTCAGTGGGATTCCTCACAGAAAAAACGTGAATAAGTCCTTGTGGACTGAAACTGTAATCTGTTAAACCTATGTGTAAATATTTCCTCAAGTTTGGTGACCAGAAGGCTGTGAAAGGAGACAGCTTTTAGTGGTCAGAAGGCTAAGCTGTGCTACAGTTACATACCCACCCTCCTTTCTTTGAAAACGATGACGCTACAGCACACCACTTCATCTGTTTCTTAGGTACCCACCATCTGTTGGAAAAGGGTGCTGGTTACCATTTGTTTCATCATTTTACTTCAGAAGACTTAGGCATTTGAAAACACAGTGGAAGGAAAAATGGAATATATTCAGCATAATTTTGCACTTTTACAGTGGGCCTTGGTGCAATGATTAACTTCTTACTAGATGCTGTCTTTTCACTTCTATAGAACTCAACAACTGGTGAAATGCCATGTTTATCTTGTTCCTGAAAAAAGGGATCCCCATCTATAAATACTTGTTTTGATTATTAGTTTTCCTATATACTATAAGACATTATTTTGCAATCAATTATGTTAAGAAGGGAAAAACCCCATTGAGAGTTACAATAGATGTCTTCACTGTAACCAGAGCACATTTTTTGTCACAAAGTTGACAATCTGGGCTGAAGTTTGTACTGAAGTTGCTATTTTTGTGAATTAAGAGAAAGGGGATATCTGCTTACACAAGCTACAGAAATCAATGGCCCTAATTTTTTACCAGTTATTTGAAAAATAAACCAAAACTCGCTACACATCAGGCATATCTAATATATATAAGGAATCAAAATGAAGCAAATGTCTGAAAAAAACAGAACAAACTGAAGGCAGAAGCAGTCAATTAATTAGTCAACACCTCTGCTATAAGGAGACAGTTTTGACAGGTGCAGCATCTCTGCTGCTCCAGCATCTCCAATGGATAGGCTGCTATCAGAAACTAGATTTTAGCTGTCAAGCAATTCTAATTTTGATTTGATCTTGAGGCAATTCCAGGTTTCCTAAGGGACAAATATAAGATCCCTCAGGAAATGTTTTTCCAGCTCAGGAACAGAAAGGGGTATAATGGCTGTGCAGAATGAAACCTCCCTTAAGGTCCTTCAGCAAGAGTGAGCTCATTTTTCCCTATAAAATGAAACCTAGATTTACCTACACTACTAGAAATCAAAGTGACTACCAAGGAGATAGCAGGTGTGCTTGTGAAATCATTTCAGGAGAGTTACTGAGCATTCAGCCCTTCAGCACGTATAAAAGGACTCTGCGCTGACAACACGATAGATTTCCGTTTGCTAAGGTTATAGATTTATTCTGCTGGAGTCACTGGATTTCAAACTGCATGCCAAGAGAATCAGATTAATCATTACCACCGCTGAAGAGGATAAACCCAAAGACAAAAAAATATTGGGAGTACTTCGGAATGACAGATTTCTGAGGAAATCCGATCATCAACAACATATTGCAACAGCAATAAGTAATAAAATACCAACTTTGCCTGAAGCCCAAACATAGGGATCCAGATACCCGCTTATTTTACTCCATTTAAGTAGGTATACATTCCCCATTCTCCATGTGGTCTTCAATACAGAGCTGGCATTGGTAGCTGGAAGCAGCAAGAAAGAAGTGAATACATTGGCCATAGCAGCAAATCACTTAAATGAAATGTATTAAGTTTTTGGTGACTTGTGTTATTGTGCACTTGCAAACTGACCGTCTATCATAGGAGATGAATTTTTCACCAACGGACCTGAAGAATGGAAATGAGAAAATACACCTCCAGCTTTTTCCCAAGGAACAGTCAGGAATGAGTTCAAATACTAATTACAGTGGTACTGCTGCGTATCAGAAGTCACAGAATGATTAAGGCCAATGTCTTTAGAAGTGAGTGGGGAGTGAGTAAGAACAAAGAAAGGAGCTTTTAGAGTGCTCACTGGACAGATTAAAATTCAGCATTAATAGGGAGATATGCAGATGAGATTGGGATAGGTAGAAACTGACAGAGGGAAATTCTACTTCCTACTGTACTCCTTATTTTGAAGAGACAAGAAATCAAGTAAAACTAAGATTGGGGCACATGTTCACTCCAAGATCTGGCTGTGCTAGCAGAAGCTGTTGTCTTCAGCTGAACACTTCTCTCCTCCACCATCCATGTTGCAGCTTACTGTCTCTTCTAATCTTCTGAGCTGCTTATATGCCCACCAAATAGAGCTGGGTTCCTCAGAGCAGTAACACTTTTCTGACTTGTCACACCTCTCTTGGCATAGGTAAAGAACAATTCTGCAAACACCTGGCTAAGAGCTGGGAGCGAGCTATAGTGTCTGGCAGGAGAGCCATAATGGCCTTCTAGCTGACATAGCCAGGAGCTGGAGCAGGAGCTGTGTCCATTGTCTGGCTCTTCACAATTAGTGGTGACTTCCATGACTACCATTTGCCACAATTTCATATGCAAAAGATTCATAAAGCATCAGCCCTTAATGGCAGCAAAACCAGCATAAGGGGTTTACAAAAGACAAATTCTTGAGCAAACCTGTACACCATAGACTTTAAGTTAGGCTAGTGTGTGACATGGCTATAATTGGTGGGAGAAAATACCCCAACGTTGCACCAAATGCAAAATAGTCCGTTGTTTGGCTAAAATTAGCAGCAGATTGAAACAGTCTTAGCTCAAAAAATACAATTCCCATTACGTGTATGTGCCAGATGCGAGACCAGTAGCTGCTAGCAAGTAACTAGAGAACAAGAGAACTAGCAAACTGTGATAATAGTGTTGGATGATACCTTACTGCTGAGAGGAGTCCATACAAACATTGTGGTTTGGTGCCTCACCACATGATAAGCGTGCTGAGCCATGTCAATGCTCTTGTCCATGTCCCAGAGCTTCAGTGTCTTTTTTGGTGTGTAAGAATGGGATATACGTTCACTGCTAAGAAATGTCCCTTCCTGAGACTAAAGCAAAGTTCTTGCAGTCATCACCTATGTAGGTGAAAGACAAGTTGATCTCTCTGAAATGCTGAGATGTAACTTCTTTACAGCACATTATACAATGCTACCTAATGCTCCCAAGCCCCCAGAAAGCAGATTAATATTGTTATTTGACACACAGTCACAGAGAGGTTAAGTGAATCACCCCCAGCCAAAAATAAGGCGAGTGATGATTAGGCTTTGGAAGTGCCTGACTGTGAGCTTAACAGGAGGCACACATAAAGGTATATTGTCTTGACAAATGGGCACTTTTTTCCCAGGCTGTGCTGCAATGCATTTTAAAAGGTGCAACAGTAATAAAACTGTCATGGGACATCTCTCAGTAGAATATAGTTAGAGCCCCAAATAATGTCACCTTCTCTGCAATCCTTTTGAGCAAAAGTGCCAGTGAAAACGTCCCTATCCGATCCCAGTGTGACCTCCAGGAGGGCTTGTTGAAGAAGCTGGCAATACAATTCAGAGGTCAGGATGTGTTCTATGGTTAGTTTTAGTGTTGTTGCTGGCTGCAAAAGGAAGGAAATATCCCTTTGCAAAAGATATCTTGATACTGTAATTAGGCTAAACAAATCAAGACATAAGCCTTGCAACACATAACCAAGCTATGAGGTTGTTATTTGCAATGGATAAATTAAAGAACTCGATGATTAATATAGACTTTACAATTATTTACTCCAGCCTTTTGAGTAACACAGTTCACTGGACATCCATTAACTAATTTGCTTCAAGCCCAATAGATGTTGCTGAATTAAAGCATGTCTATCAAACACAAACCCAATGTTGATTTAATTCTTTTAGTGATGGGCAATCTTTGATAGATTATTTCAACAGTTAGTATGCAGTCAGATAACTAATGAGAGCATTATTTATGGTCTGAATTAGTTTAGCTTCATCTCCCAGCCACTGAATCTCATTATACCTTCAACAGCTAGATCTGGCATTTATAAATTGTGATCAAGGGGCCTTTAATCTTTGATCATTTCAATAGATCATGCTTTTAGGATGATTAAGCAATCTATAACAAGTTTTGTAGTTTCCATCTATAATTTTTTTGAATTTTTATCCTTTAGCACACAGTATTCTAGTAGTTGTTTTACCAGCAACATCTAGGAAAATGCTAGGAAAATGTTATTTCTATTTCCTAGCCCCATGTTTGCACACAATAATTACCAGAAGGAGCTACAATTTTATTTCCCACAGTTCTGTTTCCTGAACACTATCATGGACAACACATGCCCTGTGTTTTTCCTGCCTGGAGTCATAGTCTTGCTTCTGACTAGGGCAGCTGTGCAGACATTCCCTATGTGATCAAGCTGTTGATCTCCCGCTAATTCACTGCATGCCTTCTCCTGTGGCCAGTTGGCATTCCCTTTGAACACATAAGTAGGTGTTAAGCTTCTTCACCCCAGTGCAGTTTTTAACTGAGACTCACTAGCTGAGAAGTGATAGATTTTTAAACCATTCTTCAGCTGTAATTGGCTTTGTTAGTTCCGCCAGTCTATTCCCAAAGGACAAGGCAGTGAACTTAAAACATTACTGAAGAACCTTTAGTCTGACACAGTATGGAGGGTCTTACTTATCTAAATGCAAATAGGCAGTAGAAGGTAAAGAAAAGTGTCTTTATGCATGCACATTTTTAAATGAAGTCACTAAACTATGCTTGTGAGTACTGTTAACACTTTTGGACAAGAAAATGTGTTATAGCTCTTTCATTAAAAGAAGGCATAATGTTTAAAAAAACCTTGGTCTCTTAAGATAGTACTACCTAAAAAACTTATTTTCAGGAAAGCAGCTCATAGACAGATATTTGACTAAAGAAGCTGAAGAAACCACAGAAACAAGTGTGGTGTGATGTGATGTATCAAGTCTGTATCAAGAGAGCTGGGCTGTGATGATGTATGAACAGCTAGGAAGGGCAGAAAGAATGTGAGGCAGACTGCTGGTCCAAGTCTGCTGTAAGTGCTGCCCAGAAAACTCCAGGCAGTAGGAATGGGGGGACATTTAGACAGAAATCGTAACTAAATTTATAGTAAAACAATTTCAATAACCAGGAGGATCATGAGGGTCTTTGGCTGACCACCAGGTTACCAACACTAGACTCCCATGGACAGTTAACCACCTACAGTAGCCACTCAACAGAAAACATTTATCCTGGAATAAACCAGTTTTAGCTGCAGCTAAACAGTGATTATTCTACATAAAGGACAGCTAACCTGCTACTGCAAACATATGTTAACATGTGCCATCAGTGTCAGTAGCTGATTGTCCAGGAAGAAAGCGTGGGGAGGGCACTGACAATGATCAGTGTCATCAGGCTTGTCTAACAAATACTCCTGTCATGTCTACTCCCTTCTTCTATTTTGCAATACCCTCAGGCCTGGTTCTCATATCCCTCTCACCTTACTTCAGTGTCCAATTCCCCTCTCTCCTGCTACTGAAAAGTAACACATCCTCAATGTGTTTTCTCTTCTCTACCACAACAGCCCTCCAGCCTCCACCTCTTCTCTTTCCTGTGCTCCATCCCAAAACCTCTGCTGCCAAACTACAAACCTTTTCTCTTTACAAGGCTCTATATCCAAAGCCATGTGAGTGTTCCTGGGGGTTCTCCCAGCATCTTACAATAGAATAGAGTATTCCAGTTGGAAGGAACCTACAACAAGCATCTAGTCCAACTGCCTGACTGCTTCAGGGCTGACCAAAAGTGAAAGCATGTTATTATGCTTTTATGTTATTATATGGACAGGGTCCAAATGCCTTTTAAACATCATCCACCTTGCCAGGAAGCCTGTTCCACTGTTTGACCACCCTTGCCATAAAGAAATGCTTCTGAATGTGCAGTCCCTCAGCGGAGCTTTGGACCATTCCCCTGTGTCCTGCCACTGGATCCTAGGTAGAAGAGCTCAGCATCACCTTCTCCACTTCCCTTCCTCAGGAAGCTGTGGAGAGCAATGAGGTCACCCCTCGGCCTCCTTTTCTCCAAACTAGAAAAAGACCCAGAGCCCTTGGCTGCTCCTCACAGGACATGTCTTCCAGCCCTTTCAACCAGCTTTGTTGCCCTCCTCTGGACACATTCAAGGACTGTCACATCCTTCTTAAACTGTGGGGACCAGCCTGCTCACAGTACGTAAGGTGAGGCCACACCATGGCTGAATACAGCGGCACAATCACCTCTCTTGACCTGCTGGTGATGCTGTGTTTGATGCACCCCAGGATGCGGTTTGCCCTCTTGTCTGTTAGGGTACACTGCTGACTCGTATTGAGATGCTGTCCACCAGCAACCCCAGGTGCCTTTCTGCAGGGCTGCTCTCCAGCCACTCTACCAAATTATACTTGTGCCTGGCATTACTCTGGCCTAGATATAGTCTGGCTTTTGGACTTGTTTAATGACAGGCCATTAATCATTAACCTATGCCCCAGTCTATCTAGATCCCTCTGCAAGGCCTCTTGTCCCTCAAGAGAGTCAACAGCACCTTCAAGTTTGGTATTGTTATGGTGCATTCAACTCCTGCATCCAGATCATGATTAAATATATCGAATATATCTTAATGTCATAGTCCTTTTAAATCCTTTCCCCTGGTATTTCTTTACTACATTTTGGCCTGCTCACACTTGACAGACCAGGTTGCATTAAACTACTTTAAAAGATGGAGAGAGAGTAGCTTAAAGATTGACTACTCAGAGCAGGGTATGACAGCTCAGTTGGCAGCATGTTTGCTTTTCTGCTGACAGGATAAGAGCTTGAGATGGTCTGAGGGGAATCTTTTGCAGCTAAATTTTAAATCTACTAAAATTAATGCTTAAACGAGCTCCTTCCTTCACACGAAGAACAAAATTTAAGCTAGAGAGGCCTTACTTATTTAGCATTTCTCAACATCTGAGTGATGTTTCTCCAGGGGCTGACAACTCTGAGGGAACAAATGGCTTGATGCCTTATCTGCTTTTAGCCCAGACCTCTTGCCAGATGCACACTAGGATGGGAAAAGAGACCAGAAGCTAATTCAGCAGAAATGTACTAAATTCAGGAAGAAATATGGAATTGAGCGCATACAAGTCCATAGCCATAAAAACATTTATGTGCCCAGTTTTATGACCTGCTGTGCAATGGTATCATTAAGCACCATCTGAGGACTGTAAAGGCTGTGCCACAGATGATTTACATCCCACTTTTCAGAACTGCCTGAAGTAGAGGACAGAAAATACATGCTGTAAAATCCAAGGGCATTTGGATTGGAGAGTATTTAAAATATGAATATTTCCATGTACAAAGAGCAGTGTCAATATTTGAGGAGAGTATAGCTGAAAGGACAGAGGCAGTGAGCAGTTTGGATAACATGGTAGAGTCATCAGACTGTCATGCAAATGTTTAATGTGTAGTCTTGAACGTCATCTTTGCTCAGTATATTACAAGCCTCTGCAGAGGGGGAAAAAAAGACAAAATTATTCAGAAAAAACCCACCTATAAATGTATTTTGGGCATAATAAATAAAATATCAATTTTAAATATGTGAATAATGTTTATTGTGGACTGCCTCATTGCAGGCATTTGTTGTATTTAATGCTTCTGTGCAGAATAAATGCTCTACAAAAGGATGAGAAAAACAAAAGGAAGAGTAGAAATTTTGGTTTTAATTTGGGAAGAATAGTTATATAGGAAATTTGTCTATATTAAGTCTCACAGCTGGTAGAAAACAAGTGCAAAATTACTTTAAAGCAGAGATTTCACACCCTTGGCAGTATTGCACTTTGATGCCTTATTACTCAATCTTGCTTTCATATTATAGTTAAAAAATTAGATTATGTTAATTGCTATGTCTAAAGGAGCCTTGATTTTCAGTTTCTTTGTTGTGATTTAGTAAATGTGCAAAATAGGATATTACAAAATATTTATTTCTGAAGGGTGAAGGTGTGCTTAGGCTCTGTGAAGCACTGTTTCCCAGCCACTTGTTTTTCTACCATACATTTCCCTAATACCTCTCAGCTTTTTGTTTACTGTATGTGTTAGCTCATTTTAATAAGTATATGCTAAATTAAGCATCAATGATGCATTAGAGGAGGCTTTAATAAGAAGGCATGGCTTATCCCAGGTAAATGAAAAATAATACTTTTTTTTTCAACATTGCAGCATTTTTTCCTCATGTATATATGCATTTATTAACTGACATGGAGTTTTTCTTAAGCTAAGCCATGAGTGTACACCCAGCATGTGGAAAAACAAGTAGACACGTGCTTGTGATTTCTCTTATTTAAATGCATGCTTCAGGCAACTTATCTGTAACACAGAATAAAGTGCAGCTTTGGAAAGATTGGTTGGAGGAAAAAAAGTCACAAGTGTTCACAGGTTGGCTTTGCTGTTAGACACTTGGTGAGTGGAGGAGGAAAGAGGTGTAAACCTAGGACAGAATAGAATAATTTCTGTTGGAAGTGACCTACAATAATCATCTAGTCCAAATGCCTGACCAAAGTTAAAGCATATTATTAAGGGCATTGTCCAAATGCCTCTTAAACACCGACAGGCTCAGGGCATCAACCTCCTCTCTAAGACACCTGTTTCACTGTTTGACCACCCCTCTATAAAGAAATGCTTTCTCATGTCCATTTTGAACCCTCCCTGATGCAGCTTTGGACCATTCCTATGCATCCTGTGACAGGACCCCAGGGAGAAAAGCTCAGAAACCCCTCTCCACTTCCCATTCTTCTAGAAGCTGTACAGACCAATGAGGCTGCCCCTCAGTCTCCTCTCCAGACAAACATAGTAGTCTTCAGAAAGGAATAAAAGATGGTAGAAAGGGCATTCATGGTGTCTAACTCAGTCTGCTGAATTACATCTCCCCCCATTTCCTGCTCTAATGAATAGAGAGAAAGTGTCTTCTCTAGGGAACATTTCTCAGCAGCTGAGCTTTGTGATCTGTGACCCAAAAGACATCAGGGCCTTGGTCACCATCTTATAGGACCATACCTGTCCTGACAGCTTGGCTGTTGGAAACATGGATACAGCAGTAAGAAGATCATGTTGCAGTCAGCTTTTGTCAGTTTCATGCAAGGCAGCAAGCAATGCTGGCTGAATGTCAAGGTTATATGCATCCCCATGAAGGACAAGCATGCCTTTGGGAGTGATTTGGCTCCTTGTCAATTGCACAGTGAGCTGCACAAGGTCTCCAGTGAGGCAGCACCAGTAGGGCTGTGAAGACAGGGACAGAGGTCCATATATGCCTGCAAAAACCTGAAAGCTAGTCCTCTGCCTCAGTGTCTGTCACTGTTAAGGCAGCTGATGGACCCTGGGTTGTTTCTTTCTGCGTTATCTGCCCCATACTACCACATGTTCCTCAGAAGCAGCCCAAGAAGGATTGCTGATGCATAATCAATGTCATATTGGCAGGAAGATACAGCACAGGTCATGAAACAGTGAGCACATCAGTTTGCATAGGAAACACTATGGCTAGTACTTTGGGTACCATCTACTTGCCAGAGACAGCTTGAAGCAGCAGGAGGTTCTTAATCTACTCAGATGAAGCAATTAGAGATAGAACAAGGAGGTAGTACAGCACTGTATCTCTGATACAATGGTATTAGAGGTAGGTACAAATTAGCTTATTCTCTCTCAGTTTATCTACACACCTTTCTGCCTTCAAACTAACCTGCAGACCACTGCAAAACTGGTGCTGATCCTGGAGCCCCACTAGCTGCCCCAGGCTTATGGGATCCATAGCCAATATGCCACCCTGCATGGTGCTTTCCTGCAAGCATGGTCTGGTACGAGGTCTGCCTGTGACAGGACCTGCCAAAGGATGAGCAGAGCCTGAGCTCCACACACATAGCTGCTGAGTTGGAGAAGAGCACGACTCAGGAGACTGCACTGAGACAGCAGCACAGTGACAAGATCAATAGCTCCTTATATAGCTCACTTGTACACTCTTAAATAACGACTTTGTTCAGTTAATGGAGTATTTTTGTTTGGTTGAAGTGCTTTTTTCATGTCCTTAGGGGTTTCTGAGGCCCTTGCTATGTCATTTTTGCCTTTCCTTGGCCTGGAGCAGTGTAAAGGGAGCAGTGTAAACAGCTAATACCAAAGGAGTATCTCTGTGGAGACGGGACCACTGGAAATGGATATCCACTGTGGCTCCATCCTACAGGGCTTTGACCTCGTGGCCATCAGGATTCCAGGAGACCTTAACCCACCAAGCAGGGACTCCAGGAGACCTTAACCCACCAAGCAGGCGTTTAGCTACACAGGAGATACAGACAGGGCCACAATGCATGGGGATGCCCTCGTGGTGCTAACATCTGTGTCCCACCATGGAACAAGGTCCAACGTCAGCGATGTGTGCCTGAACTGCCAGTCAGCACGTCTTCTCATCAGCGGCTTTGTCAGGAGGCTTTATCTTCCCTTACCACCCATTCATATGTCCCGGGGCACCATACGGAAACAGACTCAAAGCTGAAGCTTTGGAATTCAGGCTCTACTGGGAAGGAATCAGTTTCAGTTAACATTTGTTTTTCCCCATTTCTGTTTACTTTGTTTAATTAAAATAGGAGATTACTCACAAAAACGACCGCAGCAGCCCCAAATAAAGAAAATTAGATTCTTACACAAATTAGGGTCTGCAAAAAGCCAAGAGTCTATCTCATTTTACATTCACAGACTAAATTCATCCCCGCATGTATCTTGTCACTCTTCCGAAAGCTCCTCTAACAAAGCAAGGTGATGGGGTAGCACCCAGCATTCCTGGGGAGTGACAGGTGCACTGTGGTCCCCAGGGAAGGCACTACCAGGTCACTAGTGGGTGACTGGGTATAGTTTTGGTTACATAGTTCTTCCTCCACCCTGTGGCTGCCTTTTGTTTTACAGACTCTTCCTGAGCAGCCATTTCCAGAACCTGTAGGGTCAAAAGCCCTTTCAGTATTGCCCATCTGGGGCAAGAGGTGGGGGGCACAGGGACAGGACATGGAATGTGTTTGGGGTCTCTTCCTCAACTTTAATTCCTAAGTCCACATCTAGTTTGAGGCAGGTGTGAGTGATGTGGTTTTGCTCAGTGGTTGCTTATGAAGAACAATATCCAGTAAACATAACAGGGTCTGTGGGGCCCTGGATGGACATGGGGACAAGCATCCTGTGTCACCCAGAAGTGTAATGCCGTGTTACCTGGGAGAGGCTGATTAAATTCCTGTACTAAAAAACCCTACCATTTCTTGCTGTAGTTCCTTAGTAGTTCACGCAGTCTAAAATAAACCTGTAAGAAACATAATTTTAAAAAGTAATAGTTGCCCTACTATTCTTATCCACTAAAGGGTTAAATGCATGATTTATAATTATTAGAAATAAGGTCAAGCACTCTGCAGGAGTCAGCTCTCTAATAAAACCTTTGTAATAAAAACTTTCAGCAGCTTCACAGTATGTCTTGTGGCTGCCATAAAAAAGTAAACTCAGGAGTTTCAGTGCTCAGAAAGTCATTGCTTGGAAAGGTTTTGTGTGCTGTTTGGAACAAACATTTTGACTACAAGTAACATTTCTTGCTGTACTTCACTTGGAAAAGATTAAGACATCCTTTTCAGAATGCATTACAACACACCACAGCAGTAGAGGTCAAAGGGTAAATGAATGTAATGAGATGTTGTCTTCTGGATGGGAGCTCGGGAGCGGTAGTCTGGCTGACCCTTTTCCTAAAATTCTTCTTCACAGGCACTTTTTGGCAAATTCTCCTTACCTTAAATTCTTGCTGTAGACACAGCATATGGCTGTGACTTCACAGCTGTGAGTGCCAGGCTGAGAGGACCTGGGAAGGACTTATAGCGGCCTTCCAGTACCCGAAAGGTGCCTGTAAGAAAGCTGGGGAAGAACTGTTCACAAGGGCATGTAGCACTAGGATGAGGGGTAGTGGTTTTAAACTAGAAAAGGGGAGATTAAGGTTGGATATTAGGAAAAAGCTCCTCAATATGAGGGTGGTAGATCACTGGAACAGGTTGTCCAGAGTAGTGGAGGCCCCATCCCTGCAGATATTCAAGGTCAGGCTTGACGGAGCTCTGAGCAACCTGTCCCTGCTTACTGCAGGGGGGTTGGATACGATGGCCTCTAAAGGTCCCTTCCAACCTGACGCATTCTGTGACTCCCCGATTCTAAGAGGCCTGAGGTGTGTGGCAACGGCAGACCGGAGCGCTCTGCGAAGGGCTCACCTGCACTCCCGGGTCTCACTGTTTTCCTGATTATTACTGGCTTTTACCGCCTTAAAAGGAAGGAGATACAAAACCAACCACCTCCTGGGCGGGATAAAATAAATTAAGAACAAATAAAAAGCCCCAAAGACAACCAGCGCCTCCTCCCGGCGCCCCGAGCGGAGCCGCCTCAGCTCGGCGAGAGGCTCCGCCTCGCGCTCCGCCCCGCCCCGCGGGGCGCGCGTGCGCCGGTACGGAGCCGCCTCCGCTGCCGCACGTTGCTCCTTTGCTGCCACCTGGCGCGAGAGGCGGTGCGGTGCGGGACGGGCTCTGCCCCGGGCGGGGCGGGGCGACGCGGGACCGGCCGCGCCCCCGCGGGGGTGGGATGGGACAGGCCGCGCCCCCTGCGGGGCGGGGAGACACACGGGCGGGGCGGGGCTGTTTCCGTCGCGGGGGTTGGGTGCCGCTGCAGCGGGGCAGTGTCTGCTGGAAGCGGATAGGGTGGGTGGTGTGGGTGGGTTTCGTAACCACAGCAGCGTTTCCAGCCCTCCGAGAAATTATGGCGGCCTTACAGAGGGCCTCAGACTCCCCGGTCTAGGGCCCAGCAGCCCTAAAGCTCCCACAGAAGGGTTCTGCCCCGCGTGCAGAGGTAGAGGGGGCTGGCGGTGTGTGGCGGTCGGGGCTCCCCGGACATAAATTCTGGCTCGTTACACTGAAAGCGAAAGGGACACCCTTCCCCCGCAGAAGGAAACCTGTTTGTTGCAAAACCAACCTGAACGGGGGCTTGGGGACATAATTCTTGGTGGCAGACGGACTCCTGGCGCGGCTCTGTGGCGGCACCGCTGGCTGACCTTCAGCCAGAGCTCCGGTATTGCCAGCTGCGGCACCCGCCGCCCGTGAGCGCCTGTGTAACCCATCTGCTGCCCGGCGCCGTCCCTGAGCCCGCCCGGGGACAGGCCGCGGCAGCCCGGCGTCCTGCCCTCTGCCAGCCCCCGAGGCGGCGGTGCAGCTTGTGGGCGCCTTCTCTGCCCCCAACCCTGCAAGAACCCAGTGCCTAGAATCAGGGAATGGCCGGGGTTAGAAGGCACCTCTCAAGTTTGTGCCCATCGCCTCTTGTCCTGTCACTGGGCACCTGTGGTGGTTTGGCCCTGCCTGGAGGCCAGACGCTGACCAAAGCTGGGTCATCTTTGTAGCCCTTTTTTCTATGTCTCCAGTAGCTCCCGGTCCTTCTTGAACCAGGAGAAGGATGCATGAATGTACGTTCTATAAAACATGCAACGATGCTGCTAGGGTAAGGTCAGGACTTACTGGGAAAGCACGGTGCCGGCTCCTCACCTGCAGAATGGCTCCTTGAAGTAAATGGCAGTGGTGGTACTGTGTCCCTGCATCACTTCCAACGCTTTTCAAGAACATTACAATTAACAAATCTGTGCTCCCATTTAAAGTTTAAGTGCTGGAAATCGTTTGGGAATGGAAGATGTGGTGGGAGCTTGCTTTGCAAATATATGTGGTAGTCTGGTGTGGGACGTGCGTGACACAAATCTGCGGAATTTAAATTCACCTACTGTTTCAATTAAAAACAAACAAGAAAAACAACAACGACAAAAAAAGCTTTTTAAGCAATCAGTTACCAAAACATATTTAGTGTTTGTTGGTAGAACTGAAATGAGATCTGAAGCTCCCAAGAAGTCCCTCAAATCTGGTCCTTTATTCCCCATGCCCAAGGCTACAGCACGCACAGTGAGTATCTGTCATTTGTGTGGACTTTGCTGTGATAAATATAATGGATCCAGCTCTCGTTTGTATTAATGCCGTATTAGTGTCAGGGGGTCATAAAGCGAATTCTATTTCTTATCAAGGTTTAGGAGCATAGAAAATAGCATAGCAGTCATAGGCAGGCACATGGTAATTGTCTCCCCGTTTTCTGAGGAAGATCGTAAAATGGAGAAGAAGAAAAAGGGTGGATTTGCTGAATTCCAATCATTATGCTGGAAACAAATAGAACTCTCTATTTACCCAGATCATTTAAGGATAGGTGATATCACTAGAGCATGTAATCTAACCTACTGCACATCACACACCATTAACATTCACAGTCATTCCTTTATCAGGCTTCATCACCTGAGTTTGACTAATGCTTATTTCAGAAAGCCAGTTATTGTGCTTTTGAAGGCCGAAAGAAATTAAGAATTTTCTGCTTTTATTAGCAACTTGTTCCAGTGACTAATCTCAGTCTTAAAATTCATGCCTTTTCTGCAGTTTGAAGCAGTCTAGCTTCCCCTTTTGTGCTGCCTGTTACACTTTTCCTTGCTAGATTAAGAAGCCTGTTAATTCCGAGTGTTTTCTCCCTGGGAAAATACAGATACATTGCAATCAGATGACATGCCAGTTTTCTTAATATGGGGGAGGGTGGGTTGGGGTTTTTTTTAGTAAACTAAATTAAATTATTTTTATGCTCATCTGTGAGGCATTTTCTGAAGTTTAATATAACTTGTGTGAGTCTAAATTTGCCGGTGTCTCTTAAAGACTATGTATGGACTATAAATGGTTCATCAAAAAATATCAAGGAAGGTTTTTGTAAGTCTAATTATAGTTGAACTTACTTTCCTAGCTGCTTTAAATGCAAATACTTGTTTAAAGTTGATTTTTCTTTTCATCATTCTTTTCATTCCACCAGAACATTCTTATTTGTTGGTGCTGAAATGATTTGCAAAACTGGGCTATTTTAGGGAGAAATTAGTAACAGTTTGGAAAATTAATTGGATTTTCTTTTTTGTTGGTTTCTCAACAACTTCTTTTTTCTTTTTGGTGCAGGCAGTATTTATCCAAAGAAAGGAACAGTAATCATAGAATATTAGTATCAGTGGCGCTACATGAATCCAACATGGTGCAAGTGAAGCCTACTTCTAGAAGGAAACACCTCACCTGTCAAGAGTTTATGACAGATAAAGTCAACGGATGGTGAGGAATATCCTTTGTCCTCTCAACTCTCAACTAGTGTCCACTACCCTGGCTACTATTTTGACTCTCTGACTAGCTGTACTGGACAGTGGTCCTTTACTGGTGCTTTGAAAATCCATTTGTTGTCCTTAAAAGTAAATCCTGCACTGTCCCATGTATTTTCTCTAGTTGGATAAACATAACAGATAGTTAACGCTTCAAGAACAGGAGCAACAGATTTTTCCAACCCGAAGTACATTAGGTGATGTTACTTTCCTCATTCTCATATTGCATTTTTTCTTCCTGTATGAAATGAATAGGGTTCCCTCACCCAGCATTCATAATCACATCCCAAATGCTTATGCCACAAATCCTCATGCAGTCCCTGAAAATAAATGACAGTTTGTTCTAAAGCAGAGCCTGAGTGATCACGAACATAGTTTTCTAAGATCTGGTACACCTGTCTTGACTTAAGTTCAACGGATATACTGCTGACCCTCCTTGGCATACTATGACTGATTATGCATTACTGGAATTAAATTATGCCTGTAATATTCTGTAGTGGGCATGATCTGTTGGGGTTTTTTTTTAAAGCATTAACAAGATCTGTATATTACCTACAGCTCCAAGCAGGGTATTTTTTGTAATTTGAATGAAGAACAACAAATAAAATGAGGAAAATGTGTTCTATGATTCAGCATTCTTGATGTTTTTATTTATTCATCTATGCCTCTTTTCTTGCCTTGTACCTTGTAATGTGTCTCCTGGCCATTAATTAAAATTATTGAAGTTCCTCTGTGCTCAGATAGGAACGTTGTTTAATTTCGTTATGTATTTTCCCCCTTGCTGTATTATAAATCCCTGTGGTAACTTGTAGCTTCTCACACTTGCATATTATGCAGCAGCACTGGCAGTGGTAAAATGAAGTGGGGGTGCTGAGAAACCCTCCATGCCCCAGCTGGGAGCTTGCTCATCCCACTTTCCACCAGCTCCTTTGGCTGAAGGAGGAGTGTATTAAATTTGTTCTTTAATGGATGAGGGGCAGATGGTTTTCCCCCCATAAGAACGCTGCAAGAAGCTTTCAGTGCAGGCAACTTAAAATCTCCCATCCCCTCTACCCCCAGCTAAAATGCAGTTTGGTATTTAAAAGGACTAGATCCTTCCAACGTTTTTGCTGGCCTCTGTGTGAACTGGTCTGCGATGAGGGCTGAAATGTATCTGAGTATTGATCTGTTGGTTTTTCAGAGTCATTTGCCAGGAGTAACTGAAAGCTTACATTGAGTAGCCCTGGAGTCAGTTTGGGCTGGGGAGAAGGTCCTGCTCCATCGCTGCAGCTGTACTTGGCCACCTTCAGCACCTCTTGCACACATATTTCTGCCCCCTTCCTGGAGCATACCTTTCTTACCCCCTGGATCTTCTATTCCTCCACTCCAGCTTGGCTTCTCTCCTTCCTCAGTACAAGCCAGATTCTTCCTCAACAGGTTTTTACATCCTGGGCAGTACACAGTAAAGCTCAAAGATCCCCAAAGAGAGTTCTTGGCTTCCGTGTAGCAAAAGCTCCTCAGTTCCTTCCCTGTCTCTTCAAAGCTGTGAGAAACAAGTAGAGGGAAAAATCTCTGTCTCCTATCCTGCCCTGTGCTGGTTGCTGTGCCCTGGTGCTCCCAAACCCCAGCCCACTTCAGCTGCCTATGCAGAAGTGGCTTCTGTTTTTCTTTCCACACATGACTCATGTAGAGTTGAGCTTTACTCCAGACATACCATGGAGTTCCTATGGCACCAGTAAAAAGTTTCTCACATTTTTTTAAATACAAAATGAAAGTGTTTTCTGCCTAGTACCATTTACAGAAATTAATTATTTTGCTTTAAACGTGCCAGGTGATTTCACCAGATGCTGACAACTGGCATAAAAATGTGGAGATTGAATTGGATTAACAATGAGCAATATTCAAAGTCCTTTGAATGACACAGGCATGGTGCAAGGAAACATTTGCAAAACTACATGACAACCTAAAATCCCCTTTTTTCACTCTCTGAAAAGGAGTGAAATCAAGAAAATCCTTAAATTTCATGCTTTGCACCATCTGCTGATCTATTCTTCTGCTGCCTTTTTTTGGAAGCTCTGTCCATTGGAAAGCACGGATTTCTTTATTACCACGACATTAGCTGATGGTCCAGCTGTACCAATATGGTCCCAAATGCAGTTCGCTTCTCACCTCCCTTTACAGGAGCTGTGGTTCCCGTTGCACTTGCCCTGGTGCAGGTGCCGCTGCTTCCAGCCACACGGTGTGGTGTATCTTCTTGTCAGGCAGGGGATGCTCAGCCTCAGAGGTTACAAAGACCTGCATTTTCTCCTCTGCGCCACTGCAATGCACTGACAACATCTGGAACACCCCCTGTGGCAAGGGACAAAGCTGGGGACAGAGTATCCTTGGCTGAGAAGAAGCAGGCACCGAAAACAGATCCCACACCACCATGGCTTTATCACGCTTTGCCCTTGTGAAGGCATTCCCGCCCTAACCTACGCAGACACGCTTCAGAGCCTGTTGTTCCCAAACACCTCTGCGCACAGTGATGGAGAGCTGTGGCTCCAGAAAGGGAAGTGTGCTTTTGTTCAGGGGAGAAGGTGCTGGGGTACAGCAATGGGTGGCAGTGTTAACTTCTGCAGTAGCTGTGAAGGCAGCTCTGGTTGAGCTTGTCAGACCCAGCATCACACCCTGACGCTTTCTTCCCCAGCAGCCCCACAGCCCAGCTGCGCTGCTGGGAGCAGCAACGCCGTCTCATGAAGACATCCAGGTGGGTGAGATGGGAAGGAGATATGATCTGTTCCTGCTGTTCTTCACACTTTCCAGACCAGGAGGATGGGACTGCCAGATACTTTTCCTCCCATCTCACATAACCAAAAAGAACTGCAGCATTTATTACCTCCCCAGACCGTCCCTCTGCACGGTATTCAAAGGCATCCTTCAAAACATCTGTTTCTATGTTTCCTTCTTTACCAAGAAATATGGGAGAACCACATTTGCACTGGTTTATTGTACTGGTTCCACTGGTTCATTTAGCTAAAAGTAAAAAAAAAAAAAAATCCCAAAATACAGTGCGGTTCTTTCCAGAAGAAGGTAAAAAGAAGTGAAAAGGGTCAGAGGAGGTTTGCTTTTAACTAGAGCTGCACAGGGAGAAAGCTCCCAGGACCCAGGGACTGTCTGTTTAGAGTAAAAGAAAGGGACAGTTGGACTTTTTGAGAGCTTTGGAGAAAGGGCAGATTCGCAGAGTGAGCACAATGGTGTGACGAGGGTGGAGGGGCTGCCAGCCCCTCTTATGCTTTCTGAAATCCAGATCTCCCCAGGGAAGTGTAAGTTAATGCAAGGAGAATCACAGCAGGTTAGATCCTATTTTGATTATAACCATCTTTCATTTTTAGCTACTGGAAATAAGCTTGTGACTGAAAAGCAGCTATTGTTCCTTGCTATCCATCTCTGACATCTCCCACCCACTTCCCCAGGAATGATTTCCCCCCATATATTTTACCTTGCAAACTACACCTTTTCATGAATTGAGTCAGAGTTATCACTCATCTCTTGTCCCTGAACTCACCTAACCTTTCTCAACAGCTGGAAATACAACAGCTTCACCGGAAGCCTTTAATCTTTCTTTGAAAAAGTCAAGGGTCCCAATGTAGCATCAGACACTAGATAACAAGATGGATCATCATAGAAGATATTTACAGATGCTTCATTTGTGACAATAAAGACAAATATTAAGCAGCTCATGGGCTCATCTGCTTTCCAGAATAGAAAAGTTTGGTCCCAAAAGAAACCAAAGAAGGGTCACAATCTGTTGGTCTCACAAGGTAAATGCTATCAAAGTAGAACACGTGCCGCATGTGGTAAAATGTGCCCCAGAGGGGCATGGTCCTACAATAAGTCTTTCAAGTAGCCATGAAGTGCTGCTGTCTGCTCCTCCAGCCCCACTCTGCACAAATGTAGACCTTGCATTGTGTCACCTTCTCCTCCAATGTGGCTTGTTCAAGGGTGTAACCCCTGACTTACACCAGAATTTTGATTGCACTTACTTTGGTATTTGCACACAGAGGGAACATCCCCACCACATGTGCTACCACAGCTGGCACACATGTAGCCTGAAATGACCCCTCTGCCTGAAGAGATAAACTCACATTTATCTCCAAGTGTCAGGCTTTTCTCTTCTTTGGGTACTGCATTTGGAATGTTTATTCCATGTCACATTAAATCAATCAATTGATAAAATATATTTTGGAAGGGGGTGAATCTGGGTGGAGGATCTTGAATTTGTTATATAGCAGTTTGCCTCAAAATGATACAACTACCTGTCCTAATTCGGGCTGGAAGGTGTCAAAATGCATGAATTAGCTCATCTCAGGTACTGACTTCTTGCTTTCTGCCACAGGATATGTGTAGAGCTGATTTGGGATCTGGCTTTTAATGACAAATACATGATGTAAGTTAATTTAAAAATAAAGCTGGATTCTGGACATGGAAGGGGCAACCCTGCTTATGCGTACAGACTGGGGGATCAGAGGCTGGAGGCCAGCCATGCTGAGAGGGATTTGGGGATCCTGGTCGACAGCAAGTTAAACATGAGCCAGCAGTGTGCCCAGGCAGCCAGGAGGGCCAACCGTATCTTGGGGTGCATCAAGCACGTCATTGCCAGCTGGTCCAGGGAGGGGATTGTCCTGCTCTGCACTGCGCTGGTGTGGTCTCACTGAGTATGGTGTGCAGTTTTGGGTGCCACAGTACAAGAGGGACACAAAAATCCTGGAGAGTGTTCAGAGGAGAGCAACGAGGGTTGTGAAGGGTCTGGAGGGGAAGTCTTACAAGTAGAGGCTGAAGTCCCTTGGTTTGTACAGCCTGGAGAAGAGGAGGCTAAGAGGAGACCTCATCACAGTCTGTGGCTTCCTGACAAGGGGTTGAAGGGGCAGGGACCAATCTCCTCTCTTGGTGACCTGTGATAAAACCCGAGGGATCGGTATGAAACTGCAACAGGGGAGGTTTAGGCTGGATGTTAGGAAGAGGTTCTTTACTGAGAAGGTGGTTGGGCACTGGAACAGGCTCCCCAGGGAGGTGGTCCCAGCACCGAGCTTGGCTAAGTTCAAGAAGCGTCTGGATGATGGAGCCAGGAGTTGGACTCGATGATCCTTATGCATCCCTTCAGTTCAGGATATTCTGTGATTCTATGATTCTACGAAAGCGTTTTCACTCTGAAGCAGAATTATGGCAAAATCCTCTTTCAAATCAGGTAAATAAATTGTATATTCCTAATAAGCAAAGAATAAAGAATATGACATTGATGCTTGTTATGGTCTGTAGGTTTGCCTTTGCTGAGCCCTGTTCTCCTTAGCCATCTTTTCAGCCTCCTCTTTCTGAGACTTAGACAATCAAATGTTTTTAACCTGAGATACAGAGATGCATAGACCAAACCAAATATAATTTTGTTGTCATTTAGAAAAAAGTAAATGTATATAAAATATCAGTTGATCATCTTTTATTTCTGTATGGATAAATATATGCATACTTATTATATATATACATATGTATATATATACACATACACACGTACAAAGCCACATATACTCGTACAAATATATAAATATAAACATTAATAAAATTCTAAATACCAGCTTTTTTCCAAGTTGTTGTCAGTGCTTCATAAAACTATAAATATTTTACAAAATTTCCTTTGACATATTCAACCCCCAAAGCATAACATTCATCTGCTTCCCTTACTGTTCGCTCACGATTTATTTCCTATCTGGCACAACTGATTTATCACCTCTATTATGATTGGTTTCTTGTCACTTTTTAATACTGAGAATCATTGCTTTTTACCAAAGCTAATCTCCTCTTCTTTAAAAAAAAAAAATTGTTTGAAGCAGTCTACTATCATATACTCCTCAGAGAACTGCATTTAAATTGATTTGTCATTATTTTCCATCCCACCGACCTAAGCCCTGTCCCCCTTGAACCTCTCAGTGCTGAGCTCTGCAGTGAGTGGTGAACCGTGCATGGCAGTGATGGGTGCGCAGCCCTTCTGACAAGCAAGCCCCTCTGCGGTTTTATGTCTCATCAAAATAGCTCACGCCTGTGCAGGTGAGCTAGCGTGGGTCATGGAAATGCAAGGACCACACAACAGCCACGAGGACTTTCTGGGAGACTTTGTCTGAGAATGTTAATTCTCAGCCCGGTCAGGATCTGAGCTTCCACTCAGTGGTAAAGGCTGAGGAGATACTCCTCCTCATGTGGAGCAGAAACCTTTGATTTTTTACCTTAATTGCAACATCTCAAGTGGCCCCGTGCTTGCTAATAATAAAAAGGGATATGAACCTCGTATAGAGGAAAGGACATCGCTGACTCAGCCACTATCATCCATTTTCTACAATTCCTTTATTTAGTATTAAGGCCTTTCATTCAGGAGCAACCCAGCTTCATTCCTTTCTGATCTGACAGACAGAGGGAGAAGTGGAGATGCAGCCATGAGCTCCTTGAGTGCTGAGGCCGGATGAGGTTGGTGTGAGCAGGGCAATGCTGGCAGGACTAGCAGTGGTGACCAGGCTAGCCTCTTGCATCCACCTGCCTCATCACCTTCTCCTTCTGGGAAGAGCTGGGGAACAGCTACCCAAGCAGCACTGACAGCTTTGGTAGGGAAATACCTCTTTTGCATTTGCAATTAGCTAGATGCTTATAAATATGATTGTGTCAAGCAAAAGGAGGGAACTGCGATTTGGGAACATCCCTTTTGGAGCATGGGTGCAGTCCGGATGCTGGGTGATCGTTTCCGTGCCTCTCCGGGGGGTTCTGGCAAATGGATCACATCTGAGAGGTTGCTGTCTGTCCAGCTGAAAAGGGGAGTGATAGAGCAGCTTTGGTGGGCCTCTGGCCTCCAGCCAGAGCCAAACCACACCACAAGGGTGTGCTTGCTGCCTTCCATTACCCAGTCCTTGAGATAAACAAATTTTTCTGGAATTTCCACTACCCTTATCCAAACAAACAGAAAAAAAGATAGACTTTTATGCTAGTTATGATAATAACCTCATTGGGTTATTAGTCCTCTTGGGAATGGGGCAACAGTTGCATTAACAGTTTGGTGTTGAACCCAGTCAGTCTTTTCCTGATCCATTTTCTGAACCCTGTTCATTAGGTCATGATTCCTAAATCTCCTCTAATCCTTGTTGCTTTCTTCTGAATTTTCTCCATATGTTTCTCAATTCCTCCAAAGGAGGATTTAATGCTCTGACCAACAGTAATGAACAGAGTGAAGGAAGAACCTCTCTTCAGCACACAGCAGACATCCCTGCATCCCCAGAGTCTGGCTGGCCACTTTGTCAGCAGCATGACTGAGACATGACATGACTCAGTCATTTAGTATTCCTTTTACATATTCTGAAATTCTTCTGCCTGTTTATGTCACTCACTCACATTTTGTGTTTGAGCATTTGCCTGAGATTAAGAGGGCAATTTCTGCCATCTCAGAGAGCACTTGGGTGGAAGTGACTAAGCTGAAGATAGCGAGATTCAAGGTCCGTATCCCATCGTTGCACAAACATGACAGTCTGGCTGCTAAATGCAGGCAGACAAGCACCCAAAAAGCATCCTGCCCTCTGCTCCAGCACTGCTGTGGTTCAAACCAAGGACACAGACATGCAGAGTCTCCACCCAAGTTCTACAAGGGGCTCAGCCTGTTAGAAGTCCTTCAACTCAGAGGCCATGCAGATTGCTAGTGAGCAGCCTAGATGGATGAGAACTAGGCATGCCTCGGATACCCGAGTTTGATTTTTATGGATCTGAAGACTTCTGGCTTCTCTGGGTAATTTGTTTTATCTTGGTTTGCAGTGTCAAGTCCAATAGCGTGTGTGCGCCACAATTTAAGATTGTGTATACACGGATGATTACACAGCACGATAATTTGTTAAGCCACACTAATTTAATGATATGCTAATACATTCACTATTAGATTTCCCCTTTCCTTAAGAACATGTGATTTAGCTTGTGTTGATTTAGCAGCTTGACTCTTATTTAGCTTGTGATTCACCATAGCCCACATCTTTGCTCTAATTTTCCTAAGTGGCTATTCTGTCCCATCCGAGCTTGATCACATCTTTTCAGCATAGCTTTTTGCATCTTTTCTTCACTGAATTTCATCACATTTGGTTTAGAAAGTTTGTCCAGTTTCTTGGGATCGCTTTGAAATTTGATCACATGCTCTATAGAACGTGTAAACTCTCCCTGGTCCATATCATATGATGAAAGAATATTATATTTTTTTACTGAGTCATTAAAGCTGTCAATGAAATTATTGACTAGTACCAAGACCAGATTTTTCTAAATTGCCCCACTTCAAAAGCCCTTCAGATTTCACAATGGGACAAGGTTGTATATTTAAAACAATATTTTCAGTTGCACCAGATTCAATTTTACAGCAATTTTATTTAGACAGTATTTTCCTAGTTTTATATAAAAATGTTACACTGGAACTGTACTAAAAGCCTTAATGAAGTGAAGATCTATATCAGCCTACTGCTTTTCACCTAATCCATCGGGCCGTGCATCCTGTCATAGAAGAAAGAGTGGCTGACATGGTAAAATGTTGCCAAGTCAGTGCTGCCTAGGTTTTATCACCACATTATCCTTTAGCTACTTATAAACTGATAGTTTAAAAACTCGCAGCAGAATCTGTCCAGGGATTATGTTAGGGCTGCCATAGGTTATGTAAGGCGCTTGTCTGCATTTCACAGTGTTCACACTTCAGCTGTGCTGCGGTGGTTAAAACAATAACAGCCTGCCACAAACCCACTGCCAGTGTCAGTGCAGTTCAGCTGAAATAAATATGCTAATTCCAGAACTTGCATTCTGCACCTGATTATTTGGTTCAGCAATTGAAACGAAATGCGCCATGTCTACGCTCTAGCTTTGCTGACCTCACTGGTTCATCAGCGGTGACTGGCCTTGTTTACGTGGCTGTGCCTGTAATGCTGGGGCTGACATGCAACCCTCTGTAATGCATCTGGGGAAGAAGCGGCTTGCTTGTTAGTCCTGAGATCCTTTCCAGCTTGCAGGAAGGATCACCCTGTTTTAGGAAACTTGTGAAGGCTGAGACAAGCTAAATGATTATTGGGATTTCAGCTAGAAGTGATCAAGGCTTTTCTTAGCTGTAAAATATCTGTACAGAGCTGCTATGAGTGATGCTCTAGGTCATAAGATCTACTGTTAGGAGACAGACAAAAAGAAGCGTTAAGCTGCTCTAATGACCTCTCTCTCTAAATTTCATTTTCATTAGAACTGCTGACACATAGCTGGAATTTTTTGAGCCTTCCACAACAGGTATTAGAAACGAAAATTTCTTTATACAAATAATTAGCCAGGAGAGTACTGAATCTTTAATTTTATTGGTCTTGCTGCCAAGACCTTTCACAGTTTCTTCGTATACCACCTGTCCACGGTGTACCTACCATCATTCATTAATTACGGAGATGTCAGCTTCCACCTCCAGTTGACTCATGATGCCAAAATTCATCATCTCTGTGTTAAATTTTGAAACAAACATCTTTCCTGGACTCCTTCCCTGCCTGGGAAGAGACCCCTGAGGGTATCTTCCAACCCACTTCATTATTCTCTCTTTTTCAGATGCTTATGAAACAATTGACAGCTGATGGCTGGCTGGGATGCTGCAACCACCACTCTTCATTTTAATTAATAGGATCTCACTTTTTCCCGTTTCCCTCCTGTATCTACCTATCTGTGGTTTCTTACTTAGTGGCTGGGTTGTGAACTCTTTGCATGAAATCTTTTCCCTTTGTAAGCATACAATGTTGGTCCACAGCTAGGGCTCTGAATTGTTATGATACTGTATATAATAAATGAGCAATAAATCCCAGTGATTCAAGCAACGAAGCACTTTTTTGTGCCAAAGAAATTAGTATTTGCCATAGTATTTCTGGTACCTACTTTTTTTAGGCTCCGAGACTCCACACATCCGTGTTCTATGTCTGTCGGGGCTTCTGTCTTACAAGAAGTGTGGCCAATGAAAAGTATTGATCAATTTTTCTGCTGAGATGCTAAAGCCATTCCCAGAAGGAGAATTGTCTGCCCTGGAAGGAGCTGAAAAACATGAAGCGGGCTAGAAGTTGTGCTTGCCTATTCTGCTGCAAACAGCAAAAAACACACCGAGAGATGCTTGAGGATACACCTTTCTGAAACAAATTCTTTCAGTTACTTCTGCCCAATAATGACTGCTTACAAATAATTCAATTTCAGATGTTTTTCTTGCAGAAGAGGCTATTTTCTTTCTGTTAATGACACACAGTGGTCCGATTCACAAATCAATGTATGGTGTTCTGTACCTATAGTATTAATTACTATAAATCAAAACACATCAAGACTTAGCTGATTCTGTTATTTGTCAAATTCCCTCAGATTTTAAATGTGTCTCACTTTGAATTCAGATAAAAACCTATCAAAATTATTTCATTGAAAATGAATTCCCTGGCACTCAAAAGGCTCTGTGTCTGAAGTAATAATTTAGGGAGGTCTGTGAATAGTCTGATTGGAAATGGCATGTTTTAACTAATGCAAACTTTAAAATGTAATAAAGAGTATACTCTATTTTTCTCAAAAAATTTAATTGCAGAATTATTTACAGGAGATGAACATAAACAATACATAAACCAATTGAAAGAGGCAGCTTCATAAAAGAGCCATGGGGCAAAATAGTGAAGCACATTTTCTTACAATCAGCTGGAGGTGAGTAGAGAATCATGAAAAAAAAGAGTAACTCAATAATAAAACAATTCTCGAATATGTCTTCAAAGTAACAAATAACATTCTGATAAAGAAGATATTACTGAGAAGCAAGAAATTATTGTAGCAATGAAACAACATACTGTACATTCAATTTAGGTATCCTGCATGCTACTAAATAGAATTTATCAAAAGAACCATAAAAGCATGAGAAAGAGAATTACATAAAATAGTTTAATTCTAGTGAAGTGTAGCTTTATACAGATGGTGAATATTTGGCACTCAGTTCATCCTCATTGTTGATATGATTTCTTATGTATATATATATTTATATATATTTATATATACTTTTAATGATAACTAAACAGCTAGTTTCCTGGTTCTAACATTCCTTGAAATTCTATAGGAGGCATTTAATTTAGTCCTTAGGCCACACTTGATTATTTTGGCATGTCACATGGCAAATGAAAATATGAGTTTTGTCCCTGTACAGAAAATCCTGCACAGTCATAGTGGCTTTGCTTCAGGAAAGAACAGGTCTAGAGAAGTACACGTCAGGCTACTTGAAAGGGACATTGTCTTAATTCAGGAAATCAATATGTAAGGTGGACTAAAGAATACATACATGCTGAGCCCTTTTAGAATGAGATGGCCGTACTATTAAACCTCCAAAGGGTAAATCAAAGCATGGATATGAGCATGTGGATTCCACGGGTGATGACAAACAAAGCTAGTATTTCTTTGTGAGGACGATAGTTGGAGGCTTGGACCTACTGTCTGAACTTCCATTTGATTGTGACCTACCTGAAAGGAGGAACTACTATCCTACCAAGTAATTACACACTTGCTAACTTGGAAGGTGAGTCCTTCCTACCTCAGCAGGACTTGCTGAGTCAGGTATTGATCTGAATTATACTGATCCAAATCTGACATTTCTTTCTGATTTCTTAGCATTGATTCTAACACCATGGAGGTCAGAACTTAGCCCAAAGCTCTGCAGTAATTCATCTCGCAAGTAAGAAACTTGTATGACACTTCAGCTTTAGGAATGGGAAACGGTGTGTTGAATGAAAGAATGAGGGAAGGAGAGGGAAGGAGAAGAAAAATCCCCACTAACAGACCGTATTGGTGAATAATGACCCTCAAATAAACCTCCCCCTCATTTAAGCTTAGGTGAAAATATTCATGGGTTTGTATTAGCGAAGTAAAAAATCCTAATAAAACCAATTTAGAAAAATAATTTGGTCTTAATAAAATAGAGAATTAAATTGCCATCTGATGAAAACTGTTCTGTCTTTGCTCAGTTAAAGAGCAAACCGTGTAGACATACTGATTTACATTATCTACGGTCTGACTTCAAAAGCCCAGTTCTGTTTCAGCAATGAAGGGTAATAGGAGAAACACCCGTGTGTAGAAAGGTGGGACCGGGAACATGCAGTCTTCTTCTGTGATCATCATTCATGAAATGCAGGATGCATTTAATGAGACAGAATCTGGAATATGGGTTTTAGATATAACGAGTGCCATGGCCTCTTGCAGCTATTAGAATTTTATTTCACTAAGAGGAGCTGAATCAGCCTAAATATGCTGGCCAAATTCTCTTTTGGGCAAGTTTCCATTTCAATTTTGGTTTTATACTTGCTGTCCTGAACAGACTATTATGTAGTTAAACAGCTGCAGCATTACACCATAGAGGTAGCTGCATTTCAGAGATAAATGAAGCAATTTCTGTGTATGCAGAGGGCTTAGTTCCTTGCCAGGAGTCTGTGCATGTGTATGAGCATGCCATAAAACATCTGTTCCCAAAAGATGGTCCCTGGAGGTGAACACACTGACCAGCTGCAGATGGACTGTGGGGCTGCATGAGGCAGCGAACCTGCCACAGCCATCAGCGCTGAGGCTGAGCTGCAAGGAAGTGGCACGGTCTGCAGGAGCCCAAGTGCTGACTGGTTCCTGGTCCAACTGCCTGGGACCGTGACACCAAAAAATTGGTATATATGTATGTATGATGTATGTATGTATGTATGTATGTGTCCTCCTTGTGTTATCTGCAGTCTGCCTCTTTCGCCAGTGCTGAGGTGTCCTCATTGCTCTGCCCATTGCAATGAATCCTTAGGGTTAGAGTCTCAGTGAAGAGCAGCTGCCTGAACCAAAGTGTAATCCTTATGCCCATGCCCTGCGCTCACGTTATCCCTTGTGTTTGCTAGGCCGGAGGGCAGACCCGGGGAGAACCAGGTGCTTTGCAGTTACGCTGCGCAGGGGAAGGCTGCTTTTGCAGCATGTGCCCTGGATTGATCTCCCTGGCTAAGAAATCCATAGAGGAATGCACTTGTGAAGGAGACACTTGCAGAGATCTCTGGCCCAGAGGGCTCAGCTGCAGGAGCCATTGGCTCCCGTGCCTGGCACTGGCCAGGGCTCTCCTGTGGCGCTCTCCCAGGGGAGCTCCGCTGCTGCAGGGGCCCTTGCTGAATGAACGGCAAAAGCTGTTCTGGAACCCTAATTTGATGCTTTTTCTTCCCTGTCTACACCCTGGAGGGGTGCCCTCCCCTCTTAGTTGCTTAGGCTTTCCTCTTGGTTCACCAAGTCTTTGCTTATTTCTCCTTTGGCACAGGCTCAGACCATAAAGGTCCTCCCAGGCGCTGGACAGGGTGTGGAAGGAAACTCTGCAGCAGCATGGGGAGAGGCGGGAGAGCCCGCAGCATCCCACCATGCTGGCTCACTAGGTGGTGGGCAGAGTAACCTGCCCAAGCTGCAGCCCAGCCTGGAGTTTGTGTGTTGGCTAATAAAGTGCTTGGAGATCCTTCTGGATGAAAGGCACTATATAAATGTGTCAGCCCGTCATACACCAGGAAGCAGCTCTCTCTAGACACTAAGGGGTTTGCTGATATTCCTCACCTCAAATGCAGTTTGTAGGTGGTATCGCTACACCATAAGATGCTCTGGGAACAGGAACGGGAGTAACACTGCTTCACATTTCATTCAAGCTCGTTATCTAATGTTGAGGCTCCTGCTACACAGGATTTCACGGCTTCTGAGCACACAAAGCTTGATACCTGGAGCTGCCAGACCATCTTCAGAACATGCACAAACCAGCATTTGATGGGTCAGCCTCCGGTGTGCCCCCCCTTGCCACCGGCACCAATGCTGAAATGGTGAAGAGGACATCAAACCCATGGACAGGGCAGGGCAGGCTCAAAGCTCTGAACGCTGAGGTGGGCTGATCTGGAGGCACACCGCTCTGGGCACAGGGTGGACCTGTGCAAGGAGGACCTGGCATGGAGTGGTGACACTGCCCGAAGGTGCCACGGGGCCAGGAGCCTCTCAAGGACATCGCTCCCAGCAGGGCATGAGGAGACCGCGGGTCACGTATGGCACATCACATTGCAGCTGCTTCTCTTCCTTGCAAACCACCCAGTGACTGAACGTTCCCTCGCCTTATACCAGATGCAGTGCTGAAGAAGATGAAACTAGAGTACTAATTTACTGATACAGCAGGACATGGGCTTATTTTAAAACAAATAATTTCCATTTTATGAAATCTATCATTCATATATAGATATATATATGAAATCTACACACCTTCCTATGCACACTTTAATTCCTTCCTGATTGATCTCAAATCTAACATAGTGACAAGGCTTAAGCATGAATTAAAATGTCATTTTTTTGGCATTAAACTGTACAACATTATTAGTCTTCGCACTCAGCCAAAGGCCATTCTGATCAGGTCGACAAGAAATAACAAAACACGTCATCATGTACTTCACCAATTTGCAAAGAATTTCAAATCTAAAAAAAAATATACAAAGCAAAAATGAATATGGCAAATATCAACAATTTTACCAGTCAGGTCTTTTTCTTTATTTTAATTATTAGAATTCTGTTTATTATACTTGTGTTTTACAGGCAATGAAGAAATGAACAGAGAATTTCTATAATTTTAATGCGCTAAAATAAATATTAGTCTAATTGTTATTCAATTAAACACTATTTTGCTATATCCAGCTGTTCTTTGTGGATCTACACCACCAAGTCGAGCATTCCACTTTCCATCTTTATGCTTATTTATGTTCCTCCTAGGTTGGTTTTGTAACCAAATTTTACTTTTACGATGTGGGGTCAGATTACAATCGGCCTGTTTGCATGTTCATCGAGACATCGTTCGCTCTGTTTGTCATGTCAGGGACCAAAGCAATTTGACTCTGATTTATTTGCAACACAAGTATGATAAGCATAATGTTATTTTTCTGCACTAACCGGATGTGCAACATGGAAATAGAAATGGCTTATTTGCCTTTAATGATAGAATGTTACCTGCACAAGAATTTAATATATTGCACTTTGAAATGTAACACGCACAGATAACATATTATCAGATTTTTTTTTTCTGTAGGCATCTACTTTTTTTTTTTTTTTTTTTAAACAAACAGAAACCATAGATACCCAGAGCTTGTATTGAACATTGTCTTGTAATGGCATGGGAAACATAAAATGCAGGTTGGTGCCGTTCGCACAGGCCTATTTTTGCCTGAGAACATCCAATAAAATTCTAACATATCAAAAAACTATCAAAATGTGATTCTAAACTTAAAGACTTAGACGGCCTGCTCCGAGTTCAGCATTATTAGGTCATCTGGGATCTTGGCTGATCTGTAACCTGCCGTTTTCACACTTTGACTTTATAAAGCCTGATTACTGGCAGGATCATGTACAAGTTGTCTCCATTGCATGACCTGTTGCTGCAGGTGCAGCAAACCTCTCGTGAGCAAGGAAGCCAAGTGTGATTTTGCCTTGAAGTGTACAGGAAAACTAGATAAAGTGTATTATCAGCTGCCATATATAAATGTCTACATATAGGGGGTGTGTCTATTTTAAATCTCTTAAATCTAGGAAAGACACTGGCTTTAGTTTTGATATTTCTAATCAGCAGCTCAACTTTCAACATAATAATCAGTTTTCAAGACTAAAGTTGCCAATGTCTGCAGGTACACTTGTATTTAAACATTACAACAAAAAGAGGAGTAGCATCAATATTGTACACTACCCAGGATTCAGCTCTTTCCCTAATAGAAAATGCCTTTAAAACATGAGGGATGGGAAGTATGTTTCTACCTATAGAAGAATATTTCAGGGATTTATTATCTTTTTTTTTTTTTTTTTTCCATTTTTGAAGGATATACATTCGTCTTGGTTTTTGCTTCCAAATATAGTTTAAGGCTATTTGGTAAAGTATATACCAGATATCAGGCTCAATTTACTAGGTTTTCTCCTCACAGAAACTTCTCAAAACTTCATCTCTAAAGATTCGTATCTTGAAGCTAAACATGCTTTATCAGCTGTGCTCCAAAGACAGAACTCATGCTTAATTACTACACACTGTAGGAAAAAAAGAGAAGGAAAAAGAAAAGCAAAAAATACCCAAACCAAACCCAAACCAAAACAGATTTGAAGCGATGTCAGATCTGCATAACCTACGGTACTTCATGTTTTCAGTCATCCATCAGGCTGCAGGGTGTGTGGGATTCAGATTTAAAGTGCTCGTCAGGTGAAGAACCAAAGTGCTCGAGTATAATTAAATAGCTGTTCTGCCTATGGCTAAATACATTGCATTTGTTAAAGCAGGTAAACAGGGGTTGCGGTAGTTGGGCCGTCTGTCTCGCTGGGTTCAGTGTGTTCTGACCTAAAGTAGTGTTCAGTAGGATTCAAACCTTGGGGGCTGCGGGTTACTCATCTTATTGCATCTTCACCTGAAGACTTTTAAGTGCTGGGTTGCTCGGTTGGCTCTGGAAGGTAGGTGAAGTGGAATAATTCTGTCTTAATATGTTTTAAATTAAAGCCTCTTGACTGTGGCAGCAACCAACTCTCTCCTGATAATGTGAGGCTTGAAAATATATTATTTTCCTTATATTCCATGGCTGGAAATCACTTATCTCTCGAGTCATGTTTTTTTTCATATGTCTGAAGCAAGCAAGAAGCTTATTCTTGCCATAAATGATACTGCATAGAAAAATAGTTCTAAAAAAAATAATACAACTGTAAACCACAGTTCACCTTTACCTTAACATAACCATTTAAACTTAGATATACTTACCACTCACATTCATATTTCTTAAACTGTTTACAACATCACAACTGGCATTTTAAACAAGCAAGATTTTTTTTTTTTCTCAAGGATACCCTGGAAACTCAATTGATATAACATGTTGAGAATCTGAAATATTACGTGTAGCACAGCTCTTGAAATGAGAGGTTTATAAAAGAAACATTAACACGCAAAAGAACTGTTAAAAATGCAATGAGTGTTCCAAAGGAGCGAGTATAACTTTTTCTTTACACTTCTTGCTACAGAAGATCTAACTTTTTAAGGCTTCCGTTTTCCTTTCACCCATCACTCAAGTCCTCTTGCATTATAACTTTGCTTAGGTTTCAGAGTGTCGTTATACTGCTAACGGCAAACGTTTCTCAGTGGGCATTCCCACCACCACCGGACTTGTATGCTTCTTGGTTTCTGATGAACTTTGGAGTTTTAGTGGCTGGATATCCCTGTTCATCTCCAGAAACTTGACATGACATGAGAGGCCTAATGTTATTTTGCAGTAACAAAAGTGAGAAGAGTGGCAGAGCACATGGGTAAATATGTCAGCTGGGTTCTAGGAAAAGAAACTGGAGGTCAGAGAGATAAATGGGTTCTTTCTTTCCTGCTCTTTACATTTGTAGCACCTTCTACTTGGTTTAGCTAATGCCTCTAGTGAATGGTGAGATGCACCCATTTATAGTTTGTTATTCTTATCCCTAATTATCACATGTTTTATAAAAATATAAATAACAAAAAAGTAAGCTGGGTTCCATCTCAAGAGGTGTTTCTTGTTGTCCTCTGAGAATATATTGGATAAGTCAGGTCTTGACAAGCCCTATCCATTGTAGCTGATTGTAAGTCAGACAATAAATACAAAAAGAAGTCGTTCTTGCGGTGAGCTCAGCAAATTCTGAGGAAATCAAAAGCATTCCACTGTGCTTATGGCACAAAGAACACAACAGCAAGGGCATATTTAGTGGAGAGAATGAGACAAAAATTACCAGGTAAGTGACAAACTGTACAAGCATTTTGTTTAAAAAAGGAACTCTGCAGCATTCTGTCTTTAAAGCCGGGTTTGAGCCTCTGGGATATATATCTCGATGCTGTCTGCACGCTCTGTGGCTGAATTCTGTCGGAAAGAGGCTGCTCTCTTAGCAGCCATTAGCCGTCTTCTAGCTTCTTGTCGCTGTCTGTCGGGTAGGTCCAGAGATTTTTCTCTTGTGATAGGGAATTTTCCTTTTGGGGGCTTCTTTGGTACAGGAGGAGGAACCTTTCTTTCTTCCTGCAATAGGGCATTAAAACTGAGGGTGAGCTGCGTGCAGGAAGTACCATCAGCAGAGCATGCAAATCGAAGACATGAAATGCAAAATACTGGTTACATACATCAAGCATGCTCAATTTGTGCTCTCCAATCAGCTGACTAATGGATTACACGAATAGCTACCCACACTAGGGACACCAACAAAGCCCTGTGCTTCCAGCAACCGTTATGAATTCTGCAGTACTGTGACTTAAAAAAAGACTACGCTTCCTTCTGCTGCCCTTGCAGCTATCCTGCACATGCAATCTGCGTTACCTCACTTACATATGCGTTTGTTTAATTTTAGCTGACACGTTGTTACATTCATTATAAACGGAAACACACACTGGCTCTCCAATAAGAACTCAGCGCATCTGTGTGGTCTGATCAAGTCAAAAGACTGCCTAAGATTAGCAGGACAGGATTTTTAATTAAATTAATCACACTGAGTTTAGCCTCAGCTAGATATGAGATAGCAGCTGTGTATACATGTCTATTAGTTTAGTCTCCTCTATGAATTGCTAAACGGAAACATGCAAGCACCAACCAGAAAGAGAACATAGGGCTAATTGTTCTGCTTGCCAGCCTGGACCATTTTAGAGAAAATTATATTGAAGAATTATCAAATTATCAAGTGAGAGGCAGTAGATTTTGGTACCAAAGTAGCTGTAAATTGTTCTGCAGGTTTTAAAGGAATAATTGTTTTGAAGTATGAAATTGATATTTTACTCCACTTTGAGACTGCAAAATGCCATATAAGGGCCTTAAAAAGATACTGTAGAATCACAGAACGATACAACAGCTTAGGTTGGAAGGCACCTCTGGAGGTGATCCAATACAAACCCCATTCCAAGCCCACTTGAAATTCAATGCAACTTTGAAGTTAAAGCATGTTTTTCAATATCATATTTAATACTGGATTGGATAGCCCCAAAGTCAAGAGATTCCACAACTTCATATGTGTATCATAGTTATTATGATCAATCTTTCTGCTATATCACTCTTAAAGTAATAGCAATAGTCCAGAGTATGGGCTGTTCCTTATGGAGAACACAGTTAATTTGATGCACAGCAGGATTCAAATAATACAAAAATTGAACAGATGCGCCTATGGTTTACAGACTCTTCATTGTTCAGGTTTTTTTTTTTTTTAAAAAAAACAAACTAATTTTGAATCTACTACTGAAATACATTAGCCAAGACTAAATAACTAAAGTTGTTTGAGAACATAGTTTTACATTCTCAGCTCAACAGGAACGGTGCAGCAGCTTAAGATGCTATTCCCCATGACAGCCAGCTCTTCCAGTCTTTATTTTCTCTATTTCCTGTTTTCAGCCAGGAACATAAGGGCTCCATTCCTGTTGACCCTTTTAAATTTTTTTTTTCTTTCCACTTTTAGTTATTTCCCTCTTAGGAACATCACTGTGCTGTCACTATAATAATTTCTTACTTCCAGTTGTCACTAGTAAGCAAGAGTTGCAAACTCACCATCCACCAACCAGTTGGCTGAAAATTAAAATCCAAGAGGAGCATGAAGAAATGAAAGAGTTGTCAAAATGCCTCCTAATTCCTCCCAAACCAAACAAGTATTCACCTGAGTCCAACAGTACTGACTCAAAACAAGTGCTGTCTTCATCTGACTGATACAATAATCAGCAAAGATAACGGGATAATCAAGGTGAGGGATGGAGCTCTAGAAAGGGGAAAGGCAGTTTCACAATTACATTGCATTTGTGGGCAATTTGCCACCTTTGGTTCGTTAAACATCGCAGCTGGGGTGTCTCCTAAGTGGTGGAGTTGCAGGGCAGAGCTGTGGGCATTTTGCCAGAACTACTCTTGATCCACAGAACTGTCATGGGCCAAGCTCTGGTTTGACCCACGCTATGTTTTGCCACATGCTTTTTCTCTCACTCCCGATATTAGCTGCATCGTGCAGGCAGGATTAAACCCTGTAGCATTCAGGTTTGAGCTGCTCCTCAGCAGAGTGCTGAGTTTACCTTGATTAAAATTCATTTTATTTGTTACACAATTCAGCTCAACATTGTTAAAAAGAAAACAGTCCTCACAGCTGATGAGGGTTTCTGTGTATGAATTGGGCCATGCCAATTAGACATATTCTAGGGTTAGAAACCTATCGTGTTTTACTATTGTATTATAACACAAGGAGACCACAGGTCTATAAATGAGGAGTAAATGGTATTGTCTGTGGTCTGCTTACCTTCCTTTCAGGTGATTCTATTATTTTCCATTCATTGAGTTTCAACTGGTGCAGTTCATCAAACTTCATGCTGACGTCTTCAATTGAGAGCTGCAATAAGTCCCAGAAACCTGCTAGGTCCTGGGAAGTTGGTCTTGGCATGGCACTCGGGTCCTGTCATGCACAAAGGAGAGAATATGAATAGACCAGGAGGCTTTAAACAACGTGCTCTGAGGCAGGAGAGGCATCAAGCCAGGTGACATCGCTACAGTGCTGCTGAGTGCTCAGGCTACATGTGCTTTACAGCTGGGAGCTGTGACTGGAAATTTGTGCCGCCTACACAACCAAACATGAATGAGTTGGATGCTGTATGTGAGCGTTCCTGAATCCATGTGGCACAGGAAGTTCCTTAGCACCATGTGCTACACCGACCTGTGTTTATATAAAGGAACACACTGACGGCCTCTGCCTGCTGATTATTAAAGGGAAGGGGAATGTGGTTCATACTCTGGCCAGCTTGGTCTTTCTGGTTAAACATTACAGACATGATACCTGCTTAGAAGACAAAACACAACCACACAGGAGTTGTTAGCTTATGCTGAATTTGATGTTGACATTGCCTTGTGTTTACAAATGTAGACATAGAGTTTTGATGGGAATGGTAGGATTTTGTTCTCCAGGGGGTTGAATCATGCGCAGGAACTGGAAAGGCGCTATCCCAAAGTACTGCAATTGTGTGGTGCTACAACATTTTATAGAGCAAACATCGGTGGTAACAATTCACAAGATGACACTTCATTTGACTATCAACCTGATATCCATGCTAGATAAAATTACATAAAAAGGTGGTATACAGACTCTTAATCCCATGTCCTATGAGCACTGGTAAACTCAATAAGACAGGCTTACTGCTTCATGAAATAGGGTTTAACTGATAAACAACTATGTCAAGATGATGGAGAAATGTCTCCTTCCTTCCAGGGTATGAGCAAGCAGTTAAAATGGTCTACACAATAGAGCTGGGAGAGATGGAGTTGAAAGAAGGCCAAAAGGGACCCTGGATCTCCTCCTTCCTGGGCAGAAGCTGTAATTTACTGTGTTGGAAACATGGGTGTTATTGCTGAAGCAAGGCTTTCTACAAAACTAGTGGACGAAGGCATTTTATGCATTGAATACAACCCCACAGAGTTGCCTAAAACCTGGGAGATAAGTCAGCATTTCAATTGAATTCCTCCCTTGAATTGCAGATTTCTAGGTGTCTTCCACCAGGAACTGCTACTCAAACTTGGTTTAGCTGATGCCACAGTGGGAGTTGAGTGCCTTGAGCTGGGCATGACAACATGAAGTGTCACCCCTATCAAAAACCCCTTGGAAAACCCAGCCAAGAACCAGTCTAAACGCCTATCCACTTCAAAGTCTTCTTGACTAGAAGAAAGTCTCCTTTTCATAGAGAGTTTTAGGGGTTTAACAGAACTGGCTGTAGAGATTACACGAGACTTCTGTTAAACATGATAGAACTCCAGATTAGTGTTCACTGAAAACAACGTAATTGGGTAGATCCCATTTTACTCCAAAATCATTTAAAAATGATGTCAGTAGTATTAGTTACTCTACAGAGGTCAACATCTCAGGCTTCAGGAACAGACTCCCTGTGTGAAACTGGTTAGGACAGTCCCATAGCAATATATCTTCTACTGCAATCTGTTCTCTCCAGCCCATTCTTCTCAGTCCCTCTCCCCAGTTTCCACTAAATAGGCCTAAAATGATGCCACTCATTGAAATGCCATTGCCTTGTGAATCAAGGCTAATTGCTCTTTTGTACCTTTGCCTGCCCCACTGCTCCTGGTGTTCGAGAAGATCGCAGCTCCATCGCAGCTGCTTGTGCGGTGCATTGTCTGGACACAAGAGGGCTGCCTCCTGCTGCTATGGCTTATGGATCCGCAGGCCACCGACAAATGCTGGCACTGATGATTACTGTTACAGCTAACTAAGTTTGAAATATTGTCTTGAACCTGTTTCTTCTCAGAAACTGCTCATTTATTCGTATTTTATTGGGAATTCAGCTTTGCAGCCCTCTTTCTGAAGGAAGCCTAAAGCAAGCGAAAAGTACCTAGCTAGTGCTCAGGCTGCTCTGTTTTTGCCTGCAACCATGATGTATCGAGCGATGATCTCATGAGCTGAGCAGGATCTGTGCTGACTAGAGAGTACCGAGGAGGACACTTCAAAGAACAAGCAGGGTGTTACAAGAGATAATGTGAATAATGCAGAAGGGAGTAGTTCTTAATCAGGGATTTTTTTTTCCTAGCAGTCAGTAGGAACAGTATGCTGTTGGAGATAGCCAGTCAGATTCTTATAAAGATCTTCATTGAAGCTTACATTTTCATAAATTTACCCTAGGTGAGAGTGGGCATAACCCTGGGCATAACCAAATGCATCCCCTGAAGTTCCCATGACCCTTTAGAAAAGTCTACAGGCAACGGGTGAGTTGCCTGGTTACATTTCATTTTGAGTAAGTATATTCCTCTTCCTAAACCCTTGCTGCATTTTGAACTGACAGAAGTAAATGCTGTCATTCTTTCTCCTACATTTACACTTACTGCTAGAAAAACAGCTCTGCAGAAGCTCTGTAAGTGCTGGATATCTTTGAGTGGGGGAAACACACTAACTGGCTGCTCTCTGGCAGTGTTCCCGTGGGGAACCAAGACGCTTCCTGCCTTGTAAGCATACGGAAAGCCTGCTGTGGATAAGCACCAAGTGACTAACAACAAACTCTGTCATTAGGCATAGGAAGAAAAGCCTCAAAACAGGAATGAGCTAAAAGTCCAGTTCTGTAGTTTCTGCTTTCTGTAGAGCCCATTTCTGGGTTAATGAAGCTGAAGATACTCAGAGCCTAAATTTTCAGAGTGGGATAAAGCTGCCGCTACAGAGTTCAAAGGTTTATTATCCAAATAATAAGAAGAGAAATAAAATCTTGCTGGGTTTTTGGTCATGTTGTCTGTGAAGTCGTAGGTTTCTCCTCCTGCTCCTATTGCTTTTGCAGCAGCAGTGAATTGTTGGCACTTGTGAACAGCTGATGGCTGTGCTGAGCAGGAGCTGCGCTTCTTATTACAGTAATGCTCTTGAGCACAAGTGCTGGACCTACTTGAAGATAAATGAAGTGGAGTGGAGGTTAGGCTCTCCACATCTTCGTTTGCATAGCTTAATCAATCAGGTAATGGAGGGCACTTTGAAATTTGCAGAGAGAAACTTTTAGACATTGATGAAGATTTCCTTCTTTCGCTACGAAACAAATGACTAGATAGGGAGCCTACATGATGTATTTGATATTACAAACATGGTCATCTCCTGCTTGCCTGACTTTGCATATTTCATCTGTCATTCTGTAACAGCTATTAAAATTCTTGTTTTGACAGAGTTTTTGAAGTGGATAATTGGATTCTTTCCTAATGAGGACCATACATCATATCATTTTCTATCAGAAGGTAGGGCATTTTTGGCACAACTTTCTCAGTAATATTTAATTGCAGTTTCAGGAATTCTGGATGTTTAACTTTATGGATGGTAAGTAGCAAGTAGGTTTCTGCAGAATTAATGTTTCACTTTAAAGAGTTATGTGGCAAATACCAGCAAGTAAAGAAATGTATCTAACCAGACATATAGCTCATGTCTGCTGTCATGCACGCAAGAGAATTCAGCACTTTTAATACGTGAGGTGTGAGGGCAGTCAAAAGGTGAATGTTACACTTGAATTTAAAACAAGACGAAGAAAGTGGGTGCCCTACTACCAGCAATAGCTAGAAGAATTACCTTCTTCTATTGATTAGTATCATCTTGCCACAACGTTTGTATCAGTGATGGCTGCTGTCATATTAATGAAGATAACATTTAGAATTGGATTAGTCTCTAATGAACTTCCAGATAGCAGTAACTCTCACAAGTAATACAGTGCATCTGTTCCTTTAGCCCTAGGACATCCTACGTATAATTGGCAATGCAAATTATGAAACCCAATTCTATGAACATTATGTATATTCCCATTTTCAAGATCAGTCCTATTTTCAGGTAGGAAGGTAGAAAGCTACATCACATATTCTGCACTATTCTGCTCTTTTACTATTCTTCACTTACTGTAATTTCTTACCAGAAATGTAGTTACTATTTTAGGGTATTACAAAAATAATTCATAACATTGCGTCTGAGAAACTTGCACTTGGTTCCTTCTTATTTTTTTTGTCTTTAATAAAGACAGCAAAAAAAGACAAAACGCAGCCAGACAGAAATTACTGAAATTACATGTTTACTTTGATTAAAAAAAAGTGCACTAACACCATACTTACAGATTAAATAAGAAAAAAAAAAAAGAGCAAGCAAAAGAAAAGAAAAAGAAGAGCTGTAAGACAAAATCTTACATGAAAATGACATTTCAGAATGCTGCTGAATGGCTTCACTAGGCTTGGTTTTATTAATGCTTTTGAAGTAAAAAAAAATAATAAATTATTAAATTTAAAGTTCTGTTTTATACAAGTAACCTGAAACTCTTCAATAGCAGCCAAACATGGTGACTTACCAGATTTTGCTGACAAAGCCAATAAAATTGTTGGAATTTCTGAGACATGAGGAGCTGAGCACTTCCAACGGCACTTCGGATCTTACCTAGGACTAAGCATACCGACAAGTTATCACCAATAGATATCTTTTGGTCGTAAATGCAAAATCCAGCTCAAAAAATACACGATTTTTATTTTACACAGTAAGTAAATATTTGGTTTTGCTGTTTGTGATTACATACATAAAATATACTTGAAAAAGATGGACATATAGGAAAGCTCTGTGGCACCTTACCCTTTGGCAATAATAAATGATATATTAATAGCTCAGAACAGCTAAGACTGTCTTTGCTTAAGAAAGTAGAAAAAGCCCAAGGGAATATAGACTGCTTCCTGAAGTGGGCACACATCCATAATGTTTTTGAGAACAATCTTAAATTTCAAAGTAAATGACAATGGTCCCCCCAGGAAGACGTAAGTACAGGAGGCTCAGAAGTGGGACACAGGCGGGTGCTCCAGGACTTTCCTGAATCCTGATCAGTCCCCATGGTTCGTTGGGCTTTCCCCACTGTCAGTATACTTGCCATTACAGCGCGCATAAGCACTGGGGAAAGGGACCAAATTAATTTTACTTAACTTTCCTTTCAAAAGTTGTCTGTCTAAATCAGAAGCTCTGGATGCTCTATAATCAGTAGGCTGAGCCCATCAGCTCAGCCATGATAGGCACTTATTTTTAGATGAGCTGAATCTCTTCCTGGAGATGCCTATTTCTTTCTATTGATGGGAACGCCTAAGGGGACTGGCTTATCCCTAGAAAACTAACCCCTCCTGGACTCCCACATTTATTGGATAAATACCATACTCTGGTAGGCAGCAATATACTTTCCCACACCTCCTTCCTACACATCCTTTCCTACACTTCCTGTCCTCCACATCCATCACTATGCTGAAAAATGAACACTTAAAAAAGCGTTATAAGGTGGGCTTTCAATGGAGGATTGATTTTATCTGGAAAATTTCCAGATCTTTAAATAATATTTAGGGCAAAGAGAGAGAGAGGTAGCTGTAGGGGTGAGACAGGAATTACTCTGACATCTCTTAATTCAATTCGAGGAAACCACACTGATAACTCGAACAGAATGCAGAGGGGGAATGAAGCTACAACAGTCCAGTGAAACTGATCTGCAGTCTGCGATACAGAAACATTAAACTCACCCTGACAGGGCTCAACATTTTGTTGTTATATGGCATAAGTATCAGAGGGGGGCAAGTGGCATATGAAGTTTTGGTAGTAGGAATTACATTTTAATTCTGCTTCCTCTAGACCAGTGGAACACCTGATTAGTAGCAGCAGAAGAAAATTTGGGAGTGTTAGGCTCTACTTCTATGGAAACATTCAAACTCTGTAACTTTATAAGCATGTGTTAATGTGTAGAGCTGTGGTTCTCAAACTCTATTCCATTTTCTGTCAGACAAGTGGTACAGCTGTGCCACAACACTAAATTAAATAGCAATATGCATAATTCATCAGCCTCGTGTGGCACCCATTTGTGAAAGGGTTAAGTGGTTCGGGGCTGCATGAGTAATTTGCTGAGGTTTTGTTTTTGTTTTGTTTTGTTTTCCAAATGAAATAAAGCATTTTAATTGGTTTGGGGTTTTGATCACCAAACCTCTCACTTTCCTCTGCAGAGTTATTGGCATATAGAAAGCAATGGTTTGGGCGTTAAAACCTGAACAAACATTCAAAAACCTAAATAAAAAAAATAAATATTTTGTTTGATCTGAAACAAATTGCTTTGGGTTTGTTTCAGCATTTTTAATAAAGGCAAAATCTTAAGTGACAAGCAAACAGTCTTGTATCCTCCTTTTCACTCCATGCTCTGTAGCTCAGAACATAAAACAAAGTCCCAGTGTGGGAGTAGAGTCCCTCCTTTGTCAGGATGGGGAACTGGGCTACAGGAGATCCCTGGCATTGCCCATTCCATGCTGAGTTCAACTATTCACAGGGCAGAGAGAGCGAGCGAGGAGGATTGTGTAGGCTGAGGGTTGTCGTGCTTGTCTCAGTGAGCTAAGTTCAGTTTTAGTTTCCTCTGCTCGTAGCTCCAAGTGTAGCCTGAGTAAGGGACATTGGTTTTGCCTTATGGCAGAAATGTAGGGCTTGACAGATTCTATATATGACTGGTATTTTCTAGTGAATCTCACAGTTACCTCACAGACACCTCCCCCCGGCCCCCGCGCCCCTGCATATTAAATAAACATTTGTTTTATCTTCATTATCCTGAAGGATCACGTCAACAAGCATTAGTGATTTAAAGGCCAGTCAGAGCAGACTTTGGCACTGGCAGTGCAGCACTTTGGTGTGATACACATCTCTTGGGGATGTGAGACATCAGCTCTGGGCTACTTGCATGTGTCCCTGAGTCACGGTGGTGAATACACATGTATAATCACAGCCCTATCATTTACTAAAGATCCAGATCTATTTCCATTTCAATAAGTAAGTCAGACGTAATAAAACACAGAAGTTAGAATGTCTCATATTCATGCTACTCTGGTTTGCTGTAATTAAATTAAAATATTAAAACACTTCAATTCATAATCTTTAGCACAATATTAATAGACAGCCAAGGCCTTGTTATTAATTTCATGCATTGGGGAATTATTCTGATGAGTGCAGATTGATTATCTCCATGAAAGAATGATGAATGTTAGAGACTGGAGAGATTCAGAGGTTTGGTGAAGCCTAGAAGATTTTGCTTGTAAATAAAGGACGATAAAATCTACCAACATACATAAATATATATAATTTTCATATAATACATATACCTCCCTCCATTAAGAAGGTGTTATATTTACTTGACTGTCAAGAGAGAGTCACACAACCTTAATTCTGCTCCCTGAAGCGTATGCAGCACTCCATTTTTGTTGTGTGGTCCTGTATAGCTTCTGCTCTGAAGACATAGAAAACCCTGACCGTGACTTTTAGTAGAAGCAGACTCGGGATTTTTACCCTGGATAGAGATTGTGTAAGTTGCCTGCATGGAACAGGGACAAGTAACACAATGGTGTCTTTTCCCTTGAAATAAGCATATTACAAAATGGCAAGCAATATATATATATACACATATATATATATACATATACATATATGTGTATATATATGTGTGTATATATATATATATACACACATATATATACATATACATATATGTATATATATGTGTATATATATATATATATATACACATATATATATGTATATGTGCGGCATTGCTCGGGAAATGCAACAGAACCTTGTAACTGCAAAGGGCTTCATACCGCAAAGGTAGAGGGGGAGAAGTTAGATGTATATTGATGAACTCACGGTTGCAGTCTGATGCTGTTAGTCTATTCTTGACAGGTTAAAAGCTTTGCTCAATCGTGTCACTGCTGCACCAGCAACGAGAAACTACTAACAATCAATCTGCTCCTGGCAATCATTACTGTTTATTTAGATGACGTGTTTTAATTTAAATTTTCATCCCACTGGATTGTTCCGCTTTTTTTATTTTATATATAGTTGTAAATAAACTCCACACACAATATGAGAAAACATGCCTGGAAAAAACATTCAAACTGGCATTTAGTTCATCCTCCTGACTCAAAGCAGGACATAATACTTATCTAATCTCTAAATCTAAACTAGTAATCTTCAGAAATAGATGTGTTTTTTGCTATTGACACGGCAGACAGGCATTATTATAAATGTATAATGTTCAGAGTGAGGTGACATGGTAGGACAGAGCAGGTACCAGCTGACAGTGCTCTGGAGGGTAGGTCAGGCAGTGGGACCCTTGTGCGCCAAGTGGGACTCCAATTTGTATTTACCAGATTGGAGCTGAGTTCAAGGAGGAGAAAATTTGAGCGGAACAATATAAACGCCAGGAAAAAGTCTCAGATTCCACACCATGGGACTGTCTTTTATTGACTTTAAAGACTGTTTCAGGGCAATTAAGATATTCTGTAGTCATCTGCCACACTCCAAATGTAAATTTCAATAGTTCCTGAAGGATAAGTTTGTGAAAAGCATTAGGAAATTATGTCAGTAAATTCTCTTTGGTTAAAGGATAACCCATATTTGGTCAAACACCTACGAAAAGCTTTTATGGATGATTAATTGATGAATATACTAAAATAAATTGGTTGTGAGGGTTTTCTTGGTGTTTTTTTGGTGTTTTTTTTTTTTTTTAGTATGGGAAGTTTAACTCTATGTTTTCTATTGCTACTCTGTTTCCATCATGTTACTAAGGCACTTGCAGAACTGTGGAAATATCAGCCAGAGGATTAACAAGGAAAAATCCAGCATCCATGGGTTGAAAGGGTTAGGGGGGGGGAGAAGGAATAGCTCTCTCTCATGCCTTTTTTACACTAGAGATCACTTTACTGTGTAGCCATGCTAGCAGAGCTCCAGAAGATACCAGCAAACCCACCTTCCAGCTGGACTACAGTTATTTTTTTGCACCTATCTTAGGATCTTTATGAGAGTTAAACTCTGTGTGGCTGTTCTCCATTTGACATGCATACTGAAATATTCCAGTGGCCAAGCCTGTGGCATTCAGAATCTCTGGATATCTTCTGCTTCCCTCTGCCAGACCTTGCCTACAAGCTGCGGGCAGGGAATGCAGCTCCCTGCTGGGCTCTCCGCCTCTCCCCATCCCTGCTTGCCCGCAGCAGAGTCCCTGCCCTCTTGGTCTTCAATAGCTTTGTGACAATTGAGGGCGTTTTTCTTGTCATCACCTGCACACCAGTAATAGCCAAACACAATTTTCAGGGCGTAAATTTGAAACTCCAGTCAGCACCCTCGAGAAACACATATCTTTGCTTGAAGGCACCCTGCTAGTGCAAATGATCAGATGACTTACCCAGGGAACAGTTACAGCCACATATATTTTTTATATATATATCTATATATATGTAATAAAAACCACTGAGAACACAAATAACTGCCCCCACAAACAATATATGAACTTTGCGGACTCCAAAATACAATTCATGGCAACTGACCAAATAAACAAATTCTGTGAAAAGAAAGAGAGAGAGGTTATTTTTGCTGCAATGATTATCTTCTCCTTTTCTAAGACCTGATGAGTGAAGTTCTTAAAACAACATTATGAGAGAAAAGCTACAGTGAAAGAAAAAATCAATACAGCAATCAGACAGCTTTCTGTGATCTCAGGGCTATTGTGCTAACGCAGAAAATGAAATTGTTTTCTAAAATGCAGTTCTATTTTAACTCTTCCCATGATTAAAACAAAGCAGAAATGGTGTCATAAAGACAGCCTTCCTCTATGAGGTACAAAGCTATATCTGGTCTTCAGGTACAATTAATATACTTGGGCCAAAAATAAATGATTCAGCATTAACAATAACAGTTTGAATGTGCAGACTTTGCTGTGAAGTGTTTTGGGAATAGTAGCTCCTGCCAGAAGATGGAAAAACAGATTTAGTTGCTTCTGGCTCCCCCATTTGTGTGTACTTTCTTTAGGGAATTGCCAAATGCTTAAATATGTCAAGATATATTTCATGCTGGGATATCATTAAACTTCAGTTCTTGTGGATACATACCTTTCAACTTCCATAGCTCAAACTGGGGATACAAAATGTGTCAAAGACCCAACAGGAAAAAAAATTACTCAGGCTGAAATGTTTAAATGCTGTGAAGCTCATTCCTTCAGAGAAAATAACGATTTGATAACTTCCTTTTACTTGATGTGAGCTATGTTAGGTGAAGGGATACGAGTTCAAAGATAATGTAATACAGAAATTATTTGAGGAAGATCTCTTGAAATGAGCGACATAAAATGGAAAATTGGAAGTCTGGGTGTCTCTTTTGACTGCCAGCTGAAGACAAACATCTGGTTTTGCATACGCTATATAGACCTAATCTATGATAATTTCCCTAACCTATTAGGAAGGTCAAAATGTTTTCCCAAGACAAGTAATTAACTAATTTTTGTTAGTTTAAAAAGGGGATTTCAAAGGTCCCTTTCAGTGGTGTTCTAGTAACTGTACCAGGGAATTGCTCTTTCTTTTTCTCTTAGAGGAGTCACTCTGCAAACAGGGAAATGTAAAATCCTGATGTTCTGATTTGTTTTCTGACTGAAATGTTTTAGGGTGAAAGGGTGTCACTAACTCTGAACATTAATTAAAACTACCGATGTCCGATTTGTCTTCATGTCTTCTGTATGATTTACTGAAAACTCTCTTCCTAATTGCTGTTTACCCGTGCAGCAAGGTGTGCTGGAGTATTTCAGGAGTGCAAAAGCAAAGCTTCACATGGTGGGAGGGAGGGTGGTTCTGCACCTAGGAACAGGTAGTCAGCTAAAATCAGCTCCTCCAAGTTTTCCTACCATAGTAGACAGCTTCATATTCCAGTGAATACCAGCACTAACTCCCTGTCTGTGTCTCCAAGTGAGGAAGGAGTACAGACGTGAGAGTGTTTCCACTCCTCATTTACGTCTGGCTGTAGGTTTGATGAGGGCTGTGACCAAGGAAGAGCTCACAGATAGAGAGCAGGTGGGAAATGTCCACCTCTTGCCTGCAGACCCTTCACTGGCCTCCTGGGGAAAGAGAGGGTCTAACTGCCTACATGTTTTCTCTCTTGTAACTTTACTCTTTCCAAGGAGACTAAAGTCTTGCTCTTTGAGCTTCTGCTTCAAATAAACACTGATATCCCTACACCAGTAACAGGCAACCAGGTACTTATGAAAGAAGGCTTGGAAATCCTCACACAGGCCAAGCAAAGCAAAATATTTTATTATTTGTATTTTAACAGCCCCCAGGAGGGTATTAAAGTCTTCACAGTATGAGTGCAAAGGGAAAATTCTCTGCTCAGCTCTGCCATGATGAAAATAAGGACAAAACCCTATGCTCCAGAAAGCACTGGAGACTACAGGAAAAAAAAAATCAGCCTTACACTCTCTCTCTCCCCAAATTCTGTGTTGTTGCCTGGCAGACTTGTGCACAATACAGCAGAGAAATATGACTGTAAAATAAAGTGGTGAGGTAAAAAGGTAGACGTTCTTTCTTTTGAAAAACTCAGTGTAAGAAATAGAAATTGGCAATTTAGTTGCCATGCAGGCCTGGTCCAAGACCTCAGGGTAGATCATAGCAAGCACTCATTGGGGGGAAAGAAGATGATGAGGAACTAATATTCAGAGGTGATGGCAAGATTTGTGACAGTACAGGAAAAGATGCTAGTAAGAAAACTTAATATGAACTAATTTGTGATCTGAGAAAATCTCATCTGAGACAATAATTCAGATTGGCAGGGATTGAAATATTTATAAAACTGAGCCTGAAGAACAAGGATAATTGACCTCAGAGGGAATCACAGGGAGCTGGCTACTGAGTGCTAGGACCACTTTGATATATTACTATCATTAGTGCTGGCTTGGATCTTATTCCAAAATAGTCTACATTATTTTTCACTTCATCCCATCACTCCTTTCAAGGTTTCCACGCGACATGAGAGAATAATAATGATTCTTGACAAAATTGTAATAAGAAAATGCACCTGAATTATCTAATAGTGCATACACCTTTGTGAATGCAGAAGTGCTTTAACTGCTGTCCTTGTCTACTGCTGTCTATTCTACCCTTTGTGACAGGCAGCAGTGCCTGTCAAGGAATGAAAACATTTAAAAAACACCTGTTTGTTAATAAGAGGCAAGTTCTCAGGTATCAGAAAAATGACAAACAAATATTCACGTGCAACCACTTTGTGTGCTCTGACAAAGGGACAAGCGCTGGAGCCATATTAGTGAGTGGCAAGAACGTGTCAGAGTTAGAGTTGGGGATGGAGCTATTGCACCATTTGAGGCCTATCTAATACCAGACTTTGATCCTGTGCTTGACTCTACAACTGGCTCCTCAACTACTTCTACAAAACTTTACTCTGGGAAATGCCAGCTCACACAGTCAATGGCAGGAGTCTCATATCTAATGGTTCTGAAGAGTGTCTTTGGTACTACAGAATGAGTAAGGAAAACCTACAGACCACAAGTTTATCCTAACAGTTTTCTTATTTTAGCAGACACATATAAGAAAAGTGACTGAAATGTTCTTACTTTCTTCAGAGAGATCGTTTTCTTCTGCTTCTCTTTCCATTTCTTTACACCATCCTTCCATTCTCTTAGTTTCAGTATGTAACAACTTCATAAACCAAGATCCATCCCGTCGACAAGGAGACATTCGACCAGTCTCTACTGTCTCAATGGCTGGCTCTAGCCAGGGTTCTGGTGGTGGAAGGTTTGAGGTGTCAACTGGGGTTCTATAATCTTCTCTGTAACTGAACAGTCCCTGTGTCCGTACAGTTCTCACTGCGCTGTATTGGGTGGGTGTGCTGGGCTCTGAGTGCTGCTGGAATGATGAACCAAACTGAAGTCCCTTGTCCTCCATTGTGATGTGTCCTGGAAAGCCCTCCAGTTCCAGGTCAGCCTGGACAGCTGCTGTTACGCTGTTCGAGCGCTTGAATCGTCCGTGTCTTGGTGAAGAGGGAAGAAAGAAAAGAGATTAAGATGTATAAATACATATGTCATTATACAGAGGCACAGAACAGTGTTTCAGTGAATGGATTCTGGTTTTCTCCTTTATTTTTTCTTTGTGCATATCTCACTAAAATAAGACAGTGAGTAACAAGAGAGAGGAAAACCAAAATGCATAGTGGCATCATTGATCTGAGCAAAGATACAAAATAAAATAATTCAAATTACCTCTGGAAGCAAATATTGATTTAGTCTCATACTACAAAATACCACGTATCATTACTAAATGAACTGGGAATGACTAGCAGAACTGCAGGGTTACCTCTGAGAGAAATCTGTAAAGTACATGTGTAAAATATTTCAAATATTAAGAACTGTAATTAGATAAAATCTGAAAGTCTGCTAAGTTGGGACTGTTGAGAAAATAGTAGCAGCAGGCTTCAGACTGTGGTATTTTTACTTGCCTCATGAGGCGACCATTAAATGTCAATCTTCTATTGTGATATGTCACTGAACAATGACGTTTCAGAAAAGCTTTATGTTAAAAAGTTAGATAGAGAAGCAATGACTGCGAAATCTTTTCACATCTGAGCATACTGTTTCAAATTACTTCTAGCCAATGATGGCAAGAGGCAATTAGCAGACAGATACTGTTTGACAGCTGCCCTGAAATAAGATAATGCTCCCAGTCTGGTACTTAACAGGCAGTGCCTGCCAGGGATAACCTGTGGGTGTACACAGGTACATTGTACAGCATTTTTACAAAGCTGGAGAAGGACTGAACAAGTGTAAAAGCTGATTCTAGTTTTGGAGAAAGGTATCATGGGTTACATCCTAACCATTATATCCCTGGGTGGACTGTAAAAGTCTGGATGAACATGAAGGGTCCTATCAAGGAAAAAGTATTCCAAAATACAGCTCTTAATATTTCTTTTTTTCTGCCAAGAATGAATCTATATTAATCCACTACTTCAATTTAAAACTTTCTCTACCTTTCCTCCAATTAAAAACTGGAAATTTAACTACATATTATCAACTGCTAAGTAATCTCTACAAGTTCTTCCAAATGACCAGCATGCATATGAGAGATTTGGATCTGTGAATTATTTGGGGGCAGCACTTGCCAGATGTTTGTTATTAACTCTGCTTACAAACGTGAGTTGTGTTATGAAAGACTACAGATTTCTGTACATGCTTGAATTACCGTTTTTCATCTTCCACTTGTACTCCAACAGAGTGGTATTCCCGCAGGCCTCGGCTTTCAGTATCTGAATCAGTTGCTGTTTCCACCTAATTCAACACAAAAGATACATCTGCAGAGCAAGCACTGACAACTCAGCACTATTTCTACCTGCATTCATTCAAAATTGATTATATATTTCCTTTCTTACTGCAAAGAAACACCTAGCACAGTAAAAGGTATTGACTGGTGTCGTTGTTTTGGTGCTGTGTTTTAAACAGCTTTACACAAGTACTTCTGTTTTGCTCTGTAATTCCCTATTTCAAACTTAAGCATATGCAATTACTCAGTTCAGTGGAAGCCGGGAGTCAAGTTGGTCTGGAAAAGCTGTTCTAAGAACGAGGAATCCACAGGATAGCCCCTTTTTATATTATTATAAACCAGTCTCATTATAGTCCTTGATTTACAAAATAAAATAAAATCTCAAGTAGCCCAATAAACTTTCAAGAGATAAAAAGAAATGCTGCAATGAAATTTTATCGACAACTGCGTTGACAAATATAGAACCATTTAAATGACGTGAGGGATACAGCAGAACACCATATCTCACCTTTTTTAATAACATGGTCCTGAAAATGCTATATCAAGCAAGTAATTTATGCACTTTTTATAGTATTCCCATCTGAAATATATTCACAGTAGAGTTTTCTTCATAACTGAGACCACATTGCTCTTGCAAGTTTCTGCGGGATTTTATATAACACCACCACCACACCGCCCCCAAGTCTTTGACACAGACATAATGAGTGCTGCAGTATGCAAATTACACTGAATCCAGGGAGAGCCAGGAAAAAAGAAAGAGAGAACTGACTTTTCCTTTTGAATGATATTTTCACTGTTTAAATAAAAAGAATGATACCATCAAATAGTTTTTCAATATACACACTCCACATGTGAATCCAAGAGTATATCCTATGATGAAGACAAGATGACTCTTCCACGTGCAGCAGTCACATGCATCTCTGAAAAGAGCTCAGTAGCCTTTGCAGCTCTCGGCTGCACAGTCCAAATCCCACCAGATTTCTGGAAGGTTGCAGAGAGAAGGGGGAAGGAAGGTGGGAAGCGAATGCACATGTGGACTATACTTCAAGAGGTCAGTTGCTGGTAACTTCTCTTTCCATCTTCAAGCTGTGGCTCCATATACATTTGCATGGAAGGAAAGTCCAGCCCAGTAATAAGTACCTGTTCATATTTATCTGTGTGTGGGTCTTGGAGGTGTTAATGAAAACAGCTAGTGCAAGAAGCTGTTAGTAAATGTTAATGGCATGCTTGACATGCACCGTGTAGTGTCAGGCACACGTTTGCCAGAAGCTCTGGATATCAGTGTGGCACCTGCCAATGGAAAGACACATTTCCCAGCAATTCCATTTATTCTGCACGAGGTCTAGGGGAACTTTGGCAGGTCTAGTGGAACGGTGGCAGTTCCACCTTGGCAGCTGCATGGAGGGTGGCTGTATACATTTGGATGGGCAGTGCATTGAGAGAACGAAAATACCAGACGTGGTAAGTCTCCAGGATTTTATGTTGTAAAAAAAGACAGATTCCTCTTGATGTTGGTAGTGAAAGAAAAGTTCAACCACAAAGCTAGGCAGCTTGGGGAAAAACAAACAGCACAACAATCAATCTAAAACCAGACAAGTTGGTTTCCTAGTTAAGGTGGGTCTTGGTTGCAACATGAATGAGAAGCTCAAGCTGTACATGGAGGGTCACCCTCTCCTGAAAGAACATTGCCATAAGTAGAACAGCCACAAGGTCTAGTTTCTTAGCGCAAGAGATACCTATCAGAAAAAGCACCCTTATTTATAGCAAAGAATGGTTCAAAAGAGTCTTGAATAATAAATTCAAGTCTAAGCAAAGGACTAGGCACTCACCCAGCCCTTTCACGGGTGCAAGAAAAGTTGCGTGTAACAACAGCTGAGACAGGTTGGTTTTACCTTAGAGCAGAAACAAATTAACTGGGCCAAGAATGGGATACTCAGCTAGCCTGCTGGGGGCGGGGGGGCAGAAAGGCAAGTTACACTTGCAGCCTTGATAGAGTGGTGAGAGCTCAGTCAAATATGCAGAGACATGTTTGGAAGAGTGAAGTCAACGTATTCCCAAAGGGAGAGGAGATGGTAGGAAACGAACAAGAGCAGATGACACAAAGTGGCTCTTGGGTGTGCCTGTATGAGTGCTAGCAGGAAGCTGATGTCCACGGTGGAGAAACATTTTCTAGAGGAAGCCTTTTGATTTAGAAATCTATAGCAATACCTGAAGTGGTCAGGAAGTCTAAGCTGTTGCTAAGAGGTGTGTCATTGGGCTTCATTCCTAAAGCAACCAGAGTCAGTCCGAGTTAAAACACGTAATTTAGGAACTTGCTGAATTTAAAGTACAATAAAAAATGCCACCAAATGGTACATCTTCAACCAGGGATTTTGTCTCCTTCTAGAGATAAGACTGGAAGATCTTGTTAAAGTTGCAGAGATAGTGGCCTTCCAAGCCATTTGATGCATCGTGTAACACCTAAGAATAAGCCAGAGAATTTATCTTGATCATAGATAGAGTCACTATAAAGCACCTGACAGTTTGGAAAGTGGCACTGGAGGGATGATCTCTAAATCAAGATTTCTTCCTGTGTTCAGAAGATGCAGTGGTTATTAAGGTAGGTGATAGTGCAACAGAAAATCTGATCTCCTGAGCATTTCTAGTCTATTGTCTTGATGGTGAAGAGGCAGGAGACAGGTAATTACCAAGGAATATAAGTGGATATCATCGTGACCTTACAGACTTAGCAAAGATAATCAGATTTTCATTTTATGCCTCCTGCCTCAGAAGTTTTAAGTATAATGGACAAAACTTCCAAACTGGACATTATGGACAATAGGTAGTGTGAGTCTCTCCTCGTGCACAGTTCTTACCCAGCTTTCTTGTAGGCATCCTTCAGGTACTGGAAGGCCACTGTAAGGTCCCCACAGAGCCTTCTCTTCTCCAAGTTGAACAAGCCCAACTCTCTCAGCCTGTCTTCATAGGAGAGGTGCTCCAGGCCTTTGATCATTTTTTTGACCATCCTCTGGATGCGCTTCACCAGGTCCATGTCCTTCTAGTGTTGAAGGCTCCAGAGCTGGATGCAGTATTCTAGGTGAGGTCTCACCAGAGCAGAGTAGAGGGGCAGAATCACCTCTCTTGATCTGCTGGCTACACTTCTTTTGATGCAGCCCAGGATGCAGTTGGCCTTCTGAGCTGCGATGCACATTGGTGTCTCATGTCCAGCTTCTCATCCACAAGTACCCACAAGCTGGCCTGTGCAAACTCCATGAAGTTCAACAAGATCAAGTGCAAGGTCCTGCATATGGGCCAGGGCAACTATAAACATGGATACAGGCTGGGTGGAGAGCATATTGAAAGTAGGCCTGAGGAGAAGGACTTGGGGGTGTTGGTAGACGAAAAACAGAATATGAGCAGGTGATATGTGCTCGCAGCTCAGAAAACCAATTGTATCCTGGGCTGCATCAGAAGAAGCATGACCAACAGGTCAAGGGAGGTGATTCTCCCTGTCTACTCTGCTCTGGTGAGACCCCACCTGGAGTACTGCATCGAGCTTTGGGACCCCCAGCATAAGAAAGACAGTAACCTCCTTGGCCAGATCCAGAGGAAGGCCATGAAGATGATCAGAGGGCTGGAACACCTCTCCTGTGAAGACAGGATGCAAGAGTTGGACTTATTCAGCCTGGAGAAGAGAAGGCTCTGGGGAGATCTTACTGCAGCCTTCCAGTACCTGAAGGAGCCTACAGGAAAAATGGAGAGGGACTGTTTATCACTGAGTGTAGTCACAGGACAAGGGGTAATGGGTTTAAACTGAAGGAGGGGACATTTAGATTAGATATTAGGAAAAAATTCTTTACTGTAAGGGTGGTGAGGCCCTGGCACAAGTTGCCCAGAGAGGTTGTGGCTGTCCTGTCCCTGGCAGTGCTCAAGGCCAGGTTGGACAGGGTTTTGGGCAACCTGATCTAGTGGAGGGGGGTTGAAACTAGATGGTCTTTGAGGTCTCTTCCAACCCAAACCATTCTATGATTCTATGAATAATACTATGTCCAAAGGAAAGGATAAGGATCAATCAATCAATCATTCAAGATCCTTGAACTTGTTGTGGTGAAACTGCAACTCCAGATGATGGTGTTGGTGATACAGATACAGGCTCCACAGCATTAGAACCCTGAAGGTTTGACAAGGGAAAAGAGGTTTGTGGGGGGCCAGGTTGAGGAAGCTGAGCAGATGGGAACACAGGATTCTTCGGGGCCTCCTGCTCACTCACATGGCTCAGCATGGAGGGACAGGACATTGTGTGCCAGACCAGACCTGAGTTAAAGACAGAAAAGAAGCCAAGCTGATGTCTCCCCATGTGTCAGTCTTTACTTTCAGTTCCTTTTAGAGTACGACACTTCCCTAATAGAGCAATATCCTTAGGATGACCATTTCTACATCCTATGCTCCCTAGGACTTACTAAATGAATCCTGGGGGTTGAGGTGGAGGCCGGATTGCTGGACATGGAAAGGAAGATCAATGGTATCATACTTGCAGGGCTAACATATAGCTAGGAACACCAGGGAGGTGAGCAGTGATCAATGGACAAAGAAAAGACTTTTACCTTTCACAAGGATGTCTCAGCAGCTCAGACATAGTGCTGTTGGAAACATGATGGTTTAAAGATATAAATAAGAAAAGGTCCCTACAAAGAACATCAATTTGGCCAATTGATGTTGTTGGAACAAAGGAGGCAGACAGGCAACACGCGCTTTTCTTCCCATTGCATATTAAAAGCATATCTGCTTTTGCCAACTACATTGTTTGGTTTAGTAACAACAACAACAACATGTCTTCTTTTGAACTCTGCTTCTGACGTGTGGTAGTAAATTTCCCTTTATATTTTAGATGGGCTGGTATTTTTCCATTGATGCAACACATCCAGAAAAAGTCTTTTTCTTCTACCTGCTTTCAAGTGCTCTCTTATTGGTATTTCATCTAGAAGTATATCCCAAATAATTTCACAGTGTGTAACTGACACCTTGAACTTACAGGCATAATGAAGTAATCTGTTCTAAAACTTTTATTCAAAACAAAATTATCAGGAAAGTGAGGGCCCAGGTATCAAAATAAAAACAACATTAGTTACCTCTAAATATAAACTCTTGCCAAATCATCCTTCCCTCCAGCTTGCCAAGGCTGACACTGACCTGGTGATTGCCTTCATATTTCAATGCTTTCATTTCCTCACTGTGCATTGTAACAGTAGGAGAATGCCAATTTTTTGTGTGTGTAATCTAGGACTGCAAATATCTTAACAACCAACAAAAAACAGATCTGGAAAATGGAAGCAAATGCTAACACAAGTAAAAGTGGAAATAAGAAAATAATTTTCACTCACAAAGAAAAAAATTAACAAATAAATTGCATATCTGAATGACAGATATTATAAAGACTCCTGCTAGAAGACAGCAGGAAACTCTTTAGATTTAATCAGATTGGCCAGGAGAGATGCAAATGAGCAGAGGAGATAAAGTAATACATTTGGTTTGATTGTGTGGCTCCTGAAACTCAAATAAGTCTTAATAAATCTGTTGTTATTCTCCATGATTCATTATTGTTTTAATACTTGCATGGGTTCTAAAAGCCCTAATATTTGCAAATTGGCCCACAATCTCAATAAAGCAAAATAATGTGACAAATTATATGTTTATCTGGTTATGAGAGAGTCTTACATGGGTGAGGAAGCAAAAAAATAGCCAGCCACTGACCAAAAGCAGAAGGGAGTGGATCTAGCACAGCAAGTCATCTTCCTTTTTCCTTGCAAACAAAGAATAGAACTTTAAAAATCTGGCACTTTATGCCATGAAAACTTGTTGCTTTATGGGTTTATAGCGTGCCCACAAGGCTTATAATATTAACAGTAAATGTAATGGGGCACTTGGAGATCATTTCTATCTTATTTGTCTTACTTTTCACAAAGGCGTAACACTTCTCTCCATTATTTTTGCTATCAACAGAAGGAGCAGACAATGCTGTGAATCCTCTGTCATCAGTCACTGCTGACCGATTCAGCTCAAAATTGGAAAACTAAGTACCAGATACTGGCACTGACTTGGTAATAAATGATCCACAGGTAAATTATACCAACACAAAATGATGTGAATAAATGCAAATCACTATTGCAAATAACTTGCTTGTTATAATCAATCTCAGTTTGTTTATAGGCACTCATTCTAGAAAAGGATGCATGAACTGACTAAATTATTACTTCAAAGTATTTACTAAGCTTTTTTTGGCTGATTATTTTAACTGCTTAAAAATGACCTTCATTTCTGTATTAAAATATTATTCTGCTCTTAAACATGAGAACTTCAACATAATATTGTAGTGTCCTAAAAATTCCAGTCTAAGCTTCTATACATACTGTCTCTAAGGGAGGCTTGAAGTTAATATATTCAGTGCATAAGAAAACATATTTTAACCTGGTGTCTTTTGCTTCTCTCTAAAAAGCATCAATAATAAGAGTCCTTCAGGCCACATTATCTCTCCCCATGCAACTTCACTGCCCTCAATGGGTTTCCACTGCCATAACCAATTTGTTCTATAATTAGAATTTAATAAACAATCTCTCTGATGATGCACAGGAAGGGAAATAATTCACCTTTTCTCTCTTGCATACGGTTCTCGGTGATAACAAGTATAAGAAAAAAGGAAGAAAAGACTATATTTGACACCAGATCAAGTACATGTAATTGGGAATGCTGATAACCATTCTTAGGTACAGGGAGATCTCATTTGTATGCATCGACTAAAAAGTAGGAACAATACTTCAAATAAAACCACAGTACTAACCACTACTGCTGTCCTTAAATACTTTTATCAGCCAAAAACCATATATCGTTTTGAAATAATTTTTAGAAACCCACCAAAATAAACCCAACTTTCATGCTTGAGTGATTTTTTTGTGCCTCACCACAGGGCTCCATTTTGCTACTGCACTACTTCCCAGCAGAACATCTGGACTGCTCAAATACGTTGCATGGCACAGTAAGTGCTAATTACCATGAGAATATCATGCGATTGGTTGAGAACTTCTGCTGGTCTTTTAAGAAAGCTCTTTTTGCTAAAAATGCATGCCAGAGTTTAGAAATGGGATTCATGTCAAGCTAATATGAGACAGTGACACCAAAATAATTCACACAGCAGTGGTTACTCATAACTTTTCTGGTGCATTTAACACTAAGTGACAAATCAGTCTGGAGGAACAAATACTCTGCAAGGCTGCAATCTAGGTCTTCCTCACTTTGAATGTTTCATTATGTGAGATGGAGGTTAAGAAAATGACCAACAGTAATTTGCAAATGACCAACAAATAGGAGATGGCATTAAAATAACTGTAGCTTTGGCATAACTACAATTCCCACTGCTGAGCTTTTTGATAAGTGAGGAGGCCAAAATGCAACCACTGGGTGGGAACTCTGCTGACCAGCTAAGCCTGGGAATTCAGACTTAGATATCTGTATCTTTATCTATAGGTCAGTCTAAATTCCACAGGCTAATTTATAGCCTTTGTACCATGGAGGTGTTATCAAAACTTTCACTCACTTCTGCACTCATGCACTACTTTCACAAAAGCACAGTCTGAGAGTGAATTCAGCAGCAGAATGAACAATGCTTACCCCTAAAGCTTCGCATCATTTATGATCCAAAGTCCAGTGTAATCAATGCGAGCATTTCTTTTGATTGCTATGTGTACGCTGGAGTAGAGAGCACTGACAAGGATGCTATAGCACTACAAAGAAAATGTAGATGCTCATCCAAGTATGTATGCCATGTGGGTATAAAATGCTTTGCCTTAAAGGGAAATGCCAGTTTGAGACTGCAGAGTTTCTTGAATAAAGTTTTTACCAAGCAATGTTAATAATTTGATTAAATATATATACATATTAAGTAGAAGATCCCCTTTTGACACAAAAAATTAGGCAGGCGAGTTATTGCATTAATCTTCCCAAATACAGCTATTGATTTATAAGAACAATTTGTTTTATGAAGATTATGGAGATTAAAAAAAAAATCTAGATACTGTGAAGTGTGATTTCCTGATGATAAGTGAAGATGACAGAGTCCATTCTCTGTGCTACAATTAGTGCTCATCTCCAAAAATATCATCATGAATCAGCCTCCACACTTACAACATTTGTTTCCAGCTCATCTACTTCTGGGGTTTCTGTTAATTTTGAGAAGCCTTGATGTCTTTTAAATACAGAGGAAACAAAGGACTGCATGCTTTGAAATGTTGGACTTGATGATCTACAGTTGGACTTGATAATCTCAAAGGACTTTTCCGACCTAGTGATTCTGTGATTCTATGATTCTGTGAAATACTTGAAATAAATAAGGAGTAATTACTTCTTTTTAATGTATTTTACAATCTGAATGCTGTTAATATGAAATGGTTTATAGCTAGCGCAGCTTTTGAATGATATTTATTAGCATATATACAATGGTGTGCAAAAGAGCAAGGAAAATCCCTGAAAATATATTAGCAATAACCTTGTTCTTGATTTAGTGATTATTTTACTTTGGAAAATCTCTACCCTCCATTTTATTTGAAATACTTTGATTAGTCTTCTGCTGCCTTGATAGATGACACATATGAAGACTATAGCTACTAATATTACTGGAGCTTTATTCTTTGTTCTCTCTCTATATATATATATTTTTTTTTTTCTTAAGGATGCTGACTAAAATTTGAATCCCAGAATCACTGTTCATAAATTCATTAATCCACCTGAATTTAGCAATCAACTTCTTTTCCCAGTTCCTAGTGACACACCTGACAGTATTCCTCTTGATTTAAATATGGTAGTGAAAAAGAAAACACAACAAACCAAACCCAAGAACAATTTTCTGGAAAATCTTTGTATCTGTAACTTTTGTTTTGTTCAAAATTCCCATCTGGGATAGGGATAACATACTGTGAGATGGGTTACCATATCTGTGTTGTTCTCTGCTCTTGCAGGCTGGGTGCTACCGATCTTCATGGTACATCCAATGATCTCCTAGGAGCTTGGGCTCCCTGGGCATGTGAATACCAATCCTACGGCACAAGCCTACCATGCCTGGGCTTTCTAAAAGGACTTCTATTCATTACACACTCTACGTAAATCATATGCACCACAGACACGGGAGCCTCAGGCTGGCAACAGAGCAGTTCCACATGCAAAAGCATCACTGGTCATTCTTTCTCTTTGTGCCTCTCTGTTCCTGAAGGAAGCTCCGTTGGCAAGCATTCTCACACCAATGTGTTAAAGGAATGAAACATTTAAAACCGCACAAATTAACCATCCGGATAGCAAATTAATTAATGCAAATAAATGCAAATTCAATGCGTTACCCTGGCATGGAATGCTAATGAGAAAACAAGTAATTTAGTCAATCAAGGAAATATGCAAATAAATACTTCCTTTTCTGAGGTGCTTTGATGCAGAAGTCTAAAAGAAATTAAATACTTCAACTGTAGTTTGGGGGCATAGATGACTATGTATGTAATTTGCAATAGGAGTATTCTACCCTGTGTTTTTATCTCTTACAAACCTGGCCACAAAGTACAAGAAGATGCATTTACTGCTTAGAAATGCTGCAGAAAGATATTTTTCACACTAATGTGAAGTTTGAAACTTACTGCAGGAAAAAACCCAACACAAGCAGCTAAACTGTGTTCTCAGGATACTGTGTTGAGGGTAATTTTAACCTTATCTAATGCCAAATGGTACAACCAAACAATTTGTACTTCTCAAAAGATAACAAACAGCTTGGCCTTCTAAGACCAGCTGTTGCAAACAACATTTGCCTTTTCCTGCACCCGAGGACCAGTTCTGTGGGCCGCTGCATCCATGGAAATCATCGCACAGATGTTTTTGTGGATTATAAACATATATTACTAAACACACCACATACCAAGAAGGGCCAAGAAGGGTCAGAGCCCAGTGAAAATTACTGGTCATCACCTGCAGTAAGAAACAGGATCGAGTGATGCAATCAAAGTTTCAGAATTAATTGCTGAAATACCAGGAGTGGCTGAAGGAAGACACCAACATTGCTAAATACCACTGTGCACAGCTGCTGTAAAGAAGAGATAAGAACAACACTAGATACCATTCCTTTCTGAAGAATAAGTTTCAGGTTAGAGGCTAAAAGGTACCCAAAATTATTTGCTGCTGCTTTGAGCTTTTCACTGTTATCTGCTAAGCTCCTTCTCTGAACAATTTAGGATACACTAATTACATTGTAAAACATTTGAAAAGCAGATATTTTAATATTTTACTGTTGCTGTTAAATTGCATTTTATTCTTCTGCATGTAAAGTAGCAGAAACAAATACTTTTACTTTGAGAAATGGACAAGCAGCTTGCTGGCAAAGCCTATGCCTTCCCATTAGTCTAATATGCTGTGGAACAGCAAAATTATACCTCGCTAAGATGTTAAACAGTGAAGTTCAATCAGTAGCTGTGACAAGCTTAACCCAAATACTTTTCTCTGATTGTATTTTGAAATTAATGGAAAGGGAATTACTTTTTAAAGAAAATAATATACTTCCTAACAGATGAACAGTCACTCACTGGGCTTTGTTACATGGACTATTACCTTCTCAAAATCTATGTTGCTGCCTCCACACTACCTGCACCTATTCCAAAACACATGGCATTTCCTCCACAGATGATCTTGCAAAAGTGAAGATAATTTTAAGTGCAGAAGTGAACCCGTGATGTAAAAGGGAATATTTGCATACTTAAAATTATGTATGTGCCTATGTAACAGCAGAACAGAAGCCTCAATTTTCCCCTACTCCAGTGTCTCAAAGGACTTTGCGTTCTTTGCAAGTTCAACTTCTTGATTTTCATTACTTCTTGTAATTTCCTAGAGGTTTAAAAGAATGACCACTGCTATCTACAGGGATTTCAATTTAGCAGAAGGAACAGGGTCCAGAACTTGCATTTGGAAACACCTTGTTTCGCCCACCGGAAACAACACTGAGGTGTCCAGAGCCTGACTGGCATTTTGTCAGGTGAAATAGATTACATTTTTTGATGGACAAATGGAGGAACATTCAAAGACTGTGCTTATCAATGTTATTTCACTGCTCACCATCTGTAATTATGCTGTAGGTACCCCAGCACATTTCTTTCTTTCCTTTGGTATCATCTCCCCAGCACAACTAAAAGTAGAGGAGGGGGGCAGCCTCTTTTTAGGTAGGGTAACTTGAAGATCCAGCAGTGTTATACATTTTTCAAGGTCAAAAGAGAAAGATAATGGAAAAATAAAGTCAAGCACTTTAAAGCTGGTGTAATACTATTAAAAGGACTGTGAATTCATGGAGGGAAGGAGATGAACACGCTGTTCACCTGTAGCTCTGCAGTATAATTTTCATATCAAGTGTTAATGACAGGTAACCTCCCTAGAGATTTATTCATTCATTTTCTTCCAGGTACAGCATATTAGCCGAAGACTTTTCTGCACAGCCACGTTGCCATGATGTGAATTACAATTAATGCTAAGCAGCCAGGGGTTGTTTGTTAGATTATTAGAGCCAGTGAAGCTGAATGACTCATTCTATGCTATTTACAGAAAGAAGGCAAGCAATTCATCACAGAACAGATGTTAATGATAGGCTACCTGGATCCCTATAGAGGAACGTCGGCTTTTAAGAAACTCCTCTGCTTTTGTCACTAAAATGGCCTTGTCGCTGGTTCGTATCGAGGTGCTCTGGCTCTCGGATGCATGGCGCTGCGCAGCCGCAGTTTCCAAGGCAAGGTTCATGGCCTTGTTACTGTCCAAACTGTCAGTGGAGTTGTACATCCCTCTCCCATCCTGTGGCCACGGGGAAATCCTCTGAGTCCGGCTGTCGTGATATGCGTCCTGGGTGGATTCTGTGCTGCTCTGTGCCGTGACTGAGATCAGTGGCTTGGAAGTGGTACGAGGGGGTACCGGTGGCGGTGTTTTTTTGTAACTTGTGTAAGTTACAGCTATGGAAAGAATTAAAAAAAGGGGAAAAAAAGGGAAAAAGAAGAAAAAAAAAGAAGAGATATCAAGATCAATCTGACGGAAATTCACAACAGAAATCACCTTAACATTAAGTTTATGCTACTTCAAAAAGATGGTGCAACATAGCGCTCTTTGTGAACCTCATTAGTAGTTGAAAGTGTCTCTCAGAGTCAGATGGGTATCTGAGCAACGTCCTGTTTCAACCAGGGAGCAAGGGGTGGAAATGGGAGTCTGAGATTATGATGAAGGTGGGAGAGAGGCAATGAGGCTTGTGCGGGTATTTCTGGGCTTGTTTCTGCATGGGGTAAAGCTGATAAAAGAAATGGAGGAAGATTTTTGTTTTCCTCTTGTTACCATCTGAACTGCAGGCTCTGTATTGATACAGAGCATTAAGAAAAGTATACTGGAACTAAATGTTATTCAGAAACTTGTCCTTTACAGTATGACACTCTTTAACTTTTAAAAATACTACCAGGTGTACTGGCTGGAATTAAGCAAGGTTGGCTATCAACAGAGGAGGCATATGTTTTAAAAGTATCCACAATACAATTAATAAGAGGAAATTCCAAGCATGCAAAAGATGTTACAATATATACAAAGCTACATAGACAACAAGAAAAAACTACAAGCAATATAGAAAGCAGTGACTTTATCTATTAACCTGCAGGAGACCTTAAAACTTAGATTGAATATACTTTCATGCAGAGTATGGAAATATAGATACAAAAATGGTTCTGAAACACTGGGAGAACTGGATACACATGAGCCGAACGAAGAACTAGTCTGACAAGCAGGGCAGGTCTGAGGCTGGTTTAATATAGCTCCTGTCTTGCAGCAAAAGGCTTGATAAAACGTCCAGGAAAGCTCCTTACAAAAATTTAGAGATTTCATAGAGGTAGGTTTTTAGTCATTAATATCACACAACTGAATGTTTTTCATTGTCTAAACCCATAAATAATCCCAGAAATAAGACCATTTCTGTTATGGAGATGTTTTTTTCCCAAGACACATATAATCATAATTCATAAAATCAGCAACTGATACAAAAATGCATTGTGATATAGTTTTCTATATTCCCATACAGGAAAACCAAGTCCAATTCATCTCTTGTTAAATTGCAGGAAGATAAAAGAAAATTATTATGTTTCCCTATATCAATAATGCTGAAATAGTGTAATGTATACAAGCAGAAACTGAATAATGAACGACTTAAGGAGATCTGCCTTTTTCTGGCATTGTTAAATGCATTGGACATTGCAACAGTGACTTCAGTCACCTTGGAATTGGGGTTATTTGAGTCCAAAAAGGATCCTACAAGAGTTCCCCTGACTGTTAATAAAATACAGGCTGATGAGCAATGAAGTCAGAAGGAGCATCTCTCCATTCCTGCTTTTTAATATAAGACTATGTTTCAGCCCCCTGAGAGGAGAGATCAGTTTAGGAGTTTGCCAATACCTGGGACTGCTGAGCCCGCGTAGCACCAGGGTAGCCTTTGGGAACAGCCAGCTGGGAGGAAAGTACTCTTAAATTTTGATTCTCGATAATCATAAATAAAAGAGTGATCAGAAATAAAGGAGAGCGAGGGTGAGCTAGGGAGTGAAAACCTTCACTGGAAGCACGTTTTGATTTACTACTGATGCCACTCAACTCTGATAGAGATTTAAAGATAGTCTTGCTCTGAGCTAAATTGCTCTAACAGAGTGAAACATGTGAAAACATGCTCTTCAGATTCTGAGACTGCATGCTTTTTTGAAGTGCTGTTTTGTTGTCCTATCACCAATCTTCTCTCCTGTCAGTTTTGTAACCAGCAGTTACGAAGAAAGAAAAACCCAATATTTTTCAGATGCTTTAGGGAATACAGAAAGTTCATGAAAGAAGGAGAGGATGTAAAGCTTGAGAACTAAGTGCCTTATGAGCCCAAGCAGAGGCTCTGAGGAATGTTTCCACTAAAAGAGTTGCCATAATACTGCTCCCCTGCCTTTCCCCTGCAAATGTAGATGCGAGTGATCAAAGTGCTGGGACACATTAGAAGTAGAGACAATGGGGTGAAATAGGGTGAGTGAAATCCAGAACAGGAAGCTATTTTTACCTGTAATGTAAGACAGGTTATCACTGTTATAACTAATTTACTGTTTTTTACCGCCTGTCTTCATGCAAAAGAATAGCAGTGAATAATGAAACATATGGTAAATGTGATAATGAAACATCACAAGCAAGTATATTCCTACTACTTGGGCAGCAGATCACTTCTCTGTCTAATGAATATAAATGTTAAACTTCTGTTGCAACCCTTCATAGCTAACTCCATCTTCATTTGCATTTCTAAAAAAGAAAAAAATCTCCTTGTGGCAAAACCAAAACAGTCACTTGCTTCCCCCCCCACCACCCCCCACGCCAGGATTGAATACTTTATTCTGGAAATTTCTGTTTATTTCAGTGGAGTACTAAAAAGGAATTAAAACCCCCCACAGGTGTTCAACAACAAGAAGAACCTGGGAGAAACTGAAAGTTCGTGAGAAACTGGGTACATATTTACAGTGAAATATGGCAGGAAGAAATCCGATTAATTTCTAAGCTACAGTCACAGAGATCAAATATTGAGCAGGGAATAAAAAAATCCATCTCTACACAGTTAATGAGTTCATATCTGGAACAACAGTTTCAGAGCCACAGAAATCTGGGACTAATTGGAGACTGTAATAAAATCAGGTAAGAGGATGGAGGCGTGAACTCGCGAGGCAAATCTTGCCACAAAATTCTATTTCCTTTAATCACTCAAGCGGTTCCAGTGAAGTAAATGGGATAACTTAGATGTGACCAAGACCTGTCTTAGATATACTTGGCATCTGTTACTGACTTAAGAGATGACTACATAATAGATTAGGGGCTTGTTAAAGGACAAAAGTAACCCTGTAATCCATAGTTTACTCTTCACGCCTGGTCTTAAGTCTCTAATAAATAAGTATTGACTTTGGGTCTGAAGCATGAAATTTTGTGTCACTTTTTCAATTTTTTTCCCCATTAATTATTACATCTGTGAATGTTCCTGTTATCAGAAGTAATGTCTTTCTACCGTCCAATTCTTGGCCCTAGCAGATATACATACCATGTACTGCACATGGGAAGAAACATTTCCTTTTCCTAACTGGAAAAAAAACCTCAACGTTTCCTTTTCATTTATCACTCCCTTCTTATGCTGATGGACAGGAGTTCCTGTCAGCTTTGCATCATTTGTTCCCTTGAAAAATTTATTTGCCGTAGGGTTTGTAAGTTCAAAGGAAGCACATAAAACCTCCTCAGAGCTGCTTTATGTCTTCCCCATTTTTTGGCCCATGGCTCTACAAACCCAAGAGCTGTGGTGGGTTTTGCCATCCCTGCAGGAAGGGCTGGTTCTGGGCAATTCAGCCCCAAGGAGCACTGGTCAAAGACAGTGGACAAGTAACCCCATCTGGGGCACTGGTGCTGAACTGGGAAAAAGAATACTGGGATGGAGGATCCTTGTCTTTATTCAGAGCAGGGCAAGCTGGGTGTCAGAGCCACCACAATGGCAGAGATGAAACGCAGTGTGAGGACAGGAGCACGCAAAAGCAGAGCACCAAGAAGGCAGAGCTGTTGCAGTGCAACTTTAGGCTGATTTAAATGATGGTCTTCAGCAGAAGCAGAGACATGTTTCATGTTTTGCCATATGAAACATCAATCCTTGATTATCTTCTGTTGTTTCCATGCCTCAGAAGATGACCAAAGATTCCTGACTTCTTTAGTTTTCTGAGTAGTTTTGGTGTGTGTGTGCTGGCCACTCCTGGTATTTCTCTCACCAATCCTGCCGCTGAGCAATGAGGCTCAAGCAAAGTCAAAGCAACAGTCTTCTGCCATACTCCTACCAATCTGTAAAATCTATAGCTGCTCTGAAATGCAGAGAAAGAGAAAGCAGATGGCATAAGAGGCAAATATACCTTTTTCATGTTTAAGCTACATACAGAAGGAATTATTAAAAAGAAAATAAAATTCTCCTTCTGGTTGTATTGAAAGGCTAGCTTAATATAGAAAGCTGAGTTTATTTTTTGCCTTTTTTTAATAAAGCGGGGAAAGTATTTTTTTGGAGCTCATTAAGATACAGTCTGTCTCCATCTGTTAGATTATGGTCATCAACAACAAATTATAGAAGTGGTAAAAACCTGTTCTAATTCTAAAGTATATGGGTATTTCAGACTTCCATTTGAATTGAAGAATTAAGTGTTCAGGTACTTGTCCCACTTCAACATAAGTACATGCAATTGGCTCCACTGGATTTTCCTTTAAGGAAGGAATGGAGAGAAAACAAAATGGTTCTGTGCTGCTTCATCGCAGGCTAGACTAAATGATGATGAAAACCAGGTATAAATTGTTTAGGAGAAAGGAACAGGTAGCAATGCAGCGTAACGTGCATTAATTTGTCACTCAGGCAGGAAAAAGTGTAACACATCAATTTGTTTCTATAAGGATCATTGCCTTTATGTAAAGACTGCAGTGCCCATTTGTGCCAGCTCTAGTTATCTCCTCCTAGCACATGACTTACATTTCATACCTGCACTGCCAGATGACCCTCCCATATACAAGACTGCCTACCAGTGCTGAATTTGGCAGAGAGATGGCTACAAATGACTGATTCTGCAAACCTCATTATTTTCTCTTATGTGCTCTGTGATCCCAGCTGGGAAGCTCTGGTCAGAATATCAGGCAATACTGCAGAGTAACCAAGAAGACAATCCCAGCCCTGGAGAACAGGAAATTTGATGGTTTGGACACATATAATAGAAATCAAAGGAGGGTTTCCTGATAATTCATAAGTAATAGGATTTTTTTTTCTGTAATAGATACACCTGGAAGCAGAATATCCCTCTTAATCTACACTGCATTTGACTAAACTTGCTTAAGGTTATAGTTGCAACAGCCATAGAAATAAGTCTGTTACTCTGCCCATATTTCAGTGCCAACACAGTTTGTACTAGAAATAAAATGACTAAAATAATTCAATTTAGATATCCCTTTAGGTTATCCATACAGATTCACAGACAAAAGGCAGAAGGGGAGACGTGATATATTTGATGAAATATCAGTGGCCGTAGGTGACATTCAGAACACCTTTCAAAAGGCAGCCTTTTAATAAATCACTACTGTTGGTCCATTTGCAAGATAGAGTCACCTGAAGGGTTTTTACAAATCAATATAACCATGAAGCACTTAGTCAAAATAACATTATTTAAGTTGAGATCACAAAGTTAACTGGATGATGAATTTACATGAAAGCACCATCAATTAAAGGAAACAGTTGTCCCTTACGACACATGGCAGGAGCAAACTGGATTTTCTGTTTTGTAAGGAGGTTTGTCCGGAAAGAGGATAATTACTCTTCAGGGAGTATGGAGCTTCCCTGGAGGCAGAGGTCCCAGGGGCACGTTGCTGCAGGCAGAGAGGGCTTCTCTCTGGAATCACAGCACCGAGAGAAACATGGTGCAGACTCCCAGGCTGATGTTAGATCTGCTTTGCCCAGAGAAAGTGAATGCTAAACCACCATAATTTCAAAAGAAGAAAAAGACACCTACTCATAATGAAAAGCTACAATTAATTCTAATACTCTATGCAAAAAATACTCATTTATTGGTATTGTCTTTTAAACATCATGAATATTGTTCTAGACAAAGGTTTTCACAGTCCCAGCTAACATGGCTGTCCTTGAAGTGCCCTGAAATCTCTTCTCCACAATCTACCATGGTCATCAGGACCACTGAGCAACTGTTATAATAAAAATGTATGTATGGATGCACAACAATTACTTCTCAAAACAAAGAATGATGAACATTAAAAGACTATTAAGAAATCAAGAAGGACTTTTGAGATCAAAAATCCCAACTACTAAAAGAATTTATTTCCCACAAAAAAGCCTGAACTCTCAGTTGATTTTTCTACCAAGCCACAGATGTCAAAAATAAGAATCCAAGCCCCTGTTTAAAAGAGAGGATGTTGGGACAGAATTTGGTCCTGACACTGTTTGGCAGAATCCCTTGGGAGGCAGTCCTGAAGGGCAAAAGTGTCCAGGATGGCTGGACATTCTTCAAGAAAGAAATCATAAAGGTGCAGGAGCAGGCTGTCTGATAATTGATAATCATAGAATCATTTTGCTCTGAAAAGACCTTTAAGATCATCATGTCCAACTGTTACCCTAGCACTGCCAAGTCCACCACTAAACCATGTCCCCAGGCACCACATGTTCTGAATACCTCCAGGGATGGTGACTCTACCACCTATCTGGGTAGCCTGTTCCAGTGATTGATAACCCTTTTTGTGAATAAATTTTTCTGAATATCCAATCTAAACCTCCCCTGGTGCAACTTGAGGCCATTTCCTCTTGTCTTGTCACTTGTTACCTGGGAGAAGAGACCAACACCCACCTTGCTGCAACCTCCTTTCAGGTAGTTGTAGAGAGCGATAAGGTCTCCCCTTCAGCCTCCTTTTCTCCAGGCTAAACCACCACAGTTCCCTCGGCCACTTGAGTTCTAGACCCTTCACCAGCTTCATTGCCCTTCTTTAGACCCACTCCAGCACCTCAATGTTTTTCTTGTAGTGAGGGGCCCAAAACTGAACACAGCACTCAAGGTGTGGCCTCACCAGTGCTGAGAACAGGAGGATAATCACTTCCCTAGTCCTGCTGGCCACACTATTCCTGATAAAAAGGCCTTCAAAATACTTCTCAAGCTCACCCACTGTGCACTGAAATTGAAACATTGGTAGGTAGGTGAGTGTAGGGCAGATGAAGAAGACACATCACATTGTCCTCCAGCCCTTTTCTTTGCTGTTGCCTGGATAGGTCCACACTTTTGCCCGCTGCTCTGCTAGTAAAAGGCCCTGTCATTTCTGAGGGCTTTCCATGTTCAAAAGTGTTCCCATTTGTAAGGTAATGAGAGCTTTTTTCTGAATTGTAAGGATATTCAAACCTTGCAAAAATAGTCATTAAAACTTACCAATGTCACACTGTGCTTGAACTTCAAGAGAGAATTTTGGTTTTAAATAAATCAATTTTTTTAATTGAATCTCAGATAAATTTCCCTCAGACATAATCAGAGAGCTATTTTAGTTATTAAACTATCTTCCTGCTTCTTCCCTTTTCTCATTCAGCCCTCCACAGTGAAACCTAGCCAGTAAAGGGACCAGGCAACGTCTCAATAGAGAGAGAGCCTTTATGAGCTTGGATATCCATGAAAAGAACCCTGTTTCTTGCTTTCCAGATCAGGCAGTAAGAAAAAGCGAATATATTCACAGTGATATTTTTGTGAGATATTTTCTTGGAAAGACTGCTTGTACTCACATGAGTTTCATCAGCACAATTTGTATGTTGGGCTGCGTTTTATTTAAACTGCATAACCCAAAGCACCATCTGAGTGGTAGGTATCTGTGACTTACTAACCTTTTTTCCTGATGGAAGTCTGAATATCTGTCACACCCTAAAGTCAGATGTTAATTGACGGTCTCATGTTGTCATAGCCCATGGGGGTAAAATGCTGCATTTATCCTGTGCCACTTTTTAAAGTAGGGTCTTTTAATAACAATGAATGATGTCCTACTGTATTGCATCTGGCAGAGATGGAGTTCATGTTCCACATAGCATCCCTCACAGTGCTGTGCTGTGTACTGGTAGCCAGCAAGGTGCTGGTAACACATCGGGATTTGGCTGTTACTGAGCAGTGCTGGTGCACATCAAGGCTGCCTCTCCTATGTTTTCCCCGTCCTTCATCAGTAGGCTGAGGGTGGGCAAGATCCTGGGAGGGGAAACAGCCAGGACAGCTGACCCCAACTGACCAAAGGGATATTCCATTCCATAAGATGTCTGCTCAGCAATAAAAACTGAGACAAAGGGGGGGAAGGGGGAGCATTTGTTATTTACAATGTTTGTCTTCCAGAGCAAACACTACGTGTACTTCCCAGGAAGCAGGGCTTCTTGCTGGACATCACCTGCTGCTGATAGGAATTAGAGAATAAATATTTGGCTTCTGCTTTACTTCTGTGCACAAGCTCTTGTTTTTGCTTTATGAAACTGTCTTCATTTTGACCCATAATTTTTTCCCCCCATCTTATTCTTCTCCCCTTCCTGTAGCTGCTGAGGAGTGATAGAGCAGTTTGGTGAACACCTGGCATCCAACCAAGCTCAACCCACTGCACATACATTCAAGAAACAGTCAGTATTTGATAACTATAAATGGGAATCCATCTCACCTCACATTAGTCACTTAGAAAACAGTCACCCAAGTCTTAAGGTAGTTGCGTGATTCTTTTTAAAATTTCTGGGAGAAAAATAAGCAATTCTGGGGGCAAGTCTCACCCATCTTAAATGCTTATTTTAACAGGAAATGAATCATCCTATGCAGGTGCCTACTTCTCTCCATCAACCATAAAGGGAATCAAGGACAACCAGCTCAGATCAGGACAGCTAATTTTGAAATGCCTAAAGGAGTGAGATAAACTCCAGCCAAATGCTCTGTTGCTGTGACAGCACTGGTAGGACTCTGGTACACACTGGAACATAAACTCTCTTGTCTTCCATTACCTGCATTCATTGGAAAGGTGAGTGGGTTCATCTCCTCTGCTCCACATGCCCTGTGTCCTGGCTGCTAAAGCAAGCCTGCATGGAATTACCTGCATTAATGACTGAATCCTCATTTCCTTCTCCTTGATCCCTTCCACTGGAGCTGCTACATAGCAGCTAGTAATAGTTTGGCCCAAGGTCCCTTTGCAGCTCCACAGAGGTATTAAAAGCAAACCATCTGTACTTCTGTGGTTTCTAAATTGATTGTACAGTTTGAGGCACCGGGCTAGGCCATGCAGCTAGTCCCACCAGAGCTGTTACTGAAGTCAGGGGAATCAGACCTGATTTCATGCACACTCAGCATCTGGATCATTATCACACATATTATTGACATAGGCAAGATTTGTGCTTCTTATATATGACATTTTAAAAGAGCTTTTCAAAAATAGCACATCACCGAGACACGGCTGTCACATGAAACCCATCTCAGATGATATTTTTTAAGCAGTGTCTGATTTTGACATTTCTCTGCTAAACAGAATCTATATAGCACTTGTAAAAAAAGACTTAAATCATTAGCATGACATGTAACCTCAATCAGAATTTACAAGGATAGGGCAAAATTAACAGATGAGAGCTTTGGTTTTGGTTTTAAATCCATGTGTGCATCAGGTTAGACTTAATATTCAGAGTAGATCCTTTTAGGCTTAAGTGCTGTACATCTACATGATTTTTTTTTTTTTTTTTAATGGGAAACAAACAATTAAGTGGAAATGTGACCACTAAATTTGGAAAAAAGCTGGAGTCTAAGTACACTTTACAATCTCCCAGGAGGAGAAGGGTATAAAAGGAATTACTGTAATCAAGTCATTCAGTGCGTAAGTTGTTACCTCCATATTGAGGAAACTTAGGTCTGTAGGCAGCCTATGTTACGTAAACGATAAAATCTGTTTTGACAGTGTAATTAATGTTAGTCTCAAAACAGAAATGCAAATCAAACAAGACATCAAGGTCAGAAATTGTGAGCCTTTGCCAAAGTTAAAAGAGATGCAGGCAACACAGACCTCATGGATCGCTGATGGACTAGTTACAAAGGGCTCTATTTTAGACCAGTTAATTAGCGAAAAATTATAGCCTAACCAGCATCCTGTAGACAGCAAAGCGAAGTGCTGACAGCTGTTTTGCTCTTCTCAACAGTTCCTATGTGCCTCTAAAATACTGAAGTGGAATTAAAAAACACCATCTCGGTTTTTGGGTTGCAGGAAGGAAAAAATTACCTTTAACTATAATCTATTTCATTTACAGAATGGATGTGTGGCTTTTCAGGAATACAGACTGTATATGTCACATCATCAAAACAGCAACAGACAAAGAGAAAAAGGAGCTCCCAAAGCTCAGAGCCATTCTTTCTGGGCTACTCTTTTCACAGTGAAATAAAATAGAAAATTTGAAAATGTTTTGCACTAGAACCAAACCAATGCTGCTGTAATTTTGTACTTTAATAAAAAATAAATCTCTTCTCAAACTTCCCCATACACTTATCAGTCAAACAATTTCTATCAGCCTCCTAATCCCACTCACAGACATATTATGTAGGCTTATCATTGGCTCTGTTTGTATATTTTCTATGCTTATTCTTTTAGTAACTGTGCAGTTTGTGATTTTTTTTAACTCAGAGTGAGGAATTCTAAATCGAATGGGATGAGAAAAACAGTTTGCTCAGTCTTAAAGAAGTGGTACACAGTAGAATAATTTTAACAGTGCACTGTGATAATGGTTCTGTGTTAAAGAATTTTAATTATTACAAAAAATTTTAATTAAAGACAATTTAATACCCTTCAATCATTCTTTTAATCCACAGAGAGCTACAAGCCTGGACACAATCTCAGAGCGTGCTTTTGAGATTGATAACAATGCAGGCAATACTCAAATCAAGGAATCATTTTACCCAAGATGCAGATGGAGTCAGCGTCAAAATGAGTGCTCAAAAAGCTACTTGTGGACTTCCAGCCCTGTATTTAGGTGCAGCAAATGATGCTGTTGGGTTTTGAGTTCTCAACCCTGTACATCAGAGTGTGGCTCTCCCAGTTATCCTCGGTTTCATCCTATAATGCAATTTGAACAGGCCTGACTTTTACCTCAGATTTATGAAAGTTAGCTAGCTATACTACGCTATCATTTTAGACTATTTATAGTCAACAGAGAGAAATACAGACGTCCAGAGGACAACTTCTTTCATAACAGATACCAGTCTTAAAGGAGATAAATAACATTTCATTGACTATAATAAGACATTAATGTGACTGCCTTTTACAGCTGCATTTTAGATATATATGTGATTGAATTTTTTTTATTGGAGGAAGGAGACAAAGAGTGGAAATGTACATGGTTTTTCTGTACAGAGAACAATCCCAAAAGGTAAAGAAATGCATATAAAAATCAAGTCTCATTGATACGTCCTTGATATACTGTTCACAGTCTCAGAAAGCCAAGTGGTAGGTTAAACTCAGTATCCTCAAACTCAGTATCTTCCCTGATCCTGTTTGGATGTCCTCTAGTTGCCCTTGAGGAGCAGTAATGAACTGCTTGGATTGCTCTGGCTTGTTGTTTCCAGCGTGTATACTGTAACAGACTACATACTGAGACCAAATCTTGGCCTTACAGAGTTTGCTAGCAAGTACAAAGCTGCTGCTATGAGGTGCAGGTGGGGTGTTGTAGACTCTCTTCTGTTGGTGCACAATAGGATCCACACACTGTATTTGGTTGCAGTCAAACTCACCTAAACAGAGGTATCTAATACCTTTTAGAGGTCCTAGGCACTCCTGCCTAGCCTACAGCTGCTTGTCCAGGAAGTTGCAATTCTCTCATAGATCCCATGTGGACTTCTCAAGTGTCTCAAATGCTACCAGCCAATTATCTTTGAACTAACTGTCATGGGAATTAGAATACAAGTTTCCACAAAAGCATCTGTGTTTAGAGGACTGGAGGCAAGCCCCATACCATTCAAATAACCTGTCCAACAAAGGCTAATTCTGCCTGTTTATGCCCTAGGAACGTCACCAATTTTAGTATCTTTATTTTCTCCAATCCTCTAGAAAAAATATTTCAAGTATGTTTTAAGTTTCAGCTTTAGCAATTGGCCTTCCAGGCTAGATCTGAGCTGGAATAAAATTCCTGGCACAGAAAGAGAGATGTAAGTACAAGCTTATCTTGATGAAACTCCATTTCAGGGAAGGGAAAACAGAGGAAGCGTGCTGCTGTGAGGCTGGCAGAGAGGTGCAAGCATCCTAAGAAGTTTTTTAATACTATCAAAACAGAGAATTTGCTGGAAATAAACCTAAAGATAACTATAAAAGTTTTTCACCTACTTCTGTGACTCTCCACTGAAACCTAGATATGGCAATATTTAAATCACGAAGAACTTGCTTTGTCTCTACCCTCAGATGCCTGTTATTGAGAAGGATTTGGGTGGCAGCTGCCCACCAGTTTTCTGTTCTCCTGGAAAAGGCAATTTTGTAACTTAGAATTAATGTCCTTCAGGAGAAGTACATTTGTTACTGGCAAGCATTAATCAAAACGCCCTTGCCATGAGGCAGAACAGTAGTGAAAGCACTTGAACTTGCCTCCCTAAATGCCTGATAATGTATTTTTGGAAATAGCTTTACTATCCAATGTACATTCTAGAAGTAGAAGGGTCCCTATGGAAGTGAGACCTGACCTGCTGTAAAGGAGTTTATTGTTACATTGAAGTGCAGCTCTCTTTCTTCACACATACCCTCCATCAGCCCCCGTGCCTTTGCTAGGACCCACTGGAGAGGAATTCCCCTGTGGCTGCACACACAGGTGGTTGCACACAGTCGTTTTCAGAAGAATTTTTTGATTGTAAAGAAGCTAAAGCAGAGCACAGCTCAGACCCCCGCTGTACTGAAAGTGTAGCAAAGCTAAGGGCCAGTTTGCCAGCAAGCTAAATTGGGTCAACTTAGAAGTTATGCTTAGTTACATTAACTGATAGGCTGTGGCCCTGATGGATGAAATATTACATGGGAGCTTGTAAAAACTGCTGTCAGAATGCAAACAAAATGATGTCTCTATACTCAGCACAGCAAATATTGCAGTTCCAGTGCACATGTCATCATTTATGGCTCTCAACTTAATTGCTTTCCACAAAACCCAGGATGGAATACAAGCTGCTGGGAAGACTCCTTAGAGGTGTTTTTTTTTTTTTTGCTCACTGAGGAACACAGAAGGAGAAGGACTGACAGGTCCTGCCTTCCTTTTCACTTACCAGTACAAGGAAGCACTGTGCACTGGTGCTTCCAGGCTCACCTGTCCTACAAGCTTCCCACACTTGTACAGATCACCTGAGGACAAAGCCCTCTAGCAACATCAAGCTAAATAGCTGCCACTGTTGGCTTGTATCATGTCAGAAAGGCTTCAAACACCTGAGAAGTGAATCAGCTTCCTTGAATGATTCAGCCTGGAGAAGAGAAGGCTCAGGAAGACCTTATTGCAGCCTTCTGGTACTTGAAGGGGCCTACAGGAATTTATCAGGGAGTGCAGTCACAGAACAAGGGGTAATGGGTTTAAACTGAATGAGGGGACATTTAGATTAGATGTGAAGAGGTCTGCCCCCTCCCTGTCAGTGTTCAAGGCCAGGTTGGATGGGGTTTTGGGCAACCTAGGAGGGTGTCCCTGCCCATGGCAGTGGGGTCTTTGAGATCCTTTCCAAGCCAAGTCTGTAATTCTATGATATTTTTTTTCTTCCTTATAATATGATACAGAAAATGAATCTGAAAAAACTCTTTTAAAATTGATCCCTCAGAACAGCTTTGAAGCCAAATTCTGCCAGGAAGGGAACATGGGTGTCCTTTAAAAAAAAAAAAAAAAAAAAGAACCAGCTGCCTGGCAAATCTAATGGGTTATGGAGGAATTATGTCAAGCACAGAACAGCGGGAGCAAGGGAGAAACACTCATTACACATTTTTTTAACTAACCATAGATGGAAGGCAGCATTTTTTATCTTTGCCTCTGCAGATCATCTGTACCAAGGAGAATGAGAATTATGAAAAGCTCCTGGCTACTGTTCCAACTGCTTTCATGCCTCATCAGCTTGAAGAGGCTAGGCAGCCAGGCAGCCCTGATTAGCACAGCCTTACTCCGTCTCAGGGAATCCCAGAGTTATGAACAGTTGCAATGGCCCCATGGCCATCCTTTGTTAAACTCCTCAAACCAAAGGGCTTGCGTCACCTTCATCCCAGCGACTCCCTGGGCCACTTCCACCGTGTAGAGCTGCTATTAAACAGCAGGGTCAGCATAGCAGCAGAACTTCAATATATTTAAAAGAATTAAAGACTAATTATTCCCCCCAGATATAACTAGAGCAATGAAAATGATGTGTGTGTAGCCAAGTGTAGAACTGGGCTCCTCATTTGTTAGTGTAAGATTTATTCTCACAGTATAGACACACAAGTTGGCATGGCATCAAAGTATTAACTCAGGATCCCCAAGTGCTCCCACAGATATATGGTATGTTTCCTGTAGAGAATTAGACTGCCAGATAATTCCATGGAGCCCCAACAGTAATTAAACAAAGTCAATAGGCAAATTATAATTGAGAAAATAGCCTTCTATATCTTATTTGGACTTAAGGTTTTGTGGTTTTAAACATAGCTTGTGTGGATAACACTGCTAGCTATAGATGCCACCTCTAAGGGTTAGCATTTATTTCTTCAGAGAGAACAGAAATTGTGGAGACTTTATACTTGTGTTTTCCCCCATTTGGCTGGCTTTTCCTAGCCATAGTGCATTGGATTTAGAAGATCAAAGCAGCCACCTGGATGAATATATTTAATTCCTGAGAATATAAAGAAAATCATGTATTTATTGATCACAAAAAGTTATTTCTTTTAGGAACTAAGGAGTGTGTTTTTCTAATTTTTATATTTATATACATTTAAAAAATACCCTCTGAGCCTTCTCTTCTGCAGCCTGAACAGCCCCGACTCCCTTATCCTTTCCTCATTGCAGAGACACTTGAGACCCATTGACCCTTAGTGAACCTTCACTGAACTCAACTAGCTCCATAAGAAATACCACCATGACTCAAACTTTTGCCTTGCCCTTGTTACCTTCATATCTTTGTGTTTGTATGGCAAAGTTTTGGTAGCAGAGGGGATATAGGAGTGGCTTTTGCAAGAAGGCACTAGAGCCTTCCCCTATGTCCAGCCAGCTCCAAGATGGACCTGACTTTGGCCAAAACTGAGCCTGATGGTAGTGCCTCTGGGATAACATATTTAAGAAGAAAAAAAAAAATTTAAAAAAGGAGCAGTAGCTTTTGCAGCCAGAGAGAGGAGTGGGAAGATATGAGAAACTGCAGACACCAAGGTCAGTGAAGGAGGGAGCGGGGGTGCTCCAGGAACCAGAGCAGAGGTTCTCCTGCAGCTCATGGTGAAGACCATGGTGGGGCAGGTAGTCCCACTACAGCCCATTGAGGATTATGGGGAGCAAAATTTTCAACTGCAGCCTGTGAAGGACCCCATACCAGAGCAGGTAGAGACACTTGAAGGAGCTGTGACCCGGTGGAAAGCCCGTTCTAGAGCAGGCTCCTGGCAGGACCTGCAGCTCATGGAGAGAGGAGTCCATGTCAGACCAAGTTTTCTGGGGGGACTTGCGACCTTGTGACCCTGTGGGGGACCAGGCTGGAGCAGTCTGGTCCTGAAGGTCTGTACCCTGTGGAAGGTATTCATGCTGGAGCAGTTTGTGAAGAACTCACAATTCATGGAGGACTGTCTCCTGTAAGAGGGAACCCACACTGGAGCAGGAGAAGGGTGTGAGGAGTCCTCCTCCTGAGAAGGAAGGAGTAGCAGAGAATGTGTGATGAACTGACTGCGACCCTCATTCCCCATTCCCCTGTGCCGCTTGCACAGGATGGTGGGAGAGAAATCTAGACTTGAGCCTAGGAAGAAGGGAAGGGCAAAGGGAGGTATTTTAAGATTTGAGTTTATTTCTCACTACCCTAATCTGTTTCGATTGGGTAAGAAATTAGATGAATTTTTTTTTTAATGTTGAGCCTGTTTTGCCCATGACAGCAACTGGTGAGTGATCTCTCCCTGTCCTTATCTCAACCCACGAACCTTTCATTATATTCTTCTCTCCAGCTGAGGAGGTGAGTGATAGTACAGCTTGGCTGGGCACCTGGCCTCCAGGCAGGGCCATCCCACCACACTTTGGAAAAGAAAAAAAAGAAAAGAAACCCATGAAAACCACAAAAACTTTAACTTCTGTCATTAGTGTTCAGATAGCACCAGAGATTCAGTCCTTTTGAGGTCTGCAGGGGTAGCTGTGCTCTGGAACAGTACAACTTCTTGATGAAATTTCATATTCTCATGCCTTTGTGTTTGTAGGTACATGACCATGCAATCAATTTCCTGGAAATGAGAGTTTTGTGGCTGAATATCAAACGCGCATTCTAAAAATTCACCCTATGTAGCCCCTTATTTCAAAAATGGAAAGCTGAAAATAGCTTTAAGTCAGGAGAAAGGAAACCTGCAATTCCTCAGGCATTCTGAGTAATTGTGTGAGCTGTAATTGAAAACTCCCTCATGCAATGTGACCTTGTTTGAATTAATGGGTTTTGGAATTAGTGCTCAATAGTTCAGTAAACGTGGAATCTCTGAAGTTTACTTGTTGCCAAGCAGAGTCCTACTGGTCGAGAAAAGTAAAATGGACAAAAGACACTTCCTTCACAACTCTTTCAGTGGACTCTGGTACTTAGAACTTTAGTAGAGCTATCTACTACCAATTAGGTAAGAGGAGGTGAATATACAACTGGTCTGACAAGTACACATTATGTAAAGTTTTCTAGAAAAATGAAGTTGTTGCAATGCAGTGTACTGGCCACTGAAGACTAGTAACTACAACCCTTGAAATCAGCAGTGCTTCATGCTACATTTCTCTCAAGATTAGCTGGAAATCCCTGAAGCGGGAGAACTGATCCAGGACTGACAACATGGGACAGAAACCAGGATGCCTTTATGTACTGTGACCAACCCTCACTGTGCTGAAGTCCATAGTTAGGTGGGTTTGGGTTTTTTGGTCATTAATTTATTAATCAAAAAAAGTCAAAGAACTTAGAGGAAAATATGAAGTGGTTTTAAGAATTGGAAGGTGATGCTCCCTTTTATTCATCAAGTCCAAAAGCTGAAGAACTTGACTGAGGCTGCACAGTCAGTGCTTGTTCCTGGAGAGGATTTTGTACCTCTGACTGAAGTACTTAGAATCATAGAATGTTTTCAGTTGGAAAAGACCTTCAAGATCATCAAGTCCAACCATCTGTTGGATCTGAGCTCCTCGTTAGTTATGTTTTCATAGTACACTCCAGCATTGTACCAGGGTTTTCAGTAAGACGACCAGGTATTGGAGATGGGACGTGTTACTGCGGTACTGCTCCCAGCCTACTACACTGTTTCCCAACAGGACTACACATCCAGGGCTCACTACGCACTATGCTGGGGGTGACACAGCTCACATACCTCAGGAACTTGCATACGCCCCGCCCCCAGCACTTTGCTACACTACCCAGACCTCACCAGGAATCATAGAATCATAGAATGGTATGAGTTGGAAGGGACCCCAAGGATCACAGAGCTCCAACCCCCCTGCAACAGGCAGGGCCACCAACCTCAGGCCTGGATCTACACTAGGTTGCCCAGGGCCCCATCCAACCTGGCCTTGAACACTTCCAGGGACGGGGCATCCACCACCTCTCTGGGCAGCCTGTTCCAGCACCTCACCACTCTTCCTGTAAAAAACTTCCAGGCCAACAGCGTAGCCTATATGTGTGCAGATAGACAATGGAGAACTGAGCTGGTACAACCTGGAAAAGCAACCCAGATTTTATGAAATGTTCCTGAAAAGTGAAGCATTGCTCACAAGAACAGCAAAGATGTAAGGCAGTGGTAGTTAGGATGACTACTGCTCTCTCTGACTTCCCATTCAGGAAATTACATGTTGTCAGTGATGGAGGGACAAGGTGGGAGGCAGCAGCAGCTGGAGCTGTATTTTCTCAGCTGTGCATCTGACAGCTGCAACTGGATATAGTTCAGAGACAAAAAACATACGTTGTCATTCAGGGCTTTTAACATGGAGTATTTTTTACTGGGTTCGTTATCTCTCTACAAAATGAAATGGGATGGCTAGAAATGCCCTAACCACAACAGAGTATGAGTCCTAGCAGAAGTCACATCGAGTCCATGTCTGGCTCACAGTGTGCCAGGAACGCTCACTGCCTCCTCTGCATTGTCCCTTGTCCCATTCACTTACACCTGGGCCAACAGGCACCGCCCCGTGTCTTGTCACACAGCCTCCATCAGAGGTGAGGAAGCCTCATTCCACAAACAATTAAACTACATGAGTCCTTGCAAAAATTCTTTATACATTAGTACAGATGTTACCAGGCTTTCTCTGTGAAGTTATACACATTTAAGAGCAGCTAGTTATTGGTAGTTCTTTTTCCTTAGAAAAAGAAAATCCTGTTAACAGAGTCCATTATTAATGCCCCACATAGCATTCATTATAGTTGCAAACTTCCTACCTTCTGAGAGCTGTTAATGCATCTAGGAACATTTTAGGAACCTGCACGCTGTAAATATATATTCCATAATTTTTAAATTGAATTAATAGATCTAATATTACATTTTTTATTTTAAGTTTACATTTTAGTTACATTAATTAATTTTCAGCTAAGCCTGTGTGTTATGATTTAATTGCTTTACAACATCGATAAGAGGCGGCCATGACCTATATCACTGAAATTTCAAGTAATAATTAAATTGCAATGCCTGTTAATTTTCTAAGAAATTGCTTTAATTTCTTTGCCAAGAAGAGTTTGTTACATCATAAGCAATAAAGGAATTAATGTAATGTAATTTTGCTAAGAATTCGAAAGACTGAATCGGAACTGAAGGTTGATGTGAAACTTTGACCTTTATGACATTTATTTGAACGAAGGCTGTATAAATGTCAAATATCTGCCAACACCATTTTCACATTTCAGGCAACTGCTTCTTTTACAATTTTCAGAGAGGACTCAAGTAGTAAGATTTCTTTTTTTTTTTTTTTTTTTTTTTAATTATAGTAATAACAGGAAGTGAAACATCCCCCTCCAAAGTGTCAAAGTGACAGGGGCTGAGGAGAGAAGCATGGAAGAGTTAGCCCTAGGTTTTTAAAAATGAGAACGTATTTGGCAACTGAAATTTTTAATTAATAGTGAATCACATAATCCTTACTCTTCTAGTAAATCAGACAAGATTTGGATCTTACTTAGAAACTGAGAACTAACTTGCTCAGTGGTACAGAGATAGTATTTTGAATACAGAACCACGTTCAGAACTGTATATCTGGAAATAGTTTTGGCTCAGGAAAACATCTCAAATCACTCTTTTTTCTCCACAATGCCAGTATCACCTCACCACAACAAAGCAGAAAGATTACATAATTTGGGCAGGAAAATAATTTCTGAGATGAGGGAGAAGCCATGTGTGAAATGAAGGTTAAAGTTCTCAAAACCACAGTAATTAACCAGCAGACTGCTAATCAATGCAAAACATTTGTCGTAAGTATGAAAACACTGGAATGAAACACATATTTATTGCCTAATCACGTTGTTTTCCCAAACATATTCTATTGCTCAGCTTTAGTTGTTCTGGAGAAAAGTAAATGAATTCCACCAGTGAGAATTTTGGGCTTATTTAGCATAAAACAGCTTAGGTTAAAACCAACTAACTTGGTAACCAAAGTAATTCTGAAAGCATTCCAATTCAGTACCTGGACTCAGGCAAAAAAATAGATATTTAGTTGTATCTTTTGCCATGGAAAGTTTCTTAAAAATAATCATTAAATGCTATATGACAAAGATGAAAATTAGTCTCTGGGGTAGAAAGAAAATCTCATTTTATAGCACGATATCAACTCTATTAAACAGAGGACAGAAACATCCCTAGAGGTGGCACTGTAAGCCACAACTGGTTTTCTAAACCTTATATATACAGCAATTAAAATACTATGTTTAAGACAAAATAACATTTTATGCTACTTCTGGAATGCAAATTTATGCTATTCAATCTCAGCTTACTTCCTCTCTAAGCTCCCACTGTTCTGTTATACAACAGATGTGTCAAGCAAATAATTTAAGAAGTATTTTTGCATGATACATTTTGAGCTCTATTTTTACCTTTTGTAGATGGGTGGAATGCACTGCAATTTAATAGTATGTGGCAAGGACAATATCATAATTAGGAACTGACATTAATATATTTGGAAACATAAAAGGGAATTTGGATCACTTTACAAAGAATACATATTAGTTATAGATTACATTTTTATTATTTAACTGCTATCTGTGCAATCTTTTCTCTACCAATAATGAATGAAGCTATACTATTTGCTAAGCAACTAATAAGAGAAAAGAAAGTTGCCAGAAGAATGTTAAAAAATCCTAAAAGTGAATGCTCTAACAATGAATGCTAATGGTAGTAATAGCTCGCAAGCTCGGTATGAGTAACAGCAGATGTGTGAAGCTTACCATAATGTTTATGATTCAATGCATTGATACGATTGGTTGGACCTTTTCTAAAAGTAAATAATTAATTCCCTGTTAGGTTAATTGCCTGTAAGTGTTTAGATCAAGTATTTTAAATCCTGCTTATCTTTTTCTTTTGGTACTTTAAGGACCTAAATTAAAATCAGAGCAACTGATCTCATTTAGAAGATCAATTACTTGATAGATAAAAATACCTAAATGTCTAAAAATATCTAAATGATATAATTTGAACTCGCATTTTTTGTTTGCACCTGGATAACTGGATGTGTGGGAAATGGAGGTCAAAAGTCCAGGTCCATTATACTCTACTTGCAGCATTCTCCCCAAGCAGAGCTTATTCCAAGCTGTAGCCACAATGGTACAGTATTACAGACCTAAGAATACTGGTATCAGATGTTACCACTGCACAGGGGAATTGTTTCCAGAGTCAAACATCCTTTTACAAAACAAGATGACACATTTCTGCATGCAGAAGAACAGAAGGGTCAGTGTAGATTTGCTTACCTGTGGTTGACCTGATAGTTGAGGTGATGTTGGAAGATGCCATCGCAGGTATACATTCATCATCTTGGGAATAGCCTGCCTGAATGGCACGTAAGTAACTGTGGCTTCTTGTTCGGAAACATCCAGGGAGGTCAAGGGCATCCATTGCCTGAGCTTCAACTTCACTAAACACTGATTCACACACCGATTCAAATTGCCCATTAACCTCTGCTTCACTCATCTGAATAAACAACAACAATGCATTTGATTTTTGACTTGCTTTTTTGTGATCATCACGGCCTCAACATCTCAAATGGACACCTGTACATTGATGAAGAACTGTTTTAGCAAGTAGTTAAAATGTAGTAATCCCTTCTGATCACATTCACATTTTTTTAACTTACATCAGCTGTTTATATGTATATAGTAAGGATATCACACATGCCATACAATTAATTTTACATTTCATATCCTTTGGCACATTCAGAGGATTGTAAATGCATGATTTAACGGTAACCAACAAGATCACTCTGCACTGATAGAAATCTATATTTTGTCAGGAGAGGAGAACATAAATTAGCTATACTAATATTAGCCCTCAAAAGGTGAATGTGGATTGCCTTGGCTCCTCACTTATCAGCAAAGCTATTACTCATGCAGACATTTAGCCTGTGTGGCACGTTGTTATCTTCCTCCTGCTATAAAAGGGCTCAGGGAAGTATCTCATACTTGAAGACGTGTAAGTTAGGAGGAGGCGATGCTTCTGAAAGGTTTGAGAAATACTGTATCTAAAGCTGTGTCCACTGAAGGATGTGAAAGAATAACCATTTTCTGAATATAGAGTGAAACGTGGTCAGATGAGAACGTGATGCTTGGACCACCTTTAGCTGAGAAGAGCCCTCAACCAAATTCATTCCCTGGTTAACTGGGTTAGCCATTCAACTACCATGGAAAAATGAGATGCAGCCACTACTGCCACCCTGTCTTCACCAGAGTTATTTCAAGTCTGATCCTTCTGTCAGCAGGTGTGCTGAGGCACCCTGCCTGTCGGAGCACCCGAAACATGCCTACCTGCTTCACCTACCAGGTTGGACCCCCAGAGAATTTCAGCACCACCCTCCAGGTCCCCGCAGGCCTTGGGCAGGAGCCAGCACCTACCTGCTGCCCTGTCCCTGCAGGCTGTGCACCATGTGAAACCTAACACACTGCAAGGGAGCTCTCCTGATAAACAGGGTTTGGGCAGGGTGCCCAGGCTTATGGAACCTCTCTGGAGGGAACTGTGTGTTGCAGGATTGCAGATGGGTGCCTGAATTCTACCTAGATAATTTTAACATGTTCTCTGGAGTCAGCCCTAAATACCTGTGAATATACCCAAACAATTCAAAACTACGTTTATCCGAAGTCAGAGAGGAAGTTAACACTGGACAGACAAATGCACGGGCTCCTGACAATAGGGTTTCTTAATAAAAGGGTGCTAGAAATCAGAATCGGCATAAATACCAAATTATATTCATAGTGTCACCAGCCAGCACATCCAGTTGAGATTACTTTTTCTGTATGGCTGCCAAGTGCTATTTTCATTATTACTGTTCCTAGTACATTATTCATTATGGAAACAGGGTGAGTGCAAATGTTTCAAATGTTTTAGGGTTTTGATTAAGTAAATGGAAATTTCATACGGAACTTCTGATGATAATGAATAACTGATATTTTAATTCCATGTAAGACATTTTGGCTACTAAATCTCTTCTGAAAGGAATTACATTACCCTTCATAAAATCTGCTTCTAATAAAGTTAAGTAGACTAATGTAATCTTGAAAAGATTAAAAAAACCTTGCTCCAAAATATTTTGCATATATTATTGATCAGGAAATTTATGGTAATGTAGTCCATAAACACTTGAAGTCCTAATCACTTCTTAAAAACTAAGGTCATTGACAACAGAAAAAGAAAAGTTTAAAACTTAATTAAAAATATAAACCATGGAACCCAGCGTCTTTCTTGACCCTATCCTTGATCAGGAGTGAAAAAAGACGCATCTCACAAACAAAGGCTTAAAAAATATCACAAATAATATAAACTGCTATTATGTAGATGGGACAAGATGATTGTGTCATGGAAAAAGAGCAGGAAACAGAAAAGATTCAGAACTTGTTAATTTAATACATTTACTTTATGTAGTGTTTATTAAATTCACTTATTACTGGTCTGGAAAAAGCTGGACTGTGAGGTAGGAAGTATGTGACTGACACAAAATTACATAGATTAGTGGAAACTGAAAAAGAAAGCAAGGAACTACATCCAGCAGGTTCTGTTAATCTGGCCAATTGAGCAATCTACCTGCAAATGAAATCTACTGTGGACATCTTTCTAGGTAACGCACACCAGAATGAAGAATTTTAACCACTGCTGAAACCAATCAGTCATTATGGACAGCTCAGTGCACGTCTCCGTGCACAGACATGGTCAAAGAGGCAGAAGTTGTTAGAATAGTTCTATATTATAGCATTGTTAGGTGACAGCCAACAGCACCTGCTTTGAATGCAGGATCTAACTCCTGTGAAACTTTCTCAAAACCAGAGTGTAATAAAAATAGAAAATAACCAAACCAGGGTAATGAAAACCAAAGCATGAAAATGATGGGGACAGGTTTCAGAAGGGAGCTATGGAAAATAATGAAAGGTTTGGAAAATGACTGACTGTCTATTTCTAATTCTGATGCTTGCTATGCAAGATTGTACTTAGATTTATCCCACATAAATGAAGGAATTTGACTGAAGGGCATTAATCAGGCGACAAGTCCCTCCTGACTCTCTACAGTCAGCAGAGATAGACAAGCATTTCCTGAGGGTTCTTAGCCCACTTGGGATGTGCATTGTCATGGAAGAAACTCTTTCACTCCATTAACTACAGTGGAAGCTTTAGTTGTTGCCTCAGTTCAAAGCTGCAAGTTAGATGAGAATCCAGGCCTCAATAGCCACGCAATACAAATTGAATATAAGTGAATATAAAATTGCTTAAAAAAGATAATTTTTTTAACATAATCATTGTGCATAATTAGCTACTATACCCTTAGGTGCCTCACTAAATGGTCAAAGAAAAATAAAGCAACACATGTCTGAGAAGAGGACAGGGCCCACCCATCATGAAGCAACACAGGGAAATAATGTCAGGTCCAGTGAACATTAGAAACATTGCAAATTTTATGGAAAGCCCTCTGCTAAACAGAACATGCACATACCTCATAAGGCTGCTTGCACTCCAGATCTCACTTCAACATGAATTAGTACTAACTAAAAACCAGCAGAGTGGAAAAATACCTCTTTTCAGAAGTCCCTGTACATGGAATAATTGATGGGACTTATTCTTTCACCCAAGAAAAGCGAGGGATTGAGTTTAAAGATGAATCACCACTCCCTTGGATCATAATTATTTCAATCTATCTTAATCTGGCAATCCACATTTACTGAAATCAGAGTAGATATTTTCTGAGGATGAGTATCGTAGGAATGTGCCCCTTATGCTCAGTTTGAATCTTCTTAAAATTTAAATATTTAATATATACTGAAAATGAAAATAGCAGTATTTATACCTTTAATGAAAAATAAATGGAAAATATTATCTATGATTGTGTCCCTTTGCTTCTAGCATTCAGTATTTTCTCAATATTTTGAACAAGGGTTACATTCCTTAGAACTGAATTACTTTGACAATTCACATCCTCAGATTGATATTAATTAAAAAAAAATACCCTAAGCCCACCCACTAGGAACAACTGTCACATCTCTGATTAACCTACAAGAAAAGTTGTAACAAGAATTTCCCACCTGACTAACACAGCTGGCCTGACTGAGTGTGCTCACTGCTCTCATATAGCTCTGATTCCTTGAGCGAAACTTTGGGGAATTGTAGTTTGCGGAGGGATCCAGGTTGTGACCCCCAGGCACGTCACTTGCAGTTTGAAGGTAGCTCTGACTACAAAGGAAAGAGGAAGAAAAAAAAGGAAAGGGTGTAAAACTACAGATGGAATCAATTAGGACACTAAAGACAGCAATTTGTATGAGACTCACAAATCCATTCCCCCAGGGTCAACATCTCTCTATATAAAGCATCATAGATCTGTTGTAGCAAACGCCTTAACCCAAGCAGAGAATCTGTCTGCAGCTCTGCTACCTAGGTGATACGAAAGTTTAAGTCTTTGCTGTATTTAAACATCATCAATCCTCCTGGCTATTAATGTTGAACTTCTACTAAAAGAGAATGTCTAGGTCAACAGGAACAAGAAACAGAGCTAAATCATCAACCAAAGTAACTAAAAATGTTCAGATAAAATCTGTTACTTGTCATCTGTTTTTCATCAAGGTGCTAAGCATCAAGAGACCTTTTATCTTCAAAGGAATGATACATTTTTACAAAAGATCAAAATATCCCATGTTCAGCTAAAAGAGAAAGATTATTAAGGTACTCAGAGCAACTGCATGGAGCTCTAGAAATGACTTTCTTATAACACACCTCCCAGTTTGGAGGACTGTGACCCTAACACCACACCCACCCCCCTTCCGTATGCTTTCATTACAGAGGTATATTAGTCTTCATTGTTTAGCTGTTGTTCCAGGAAAATAACCTAAGAACTTTGCTGTGACTGTTAAATAAATAAATAAATAAATAAACAAAGTAAAAAGTTGTAAACAAGATTTGCCATGGAAACTCTGAAAATCAGATTTTAGTAGCCATGTGACACTCATCCCTAAACAGCAGTGCACAAATTGATTCATGTTTCAGAAAATGTTGGGTTTTATGCAGTAAATAGGCTTTTTATCCCTTAAAGGTAGCTTTAACAAAACCATGGTTTCTAGGAACAATAGATTTGTGCCAGTTGAATGTCTATCAGTATCAGCAATACAGCTGTTTGACTCTTAGCTGATAGATTTACTCAGAGCGGCTGTGGCTGTGACATGTGCCTGGGATATTGGGCATTTCCCTGTGAAATGGGAAACAACATCTTTGGAATGACCAGACCACTCAGTGAATGAGAAAGCCACAGGTTCAACTCTTTGTGCAACACAAGGCACAATCCAGGGCCTTGTTTCTTAGACCATACTTATCAAACACTGAGTGTGACCATAGGCTGGTGCTTGGGAAAGGACCCAGCCGTCCTCACTAAGTGGAAACAACCTGAGTTTGGGCTGGAAGTGTTCCCTGCAGAGCACTCAGGAAGTAATTGAAGACCCTTTATTATGGCTCTGACTACAGTGGAAAATAGTGTTTAGCTCCACCTTCATACGTGGCCATGTTCTTTGATGTCAGACACGTGATATGACCCAGAATCACTCACATCACCAGCTGCAAGAGCAGATGGGATTCCTAGACCCCCCAACCTTATATTTGGGAGATGTGTTCTCCCTGTCTTGGCCATCTCAGGGTCAGCAAAGATGTAGCGTTGCTTCCTCAGTGCATCTGCCAATGGCTGGGCTATCTGCTTCTACAACATGGGCTGCTGCCAACATCTTCTTCAAAAAAAAGGAGGCTTGGTTTTCACCTTGGTGAAAGGAAGGTGGGTTTTTTTTAAAAAAACCCCAACTTTTAAACAATTTCCTGTGAGAACAAACATCTTTTTCTTCCAGTCTTTTATCAGTGCCTTCTATGGAATACCTCTGTTACAGAGGCTAGTTTACCTCTGTAACCTCAAGACAGAGGTAAACTATTTAGAAACTATGCTATAGCTGCTACAACCAAAATGAAAATGTATGTGATTGATGCAGGCATGTGATCAGAGGTTAATTAAGTCATTACAGTCAAAGCAATTTTCAGATTAAGATAGCTATCTGATAGAGGGTCTAATTTGGTTTTAGATGAAAAAAACAAGAACTGTAGCAGCATTTTTTTGTTCCCAAAGGTATGAAGACAAATATAATATATAAGGCAAAGTGGTGTAGAGCTGAACTATCTCTATTAAGTTGCTGTATGTAACTGAACCTCCTTTCCTCTATAGGAAACCTGCTTGTTGTCATTCTTGCATATGCTTTACTAAATCTGTCCAGTATTGTTAATTTAGTTATTTTTCAAAACAGTTAGATGGGTCCTCTCTGGATCTTCTGCCTGTCATCAGGTGTAAAATCTGGGATTCTGAGCTCAGATGCAGTTTGTGAAAGAGACATTTAAGGTTTCTTCATTGATACATGGACCACGTTAAGAAAAGAATAAAATTATAAATATTTTTAGAGCAAAATTATAAATTATAAATTATTTTATAAACCACTTGCAAATAATTAATTTAAACTGGCTCCTATTAACTGTCTCTTTTGCTAAGTAATGCTCAACAACCTAGTATTTAATTATCCTTGTGAGGTATTACTATCACTAAATACAGTGATTTCTACGGTAATAATTTATTAGGGAGAGAAGACTAGTACATCATGGTACTGCTAAACAGCTGAGTTTTGATGGATGAGTTTGGACATCACCTGATTGTTAAATAACTTTTCATTTATCAGAGGAGAGCAATAGGACTGTAGGAAAATAAAAGAAATATTACATACATTAGGCCCTAAAAGCAATTTAACATCCATTTGATTAACACTTTGAAATTTTCCTGATTAAAAAAGGAAGATTACTTTTCAAAGATATACATTGAACGTTATCTTCTAGGGTAAATGTCTCAACGCATGGTAAAAATTATGATCTTGCTATAAACATGATCCAGAACCAAAGTGCCATAGACCCAAAAGTTACATCAGGAAGTTGCTCTCAAATGTCACTTCCTGTTCCTGGAGGAACTTTCATGCTTCTCATCAAAGTTACAAAAACACACACTGCATGTAGCATTGTTTTTTTAATGACATCCACTTATCACCTGTAAGCTTAGGGACGAAATTCTTGACCTTCATTTCCAAAACACCACACGTCTATCACTTTGGTAAAAGAAAACTGTTTTCTTTTACGATCTGTAGTAGATAATCTTATATGTCAGCTGATCACTGAAGAAGGGCAAGACAAGCATGAGCACGAGATGGTTTGACAGTTCATCTCCAAGACCACACACAATTACATGAACATCAAAGATACGACTAAAGTTTGGTACCATGGAAAAGGAGGAAGAGGATGAGAATAACAGGAAAAATTTAATTGGTATGTCTGTCCCGTTTCCATTTGTTTTTTTCAAAAAATCCCCAAGATCTTAGGAATGGATTCGCTTTTAAAAGCCCTCAAGAGTTGTTTTCCCTTTTCCATTGGCAAGGGTGATTCCAGGGCAGCTGGGAAGCTGTCTTCAATTTAATAAGAAGCAGCTCAGCTCCAAGCATGGCTCAAAGCCTACAGAAAGTTTTAGGAACAAAGCACTCCCGTGCAGTGGCCTTGAGAACCTCTACTGTAAGAGCAAAGCTTTACAGCTGCTGGTGAGGACAGCTAAATTTGCAGCAGTGCTTTCAGTGCTCAGTGGATTGCCTGAGTGTATTCATGGAGAACAAAATACTGTATTATAAGCACATGAAATGAACTACAGTATGGCATGCTTATCTGGGACAGCGTATCTGGGTTAGTAGATACAGAGTGAATGAATGGGAAAAAGGTTAGGTTGCAAATTCCAACAGTAAAACATAGGTAAAGAATAAGGGAAGAGGCAGCAGAGTTCCTCCTTAGAAGTTTCTAGGAGTCTTTTCATGCATTCCTTTAGTCTGCACAGACTGAGGCTTCCATATCCAAACCTCATACACTCTGTTGTTCCTATCTGAAAGCTGCCCCTTCCTCCACCCCCAGAACTCACATTTACCAAAATCCCAAATACGGATCTGCTTCATTCCTGACCAGCCCAGATCCTAAACCTTAACGGTCAATAAATCCTCCTAATTTCCATCTCACAGTTGTCCTGCTCAAGATCTTCCAAAACACCGTCGCAGAAGCCAGCATTTGGCCACTTGTCCTACTTCTGTCCTGTGCAAGTTTCAGAGATACCCTTAACACCCCTACCTGTTCCCAGAGCCAAGCTCACCCCTGCTACTCCTTGACTGGGGACATCAGCTTACACAAAGGCACAAATTCTTCTCTTTCTTGTAGAAACTAACTATTCTTGCCCACACTTCAACGAAACTTCAATTTAAGACCAGAATGGGGGAAAATAATTGCTGGAAGATACTGATTACTTTAGCCGAACAAGTGAAAAGAAAAAAGAGCAAAGTGAAGCGATGGGCCGACAGGTTTTTTTAATTCTTTTGACTCCAGAAAGCAAACTTCCTTCTGAATTTTGCTGCCTTGTAGCTGACCTTAACAGAACTCCGTACAGTGAAAATGTAGGAAGAATTTTATCCAATTCTTTTTGATTACAATGTAAGTAAAATTTGTCCAGAGATTTCAGGAAATGGAAAGCACATCTGCATCTCCTTATCTTTTCCCCACTTATACCATTGTAACAGGTGACTTGTAAAACTAGGGAGCTTTTTAGAACATGTTTTAGTGAAAGAAGCAGTCATTGAAGGTAGTTCAATAGCTGCAATCACACATTAACTAATGATGAAGGAAGGACTCACTCATCTTTAGCCATCTATTATTTAGCCATCTATTTTCCCCTCTATTAACTGTATTTTCAACAGGATGCTTGCTATACTTTATATCAACAGTAAACGACTAGCTTTGGGGCTTTTTTTTTTGCTTCATTCTAGTGTTTTATATAACTTTTGTAAAGTTTATATGAAGCAGCCCAACAACTTGTATGTAGTGTTGGGGGACTTGAGGCATTCCCGTGCCAGTCTGTACCACAGCACCTTGAACCGCTCACTTGAAGTCTATCCCTTCGTGCGGCACTCAGCCCATGCTTTGACATCCCTGAGTTCAGATGAAACCCACGATGGTTTGTGTCACATTTCCTGAAGTCTCTTGTCATTGCTGTGTGACAGATATTACTGTAAACTGGAATTACAACACGTGGTACAGTCCCATGACTTATGCAACCGCTGCACGCTTTGCAGAAGACAAATCTTTTTGCCATTTGGTGCAAAGGTATGTATGACAGTAAAGCTTTCACTTTTAGGACACTTTGAAATACCAAAGTTAGAGGCTGACCTGGTTTTAGAGATTACGGCCAAACTGGAGTCAAACCAAACCAAAGCAACTCTAACTTCTCCCTACAAATTCAGATTCCTGAACAGCGGCACTTGGCAGTCAAGATAACCCTAGTGGGGACATGGGCGACCCAAGTCCTGAGAAAGGGATCTCTGTCCCACTGCCCATTTGTATTTTATTTTCTAGTAAGTGATTGATATGATATACCTTCTCAAAAGGCTAATACCTTTGTTTAAAAAAATATGGACATGATGTTAACAATGCAGCAAATCTCGTACACTTTCCAAGGTTGTTCCTTGATCTGCTCACAGATTCAAACTAGTTTTCAGTCCCCAGAGGACCTGTTCTCTGTCAAATGTCCAGCCACCAGTGCAGCCTGGATTAAGAAGGTATCAAAAGTGAATGACAATGTTCCCAGGTCTCTAAAAGTTGCAGCAAGGAAGTCACCTTTTAACTCTGAATGGGCCTATCAAGTTTATTAAGGGAGCATTAGATATAAAAAACCCCTCCATTTTCCATCAAATTAATTTTTTGAATTGTAATATTCTAAAAAGCAGCTTTTTATTTTCATGATCATGCCTGCATTTGTCCCAAAATCTGAGAATGAATAGGAACATTAAAGAAAGTACAATCATCTCTGCTTAAATCAGTGCATGGAATTCACAAGTATCATTCTGGGACAAAAAAGATAAAATTTGTAAAAGAATTCATCTTGGGCACCTAAAAGGGAGGTGCATTAGGATTAGCAAGGTAGCATAAGTTATCAAGACCTATTTTATTGAGAGATTTGCATTTCAATGGATATTCATTTCTCTATCTGGATCTATCTTAACTATGTCTTTGTAGGTACATGAAATACCTCATCGACCAGAATCTAATGATTAGGCTTGGCTAGCGGTGCCATTGTACAGCAGCTGCGAGTCATACTGTGTCTCCACGGATCCCTGCTGCAGTCAATCGAGCTCTGCAAAGGGGCACAGATATGCCTGCGTGCAGCCCATTGGAGAACTCGGAGTATAGACATTAAGTCTGATTCTCCCTTTGGAATAGCACAGTCAGTCTGGTTCTTTGAAAAAAATGGAAAGTACACATAAATTTGGTGAATTTATCTGTAGCAAAGAAATTCTTTTCTAATCTTTGCCAGATTGGAGCTTCTCTTTGATCAGAGATAGATATGAGAATTAGGGCCAAATTAAATTAAGACCCCCTATATGTTTCATTGACCCATAGCCTTTTTTTAAAAAGGTGCCGGAAAGATATTGACTATTTGATTTATTACAGGAATATGTAAGGAAAGAGGTGGAGACTGCTTTTTCCATCCTTATGAAATGCCTACTAATCACTGGTAGGAGAGAACTTTTCTCGTCAGTAAGTATTTAGGGATTTTGTACAACATCAACCAGAAGAAAATGAGAAGAAATCATCCGGAATAGTTTAACAGTCTGGTGGTTTGATCACTCCTTGCAAAGATACAGAGGATGCAGGCTCAATCAAGCCCGTACTCCAAACCACGCAGAATGTGCATGTAATAAAAAAAGAGCCCGATGTGCTAAATCTAAACCCAGAGCTATTGTTTGTAAGAGGTGACAGATGTGCACATATAGCTAATCCAAGAAGTCTTGTTCCGATATCCTATTTTGAGCTTGCCCTGGAGAGTAGGCAGTGAACTGGTCAGCAACAACAAAACCCAGGCAGATGTAATGGCAAAAACTTAGAGGCATTTAAAGCATCCTGTAGAGTTCAGGAAATGGATCTGAGGATCTAAGCAGAATTCATATATTGGATGTATGTTCCTTAATCCTTTTATGGAATTGAAATATTCATAATTTTCTTCAGGTAACTATCTCCCTTTATTTGCTTTCAATACATAAAAATGTACACATGCAAAAAAAAAAAAAAAAATCATGGTTAGGCAGAACAAACATAGACTACAGACCATCAGGACTCAGTAAAGCATCCGAGTGTGAGTTTAATTTAAACATACAAATAAGTCCCTTAAAGCTGACAGGTCTTAAGCAAATAAATGAACTTCTCATGCTGAAGTTGAAGATATTAATGAGACTGTAAAATTTCTGGGGGGAAAATAAAGTGGAATTAGGAGAAGTGAAAATATATAAAGGATTTCTGCTTTTTAACCCAAAGCATCTTCATTTCCAAATCCTCACCTGAAGAGAAGTGCTTCGACGCGCATAATTTATAGTCTCACCTAGTTTTTATTAAAAACTAAACAAATGAGAAAAGCAGCTCTTGATCCTTTCCAAATGAAAAGTAACACTAGGACATTTGTTGAAAGCAGGAACGAATAAGCATCAGAAACTAGAAACATATTTTCTCTTGGATCTCAGTATTTGTGCTTGTGAGGCTGGCCTGAGTCTCACTGCATTTTCACTGCAATCTATCACATAATTGCATCTTTCTGACAAAAGCCTGCTTTATTCCTGAGAAGACTCTACACTTTTCAGGGCCTTAGGATCCCCTTTCCATCCCTAATCCTGGGTAATATGGTTCAGCCCTACAACATAAAGCTGGTATTTGCTACAATGAAGCGAGAGATTTGCTCTCAATTACTCCCTGGGTTTCACACTATGCTACTTCTAAGAGAACAAGGTGCCTAACACTGCTTAAGAGCATTTCCTATTATTCTGCAGAGGAAGAAAGGATGGGGACTGTCTTCTGACCCCCTAACAGACACTTCCAAGGTAGCCAGATGACTAGCTGCCCTTCACCAGCATTCCCTCTTAACACTGTGGACTAATCTAACCCAGATCTTATTGACTGCAGCAGAGAACACCATCACTGTACCAGTGGCCCACTGATTGCATTATTAGTTGATAAGGCTTTGTAATTAGCCCTCAAACTCTCCTCAGTAAATCTCCAATTTCACCCCTCAGAGACTCTGAGTAGATGCTACTACACCATAGGGCCTCAGAAAGCTACTAATGAAGTGTGTAATGAGGCTTTTTAGAGTCAGAAGATTGAGGAAAAAACCAAAGATAAATAAAAACCTTATAAAAGACGGGGGTTATTTTTCCAGTGATTTTTCCCATCTCTTCTGCTGTTCTCTGGGATGGCTTCAAAACCATTCCTAATTTAAAGTGCACAAGGAGAGTTAATGGCAAATTGAAATTTACCCTTAAAAATTAAAAAAGGCTCGCATCACTGGTGTGTGGCAACGGAGCACATTGAAATAGGATGTAGCTTCTCAAGCAAGGAGCTGTGCTTAAACTCTCAATCTGTGATTTTTTGCAGCACACCCACTCCTCCACATGCACACACTTACCTACAGCCTGCACGATTGAGCCTTCTCTCTGTGTACCTACAGAGTGGTTTTCTCTAGGAGAAACACATTTGCCCATCACCAAATGATGTGGTATTGTCACTGTCATGGGCAGAGATGGATTAAAAGACAAAGGTTTGGTTTCATGCAATGCTTCCAAACTTCTTGTTTGGTTTTCACTTTCTCATGTTGTAAGCCTGGGATGGTTAATGCAAATGGTTACAACTGGTAGGGTTTATATCTTTTTTAACAGAGATCTTTCACATGTGTCAGGGGAGCCTATGCTGTTCCACAATTTCTGCAGAGCCAAGGGCTCTGGCAGTTAAGTGCTGTCAGATCTTGTTGCATTTTAACCCCCTTGCTCTGTGTGCTTTGGCAATGTTTTTGTTGCCATAATAGAGTCAGCAGAGCAGAACGTGTGGACATGCCTTGGGTCACAGTCCAGGTATTAAGTCAGCGTAAGTTAGTGTGGCGGTTAGTGAGATGTGATCTATCACTCTGAACAGGGGAAGGGCAGGGAAAGGTTATTTTTAATTCAAGTCATGGGCTTGATCTGGTTTACCATCAGCCTAGAAAACACTTGTGTTACAACCATTTCAGGTCATACTTCAGCATATTAGCTTAAGCTACTGAAAAAGTGATTTTGCATTGAGATACCAGACTATGATGTAGAGTGGCTGAAACACAGGCATGCATTGTCTCTTCCACTGTTCTGTGGCCTTTAATAACACTCAATGCAAAGGAGTTAAACATCTGAGGAGGGCACGACTGCTTTCTCTGTGAACATGACTCAGAATTTGAGACACTTCCGTAGATGGGCCAAGTCCTGGCAGAACTTTAGATGGCGAATATAGCAAAGCACATCAAAGCACCACTGGTACTATACTGTGGCAGTCCACCAAAAAATTTCTGCTCTGGCAGATTTCCTTCCTCAGTAAAATCCTTCATTTTTGTACTGTCTATCTGCTCACATGTCTTTCTGTCTGCTCACTCACCAGCTTAAAGTAACGGGGCTACCAGCTGCCACAATAAGGCCATCATTAGAGGATCACAAAGCAAAGGTGCACATTGCTGTCATTGATTTTAATTCATTGTAGTTTAACCTATTTCATCCTCATATTTGCAGCATCTACTTTCCCATGAGTCACTTCAGAGCATAATGGAAAACTTCAGCACAGCACGACTTCATTTGTATGAGCGATACCAGTATGATCTTCAAATAGAGTGTGTCAACTTTAAGCTAAATACCATTGTTATCCCCTTTGACTAAATGGTTAGACAGTTTTCAGTCTTTTGTAACACTTCAAAAAGGAGATACTGAAAATTGAACTTGCCATTTCTACAGTGCTATCCTGCTCCATTACATAATCGGTATATTAAATGCTCTTTTCCGACAAATAAGAAGTATCAAATAACTGAAACATTATCTTCAGTCATAGAATTGTTCTTCCATCGCAGAGTCCCAAATTACTCTTTTCTTCAGCTTTCCTTTCTGGATCCCAGTGTCTCTGATACTGCCATCTCTTGGTTTTGCTTGGTTTTGTCAAAAATACAGAGAAACGACATTGACAAGGTTGCAAGGATACCTTTACAAATAATGTGGGTCAGTCTCTCTTCCAGGATTGCACAAAACTTACTTAGGACAGACATTCCCTTTGTTTCAGCTACCAGACCCACAAACTGTTCATCTGGTTTGACCTTTACTGTCAATGAAAATACCCAGCAGCATGCCACCAACTTTCTGCAGGCTAGCTTCTGCAAACTACTTTCCAACATAATTTAACTCCATTCCCAGCAGCACCACAGCACGGCAGAAAACAACGGACTGAATTGAAAGGGCTTGCATTTCACCTCCAGAAGACCTGTATTTGTTCATAGGATACCAAAGCTGACATACAAAATATTTTCTATGTCTAATCATAATGCAAAAATAAATTAAATCATTTTAAAAGTTGTGGGGTTTTTTTGTTTGTTTCTTTTTTTCTTCTGGGACTACTGGGAGTCAAGATAATTTCCACAATAAATGGGATTTCTGGCACCATTCCAAGCAAACAAAAAGTTGGAAAGGAAGCGGATTTGACTGCGTGTCCTGTCTCCACCACAGAAAGCCTTATTGCATTATACTTCACTCAAATGCAATTTAATAATGATAATAATAAATTACACTGGCTTTTGACTTGATGTTATAGAAGTAAGTAGTGTAACATACTATTCAGTCTTTTGAAACAGCAATCACAAAGAAAGAATTGAAATGCATTTATCTTCAGTGAGTAATTTAGATATTTAGATGCATTTAATTTTTGAAAAATCCAGAAAAATTCGAGTCACTTAGGCTATAGCTGTACTCAGAAACCAGCTAGGTCCCTTACCTTATCCTTTGGCCAACCGACCCATATGCTTTCTTATCCTACAGTGAGGGGGGCTGCATCCAGCAGGGTTAGTCCCCAAAACATGCCTGGGCACTATCTAGAAGAGAGCCGGATGGCCTATGCTGAAAGTGGGCTGGGGAATGCAGCTGGACAGAGGTGCTGACCGGATGGCAGTGGTTGGGCATGTGCCCTGCTTCTGCCATCTGCCTAAAAGAGCAGTGGTCATACCCTGCAATTCTTTTCTATTCCAACTTGCAGTAAAATATATTCTTGTATATTTAATAATAACTTAGATTATTTCAGAATTTTAATGCTTCTGTTGAATCAGTAACTTTTACCTATTTGTATGTTGTTAAATAAAATTATTTATTCAGGTACAAAAAAGCATTTTTATGATTTATGAATTTTAAACATTCAATTTGCTGAATCTCTGAGCAGCACAAGCCAACAAAATAGGGCCTTACTTTTATCAAAATAGAAACAGAATTTTAAAGGGAAAAAACTCTTTTCAAGGATGCCTGATTAAAGTCAGAGGAGAAACATACACATATGGCAAAGGTCTGTTGAAAGTTAAGTGCAGGCTTTTCTAATTGTTGTTATATCCTATTCACGATAGCGATAGAAAACGGCTTATTCTTATGAAACCCACTTACATACATTTGGCAGCCAAAACATTATTTACACCACCAAAACTATCAATATTCAGGCTTTATTACAGGTTTACCGGTGCTCTGTCAGACCCCTGAGCTATCCTTTCCATCCAAGCAGAGGACTAAGAGAGTATAAGCCCCATTTTATTTCTGTGCATTAGCTCCGTCCATCCTGGTAAACAAGCTAAAAAGCCAGTTAATGCAGCTGACATCCTGAATTATCTAATTTCTCCTAATAGAGTCCAGAAATGCTATTCAGCCCTACTATACATGCGGGAATGCTGTTCAAAACCTTGGCTTCTGGCTCAGCAGTGCAATCAGTGGTATGAAGGGTACTCGGCATGCAACAGGGATTACTGAACGGCGCTGAAGAAGGGAGGAAGGCTCCATAAACATCATCTTTTGCTAAAGCATTCATAGAAATCCCCCAGACATGAAAGGTAACACAGTGACAGGGAGACAGAGATGTACTGGGATGAGATGGTGTGGTGAAACCCCAGGTTTAAGATCAGCACTCTGTATTCCAGTGAGACAAGAAATTTTCTCTCTGCTTAAGGGCTGCTGAAACCTGCAGATTTTTGCAAGAAAGACATGCAAGAACCAGAATAGTTGTTGCATCCTTGCTTGAAGTTCACTGGAAAAAAAGGTGTATGCTAGGCTGGCAGATTCAAGGTTCTGCCCCTCAGTTTAAGGAAAAAAGAAGGATTTAAAAGATATCTGTCAGCAGCAGCCTGACTGTTCAATTATTCCTAGTGCAGTGTTTGCGACAAATTCTCAACAGAGCCCCTAATAATATTTCACAGTATTAGAAAAAGCTTCCTCCTTTTCCGACTGCAGTTAGTGGTAACTATGCTATTAAATCCTCTGGGACCATGAATAGGCACAGCTGTCAGCCCCAGTACACTGCATCAGCATCGCAGCCGTGTTTTACTCACTTATATTTTGAGCGGTGCATTTGCAATACATGGAAAACTGACAGAAGACACACCATTTGGTGCTAACCTACAAGCAGCCACCTGCCTTCAGGTTTTAATAGATTAGAAAGACCCTTTTTTTTTTTTTTCTTGAAAGACATTCTTTGTTTGAATATGTATGTCTAGATGCTGTCTGGTTCTGTTCATCGACTGTGGGGGTCTGGGGCAGGCACTGAGTCCTGCCACTTGCTGGAAACTTTGTGCTGCTGTCCAAGTTCACTTGGGGAAGGCTCAACCACAGCCAAAACCAAAGAACAGAGCAGATTATATTTTATTTGGTCTAAGTGCTTAGAAAGTTAGAACAGTCTCTGAGTAAAGATTTTAGTTTGTGCCCCTAGTATGGATATGGCCTACCCTGAAGAACAGGATGGCTCTGTCTGAACTGCCATCTGGGAATGATCCCTGGTCCACACCAATGCCCCGACACAGCCGGGCTGTGGCTGGGGCAGTACTAATATACTAATATCCAAAGGGATAATTGCCTTTTTGCAGGGTCCAGAGCTTTCAGAGCCATTTATCAGAAAATTCGGGATGGAAGAATTCATGACATATGGCTAAGAAATTCAGGCTCCTCATCCTGAAAGACCTCCATTCTCACTGACACGTACTCACCAGCTGAAAATCAAACACTTTTTTTGTTTCCTGAGGACTTTCACAAATTCACATTGAGCCACTTGATGCAGCCAGCATGCCTTGACCCTGAATTTCAGCCCTGATACAATGACTGAAAATATAAAAAAATTAAAATATTGCTTCCAACCACTGTCATTAAGAGCTCATCTTCTCATCTTCATCAGTCAGGAACAGGTCTGCCAGCAATACTTATGTTATAGGTCATGTCTTCATCATTGGAACTAACACTCTAGCAAATATTCAGATTCACATTCAGAATTTGGCTCAGTGGCCCTGGCACCCTATAAAATGCCATCAGGTATCCTGCCCAGATTTAGCTGCCAACTGAGACCGAAGACCTGCCAGTGTTGTTTCATGGTATCTCAGAAATCTTACAGCAGCTCATTTGCTCTCACAGACACATTTGTTTGTGCATCTGAATTGAGACTACAGAGATGTGTGAGCAAGCTATGCGAAACAATATAGTTGTAAACTGTTCCCTTCAGTGATAGTGAAAGTTGATGGTTTTCTTCCAGATTGCAAGCTAAAGAATTCAATTTAATTAAGCCAAAAGGACTTTTGCCTAAGGTTTTTGTTTTGTTTTATTTTATGTTATGAAAAGATGAGTCACTATGGTATACTATACATGGTATTACAATAAACAACCTTTGATCAAAGGTCTCGCTCTTAATTTCTTCATTTTATGTATTTCTCCAGGGCAAAAAGATCAATTTTCTAAGCCACGAGAAACATCCAGTCACGTTAATAGAAGCTGCAGATTTGAAATCAGACTAACACTTTGAAACTGTCTTCAGAAGTACACTTACAGTTTAGTTGTAAAATGATATATCGAAAGGATAAAAAGGAGAGAAAAATAAAGATCTATTGGAAAACATATTTCCTATAGTTTTAAAATTCACTTTTGTTATTTAATAGATTACATTTTAGGTAGCATGAATTAAAAAGAAAAACCCAACCCCAGTCAAACAAAAGCCCCATAGTGTGTTCAAATGCATATGATACAGTATAGCTGATACATAAAGCATTGTACCAATAAAAAGGGTGTAAGGTGTCAAATATGTGATACAATTATGTATTTTTTATTATACCTACTATAGAATTGAGTGTATTTTCTGTTTCAAAGAAAGCAATGAAACAATGAAATAACTGTAATATAAAATATACAATATCCTTCTAGAGAACAAATATTCAGAATTCTAAATTTTCAATAAAAATAGGGATATATTTCCTTAAGTAAACATAAAAAACTCTTTCTGAGGTAGCAGGTTGGTTAGACGGATGGAGGAAGATGTCAGTTTTTCATCCAGTAATCACATGAAAATGTAGCTCATTTAAAATGAAGACACAAAAGTTAGCTTTTTAAAAAGTGTCATATTTTCTCATGGATACTGACCACTACCAGCAAGACACAAAGAAAAATTACTCAAGTTGTGGAAACTTTCAGGAAGGTGTATAACATGGTATAGTGAAACTTACTTTTGATGATCTCCCAGTGGTCTCTGTCCAATGGATTTTAACAATGACTCTGGTCGAACTGTTAATTTTGGTGATGTCTTGGGGCTAGTATCAGAGTCTCCACTTTCTTCATCTCCCATGGCCTTAATATAGCTCCCACTTCTCATTCTTCTGCAGGGGATCTCTTCATCTTTCCCACCAGCTGGGTATCCTCCCCATTCATCCTGAGGTACCTAATGGAGACCATAAAACACACACACACACGCACACAAAATGAGCATTTTTATTTTCATACATATGTGTTTTGTAAATACAAAAGTATTTAAATACTTTTTATTTTACAAAGACAAGTCATGTTGTTCTTCAGAAACACATAGGAAAAGAAAATTCTAAGGTTCCCAAATGTTTTGGCAATTTAATTCCAACTTCAAGATTGGAAATTTTCAATGTATAAATGTTAGAACTTAAGGAACAATCAAATCATGGTTTGCAAGCTTAATACTTACTCTCTAGACATGCTCAAAATTGCAGGAAATAGTTTAGCTTAACCTCTTAAAAGTTTGCAGATAGATTTTCAGCTGATCAACAGTAAGTTGATCAGGTGTTTCAGCCCTAAAGCTCATTGAAAGCTGAACATTTCAGTCTTTTACCAGCTTTATTTATATATAATCATAGAATCATTAAAGTTGGAAAAGACCTCCAAGATCATCTAGTCCAACCATCCCCCTACCACCTATATGACTAACTAAACCAAGTCCCTAAGTACCTCATCCAACCTTTCCTTGAACACCCCGAGGGATGGTGACTCTACCATCTCCCTGGGCAACCTGTTCCAATGCCCAACCGCTCTTTCTGAGAAGAAACTTCTTCTAGTTTCTAACCTGAACCTCCCCTGGCACAACTTGCAGCCATTCCCTCTTGTCCTATCTCTACTTATCTGTGAGAAGAGGCAGTTGTAGAGAGCAATGAGGCCTCCCCTAAGCAATACGAGCAATATGAATCTCTGGCTACTTTTCAGGAAGTATTTAAGTTAAATTAAACTGTGATTTTGGCATACATGGATAAGATTCTGATTTAGGGCAAACTTCTATGTAGAAAAAAGACCTAATCCAAATGTGGCATTTTTTTTTCTTATTTACAAACTGCAGAATAGTTTATAGAGGGTGTAACATGCTAGGAACATAGCCAGTTAAAGATTAATACACTTGGTTGAGGCTATTGTCATGCAGTTGAGGTGTTCAACTAGTAAGATTTGTAGTCAGATAAACCACAGTGGGTGGATGGGTATCTCTCTATGCCACAAATTGACAGAGAACTGTGCAGGAGTAGATTTTCCAATACAAAAATGAAATCAGTTTAAAGACTTATGGATAAACTCAGGAAGCCTGTCTCTGCCAGTATTGCTGATTCTTTGGTTTTTTGTTTAATCTTCCAAGGTGCTGAGTCCTCTGGTCCTAATCCAGAAACACACTCAAGCATTTACTTAACTTAAAGGATATAAGCAACTCTCTGCAATTCATTACAATGACTCATGGTTAAAAAGAAGGATGTGACAGAATACATCAGTGGACCAGGGCTGATGCACTTGGCAGCATCTAACCCTTTATAAACATAATGATTACATATATATTAAATAGTACAATGGCATTACTTACCAATACACTATAAATCTGCACTTCCAGTTAAACATATATTAAGGAGTTCCTGCAAAGCAGGATGTCTAATAAAGACTTTTAAGTCAAACATGTTTGAGACCTTCTAAAGAAAGAGTTCACTGCAGAGCTGAAGCAAATGCTCCCATTGGCTTTGGCAATCTTGGAGATGGGATTTAAATAACTAACACAGTCTGCCTGTTATCTTTACTGCTCGTTCAAGACACATGAATTAGCCACACCGGGTGAACAGACCTAGTGCTCTGAGTCCCAAAAAAGGATTAAGGGGGAACTGAAGTCCTAAAAGGGGATGAACAAGTAAAGATAGAGATATTAAATTAAAGAAACAAGCTCAGGAGACAAGAAAAAGAGAAGCTGAAGTCAGATAAGAAGAGATGAAACAGTTTGCACAGATCAGAGAAATATTAGAGACAAATTTCTGAGAAAAAATTATGAGTTATAGCTTTCTTCAAATTACACAGAAGGAGCATGAATCTAAATGAAATATGGGTTAAATCATGCAAACAAACTTTTCATACTGATCATCTTTGGATGGTGATTGGAAAGGGATCATGACAAATCTTCCCAACCTTGAAGCCTTTACATGTGATACAGCATCCTCACTTCTTTTCTAAGACCTAATATATATGAGATTAATGTTAGAGGAAGGATTTTTGAAATGCAAAGAGACCTAAAAGGTATTTAGATGCTGTAGTTGTAATAGCCAGACTCCTAAAATATACAAAATAAATATATTTTCTTAAAGCTTTTTAAATATGCAGCTGGCAATACTATTAACTGTTAACATCTGAATTAGAGAGTTGTATTAAGAAAATGTAATTGCTATCAGACAAAAATACTCTCACTTTTAAATCTCCTTTTCTACTTGCATGTCAGCATACCTAAAAACAAAACCCAAATACTGAAAAAACATTTACTGGCACCCACATGGGTCCACTGCAAGTTAAAATGTTAAATTTTCTGTACTGAAGCTCAATTATGTTCAGTCTTAATATTAATTTTTTCCCTAAAAAAAACCTATTAGCTTTTTCATACAATAGTTATTTTGGCTTGAAATTTCTTTCCTTCATTTTAGCTTGAAGTTAATTAAATGGCAAGTTTAAAAAGACATTAATCAATAACCTTTTACTTACTTAATGCAAAAAAATTATTAGTTTCTCAACTTTCTATTGTCTGAAATTCCACATTCAAATACTTCGATAAGGACTGGACTGAAATGAGTAAACAGAGGCATACTTGTTGATTGAAGTTGAAATCTTATTTTAAAAGATAGGAGTGACTGATTTTTTTACATTAAAGTGTCTAAAAACTTCAGTTTCTTCACTGTGATAAGGAGCTTCCTGAGGACATATCTTAGTTATGTGTGTTACTATTTTTGCTGATTACATTTATTCCGCTTTCTGAATTCATAAGTGAAATGGATTCACATGAAAGCTGAAACCTGCTCCATTTGTGCTTGTGATGTACTCACAGTATACACAAATGCACTGAGTCCCTTTCTAATCAGAGTAACTGATGACTATCACAGAAGCCTTTATGATTGAAAAAATATTATTCACAATCAAAACCTGGGGGCTGGGTTTTTTTGGTGTGTTTTTTTTTCCTTTTACCCTTGAGCCATTTGAATGAGCAGAATACAATGAACACAGGGAAAATGCTTCTGGAGCTGGTAAGGACTTTTGACATGTTCTCTCAGATTTCATGCAGAGCCTAGGAATCAGCTGGAGTGTTTTTGCTGTCTTCTAAAGCCAAGGAAAGGGCCCTTGCCATTGCTTTTCCTTCATGGACTCAGAAGAGAAGCAAAATTTGCATCCTGGTTTGGCCTCGGGTCATCATTTACTTTAAATGATGGGATAAATACTTGCAAAAAAGTTTCCAAATCCAAGCCATGTCAGACCCCAACACAGCTTTAAAGAAGAGCAGACGTATTATACCAGTGCAAGAAATTATTTTGAAACATTAACGAAAATATTTAACAGCGTGTGTGACGGTCATTAAATGTGTATTTTTCCAAAAGAGTAAAGGGCTTTGCAGCTTGCAGAAACACTTTCTTACAATAGTTACCAGTCCCTGAAATTCCCATCTGCAGGGCTTGCAGCTGCTAATTGGGAATAATTACACTAATTATCTACTTGCATATAGTGATGAGTGCTGATATTTATAATGTCTAAAAAGGCCTTCCTCCTGTTCTAGACATTAACGTGAATCCTTGTATATGCAGTTTCTATCCACAGAGGAGTTAGAGTGCATATTACCATATGAATATCCTTTTGTAAGAACAAGGAGCTGACAAGGTCTGGATCTTTTCATTTAATGTTGTCACCGGCTGCTGATTTGGTTATAACTATTACAGAAAATTATGAGTCTCTCATAAATTCCATGCACCGTTGCTGTAGGAGCACAAACAGGTTTAGGAGATTTGGGATCTTTTAATTTTTCTGCTACTGATTCAGTGTGATCTCTTACGTCTAGGGCCAATTCAATTAAAGTAGCTGGTACCTAAAGCTTACTGCATTTTATGGAGCTGATCCTGAGATTGAGCTCCAGAAACCTAGGTAGGGCCTAAATTCCCCAAGAAAGGCATTTAGGAGAATTAGCTACTTCCGGATAGCATCCAAAAGGAACCAAAAAGTCCCTTTACTTAGCAACCAAAAAGCAAAGCATGAAGACAAGTCGCAAACGCTTCTCCTGTCTCAGGTTTATTGTATCTGCTTACGGGCAGCAGAAAGGCCCTTCTGCCATTTCCCACTCACAGACTAAAACCATCTCCTGAACAACAAATTCAGATTTTTTTTTTTCCCCTCCCAAATAACTGGACAATCTTATTCTTTCCTTCCATGACGAAATGGCTGTGGAAGTGGGAGATATTACTGCTGTATTGGCTCTGGCAGAGATGGAGTTCATGTTCCCCACAGCAGCCCTCACAGTGCTGTGCTGTGTATTGGTAGCCAACAAGGTGTTGGCAACACACCGGGGTTTGGCTGTTACTGAGCAGTGCTGGTGCACATCAAGGCCACCTCTGCAACATTTCTCCCTCTGTCAGCAGTAGGCTGGAGGTGGGCAAGATATTGGGAGAGGACACAGCCACGACAGCTGACCCCAACTGACCAAAGGGATATTCCATACCATACAACATCTGCTCAGCAATAAAAGTGGAGCAACAGGGGGAGGGAGGACAGGGGAATTTGTTTTATTACATTTGTCTTCTAAAGCAACTGCTACAGATACTGAAGCCCTGGTTCCCGGGAAGTGACTGGAGATTGCCTGCTGACAGGAAGTAGAGAATATATCTCTTGGTTCTGCTTTGCTTCTCTGTGTGGCCTTTTGCTGTATCAAACTGCTTTTATCTTGACCCATGAGTTTGGAGTTGTTTTTTCTATCTTGCTTTTCTCCCCTCTCTGTCCAGCTGAGGAGGAAAGTGATAGAGTGGCTTGGTGGGCACCTGAAATCCAGCCAAGGTTAAACCACCACAACTGCTCACCTTCCAATCAATAATGGTTGGAGTGCTCATGAAGTAGAAGACTTATGTGTCCAGCTGAGGTTTAGAATGTTTCCAAAGGCAAAGACTCCACAGCCTCTCTAGGCAACCTATACCAAATGTTTCCATTTTAAAACAGATCTGCTTCTGTTGTTCCACCTACTTTTATGGCATTTGCTCCTAGGTCCAAGAATTTTAAAGGTGTTCCACCATTAAAGTGCTGATCTGCTTAAAATTTGGCATACCACTTGCCTATCTAAAATGAAACACTTCTAAATATATGGCTTCAGCTGAGGAAACTGACTATCTCTTCTTCATATTTGCCATTCTCAAAGGTTAAAATGAGGATTACCTACCTCACAGCAGTCCTCTGAAATTTAATTAGCATGCAGATGTAAAATGCACTGAAATATTCATTATGACCTAAATCTTATTTTAGTAATATAAATTTCACATTTTACTAGAAGTAAAAGCTGTCTGTGCATGAAATTAGACTACAGATGATATGAAGAAGGATAAGATACAAAACAGTATGTAGTATATATGTAATTTTTTGTAATTTTATGCTTTCTCAGCCTGGTCAAGAAGATCATCCATCCCCCCAAAAAACCCAACCCAACCCAACCCAACCAAGGATACAATCTGAAATGTAGATAAGAGATTTTCTCTTAAATCACGCCTTCTTCAAAGAGCCTCAGAAAAACATCCTTTATGCACAACTGCAAGTAGATGAAAGTAGATGACTATCTTTCAAGGCAAACAGAAATGCTTTGTAGCATGGCAGATTTCCTTGATATTATAATGGAAGGTGGAAGCTGGATGTCCTGTGGTTTCAAATATTTTACTGAAGAAGGAGCACTGACCAATTACTAGAATTTTCTTCTGAAGTTAATGACACTAATGACAGTCCTCTATTTACTGGCTGTGGACTCTAGACCCTATTGGTCGAGCTTTTTGTAGTAGGGAAGACTGCAGTACCTGAAAATAAAACTTTCTTTCCTCAGTAGCTATCCTTGTAGCTACACCTCAACATGATTCCCAGTGCACATTTTTAACTAGTTTTTTCCTGTGGGTTTTTTTAATGAGCTGATTCATTGTTCAAAGAATATAAATTATACAGTGAAACCATTCAAAAATTTCAACAAAATACGCCAAGGACTCCTCCTCACCACTAACAATGCAAATGCTCATAATTAGCTTTAATTTTTACCCCCTTCTCCTTGAACTCCTTTACAGCTCAGAAGCACAAATAGTTCTTGCAGCATTCCTCAGAAGTCTGTTGACACTGTCTATCAAGGCAGGAGCTAAGAAAGCAAGAGGCATTTTTGTCTTGCCAGCCATTCCCCCCAGGCTTTACTTTGAACAGCCATAGTATCACTGGAAGAGGAAGAAAATTATGTAGAACCCATACCACTGGGCTGAAACCAGCTTCAATTTGGGAATTTGGGAGTTGGGAAGGGATTGAAATGGACTGGACCACCCCCACAGATCACAGAACACAAACATAATATTCCAGCTAGGAGATGTTCGAATAGATGAACCAGCAGCAGCATTATTTACTGCCTGGTTTTAGTTTTTGATGTGTATTTCCAAGCAAGGCTGCCCTAACTGATCCTTCATAGAAAGAAGACTTCTGTCCAGTGTTCTCAGGGCTGCTTAGTCACCACTTCCGTATTTTCTACATAACAGTGCTCTTTTCATTTAAATAATACTTTCTAACTCTTATCTCAACGGTCATGGAATACTTAAAAGAAAAGAACCAGCACTATGTTTCCTGACTGGTTCTCCAGCAACAACGTGAGCTATAATCCGAGGATGGTAAATACTGTAAATAGTGCTGTGAGGACTCTGTGGTTTTGTTTATTCTGTTTGGGAAAATACGGGCCAAATTCCGAGCTCATAACCCGCTGTGCTCATACTGCTGGCAGACCCTTGCAGTTCATCCACCTGAAAATCCTAGGTCCCTCTGGGATCCTCTGGACTCTGTGCCATCTTGACATGGTGGGGTGAGGCGCAGCCAGACAGCAGTATGTCCAAACTATAAGTGACTTTTGCTTGCTAATCCTGCAGCTCATTGAAATCTTGTGCCAGAACTGTGATATGAGATGAGCTTGGACTGAAGGGAGGGCTCGGCCCATACATAGCTTCTGAAGGTAAGACACAAAACCTGTAGGGATTCAACCAAGAAACCTGGGTTCCAGTTGGCTGCACACTTCCTTCACTAAATAACCCAGGATGCTGATTCATGGTCAGCTTAAGCTGCTTAAAAATGATATTATCATCAAAGCAAGTGGAGCAGGGTTTCCTTGAGCAATATTCAGCTTTTTGAGAAACAGCAGCAATAGTAAGGAAGTTTTCAGCAGAACTGGTGAGTTGCTCCAACTCATCGGGCAGCTGCACAATCATCAGCACCAGTGAGAGTGAAGGATGGAAATGCTGTGGTGATTACCCTAGGGCTGGGGTGCTTTAGTAAATGAAGACCCACTGTCCTGCCTGGAGGTCAGCTGGCCTGCAACACTCCACACCCATGCTGGTGAGCAGGGTTTGCCTCCAGACCAGTGTGACTGCAAATAACGCTCCCTGGCCTGGGCTAAGTCCTGAACTGTACGCAGGAACTGTGAGCTTGGATGAAAACAACACCCGAGCCTGGCTGAGGCACGCAGCAGTACAGAGGATTGGGGTGCTGTGCCAAGGAACCTTTGCCGACATGGTGCAGTTTGATAGCATAGATGTAGCATAAGGCAGCAACTGTTTTAATAATGGGAGTCTGCAGAAACATCAAGGACAAAAAATTGGAACTTCTCAAGCTTGCCACAAAATGCAGCACCTATGCCAATTAATTTGCCATCGTCATGCACCCAGAGTTTGCTTTTCTATCTCTTTGCCTTTTGGGGCCAGCTTATAGCTGTATTTTCCTTTACATCTTTCTCTATAAATTGAATTAATTTAATTACAATGCAAATTCTGCTAAAACCAAACATCAAAAGGCTAAAGTCCTAAACTGGATTGCAGCTTGTCACTCACAACAGATGAAGGGGAGCCAGCAATGTACCTGCCAGCTGGGCTGCCTGACTGACAGGGCAGCAGATGAGGTCCAGGGGACCATGATATCAGCAACTGAAGCTAACTACAAGTCTTCCTGCCAGATATTTTTGTGAGAGGTAGACTGAATTGCCTGAACCACATTCGCAGGGTGGATGGAGCCCAGCCATCTGCACAGCACAGTGAAGAAAAGCAGCCTGGTTTTCTGACTGGGTGGGTGACAAGACTCCCTGAGCATGAGGCATGTGCTTCTGTGCACATGGGGTCACCTGCATCCCTACAGCCTCACTGCATCACATCCAGTGCTCCCCCAGGCAGCTGGGGTCCCACGAAGCATTACAGTGCCTTACTATTCTGTCCTTGGTTTTTTTCCCACTTTCAGAAATGTGGAAATAGATTGTCATCAGCCCCTTCAGCCCTGACACTCAATGCTGCATGGCCTATCAGCCAGAATCATGCCCAGGTCCCTCTGCAAGTACCTTTGCCTTTAACACTACAGACACTAAGGGAAATTCAGAGTTGTCACCTTATCATCACCTGCATGGGTGGAGTGAGACACCACCGGCATGACATTTGTGGTTACAGAAGTACAGACTAAGATACTAAAATGCTCTTAAAGGAAGAAAAGGAGAGGTGCTCCCAACATACTTAAAATGCACAGCACCTCCAAAACCACAGAAACTGCAGATGCAACCAGGACTCTAGTGTTGCAGTGCTATTCAAAGGCTAGACAGGGAAGAAGAACCTGAAGAGCAGCAAGCTGTGGGCTCACCCAACAGCAGAAGGCCTGTTGGAGACAGGGTCGTCTTTAACCTAGCAGGATAGGATAAAACTTTTTTTTTTTCCTATTTGTTATAGGGCTGCTACTGACAAATCCCACAATCGTGCATGTCTTTAAAACATAAAGAACTGTAAAGGCTGTATAAAATAGATATAGTTGCAGCTTATCCATTTTTCTCACTTTAACTAATGATTGATAGTTGTAAACAGTTAACTCCAGATGACTCCAATGATTTAGCTTACAGAGTGAAATGAGTATTTTTTTTCCTGCCTAGCTACTAGGGAATGCTTAACTATCCACACACACTTGGAAAGACCCATTCCACTCTCAAAAGTACCAGAGACCTGATCCATACAGATGTTCAGTCCTTTGAATGCACGTGCCGCTCCATGCTAAAAAACAACGTGTAAGCACAGCACTGTACAACTACTAAAACCAGTTGAAACAAAAAAATAAATCAAAGCAACATTTATGAATGCTTTACTATTTTTTTACACTCAGCTGCTTGCAGGAAAAAGTGGTATAGACTGCCTGGGAGAGGAGCCTAGGCAGCAAGCCCGCAGCGCAGGAGGGTGTGCGGTCATTACAGCCCTGAGCGTGCATTCCTGGCACTCTCACTTGACAGACGCAACTGGCCTAAGTGTCTAAAATAACAAGTTACTCCTGGCTGAAGACTTCTTCAGACCCGATGTCACCTTTGGGTAACAACTGCAAAGGTCAGCCTTCAGCTTCACTGTGGTGAACGTTGAAAAACAATTTGGCAACACACTGTATTAACGCTATAAAGGAGGACAATTCCTCCTGATTAAAGGGCAGTGGGATCACGGACCTCCTTTTCAACTCCTAGCTTTGACATTTCTATAGTAATAGGGACTTGTTTTGGCAGCTTTAAGAAAATACTAACTCTGACATTTTCCTGTTCTTGTTTGGAGAAAAAGCTTCAGCAATTCATTTCAGCCAATACAAGCATCCTTATTCATGGGCAGGGAAGCAGTGTGCTGTTGCATCACTAGCACAGTAACTCAAGACACCAGTAATCCAAGACAACTGTTTGGTCAGGGTGTTATACTATCACTGATTGAATGCATTTTTTTCCCTTCTTTTTTCCTTCTTTTCCTTCTTTTTCCCCTGTAATGGGCATTTAAGAAATATTCTGGGTTTTGCAACACATCTCCTGTGAGGGCACAGGGCTAGCTGAGACATTCTTGTGGGCCCGTAATGGGCTGTAGAAATTAAAATGGTTGTTTAGGATCCAGACTACCTTGCTACCCTACTATCTATACAGGCTTTTCCTGCTGTGAAAGCAATCTGGTTAATTCTGGAGTAGTGTCTGGTCATAAATCATTGTAAAGGCAGCGTGGGTGATAGTGTTTTGGACACTTGTCTGAAAACTCTGCTAGCTCTGGCCAACTCCACACTATGCATCAGTTGGCACAGTACTGGATGTAATGTCTGCAGTTCGTACACAGGTTTATGTCAAATGAATGGATATAATCTAGTTTCACAAAGACAAAGTGCTGAGAGAGGTGCATTAAGTTCCAATCCATCCATCTTTGCAAACCAGGGGGAGAGTGTGAAGCAGCAGCGTGCCTTTCAAGGGCAGTGGTCTTGCTGGTGGGACTCTATGCTGTCCGGAAGAGTTCCTGGAAAAACATAACTGAGTGCCTAATGCCTCTCTGTCCATTAGCTTGTCCTCAAAGCTCTTCTCCACATATAACTTAAACCAGCAAAGAGCTTTGTTGAAACTGCTACTTTTTTCCTTTTTCCTTTTTTAAGAGATCAACCAACTCTTGTGCTTTTCTTTCATTGTGTGGAGCACACAGCTGATATTATTACCCACATGCTTTGCAGGGCCAGTGCTGTAACAGATGACGTGAGTACTTAAAGGCACTAGGAAGACAGGAGTGGGCTGAAGCCATTTTTAGAACAACATGCTATTTTCTTTTTAGTGCTGACTCATTCACTGTACCTTGTGGTATGTTTATCTTGATTGCTTGCTGCTTCATGAGCTATTGAATGGCTGAGGAAGGAATTTTAATCAGTGATACGTAGCACTGTGATCCAGAACTTCAGTGATGGTGACTGTTATGCTCTTGCCTGTCTTTTTGGCTTTATTGTAGGAATTATTTTTCTTTAACTAGCATTCAGAGGTGTTTCAGTCCTGGAAACTGTAAGCAACACTTCTGGGTTCATCATTATAGCACCTCCATCTAGTTCACATACAATTTTTCTCTTGAAAATCTTTGCTCCTCACTAGTACTCAGAGTAAAATTAATTAAAGTACTGTATATGTGTTGAACCTAATTAGCCAAAACAGCTGATGAAGACAGAAGAGATCTCACCACTCATTTGTCTTTTTCTCAACATTTCTTATATTAAAATTAAAGTGAGATGGAGAACAGTAGCAGCTGCTGTAACTAAAGCTATACAAAAGTGCACTTCTACCTCACGTGGGATCTACTTGGGCTATTCTGCCTTCAGAGTGAGATAACAGTAGTGTTTTGTGCCCAGAAATGCGTTTGCAGCTCAATTTTTCTGCATTCAAAACAGAGATGAAAGGCCCATACATAATACCTGCTGCTAAGCATTCCCACCAGTTCTGCTGCAGCAGGAGTGATGCAAATCCAATCGAAGTTTTAGATGAGAAAAATAATCACTACTTTATACAGCTTTATTTCTACTAATTTAATTCTCTGAAACTTTCCACTCTAGGACTAGATGACCACTCATGCTGCAACAAGGCATACTGACTGCATGATTTCCAACAGCACACTCGCTGTGCATGGAGATCCCCCAGCTGAAAGGAAGTCTGTGGACCAGGGAATGGGAAACCCTAAGAGAGGAGCCAGAGACTAACCTTGGAGCTTTACTGAGTTAAAGTAATGGCTGCTTTCAACCCTAGGACATGACTTAAGCATTATATATGCAGAGAGAGACCTTCAAAACCTCTTTTCTCATATCCTGTTTTCAGGTGTCTGTGAATTTGGTAGAAGCTCATATATTCAAAAAAAACTTTTTAAACTCTTCAGAGTTTCAGTTTTAAGGAAAAAGCAACTCAGTAATTCCTGTGGAAGGAAAAATGGAAGCCCAGAAACACAACACAGAAAACCCGGTCTCAAGCACAGGCCTATGACACTGCCATGATCTCCCAGTTTGGGACTTTGTATACCAAAAATGCCCAGTGGAAAACAGAAATAGCAATATTTTATAGGGGTGTCAAACAAAAAAGTATCTCAAAAAGGAGACAAGTAGATAGAAAAGTGAGTTGGATACAGTGAATCCTCATATAACTGGGTAGTAGAGTAAAAGTCAAATACATATAAATATATAAACACAGAAAATTAATTTTTATTTTTCTGGCATATGTTTATGCATTCAAATATAAGATCACCAAAGAACCATCATTTCAAAGTTTTGCTTTAAAAAGAATTTAAAACATATATAGCTGGCATCACTCAGGAGAAATGTCTTTTAATAGCAATGCTATGAACACAGAGAAGCCGTGAAGGGCCTGGGGTTTTTTGCTAATCTGTTCATTCATGCACCTTGGGGAAATCTGCTGCTGCATAATCAGCTTCATAATCCTTTGAATTCTCATTTCCAGATATTCTGGAGCAAGGCAGTTAACTATCCTGGCTAGGGACTCTGACATGTTTCTCTCCCTTGCTCAGTTTCGGAACCTAATGATTATTTTTATCCAATCATTATTTAGGGATGCTTCTTGCACTGTCGTAAGAGAAGTTAAATATCCTTCCTCAGTTTTGCAGATAGAGTAATTGAGGTATGCAGTGATTAACAAATTACATTTCCTGGGTCAGAAAGAAAGCTCATGGCAGAGCTAATAATGGGACTTACATCTGTGTTCTTAACGATTACTGTGTGGCAGCACAGCATCCCTCAAAGTAGAAGTTTCAAAGCTAAGCATTTGGCTATGACATTAACAGAAGGGGGTCCCTTCAATTTCTTTGCTGACCTTGGGACAGTGAATAAGCCATCCACTCAACCCAAAGGATATCTGTGCTTTGGGTGGCATGTTCAGGTTCTACAGAACATATATTTTATTTTAATGTTTTGTAATGAGGATATTCCTCTTGTAGAATTCCAGGTATTATTGCTCTGGACACAACTACAGATTCTTTATTGTAGCAACTGATCACTCATGTCTTAACAGATTTCCATTATGGGATTGCTGTCATCAGGGAATGGCTACTATCCCATTTTTAAAGGAGCTTAAAAACAAGATCACAAAGAAAGTCTCCAGTGCATCAAACCTATATTTTAAGCTGAACATACCACTAGTTACTGTATGAAAATTCCTTTCTGTAGTTATACCAAATTTGCAAAAAGCATAAAACAATCACTCTGTGCTTTTCTGCCATTGGGCTTAGTCTAAAGCAAGTTACATTGTGAACTCAGTGTTTCACATTCACTTGAGGATGCTGATATAAGTTGAGAGTAAGGAGAAGGACCATGCAAAGTAAAAACTGGTGGCTTCTGCAATGAAAAATGAGATAGAGGGGGAAAGATGAATCAATGAAACAAGATGAGAAGGAAAGCACCAAACCTAGCAGAAATGTAGAGGAGCCACAGCTGTCTGTGTAAGTGTAGGAGTATGTCACTGGAAGGAAAAAGCAAGCCATACCTAAACATCCCTGTAATGTCGCTGTGCATGTGGTTTTAGAATACAGACTCAAGTGGAAGTCTCTGCACAGGACACACGTCCAGTACTAGCTCACTGAGTTAGATTAAAAACTTCCTGGGAAGTGCCTGCTATTTTACATACATGAGATCTGTACTTGGATCTGATAGATGTAAGAGAAAGTGGGATGCTAAAGAAAACAAGTGTGCAGAGTACCACCACGAGCATCCTGAGCACTGGGCCTGAAATATTTCTCTCCCTGAGGTACTTTTAACAAGGATACTTTTAACTGTTAGGAAGGATAGCTTATAGGATGGTCTCAAGAGGTTTAGTTCATTATGATTTTGTAACCCAGTCACAAAAAGGAAGTTTGTGAGTAATCATTGTCACGACAAAGCAATGGTGTATACTGTTGAATCTATTAGCCAGTTATTTAGATCAACCTGGAGAAAAAGAATGAAATAACACAAAAATAGAAATTGACCCAGCCATTTTTTAAAGTTACTCATTCACAGATGTATTTGACACACTTTTCCTAGCTCCCAGGCTTCTGGGAGAACTGCCCCTTTTCTAGTATGATGTATGGGCTTTATCAAGATGTTCAGTGTGAACTCCAAAGATGAAAACACATCCACTGACCTTAAATTAATTTATATCACACCAATTTTATTTAGTTTTTAATCTATGCCCTATAAACCAAGACAAAAGTTAGAGTTTTCACACTTTCATGGAATATCTGCATTAGGTGAGCTGTACAGATACTCTTCAAGAGACATACACAAATTACCCCTTTATTTTTTATGATGACTTAATGGCATAAACTGTGATGCCTTTTCCGTTGCAAGTATTAAGAAAATCTTCCTCTTACCTGAAGGTAATGGCATGGCCTCAAGGAAGGTTTGATTTCCTGATGAACCAGAGGCTTATCTAAGTTCAGTGATGATTTGCGATAAGCTTCTTTAGCCTGACTTACTGTAAGCGTGGACCAAGAACTCCTTTTCATGTATTTACCATCAGGGGTCATTGCTAGCCCTTCACAAGCTGAACATTTCACATCATTGTTACTTTTGGAAGTCTTCAACGAGAGATCCCCAAAATGCCCCTGGAGTGCCTCAGGGTAGCAATGGGATATATGATCTGCATGGTGCCTATTTACCACACTAGGGGTTCGATAAGTGCTATCGCTGTCCAAATTATCATCAGAGCTCCACCAGCTGCTCATTCCAGATTTATGCTTGCTTTCTGGTTTTCGCTCCTTACTTTTACTCCTTTTGCTATGCTTGGAATGGTGCCCGTGATGATGGTCATCCCCTCGACTGTCTCCCTTTGTTCCATTAACGTTGCCCTTGGACGATCCTTCCAGAGAATGAGATTTAGTAAAAAGTTTCTGGACTGAATGAACGAGATGACGTATTCTTCCTGGGCTCTCACTGCGTTGTTCCGCAGCTGTTGAGGTCCTCTGGTACTGTAAAGTGTGAAACCCATCCCGGTGAAGAGGAAGCTGTTTCTCAAATTGGTCCAAAAGGTTTGCAGGAATACGGTTAATCTTAGGGTTACCGTGAGACATGGCGCAGTCGTCTCTTGAGTCGTAATGTGAGCTGTAGTGCATTCTGGGGAAAGTGCTACTTGACATGTGATCGCCCATTACCATGGGCATCATCATGCATTCAGAATGAATGGAGCTGCGTGGCGAGCAACGATGGTGGTCCATCGGGCAACTCTCCGTGGGGCTGAGAAGATACGATTGCCTCGGCTCCTGCCCATGGTGGATATGGTCGTGGGTGTGTTCACAATCTTCAGGGGATGCTAAGCCACAAGTATGAGCTGAACATAACTGTGGTTGGTTGCGACTACCAGATAATCCTTTCATATTCCTCGGAGCAGGAGAGTATCTTTCCTCATTGAAGTGCTGAGAAGGCGACCATGAGTACTGCTGGTCTGTCAGGAGAACACAAAACCTGTGTTATGTGTCTAATTAAAAGATTAACTTGCAAATCCAAGCATATTGCAAAACTAAAAATTTTTTTCTCTATGGGCTTGATGGAAAGTCCTACCATTCATGGAATTTCATTCACCATTTTAAAACTGGATAAAATTGCTCACGACGAGCAAATTATGGGATGAATGCAGCATCCTTCCTGTTTGCAAAATTGTCTGCTAGCTGTTCTAAATTTTATGAAGCTATTCATTATGCAAATTTACTCAGATAGATTTAATGGATACATTCAAGTATTCAGTTTATTATTTGATGTTTAGAATTCATATGTCAAGCTTTGTAGCTAGGCATTTAAGTTACATGGGTCTAGTTTTTTATTTCTGTGGTTTCTCAGTTAGACATATTAACCTAAATGTATCATTTTTCCATGGAACCATTTTCATATCACAAACTGAACTTCGTTTTCTTAAACAAATCTCAGCTTTGGGATCCCAAGTTCACTGTTTATAAACATAAATAATAAACAGCAAAGAGAAAAAGAATATGAAGGTGCTGAAATGAAACTTAATTTTTGCATCACTGAACAGTTTATGAATAAGCATTTCATGGTATTTCAACATCTGTCATCCTTAGTCCAGAAACATTGCTCTTATGCCATACAACTAAAGTCTTCTCTATTAGGCAGTTTTTTACTTTTTACGTCCCAAATACAAAATATTTATTTAACAACTCTGTGTTATTCCCCATAATACAAATATCTTTAGGTAGAATCTATGGGTTTTAATGTACTCACTTATATGTTCCTATGGATCATGCACTCCAAGTTATGGATATTAAACAAGCATGACTACTAAATAAGAGTAGCTTGTAAGCAAAGATCTCGATACTCAAGCATTTGATTTTTTTTCTCTCACACAATTTCTCGCAGCTGTCAAGTGCTACAAACAGAAAATTTAGAAATAACAGAAAAGCTTCAATTTGATTTTCACATTCACTTTTCCTCTTCAATTTCAGCTTATTTAAGCAACATTTCAAAAGCAGCCAAAGATATAGGATGGAAGACAACCCTTTAGAGGATTCGACAGATGCACAAGTGTTTATACAACCCACTTAGCACAGCCTTTCTGCAAGCTTGCTCTAAAAGAATCTAAATAATGTTGCACAGGTGCTTGACACAGGGAAGTTGAAGGCCTCAACCAGAATGGAAGCCAGAGAATATGTACTGGTTGTATACAACAACATAACTGGACACTGGAGACCAGCCTGTAGAGATAACACAGTAGCTAACAGCACTTCGAGACGTTTCCAAAGATATGAAAAAAATCTCCTAAATCATATTCCCACTGCTGGGGAAATCTTAATGCCTGGATATGGTCATGAAACAGATCAATACCCATATGTCTTTGATTTTATTAAACTAATATATATTATGTCATAACTAATGAATGTTATGTCATGACACCTTCAGTACAGAATGCAATTTGTTACAAGTCTTTAGCATCAGGCATCTCATAACCTAAACACTCTAAATTTCCTATAATGGAAGAAGCTTAGATAATTTTATTATATCTTAATTTCAACAAAGCTCACATAATGTTTCAAAATGAATGTAGCATTAAACTAAAAAAACAATAAAGCTTTCTGCATCCTAGGCACGATCCTGCCAGACTAAAGTCACAGATGGATTTAAGGGTCCAAATGTCACCTCAGACTTTATCCTGGTGGGAAATTGATGTGTGTGTGCATATAACCTTTGCTGTTTATATTTTGGTCTTACACCAGTTTCTTTTACATAATTCATGGCTATTTTCACATTAAAATAAAAACTTATTACTGTTGATTACTCAGTCTATTGTACGATTTGGGTTATAATACCCTGCATAAATGTAGTTACAAAAAGGAAACATAACTGTTTCTCTGAAATAAGATAATTTTAATTATCCAATTAAAAGTTCAGCTATATATAGGCAAGGTACTAAATTATAACAGTGTGTTGGGATTCAGGCACATAAGTAGCACTGTAATTAATGGTACTTAACCCAGTATAGTACCAAACATTATCAGGGGAATAATAATGGTCCACGTGTTGAACTTAGACTGTGCTTCCCATAAAGTGTTCCCAAAGCACCTGACAGAGATTACTGCATTAGTTCTTGCAAGCCCATGAGATGTGGAAGGCATTGTTCTCTTTTTGCAGAAAAGAAAACTGAAATACAGGTAACATTTTTCCAAAGTGGTTGTGGATTTGCTGATTTTCATTTTCACGGTGGCATGTGCAAGAGGGAGGTGGAAGGAGGCCCTTCCGTCAAACTGACAGCACGATGAGAGTCAACCCCAGGCCTTTTCATCACAGTCTTGCACATCTATGAATGAAGGTAACTCTCACACTATGCCCATGAATCACCAATGCATCCAAAAAAAAAAAAGTAAGGAAGGGCATAGCAGAGAGTTAGACAGGAATAAGAAAATCATTTAAATGACGTCCCTAGAGCAGAACTTCTTGTCCCTGGTGATTTCTTTAGGCCTCACGCAGCATCAAACATAGTCCAGAAAGCTAGAAACATTTTTATCCTGTTACATCCCTAGGAATATGAGACATCATGATTTGATTGCACTGCAATGGAGAATCTAACAACAGTTTTTTCATCCCTCATGATTCCCTGTGATTCTGGCTCAGTACTGTTATAGAAAAATATAATTTTCTATACGTTGCTTTTACTGCCTTATAGCATTTTATGTGCCTCATGGAATGTCTGAGTTTTTTGTTTGAAACACAGTAGTTAGGCATTTAATAAGCATAATCAAAATAATTAAAAACTGGATTAAGAAGAGGGCATTTTCCAAAAGAGATTTCCTCATCTTAAATCTGGTTTAGGCAGTAGCTGATATTAGATATAGTGCCAAATTATTTAGACGTGTATCATCTAAATTTATCACTCCAATTAGGTCTGGGATCTGCTTAGGACATCAACTTCTTCTATGTCCTAGGCACCATTATTTCTTCTCACAAACCCTCTGAAAATCATCAAAATTTTGCATTATGGTATATAAATTTATCAAGTCATCTGTGCTTTGTACTATTCAGTCAATGTTTTTCGGGGGCCCTGTTTCAGGGCTCGAAGAAACAGTTGAGCTGTGGCTGAATGAATTACTGTATGGTACCAGACCAGTGTAATTGACCATGTGCTAGCTCTTAGCCTGCCAGAAACACAAAGAAAAATGTGCTAGCTTAAAATTCAATTAAGCTAACATGCTTTTCTACCATTTGCAAGGGGCTAAAAGTGTGTCTATGTTCAATGTCCACAGCTTAGCTGATTCATAAAAAATCCTGAAGCTACAATATTAATTTTTTTCCCCAATCTTTGATAAGGAAATTGAAGATTTTTGGTATAACAAAATGATGCTAGATTTATGCAATAATGACAGACTAACAACAGTATAGATTTTAGTTAATGTCTTGAAAAGGATATCTAGAATAAATTTTAAGCTGTTGGTTTTTTTCTAAAGCAGTTCCTATGTTTTCTTAGGGCAATCACCCTAAAAATACAAAATTAATGAAAAATACTAATGTCTAGTCTCTTAAGAAAGTGCCACCATCAGAACCAAAGGACTGAAGGGAGAGAGAAGAACAAATAAATGTAACCCAAAGAAGGCAGAGGAATAGAAGCAAAGGAAAAATATATTATATGTGAGCACAGGAATGGCTTTTTTTTAAAGTTTCATGAGAGCAAAATGGAATTTTTCCATTGATTTCAAAGGGTATTCATACAATACATTGTGTGAGGCGAGGGGAAGAACCAAGACCAAGACATAGGGTGTTATGTCAAAGAGAATCCAGTACTTCCAAAATCCTAAAAATCCCTCTAAATCTGTTCTCTTCAGAGATTACTATACAGATAAAGTCAATCCTTAGCCTTGACAGGAGGACTTCTGTCTCCCCTCTTGTCTATTTCAACTCTTTCCCTGTTACACCACTTCTTTTCCTACATTCCCCACCTCCCCCACCCCCAATTTTTTCTGATGCTAAAAGAGTTGCTCTTACTCCAGAAGATGTTAGTTTGCCTGTCTTCTGGGAATGGTCACAGTTTTTAGAGCATTCAAACTTCTTCCTTGTGTCCGTCAATATCCAGGGAAGAAAGAGAGGTTCAAGGACCAAGAATATTGTTTAAAATAATGAATTAGATTTAAAATTAATGTTCCAGGGCAAAAGGGCTAAAAATACCTAAGCAATGAAAAATAAGGACTGTGCATGTCTAGAGCTCCTAGAACACTGGAACACTGCTCTTTCCTAAAGGGAATCAATGAAAAAACACTGGAAACCTCTCTGACATTCAAAAGTGCGTGTTTCCACAAATCTCTTTGTATAAATCTTTTTGTGTGTTACATATTGAAAGCAAGCTTTCTGAGCATAATAATAATCCCCAGAACTGCTAAATGGTGCCTGATTTTTGCTTTTATTTTTCTCTTTTTATTTATTTTTTTGCAAAGGACTTTTTCTATTGAGAAATTAATTTAAATTACTTTAACCTTCTAAGCCCCTCAGTAAACTGCTTACCCATTGGAAACATTTGTGCTGTTTTCATTGGGGAAGAAACAGCTCTCTTCCATAGCGTAACCAGTAAAGTGCATTGCTGAAAAGAAATACCTAACCTAGCTTTTAAAAAGATGTGATATAGAAAACCAGACTGCTGCATTGTGCTGTTCTGTTCAGATCAATTAGTGCTGCAATATACCATGAAAAAATATACTCATAGTCTAACCGATAACTAATATCAATATTAAATAGAGTAATCCCAAGTATATTAATCAAACAAATACACATTAAATATTAAAATGCATAAATAAAATGTTTTAGCTGGAGATTCGTCTGCTCAATGACTGCAGTAAGCATTAGATGAGTACAGATTCCTCATTAACTTGTTACAATGTTTTCCTCCGTTTTATTCTAACCATGCAAATGAGTATTTCCAGGGACTGAGAAGACTGACTAACCTGCCAAGTACAAGGAAGAAATTTTGGAAATGCCTTAAGTTCCTATTCTGGTCCCATGAGATGTCCAACCTATTTATGTAGTACAACACCTTGTATAAAATTTATACAAAATTGCAAAAATTGGGTGACTACCTGACTTTATCCTTCAGCTTTAGATGACTTGTATTTTCTGTTATACTGAGTTGATGCATTTATACTGCCTGCAGTGCATTCACCTATCTCTGAATTCCTATCTAACATCTCAGGCTGATTACTTGAAATGCTCAACTTTGAGGTGCAGCATCCCCGCAACAAAAAGTAATATTGGCTCTCTCAGGACTATTGCAACAAGGCACTTTCCCTGTGCAGTCACAGAAGTAGGCAGTTCTGAGGAGCTAGAGCAAAACAAAATGCCCAAGGCTGTCAAACAAGCACCAGCCATAGGTTGCACATGGATTCCTGTCTTGTTCTGACACTTCGGCCTGAAAATGATATACCTCTCTACTCAGATCCTTGCAGGAAGCACGTATGGCTGTGTTTATACTAGTAGACTAAACAGAGCCAAACAATGTGATTAGTCCATATAGTTAAGCTGTTGCCATCAGAGTTTCATACTATTTAAATAGGAGTCTTCCAATCAATATGCAGATATGATTTCAAGAATAAATCGGGCAAAAGACTGTTACAATGTGCTCTCTGGATGTGGTTTTACTTTGGACTACAAGAAACTGTCATGATTCACCTCAGGTTAAAGTACATATCTAAAATATGTCAGATGAATACCTCTGTTCATGTACATATTTATCTCTGCTGACCACAGCAAAAGCTGTGTATGACAAGTTCCAATGCAGGAAACTATATCATGAATACAAATTTTTAGGTGATCTGAGTCTAACACATGGAAAACGATTCGACAGTGTAAGCTAATCCAGTGGAGCCACATAGTGAGCAATGTCCAAGGGTGAGATGTTTTTATAACTTCCATGTTAGACAAAAATGGATATGCAAATTCTATTCCTAATACAGCATCAGTGACTATAAGATACCAATTTGGAGCAAAGTCAGAAAACCCAACAGGAGAAGTAAGGAGTGAGTGGAGTGCTGCCATTTATTCAGTACAGTCACTGTTTCGTGTACTGACGCAGATGTCTGAAGATGGAACAAATACTTGATGGCACCCAATCATATTGTTCAGCACAATTGTTCAGTGATTAGCAGACTGGAAATCCAACATCCCAGGGGATTTATTTATGAGGTTAACAAACATCATGGTGGGGGGGTCAGAACTAGATTATATTTTGAGGTCCCTTCCAACCCAAATCATTCCATAATTCAGTATTTCTATGGTCAGGGGAAAGGGCATAGAGTAAAAAAGGAGTGCAGAACAGCTGTTGATGAGTGAGAATGGGGCCTTTGTGGTGGCAGGTGGGGGTATGAATTTCAGGGGACACATAGTTCAATACACTGAGAGGAAGAAAAGCACAGAGAACTACGATCACTGGGGAAGGCTGTGACCAGGGCCATGTTAAAGCAGGGTTGCAACACTGACTGCTTGGCATGGATAACATGGCATGATGTGTAAAAGGAGAAATGTAGAAACAGTATTTGAGGAATGATGACATCCCACATCTTATAGGTGGAAGAATGGCACTTGGACTGTATGGGGAGGATGAGAGGCACAATATTGTGTCCATGCCATGACAAAGGACAGGATAGAAATCCATGAGAGGCAATATCGGATTTGCAAGAAGCTCCAGGGTTCAGCCTGCAGAGAGGCAAGGAATCGTCAGGATGGTGCAAAATTCATTTCCATTGGCTTGAAGTGTATGATATCCTAGTATTGATTGGTATGTAGCACGCAGACCTTCACAGTGCTTTCACGTTTGAAGTACATTGCCACTGCTCACCTTTTCAACAGTGCTGTGACAGAGATAGGTCCACAAAATGATTTATGACTAACATTTTTTTTCACAGTATCTGTATGATCAGTGAAGCTTTTGGAAAAAAAAAAAAAAAGAATCAAGATTAGATTGACCTAAACTAACTAACAGGTAAGCTTTCTTCTGGAGAAATACAGCTGTATGGAGTCAACCAGGGCTTCACCATGTAAATATCACTGAACAATTAGCTACCAGAAAATTGTTTCTAACTCTTCCAAATACGGACCTGAAAAGCTAGCCCAACATCATTAAACTCCCTTTGTTCCTTTTTGTGCCTGGCTTTATGGAGCTCTTTTCCTAAAGGAGAAACTTTTGCTAGTTGCAGTTGCTAGGTCAAATACAGGAGACAATCAGTTTCCCTCAGTGTCATTAAAACTGCAACCATTTTCTCAGCAATTAAAGAAAGCCAGAGTAATTGGGTAGTTCAGCTCAAAGATATGGGCAAGAATCTGCCCCTGACTCTAAACCTGTTAACTTCACTGGGGTTGGGGTTGGTTGTAAACTTTTGCTGAGAAACATTCTTGGTCAGTTTACCTGTGAACCCTGGTGTCGCTTGAGGAGGATCACTTCTGATCAGGGCTATATTCTACAGAAAGGGCCATTCATGTTGGACTGGAATAAATGGATCAGAAGCCTGGAAGGGTCCCCAGTCAGGAAGACTATAGCATGGAAAGATGAAACTGGTTCTGCTGAAATGCTGCCACTGATAGCATGGGTGGGGGAGGGGCAAGATTTAATCCTGAGGATTGAAATCACTCGGACCAACTATTCAGCTAAATTGAACTACAAATCTCCAAGGTTTCTTTTCTCAAAAGGAATACTTATCATTGATTCTTAAATGGAAATCAAACAAAAGAAAGAATGCTGACATTTACGAAATTTTTCCTTGAATGAGGTGTTTTAGGTTTTTCTTTTGCATAGTGCTTCTGGAAATCTGAATTTGTCCTTTATGTATAATGATATATTAGGAAGGAAGTTTACCATCCTCTGTAATACTGAAGGGACTGCAAGAACTAATGTTTCTATATCCAAGCAAGAATATTTATCATACATTCATTCTAAATTGCCTTTTGTTATTTCTTTAAAACAGGGATATATTTTAAAGATTTTTCTTATTTTATAGAGAGCTCTTCTGGGAAAGAAATAATCTAAGCATTAATTCTCAAAAGCATTGATTATTGCCACAGAACATATGACTGTTCAATTTAAAATACCTTTCTATTTGAAAATCCCCTTTACTTTTCTTTAAAAACATTTAATATAGCTTTTAAATTGTCAGAACTGAGGAAAATTATTAGATTTTCTGTTTGCTTAAGCAACAGTTTTTTGCAGCCTTTTCCTTCACCCAAAATTTCTGAGTTTCAGCCTTGGTCTGACCCAAAACAATTATTTCTTTTACTTTTTGGAGTTTATCATTATGTGCTCAGCTGTACACCCTTGGCACTGCCTCTTGCTGCTTTGTTATTGTATTGTGAACTTTTCTGCTCAGCTCAACCCACTGAGATGGAGGAAGTCTCATCCTGATTTTCCTATGGGGTGCAGGAAGAAACAGCAGCCTGGTGACAAATTCCCTTTTAAGCCTGTTGCCATGGTAACAGGCAGAAAAATCTCCCTCTTTCCATAACCTTCAGACTGGGAATTTTTCAAATCAGGGTGCCCTTTCTCTTCTGCCTGGCTGAGCTCCCTTTTGGGTCTGTGAGAAATGTTGGGAATAGCGATTGCAGCTTCCCATTAGCACCCAGATCCTCTGTGTGGCAGTGAAGGGTCTCACTGTGAACCCAGCTCCTGGGATGAGGTGGTGGTATAAGTACCAATACCCTTGGTCACTTTGAGACAGGTCATCTTAATATGCTGCTGCCTAGTTATTTACACAGAGAAATGACTTTATAAAAAGATGGAAAAAACATATGCAATTGCATAAGAAATTAATGTTAAAAGGTGACAACTTGCACCAGTGAAAGCATGGGTTTTCTTAACAATATTTTCTGGTGTTTGTCCTGCTGCCCTAGTTACATGAGTGCAAATCCCCTGAGGAGGACAGCCTCACTCAGTGACCTATATGACCAACACTGTGGGAGAGAGCCATGGTCAGGTACCTCTCACTGGAAGTACCCACATCACTCAGGTTATGCCAATACATACTGCCTCACCCCAGTAGACCCTAAGCAGCCTACAGTGAATGTGGAGGCAGAGCATGGTAACTGTTGTTGTGGGGAAACGGAGAGCAGGCCGTTCAAGCTGCCCATCACAGGAATACATGTAAAAGTCCACTCATGCTGTCCTTTGTAAAGTAGACAATACGGTAAAGCTCTCAGTGAAGGCAATCAGATGAGTCAGTCTCTCATCTCCATTGCTGTCCTTGCGCTCTCTGTGGCAAAGTAAATGCTGTGGATCAACACAGCATCCAGGTGTTAGAGGTCAGTAGGGCAGGAGGGAGAGAAAAATGACCCTCCTTTGCTAACATCCTATGTGTGAAACTAAACTCATGCCATTTCACCTTCTACCCTCTTCTTCTTCTCTCTCTCTCTTCCTTGGCAAGGTCTTTCATTCATTCCAGTGCAGACACCGGAATCAGTAGTCCAGATGTGGCCTCACAATGGGATGAAGCTTCCCAATTCGGAAAAAAACGTTTCCTCTGCAACTGAACTTAGGAGCCTCCTCAGCTGGACAGCCCTGTCAGAATGCACAAATCATTTAGAACAAAAGTATATGCTTCTTAGCAAAATAATGAATGCATAAACCCCTTTGTATTCTTTAGTAAAACTGGATGAATAATTCATAACAAATAACCTATTTGATTAATCTTACACCCTTACAAATACCTTCTCCTGTTTCTGAATTGACCTTGGGCCTAATGGGATTTTTGCAGAGTTATCTGACATTATGAGGTGTTTAATTTTTAGAAATAGCTTATGGTCTGCAGATTGTTAGTAAGCATTTGTGGCCAACAGCCTGTAATTAAAATGCAGGCTTTTATATGAAGCTCAGGCCATATGATATGATGTTGTTCTATGAGTAAAAGTAATTCACAGAATAAGCTCTCAAGCATAAAATTTATTTTTTGAAAAACATTTCCCATTATTTCATTAACATTTTCTGTGGTCTCAACCATCCCATCAGTAAACTTCTGCATTACAGTTTCTGGGTATTCGAAAAGGAAGAATTTGAAGTGTAATTATTTAGATGTATGATGGAACCTTAAAAAAGCGCTACTTTTTGCATATCTGTTCAGCTAGTCACAGTGTAGAAATAACACAGTGACACAGAGACATATTGGGGCATCTTGTATTCAAAACTCTTGTAAGCCTAAAAGACTTCTACATCACTATACTAAACCACCAGTCTACGTATTTTTATCATATGGAAGAAAGCTAATCCTGTGGTTAGAGGATTAACTTGTGAAATCTACAGTCAAGATTTCCTGTCCAGCCATGAACTTTTTGTATTGTCCAGAATAAGGCCATGGGAAGTGATGACAGGCTTGGCCTTGTCTCACTGAATAGAAGTTAACCTTCATGGGTATCTGTTGTAGACTCCCTACCTCAGTTCCCCACAACACAAGAATAAAACTCTTTTATTCCTCTGAGAGTTAGTGTCAGAAAGCAGGGAAACATTTGGTCTTTGGGATAATACCCATCTAAGAATTTAAACTAAAACATTTGCTACCATGCCTGCTAATTACAGTGTCACCGTAAGCGGCTTATTCTGTATGGACAAGCCCTGTGTCTGATTAAAGTCCCAGCAGTTCCAGTCAAAGCCTACAGCTGTTTAACCATCCCTGGATGCTTTGGGGGAAGGTGGACTGAGGCATGGATCTGGCAGAGGAGAGCCAAGTGCCTGCTACCAATCCCTTCTCTGTTCTTGGGAAAATTTCCTGCCGTGCCTGTTGTGTGAAGCTAAAACCCATGAGAGGTGCAAAGTGTTCAGACACTGACAGCACTGAGGAAGGCCGGGTAATTAGGTAGAAAGACAGACAGACTGGAAACTCAGTCCTTTATTTATTTTTTATTTCAAGAACAGCTATATCCTTTCTTCCTTGCAACACATAAGGTCATAAAGGCATGATCATGCAATCAACAGTGATTGAATAACCATGAGTTACTGTCTGACACTTGAACTGTACCAATTAATCAAAAGCCCAACTGCAACCACTGTGAAATAAAAATACGTTTTCATAACCTGCCCTTAAACTCTTTCACAGTTTACTTTGCAACTGGGGCAGGTTAAGAGCATTATTAGTAACTGCAACCTGTTTTATAGGTTTTAAGCTTTTTCTTAACATCAACTCAATAGCCCTTCCTGAAGAGAAAACAGCAATTTACTGAAATAAAAAGCCTTTAGTTCCTTAATATTAGAAGCTGCTAAGTGTTCAACTTCTGTAAAAGAAATGTTTTCCTTATCTATAAAAAAGGAGTTAATTTTAAAATAATATATTTTCCCTCTTCACTGTGTGCATGTACTACTTATTAAAAAATCTATATTTAAAGAAAAGTTCATCCCATCTCCTCTGCTGACATATTTCTTTCACTATTTGAATGCCATTAAACATGCCATGTTTCCCATATAGCTCTTGTTAAGACTGCACAATTTGGTTTTGACACCCAGAACAAATTGTTGCTACCTTAAAGACACCTAAAGTATGTAAGACTGTGAGAAGTTCCCAATTTGCACAGAAAAGAGTTGTTTCATAAAAACTTTTTTTTTTCTAAAACATTAAACTTGTTGAGCATTTATAACCACCAGCTAGACGAAAGCTTGGAAGAACTCCAGTTTCCATTGACTTGGAGTGAGCTGCTTGAGATCACGCATGTCAGATCTCCCGCCCTGTTACCTTTATCAGGTTGCTTATTTAGAGATATTCCTAGTGGAAAAATAGGGATTTTTGGTGTGAGAGTGAATCTGGTAACCATGACACTAGTTACCACCCTGAAGTCTGTTAACAAATAAACGTTAACGGAAAAGTTATGAATTACTGGTCTTGAGAACAGACTATGAATGCTTGGGTAAGCTTTTTTTTTTTAAGGAATCCATTGCATTTCTGCCTGTTTTAACTAATGAGGTCTTTTATAGAATCAATAATGTAAAAGAGTTGCGATCAGGCCTATCCCTTGATGCTTTTTCCCAATTAGAGCAGTGGATCATTGTATTAATATTATTTAGCGACTATTCAGCATTTTCACTCCGGTGAGATACTTTGCAAACATTAATTAATCCCCACCAAAGCCCTGAAACCTCACTAGGAAATATTAAACCTGTTTTACAAATAAGGGCCTGGAGCCAGAGAATTTTTAGTACCAGAGAGATCGTAACTTGAAGCTCCTTGGGAAAGTGAGCAGCTCTGAGACTCTGGAATAATGAATGGCCCTGCAGTTAGAGTTACCTTAAAGAATATCATCTCTACTCTGCCTTGACTTGGGGCCATTGTTCTACTTCTCAAGGAAAGACCTTTCTGTGTTTTTTTTCAGGAATTAAAGTCCAGCAGTCCTTCAAACCGAGGCTGTTCATACAAAATAATTACATAGTCATTGAGGTTTATATACATAAAAACAATATATGCATATAACATATATGTTTTATATATATATATAAAGAGAGAGAGTCCATTTCCATAGCCCAGAGATTAGAGTATCCACCCAGATTCAGATTTCCTTCTAATAAATATTTAACTTTATACATGTGCAAGAGCAAGAAAAAGTGGAGACTGGGGAAGATCTAATACTTTGTGGCTCTTTTAAGTAATGTTGTGTTCAGTTCATGGATCTGAACTCAAGTCTTCATGTAATGGAACACAATACCAGGAGATGGATGGACAGACAGGTATGTCCCAGCTGTCTGTAGAGCTCTTAAGCACTAGCACAGCTGTAACTACAGAACTTGCCTACACTGAACTTAGCTGACTATCCCAAACCTTTACTTTCCACAGTAGGTTTCTTGTTTTACAGTGATTCTCTCTGAGGGATAATGGAACACCATATGTTTATACATTACTGACGGTATCCACTCCACCTATTTTGGCCATCTGTAGTTTGGCAGCTAAGTCAGGACCAGATTTCCTGCTGAAAATATTAAAGCCACCCACCCCTCTGCATTCATTACCTAGCAATCTTTGGTACTTTATTTTCAGAGGACTCCAGTAGGGACCCAAAATCTGTGCTTTTAGCATATTCTTTTTTCAATCCTATGGCCATAAATAGCTGAAGTCATTGAAAGCAGCTTAGTTTCTTTGTAGTCTGGTTGCAATTGTATTCATAATTTTTCACTTTCCTGTTCCTCATTTCTCTTGGCTAATCCCCCGTCTTCTTCCTAATTAGGATTGATCAGGTTAGCATATATCTTTGTGTCAATCTCGGATTACCTATTTCATATGAGGGTCCTTAGTCCATACCTGACATTTAATACTGTTGACTTACACATCATTTACCTTGGCTTCAGAAATTCTGCAGTTCTTTCTCAGCCAAATGGGAAGGAGAAAAATTTTGACATACTTCTAGGGCATGATTCATCTCACCCTAAGTTAAGCTTCTAAAGCAGGCCAAACCTGCTATGGCCTAGAAAAGTCTATCACTCTTTATTGACTCTAAAGGAAGTCCAGATATCTACAGTTTAGACATCTACATCTGAATTACTTTCCAACTCCTAGATGAGATGAATTCTACCCCGGGGCATCTGAACTGCTTCCAGTGTGCTGTGAAATGGGGCAAAAATGTTGTGAAGGCTGAGAGACTTGCTGACTCCATGACTCCATATGATTCACTTGTCAGATTCCCAGGAAGCCTCATGTTTAACTGTATCTCCCCTCTTAGCCTAATTTAATTAAGGCAGGAACTGCCTTGAAGGTTCTTCAGTCTCTTCCTTAACACATCCTCTTGTCTGATCTTTGGAACTTATCCCATAGTTTTTTCCTCTTGTTTTTAATATTAAGAGGACAAACAAGTTCAAACCAGATATTTTTATACTGAACATTCATGGAACTCCCTGACTTCAGTGCAACTGAGTGACAACACTACTTGTTTTAGAAAATCCTGTTCTAAGAGATTATTTAAACATAATGACATCCCCTGCCAGAATTCATGTTCCTTGTTCAAACTGTTTGGTCTTTTTTCTTAATATAGCAACTATGATTTATCTTCTTATGAATGTGTAACAATAAGGTCAAGGTGAGAGTTTATAATATTCTTGTCAAATACAAAAATATCCTAATAACACAAAATAAACTGTCGCAATGCATTAATGTGAGGATATGCATAAAAGGAGAAAAATTACTGTAACGCTGACTTCTGAAATGTAAGTACACTCACTGTGAATAAAGGGAGCTTTAACTAGCAAACACGCAGAAACCACATTCCATATTTCTCTTCCAAAAATAACCACATAAAGTGATTGCATATAAATCAAAGTTTTGATGGATTTCGCATAAAGCAGTGACAATCCGAATATGAAATTCCGGGAACAGAAACTCAATATACACAATCTAAAAGGTATAAATCTGGCTACACCGAAGCCAGTGGGATGTTTTACTACTAGCTTTGAGAGACAGAGATACCAAGTTTCCACTCAGGGGCTGTATGAGTTTTTGATTTCTTGCTTCTGTTATTTTTTAAATTTAAAAGGTAACACCGAAACTCTCTGCAGTTATGATGTTCTCTAACAAAAATGACCAAAGAAGGAAAGTCGATAATTTCCTTGAACACCACCTTTTGGATTCTTGGTTGCCTGGGTGTTACCAAAATCAGATGTTTTTCTCCTTTTGATTCTCTAACCTTACAGAGCAGGTGAGAAATTCCCAGAAGGATCAGACAGAGAGATTTTTAGCCACTCGCATTGACACCTCCTGGTGCTGTGCCTGCTGTGGGCTTTGTGGCTGGAGAAAGGCTGTACCGCACAGAGCAGCCCCCTCCTCCTCACCCCCACAGCTGCACCCAGCCACTGGATGTACAAGCAGTATGAGTTATCTGAGAGATGATATCTGTACCTAGCTCCTCCTCTGGCGTCCCTGGAAAACTGAAGCCCGACTTGAGCAGATCGCCACCCTCTTCTTCTGAAAAGACAGAAACAAAGTAGCTATTTAATAATTCTGATATTTTTGTATACCCAGACATAAACTCTCCTCTAGTTTTTAAATCACCTCAGTGATACTTATTACCATTCAGTATCTCTGATACTATGATGCTGTTGAGGTGCTATTTTCGGCAGTATCTATTCTGCTTTGCCAGTTGTTCTTGTGTTCTTCTATTTATTTATTTTTTTAAATGTTGCCAGACATTTTTGCATCATCAGTGTCACAATATTCATAAATGCCTTTTTTTTTAAACATGTTTTACACTGTTCTGTTCAGCTTTTCTTAGTCACATTGGATTCTACTGCCCTCTAACCTTAATGTATTTATTCCAAGAAGAATCATTATTGTCAGTCCTCCAGTTGACGACAGTCAACCAGTCCTCCAGTCCTCTGACGACAGTAATGCCACTCACGATTCTCAGGCCGCTTTCTTTATATCTTACTCACAACTATTTCAACTCTGCAATTCTGAACTCCAATAACGTTGTCATGGTGACTTTCTCCTATCAATAACATTTACTTTTGTGCCAGAGACAACTTCTGTCATTCTGGAAGAGAACTTAAACTCAGAAGATACACCCATAGTGTATGAACGCCATGAGGTATGCAGAAGCCTGCTGAATGGCCTGAGTGCAGCTCTTTGCTCCCTCGCCTGTATCACTTTCAGAGCTGCAGCTTGTTGCCTCTGCATTGCGCTCTTGTCATGCTGACACACAAATTCATTTGGACCTGGCAACTAACTCAGATATTTCTAACACGGGACTGCACAGACAAATTGGGTCAGTAACACGTCCTTAAGGTACAAGATTGGCTCAAGAACACATAGATAGGGGTGCAAAATATCACAGTAACGTGTCTCATGTAAGTACACAGTACTATCTTTTATATTTTTTTCAATTGTTTTGCCTTATTATCTGTATTTTCTGCTATCTCAGCAGAGTGGAAATTGTTTTGAGTATATACTGCCTTCCACTGTACGCCTTCTTACAGACACCTCAAAACAGCAGCGGGGGAATGGAGTACCCCGTAGCCTCTCACTGTACATTCAACCAGCAATTCTTCAGAAAGACAAAACCTCATATTGCAGACAGTGCTTCTGTAGTGCACAACCAAGGACTGATGACCTCTAAAAACTCACATCAGGTCAAGTTCCTCAAATCCTCAGACAGACATTCCCATAAGTTTGAACCAACTCAAGAGTACCTCAATCCCTGTATCAGACAAGCTGGGTTTTGTGGTTCAGCTTACAATGGACACACTGTTTTGCCTGCTTTAATGCTCCATTTAACAAATACATGCATTTTATATATTTCTTGGTCTTGGTTGAACTTTGTACTATGATTATTTTTCCCAATTATACTCATGTGGATACTCTTGAACAGCTGTTGTGGGTTTTGACAATTTGTGAGGTTAAGAATACACAGCTGATAACAATGAGTAGTATAGCACAGATACGGCACACAAAATAAGTCTGGGGATGTTAAGACTGTTGGATAAGATGAGCTGTCAAATAAACATCTTGTTTATAAACTCAATTGTTAAATGAACTCACTCTGCTAAAATACAACCTACTAGGGATCTGTTAAGTGATGGATAAAAAGTCATACACAATTTAAAGAATAACGAGCATACGAATTTAAATTAAATTTCATTTGGAGAGGTAATGGACAATCCTAATTAAATAAAAGCACAAATTAGGCAGTTTCCATGGAGACTTTGCTCACATGATCAGCCTATATTGTATAACTCATGTCCTGTCCTCTAATTTTGCTGCACAGGAGTAACGAATTAAATGAAAGTTATAACAAAAATATTCTGAATGATACTTTATGTCTATGTAAGTAACTAGGAGATCTGGCTGTTAGCTTCACAGTAAAGAAGCTTTATATTGAAACAGTGGGTTTGTATTTTTGAAAAATCAAAGATATACTATTTTATTCCTCAGTTATACATATTTCAGAAACACTTTCGGAATCACAGAATATTAGGGGTTTGGAAGGGACCTTGAGGATCATCTAGTCCTACCCTCCAATGAGAATAATAAAAAAAAAACCCAACCCAGAAAACATACAAACAAACAAACAAACCCACAAAAAACCCAGAATGTTATTTCTCCCTTCCAAGAAGTTAGCATTATTCTCAGAAGTCCTGCCCAAAACTAGACTAAAATTTTAGGGCTAGGCTAAACTAGACTAAACATCTATGGTTTTGACGTGTTTCAGAAAAATAGAAAATAAATTTCCTTTTCAGAATGACAGGGAAAGTTTATGCAAGGGATCCATAGGTCAGATTCTGACTTTGGCATAAGAATTTCTGTGCAAATTCAGGCAATTCAGTTAATCTCTTTCTGCCTCAGTTATCCAGAAGAATTTGGATTCAAATTAATTTCTTTCTTGTAGGTATCCTATATGAATAGTTTTATTAGTGCCAGTGAACCTCTTGTCTATAAGAGCCCACAGAGAGCACACAAAAGTTAGAATTTCCATCCTGCAAAAATGCTGTGTTCTATTTTGAACAGGGTCAAGTGCAAATGTTTCAAAGGAACTTAGAATTCCTTTTTCATTCCCTTCAGTTTATGAATCTCCATAAGGGATATGAGTAACTCTTATGATTAGCTTACTTCTTATTTCTTTACATCTTATGACTACACCTATTCACATCACTAATTCATTGTTTAGACTGTCTTTTCAAAAAAAGCCACTGTCAGTTCCTTCAGCCCTTGAAGAGATTAAATTTTTGTATTCTGCATTTATGAAGCATAAATTAATCTAAAGTCTCAGTGGCTCTTGCAGTATTACAAAGACAATCTTTGAGTGAGGTTGAACTGTACTTCAAAGTCATATTATTCCTTCAACAACAGACTTACATAGTCTTTGTTTACTCAGTTTATATTTCCCTAGAAATTACCATTTTTCTTATTGACCATAGAAACAAAAATCATACCCTCCATTCATGAACACAGCAGCAACCTTCATATCTCATGGTAATGAAGCCAGACAGATTACCACAGAATTCTCACGCATGTTGAAGTTCAAGTGTTGTAAAATGCTTACGTTCATTTCATGTCATTCACCTCCCCTGTCTCATAGATCTGTAGGATTTCACCTCCCCCTTCGCTCAAGGCGGGCCTACTGGCCAGACATTGTATACCAGTGGATATAGAGGGAAATGGTAGTCAAAGCATGGAATGTTTTGATGGGCAATGAATTGCAAACGAAGATGAGGTTATGAAAGTAGGATGATTTACAATTTAAGGTTTTAAACAATGTACAGAATGCACAGTTCACAGACAAAGGACACAATTACTAGTTAAAATCCCTTCTCAATGTACAGACTACTGCACCACAGACTGATCTAAATAAAAAGCAAACATCTGCCTCTGAAAGTGAAACTAAAAAATAGCGGGAGAAGTCTTCACTCTCAAAAGGGCTGAAAAAATGATAGGCTTTCAAACTGCAGAGATGTCGGCTTCTGTGAAAGCTGAATGTATAGTAAAATGATGCTGTGATCTGCATAAATAGGAGAGCACAAAGTGTCATTTACATCTTGTATCTCATTTTCTTTTTTAAAAATGTGATGAATCTGTCATGCATTCCAGTGCGATGCTGCACAGATGACACTCAAGACTGTGATAGGAACCTTTCACAGCTGAAGTTCTCCAGATGTAAGCTTGGAAATGCCAGGACATGTTGCTGATCTGGAACCAGCTTGACAGAACCAGATGGATCATTCAAACCTGAGGCTACTACATGTGCAGTGGGAAATGACATGGGCCAGCACCCAAGATCAAACTGGCATGGCACAGCTTTCATCTTCAGAACAGGATGGATGTATGTCAGCAATGAACCCTGGCCTGTGCTGTTCCTTACCCTGCTAAGGACACATTACCTAGGGAAGTGCTGGTTGGCATGGGCCAACTCTGGGCAAGGGTGTACACTGTGGTAGGGATGATGGCTGCCATTGCTCACACATGTGGTGTGTTCCTGAGGAGTTACAAGTACGGAGGGAACTTTAGCTTCTACTCAGTTTTCTGTGTTGAGAGAATAGGTTACAGTCTAATATGAACCCAAAATAAAACTGCTGAAGGCCACAGAATTACATCTGTGTAAAACTTAGGTAAAAGAGATGCAGCTAATCTCTTGGGGGTCAATTCTGAATTGTTCCTGAGCTGCACTTCCTACTGGATGGCAGGTCAGTCAGGTTTTACTTGGTGTTGTGGGTCCGGGAAGAGAAGCTTCCGTATGAGCTAATGGACACATGCTCTTTTCTCTCCCATTCCCTACGGTCTGCCTGTCTTCTAAGGGAACATTTTGACAGTCAAGGCACAGAAACCATCTGATATCACTGCTTTTCCTCTGTTCAATAATCACTTTACCCATCCTTCAAATTCTAGCATCTCAGTTTTAACCTCTCGATCTACTCTCTGAGCCTGACCTATCAGTTTAAATGATCTTTCTTTACCTGCAAAGTCTTGCACCAAGATATGCTTCTATGTTGGCCCTCAATTTTATTCATTCATTCTATCCTTAATAACCAGGCATGCTGTTTCCATCTCCCAATCGTACTTCTTCCATAACCTATCCAACAACAAAATAGGTGCCAGTCTCAGTGGACTTATCGCTCACATACTTTAGAAGGCTTACGTCAGTGAGACTTATAATCAATTAACTCCATTGCAATACGAGAGTAAGAATGGACTACAACTGATATTGAACTTCTCAGTTTATTGGATTTTAATTTATTTATTATTGGCCTGCTCTGGACCTCGCACCGATTTTTTGCTACGTGTGTTTTTTTTTCAGCCTGTAAGCTCCCCGTGGTAGCTGTTGTTCTTTTAGTTGTGTCTTATTTAGAACCTGGCACATTAACTCTGACAACAAATGAAAGAAAGCCAAGGCCCTAAAATGTCTGGAGTGAAATGCAGGAGCAACTTCATTTGATCACATAATTACAGAGCATAAAAATGTGTCCAGAGTTTGAATATAGTACTCTCACCACATCACTCCATGATCTGAGAAAACCAAATTGCCTCTTCCAGACCAGAGATGCTCAGATATCTAGAAGAGCTATCTCCAGTACTTCAAAGTCCACTAGCCTGCTATTCGATTGAAGCATTTCTTGTGGGTGGCCTCTGACCCTAGCCAAAGATATCCCCCATCAGCTACAGGGCATCTGTCATTGAGAACTGTCATTAGGCTGATCTGGACCTAAGAGGAACATCAAAAGCACACAGTCCTGGGTGCCGCTATGGCCCCCTTGCTATGGCCTGGTTATTCTTTGGTCATGAGGCCAACAGGCATTGTCTAGCCATATCTTCCAGAACAGGCTAGCTCCATTCAAGGTTATTGGGAATGGTCCTTGGACTGTGCTAACTCTCTAGTCAAGCCTGGGAATTATTTGGGACAGTGAAAATTAGTTGACCAAGATTAAAACTAAGACAGGTACCTCTCTCATCGGACATTATAAATAATCAGATTCCTTTTTGTTGGGCCTTTGTCCTGGCACTGTTTAATTTACTACTACAGATTTAGCCCAGGTGGCAGTATTGTAAAATATAATATTCTCGTGCACTGTTTGATAGCATGCTGGTAAGCAACAGAAGCACAGCAGGGCTGGGTAAATTCCAACTGAAGTAAAACCTAAAGTTGATCGTAACAAATTTAAGGTTATCGAGGTTTCCTTTGTGAGGGGCCTGTGTAAAAGTGCTAACAGTAGGAGGCAGTCATTGTTTAATTAAGTTGCTTTTGTTTTTGTCATCACACCCTTTATTTTTTTGTTCTTAGTTTTTCTCACACACACATAAGTGTTCCCAGTGGATCCGGTGACGATCTGTTCATCCCGGTATGCCGGCTCCAGCACTGACCGAACATAGATGCTGTTGGAAACAGGGCAAATACATAGATTGCCTAGAATACCTTTCCAACCCTGCAATCAGCACTTAAGGGACTTCCTGAGATGGAAGTTTAATCTAGACCATCATTTTTAATAGCCAATGGATCTATCCTCTATGGATTCATCTAATCTTTTCTGAGCCTATTTATACTGATAGCCTCTACTGCATCCTGTGCCAATGCACCTCACAATTTAATTATGCTTTATTTGAAAAAGAATTTCCTTTTTGTTTGTTTATCAGGATGCCTGATAATTTAATTAGGTGACCCTAGTTCTTTGGTTGTGAAAAATAATGGATCATCGATCCCTATTCACTATGTCTATATCATTTATAATTGTGTAGACATCTACTACATCCTTGCCTCAACCTTCTCTTTTCCGAACCAAGGAATCAGTGTTTAGTATTTTATTATGGCAAAGCCATTCTAAATCTTTCATCATCCTTCTCACTCTTTGTGCATTTTTGTGACTCTGCTGTGCCTTTCTTGGACACAGCAGCCAGAAACTGAAACAGCTTTATGGTATGGGTTTTTCTACTGGCACGACGCAGTTTTCTGCTTTCCTTTTTTTAAAAAAAAAATTAATCTGCCCATTTCATAACTCAAAATATTCATTGTTCATACTAAGTTGTGCTTAAGAGAGATGATTTGTTTGACTTTCCAAACACAAACACATTTCTCTTACATATTACTCCAATAAATATTGAAGAATCTCAGTATTTTACTTAGCTCAGGTTACTACCAACACTGCTAAAACTAAACAATCACCCTGCCCACCCCCAGAATGTGTGGAGTTCCTGGTCTCTTTCTTTCATCCAGCCTGTCCACTTTTTTATAGCATGGTTCCAATAGCAGGACTGTGAAACCAGGCTTCAGCTATCAGAGAGAGTAGCCAGGGACATAGCCTATTAAATTAAGGAGAGGAAGCTGGCTGTGTCCCTCAGGTCCTATCTTGGAAAAAAGCATAAAATGAAATATATTTCAAGGAATCACAGAAGCTGTTAGGGGTCATCTTGGTTTTGGCAGCACCAACTCCTGCCTCCAGTTTTTTGCAGCTGAAAGCCATCCACAAAAACTAGTTGCCTTAGCAATACTGTGGCGATCACCCTGAAAGGTTTTGGTTCTCCACAGCAGCTTTTTCTGAGCCAGCCAGGGCTGATTTGCTCCTTGGAAGGCTTTCTGAGCTGCCTTTTACTCTAGAGATCTGCAAGGTCTTCTTCCCTGCTCCTCTTCAAGCAATACCTGCAAAAAGCTGCTGGATAATGCTGTGGAGCGTTAATGCAGATTCACCTTTCAGTCATTCTAGAATTTAAATGACTAATTCAGTTAATAACTCTATCTCTCCCTATCAAAATTAACAAACGACTGCAAGCAAAAAGAGTGAAGCAGTGATAGCACATTGTGTTCAGACATGACTCTGTGTGATCATGCAGTTCAAACAGCCTAGGAGATTCCTAAAAACCCTTTATTCCTTATATTTTTCATAGCTGAATTACTGTGTCAAGCTCCTGAATGAGCCATTTGCCTTTTACTGCTTTTCAGGATCTGTGAAAGGAATCCTAAATCTTTTATATTAAAAAATGGGGATACTGCAAAATATATTAGGTAATAATTGTGAATAATGACCCCCCATTCTGTGAGCTAAGACTTCTGGATGCCCCAGAAAAACCTTTAACTCTTCAGAATCCATCCTGTTCCCCCCCACCAGGTAAAATTCAGCATCTGCCTTTTGTCTGCATTCATCTTCCAGCAACTGCAACAGCTCTTGGAAGGACTTGGACGCAGCTGCCTCCAGAGCGGACACCTGAGGAGGTCCAAGAAGTCTATCCTGGGTCTTGGCTGAGAGCAAGTAGAGAATGCAGGTCAGGAACACAGTAAGAATGATTTTGCAGAGCTGCAGAGGCTTAACTGTGAGGTCAGAGAAGTGAAATGCCCACTGAGTCTCTTAAAATACCTGAGGAAATTGCATGAAAATTAACTTCAAGGAGACCAACCTGAGGAAGAATGCCAGGACAAAGTATGGGACAAAGTCCAGTAGGGAGAGAGGAGTATGTAAGTCAAAAAATCTCTCCTAGAAAACTGTCACTGGATTTCCCTGGTTTGTAAAGAGAAAACACAGGATCTTTGTCTTACTGGACATTTAATGGTCTTTCTGTCTTCTGCATATGCATGGAAAACTGGAACAGACAGTTAGGAAAAAAACCCTGTAGATGCAATTAGCCTTTTCAATGTATTTCAAATGCACTTTGAGGAAAAGCACTTCTTTAAGACTCTCCTTAAAAACGACTTGAGATGTCTAATGTTAAAAAATGTTTGACACAACACGGGTTTTATGGCCTTTCCATTTTCAGGTTAAAACTAGATATGCTCACACTGTATTTATTTTACTGGAACCACAACCACATCTACAATTATTACAGCATTCTGTTTTTACAGCTTTGTTTTATTATAGGGCAAAAGGTCTGAGCACTGTCCCCGTCTTTCAAATGTTCAGCAAATAAGATCTCTTAACATTAGAGAACAACAGCATTTGTTACACTGATCTGGGATATATGATGAGTCACAGTGGTCACCGGTTTACCAAGGTAGGAGACAATTAGCATGAAAACCCTGTGACCCTGCTGGGATGTGAGGGCAAAGGCAGCAGTTCCACTGAAAACTGAAAATAGCTATTAGTAGTTGCAGCTGTGATAACCCTCAATAAAGCCTTTCGACATTGGATGATGAAGCTCTGTATTACCAGAGATGGGATGCGTATGGGGTTTTTTTGTATGTCAAAGGTTGAAAGAAGAGCAGATGGACGGCTCAAATATACTCATTCCTGTATTCACCCAGGCAATTTTGGTGAGGATTTCTGTGAACACTTAAATGCTGGGGTGCTACAACTGACATTTTTTTTTTTTTATTAAGTAAATATCATTACCTAAAATACAATATGTAGCTTCCTTTTGGCAATCTAGCAGGTATGGAATGCCAGTACCCTTTAAAAGAGACATTTTTCCCTCTCAAAAATAGCAAGAACTAAACCAAAGATTCTTCCTAGAAAGAATCACAGGTCCGGAGCAGCTGTAGCAGGCAAAGACTGACGGATCAAGATGCCTCCTTTCTTTATCCTATTTCACTTCTCTCATTTCTTTACCCTTTTTCATCTTCCTGTGGATGATACCGAAGTTATGCTTAGCGAGTCAGATCCATGCTTCAGATTTATTTTCCAGTGATTCATCATTAGCTCCTACCCCCTTCCCCCCAAAGCACTTACAATGCAAGTCTTGCTCTCTCACCTCTTTCCTTTCACCTTTCTCATCTTTAACCACTATCTCAAATCCCTCTTTTTTTCAATCATCTCCTTCATAAATCTGCTTTTTCCCCCCTTCTTTTTCCTTTAAACCCTTCCCCACCAGTCTTTCCTTTCTCCTCTTCTTTCAACCTCAGGCATAATACTTCTGATGTGCAAGCAATGTGTCACAGGTTAAAGCTCACCTGAAGATTTTGTGCATGCACGTGTGCTCCCAACTACATGCTCTACTGAGTTATTTATGCCACAAGGTCTTTAATGAAGGACTGAAGTAATCAGAAACAGCCAAGAAATTGTTTTCCCTTCCCATAGTAATTTCCAATTACAAATTGCAAAGCCCAACTTAGAATTAGCTTAAAATTAATAATATTCTTAAGTGAGAGTCTAAAATGAAACTTTTATACTTTCAAAATGATTCTATACAGCTGTGCCCTTTTTCCTGGGTTAAAAGAGATCTGAAGCAACACATGTTCAAGCTGGAAAAATAAAACTTCTCATAATGTCAAAATAGTGTGCTTCAACAATTGAAAAATCTCTTCTTTCCCCCACATTTTTAGTTAAAGAATCAATTTGATTTGAACTGACTCTTAAACAGTTTCAGCTTCAGGAAGGTTGAGCTTTACAAAGAAAAGGCTTCTGCCAGCTACTTCACCACAGAGAGCTTTCTCACTAATGCATTTGTTTAGCACTCTGCACAGTGGGTGCAACCCTCCTCTGGTCCTCTCTGGTTGCTCTAGAAACCGTGTAATATATAGCAGGTATTTCTGTGATTGCTTTGGATACACAGACACACTGACATGTTACATTTTAAAACCAATTACACCGGGGCTGAGGTGGACCTTTCTGTTTGTTGGTTGTGACATTCAGCGATGACCTGTGCAGCTGCTGGGTTATTTGGACTTTCCCTATGACACAAACAGGAACGAAGGTGGAGGAGAATCAGTTCTGTGTGTGGCCAGTGAAACTCGAAAGCAAAACGATAAATGGTGTAGCGTGCGGTGTGCAGAAGCAATATTTAGGATGTGTCAAAAAGGCGTGCAGATGTTCAGTCAGTTCACTGGATTGATCTCACCAAAATAAATCAACTTTTCCTTTCATTTCCCAAGCACAGGCGCTTCAGTGAAACACCTTGGAGCTTGGCCACCCTTGCCTTCTTCTACTGTTAATGGGAAGGAGTGCGCAGCTCTGGACTGATCATGGTCCAGGGGAGTGCTGGGTGGCTGGGCTCTTCAGCTCCATTACTCAGCTGATGGCTTAAAGCAAAATGACATTAGGCCAGATTGTCGTGATTAGATAAAAAGGAATGAGACACTGAATGCAAATACCTGCTCTCTCAATGAAGATGCTGTTTGTTCAGGTCATCTCCCTTTCTGCATTTATGTTTGTAGCTGCTAACACTGAGAGGGGGACAACCTAAATTTCTTCCACATTTAGGTATTGCTAATCCTACATGAGCTACACAAGTAAAATAGTTACCTGAGATTTTTTACTAGAAGAATCTCTCATTGAGGTCTGTATGTGCACAAATCCATGTACCCATGCAGAGCCAAAGTCACAGGCATTATGCATGTAGGCTCTTTCTACTCCTGTATCTGCAGTACAGCGAAAAGCACTTTGGATAGATGTCAGCCTGGCCTTTTCCTTCCCTGGCAACAATGCCTGGTCAGGAATACATCCAGCTTGCTTTCTGGAGGAACACAAACAGCTGACAAATTTAACAAAAACCCCCTGTTTAATAATAACAGCTTAGATATATGATGAAACTTTGATAGTTTAATGTGCTTAAGCATATCAGCTCTGCCGGGGTAGCTATCCATCTGCCCATAAGGTAAGTCAAATCAGTTAAGCCATAGCCTGCGGGGAAAAGTAGCTGCAATTAGCTCGTATTTGCTAATAGTATAACGGTGTATAACGGTGTAAACAAGTTCAGTTACCAAGGCTCAGCAGACAGATGATCACTTGCTAAGCTACAGCAACCCAATGATGTGACAGCGCCCTCACTTTGATTTGGTAATCACGGGCACAAATATACAGGGTACTAACACATCACAGTCATATTTTGGGCAGGATCGTTACCTTGGACAAAGTATCTTTCAAGTGTAATCTGGGTTTTTCTGCACAATCTTACATAAATAACTGTTTAGGACTCCCATAAACATTTGTTGTTTCCTGGGATGTTACATACAGTCATGCAGTACTTCAGTCCTGGCTGCATTTAAAGGGCTCCTTTTCAGGGAGCCTTCATGCTCGCATTACAAATAGAAAACAGATGATTACTGTTGGGCCCATTTTGCTTCTCCATATCTTTGTTTATTCAAAGCTTTAAATGGGGCCATCAGAAAGGTCAGGGAGCTGCAAATGGAATACTGAGATTTTCATTTCTGATGCAGGGCTCAAATCAAGCCCAGGCTGGTAGTGACAAACTCAAAGCCTGAAAACGAATGAGTGAATTCTGTCAATTCCCACAGGAGAGGTGTCCATCACCACCAAACTTTCACCTCTCTTTTGTTGTCTCAGAATCAAAGGAAAGGGAAATAAAATAACCTGTCAGCTTCTCAGGTTCTCACCCCGTCAGAGTCAAGTCACGTCAGCAAGACAGTACTGGAAACCTTGCCTCCACATACCCATTATTCACCCGTGCAACCAGATATGGTTCCTAGGCTGTCATTCTGACAGCTCTTAAGGACACTTGTGAGTGTTTCAGAATGCAAAGCTGGTTTTGTTCTACAGAAATCCATGAGTAAGGCCTCCACATTTTTAGTAATTTGGTCTCCCAGTAATGGGATTTAAAATGAGTTTAAATCAGTGCTTAATTTCTGCTCTTTCAGGACAATGGCAGTGATTAGTAGTAATGTTTGACTTCCAGTTCCATTTTTTTTAATGCAGCTGTAATGCCGTCTGCATTTGACTGCTGCTTTAATGATTACTAATGACTTTATTTTGAAAGTAATATAACTTTTTGTATTCATTCTCCGGATTCTAAGCAAAAAGCTAAATTGAGTTGAATTATGCAGTCTGTTTATACAAGACCTTCGGTTGGTTAAATTTTATTTTGAGTCAGACCAAAGGAAAATGGCAAAGGCACTGAAAACACATCATGTACTTATGCATGGCAGGAAGAACGTGACTGTGTGAAAGTGGCAGCTAAAACTAAACACAGCACAAAGACGTCACCCTGATAAACATCTTATATCGACACCTTTCCAGACACCATTTTCTAGCAATGAAAGCACTTAGTGGGTTAAAGTTGACGGCTACAGCCCCAGTTCTTATACGTAGCATCGTCTCCCACAGGACATGAATGTGGGTGCTCACGTGTCAGAGCACTGGTGGATATGCTCTGTGCCGTACAGCTGAAACAGCAGTTCCTTATTCAAAACTTAACTTCTGAGCACACCTTCTTGTAGACATCCCAACTTCTTGGATTTCCTGAGGAATTTTTACATGATTTGCTGATGGATAAATACTGGGTTGTTGGGTCTGTGGTCTTTTTTTTGTGGTGGTGGTGGTATTTTTGTTGGTTGGGTTTTTTTTCCTTTTTCTTAAAAAATACCAACTCCTTGAGAACTAAGGTTTTTTGCAGGAATGTCAATTTTGATGAAACCTTCCAGTCGAAGAGAGAAGGACCTCTACCTTAGAACTTGTTAATTTTTACATTGATTCAGCCTAGGAGAAGTAGCTGTCAGCTGTTACTTTATCTGGGTCAGGTTTGGGGCTAGAAAGAACTAACCGTCACACTGATCCCATGCTTAGAGTATCTTGATGTTCTGGCCTTGGTCTTTCCAAGTTTCTTCTGTTGGAACTATTTAATTTAAATTATTACATATTCATTAAGAGAGAGGGAGGCTGGTTCATCATGCCAAAAGTCAAATAGTGTCGAGTAAATTATAAAAAGCAGAAAAATGTGTTTGGGTTTCTTGTATTTCCACCACTGGCCACCCCTCTTCAGCTTTCTATTAAGACAAAAAGAAAAAAGAGATGAAAAGTTCCAGTTCCTGCTGGGTCTGGCTGGGATGGAACTAAATTTCTCCATGCCAGTCCATATGGTGCTGTGCTTTGCATCTGTGGCTAAGCCAGTGTTGATAACAAACCAGTGTGGTGACTACTGCTGAGCAGTGTTTGTGCAGCCTCCAGGCTTTCTCCTCCCTTCCTTCACGGAAGAGGACACAGCCAGAACAGCTGACCCAAACTGACCAAAGGGATGTTCCATACTACCTGATGTCCTGTGCAGCAATAAAAGCTCAGGGATAGATGGAGGAATGAGGGATGTCTGTGGGTATGGCATTTGTTTTCTTAAGTAAACTTTGCAAGTACTGAGCCCCTGCTTTCCATAGAGTGCCTAGACACCAGCCTGACGATGGGAAGTAGTGAATGAATTCCTCTTTTCTCTTTTTGTTTGCACATACAGCTCTTGCTTACTCTATTAAACTGTCATTATCTTGGTCCATGAGTCTTCACACCTTCCTTCTATTTTCTCCCTGTCCCGCAGGAGAGGGAAGTGAGCAAGCAGCTGTGTGGGTGTTTGGCTGCTGGCTGAGGTCAACCCACCACAGTTTTGTTGCAGTTCTAAAAACTTACAATCTTGAAAATTCCCGTGACAGTGAAAAACTCTTTTCTGTTCAGGCCAGTACAAAGCAAACGTTCAGCCCTCCAAATAAGACCAGTATCTGCTTGCATATCCTCCTCACCGACTTTGCATTACCGTCATTGGCATCACCCAAGTGCACAAATATGAGGATAAGGGGTCTTTTCTCCAGGGACTTCTGTTTGAAGTTTTAAGGTTTCTGGATAAAAGGAGAATTATCAGTGACTAAAACTTGCCATCTTTTGAAGAAATGGAACCAAATCCATGGAATGCATTTACAGAAAGACACTAAATGTCATACTCAAATTCACTTTTCCCGCACACCCAGAAGTTTACTGCATCATATAGGTAGTGAATGCAGGGCCTCTGATGCCATTAAGTTAATTTTTGTAGTTTTCCATCTCCCACATGCTGATTAACTCCTTATGTCCATCTTCAAGTCCTCTGTTCACACACATACTTGCTTGGTATCATATGCCTTTCTATTAAGAATGGTTACAGTATGTGTAACTTCAGTGTGGTTAGAAATGCTAAGCAATAGCAGCTCAGGCTTTAGCCACCAAGAATATACTCAGGGTCCTGCAAAACCTCCACTAAAGCCTAAGCAGCAGCAACATTGTAGCCATCAGTACTGGAACTACCTGCATCAAGTAGTCTACAGAACCCATAATGGTAATCATGCTCAATGGCAATATAAATATATCCATGCATATTGTTGTCCAGGACAGCAGGATGAGGCTGGTTCAGCATGTCCAGAACTTTCCATTTCTAAGTTATGGTACTGGTGTTCTGGACATGCTGAACCAACCCCGGGGAGACCCAGAAGCCTCTGAAACATCCCTAGCTGTTTTCCTCTCTTTGGTTCCTCACTTGGCAACATCTCTTTTCTCAAAACTTCAACTAAAATTTATAAATAATGAGCAAAACATCATTAAAAGACATCCCAAACACAGAACTATCACAATATCTGTAAATTGCTCCTCAGTCAATGTGTTGTAGATGTTTCTTCTGTTATTTGCTCATTTTGGGATTATGGATTATGAACACTAGTCTTCTAAATTTACTGCATCTCTATAAGTGTGCATTCATCAGCTCATGGTTTCCTGATGGTACAATGCTCGACAATATATGAGTAATGCAAGAACTAATTAGTACTAGACTTATTCTACCAGTAACTCCTAGTATTACAATAATATTAGTGGTTTTAATACTTTATAGGAGAATTATTAGTACTGAAAATAGTTCATGAAGAAAGTGCATCCTCTGGGACAGCAGAGCCCTTAAATGAAAGTTGAGAGAGCCTGATGTAGCCTGGAAATGCTACAGCTATAGAATTTTTCATCCTGGTCTCCTTTTAGGAAAAATAATAGCTTCACAGATGAGCAATACCATTAGAAAAGTTCATAGAAGCAACAAAGACACAAACATTTGGGTGCCGTAAGAAGTAAGATATAGATTTCTTTTGCACAGATAATGACTTGATACGTTTAGTGGAAAGGAAATATTGTGACAATATATGCAGAAGATTTGTGGAAACGAATTTATTAACCTACCATCAATAGTAAATAAATGGACATGTAAATGGACTGGCAGTGTAGGGCTGCACTGTCAGTTTGTATTGAATCCCAAAGACATTATTAGTTGGCATATATATTTATTTCCATCTATAGGAATCATCAGACTTCCTCTGGAGATGTGTGTAAGACAGAGCATGTGCATGTATGCATAGAAGTAATTTCAATGTTTTATTCTGTAGTTTATGAGAAGTGTTGTTATATTACATAGTGTTTCATAAACTTTCTGAAAGAGTTTCTGGGACTCTTTCACAGGAAGCCACTAGTGCTTCCCTTAGTTGTTTCTACTCTTCTTGCCTTTCTTCTAGCCATTTGACTGTAATTAGGAGGAATATGATACATCTGTAGAAAGGAACACATCTGACTGAAAAAGAGAACTTCCTTACATCACGATTCTTCAGATTATCAGATATTAATTTTACAGGTATAGAGGCAGAAACCTACTGCCTGCTTGCCAAGTGCAAACTGGAAAAATCTCTGCCCAGCATACTAAACAGGAGCATCACATTTATAACAGATTACCAGAATCCTTCCTTTCTGAAATGTTTAAGACAGCCCACTGGAGGAGTATCTATGTGACACTGTTACAATTCCCCTGATCCTAAGAGCCTTTCCCATCTACCAAAACTTTTCCTTAACCTTCCCACAACTGGCCCAAACTTTTTTAGCCAAGAATATATTTATGCTATTGTTGGGAATTCGCAGTAAGAAATTACGTATTTTGCTCAATCTTCTCCATTTTCCGTGGCGATGAAGTAAACAAAAGGGGGAAGGGGGGTAACCTCTCAGAAGATAATTGAAAGGATCTTTCATCATCCTAATTACATATCCAGCCCACTTTCATTGCTGGGATTTCACTGTGTGTACTGCTTCACTGACTTCCTTCTTAGATTTATTTTTTAAACATGTATAATCTTTCTTATGGCTCCAGATTGTTCTTGGTGGTGCCTTTATGAAGTTAACTTTCTTTTCAATATGTGCCCACCACTCACCTCTACATGAAATAATAGGCCCTATAATAGTCCCGTATGTCTCAATCTTGACTTTCTCAGTATTTCAAACCTACCAATTATCTGCTGAGAAAAGCAACGGGCATTCTTACTTTGTACTTTTGCTGTGCCTTAATTAATTTCCTCATTAAACTGTAAGTAATTAATGTTCTCTGGCATTTAAACTGCATTTTTTTACATCAGGGATTATTTATCTAAACATATTAAAGATTTTCTCATCAGCTATCAACAATGCATTGTTTCTCTCCATTAATCTTCCATCTATTTCATCATTCAAGTCTCCTATAAAATGATATATCAATATACCCCCCAAATTCCATAGGTTTATTACAACAGTTGCTGGAGAACATATCACCGGTGAGAAAAATTTTAATACCAGCAAAATTAAAGGGAATATTATTTTGTCTGGATTTGTTGAAGTGGGTGAAAGGCCGATATTTGTTAGAAAAGTATTTTAAAAGCATAGCATGTAATGTGAAAGACAGTTCATGAGCAGATGAAAAAGAAATAGTTCACACCAATCAAACACTAGCGTAAAGCCAAGTCTTCATGGCAAAACCAGAAAGAAATCTTGCTAACACCAATGCTGCTGAGAGAAATATCCATCATTTTCTGACTCCCATTCACTGGAGTCAAGATGTTTTCTGAAGATGTTCTGATCCCAACAAAGCTTCTCCAAAACTCAGCGAGGGAAGAAATTGACTTTCCCATGGATCCCTCCCTCTGTTCCTTATGAGCCTGGCTGCAGACAGGTGATGCAGCCGCGCAGCATTTGCAGCTCTGAGACAAGCTCACCATGAACTACCCCATGTGGTAGAATTCTTCTGGCTGAAGAATTTAAAAGTTTGGGGGGGTTAAGTTGAATTAGAATTAAACAGAATTTCAATACCCACTTACAAGTTTTACTTGTCTAAAAATGTTTTGTGCTGGGGAAAAAAGGGAAGAGAAGCCCCTCCTGAAAAGAAAATGCAGAGCTTTTTTGAAAAGAAACAGGAAAAAATATTCCTAGGAAAAAAAAAATTAGACAATAATACCAAATACAAGTGAGGGTGTTTCTTAAAAGGAACTGATGTAAGTCTAAGAACCAAAGAAACTTTAAACAATTCTTTACAAATTGATCAACGGAATCTGATCCAGTCCAGTGCTTGAGTGAGACATCAGCTTACCCCTTTCCTCTACGTAATATTCCTGTACCCCTTTCCTCTAAATAATAATATCCCTGTATCACAGAACAATTCTATGGTGTCCATCTCCTTCCCTAGAGTCAAGAACTAAATTCAAATCAACAGTCAGGTATCTAGGACATAAAAGAAGTACAACTAGTACTGAGTCTAGTTGGATGTAAGGTACACAGAGTCTTATTTTTGTGTTCCATTTTATTTGTCTAGATGACTACTTAAAAACTAGGTATTAGTCTTCCCCTTAAATTATTAGAAGTCTAACTGAATGTAGTTGGAAAGACTTTCCAACTGAATAATCAGTTAAAAATCTGAAGGTAAGAAGTAACTTTTAAAAATCTTACAGAAAAGTGGGGTTTTTTTCCCATTATTTTTAAGTTCCAGGTATATTTTAGTATTGATATTCTACCTGGTATAGAAATAACACTTCTGGCCAAAATGAACCTGTCATTTATTCAATTGGCAATGACTTTTGCTTGCTGAATGAATGTGAATTTTGGTGTGTCTGTGTGGGTTACAAAGTTGCAGTAGGTGGTATTACCACCTGGGTTTTGTTTTTCTGCTTGTAGTCATTAGCAATAAAACCAGAATTTTGTTTACTACTACATGGCTGGAGTCCTGGGACTTCTGTCTTTGGATGTGCCAACTGTCTTGTTTCGTCTAGGAAAAGCCAACTTTGTGAGAAAAACCAAAACAAGACAAAACCAATTGCAGAAGACAGCTTTTCAAAACTTAAAAATTTGCTTAAATTGTTTCCCAAGCAACTAAGCCAATGGAAAAATATACTATGGAGATAATATTCTGCATTAGAAATGACTCACCATTTCTTTTCTATTGCTTTCTATTTTCTATCGTTGCTTTCTTAGATCAGAGTATTTTTCAGAGTATCCCTTAATCTGAGTCACTACTTACTCGGGGCCTATTTCTGCTATAACAAAATGTTTACATCTAATTTTCCATCACTGTGCATCCAAATTAAAACCTAAATGGGATGAAGTGTGGTCAATTCACAAACCTTTTTTATTCATATCCCCTTTTTTATTTCTTCATTTTAGTGCTCTCTTTTCCCTACTATTCCAGTATACCTATCGATATCTCCTCTTCATGATTCATACAGGCTGCACTATAAAAAAAAAAAATTGAACTTGTTTTTCTTCCTGCACATCACTTTGTTTGCAGCACATACCCTCTCCCTTCTCCCTCTGGACCTTCTCTTTGGAGAGTGGTATGTTTGCAACAGGGAGCTGATCTTCTGCATTTGTGGAGTGTTCAGTGCAGAAGAGACAAGACTCCAACTGTGATGTGTTAAGTCTCTATGGATAATAGCAACAAGGACAAGGCAAACTTCAAAGCCTTAAAGGGGAAAAAAAAAAGTTAATCATGTTCTGTAAGGTACAGAAATACTGTGAAGGGAAACCTGAGAAAAGGAGAATGTTGCTTTAGTTATTAGAAGAGAACCTCACGATAAAATATGAGTTGATGACAATGATCAAAATGCAAGAAAAGGATGGATAGGAGGAGTCTAACACAGTATTGGCTGAAAGTCTGTGGGGACTGAATTTAGGCATCGCTAAGCAACCAAAAAGCTGCAAAAAATATTTTTTCAGGTTTTATCCAGACCATGGGCATGCACCTGGAAGTTTCAGGGAAGTTTTAACTTTTATCATGTAGGAATGAGTGGAAGATCCACACATTTTTTTGGGAGATCACCTGTTTACAATGAATCAGAGTGTGGAAAAAGCTACATAACAATTCCCTTTGCAAAGATTTTACTTCCACACAACTGCTTTGGTGCATGCAATAAAAGCACACCTACCAGTATGGAAAAATTAATGAGAGGAAAAACAATAAGTAGAAAGTGTGAAGCATTGCTCTTGTAGGTGAACGTCAATGAGGCTGAGGGGTTGAATAGCAATAGGACACAGTTTGCTGAAATAAATGAAGAGTCCGCATGGCAAGGTGAAAAAAGTGTTATTTTTATCTCAGCCATTCTCTGAAGATCTGTGCTGTCCTTTCTGCAGCTAGACCATAATGGAAAATTTGACCTTTCAGCATCCCTTTCCCTAAATTTCTTTTGATAAATATTTCATTTTAATACACAATGCTTAGCTCAGTAGCCCATTCTCAATTTTCAAGAGACAGATTAGTAACACGGGCTCTCATGCCCTGATCTTTCAAAGGGAGATGAATTAAAATTCACTATTGCAGTTAACTTTCTGGAAAAAAAAAAAGAAAAAAAGAAAAGAATGGTGAAGTGGCAGCATATGGGCAAATAAGAGAAGGCTGTGAATCAGGAACTGGTGGGTCCTAATTACTGATTTTGCTGCTGGTTTGATTTGAAACTTTGGGCATGTGAAAGTCTTTCTGCCTCAGCTACTCAATCTCTGCAGTGTGGAGCACAGCTGTAGTCTTCAAAGACAGCTCGTGAATTTTTATATCTGAGTTTAATCGGGTCTTCCTTGCCAAAGTGGATGCAATGGGCCCACAGAAAACAGCACTGAGATGGAGTGGAGTGGGCAACACTCATGCAAGGGCTGCGTGGCTCTTCTCGTACCGCTGCCCTCCACCTGCGCTGGAACCAGGGCAGCAGCTGCTCCACAGGCAGGGCCAGCTTGTGCTCTTGCACCTCTCCTGATCCCTGCCTCCCCTCTCAGGCTTGCGGGCTCATAAATATAATGATTTCAAATATGATGGTTATAAAATATAACACAAAGTAACTATTAGTTATGAACTGTTTTAATTTTCACCTCCTAAACTGTAAAACACATTCCAGGCGTTCTAGCATGTCACGATGCCTCATTCAACACCAGTGGGGACGGAAACTTAAGTCTTGTTAGATTACTTTGAATATAGAATTTTATCTCCCCCATACGATGCTATTTATCAATCAGAATAGCTAGATGGAGAATTTCAAACATACAGGAAGAGATGCTCCCAATAATAAAGATACTACAATGTAAAGACTAGATTCAGCATGCAGACAGCGAAATCTCTTGATAATTGCAACAACTTACCAACAGTTGGAGAAAAAGTTGTGCAAAACAAACAAAAGCATGAAATAAGGGAAACAATCTGCTTTTCATTTAAATTGAAGTAATTTTAAGATAAAGTAGTAGCACAAGTATTAAGAAAAATGTTGCTATTCAACAAATCTGTACTTTACTACAAAGCCTAGTTATTTACCTTTGACTAGGCTATCTGCATAGGAATTTGTTTCTTTTATCTGCTGTCATAGTTTCAGTTTGCACTGAAGGTGGTGATGAGAGAGATTTTCAGCACAATTAAAGCTAACTGTATTATTCCTGCAGTAAATAAAATGGGAAGAAATTTGACTACTTAAATACAGTATGAAAAGACTTGTGTTACATCTAAAAGACAACAGGCATGGTGCTATAGAATAGCAATCTCATATTTCACTGTCCTGTGAGATAGATCTCTTTTTGAGGGAGGAGGGGGCTGGAAAATAGGCAAACAATTTTATTGAATTATTTTCTATTTCCATGTATGAATCGCTCATATCTAGACTATATTTAATATAATGGCATTATTATATATGCTATCATTAGTGCTACACTATGGTACTATCCTGCTCAAGGCAACATCTAAATTCTGTTTCCATGGCACCGTTTACTTCCCCGTGCCCCTTGTTCTATGTGCAGTACTAGAAAACCCTGAGAAACGTTGCATCGTTGTACAATACCAAGCTATCATCATAAGCTGTGGGAAGGTGTTTCTTGATTTCTGGGACCAGCATGTGTTTGTGAGTTTTTGTCATCACCTGTAACCAAACTGCTACATTTTATTCACAGCACTGTAACACCCTTCCAGCCCAGCTGTATCATGATGGATTCAAAGGAAAACCCTGCAAACTATATAGAATGAATCACAGGATCATCAAGGTTGAAACAGGTCTTCAAAATCATTAAGTCAAATCATTAGCCCTACACCACCAAACCACTAAATCATCTCCTAAAGCACCTTGTCTAGCCATTTTTAAAACACCCCCAGGGATGGTGACTCTACCACCTCCCTGGGCAGCCTGTTCACCACTCTTTCAGTGAAGAAATATTTCCTAATGCACAATCTGAACCTCCCCTTGTGCCACTTGAAGCCATTTCCTCTTGTTCTATTGCTAGTGACTAGGGATGAGAGGCCAACACCCGCCTCACTACAACTTCCTTTCAGGTAGCTGTAGAGAGCAATAAGTTCTCCCCTCAGCCTCTTCTTCCCCAGGCTGAAGAGCCCCATCTCCCTCAGCCTCTCCTCATAAGACCTCTTCTCCAGACTCATAATCAGCCTAATTGCCTTTCTCTGCACCCTCTCCAACACCTCAATGTCCTTCCTAAACTGTGGTGCCCAAAACTGCATACTGTACTCGAGGTGCTGCCTCACCAGGGCTGAGTACAGAGGCAAGACCACCTCCCTGGTCACTGCTGGTCACACTGTTCCAGATGCAGGCTAGGATGCAATATAGATGTCTAGTTCTGGGCTCCTCACCATAAGAAGGACATGGAGGTCCTGGAGCGTGTCCAGAGAAGGGCAACCAGGCTGGTGAATGGGCTGGAGGGCAAATCCTATGAGGAGCGGCTGAGGGAGCTGGGGCTGTTTAGCTTAGAGAAGAGGAAGCTGAGGGGAGACCTTATCACCACCTACAACTACATGAAGGGAGGTTATAGAGAGATAGGTGATGGTCTCTTCAGTCAGGTGACAGGTGATAGGACAAGGGGGAATGGCATGAAGCTGTGCCAGGGCAGGTTTAGATTGGATGTTAGGATAAAATTTGTTACTGAAAGAGTTGTCAGGGCCTGGAACAGGCTGCCCAGGGAGGGGATTGAGTCACCTTCCCTGGATGTGTTCAAAAAAAGTGTAGATGAGGTACTTCGGGATATGGTTTAGTTTAGGATAGGATTGGTTGGACTTGCTGATCTACAAAGGTCTTTTCCAACCTTGTGATTCTGTGTGTGTGTGTGATTACCAAGTAGATGAGAAGTACTAACTACGAGCTGCAAGCACATGCATAACCAATGTGCAGGAACATTCCCAGGCTCTGCTGTGTAGTCAGATAAGTTGTTAGATTTGTATGCAACATGTTTTTTGCCTGTACCACCTAACAAAGAAAGTGTCCAAAGGCATTTCCAGCAGTGTCACCTGGGATCAGAATCTTGCGGGGAGACAAGCAGACCTGCACCATTCCCAGCTGACACTTGCCGCGCAAGCACTCATGCGCAGAGGCAAGTTTTGGAGGCTGATGCATTTATTAACAAAAGGTAGATCAGACCAAGTCAGCTGGTTTCACTGCCCAGCACCATTCCTGAGCATGTTTAGTTTACTTGCCTAGATACAGCTACATAACCCACCCCATGCTGGAATGTTAAGGGTACGAAATAGCTCTAACTGCCACCTGACCATGGTATATAAAGGCATAAACCTTCTAAACATCTGACTATAATTTGTTCTTTTTTGTATGATATTATGGGTGAGGTTTAATTCCTTACTAACTGCACACTTAATGAAGGCATCTGAGCTGCAACACATGGAAAGATTTATTTGATACAGTCAATGGAGTCTCCACTGCGAGCTGAGGCTCCACCAATGAGACCTTCAATGATTGTAATGGGCACTTAGACATCTAGTTTGCCTGTAGACACCTATATTTGATATTTTAATCCTGAACTGAGTTCTGCCCGACACATTTGTGCTTACCAGCATTACCTAAGTTCATTGGAAACATACAGACACTAGAAAAACAGAGTAACTGTATTGATTTCAAAACTGTAAGTGAAGCTAAAGAACCAGATGATAACTCAAGAAAGCATGGTTTTAATTTATATGTGAAATGTCTTTCCATCTTTGATGTACCATCTTGGATAACTTTAAAGCTGGGCACCTTGGGGTGCCTACCTCAGCTGAGGTGTGTGTCTCATTTAAAACTGAGACTGGAGCGTATTCCAGCTCCCATCAATGTAGAGGAACAAGAGCATGGGGAAAGCAGGTCCCTCCCTCTAGCATGCAGATGGATGGAGCAACCACAAGAGAGAACTGGGAAGCATTCAGAATAAATGGTGGATGCCCTCTATTTGTCTAACTCTCTCCCTTTTGGTGAGGATGGCAACTGTTTCTCTTTCATCTCTTCCGTTTCAAACTCCTTCCTGGTTGCTGGGAAGGTAACGAGTAAGGCAGAATTCATTCGCTGACAGTAGCCAAGAAGAACTTGGAGTTCTTCCCTTTCCCCTCCTCTGTTTGCTCTATGCTCCTTTCCATCCTGTCCACATCTTTCCCAGACTCCCTAGTCGGGGAAATTTATTTCTGATGCATCATTTGATACATGATAATTGCATAATTATTTTGTAAACAACCCTAAAATTGAGAAATGGTAGATTGATTGACTGTTATAGTTCTTATGGTTAGGAACTATTCCTGCTGGAAATACCAAAGCCTAAGTTATTCACAGTATACAAGTGCTGGTTTTTAAAATGTATTGATTTTCATAATAAATATTTTTTTTTAACTATTGTGAGAAAGCTAGCTACTTGTTACTATTAAACTGTTAAAATGATTTTAGCAAGTATTTCTTTGATGACTATCACCCGAAGCATTTAAAAGATTTATATGAGAAGCATGTGTTTAATCAGTAAAGCCAGCTAACTTCGTATTTTTAACAAAGGCCCAACTTACATTGACTGATTTTAATTTCCCCTGAATTGAAGTTAATTTATTGCTCAAATGATTTTGTAATTCCTAAAATTATATTATTACAAGTGTCTGACTGTGACTGGGCAAACATATTATTTTTATATATATTATAATGCTTTTATATTTATAATACTTTTCAAATATATTGCAACGTGTGCTCTCTATAGGCTATATAGCAATTTAGAAAAATGACAAAAAGAATAAAATATTCTTAGTGTACACTCTTCCGGATACTCTATGAGTAAACAGTTTAGAGGGCTAGCATACTCCCCAATACATACATGTCATGCAATACAATGACAGGAGTGCATGGTTATCACATTGACAGTTTGTCATATATTTGCTTTCAGAAAATTACGCTTCCTATAATGAGAATCCTGACCATTTTGTTATGTTTGGCACAAAGCACTTAGATAACTCTCAAAGCCTGGAGAACAACATAAGATAAATAGCCGTGATGGTGTAGCTTTTCCCCACTATACTTAGGAGAACTCAGCTGTGCTACAGCTGTTACCGAACTATTGCTAAAGAAACCGAGCTCTCCTTCTCCATTCCAAACCTTCATTTATAGATCTTATATTATTACTTTTCACCAAAACCAAAATTTTGGCATGTGGAAAATATTATTAACATGGCAATAAATGTAATATGTACTAAGTTACATACTGTTTCAAAATGCATCTTCCAATTGTTTTGTTTTTTCTTCTTGCCTTTTCTTTTCTAATAGAAATATAAGACTGAAAGCCGTGGAGATGAAAAGGATCTCAGAAACTTTCTGTGTCATCATTTCCTTTTGTAGAGGCATTAATTACTGCCTACTTTCTGTTTCTGTGCACAACTGTATATACACTTGTATTACTCTTGTGAAGTTCACACAGCTGTCCAGGACTGCGGATGTTCTGAAAAGAAATACAGCTCACATCCTTGTTCTGGCACTAGTATGTATGAGAGCAATCAATTTAAGCAATCATTTTTACAAAACCTTCCTACTTCACACTTAAGAGAAATCGCTTTCAGGGCTAGATTTCCAAGGGGATCTAGATTCTCAAATCTGGTCCGACTACACACAGACACAATATAAACGCTGCCCATCTATCTAGCAGGATCAATTCATCTATCTACCTAAGTAAGAGCTGAAAGATTTAGATCTCAGATGCACACTATGTAACTACCTCTAATGTCTAATCTTTAAGCAAACATTTTGTCACTAATTCTGTTCATTTCGAACATACTGTACTAAGTAGTGTGTAGGAAGCACCTAAACTGCTTCAGGAGACAGAAGGTAGGCATTCGTTCACCTATTTAATCTACTCCCTCAAACTCTATTTCTAATGTCGCACACTGAGCAGCCCTCTCAAGATATCTATACAATTTTCTATCTTAATATGTAAATGCACTAAATATTACCCAACAATTATTGTTCAGTGAACCAAGAAATAAATAATGATTATAATAATACCTCTCTCTAATATGTACATCTCTTTTCATCAGCACATCAGTTTATCTCAGATTTCTTGGAGGAACAGTCGGTGTCATTATTCACAGTTTATGAATTGGGAAACAGTAAAGAAAGGCTTTTTTGCCTGAAGTCATGCAACAGGCTTTAATAACCAGGTCTCCTGAATCCCTTCTTAATGCACTATTCAGATAAGCTATGAACACAAAAGAACTGTTAAAGACAGAAGCAATGAACCAGTTGCTCTTCATAGACTAATAAACAGTCTCTAGTTATTTCTCTGTTTCAACAGACAAATCTCACAAAAGGATTTACTCTTGCACTTTCATGTCATATGGAAATCTGTGATTTGGGATGCTTTCCACTGAGATGAAAAAGAAGCAGAGGGAAACTCAGTTAAGGTAATTTTGAATTCCAAAATCCTTTTAACATCCCATCTGAGACACACAGTATTCAGGCTTTTATAGGAAAACCAGACAGCTGAGCTCCAGAAGTGTCTGTGTCTCACTCACATTTCCACCACAACAATTTGGCTCATTCAATGTCTGAATAGTTATTTATAAGCAGACATGTGTTCACTTGTCCATCCTGCATAGCTTATGTTTGTAAGATATGAAAAGCAATTAGCATGGTGATGAGTCTGAGCTAATAAGCCTATTGCAAAGGAAGGTATATTAGCTTAGGGTCAGCATGGTGTTAGCCACATTTAATCAGCTCTCATTTGCCCTGGAGCAGGACAGAGCAATCTTGTGTCTATCTAGAAAACAGACTTTTAGACCCAGAACCAACTAGCTCCCTCAGCTCCATACAAAGTTGTTCATGATATTGCAGTCAGCAACAGCACCTCCAACCTGGTGCTTCCAGATGTAGTGCTGCAGTTGCAAAACACTGAGCACTGGAGCCTACAATGGCTGCTTTTCAATGAGTACTTGCAGAACTAGTTTAGAGGTGGCTCGGGATGCGTATGTGATGTGCAGTGACATTAGAATAGTATAGATATACAAAATCTCAATTTGAACATTTATTATCTGGATATAGCATCCAAATTACTACTTCAGTATGTCACTTCAAATTTTGATAAGGTGATTAGTCTTGGCTGACTGCTTCAAAGAGTAACTGTCCTTTGAAGTGATTTTGAGCTTTTGCACACATCCCTGTAAAACACCTATTACAGACATTTCCAGGAACCATATGAGGATAACACACATAAACTTTGTCTTGAAGCCTCAAATCCACCTTGAGACATAAAAATACAGCTCTTGATGAAGTCACTGAGTTCCACGAATCAAAGGAAAAGACTGGGCAACCTGGTCTAGTGGAGGGTGTCCCTGCCCATGGCAGGGGGGTGGAACTGTATGGTCTTTGAGGTCCCTTCCAACTCAAACCAATCTGTGATTCTGTGACTCCAAACCCTGAGCCTGCCATTGCACACATCTCTAAAGCTCCACCCTGATTATGCGTCACCTGTTTTCTGTCCTCCCAAGAAATTACCCTACAAAACTTTCAAGAATTATGCTACAGCACAGAGCTGTTATAGCCAGCCTGTATAATATACAGCCTAAATAAACCCGAAATGTCTGCATTTAGAAAAACATATATACCTGATTATACATAGAAAAGCACCTATGATTTGAAAGTATGAAGATAACACGTTTGAATAACCCTCAGTGGTCAATGAGAAGACATTCAAGCACTGCCTTCAGCTGTTTCCTCAGATTTTCCAACTGGATGGCATTTTACCTGAGTCTGCAGGAGTCCCAGAACAGAAGAAAAGACTATGACTGACTCTAAGTGCAGCAGAGTATTTCCCACACATGACATGTTAGGACAGCAGAGGTTTTCAGTGTTTGCCAGTAAGAAATGGGTTATAGGGAATTTGTGGCTATGAGGACTTTCCTATGGGTTAAAAAAGAAAAATCCCAAAGCAGCTGCTGGACAATGGCCTCAGTAAACTGATGTTTCTGACTACTCTTCTCACTGCATCTTTTTTTTCCCCGTTTTTCCCCCCATTCTCCCAAAAATACATGCACATACTTACACTGCCTTAATAAATTCAACTGATTAAATCCATCAAATTTTGCATATTCAGTAGGAAAAAATGGCCTAAAACTGTTTCTGAACAATTAATAAGGAAGTCTAGCTAGCCAGCCCTTTCTTCCTCATAAATAACATTTTTAAAATGAGGTTTGGGTCTTAATTTTAATCTTCATCAGAGCAAAAACAAGACATTTCAAAATTTTTCACAAGGAAGATGAGATGTACACACTGCTATTAAAGAACAGCTAAAAGGCAAAAGGTCACATGTTCCACTTGGTGCCTATACTCTGCTTGCTTTGATGCAGGGATTTGACTCTGCATCAGTCAATGGCAGCTCAGTACCCTAACCACCAGGCTAATGTTATTTTCACTCCAGTTGGAGCTGCTCCATCTTGTTTAAATAATTAAGCATCCAGGGACTCATGGAGAGTATGTCTCTAATCCAGTGACCAGGGAATCTGCCTGGTAAATTGACCTGTTGATCTGATAAGAAAGCACTCTGCAAAGACATTTGTAGTCAATTTACCCCTAAAAGAAGAGGACAAAGTTGTTTTGGTTTGGGTTTTTTTCTTCTCCATCTCTGCATCAATTCTCTCAATAGCCACCTATCTCCTGATCCAGCACTGGTTGCTGTCTGCCACATTTGCAAAGTGTAACAAAATGTTTGCCTAATATAAAATGGACTTAACATTAGGTTTTTATATATATATATATACACCCTGAAATGGATTTAAAGCAATTACTTCTGAAAATCTTGTTATGGCTGGGTTTGGAAATGGACTAAGGAAGAGTGCATATATATACAACTGCAAAATGCATACTTTATACACTTATGTACACTTCCTTGGTGTACACTAGTAAAGTCTGTACATAGAATTTCCATCTCTCACATTGTACCAATTACCAAAAACTAATCTTGAGGAGTATGCAGAATGCTTTAGCAGAGAAACCCATTAGAACTGGAGGGCCTCCATAGGGTGGAGTTGTGGGTCACAGAAGTTGTTTGCTCCTGCAATAGGCACCACCGTATTCAACCCTTCTTGAATTGTATTAAGTAGGAAAAATATCAGACGCAGTGTAAGAATCACATCTGTGCAGTAAGACAAAATGTTTGATAAAGGATTGACAACCTGTTCCTAGCCAAATCAATGCGATGAATGAAAAGGAAACATGCTCACTCTGCCAGCCCCACTTAAATGTCTCTAAGTGCAAAACTGTAAAAAATGCATAGCCCACATTTATGCCATCATGATGTCTACTTTTTCCAACATTATCTGTAAATTCATAAAGAAGACTGGGGCAGGGAGGTAAATGTTCCAATTTCCTCCACAGGGTTTACCTGTAGCCCACTTGCTGTGATGGGCTGAAGCCTTCCCAAGTGCCTCTCACCAGGCAACTCCTGACCATGACTTGGGGTCCTTTCTCAGCTGTATTTTGGATGAGCTAACGCTGCCCTAAGAGGGGGCTGCTCAGCCACTTACTGTGGCCCATTTTACTTACTAAAATGGATTACACGACACGGGTTAAGTAGGTACAACTGACAACTTTTGCAGGGCTGTATATAGTTCGGGGATTTGAGATACTTGTTGCCAACAGCCTGCTTTATTACCCGGCTATTGCAGCTTCGTTTCAAGTGCAGCTACGTATGCCTTGGGGAAGAACTGGTGACCTGGTGCTGACAGATCCGGAAAGCCTAGAGGGGAAGCCTGTCCCTCCTCCTGCCTTCCTGCCCACCAGGCCTGCAGCCAAGCCAGGCTGTTGCATGAGGCCACAGCTGGGAAGCAGGGTCTGCATCCTCCCAACTTTAGGTCTCCTACTAGTCACTGATCTCTTGCCTCCCATGCAACAGTGAGGACAAACTAGAACGTACTGAAGCAAAGTTAAAAAACACTGCCCTAAAAAGTCTATACAAAGTCCAGGCCTGATAGCCTGGGCAGATTTTATAAGCCTCTCCCTATTATTTTTCCTCATCCTGGCTGCTGGCTTATTTTCCTATGTGCAGTGGTTCAGGAAGTGGCACAAGGCTTAAGCAATGCAGTGGTTGCCATGGAAAGAAGCTCGAGTTTGCACTTTATTTATTTAATTTATTTCTGAATGGCAGTGTGCTGCAGTATGTAAAATCTGCATGACCGGCTAGCATGCCGGATACCATGAACCTGGGGCTGTATTTAAGCACAGACTGCTTTTTGAAAAGCACAGTAAAAAACCCGAGCCTAATTTGCAGCTGATTATATTTCTTTTTTGGAACTGGATTTCCCTGGAGACTCATGTCTGAAATGCCCACTGAAGCAGAATTAACACTTACCTCAATTAAATCACCATTTTTTTTACCTGATACAAAGAAACCTTATGTCAGTGCTGTTAAATATGCAATTTCAATGAGACTTTCAGGAGTGAGTGGAGCACGGTCTTTTTATCCCTGTTTTATTTATTTATATAGAAACCAGAATCACGTAGAATCTTTCATGCCTCCATGAAAAGGACAGAATTTTCAGAGCAACATTTATTATTAATTAGCAATGAAAAATGCTACTGAATTCTATCCTTCAGCGTTACAGTAAATCTTGTCATGTTGAAGTGTCACAGGAGAAATGTACAAATATGTGAAGGTCACTCTCTTTTCAGGCTCGCTAAATCCAGTGGCGCCAAAGCAGTGTGCAATTGCAGGTTAAAAAACCTGTATAGGATAACGAATCTCTTTGTCCCTCTTTCACCCGCCTCCCCCCAACTTTTTGAAGCTTGTAAAATGGTCATTGTTTGAAACTAAAACCCCCAGGAAGAGGGTCATTAAAAAAAGGGGGGGGGAGAAAGACTAATTTTTATTTATTTATTTATTTAAAATCAAATGGATTGTGAGCAAGCTGAGGAGGTGAACATGGGAGGTAGACGTTGATCTGTCTGGATACCCTTTTATATAGAAAACAAATACAGGTTTTCTATATCCATTCCTTCATATAAATAAGCTAAAATAAAACATTTACAGGAATGTAGTACACTGGGTGTAAGTAGCAATCCTAAAATCTCGGTTTCTGACATTTGGCATACTCAACTCTAGTCCCTCATCCACTGCTTTGTGCATTCCCTGCTGCCTGGGGAAAGAGGCATGCAAAACAGCCATAGAAGTTCTGCAGGTCGAGCACTACATCTTTATTCTTATTTTCCACCCATTATGTAGTGCCAAGTTGCTTTGAAAGTGCTAGCTATCTTTTAATTGGTTTTGTAGGTATTATGCAGTTTAGTCATACGCACAGATTATTAATTAAGCCAGCTCATATCTGCATTTAAATTCAAATCTAAGGAACAATATTAATTTTTTTCCTTCTCTACAAGATGAAATAGAGGAATAATCAAAGGATAAAATAATAGAAAAAGATCCTTTTCTTAGTTATAAAGGGATGGAAATTAATAGATTGGCTCTGATTGGCGACTTTGCACTATAAGAGTTATTTAATGATCCACACACTTGAACTGTATTATGGAATTAATTTAGAAGTAATACCATTCATTAGCACAAGGTATGTATTTGCATTATGTCAAGAAATTATTATCAAGCCTTCATTGTTATGCGGTCCTTACCTAAGAAGGTCATATGGCCTGTTGTCCCTGTGTGGGAGAGCAGACCCATAATTCAGCACTACAAAAGTTAACATTGAACTTTCCAGAAGGAGTCTTACAGGACTGAACTAAGCCTATCTCAGAGAAAAGTCCCTGAAAGAGTTCGCCAACAAAATGTCAGTTGTAACAATATTGGAGACTGCAGAAGGAAAGAAACCCACTTAATGCATATGAATATTTTATTATACTGCATGTCACTTGGTGTGACCTAGATTGTAGAAATTATATTCTTCCTGAGGTCTACCATCACCTAAAAATCACAGGCTGGGCAGCTGATTTCCGTCTGAATTTCCACTAAGGCTTGGTATTTCAGAGCCCCTCATGGCGACACACATCGACAGCATGGGGTGCAGCACAAAGCCCTCTCATGCCACAGGTGGGAATCCTAATCCTCAGCAGCTGGTTGGCAGTTTCACACGTTTTTTCCATTCCCACTCTGAATCCCCCAACACATGTCCATCCTTCCCTGATGGCCTCCCTCTCCTGGGGCAGGCATGGAGAACCGAGGGGTGACACCCACCAACTGCGGAGCGGAGCTGGCCCATCTCTGCTGTGGACTCCCATTTCAGAGTCCGTCCCTATGTTTCGTGGTAATGCCAGTAAAAATCACCACCCCATGAAACAGCCCTAGCTTCAGTTTTCATTATTTACTTTAATCTTTGAGAAGCAGAGCCTAACATTTGATTTCTCTACGCTATGCGTACAGAGCTCAGCAGTGTGCAACCAGCTGCAAAACAGAGTTTACTCCTTGAAATTGCAAACAGGAGGTTTCTAGGCTTTCCCTGTGCCAGTTGCTAGAGCAGGAGACATGTCAGCTTTAAAGAACATCAGTAGTATTGAACAGATTTTTTTTTTACAGTCTTTTATTTACTTCTCCCTAATACCAGAGTGGCATCCACCTGGGCCTTCAGAAGGACACTGTGCTGTTACAGAATGGCAACTTGAAAAGGGTTAAATGCATTAGCCACTCTATTCAAGAAAAGAACAGGAGTGAAAAATGCAACTCCTCAGACCAACCGGTAAAGCACTCATATCAATCATTAAGGAAAACAGGGACTACTTCTTAGAAGATGACAGGAAAAAAAATATCCCTAACTCCAACTAATATTTATTTGCCAAACAAATTCAAGTGAGTTCTTTGAAGGGGTGACCAAGAAAACAGATGATAGAAAGATGATGAAAGCAATCTGTCTGCATTTCACCCAGGCGTTTGATAAGCTGCCACATCAAAAATTGGTGGAGAAATGAGAAGGCAGGAATAAGTACTATATTGACATCATTGATTAAAAGCTGGCTGTCAGCCCAAACCAGAAAATGTTAAACATTTCAGGTAACTCACTAAAAGGTTGAGAAGCAGAGGTCTTTATGCTGGCAGGACCCAAAACCTGGGTACATCCTGAGATATTTTTACAGTATTTTACATATGAATTCTTAGGGTTTATTTCAAAGGAAAAAAAAATAGATGAAGGGAAACTTTAGAAAGGATGACTTGTAACTTCTGTGACTGCTACTGCAATCAATAAAAGTATCTGAACTCCACATGTATTTATTTTCTTCTTGTATTTTATTTAATAGCATTATTCTTCCTCACATTGCAGAAGTAATTCTCTCTAAAGAACACACAAAGAGATTAGAAAAATGTGGGGGAGGGGAATCTATCTTTTGAATTCAGCAAAAATAAAAACAGGTTACTGCAAATTATTTTTATGCCTTAGGATCAGGTCCGTGCTGTATATGCTGCACAAAACACTCAGGAGGACAAACTGTAAGCTCTTTTTCATTGAAGTAAATGGAAAACCCACATTGGTCTCAATAAACCACACACAAACAGATTTAATTCCTGCTCCTTACCCAAAGGCATCCTAAACTAAAGCCTAGGCAGTGGGAAACATTCAGCGTGGCTGCAGAGCCAACTGAAATCCAAAGCTCAACGTGAAGCCAAATATAAAAAATTCAGGAAAAGCTTGGGTTTTGTTTTAACTTGAAACAGAAAGAATTAAGTGAAGAAGCATGAGACTCTGCTAAGAGTCAAACTAAAGGACATGTTTGTACAAGACCTTTTTCACTGCGCTCTCTTTGTATGATTCTGCATTTGATTGTGTGCAATTGCAGCATTTCAAGAGACGTTCATAATCCAGAATCAGATCTTGTATGACCTGTCAGGTTTTTTTAATAACTTATCTTCAGTTTATGTTCAGACTTCAGGTAAAATGGGAAATCTAAAAAGATTAAAGCAATCGTGACATTCTAAAGCAAAGAAGTGCAGTTGCCTAAAACAAATATCTTCACTTTTTCCCATCTTAATAATACATGTATAAAGCATATTAAGAACTACAAAACACAAACATGTCACACTTCTTTCTCTACTGCAATGTTCCAAGTGACTGATGGCTCATGAATAACAGCTTCAAAAGCCATATGAGGATACACTTCCCACTACCTCAGCAACAGAAAGAGCTTTAATGTAATCTCAAAATGATAGATTTACAGAAGTATTACTTAGAAATAAAAGTCTAATCAATATCCTAAAAGACCGATGTATAATGTAATTTTTTATGTACCTTTGCACAACTGAAAAGACAGTGGATGTGAAAATTATGTATTACACAGACTGGTTTGGGTTGGAAAGGGACCTTGAAGTTCCAGTTCCAATCTCCTGCCATGGGCAGGGACACCCTCCACTAGACCAGGTTGCCCAAAGTCCCATCCAATCTGGCACGGAGATTTCCAAATTTGGTGTAGCTCAATATGCAAAGGTCATTAGACTACAGAAACCAGGATTTTTTTGCCCTTCTTCCCTTCCTGTTTCCCCCACCGAATATGAGGAATGCTTCTCTACCAGAATCCTATGGAGTTGCCACAGTCTAAACATGTATTATCAACAGCAACACAAATGCTATTCCTGTCAAAAAACAAAAGAATAACTGTGATAACTCTCCCACGGTAAAATTTGCAATGTTGGGCAGGTAATTGCACTGATTTATATTCCTTGTCTGGTCTGTACTACTGTTATTTAGCTGGCCTTTTCTGACTGGCAGCAGGGAGAAAAGAAAGAGGCAGCTCTTTCTCATGACCATATAGTGCCCTCATCATCAGTTCATAACAGTCCTCACTGCTGCATGTACACAATCCTAAAGTCCCTCAACTCAGTGCAGTTACAGTGATCTATACTCAATGCAGAATTCCTCCAAGAAAGCAGTACCTTCCATCATCCCTTGGGTGTGACAGTGCTTCTTAGCAGGAACAATTTCAAGCAATGTAGAAAGAACACCCACAACTCTTGAAAAAACACAGTAATACCAGAAATAAAGTATATATTATTGGCCTGTGTTCACTTATGATACTTTAGGATAAGAATATCAAAGGGTACAAACAAGCAGCTTGTAAGTAATAATAATACAAAACAAATCTGAGTTATTCTGCTTGCTTGCTTTCTGGTGCAGAAAGTTGGATGGAGTTGACCAAATGAATATGAGGATTCAGCTCAAATTACCACAAAAGCTCTTTCAGAAAAATCAGACTTTTCATTCGGATCCTTCACCTTCCTGTCAAAGTGTGCAATTTTTAATGAAAGGGTTTATGAAAGACAATTAAAAGTAACAAAGTAACAATGTAAAAAAAAAAAAAAAAAAAAAGCCTAAGAAGATGTTAGATCTGGTGAAAAACTTTGAGGTACTATTGTTGTAAATAATGCACATCTGTTTTAACAAAAAGGTGGCTGAGGCATTTTAGTCCCAGGACACTTTATTTTTTTTGAACCAAGCCATTCCACCCTTAGCTTCTGGTTTGGGTTTATATAAGCTCTAGGGTGATTCCAGCTAGAACACCTCTTCTGGAATTTGAATGCTAACCCTAAGAGAATGAATATAAATCCTTCTCCAACATACAGGAGGGCTATAGGAGCAGAATTATATTGGCCTTAACACACAAAAATAGTGCTTGTATGTGTCTCAAAGCTTGCAGAAACATCTCTAATCCTGTATTACTTGAAAAGCTTCAGATTTCTATGTGAATGCATACAGGCATATATTTTTAAAAATGCAGAGAACAATGTTTTTATAGATTCTTTATGAGAGAGGTTATCCTATAGGACTGAAATATGCTGTGAGCAAGTTTCTAATTTGATGAGAAAAGGAAAAAGCATTCCTCCAAAACAGCTAGGGTAGCCACAGGGCGAAACTGTAGTTCTTGAGTATTTCTCAAAGCACCAGTCTTGTCTTTGTGTGTAGGTATTTGTATTTCTTCGGTGTCTTTCACTAGAATATCTAAATCCTAATACAACATCTACTCTGCCTGCACTGAGATGGGTGGATATTTCAGGACAAGGATCCACATCTACCTTGATACTTTTTATAATGCATACTTCAAATATCCCATATGTTTCCAAAATTCTTTTGAGTATCTTGTAATCCTGGCCTAAAGCATTACTGCCTCACCCCATATGATTTCTTTGTTATGAGTTGTATCATGAACGTCTGTAGTGAAATCTTGTAAATTTAATAAAATGTTACAGTTCAAGGTTTAAACTACAATTATTCATACTCAAGATGCTTCCTTAATACTCAGCCCCAGTACTGTTCTCACCAGTGCCTCAGTAATGTAAATACATTTGTTTAACATCAGCTTGGGAGTTCACTGAGTCTCATTTAAATCCTAGAAACATTGATGGGACTATTTTCATTTATTTCAGCATTCTTGGGACTGGGCCTGTAGAAATTTAGCCATATAATACTGCTTCTAGAAATAATCACTTATCAGTCCATCTGGAACAGTACTCAAATGCAGAGTACGATAATATCTCTATCTGAAATACCCAATTCCAAAGACAATTTGAATTGAAGTGGAAACAGCTGCATAGCCAGAAACATCCCAGTATACTGACTAAATACTAATCATGAACTGGAAACATACTGTTTTCAGTGAAAATAACACAAATGCAATGCATTAATATTCATGAGGATCACATGTATTATTAGAATAATTAACCCCTTTTCATATATCCATAGCTATAGGTTTGGATAGGTGGACTACACATTAGAATCATAGAATGGTTTGGGTTGGAAGGGACCTTAAAGATCATCCAGTTCCAATCCCCCTGCCATGGGCAAGGCCCCATCCAACCTGGCCTTTTCCTGCTCTCTTAAGAGAGCATCCTTGAGGGCTATTAAACATTGGAGCAAGTTTTCTAGGAAGGCTTCAGATATCTCCATCCTTAGAGATGTTCAGAACTTGGCTCTACAAGGCCCAGAGCAACTCCAGGTTGGCATGGCTTTGACCAGGACCTGGACCAGGTGTTCTGCAGAGATCCTTTAAAATTTACATTATTTTCTGATTCTAGATTTTAATAGCTTGCTCATAAAAATATGGAATACTACAGATTTATACTGAAGGTCACAAAAGTATTAGCTCTGTTGCACGCTACATCAACCTTTTGCCATCTTTTAAGAGTGAATAGAGTTGCACTTGAGTATTCTTGCATAGCAGCATGCCCAGTTCAATTTTCACTTCAGAAAAATACTTTCTTAAAGCAAGAAATACACTGCAACAATGAGAGTACAGCATGCTCATAAGCCAGATATTTCCTAGCTAACAAGATATTCGCTAGCGTATGTTTTATACAATTTAGTGACTACCCTCTGCATAGAGCTAGCACACCATTAGTGTATGATGAGCAACGTTTTGCTCAGTATGGTTAATAAATAGCCTTCTATTCATCTGATAATATAAATTTACTTGTCTTAAAAAAATTGACTCCGTATACCCTAAGAAAACATAACCTTGTATAATTTAGTTTATACAACTTCGCATTGGACAGTATCATGCAATTAAAGGGCATATCTTTGAATGTACACAGCTCCCTGGAAAATAAAAGTTTACTCTACTCCTTTCCTCTGCTAACTGACCTGCTTTTGAGCGCACCTCTCCACGAAACTCTGCTTACCATATTTTCTTTAAAACTGCTTTTAGCACCCTGTGGGTTTGTATTACTTACAGACTAAACGCGTGGCTGTGCTTTAGTTAACCTGAAGCCTTTGAAGAGAAATTACTCTACTGTGTGGTAGCTTGGAGGCAGCAAAGTTCTTTGCTATGGAGGTATAACGTGCGCTTGCATTTGTGTCACAGCATCTGTATAAATATCAAGCTTGTTCTCTGCTGTATGTTGACAATTTATGGCTCTGCATGGTATTCCTTCTGTCTGTCACTATGTCCTAGGTGTCATCTTTCCTGCAATTCCTATGGTTTCCCTCTACTTCATTTCCTTTTGTCTTTCCATCTTGCAACAGAAAACAACAAACGAATGTAAGCTACTGTATGACACATTGAACATGGTTTCATATTGTCTTCATTTTTGTTTATTGTTGCTGCTGTTGTTTTACCATCACTCATTCTAATTGTCCTTCATGCAATGAAAATACATTTATTTTAAAAGAGAGTGAGTCTTGATACCTACTAGGAAGTGACGATCCTTTATGGTGCTGTCTAACAGTTTAGTACAGTACCACCACCCAGAAATCAAATTTTGGATGTTACTTATATCCAAATAAAACCAATAAAAACAAATCCTAGCTTTTCTCCACCGGCACGGGGTTGAAAGCCGCCGTTCTCTGAAGCGCTGTTGGTGAAGCTCTCTACAACTGAATCATTCTCCGAAGCTCTTCATTCTTTGAGCTCTCCTACTATGGAAGGCAGCTTTTCTTTAATAAAACTCTATATTAAAAAGTCAAATAAAGTGAGCTTTAATTCAGCTGCAGTGGTGTTTGTACTTGATTCTGAGGAATTATAATGTGTCTGGTGAGAAGCAAAGTACCAATTGAGATTAAATTTCACACAGACATATTGATAACCATCCTTCAATGGCCTTCCTTATTTCAATTAGATTTCAAAGGCGTAACAGCGACAAAGTACTGGCTCCAGATATACTAAATAGGATATATTTGATTGTACAGGTTTTGCACATTGATGGAACATTAGGGCTAGATTATTTGCAATATGAAGTTCTGAATTTCTCTCTTTTTGGAGTTTATTTTTGCTGCACTAGTCATTCAAAACCATATCGTTCACCTGCTGATGGTACATAAAGCTACACAATTTAATTGAGATCACAGCTTTTCCCTCTGAGCACATGTCCAAATTCTGAGGCACATAAAGACTCCAAAGACAAAAATAACTTAACACATTTGAACATTCAGTTTCTATGGAGACAAATAAAAGTAAAATGTCTAATGGGGGTTCTTATTCAGCCTGATGCCTTGCAGATTAGAAGCACTTCTCTAAACCTTAGGGATGGATATTATTCCATAAATAAATAATTAAAATAAATAAATAAAATAATATAAACCCCCAACCACCCAAGATCCAAAATCCCATGTTTCTAATATACATTTGTGTATTCTAGTTGTGTAAAAAATTACTGCTGGGAGTCACTTCTATTCCCACCCCACGTTACTGCCTTATTGATGTACTTGAAGTACAGTTTGTGCCATTTTCAGTAGCGAAATTGTTTTGTTGAAACATGAGAAAACTCAAAGCTCCGGACTCTGAGGCTTCTAGCCCTCACTCCAAGGGTTTAGAGAATAATAGCTACAGAGTTAACTGCTACAGATGCCTGATGCTGCTAGGTCAAAGTAATGAATGTTACATCAACTGTCTCACCTTTTAAGCCAGGATCAGCATAAAAAGGCCTGAAAAGCACAGCATCACGATTAGAGCCATAGAAGTACTCGTGAGACTTCTCCTGGGCAGCTGGATACAGAGCCCACTTTGTAAAAGTCCATTTTAAGTGGCATGCTAGTCAGTCTGAAAGATCATATTTGAAGAGGTGCGGTTCACAATTATCATCAGTTCTAATGGTGTTTTCTGAATCCTGTACTTCTGCCAGGCTTATTAGTTAGCCTAATGTCTCAGTCAGCTCTTCCTTCACACAAACTGCAGGTAAAATATAGCATCAGATTATCGGTACTGAGGGTCTCTATAAAGCTTGCTGCAAAAGTGCAAGCTCTGATGATTATGTCTGAGCCAACTCATACGCAAGAGCCATGTAAGTTGTTATTAGCACAGCACTGAGCTTCATCTTGGTTCCCGGCAGGGCTTTATTAGCTCCATACTGTATCACACTAATTGCAGCTACATGCTTTTCTGGCCTGAAACCTGCTCATGAACGATGGGCTCAGAGCCTAAGCAGAATGAATTCAGGCATGACTAAAAATACAGAGATATATGTAAGAAACATGAATTAGTGCGGGAGCCAGCCTCAGCCACCTTAAGCTGACCTAACTTACTTGATTTTAATACCATTAAGCCTATTTTTCCACCCAAGGATCTGCCAGGTGTTTTGTGTTAGAAAGGACGCTGTATATGCTCAGCTAAAATTTATTATGTGCAAAGATCACAAAAAGCATAAAACAGCAGGCTAAAGCTGGGTCCAATGAACAGAAGTCCCATTGGCTGTTCAACTAATTAATCCTAGCCCAGAGACAGGCAGGAGGCAAATCCTAAGTGTTCCCGAGCGGAGGATAACAGTGACAAGGTCCCTTGCACCTACAAGGTCTGTCCCTGCTCACCCACAGCTTGCGTGGCTGGGAACCAGTGTGAATTATTCCTCCTGGGAATTTGCTTTTAGTTGTGCTTCCCATGCTCACTGTCAATGCTGTGTGTGTCTTGGCCTCCTTCACTGGTGATGAGTGTCCATAACAAGGCTTCAGACACTGGATTCTCACTCAGCAGAGCCTATGTTTTTCAGCTGAGGATTTTCTATGCTGCAGATCCCCCCAAAGGAAGCTCTGTACAGACCAAACCCTGTCTTTAAATACTAGAGATGCATACCCATGGCACTGTGTTATAAAGATTTACCACTTAAATACTAATTTAGGGATATCTCTACTCCATATTCCGTGGCATTATTGGTGTTAGTTGTCTGCAACTCCAATTTCACTATGTATTCTGGTAGTCTTATTTGTATGTGTCTTATTTGTATTTTCAGCACAGAATGTTAAGATCTGAATTGTGCGATCAGGTTGTCCCTTGGTCTGGCAGTGAGCAGCTTCCTTGCTAGCTCTGAACTCAAGGGCTGATTTAAATGAGAAAAATAATTCCTAGAGATAATTTATGAAAACCAGAAAATGGTAACAGAGGAACATACAATAGTGTCTCCCTTGGGGCAGAAGCCAGCTGTGACACTGGAGCTGGCAGAGACCAAGCGGCCAGCTGGCACATGGATATGAGCCAGGCAATGCTCACACAGTGGCAGGGTGGCAACAGCACTGCTATGATATGGCTGTTAATGTGGGACAATAAAGGAACGCTGGGAAGAGAGGTATGAAAAGTCAGATAGTGAACACAGTTCTTGGGAAATCAGACTTCAGAATTTCCATTTGACTAAATAGGAACTCATTTGGTTCATGTTCTCCTGCTCCTCAGTTACCTTGATTAAATAAGACTTGCCTGTATAGTTCATACATTACCAGTTCTCATGAACAGTAGCTGATGAGGAAAAATAATTTTATGTTACTCAACTGGAATTCTACCAACGTACTCCAAGCACTACTTCTGAACTTTTCTTCCCTGCTTATTCACACAGAGAATCACACACAGAATAACAAGGTTGGAAAAGACCTTTAAGATCATCAAGTCCAACCATTCGCATCCTAAACTAAACCATATCTCTAAGTACCTCATCTACCCTTTTTTTGAACACATCCAGGGAAGGTGACTCAACCCCCTCCCTGGGCAGCCTGTTCCAGGCCCTGACAACTCTTTCAGTAAAAATTTTTTTTCTAATGTCCAATCTAAACCTGCCCTGGCACAGCTTCATGCCATTCCCCCTTGTCCTATCACCTGTCACCTGACTGAAGAGACCATCACCTATCTCTCTATAACCTCCCTTCAGATAGGTGTAGGCGGTGATAGTTTGACTATCGGTGTAGGTTCAACTCTGTAGGACCAAGATTCAGCTGTCTAAAGGAGTCTTAGCAAACACTGTTGAGTCCATGTATAGTCAATGTGGAGATAAAGTGCTATTTGGGTGAATAGGGTGCCATTCACCTAATCCTAAAAGAGACATCGCAAATAGGTCAGATGAATCATATCCTGAAAGTACTTGCTTCCCTCCATTTACTGTAAAGGGAGTCTGGGGTAACTAAACTTAGACATCTACAGTGTAAATACTTAGAGTCAGGTGAAATGAATGTCACCTTAGAAATTCAAATGTAGAATCAGATACTTAATGTACAACTAAACCATGTAAAAGTTCCTACAGTGAAATTCCTTAAAAAAGACAAAAAATCCCAACAGCCAAACAGGCAAATTTTATTAAAGCTCAGCTGTGGATTGGTTTTTGGATTTTTCCTTCCTTTTTTCTAGAAGTAAAGCCAAAGAAATCAGTTTTTCAGAACTTCTTGTTCTGTACCTTCAATACAGAAAAGCAATGCCCTGGAGAATCAGGCTAATGTGAGAGGCAGAAAGGTTAGTCACTCCCTGGAAGCAGAGGTCTTCCAAGCTCACTACCCTGAACTTCAGGAGAGCAGACTTTGGCCTCTTCAGGGATCTGCGTGGTAGAGTACTATGGGACAAAGTCTTTGCTGGCTCATTGCTGGCTCAGGCTAAACCATGACACATGTAAATAAAATGGCTTGGGTCATCACACTGACCTTATGGCAGGCTGAGACAATGCATAGCTTGCTTATACTACTGAAATCACTTCATGCTCTCTTTCCCTTCCAGAAATAAGATTCCTGCATAAGTACCATCTTTGGGGAAAGATGCATGGCCAACCTTAGTTCTTGAAACGTGCCTGGGCTCTCACACAAGGAGTGCGCTGGCATGCCGGTGAGGGGACTCAGACCACAGTCCACTTCAGTTTCCTATAGCAGATGCAGTCACAGGCACTGGACAGTATGGTTCACTGAGCTGGTACATAAGGGATTCAGATCAGATGTGTACAACAGCGATGACTTGGACCTACAATAGGAGGAGTTGGCTAATTACACCTACAAGGAGCAAAGGAAGGTATGATCAAAGAAGGAGAGAGGAAAACCAGTTTTTATTACTATTTATCTTTCCTGCTGGTACAGTGACAAAGATCCTAGCAATGACACACAAAATTCTTGACAGCATACTGTGTGTTTTGTATCAGAGGATGCCTCGCTTACCCAAGGAACCAAGGAGTGCACTTGTTCTGGCATTTCTTTGAGATGAAGCCAATACAATTGAACCTAGAAGACTATCAAGGTAAATGGAAGCTGAAGAGTTTGAAGAAGATAACCACTCTGTTCAACAAGGTTATTCCACATTACAAGATGACTGAAAATTCACATCCTTTTTAAGGGGAAAATGCTTCCTATATTTATATCTTAAATGTGTTAGTGAGTGCATCTTCATATTCACAAATAATTGATTTCTTCTCATAATATTTATCTATTTTACTTGGATCACATGCTTAACATAAATACAGTGTTCCAGGGAAAACATCTTTTGCTTGGTTTGTTTCTGGTCTCTTGCAGATAGATAATCCTCTCTTTTATTTAGCAGCTACATAATTTGATAAAATAATAACGTGGGGAGAGTATGAGTTTCAAATTCTGATTTGTGATTTCGAGACAAATATAGCACTTTTTTACTGCAAAAGAAATGAACAGCTACAGTGGGTGCATCTTCCATGGTGTGGAAAGTGTGTTACAAGAAGGCAGGTAATTCTCTGTAGGGAAAAAACAAATGTTTGGCAGGCCTCATCGAGAATGTTTTATAAGATATAAAAGGAAACTAGGTTTTGGTAAAAATTTGTGAGGGATTGGGCAACACTTTGGAAGCTTATTTTAATATTGATTGTTTTTCACTACATCTCACCTTACAACAAAAATGATATAAAGGGAATACTGAAAAGAGGCAGGTAGAGTCTTAATTGCAACATGCAGAATAAACAATGTTTGCTTAGACCAATTTGCATTTTCCTGTAACTATGCGTATTTAAACCATCAGCTGTGGGGATCTAAATCAGATTTTAAGGTTGGTATCTTCCTGATTATATTGCAATTTGAAAATTGCTTAGTTAATGATTATGAAAGATATTTCTATGGAATGGTATATTATTTCAGCATTTGCTCCTGGGGATTACTGCTCAATACTGTCGTTAAAACAAAGCAAAAACCTGATGGTGGTTGAAGTATAAACATTGCTCTATTAGAATAAGATGTCATAAGAATTGTAGCTCAAGCGCTTACATAAAAAATTGTGAGCTACTGTTCCCATAGCAACAGGCAACATAGTTTAGCTAACATAGCTGCTTTCCATGCTAGGGACTTCATTGTCATTGCAGTTTACAATATACAAAAGTACTTCTAAGACTCTGACACGGTAAACAGACAAAAGATTGAAAACATGTTGAGGAAGGTATAGCTTTCATTTCAGGTGCAGGCTAATAAAATGAATCTTCCTCCTCTCACCTGTGCTTCATGGGATTATCTACCATGCTCAACCCACCGTGCACAAATTTACTTCTTATGGTAAGATCCAGGGAAAGACACCTGAAGCTGGCCTGCTTCTATGTCTGATTCTTTCTGGAATGTGCAGAAGCAGTTTCTTTGCTGGCAGATTTCCTCCTTCTCTCCTTCCTCCTCGCAGTTACCAGAATAAGATTCACTTCAATGCGGAGAGTCAGCACAATGTATCTGGGGCACCTGTTTAATCTCATATCGAGCCTACACACAGTTACTAATTTAACACACTGCCGACACACTCCCATAGCCGTAAGTCTTTTGTTTCCCCAATGGTTCTGTGAATCTCGTTATTAATCTGAATCACTTCAAAGTGCTTTTTTAAAACATCTGGCTCCAGAATTTTCAATTAAAAAAAAAGTCTGTGAAAAAGTTTTAAACCAAGAACTTAAAAACAGACCAGAACTAATATTCTCACTGTCTGAAATTTTACACTTGAGTAGCTGTGGTCTAAATGGAAGGATCGGGGGAGCACCATCAATTTCTGTCTATTGAAGTTTGGGATTGCCAGCCTGCAATCCTTGCCTTGCAAAGAATAATGTCTTACACTATTTTGTGAGTGAGGCCAGAAGAATTCCTTCTGGAGGAGCGATCTGATTGATGTCAGCAAGTGAATCACCACCTGTCCATGGGTAACGGATGCTTTTGAAAGCAAGCTCTATTGGCCACTGCATTTGATAGACTCTGTAATGAAGTGCTGGCTCGGTCTCTGAAGCTCTCTTGTGCTGAGCCCGTGACAGAGACCCTAAGGCACTCACCTCTTCACAGATCTTTCTGAACAACTATATGGAAGGTAAAAACACTAAGCTGTTAGCTTCGCAGCTGAGAAGTAAATATGCATGATATAAGGATGCATACACTTGGAAGGTGTTTTCTTATTTTGGTGAGTTGAGAGTGCACCGAAGCAGGAACTGACACAGGTAGCTGGAAAAGCGGCTGTAGTGCTGGAGTACAATCACCTGTCCTGTGAGTAGGTAACATGAAAATCTGACAGTGGCAATTCGGGGATCAATGTGTGAAATGCAATATACGCCACTCATGAACCTCACCTAAAAACATAAAGGAAGTAACCATGGCAGCTAGCTGTTTTTCCCAGCTACAGCGCAATGCATGCCTTTTTCCAGACAAAGATGCTATGACAGAGGAATAATCCTCTACTTCTGCATCCATCCAAACAAATATACAGAACCTGCCTATTATTTCATTCATACCAACTAAGTATGTACGATCTAGCACTGTGATGAAGGCTTAAGTGTTCAGCCGATATAAAAAGAAAAAAGCATTACACCTACCACTGGAATTCTCACAACAGTATTTTGATATCCTGCAGTTGAACATACACAATGAATGTGTGCTGGGTTACAGTACTGGAAAAGCGCATTAGCCTTTATTGTCCAACAGGCCAAATTCTGCAATCCCCTCTCACAGACTTCAGTATGGCCATTTCCAGTTCTTGACCTGTGAGGCAGGTTGAGTGTGCCTGCCAAACTGGAAAGAATAGCAGCTATCCTGTTTCTGCAAAAATCGATTGCATGTTAACCACCAGGACTGTGAAAAGCCAACTCAGTATTAACTAACAGTGCCTACGTAGTCTTGCATCAAAATCAAATGCACAGGTGTGAGTCACTGGTCTCCAAAAGTAAGTCTTGCACTATCACATCCAAAATTTCTGGTTACAGGAATCGCAACCATATTTAGTCAGAGGTAGAGACCGCTATGTAGAACACTAGCTGCTATCATCTCTGATCCTTATGATCACTTTCTGGGCTGAGATCTGAATCAGGAAACAGTTCCAGAACGATGTCAAAAATAAACTTTAAATTCTATTGTCAGTTTATTTTGAAATAGTAAAGACTCTGTATGGCATTTTAACTTTCAGCAGTGTCATTTTATACTTTCAGAAGAATAAGTTTATATAACAGTATGATTTATTCTTCCTAAAAATTTTGTAATGACGATGAAATACCTAAGTCATGACCTATGCAATACATTAAGCTCCTGTACAAATGTTTTTAGCTTGTAGAGAGTTATCTGAACACATATTCTCCTTGGATTAGCTTTCATAATTGACAAGTGAGTGTCAATTTTTACTTCAAGAGAAGTAAAAAACCTTAAGATCTGAAATAAATATAAATTTTAAAAATCTAATTAAAAAATTAAACAACATTCCGTGGTGATATTTGTTTGGGGAAAATAATCTTTAAGAAAGAAATATTTTTTTAAAAAATTAGAATTACAATATAGAACTTTGATTTTAAATTCTGCCCTAAAATTAATGAAGAAGTGCTGCTTGATCACTTAATTGGCCACTGAGGATCATGATGGCCATGATTCATATTGTGATATATATCATAGAAAAATATGTAGTAATACGAACTACTTATTTTGTAAAATATTCTAGGTCCTTTTGGCTACTACAAGCTGGCCTAAACACAGAGCTAAGGAGTAGCATTGGACAGTACATCATGGCAGTAAGTAGAAACCTTATCAATGCATTATTTTATAGTTGTCTATTATAAGCAGGTGCCACCTGAAAATTTAAAAGCACTTTTGATTTTTAGCTGTGAAAAAGGCTACATTTAATCTGTTATGAACATGAGGAAATAAAAGGAGATGGGTTTTAAGTGAGAGGCAAAGTTTGCAAGAAGCCAAGCTTTAACTTGTGTTTGTCAGACTTTTGTTTCAACCTTAAGACAATTCTTTTTACTTCCTGACAGCATTATAGGGAATATATATAGAGAGAATATATTTCTTTCCACAGAAATGTAGAATCTAGTACAAAATTAGAACAAGACAACTTTTAATAGTAACTACAATGGAAAGCTCAATCACTATACACAATACCTCATAGATATGTCAGAATCTATAAAAACTCTACACTTCGGCAGATTAATGTCCAATTTATGCCTTAAGCCAACACGGCAATTCAAAATCTAAATTAGCCTCCTTAAGGATCTGCCTTTGGCTATAATCCAAATTTTATATCTTACTTCATGTGAGTTCTCGTGGACTACAGAATTAGTTTAAAACATCAGAATATATTTCTTTTAGGAAACTTTAATATTTCAGAGTCTTCATTTGACCTGTTTCTCTTAACATTATGAAGTGGTGTAGCTATTTAACATATTCTGCTGCATAATAGGTTCAAAACAATTTACAGCAGCATCTCAGGCTAAACGTAGAGCAAGAATAGTTGAATGACAGTTTAGAAAAATCGCTGTCGTAATAGAATGTTCAGGATAATTTGACAAACCCAATATCATAATTACTGTTGCCCTTGCAGCTCTCAAATAATTATGTTTCAGATTTTTCTACAAAGAAATGTTTAATTAAAGAAAAATCAAGCCATGAATTCATGTATTTGTAAATCAGAGATGCATCATGTAGCTCTGCAGTAGCTAGTAGTCTAAATCTTTTTTTCTTTTTAAATTTATTTCCTTTTAATTATGTTTGGTGGTAATGAATGAGGTATATAATTACTCTGATTCTTCCTGTACCCTTAACATGAAGTACACCAGAGCACTTAAAAACAGTAATTAATAAAATATCAAAAAAGAATGAATTAAGAGCATAACTAAAAATTAATCCTTAACTTGATATTCAACATGGTCAAGAATTATGCAGAACTCATCTAGACTTTGTATAATTCATGTTATAAAAAAGGCTAAGAAATTACTAGTATTACCTGTACCTTTATACCAACAAGTGCTTATACAGTTCTTGTCAAACAAATAAAAATCCTAGTGAAGAACCAAATAAATGAGACCAAGTAATATAAACCCCCATGGCGAAGCAGCAGCATCACATGCCTCTGTGGAACTCCTCCTTTCAAAGCAGGAGTATATAGTGGCTTCTAATTCTGAAATTTCCTCATTTTCAAGAAAAGTTTGTATCCCTTTCATTTTTCTTTTTGGCATATATATATGTGGAAAATAAGCAGGTGAAAATCAGGATACAGAAATAAATACCTAAATACAGAAATGAAAGCCAGACAACTATTAAGTTCATGCATGATTAGCCATTTTTGTCTAAATTCCCATCTTTGTTACTCTATGACTAAGTCTGCACTCTGGAGCAGGGATACACCACCACACTGTGCACCTCCCAGCACACACGGTGTCTGTATCCTGTCCCCAGGAAAGGTTTGCTCAGTGACATGCAATCCTCATTGCTCAATCACCCGTAAGAGGCAGGCTCCAGAGCAACCCAGCTGGAAAGTCCTGAGCTGCGTTGGACCAGGAGCCTGAAGAGATCACAAATAAAAGAATTTACAAAATAAATTTCAATCCATTTGAAATAATCTTTTAATCTTTCTCCCTAGTGCAAATTCACATATCAGACTTTTCACTTTGGTAAGTAATGCTTGCTTTTCTACCTGCAGGTTCATCTGGCAACCTGATATTTTGATCAGCAGGACTATGCACAGTTAAATCCTAATCGAGACTTTAAAGACAAGCAGCATTATGTACACACAAGCTTTCTCGTCACAGTTTTTACTTGAGACAAAAAAGTCAGGGGCTAAACACAGAACTGTAAGAAATTAACAGAGCTAAAAAAGTTATCACAGAATCACAGTTATCACAGGTTGGAAAAGACCTTTGAAGATCATCAAGTCCAACCATTCTCATCCTAAACTAAATCCTATCCCTAAGTACTTCATCTACCCTTTTTTTGAACACATCCAGGGAAGGTGACTCAACCACCTCCCTGGGCAGCCTGTTCCAGGCCCTCACAACTCTTTCAGTAAAAAATTTTTTTCTAATGTCCAATCTAAACCTGCCCTGGCACAGCTTCATGCCATTCCCCCTTGTCCTATCACCTGTCACCTGGCTGAAGAGACCATCACCTATCTCTCTACAACCTTCCTTCAGGTAGTTGTAGGTGGTCATAAGGTCTCCCCTAAACCTCCTCTTCTCTAGGCTAAACAGCCCCAGCTCCCTCAGCCGCTCCTCAGAGGATTTGCCCTCCAGCCCCTTCACCAGCCTGGTTGCCCTTCTCTGGACTCGCTCCAGGACCTCCATGTCCTTCTTGTGGTGAGGAGCCCAGAACTGGACACAGGACTCGAGGTGTGGCCTCACCAATGCCGAGTACAGGGGCACAATCACCTCCCTAGACCTACTGGCCACACTGGTTTTGATACAAGCCAAGATGCCATTGGCCTTCTTGGCCGCCTGAGCACACTGCTGACTCATATTCAGCCTGCAGTCAACCAACACCCCCAGATCCTTCTCTGACTGACAGCTCTCCAGCCAGTCTCCCCCAAGCCTGTAGCGCTGCATAGGGTTGTTATGTCCCATGTGCAGCACTCTGCACTTGGCCTTGTTAAACTTCATCCCATTGGTCTCAGCCCATCGGTCCAGTCTGTTCAGATCCCTCTGAAGAGCCTCCCTACCCTCAGGCAGATCAACACTTCCTCCTAGTTTAGTGTCATCTGCAAACTTACTGAGGGAGCATTCAATCCCTTCATCGAGATCATTGAAAAAGAGGTTGAACAAGACTGGAGCCAGGACTGAGCCCTGGGGGACGCCACTCATGAAGCCAGGTAAGACCTACACCAGATGAAGTGTAATAGATGAAAGGTTTGTTTCTTTGTGATTAATTCCATTAAATTTTACAGAACAGGAAGCACGGTGGGAGCTCAGCTGTGATTGACTTTTTAGTTATGTTTTCTTTCCTGGCTCATCGTACTCCACCTTCCTCTATGGTTTGATGGCTTTCATTTTATGCTTTGCTTTGGTTTGTGTTGGGTGGGCTTTTTTGGGTTTTTTTTTGGTTGGTTTTTAATCAAGCTGTATTCAGCCTAAGCTGAAATATCTCCCTGCCTTTAAACTTGGTGTAAATCAAAACCAATGTCACTAAAGTTCAGTAGAAAGGTTAGAAAAAAAATCATTTAGCCAGACTTCAATTCACTGGGCAGGCATTTCCCTGGATAAAATCGAGAGGACACTTAGCCAAAAGCATCTGTGAAATAATAATTTCTTCAGATTTGTCCTTTAAAGATCTGTCAACTCTAATCAAATAACACTGAACTTTGATATTCTGTTGTTGATATTCTCGGATTAAATTCCACTCAGTGTTATTTGTTCTAAAACATCCATTCTTCATTAATATTCTATGCAACCTTACACATGCTTTGGGCAAAGGCAGAGAAAAAGGATAAAGATGAGACTTTCGGCACTTCTGACTCAATGCTACAGTAACTGCAAATAATATGGCTAAGCAGACATTTTCAGATAAACTTTGATTTCAGCCACAAAGTCCCAGTACTGGTGTAATGAATGGAAGGTCCATTTAACTTATAGACCTAGCGGATCTGTGAACAGGAAAGTGCACAGTTCAGTAGGCTATTAACTAACCTGTGAAATGATGCTCATTATAGGGACAAAGTGTTATTTCTTCTGGAAAATGAGCAGGTCACCAACCAACTACCTTGATCAGATATACCCAGGAATTAGAACGGATATTTTGCGTTCATTTGAGACCTTCTTTCTCTAAACACTTCCCACAGGACTGCACGTGCCAAACTCCCACCACAGATCTAGCTATCATACAAAGACCTCGTAATGCTTATTCCACTTAGCTCTATCTTAGGTCTCCCGACAGTGCTGAAGACAACAGTCATTTCCCTAGATTATTAAATGACTTTCAGAAACAAAAAAAGAGAAACATTTTTAAGTTGAAATCTAGTATTACATCGCCCACAATAAAGAACTGTTAGAATAAATAACCAGCCACAGCTTTCTCCCTGAGGTATTTTGTAAAACCTCAAGCCTATTTAGATGAACTGCAATAAAACAGTATTCATCATTAACACAATGAAAAACAGTCTGTTGATCTTACTAAAGAGTTCTGATACTTTGGGGTGCAAGTAAGGAAAGGAGAAAACACTCCATACTAGAGCAGAATTAAAATAAAATTTAACAGAGAGGCAGAAGGTGCATTTAGATTATCTATTGTAGGTTCTTAATTGAGGTGGCACCAAACATGCATATGTGATCCTGAACAAGAATTAACAGGTATGCGTCACAGCCGTTGGAAAGAAAACCAGGCAAGTGCTATTAACTACCCTCTTCATGGAGCCCCAACATGTTAAAGATATATTCTTAATCTTCTAAGCAAATTAATGTAAGGTATTATGTATAGGGATGTAGTTTGAGGGATGCATTTGCATTGGGCATAACTCAGTGTAACAGTAAGTACCCTGGTGCCTTTGCAATTCCAAGGCCATGAGTTCACATCAGAGAATGCAAAAGAAATTAAACACCCCTCTCCTCCCCCCAAACCCCCTTTTTTTAATGACAACTATTAGTGACCCTGTCTACAAGGGGACCTGGGATAGAGTCATTCTCTGGGCTATTGCACAGACAAGGAATCCAGAGACTGCAAGAGCTACGCTGCTACAGACACAACTTGAGTGTGCATTCCACTCCTGAGGACACTTCTTTGGGAGTCAGAGATCCCTCAGTTTGGTCTTTGTATTCACTGTAGTCTTATGCATCTACCCAAAGGCTGTAATACAAAATACATAACTAATCCTTCAAGTAAGAACTAGAGTCCAAAACTGTTTCTTCCTTACTATTCAGGGAAAAAAAATCTTATAAGGGAAGCAAATAATTGTTTTGGACAAACTACTGCAACAGTTTAAACAATCTGCTGCGACCAAAATGTGCTTTAAAGCAAACCAATAGAAGACTGGGAATGTCTGGGAATAAAGGACTTAGCCCTACAGCCTGGGAGATTCTGTTCTGTGAGGAAAAGACCAAAGGAAGGGTTTAAATTAATTATAGTCTGGCCACTTCTGTGGCACACTTATCTGTCAGACAGAAAAACATAATCCTGGAACCCAGATCTCTCAAGGTCCTGCCATGAAGACATGGGATGGATTGTGAAGGAATTCAATTATCAGAATAGGTAAGAGTAGCTTGGTTAAGAACACTGAGAAAAAGCCTTTGGTTACAGGGACTCTGAGCACCACATTTTCTGTCTAGTAGGCTCCTGAAATTTAGGAGGAAATTTCATATCCTTACATGCTTTGAAGTCTCTATCCTTTTTTCATCCTGCTCCCTCGACACATATGCTGGCAAATTCTCCTTCCTCTTCAGAATAATGATAGCTGAAAACTAGGTGCCCTCCCAGGTAGGAGCAGATTGAAAGAAGCTAGATTTCATGTGGTGCCCTAAGAGGCATTCTTTTCCGCTTCTAATCTGATGTTAGCCACAGGAAATAAGGGTAAAACCATTCATTCCTATTCTATCACGAAAATTTTGGGATCACCATTTGGATTGCTTGACACATACAATCACTGCAACCTGAGCTGTAGCTAAATGCCTAAAAAGGTAGTGTGAGAAAGATGGTGTTATGTACAAATAAGAAATTACTTTGCTTCTATATACAGCATTTACAAAATTTCTACATGAATATATTCTCTTTAGTTCTCATAGGTTTTGAAAAAAATTGAGAGTCCCTAGGACAACTGTCAGAAAACCAGTCTTACAGTGTGAGCCTTCAGGGGTACAACATGTCAAATTTTGCAGAAAAAACAGTTGAAGGATGCTTCGACTACTATATGCACATTGTTAGTAGTCGTAGGGGTGTTAAAATTGTGATCATCTAAAGTTTTGGAAGGGGTAAGGTTTGCAGATCGAGGCAGTAACTTCATTAGGCCAGGAGGCACAGCCAGAGAAGGTGCACAACCTTCTGTGTGCACAGGTGTTTCAACAGGTCACTGCAAATAATCAGTTTTTTGTAGACACTCGTTGAGAAATCACATCTGAAAAAGGGAGACTTTTCAGTCTTATGGACAAAGGCATAGCAAAAGGAAGACTGGCAGCTGAAATTAGACAAATTCAACCTTTCCACAACATTGCAATTTCCTAGCACTAAGGGTAATTAAATATTGGAACGGCTTACCAGGGGAGCTGGTGGACTCGCCATTGCTTGGAGCTTTAGGACGAGATTAGATATCATTGTAAAAGAGATGCTTTAATCCAGCTTCTGGAAGTTCTCAACATGCCCATAACACTTGCAGCTCTGCATTAAGACAATGACTATAATCAAATCTCATACTTTCGGGTTTCAGCTGATCAACTGCAAGGGTTATAAAGAATTTTTTTTCCTTTCACATAAAAAACAGACAGATACTTTGGTGTGGTTTATATTCTGATCTGTCTCTGAAGTAGCAGAGATTGCCCACATCTACAGAAAACACAGGGGGAGGCGATGCAATGGCCAGCGCTGATAGGAAAAGTACTTTTTCTTAGCCAGAAATTCACTGAGCTGTCATATCCTGATGTGAGCTCACATGAATTGAAAGCCATCTGGATGCAATCCACCTCTGACCTGGGAGCTGCATGGTTAGGTCAGTGGAGAAACAGGTTTGGTCTGTCTGCCCAGCTAAGGGCCTGGCATCAGTACCCAGTTGGCACTGCACTAACAGAGCTATGTGACTTTTGGAAAGGAGCCCTTCATGCGCTGCTCCTGCAGAGCACTGGCCAAGGGTCAAATGACAAACTATGGGATCACCATACCCCTAGAGGTCTTGTTAATGAATCTTGCTGGGTTAGCTCAAAGGCAGCGCTTTCCCCAAGTTGAGATAAATAGAAATCTGAATTGAGTTCGGTTTGTGTTTGTTCAATGTAAGATCCAAATTGCCTGTTAATACACTAATATCATCTGGACATATTGCATCCAAGTAACTAATTGCTATTGAAGAAGCTTAAGTCACACACACATCTTTTCGGCCTCCTGATAATTAACATGCTTTAGCCTAACTAGAGTTACCATGTTTACACGCAGGTATCAGGATATCAGTTCTGTGTTTTCCAGTACAACCAGATACCTAACTGTCCCTTTCGGTGTTCAATTTAGCTACAACTGTAACTATGAAATCTGCACTATTTTAGCAGAATACTGTCATGACTTAATTAAATGAAAGGAAAGCTGAAGACAAGACAGGACATTCTGCTGCTTTTACAGTTCCGTGTGAAAAGAATATGTCTCAACTCTGTCAAATAAAGCATAAAATGAGAAATGTGAGCTGCACAGTGGCATGTCCATACTGTGAGTCTCCAAATAAAGATCTATTTAAGTAAGTCCATGTTGCCAGGCTTTTTATTCTTCTCAGCTACCTATACTACTCTCCTATATCCCCTTGACAAGTGAGTTAGGTTCAAAGATATTTCTGTCTCTGCTAAATAACGGGCCATTTGATGGAGTTGTGCACAGTTACTTCTGGAATGAAACACAGGCATATAATTCACCTGCCCTGCAATTCAGGACATTTTTCATGCAGAAAAAGGAAAATTTCACTTTACCGTAATTCTGAAGCATACATATTAATAAAAGGCTTTGTTGTCAGTATCAGTCATTATCATTATGTTGAGACTGTCATATTTCAAAGAAAGAATGGGACACCCCATGATAGCACTATGTAGTAACATAAAATATTCATGTAAAAAACAAAAGCAGACTCAATTTTTAAAAAGGAGGGGAAAAAAAGATACACTGATACTGCTTGTCTCAACGTCTATCTTGGTGATACATGCATATATATGACAGCAATTGTGAAGATCATATTTACAAGATGGCCCTATTAAGCAGTACATTATTCCATGAGTATCCATACTAGATCCAAACTGGGCTACTCAGAATAAAAGTCACCTCATCTGGGATGAACATGTCAAAAATCTACACTTTGAGCCTTCTGACTTCTCCAACAGATATCACTTGGTCTGCTGCTGTAGTGGAGAACAAACAGCTCCAACAGACTCTGTACCCGGATCTGCTACACACTGCACACAAATTTCATGATAATGAACTTCTAATCTGGTTTTGATCATTTGCTCTACTGAGATTCTTATAGCATACCTAACACCCACAATTCAGGAACGCTTGGAAAACCTCAAATAAATCTACTGTCCCATAATTTTTAAGGAATACTCTTTTAAACAAAAAATGAAGGAGTAATATTATATTATGCAATCAACACATTAGAAGACGATTACATAATAAAGACTAATATTGTTCTAATAACAGCTATCATCACAATTTGTGTCTAAATTAATTTTTTGATTAAAAAAAAAGCCTTAGCTTTCACAACATGTTCATTTGAAGGATTATTCAAGACAGTTTTGAGTACAGAAAGCATCTGCACAGTTACAGCAGAGATTTACCTTATCTCACAGAATGCTCATTTTTTTTCCTCTTGTGCCAAAATTTTTACCAGAGTAACACAGAACTTCACATGGTCACTGAGCATCAAATTCTCTGCTCTTGCATTTCTGCTAAATATTCCCAACTCAAAGTGTTTGACTTTTTAAATATGTATAGCTGTAAGATTCCCAAAATTTTAATTGATGGACTATTTTTAAACTTCTTCCACACAGCATAAAAAATGGATGTGTACAGTAGAATCGAGAATTAATGTAACTGTGGTCTCATAAAGCATATTTTCAATTCTGTTCTTTCAACTACTGTATGTAATAGCTACCTCTTCCTCATTTATCCAAAATCTAAAAAGACCCTAACAGTGCAATTTTGACGTGTAATGAAACACTGGCAGAAGCACACCAATTGAATTTTATGCCCCCCCAAAGAAAACGCGATAAATTCAAGACAAAACGAATAAACAACAATCTAATCTAACTGTCCACTTTACCTTGAAATGCATGCCCTGTTAGAGAATCCAAATCTGAAATTAAAACAGTGAAAAAATAACCTTTAACAATGATTTAATATTAAAAATTAAAAAATAGTAAATCTGGCAAAAAATCACATTGTTACCAACATCAAATTTTAATCACATATATATATGAAAAGCAAAACCAGAACACTTAGCATCACATGGTAGAGTTTTACCTCTCTGTAGTTTTGTAAAGTTGTAAAATAGGGTCTAAAGGTGAATGTCTTCAAACCTAGGAGACCCTAATTTACTGTTTAAGACAGAAAAAACACAATTCAATAGGAATTTTTCAGTAGTTTTTTAATGAATCTCTTCTTCCAGAAGTTTATATCTTGAGTGTAAGTATTTGTTCTGAGGTTGTACATAAGAACAATAGTCGGAAATCTCCAGAATGCTTTTTCGATTATACCATTTTGAAAAGATTTTCTTTCTTGATCATAACAAGTAGCAGAACTAATTTTGTCTGTCCTAGTGTTTGTTCATTCTTACTTTTTCCCCTCTCTTCCCCCACCTCCTCCCAAAAAAAAACCCCCCAAAACCCCACCACCAGTGTTTTTAAAGAGGAGAAGAGAGCTGGAAGTATTTCTGCTGACACCAAAAAGTGTAAATTATAGCTTCATTGGTCAACTCCCCTGTGAAGAGAGAGCAAAGTTCACTAGTGGCACTGATTGCACCAGAATGACTGTTCCCCAACGTGCCCCAGGACCAGAATTCAGAATTTAATCTTTGAAGTGCTTTGCCCCACCTTTGGAAATTCCATGTTCTTAGCACAGATGTATTTAGTAACTTTGTGGAGCTATACTCAGAAATTCATTTGTAAATCTGTAGCAAGAACTAAAAGAGTAGTTAGCTCTGATCAAGTATGGTCACAACATCAGCCAGGATTGCTATTGCAATACCAAGGTGTAAGGTTAATTCTCAGACACACAGCCAAAAAAACCCCTTTGTAGGTAATGTTCTGTCATGCAAGACAGAGATGTGAGCACGTTTGGAAGATAAGCCCTGTTGCTAGAAACAGTCTATGAATTAGCTCACTAAGATAGCATGTGGGAGCCTCAGACTGCCCTCTTCCCCATCATGTCACCAGTGGGATGGCAGAGAGGTGCTGTAGCTACATTCTATTGGGAAAGCATAACAGGAAGATTGTGGCTGACCAATTTAACCTAACATGTGTACTCATGGGCTTACCTGGCATTTATACGAATTGAATGTATTTATTAGCAGTACCTGGAAGAAAGTAGTTGGGCAATCTGGACTCCTTTTTAGAAACTTCTAGTATAATTTTTAAACTACTTCATCTTAAAAAAACCCCAAAACAACAGTTTTCTGATTGCAACAATCAACAGATACAACATTCCAGGTAATGGTTTATACCAGAGAAATCCTCATCTTCTTGTAATACAGTAACTGATTCTAAAAATCATTGGGAAAATATTTATCAATGAACTCCTGGATCTACAACTTTTCCTACCGGAAGACAGGAGGGTAGTGTGCTTGGCCTTAATAATTTATAACTGTTTAAATGAGATACATTTCCTGAGGACTGGGAACATGCTTAATGTTGTAGTGAACACAGAAGAAAACCAATCCAAAATGTGATAAATGTAGTAGAGGGAATTGCTTTCTGAAATCCAACATAGTGAACACAACACATTACTTAACACTTCCAGTACTGGGGTCTCAAGCTTTAACATACAAAACTTTATCATAAGCTACAGCAGAACGAAAAACTAATGTCAGCATTTTTCCTCCCAGAGCCTGAGAGACAAAAGAACGCTCTTGCCTGCTAGGAACCCATAAAAACCCCACCAAAACCAGATCATGTATAAATGGACTATCTAGCTACGCAGATGCTAGAAGCACAGAGTGGATGCAGGCATCGTGCAAGTCTGGATCGTCCCCAAAAAACGTGCAAAACTTGAATTGCCCAAACTGCTGCCATTTTGCACATGCTGTGGCTGCTCATCCTGCCACAGCATGTGTTTGGAAACATCTGTTCTGTGTCATTTTACTGAGGAAAGTATCCTGATGCAAAACCTTAAAATCCAAGAAAAAGAACGGGATGAAAAACAAGTCGTCTTCCTACAGCTGTGAAAGAATATCTACTCAGACATTGGGATTTAAAAGGAAAGAAGGGAAAAAACAACTCAAGCCAGAAAAAGGGTCTGGATTCTGAAAAGTGCATGCACATAAAGTGACTTGCAGCAGAAATCACTGCAAAAATGTGATTCTGAAACTAATGCAGATAACTTAACGCAAATTAATTAGGCACTTGTCCCAGTATAAAACAGCAATACTTTGTAATCTTCTGTGCTAAGTTAATGATGTAAATTGTGGATGTGTTTATTTTCTTACAAATCGACCTACGCTAACTGAAAACAAGGTAGTTTGTCACCCAAGCACATGTGTCCTGTGTGAGCTGTTAAATAAAATCAGACCTACTTTGCTAGCTGAAACCAGAAGAGTTTATGGTATATTGAACCCACAAATCATGATCCACATGCCCCAATTCCATCATTACATTTCACAAAGAATGATATGAGCTGACACCGCATAGGCAGGCAATGTAAAGTTTCACATATAAAGATAAATACAGTGCATAGCATTTCCCTGCTAGACTTCAATACATGCAATTACTGCAGTTATAATGGAACGAAACCTTTGCTGTGACTGAAACAACCAGAGTATTCAGTCTCTGCCATAAGATTTCTTCTACTCTTCTATGGACTCCAAAGGCAGGAGAAAAATCAACATTTCCTGATATTGTTTAGAAGACGTTGCAGTTTCTCAGACTGCTTTTCAATTAAATAAGCCTGGTCAGGTGGAATCCAATTTTCCTCCTTTCCATTTATTTAATGAATTGCCTTGATTTGGCACCATTCACTTTTATTTTCATATATAAGACATTCTAAGCAAAGAGCAGGAATATGAGATGAAAGTGGAGTACATACAAATGAAACACGTTTCCATCTGCTTTTTAAGGCAAAAGAGCTAGCATGTCCACAGTGGCAAGTAGCAACAAATAATATTCATGCAATTCATACCCGATTCATACTAGAAGTTATTGATTTAAGTAGAAAACACAGTGATTTGATGATAAAGTTGACTTCCACTTACATTGCATAGCATGATTTTTAAAAAAGGAAAGAGAATGCCTGTCTCAGCAGGCAGTATCTCTGGTATGCCACATTTGTTTCATTAGCTCAGTGCAAAACAGATGTTGAAGATGGTACAAGCTTTTCATGCCAATAAGCTAATTGTTTTTTCCTAGCGCTGATTAGCAAAGATGGAGTCCTGTCTGTATCTTGCCTCCAAATCCCCGTTCCTCCTTTTCCAAAAAAAGGGTACACCGCACAATCCAGTATGCAACCTTTGACTTCCACTTGCACAGTGCTCTGGTGCTGCGCTTAAATAAAATACCAGAGCATGGTATAGCTGCCACTGCCTTGTGACCAACGCTGAAAGAATGAAAGGGATGATTTTTACAGTGCACGGGAAAACATATTTAAGGTGCAGAGCACATATCAGTCATTTAACATTAAGGGCTTTCCATGGCTTTGTCAGTGAGATGATGAAATACCAAACCATCTCCGGGAGCTGATACCTGCTTAGAAAGGTTAGGAGAAGCTAAATGAATGCTAAATTATGCTCTTTCAGAAACACAAGATTTCTTCCTGCTTCTGTTTAATAGGTATTGCCGCAGGAAACAAGTGTCTCTGCTTTGCTAAACTTCCCCACTTAGACTCAATCTTGTTTCACTTATCACCCATAACCGGGCAGCAATGCTCGAGGCCACTGTAGATGTGCATGACACCTGGACCACGAATTCTGCAAAGCCCATGTCCTCTCTAAACAAGAAAAGTGGAGTGAGGTCCAGCCCCTCATAAAATTTGGAACACAAAGGAAGAGAAATAAAAAGTAAAGAGCTGACATAGAGCTGAAGATGTGAGATGTCTTGCATGAACCAGAAGTTACAACTGTAGCTTTAACAGTCATGTCAGTGAAAACCATTGGCATATAACTCCTGGGGCTGGATTTGGAGTGTGAGTTTGGGGTTAATTTGATACTACCCAAATGTAAAGCCAGAGGCTAAGCTAAAGTAGGTAAGCAGTTCTTTGCATTAGCCTCTAGAGGGGGGAAGTTTCCTTCAGCTTCAGAAATAATGCACATTATTCACTAAAAAGCTGCGTTTGAAGTAGAGGCATCTCTCACTCAATCCTGTTGCCTAGACTTGAGTCTGCACTGTTTATCATTATCCTACCACTGTGCCCCTAACCTACTGCAAAAGAACTGGTTTCAGGCGCTTTCTTATTTTCATTATTCATTCATTTGCCACCAGTCCTGTTAACAGCACAATTATCATTTTAATGGGAACATAAACCTTTTCTGTGAGAATTTCCTTGATGAGAAGAAAAAAAAAAGAGTTAGAAGAGTTAGTGTCTTGGGACCACTTCTCTTTAACATCTTTATCAATGACATCGATGATGGAATTGAGTGCACCCTCAGCGTTTGCGGATGACACCAAGCTGAGTGGTGTGGTTGACACAACAGAAGGAAAGGAAGCCATCCAGAGGGATCTTGACAGGCTGGAGAGATGGGCCCGGGTGAACCTAATGAGGTTCTACACTGCAAAGTGTCAGGTGTTGCACTTGGGCCGGAAGAATCCCAGACATAGATACAGACTGGGAGAAGAGCTCCTTGAGAGTAGCCCTGCTGAGAAGGACTTGGGGATTCTGGTGGATGAGAAACTTCACATGAGCCAGCAGTGTGCTCTTGCAGCTCGGAAGCCCTATGGTATCCTGGGCTCCATTAGAAGAGGGGTGGCCAGCAGGGACAGGGAGGTGATTGTCCCTCTCTACTCTGCCCTCGTGAGGCCCCATCTGGAGTACTGTGTCCAGATCTGGGGCCCCCAATACAAGAAGGATGTGGAACTGTTGGAGAGGGTTCAGAGGAGAGACACGAAGATGATTAGAGGGCTGGAGCACCTGCCCTACGAAGAGAGGCTGAGGGAGCTGGGCTTGTTCAGTCTGGAGAAGAGAAGGCTGCGGGGGGACCTCATTGCAGCCTTCCAGTACATGAAGGGAGCTTATAAGCAGGAGGGGATTCAACTTTTTAAAAGGATAGACAATGACAGGACAAGGGGGAATGGATTAAAACTAAAGGAAGGAAGGTTTAGATTAGATATTAGGGGGAAGTTTTTTACAGAAAGAGTGGTGAGGTGCTGGAACAGGCTGCCCAGAGAGGTGGTGGATGCCCCGTCCCTGGAAGTGTTCAAGGCCAGGTTGGATGGGGCCCTGGGCAACCTAGTGTAGATACAGGCCTGAGGTTGGTGGCCCTGCCTGTGGCAGGGGTGTTGGAGCTCTATGATCCTTGGGGTCCCTTCCAACTCATACCATTCTATGATTCTATGATTCTATGATAAAGGTTGCACTCAGGAATTCATACCAGTACAGTCGCCTTTTTACAAACCCACTGCTCACTTGCACTGGTTGTTGGAATTTATTTTTACCCTTGGAGATGATTCAAACAAAACTAAACAAAACCCAAACAGTTAGGTATGAAGACTTAACAGAATGACATTACAAAGCCTATTTATTTCTCTGATTCATTCTGAAACCATTAATATTTTGATTAAAATTGTATCATATTGAGACAAGTGGATAATATCTACAGTGTTAACCAGGGTTTTGTTTTGCCAGCTTTCTTTCCTGTGATATCATTACGACTGAGATTCAAGTTTACTTTTCTTCAGCAGAGATGTCTCCATGTGAGCAGGGTTTCTGGGCTTCCATTAGCTCCAGTGAAGAAGCAGTTAAAATTGAGTCAATTAGTTACATCAAAAAGTAGAAATCACACTTGGTCAGATGAATAGTTGGAACAGCTCTTTCGATTCACAAGATCTCTAATAACTACAGTAGGAGTTAGACAGCTACCTACATTAACTGTAGTGTAGGTATTTGGAGCTGAATCTTAGGATGAGAATATCTTTAAAAAATGATCTGTGTATATGCATCTGAGACAGCCACAAGAATAACATGGGAATGGTTTAGGCATGGAATATTAGCTGGTTTGCAGTTGGTAAATCTGGTAGCCTCTGATCTTTGAAATGACTACTTAAAGTAATTCCTAGTCAAAAATAGACTTTGTCCTGTTAGCCTCTACTGCAAAAACTTGCTGGTCATTTTCTTCACTCTATTAAAATCATAGGATAATTATACAGGGTGATGCTTGCAGCCTTATATTTTGCCTTCTGATTTTATGCTATTCCAGCAGGGACTTGAACAATGGGCACAAACTAAACCACAGAAGGATCCATCTGAGCACCAGGAAATACCTTTTTTTTAACTGTGAGAGTGACAGAGTGCTATGGAGGTTTCCCAGGGAGGTTGTAGAGTCTCCTTTTCCCCAGATATTCAAAGGCCATCTGGAACATGGTCCTGGAGCACCCTGCTCTGGGCAGCCCTGCTTCAGCAGGAGGGTTGGACCAGATGACCTCCACAGGTCCTTTTCAACCTCGACCATGCTATGTTTCTGTGAGATAATGCCAATTGTTGAAACAACCAAAGGGCTGCACATGGCTGCAGTGTTGACAGATCAAGAGAAAGAAATGCATTTTTCCTGATGAGGGGTTCGAATTGCAGGAGACAGATCACAAAAGATATTGATTAGGAGAGTTTTTATTATTAAGGGTGCTCTTATCATCCGTTATTATTAATAGCTGGCAACTATTCACACTGCCTGAGCATGTCTCTGCTCATACAGCTTGCTCTTGCACTTGCACACTCACTCACAGCTACCCACTAGTGCACAGCTGGGAGGCCAAGCCCACCTGTTTGCGCAGAGGCGCAAGGACCTAACAGCACATGGCGGCTCTTAGGTGATGTCCAGGAAGTCCCTTGAAAGGTCCTTCATGTCATCTGGTGTATATGCCATCCTGCAGCCTGGCTGCATGTAGCATCAGCACCCTCCTGAGTGTGGTACCATTTATACAGCTGGCTGTGGATGCCAGTGTGGGCAGATGGACAAGCACATCCAACTTTTGGTGGCCCAAGTTTATCAGTTCTTGCAGAGCCACCCAGGCTGCTGATCGCAGCAACTTATCAGTGCCTGGGAGACTGCTGCATGCTGCTCTCTGCAGCCTGCTGTATCCTCATAACCTTCTCCATCCATACACCTAGGTACTTAGAGAAATCACTTGCACAGCTCACAGAACAGGCACTTTCATGCAATGCAGCCTCTCTCCTACTACACAATATGATTTAGCAGAAGCAGCTAGTGGGAGACCTAACATCCTGTTATTCCAGATGCAGATTTATCCTTACATAGTAGTTGTGATAATCACAAGAGCTGTAATACCACCAAATGTACATTATCCTTAAAAGATTCTATCCAAAACAACATGATAAAGGAAGAAAATACACTTCCAGATTTACTAAAGCTTCTTATTAAAACAAAAAGCTCTCTTAAGATACCGTTAACTTTTTGGCATCTCCTTCCCTTGGACAGCAAATATTAATTAAATATTGTCCTTAGTATTGCCCTTAGTTTCCTTAGAATAGTTTTATTTCTGTGTTCCTGAAGCTACATTTATTAGGACTTTGGGGTTAAAATTTTCCCACCCTCTCTAGAGAATAAAATTTCATATTACACTAAAAAAAAATGAAAATTTCAGATTATATAAAAACATATTTGGGATGTTGGATGGAGTTGATTGTAAACATATCCTCCAAGTCTAGTTTGACCTCAATGAGCTCCTTTAGTAAGTCCATAGTGGGCAACATGCTTTGGACTAGAAAAAGCTGTGATCTACTAACCCTGGCCAGCTTAACTGGATCACGGTCTGTTTCTGTTCCTCCACAACCTGCATTTTCCTCATTTCTTTACTCTGTCTCACTTAAAAAAACCTAAAATAACCAATTAAAAATAATTTTAAAAAGCCCACCAAACAGTTTCCTTACATTTTGAAAGCCATCCTTAATCCATTTTTTCCCTTCTACTGATCTCAAGCAAGCTGCCTGCTTCACGCTTCCTAGTATAATCATGGCCTCAGGACTGGTTTATCCAAACTCAATACAGGGTTTTTAAATAACATCTTAAAATATGTTGTAGAACTTAGAGCTGCATACAGCCATCTCAAGATCAGAACATTAATGTTTTCCAAAGTAGCTCTCATCAGGATCCTTGAAGTACATTACAGTTGAAATCCCAGCCCTGGTTTCTTGTAGTGATGGATGCTGTGCTGACAGTGGCAGCAGCACCCACTCTACTTGAGTGCAGAGAGACTTTATTTGGGCAGCATTCATCACCACTTTGATAGCAGTGATGGAGGACAACTATCATCAGTGGTTGGTGTACTGTAATTTGGAACCCCCTGCAAGTCAGCCTTACTGTCCTGTACCGAGCCAGGATTTCCCAGAGGACTATGACAGGTGTGCTGTCCTCACCACACGTAATAATCCCAGTGCTCTGAGGAAGGCATGCTGTACTTGGGAGCCCTACAGCTCCTAAATCCCACTCAAGTTCACTAAGGACATATGTAAAACAAAATCATATATACAAACAAAAAAGTTTCTCAGTACAAACAGTATTCATACTTTCCCTGGTTACCTCCACTTGTGGGGTTGGTTTAGCCATGAAAGAGGTGAAAGAACTCATTTCCTGCTGTACTTGAACTTCTTAGCATGTCTACAGATATTTTTAAACTCAGGAGCACTTTTAAAATGATGATCATTGAATGATCAAGACATTACATCTAAATATTTCTAGAAAGTTTTAATTCTAGATGATATTTTCGAGACATTTTCAAATTTATTCCAGCCCTGCCAGAACTTAAGGCTGCACATGGTTCAGCATCCATGGATGGTTAGTACAGTGCTGCTCTACAGCTAATAACTTCAAGCCTTAACATTGAGTCAGAGCTGGTTTCTACAATGCTAGCTCAAAAGAGGAGTATCACGCTTGCCTTTCTGTCTGAAAAGGACCTCGCAGAAACAACAGAGTTTTGAAATTACGGAGATGGCTAACACAGACAGCCATGGGCTATTTACACTTTTTTAGCCTTTCCTGAAAAATTAACTGCAAAATAATATATCTGCTCAGTTTTATTGCAGTCCCTTTCTAAATCTGCTTTCTGTATGAAAAAAGCAAGAAATGCTGTGAAATTCAACTGTTCCACTTCACGGCGCTATTCATGTCAAACACTACGACGTGTCTTTTGGAAGCTGCTTCTTCATGTTGTCAGATTCTTTCAGCCCGTCTCATTCTTTCTCTCATTCTGGAAATGCCTCTTCTCTCACACCTTCCATGTTTTTTAGTGACTTTGCTTTTTCCTTGAAATTTATATAAATATAAGCTCTTGAATCAGCAGGCATTTCTAAACAAAAGATAATTTTCCCTCATTTTCACCTCAGTATAAACTTCCCTTCCCCCAAATCACGTCAGATTGCTTTCCGGTTTCTCCTCAGCTTGACCTGGTCTTTCAGATATCATTCATAATCTTCTGCTGGCCAAGCCACAGCATATTTTCATATTCGTTCTGTCTTTTTTTCCTTTTATCAGATAAAACTGAGCACATATTATTAAGCAATCTTTCAAGCCATTGATGCCCTGCCTGGTCTTGTAGAGACTAAATAACTATGTTTATACATTGACATGTAAAGTACCAAGTTGAGCTTTATATGACAAAGCTGACTCGGTGATTTACTAAATATTAGGACAATTCCTGTTCTACTAAACAAGCTGAGTTGTCCAGGTACATTAGACTGCAAAATCTAGTGGGGAATAAAGAAAAAAGAATCTACTTAAGTACTTAAAAAAAAAAAAATCATTAAAAGGGCAAGCAATGAAGCATTTCCATGAGGCAAGCCCAGGAGTTTTCTAACAGATAATGCCTTTCTGGAAGGAAAAGTCAGAAGAGATTTGGCACTGTCTATGCATACATTTTGTAATCTCCAAAACTGGTATACAAGAGAGACTGATTAGGGTTAGAGGAATGTAGCACTTCTACATCCCAGATGATAAACAAAGGAGGGGAAAAAAAAGTTATTAAATGTTAATTTAAAAGCAAGCAAACAAAACTCCCCAAACCCCTGCAACTTGATTCTCTACATGAAAGGCAAATATTTCCAATATAAGGACTAAAAAGCCTTAAGAAGTGCTCAAAGTGAAAGCATGAGAAACTTGTTAGAAACGGCCCTGGACCTAAAACAGAATTCCAGAACTACACCGTAAAACCACACAAACATGAGCAATGTTGCTTGGTATTCATTCGACTTTCAAGGTATTTCAAAGAATAATTGGCAGATTGTCTCAGGGCTTTTAAATTGTTGATGTTAAAATGGATCATTTTGTCACTTAACATGAGTACTGTGTAAGAGGTTTAAAGTTTAGGTCAGGTCAACAAACACTTGGACTTTGAGAAAAATATCCTTTTTGGGGACCAGCTGCATTATGTACACATGGGTGAAATCCACTTCCATTGCAAAATATTTCTTTAGCTTTCATGTGGATCTTAGTTCAGAACACTGGTGTGCTCTGATGGCTGCTCTGTGAAGGTTTTTCTTAGTATTTCAAAGATAATCAGTCAACATAGATGTTACAACATGATGCTACAAAAATGGTGACTGGGTTTTTTTTTTATTTTAAACTTTCTTGTTAGTGCTCACTGTGTCTTCAAACTTTATGTTTAGTTAAACCTTTTCAAGCCTGTGGCAAAATCTGAAGAGACTGTGTTAAAATTAATTAAATCTTTGGAAACGTTTAGCCACAGTCCTGCTCTTATTGAGTTTTCTCAGGAGTGACGTCAATGAGATGAGCAGCAGGTGCAAGTTTTCCTTCTGTCCTGTCATATCACAGCACTCAGGATATAGATGGCTTCCGCTGTAGGCTTGTGAAAGACAACTTCAAGGGGGAAAATTCTAAGGAAACTTTAATTTTAAAATTGATATGACTATGCTGCAGAAAAAGGAAAAAAAAAAAAAAAAAAAGAGAGACAGAAAAAGTATTTTTCTTTGCCAGGGGCATAAAGGGCCCAGAAGGAGATAAGAACTGTGTTAGAGCTACCTGCAACAGAAGCTCAAAACATAAAATGAGCTACTCCATTTCACCGGTGCCTGTACTCTGCACAGTGCAGGGAAGTATGAACTAGCCAGGTTGTTAAAGGAAGTAAGGCCAATTAGGAAAGTTCATCAGTTCCAGGCACTTAATGTGACATTGCACATGAAGGACAGCATGTTGCAGAGGCCCCTGTTGACTCCAGGCGTAGAGACAGGCTCAGGATGTAGCATAGCAGAGGCACATTCAGGACACATTGCATCTGAGCTAATAAGCCTTCTCAAGATTAATAGCTGTAGTCCAAAGCCATTTGAAAGTAGCTATTATGCTTCAGGGCCCAAGTTGACAAGTCTACATCACACCAAGCTGTTGCTTTCTTTGAATGTCTTTCCCTGAGAGGGAGCATTTATCAAAACAAATAAACAGGATACACAGAACTCGACTTCTTAACTAGCTGACCTCTTCCCACAGCTAGCGTGGAGACAAAGGCATGAAGGAACCTCCACCATTTAAAAGAAAGACTACAGGAATGGGTCAACAGCCTAGAACACAAGGCAGCACACAGTAACAATTGCAATAACGATGTGTTGTTCATGTGTCATTCACTGAACAATAGTCAACTTCTGAAGTGGCGATTTAAGCAAGTTGTCGGGTTTTTTCCATGATAAACACCAGAGTTCTGTCAGAAATGACTGCAAGCCTCCCCTTGATTTCACAGGGGTAAGAACTGCACCAAATTCAGGAAAAAACCAGAGAAGGGATTTCATGGGGAAAGTTTGTGATAATGTAATTAAAATCTCTATGCACAAGGGAACAACGTAAACACTGAATTGGCTTTTGCCCACAGGCATTTCCAGATTCGATTGCTTCACTCGGTTGGTTTAGCATTCTTCCAGCACAGTTTTGTGCTTTCAACATTTTTCATGTGGAATATAACCAGAGGAGAAAAGTTCTTTCATGATGTAACCCATTACTCCAGTACAGAATATAGTTCATCATCAAAAGTGTTTGATTTTGTAGATTTTAAACATTTAGCTATCAGATGGAATAACAACTATTTAACAATAACTTAGATCTAGGTATGACTCTTCTGAACATTACTGTAAAATGAATGAATGCACAGGGAAAACAGAGCAAATACTAAAGTTACCATCTCTAGATCCAGGATACATATCTGTGAGGTACATGCAAATAGGCAAGCAGCCAAATTGTCATGGGTCTCCTTCACTTTGACAAACTTTGGCTTTGAAAAGCTTTTCCAAAGAAAACGCACCGAAACTGCTTTGTTCTCTGGGATAGACTCAGTCTTGAAAAATCAGCAGTTTCAAACGGAAGGAAAAGACTTATCAGAATATTCTATAAATAACTGCATTTGAAGGCCAAGTCTGGTCTGCAGTGTGCAATTTGTGCTTCTGTCTTCTAAATGACAAAGACCTCCTTTCATATTTTAGCATATCTGTGCATTATAAGTTCTGGAGTTTAGTTGAACAAAATAATAGGAAGGTGTTTTTAAAAACCAAATTTGATACAGAAATAGATCTGCCTCCAAAATGAGCAGGTAAACTTTGTAGAAATAATGTGTTTTCACCTGGGTATATTAAGAATGTGAGATTCCACGCAATATTAGTTTTGTTACCACAAGAGCCCTAAAATCCACCCCCTCAAGCCTTCCCCCAAAAGCCCAACCTCACCACTCTGGAGATGATCCATAAAGAAAACAAAATATATCCTGCAATGTAGAAAACTCAAAAAACTTCTCGTAATGTTTGTTTCTATTGTCAATGTTAATTTACTTTGGTGGCACTGCATTGCCATTTTATTTTATAGTATGCCTGCCAGGAACTTTGCTTATAATGTAAAAAAAAAACCAAACCCAACCCAAACCAAACACACAAAACCTCCACCAAAACCTCGGTTCAAACAACTTTTGATTCTTGTCTTGTTTTTAAATTTAGCACTTAACATGATACAATTGAATGTTATGAGAGGACCTGCTGTTAACATAATAAGATGCAATTTTACTCCTGCTCAAAAAGATTCATGAAGATCCGATTGTTTTCAGGCAGTTATTATCAATGAAATTATTTTCAGAAAAGGAAGCTATGTTTTCTGTGTCCTACAAATCTTGAAGTGATTTAGTTGTTAGAAAAACTGTTGCACTGACATAAAGTGGAGAGGATAATATCTATCTTTCACAATTCTTGGCTTAATTGTCTTACTGCAACTGAATATGACACACAATGTAAGAAAGATTAATGATGAGAGAAAACTGAAGTCAGCAGCCTCAGGCAAGCCAGTTTCTCAGAACTGGCTTTATAATCTCAGCAGACATATGATTAACCTTAAATGAATTTGAATTTTTAACCTTTTTCTTTCTTTTCTGAGGCAGCACTACAAGACCTGTTTTTCAAGTCCTTCTGTATGTTGAAGAAAATTTCCAGCTTTCCAATTCTTGATTGGATTTTAAATACATTCAAACAGTTTTTCACCTGAGCTTATTATGTAAAGTGAAGAATTTGTAACATTGAAATGTTTTTAACTGTGATTGAAGGTATCCCTATCACATCTGCCCTACATTTCTTCAGTAGATTCAGCACTGTATAAACAAACAAAATGGTTTCTGAGCCATTAGAGCACCAGCAGTGAAGGTCCTGAGGAAATGCATAGCCTTTCCCCACACACTTCACATCACAGTTCTGCTTTCCCTCTTTCCTCTGAGGTCTTGCCTGGTTCTTGACCTCTTCCTCTCTTCCTCACACATTTTAAATATAAAATATACTTCTTTTCTCATCAGAGAGATAATAGGACAATGACTGCTCATCGGCTTTCTCCTCTTCAAATCTTTGCTCTGCAGGCATCTACTCTGAGTCCTGAGAGAGAAGCAGGATGTTACAACAACATGAGTGGCAGGCTAGTTAAACTGATGGAGCAATGGCTTCCAAAGTGCAACTCTGGCTGCTTCACCAGAAACCCACTCCTGGCTCTGTCTCAGTTCCCTTCTGCTCCTAGATTCAACTACAGGATATGCACATGTCCTAAATCTCTTCCTAATTTTTAACAGTGCCTTCAGTGCTGCCCATGTACCTTCAGGTGGAAGAGACTCCATTATCAATGTCAACTGACAAGGCTGTTGAAGGAGGATCACACCAAATCTATTTATCTTGGTTATTGCATATTCCACATCTGATGTGCTGTCTCCTCAGAGAACAGATAAAATAATCCTCAGGCGCTGCAAACCAGAGAGCCCTCAACCTTTCTGATTACTTGCTGAGCGATTCACTTCATTTAAGTAATTATTTTATTACAGTTTCCTTTAGAAAGAACAGTTGAAATTCAATTCATATCAAGAACTTGAAAATGCTGAGAGGTTGTGCAAATATTCTGCCAAACTTTATCCCAGAGACCAGGGAACAAAATAATTTAGTTAAAAAAAAAAAAGGAAAAGAGAATAATGTACTTATTTTTTCCTTTAATTTTTCTCTCAAATAACCTTGTTCCATGTTAGGGAAAAGGAAAAAATGTATAATCAGTAACATATACTTCAAAGAGCTGGAATCACATTGATCTCCATTAGTATAATTAATATACACTATCTTAAACCCTAACTGTGAGGGCAGCTTTCAAAATGATACCGGGTAATTTGCCACTTTGCACTTTACCTAAAGTAGGTGCTGGAATTAAAAATAGCCTTAAAAAATAAAATTGAAATATTGCATTACATTCAGGAATACTCATTCTGAGGGTTCTCAGAAGAGAAATAATTTTCTATACAAAGACATAGCCAAGGTCTTTCTAGACGTTAGCTGCATGTTGAAGTTCCCCTTTGTAATATGATGTACTAAGTCAACAATAAAAGGAGCAGAACAGACAGATCAAGGAACTTGGAAGCATTGGCCTGTTCCCAGCTCTCTACTGGTCTGTTGAGTAACTTCAGGAAGTTCCCTTTTTAGTCATACCTGCATGTGGCCTGTGGAAAGTTAGCTGTTTAGTATAATGCTGTATGTTTAGACTCTCTATATAACCAACAGAGAAAGTGACATTTCCAGGGGGTAATTTATTCCATCTGAAGACAGGTCTGAAAACAACTAGACTAATAATGTGCATGCACGGTTCTAGAAAACCTGTGGGACAAGGACTTACAGCATATTTGTAAGCAGATGGAGGACTAAAAGGTAGGTTTTTGTTATAGAACATTTTTCCTTTTAATTAAAGAATTTTTTATGCCTTTCCATGATGGGCTTTGTACCAATTGTGTGCATTATGGCCTGGCCAAGCAGAGCCCAGAGTAGCAGGCTCCCAGGTTTCTGCTATGGCAGTAACATGCCACTACTTGGCAGCTGTGGCTTGTAGGACAGGTAGGAACATTTATTTTAACACAGACTATTAAATTGTCTCAGATATTGTGGAGAAGGGACTAGGTATTAAGAGATTACAAAGGGAAAACAATTTCACCTATAAAGGGAAGGGTGGGCACCAGAGAAGGACTAGTCATAAAGCTGTAGCAATTAGAAATCCTGGACAGAGGAGAAATTTTAGAACAAATAATGGTGTTATTATTCCAAGCTCTTGGAAGAGCACAAAGGAATGAGTAGCAGACAACATTTAGTCAGTTGGTTTAGAACTGCATTTCTGACTCCGTTTTGCTTAAGAACACAGAGTGTTACATGCGAGGAGGAGCCTATGCATCTCTTACAATGACTTTCTTCTGGCTTTTGACACCGGCCCACATGACAGTGTCATCCATGTCACAGAAAACGAGAGGCACCTTCTAGATGAAAAGCCAAAATCTTGTATCACAGTCAGTTGTTCACAGATGAAACAGGGTATCCCCATTCAATACCAATGAATGCATGATGGTAATTTGTGCTTTTTTTGGTCAGGTGGGACAGCGTGATGACAGATTTATAATTGTCTTGAAAAGCTAAATAGATTTACTGAGGAAAAGATAAACAAAATAGGATGGATCCAGTAAGGACAAGATACTAAATTCAGAAGGGAATAATTAAATGCAAGACACTAAATAGAGGGCAAGTTGTCATGCGTCTGTTCTACACAAAAAGTGTCTGCTATTACAGATTAGCACAAGTTAAATATGAGTAGACACCATCATGCTATTTCTGGAGAAAATCAGCATTGTAGTGGGATGTATAAACAAGAGCATCAGGTACAAGACATGGAAAGTCATTCTGTTTCTACATCTAGTACAGGTGAGGGCCTCAGCTGTGGACAGATTTGACGGGGGAGAGAGAGGAGGGACTGATCAGAACTCGGGAAAACATGACCTATGAGAAAAGACTGACAGAGTATTTGCTTTTAAGTGGAACAGAGATAAGACCGACAGGGTACAATACCAGTGTTCAATTGCATGAAAGGTTGTTACTAAAGGGAAGGAATAATCTATTTCAACTTTCATATGCAAAAAAATAATGAGCTTATTCTGAAACAGGGAAGACTCAGGTCAAACGTTAGCTGAACTTTCTAACAGCAAGCACAGTGAAGCAGAGGAGCAGACCTGCTGGGGATATTATGGCCTTTCCATTGTTGGAAGCATTGAAACCCAGGTTAGACCCAACATCTGTTCAGCAGTACCAATCTGAGGAGGCAGGGGATAGACCGTCTGTTCTGTGCAGTTCTTTTCTTGCCCTATTTTTCTGAAAGCTTATGTTCTGTTTGTTGCAGGCATCTACTAGTAAAGCTGTGAATAAGTATTAGATTGGTCCTTGCCAGCCAGTCAACGGTGGATCTATATATTTTCTATTCTGTCAACGTAAGAGGAATCTCAATGCAATACAAATAACTTAAAAATGAAAAGTAAGCTTAAAAGTTTCCTTTAAGCCCACATGAAGGAATATTTCATGATACTTAATGGAATACATTACCCATTAAAGTCAAAGGAACTTGAGATCAAATGGAGCAGTGTTGGACAGAAAACGCAATACCATAGTAAAAGCAATGCACATAAAAAGAGCTTTACATATATGTGGTTTTTCATTCTCTAAGTTTATATCTGCCTTATAAGATACAATATAAATGTATTTATCCCTTGTTTACAGACAGGCTGTAGAAATAAAGCCCTGGTTTGCTCTTTGATTTGCCTTAGTGATAAGCATCTGCTAGCATATTTTTTTTCCCTAAGCACATCACTGCCTTTATTGCTAAGCACATGACTATTGTTACTTTGTTTCTGAAAATTTCTCTCTTCTCAAGGAATGTTACTTTGACTTATTAGAAATCTCAGGTCTTAGTGAAGTTTGGGAATGCTGCAGCTCTGCTACCTTCACTAAGGTCAACAGAAAAGCAGCTATTAAATCGCCCTTTGTTTGGTGTATCAGAAACAAAAGAAGCTGCTGCAAGGATCAGCAGGACAAAAGCCGTAGTAAGACCTTAAACACAAGCTGAAGGTTATTTCTTGTCTGCATGGGAGTTCTGCCTGGGCATTTTTCCTTGGAGCCCTTAGTCTGAGATACTAGGAAAAAACTGAACAAAAGTCTAAGAATGGTGGCATGACTGATGGGAGAGGGTAGGATTTGAAGAAATCAAAGGAATATATTTTCCTCCTTCCCCCAGAACTGTGATGTGGCAGGGGGTTGGCGCATCTCCCAGCACTGCATTCAGGGATGCAAACCCACAGAAGATCCTAGCTTAACACCTACCTATTTGTTAGAAGTTTTTTATTAAAAGTGCATTTGATGTAACTAATAAAAAATAAGGAGAAAGACATACACAATACCATATTTTCTGAGATGCAAGAATCCTCTTCTCTCTTCTTGTCTCAGTTAATGCGACTGAGCTAAGAGTTCAGACACTGCTCATCAAGTTTACTTTCCCAGTTAGCCGTATTTCACCAGCCTCTTAGTACTGCTGTGAAAGCATGTGAAAATTGGGGTGATGCTTCTTCCTGAAAAGGCCTGTGAAAGAGCCTCTAACAACAACAGAAACCCTGTGAACAGCTCACTCAAAACCTGTGCTCAAGTGTGTCAAAAGTACAGAAAACGCATGGGTAGGACGTGGTACCCGTGAGGCCGAGGGGCTCTAGCTTTGCTTTGGAGCCTCACACGGGTCTGGCAGGTGCAGTGAGTAAATATGTTAGTTTTATGATCTTGTGCTATAGTGGATGGAATCCTGAGTGTGCAGCAATCTGTGGGGCTGCATGGCAAATCACACCATGGAAATTTTTGAAGTTAAAAAAAAGTATTTGGTGAGGGATTGTCTTGGTAGAGAGTTTAACATCAGCTTTCAGAGCACAGCCTAAAGAGCTGCAGGAGAAAGACTGTGGAGATAGAGAACAGCAGTACCATGACAAGAATCAGCGCTCATGTAAGTAGGGCTAGCTTCAATTCAAATTGGCCCCTAGAGAAAACCAAACACTGAATAGCTCCCTCATTTACACCTAGTGAATCACTTCTCTGGAAGCAAGCACCATCCTTCAACAGAGAGGAAAAATCCTTCTGATTGTCTTCAACGACACATGTTTCTCTCTGTTGCCTATATATGGAACTCAGACCACTTTGAAAAGCTGAATTTGAATCAGAAGTTGTGAATATTATAATATATTAATAATAAGACAACCTAGGATTGCCCTAGAAATGTCAGCATATGGATTACAGATAAGGAAACATAGTATGATTCCAATTTCAGTGTTTGGTCCCCAACCTGTCTTCTGAATTTTCCTAAAAAAGAAAAATCTGTTCCACTGTGACAGGCAATATCTATTTTATTTACCTATTTTGTATGATACTACATTCTTTCAATAGGCTATGGTTGGACTGCCATGAGAGAGCTCTCATTTGCCTTCTCCTGGTGGCTGCACATCATCCACATGGTGAAGTATAAGGAGGGAGGGAAGGGCTCATCAGGGCAGTACAGAAATGCACTCTATGAGAGGTCATCACAGCATGGGGCCAGAGGAGGAGGAACAGGTGGGGTGAGGGTAGCATACCAAGCCGACAGAGCAGGCCAGTATGTCTGTCAGAGCACAGGCACCCAGCTAGGCTCCACAGAAATAGCAACTTTTCCTGCTGATGAAGAAGGGACTGCATGCAATTTCATGTGGAGCAGCAGTCAACTGAAAGTTTCCTGGGTTGGATTCATGGTGAGAAGAATGGACCCCTGCCACTTGCTCAGACATGGGGGTGGCGGGGAAATCGGGGGATGAATGTCATTTATTTTAGGCAATCATTTTGACATTTTTCTATTTTCAAGTGTTGCCTGCTCTGACATCTGCTCAAAGAAAGCTAGCTTTAGAATATGAAGGCCCTTGACAGCATTTCTGGGATGCCGTTAAAGGTGCAACACAGGTCACAAGATACATAGCAAAAGGTCTGATTGATTCAAGAACCAGAATCCCCCCCCCCCCACCCTGCCCTCTCCATTTCCAGCAGATTTTGGCATCACTTTCTTATGAAAAATTGCTGAAAAAATTACAAGACTATGCATACTTAGGTAAAACCACCACTTTGTACAGTAAATTTCTCTACATGAAATCACAGAACAAGAGAGATGTTCTTCAACAAAAAATTGTTCAAGTTGGTGTCCCTTTAAAACTCTTATTCTTAAACCACATTTTGTTTCCCATTTTGTGATTTATGGGTATTCTTGATCTCACATATATTATTTCTACTATAACTACGCACCCTCAGCACAAACAAAGATTTTATGCTCTCAGTTATTTGGCATGTTCTTTACGGAAGCTCTGGGATTGTCTTCTCACCCCAGATGTAAAGACTGAAGAATTATTTATTGGCATTTTGGTCACCACATTAAGAAAACAAAGTAAGACTGCTGTTTAACAGAATGAAGTATGGTATGAAACAACAGTTCTAACAATATAAGCTTCCAAATGCTGTATCTAGAGGTCAGGTTTGCAGAGAATATAAATTGATGGAGTCTTTGGAAGCCACTAAGCCGTTACGGTAATCTGGTCCTACGTATTTATACCTAAGACTGTTCATATATAAGAGCTCTTCAAGCTCTTAAACATTTGCAGAAGGGAAATGATACTTCAGAAGTTTTGAGATAAGAATTTCAAAAGCACTGAAAAACACTTTACCGTGGCATACAGTTATAAACTCCTCATGTAACAAGGACTTGCAATTTCCTTGCACATGCACTAACTGCAGAATTGAGAAAGACCAGCTTAAGGACCTGACCAAGACCAACTACTTGAATCCTACTAAGACTAGGAAGAGGCTGTAAGAAAAAGAAGCAGCAAAGTCTGGATTACATTCTCCTGCAACCAAAGCAAGTATGCCAAAAGCTGTGAGGCAACTAAAAAAGTCAATGCCTGCAAAGCTCAGAGAATGCAAAGAAATGGAGGCTTAGCAAGGTAAAGATTTCCTACTATATAGCAGGGCCCAGTACTGATCCAGCAATAACAAAGAATATAATTAGCCGTATTTCTTCCAGTATAAATCACCCTAAGGCAGAAAGGTTCATTTGATGACATAAAATCTCTTGCAGCCAGTGCCAAGGTTTACTGTCAATATTAATTTTAGTTTAGTACTTAAGTAACTTTACACTTTTTTTCCCCTGGCTAAAATCTGAACAGTTGGGTATCTCTGCAAAGCACAGAAAAATGACTGAGCTGAAACAGGGATTTATTGTCACTTGACTTGAGGGTATTTACAGTACCTTTTATCAATAGTAACTGTAAAAATATCAATATTTATTAATGGAATTCATATTCTTAACCTCTTGGCAAAAATAATAATAACATTTTATGAGTGTTTGCCCTCTGCCTGGTGCAAGTAATTACAGAAAGGTTCTACCAGGTTGCTGTAGAACTGCAAAAACTTGGAAATCATTCTAAGCAAATTGAGGTGTGAAATGAAAACTGAGAATCCCAAGGAAATGTAAGCAGATACTTAAATCCCACTTATAAGCTTGAGGAGATTACATAGCTTAGTAATAAAGGAAAAAAGAAATAAAATTGAAAATTGAGACAATGATAGAAAAAATTGGATATTACTAGGCAGGATATAAACTCTCTAAAATGGAAAAAAATCCACACAATAGAGCTTTTTCTACAAGGACTGGGTGGGAATATGTTCTTCTCCTTCAGGTATCTTACTCCCTGCAGTAGGATACAAATTTAAAGCAACTGTTGCTCTGATCAAGCAAAATAACTCCCAGGTCCAGAAGCAACATACCACAGAGTCAACAAGAAACACCATGAACTTTATCACTCTTGTAAAGCAAAAATGAAATCTGTTCCTTTGTCTCCTGCTGATGTTCCTTGTGTCGTGAACTTCTACTATGAGCAGGCAGCATCCTTTTGGGAAATAGTAGCAAAAGAATAGAGGAAGTGAGTGTGGCAGCCAGAACTGAAACTGCTGAAGAAAACAGCCACCCTGACAGTAAGAACAATAATGCATTTTCATTTTAGTAACCCTACTGCGGAAGCTTGCAAGGGTGCAACAGTTCCTGAGAAACATATTAGAAAACTGAAGCTGTCCTGCCATCTTGTCACAGAAGGGGAAAGCATGCAGTAGCTGCCAGAAGACATGCTAAATTAAATCATCTATTAGCTTCTGCTCAATCCACCACTTGTCAGGTTCTTGCAAGAAAACACTCAAACATTGAACAACAAAGAAAAGAGCAAGAAGAGGTCTTCTCATGCGCGAAGCATTTTGCTACCAGATTCTAATAAAGCCTCTGACAATTTTAAATTACTACAGGTGATTTCAGTTTAAATCAAGAGTTTTCAAAGTAAATGCATATAAAGCAGTAATGCATCAGAATGAGGTTAAAGGGGATAAAACTCCTACAACTGCAATTTTAAATTACTAATTAGCTACTCAATAGAACTATTGCAGCTGTTCTTTTTGCTAACCATTAAACTATAAAGATATGAAGACAATGAAAGGAGAATGACCTTCTGTATGTCAAAGAATATTGCTGAAGGCATCTTCAGCTAATGGGCCTGTGCTTGCTCGTGCAGAAAGAGTAAATAGGTTTATTAGCTTACTCAGCTGGAAAATGCTTAGCAGCTACTGGTCATCTGATAACAAATTTAATTCATAGTTCATTTAGTTACAAAGAGAACTGATTTTTTTTTAAGCTGTTATTCAAATGTCCTGAAACATAATCTGTACCCAGAGGGGGTAAGACAGGCTCATGAACTCTAGAACAAAATGTTTTCTACTTACTCTGTTCTTGTTTGCATCGTGTACCACTGCAAGTGAGCTTCTTATAATTTAAGCATTGATTTCCCAGAGAAAAAGATGGAAAAATTGAAAGGTTCTTCAAATCTTTATCTGTCTGTTGCAACAAAATAGATTCCCTAATTATGAGATGTATTTAATTTTTTTTAAAAGTGTATTTTGTAAAAAGATTACTTAAGCTAATGTATTTTCATACTACAGCTTTTCTCTCAAAGCACATTTTGCATTTTATTTGGATGAAATTCTTCTGCTATGTATAAACTACCATCCTTGTGTTGTCTTCTACTAGATGTGAAATTGAGAAAGGGTCATGTCTACAAATATTTGCCTGCCGCTGCCTCCTTGATTCCTTCCCAGTCACTGATCTTCTGGGAGGTCTTCTCACACACTGAGGGAAGAACTACAGCTAAGACTTGCAGGAAGGAGAAATGAACATTTGGGACAAGGTAGGAAACACTCTCTATTCTGAACTTCCTTAGAAATTAGTCACAAAACAGTACAAGTTCACCAGAGTTATTTTGTTCCCCAAAGAAACCCAGTCAATGGCAAAGACCAAAGCAAATGGAGAAGCTCTTCACAACAGATCAAATATGACCATGCTAATGAGGTGCTGGAATGGGGATGCAATCAAAATCTATATAAAAATAGTATGATGGCAGAGTCCAGCACATTTTTCATGGGAAAGGGAGGGAAGGAAGGGAAAGAAGAAGCAAGATTTTTTTTTTTCCCTAAAGATTTTTTTTTTACATAATAATTTTTAAGCCAGGCATCACTTCTTCCAATCCAGTGGAATCTTAAACATTCACCCTTTGTTACAGTAATAGGTTTGTCTGTTAATATTTATTTATTATTATAATTCATATTAATTCATATATTTATTTAACTAATAATTCATAGAAAAGGTGGAAAAAAAGAAATACTAAATTTCTGGAATTTTACAAAACACATTACTTCTGTGAAACCCATTGGGAAATTTCCTGTTCTTAAAACACAGAAATGAAAGACAAGTTTGTTGAATGACACTGCTATTGCTTATGACAAGCATTTTTAGGATGGATTTGTCTTATTTATCATAACTTTAAAACAACTGAGGTAAAGTCTTTGCAAAACAGTGTGAAAAATAGCACGCTGATATATGAAACTGAGAGGTTTGATTAAAATCCCTGCTCAGCACTACATCTTTAGTTATCTACAGTGTTGAAACATGATGTAATGGAAAAGACAGTATTCATTTGGTATCCTGTTCGTCACAGTTTGATCTTCAAACAGGAGAAAAGAGGAGCTCTGACATTTCCTGGTTTAGCTCAGAATAATTCTAACAGCATCAGTTTGACAGTGTGAGTAGTTTAGACAGGTTATGAGGGTGGGAACCCCACCCACTTCTGCACCCATGTTTCCCATGGTTAATTTAACCCACAAAACATCATGGTCACCTAGAATGCTCTTTTACTCTTCTATCAAGAACTGGCAGTCCTCTTTACACATTAAATGGATCCATGCATGAGTATTTTCTTTAGAAACTACTGCAGTAGTAACTCATCAAAGGAAATTAAACGTTCAGACTACAGCAGTGTCTTTTATATGCTTTAAGAGATGTCTTGTGGCTCAGGGATGTTTTGCATGCAGACTGCCAGATTTAAACGCCCACATGAAAAAACATAGTTTATATGTGAATCACACACTGCAGTAGAAAAAGCTCATTTCTAAAAGGGATTGTATTTTTGTAGAAGTAAAGATGCATTAGTCTTAAAATATCAGCTGAGGACAGTAATAAATATATCCTATTTACATACATTGCTCCAGCTACACACAGCCTGAAGTCAATCAATGCTCTTGTGCTTTTTTTTCCTATTAACTAGCTCCAAGTAAATAGCTTCCCACCTGAGGGAACTATAGCTAAGAGAAAAGAGCAGATTCTGAGGTATAGATACACCTTAGGTTGGTTGAATCAGGACTGCAGTGCTTATTGTAGTAATATCTTTCTACTAGGTGAGAAGTAAAGTTCTTTGTACCCAGTGACGTGCAGGTGTAGTATAAGGAAAAGGTTACTCTTACAACAAGCACTACTCTCTATAAGACATCAGAGAGAAATCATTAGAAACATCAAGAAGAATTAGCAATGAGATAGAAGTTCCCATTATCTTGTGGAAACCTCATCTCTTACAACCTCTACTAAGGTAATGAAAAGTTAGGTGTAAAATTGGTATGAGCTTACAGAGGAGAGATGAATGATACAGGAATTCAAGCAGTGGAGAGGTAAGAGAAGAAAAGAGAAGGAGAAACTTCTCTGAACATGATGAAAAGGGGAAAAGGAGAAGAACAAGCCAGCCAAAGAAAGAAAGAAGGTCATGTCATATTCTGTTTATTTTCTCTTGGAAAAAAAAAAATTAGCAAGAGTCTGTGAAAAGAGAGAGATGGAAACTTTGAGAAGTAATTCAATAGAATAAAGGTTGCTGGAATTGTGGGTATGGTATTCATTTGTGCTGAAGATGTAGAGCTACTGCATTCACATGCATTTGACCATAAAAGTCATAAAGCAATAAAATCTTTTTCTGGCTGCACCCTGCTCTTTTATGATATCTAGAAAGGTGTTTGCGTAAGGTTCTCTTTCTGGTTTGTCGCCTTTTGGTTTATATATCCTAGAAATTCTTTTTTGTGTGTTTTTCTTTTTTCCTTCCCCCCCTCCCCAAAATCATCCTGAAAGCCTGAAGAAGGCAAAAATGAAACTGATGTGGGAGTTTCACATCTTGTAAACATGCTAAGCATGCGATGGTCCTTTTTCACTCCTTCACATGTTCCCTAAATATACTTTACAGAAAGAAGAATTACACAAACAGAACAGCTGAGTAACTATTGTAGGAGAGCTACTACCAGTGACAACTTGGTTTTCTGGAATTTTTGATAGTTACTAGTAAAAGATAATACCTAAACAAAACTTGCTTGTTTTAATTCCCTCTCTTCCCTGCTATGAAAATATTAATCTTTCAGTCTGCTATAGGATCACAGAACGGTTTGTGTTCCACCCCCCCTGCCATGGGCAGGGACACCCTCACTAGACCAGACTGCTCAAGGCCTCATCCAACCTGGCCTTGAATGCTGCCAGGGAGAGGGCATCCACCATCTCTCTGGGCAACCTATTCCAGTGCCTCACCAGCTTTGTAGTGATGAATTTCTTCCTAATATCCAAACTAAATCTGCCCCCTTCCAATTTAAAACAATTCCCCTTGTCCTGTCACGACATGCCTTTCTAAAAAGTCCCTCCTCAGCTTTCTTGTAGGCCCCTTCAGGTACTGGAAGGCCACTATAAGATCTACCCAGAGCCTTCTCTTCTTGCTGAACAACCCCAGCTCTCTCAGCCTGTCTTCATAGGAGAGGTGCTCCAGCCCTCTAGTCATGTTTGTGGCCCTCCTCTGGACCCGTTCTAACAGTTCAATGTCCTTCTTATGTTGGGGACTCCAGAACTGGACACAGTACTTGAGGTGGAGTTGCACAAGAACAGAGTAGAGGGGCAGAATCACCTCCCTTAAACTGCTGGCCATGCTCCTTCTGATGCAGCCCAGGACATAGTTGACTTTCTGGGCTGTGATCACGCATTGTTGGCTCATGTTGGGCTTCTCATCCACCAGCACCCCTAAGTTGGTCTCTGCAGGGCTGCTCTACATCACATCATCTCCCAGCCTGTATTGATGACAACAATTGCCCCAACACAAGTGCAGGACCTTGCACTTGTTCTTGTTGAAAGTTCACATGGGCCCACTCCTCCAGCTTCTCCAGGTCCCTCTGGATGACATCCCGTCCTTCGAGTGTCAACTGTACCACTCTGCTATATGTTTGCAGGAGTCAATTAATTTTATCTTTCTGAAGAGCAGTAATAACTACTTATGAGTTATTTTGGAATATTTTACCAATCAGAGGACTGTATTATTTTTAAAAAAATCAGCTCTATAAAAAAAAAAATCAAGTGGAAAACAACCCCCCAGGTATTTTAGCTTTGGTACCCTGTATTTATTTACTGATACAGTGAAGTGTGTGATTCTGAAAATTTCATGTCTTGTTAAAAAAAACTAAAGTAGAAAACAAGCCCAAGATATTTTAGCTGTTGGCACTGTGTATTTATTAACCAATAGGCTGAATTGTTCTTAAGGGTTTTTTTATGTGTTTCATATGACAAATTTTCTCCTGATGGCAAAATATTTTCCTGCCCCCATCAAAATCTCTGAAGTCCAATGCATTTCATACCAAGCTGCTGACAAGTTATAAAGCCACTGTTCAATAAACTGGTCCAGAGAAGCCACAAGTAGGTAACAAAATCTTGGGCATTTGAATGCAGTGAGCTGATTTTCAATTGAGAAACTTTTTTTTTTTTTTCTAGGGTAAGAAAATAAAGCTACTGAATGTGTAATATTCAGTCACCTGGGACTGAATATTTAAAATGGCATCTCAAACAGCCTTCAAAACACTCAAAACCTAACTATGACCCCAGCAGCACCGTTCTCCCGAGGATTAACAAATTATGAAAATAATGCTACATGATAGTACCATAAAGACAGAGTATTCCAGAGTACAATAGCCATTCACAATTGGCTAGAGCAATGAACACGCAAGCTACAAAGCGGCATACAAGGTTCTTATCAATTATTTGAATATTACACTTGTCTAACTTCAAAAGTTCTGCCCTTCCAGTATATTCCACCAGGTTTTGTCAAACTTAAAAAATATGGAAGTAAAAAACCCAATATTTATGAATGTTTCATGTGTCAAAGCAGTAGAAAGTACAGAGTCAGTAATGTTTCCCATTAGTCTTAATGTTTCAGACTAACTCTTCAAAGATGGACACTAAAAACACTGATGGCAGAGGTATCATGTAAAAACCTGGGTATGGTTAGAGCAGAATGCACTGTACCAGAGGAAGGGCAGTAACATCGCTGTATCCCGTAAAAGCAGCCACCTTTCACCTAAAAAGAGCTTGTTTGCTGAACAACACTGGGTTAAGAATATCCCCCCAAAGTTGTGAGAAAATTGAGGTTTTGAAAGTCAATATGGTATCATATTTTCATCTCTAAAAAATGTGGTCTTGTGAATGTATAGAATCATAGAATTGTTTAAATTGGAAATGACCTTTAACATCATCACGTCCAATCACTAACTGAGCACTGCCAAGTCCACCACTAAACCGTATCCCCCCACAACTACATGACTTTTAAATACCTCCAGGCATGCCGACTCAACCACCTTCCTGGGCAGCCAGTTCCAGTTCTTGACAACCCTTTTGGCGAAGAAATTTTTTCCTAATATCCAGTCTAAACCTCACTTGGCACAACTCAAGGCAGGTGAATAACGTTATCATGCTACTTGTGAAGTCTATTTATCCATGACCTTCCTACCACTCTAAATCAAGACATATGCATCATAATTATTTAAATTATACCTGAGAAAAACCTACATTCTTCGTGAAAAGGTATAGAGATGTTAGTAACTGCAAATAAGGATTATGACAATACCTGAGCCAGAAAGCTCCTTTTTAAAAGCTTCCCAGAAATCACATCAGTAGCTAACAGGGAATATTTTAACTTGCAAGTAACACAACTAATTTACTTGGTTTTGTGGAATGTTAAGTTTGCAACTGAGACTTTGTGGAGTAGTCACAGTGCTTGCCCTCAGGTATCCAGACTGCCTAAACCGGTCAACAAAAAGAAAAGGTACCTAAATTAGACTCCTAGCCTTGGGGAGGACCATCTATTTCTTGATGATATCTGCACCATAGTTAAACTGTCTGTCCAAGTTAGGCACTTATAAGTTTAATTCTAGGTCCTGGGAATATTTCTGCATGTTTTTGGGCTAGAGTTGTTACTAATTTAATGTATACAACATAGTAGCATTTCCTGTAGTATATCAGCAATATTTCGTGCCAATCTGTATTGTCAAATAGCTACGGGTCAGTGTTTCTGGCTTTTCTGAAACACTCTCAGAGAAAATGTGAGTAGAAAATGAAAAGCAAGTCTAATGAGCAGCTTTCTCCCATATCCTTTACTAAAGAAATGGGTCAAGTCACACCAAAGATAGCATTTTAATATGTATTTATTCCTGAAACAATATATCTATATCATGTCAGCAAACAAGATGCATCCATTCTGCTCTCCCTCAATTATAACATACCATTTCAGGGTCATTTTTTGTTACCTGAGCAAATGAGGTTTTCTGGCTCATCTACCTGAGCACAGAGCAGCAATATAAGGGAGAACACACCCTGCCCCCCAGCAAACAGAACTTAGGAACACTTTTAAGGATCTAAGTTTTACAGGTCTTCTTTCAAAAGTTTTTAATCCTAAATAGAGAACTTTTCAGGAATTAGCAAGAAAATAATTGCTACTTACTAGTACAAGCTTGTATTGAAATCTCTTTTGTAAAAGGATGGGTGTCTGAACAATGAAGAATGTCATATTGAAAAGTGGTACTAGAACATCTCTTTGAAAGTACTTTGCTATATGCCATAGTTCAGTTCTGAATGTTCCTCTACAAATCCTCCATGTGTATAATTTTTGCAGTCCAAATGTGGTCATAGTATATTTTTATAGTAATTAAGAGCTATCAAAACAATACTTAAATGTCAGAAAAAATTCTAAGGTTATGAGATGTGACAGGGACAAATACCTGGGCCAGGTGCTATTATTAACATTGACTTTCAAATTATTATGAACATAGGCTTTTTGTTTTTAGTAAGCATGTTTCATCAGTACTGTACAGCAAAATACAAGTGATTAACCTAATCATATACAAACAAATTTTGTCACATTCCCCTTTAAAAGCAGTGCAGTACAATTCCTGTAAGATGCTGTATCAGGTATCAATAGCATGTCTCCTTTTCCACTTACATTTATCTCTCCCAGAAACATCTGTTGTGGCAAGTAAAAGAAATAACCCTCAGCATTCATATTTGAGCTCCCTCGGTCCCTGTCCAGGGTTCTGGTGCAGAACAGACTCTTCTGTTCTTTTTCACCATGTCTTTTATGTAGGACTCTCTTTGAAGACTTGTAGGCCGTAGACAAAGCTGGTGGGTTTTAGAGATCTGCACCAGTGGGTTTGTCTTTTGGAAAGATACAGTCATTTTTTTGTGACCGTGATGCATTAAATTCTATGGTGCCTAAAACTCTAGGGGTAAAGGGCACATGGGTGGGTGCATCCAGGGATTGCTATTTTCAACCAGATGGGTATTTTCAAGACATTTTTCCATGTAGCTCAGATTCTTAGCCTGTTTTCTACAGTTACAGGGAAAACTTTACTCTAAGTGATGGCATTACAGGAAAGAATCTGCGAAAAGCATTATGTAGTTTTAGTAATATAACAAGTCACTGGATTCCATGATGAGAAAAGCAACATAAAACGACAGAGAACATTGTTGGCCATTTGAAAAAAAAAAAAGGTATTTGTTGCCAGTAGAACCATTTTAACATTTTTTCTGTCATGTCATGCTAATACTACATTTTTCCTTCTGAACAGTTGGCTAATGGGAGTGTATACAGCCTGTTAAGTGTCCTCCAAAGCAAGAAGGTGAGTAAAAGAGGTCAAAAGAGAAGGAGGGAAAAGCCTTAGGCAGTATTCATTAGGGAAGAAGAGTAAGTAAGGAAGATCTTCTCTTTTCCCTGCCCAAATATGTTAAAGGGTTCTACAGGTTACAGCTACATGTGCAAGACATCAATTTGGACTTAATGGAATTTATATTCTACAGAAGCAAAAAGATCTCTTGTACTCATGAAAGTTAGGAAAAAGGCCAAAATGATGACTGTGATTTTTTGATTAATCTATAATAAAAGAACTGTGCTGCCATGCTGCTGATTTGAATTTTTGCACTTATTTATGTAGCACATGTGGTTGCATTACTCAAAATCACAACTGAATGCATCATTCCTCCTTCTTCCATTTACTTCTTTTAAAGGTACAAGGTTAAATTTAAACATACCAAAGTCAAGTTATTTGTATGAAAAATGAAACAAAAGAACAAATAATCTTTCACTAAAAACATTTCTTAAATTATATTAATTTTTTGTCATCATTTTTGATTTGTGTCAGTTACAGCGTTTGCATCTTCATCTGGCAGTTCATTAAATGAGGAAATCGCACAGTCCATCATATCAAGCGTTTGACTGAAGGAATGAAAAATGGCAGGCTGTTATCACATCTGTTTATTATTATTTTAATGCGAAATGATCAGCTGCACTGACAAACAAAATTCATTGCTGGTTAAGATGAAGAAGGCACAGCTTGTGAACAGCTTAATAGGAACATTTGGGGATCATTCTTGCTGCCATTTAAATTGATGGGAATTTTGCCGTTGAGTTCAATGGAAGCAAGACCAGATCCTATACAGCGCAATCATAATTATACTAATATAATGTGAAATTTCACTGATGGTGAAGAAAATAACACAAACTGGGTTAATGTAGAAGGGCTCCTGGAACTTCTGCTAATGAAGTATATCTGCACCAACCTTGGTAACTATGCAAAGTTATAAGTAAGTATTTTAGGGTTGGGGTTTTGTTTGTTTGTTTGTTTCAGAATGGTATCTCTACACCTCTCTACCTGAGGTGTAACGGTAGATTGTTTTCTTGAACCATTTGAAATTTTAACTTTTCATAGTCGAGACTATGGAAATACCCTCTTTTCCAGAGAGGGATCACTGCCTTGAATTCAGTGCTAGTTCTTTACAATGTCTGACTTTACTTTCTCTTAAGGATTACAAGACTCAGTCATGAATGTCTGTTTGGCCACTGTTTCTCTGTCTCCAAAAGCTTAGATCTTTCACTATCATTGATCTCTTCTTCACATCCAAATGCTTCCATTGCTAACCTCACTCTCTCTTTTGCCTGTGTTCCTCCACATACACCGTCATTCTCTTCCTCTTCATTCCTGTTTCACACTCAGTTGTTCCCACAGGTTTTTGATGTGTTTTAAGTCCTACATACAGCTCAGTGTAGTAGCTAACAGCTGCTACTTAGTCACTAGAGAGTAGTGTTAAGTTCCTAGGAGAAATGTCTTTCTCCACAAGAAGCAAGAGATAAGGTAGTCATGAGCTACCTAATAGGTTAGGTGAGGTAAGGACAGTAAGTAGAAAACCCACCAAGTTTTGTTTTCGATTTCTTGAGTCCCACGTAGATTAGAGCCCAGTTAGCAAACTAGTTTATTCACTTACCTGCTTACTACTTCCAAGATATAAAGGAGTCTGCATAAGGAGAAAGAACTACAGGGGAACACTGAACTGGTATCCAAAGCAGAGCTTCATTATTTCTTGAAGTAACATCTATTTGTAGACACAAATTAAAAAACTTTTTAGAAATAATACTTTAGTTAAACAAACCACCGTAGTTGGTAGCTGAGAGAAGCAAGAGGGAAGCTGGGTTACTTGAACTGTATGACTATTGTTTATTAAAGAATTTTAAAATTTGTACTATTTCATTAAATTAATTAAGAATAAAAGGGCATTTTTCCAAGTTGGCTTTTTTGAATCACAGATTAAATTAAAGGAAGGAAATTGGAGGAACTGTTCTAGATACTGGTTTAAGTGATGGCTGTCAGTTTATTCTTGCATTTAGCATATCACTTCCCTATCGAGTTTTACTCCTTTTCTTCCTTAAAGTAATAAAAAGATCAGATTTTTCTTTCAGAGATATGACTGGAAGTCTAGTATTGCCTGGATCCACTAATTCATTTCCACTTTTAAGATGGTCAGTTGGTTCTTTTCTGGTTTATGGTTATTCCCTAAAATATTCTAAAGCTTCTTTTATGACAAAAAGGTTTGCCTTTTTTCTGCTACATCAAAGATAAAGTGATAAAATGCATTTCAAAAGTAAAAGTAACTGTTTCGATCCTTAGGGGGTTTTTTATGATGTGATAATTCCAACAAAATGAATGGCACTCATTTAGAAACAAACAAAAACTGTATAATTTAGAGGTGCATTTTAAATAATGTTAATTTCCAGCTGCAAAGACCTGGTCAATATTACTGTGCTAGGAATGGGAAGTCATAAGGAGCTCATCTTTCATGAAAGAATAGCCAAATTAATGTGAGTGGAGCAGATGTCTCAGCAGATCAATAATATCCCCTTGACAGTCACTAACATATGCCAAAACATAACATCTGAAAGAACAAGACAATAAGCACCTGTTACACTATCCCAGTTTTATCGTTAAGGTGACACCAAGTAGTTCAAGCTGAATATAAACCATCCAACGGGAAACTTAATATTCATCTTAAATATTTAGTCTGAATTTAGAAGAAAATTCAGAGACCACCACTGCAGTGCATGGAAGGCATGGATTCAGTAGTAGAGGTGAAAAATATTATCATATCCTGCTTTTAGGGGTTCAAAAACATTAGTGTACTTGAGAATAGACTCAGTTCCAGTTGAGAGATTCTGTCAGTTAAATTACTCCAATGTCCCAATTCTGCTGCTCGTAAATTAGTATTTCCTTTATTCTTCGAATTTACTTGTTAATATGGGGAAAAGTGCTAGAACCCCTATCTTTAAAATAAGTAGTAAAATCAGCCAGGAGCATGCTCCTTGATCGAGGTACAACCATGAACAAAGACAGATGATAAGAGAAAGAGTGGCTTACTTAGAAGACAATGGAAGAATTTTAATTTCTCCACCAGTGTCTATCTCAGATGCTAGCGAATATCTGACTGTCAGCAATATTAATGACAACTCCACCTGGATAACTATACTAGGCTTGCCAAAACTGTCCAAGTCAAATAAAAGTTCTCAACATTCATTATTGCTTATTTAGTTCTAGTACAATGTTCCTAACTTAATAATTTAATTTAAAAAATAAAACCCACTTGTGAACACATGCAGAATTGCATGCTCAAAATTCAAATCCCCAGTTTCTGAAGAAAAGAGCTTGTATGAAAATTTTGATATGCCTCAGTGACTATCATGCCAATGTTCCTCATAAAAAATAAATGGAAATGACACATGCTCCTTTAAGACCACTTTGTCAGTCTCCTGAGGGCACCATCCGCTGCCTAGGAGAATCCCCATTTCATCTCACTTCAGAGCCTTCGTTCCCCCTACTCTGAGCAATTTTGTAGAGGGGTGTGTGTGTCTCCAATCCTGCTCCTTGATGGTCCTGAGACCTGTGTTGTTGGTAGCGCATATCCTCGATGTGAAGGTCATCTAGTTTATCTACTTAGTTCTCAGGGAAGATAAATTGTATCTACATTGTTTTCCAGAGTTTGTCTAACCAGTTCTTAAAAACCTCCTGTGGTGGAGGTTCTAACACTTACCAAGAAACGTATGGCAGCTCTTCACTGACTTTGCCATTTTCAAGTGTTTTCCAATAGTAAAATAGGTCAAATTTCCCAGAACTGTAATCCATCCCATTCACTTCTTCTGGACTGTCTCCACTGAACCATGCAGTTCTTGAAGTACAATGTCCCAGACTGCAGTTTTCTACCTGGCTAGTCTACAAGGGGCCTCATTTATTCCTGAGTACAGGATTACTTCACACATCTTGCCGGCTGTACCTAAGCTTTGCGCTTGGATTTTCATATCACTGTGGTCTCATGCTCATCTTTTACTGAAAAAACTGCTTCCAAAGCAGCTGTTCTGCCCTTGTATTACTGCAGTAAATAATTCCTGTTTTATATTTTCACGTGTTTTGCCACTTTGTCATTATTATTTTGAATTCTGATCTCATCCTCCCATCAATGAGCTGTCTCTCCCAGTTTTGGATCATATGAAGACACAATAAACTCACTCTCTATTCCATCATCTAGGTTGCTATCAAATATAAGATACATGACAGCTAGTGCTTTGCTCCTCTACTCTATTTGACTTTTTGCTCTAGAATTTTTCTGAGGATTGATGTTAACTGACAACAATTGCCAGACTCTTCTCTTTGTTCTATATACAGTCAGGCATTGTGATTGCCTTTTCATAATTCTCTTGATATCTTGTCTCATTTTGCAAGATCTGAAACATAACTGTGAGGAGTTCTGGATGCAAACGTAGTAACCATGTTCATGTAATGAAACTGCATAAAAACGTTGCACTGCTTACAGACCAGAAAACCCAGGAGAGTTCTCTGCTCTAAACATGAATCATGAGAAACCCTGGGCTATGCCAAAGTGGCATGATGCCATGCGTTTGTTGCAAAACTAATCACCAGGGAAGATCAAAATTGCTTAAATAAAAGGGGGAAAATTTGTACTGCAGCTGGCAGCCACACAGGACGCGAGGCACATGTCGTGATTGGAACATCATCTACCACAAAACACGGACTGAGCAGCTATGATGAAGGATCATATTTAGCAAACACAACATGTCACCTGACAAAAGTTCTTTGGAATAAAAATAAGGATGGATGATTCAAAAATAATCAAAAACCCAACAAACTAAACCAAGGAGCAATGTTTTCTTTTGAGATAAAGGGCTGCATACAGCTAGCAACACAAAAGCTGATTAGTCCTCAACGCTGAGATGAGAAAAATTCACTGATCAAAATCTAGCAATCCTCCACACAACAGAAAATTCCATAAGAGACTTGTTAATAGCACACAAGAGCAGCTGTGCAGTCTAGGGACATGGTACAGGTGTACAAAGAAATACTAGGTCTAGAAATGTCAGAACAATGAACCAGGGAATTGCCACACAGCTAGATGCTAATCCTACGTGCAATATTAGTAGTTGTAATTACAAAACAATCCACAGATCACTACGTTTTGGAAGTGGGCTCACATCTTGACAGTAACCTATTACCTTTCCTTCTAGTAAATTAGAAAGAGCTGGTAAGAGAACTGTGATCAAACGTCAGAACTACACGGAGTACATTGCAAAATCTGTGCTGAAAATGGGTGTTTAATGGATATATGCAAATTGAATTTGGTAAAGTTTATCAGCTTTTCATTCTGTTCAATGATATTTTACCAAAGTATACCTCTAATTTAAAAAGCAAGCAGTCAAAACTGGGAATTATTAGCAGCATCCTGGACAGAGTCCTGAATGTTCAAGGAAAAAAATCTAAATTTTGCCTGACTCACAGGATTTTGTTTGGGTCTATATCTTTATTTAAAAAAAAAAATAGTAAAAAAAGTATCTGCCATGCCTGTTTTGGGTTTGTGTGGCAAAGTTTGGTAGGAGGGGGGGCTTCTGTGGGAAGCTGCTAGAAACCTCCCCCATGTCTAACAGAGCCAATGCCAGCTGCCTCCAAGACAGACCAACTGCTGGCCAAGGCCAAGCCAACTGGCAATGGTGGTGGTAACTCTGGGATAACACAGTTAAGAAGGAATAAAAAAAAAAAAAAAGAAAAAGGGAGGGGAGGAGCAGTAGCTTTTGCAGCCAGAGAGAAGAGCGAGAAGATGTGAGAAACTCTGCAGACACCAAGGTCATTGAAGGAGGAGGATGAGTTGCTCCAGGTGCTGGAGCAGAGATTTTACTGCAGCCCATGGAGAATGATGGGGAGCAGAGATTCCACCTGCAGCCCATGGAGGACCCCACATTGAAGCAGGTGGAGACATCTGAAGGAGGCTGTGACCTCATGGGAAGCCATGCTGGAGCAAGCTCCTCACCTGTCAGGACCCGTGGGCCAGTGGAGAGAGGAGCCCACTCTGGAGCAGTCTGTTCCTGAAGGTCTGCACCATGCTGAAGCAGTTCATGAACTGCAGTCTGTGAGAAGGCCTCATGTTGGAGGATTTCATAGAGAACTGCCTCCCAAGGGAGGGACCCCAGGCTGGACCAGGGGATGAGTGTGAAGAGGAAGGAACAGCAGAGACTATGTGTGATGACTGACCACAACCCCTGTTCCCCATCCCCCTATGCCACTCAGGGGGGAGGAGGTAGAGAATTTGGAAGTGAAGTTGGGTAAACCCACCACAATATCACATATACTTCCCACGTATATGAATCAGAGCTATAAATCCTCATGTAGTGCATAGCCCCTAACAGCATTTTGGGTACATTAGTGAAGCCCCTTCTTCTCTCTGCCCCAAAGCTGAATGCATTTAGAAAGACAGCTAAAGGTCAGTATGAAGTACTTCATCCACTTCATAATTCAGGATGAAGTCCCTGACAAAACATACAATGATTGCACTCCAGCCAAGATTTGAAATCTTAGCTCTTATCATTGTTACATCAGAGTCGATTCCCAGCCTTACTATTAAACTTCCTGACAAAGGTAGCTAGCCAGAGTTTTACTATGTTGATACCACCAGTGAAAGCTAAAGGATGTAAACAGCTAAAGTTTATGCATCAGGTACTATGAGGTAGCATATTCCCTGAAGACTTACATCTGAATGCTATGCAAGCAACACAGAAATGTGACCTTCATGAAACAGTCCGTAATAAATAAGAATTCTTAGCTATTCAGTACCCTCATGGTGCCTTACAAATATATTGCAAAACTGTATTCAAAGGCATTTGCTTTCCTTTCAGTCTCTCTCTCTTTCAAATACTCAGTTTTTATCTGCAACTCTCCAGTTCTTGGAATGTCCCCCCACAATACCATTTCCTGTTTATTAAAGGTTTCACATTTTAGAAATAAGCAGTATTTTTTCCCCAGCAATTTCCTAAGTCCTACCATATTTTACTATCATGCCTTTTATCTTTTTGCTTTATAATTGGAAAAGGGAACACAAAGAGAAAATTTTGAAAATATATGCCAGTGCAGGATGCTGCTGATGGAATGCTGGGATGTTTTATCAGTCTTTATTAACATCGATTGTTTGATTTTCATTTGCCGTCCTTCTGTGTTGGGCACTGCATAAGCAGAAATTAAAATACAATTTATCTTTTAGAATTTATCACATTGTCCTGGTTTTGGTTGAGAAAGAGTGAATTGTCTTTCTAGCAGCTGGCCTAGTGCTATGCTTTGGATTTAGGATGAGAATAATGTTGACCACTCACTGATGTTTCAGTTGTTGCTAGGTAGTTGTAATGTTGACACCAAGTCAAGGGCTTTTCAGCTTCTCACACCCTGACACGTGCACCAGAAGCTGGGAGAGTGCAGCCAGGACAGCTGACCTGACTGGCCAGAGGGACGTTCCCCAGCATAGATCATCATGCTCAGCATAGAACTGGTGGGGCCAGCCCCAGGAGAAACGCTGCTTGGAAACAGACTGAGCACTGAATTGGTTTGGTTTGCTTTTGCATGTAGCAAGTTACTGCATTTGTGCATCACTTTTATTGATTACATCACACTGCCACAAACCCACCAAGGCAAGTGCCTACTGAAACGATGGAAGCAATAACTGGATGGCTGGAAATACATCCTGTGTGCCACGCCACTGCCAGGAATACAATTCTGGGCCTTGAAAGCAAATGTTGTGGTGACATGGCACCCCAGAAAGAACTGAATCATACAATGGGGCTCATTTATGAAACACCCTCATAAACACCTGGGCCAAGGGGCATGGCAATGAGTGGGTGTATCACATCCCCTGTCATGTACCAGCTTCTGGGAAAGTCAAACGATACAAGGGACTGCTAAAGACTGTGCTGAGAGCAATGGGCGGTGGGACCATCAAACATTGGGATACACCTTTAGCAAAGGCCACCTGGTTAGTCAGCACTAGGGAGCCTACCAATTGAGCTGGCCTAGCCCAATCAAAACCTTTATGTCCCCTTGGGGGAAGTAACAGTGTGTGAATGGCTCCATGGTACTTAGTTACTAGCTGGGGCTAAAGCAGGACACACCTCTGGTTGAACAGAACAGAACAGAACATTAGGAGTTAGAAGGGACCTTGAAAGATCATCTAGTCCAACCTCTCTACCAGTAACAGCTGGTATTCCCTTCCCTCTCCTGAGTTCAGTCATGCTTGACCTCCGGAGCTGTCCTTCCTCACTTCTAATGCTTCTGAAACACGGGTTCCTTGGTTGGATTACAGTTGTGATTGTAAAGCAATGAACAAAGGTAAGAGAAAGGTGATCAGAGGAGTGATTGCCTAAGTCAATTGTGAGACTGCACAGTCTACTTTAGGTAGGATATGTGAAAAAGTTAGCACAGGCGCCACAATCTTTCTGTAAGTGGAATCTTTCAACAACTCATTAATGGGTCATTGATTACATATTTTTTTTTTCTTTTTTTACCCCATTTCATTATTTCTCCTATCTGTTGTTACAAGCAAGCAAGAGTCAATAGCAAGAGCAATCTATAATGCACCATAAACTGCACAGATATCTGTGGAATGCCACCCTGTTACATCAAGGTCTCAATGAAATTCCAGTTCAGTGGTAAAAGCCTTGTGCTGTGCAGCACACCTGTACCACAAGAGACAAAACCAAACAACTGGCCAGACTGTTATTGACATCTCTTCAGATCAGGAAATATTAGAATGAAATTTCCTCAGAATATTATTGTGTTTGTAATAGCAGAATCTGCTATAATTGAGGTTGTAAGTGCTTTCCAATCCAGTTCCCATTTTCACACCCTCATTTTAAAATATTCACCCTCTGGGCTTGATATTTTCCAGGGTTCTTTGGTGAAAAACATATTGTTTGATAATACATATTTGCAAATACACTTTCTGCTGTTTTGAATTCTAAAATAAACCATTTTAAGGCTTGTTCTTCCAAGGGCTATAGCACAAGTGTCCCAGCAATGCTGTTACCTTGTCAGTCTCACTGTTGCACAACTTAGATCACCCATGTAAAAACTAATGGATTTTTCAAAATAGGCATTTGAGCCAACAGCAAGAGTCCTATTGCCTTCAGCAGGACCAGAACCTCACTTAGGCTTTAGAATCTTAAGAGTGATCTTTAGAGAGGAGTATATCCTTCATCAAATGAAAACAGAAGGGATTTTTTTCAGTAAAAACTGGGAGTGTCTGAGTGCTGTATTGAGCATATGAAATACATGCTTGAAAGAGGTAAGTGTTGCTCAGGCAGAGCACATTAACCAGAGAAGGTCCTGGTCTCCATAATATTTTTCTTTTATAGTCTCACCTTCAGTCTCTTAGTTATTGGTTCAAAGTCTTTCCAGGATTTATTCCTTTCTTTAAATGAGGCAACATTAAAATGATCTAAGGCCAGGAAAGATGCTTAAAAACTTAACCTCCCTCAAGCCTCATACATTTTACATTATTTGAAATATTAGCCTCCCTTACATTAGTTTGCTTTTTTAAAAAAATAAATAAAAGCAATACAAATTTGGTGGCTAAATAGCCAAGAGAGAGGTAGCATTAATTTATTAATATTGTGCATTTAAGATTACATACAAGGCAACAGGATAATAGTCTGAAATACAGACTCTTCAATGTGTTCAAATCTTAGTAAGACTAACAATTATTTTTTAAAGAGTAATTAATAAATACCAGTAAAGTTACTTTGGCTGCATGCAAACTGAATCATTTCCCCACTAAACAATACCCTCTGAGCTCCTGATCTCTCGTTTTCCACGACAGGGAACCAACCAGACAGAGATTTGGCCAAAGCACCTTGTGGCTGGTTACCCTGTCCCAAACCTGGGTGCTCTTGCCCTGGAAACCAGTGCACCCAGCTGGATAAAGGAGGGGAGAAAAAGGCACAACAGTATCTAACCTCTGAGCTTGAAGATTGAGATGTAGCAATGGAAGACTTTTTCTTATTGTCCCTACATTTTCCCTTTGGAAAGTGAAGAAAATTTCTCTTGGGGATGCTAAGAGGTATTTACTTACAACAGTAATGGGGTCAGGTTCATTAGGTAAACAGTCACACAGCTCAGCATCCTTGGTTCACAGCCCACAGGCTCTTTTTGCATGGAGTACTTCTGCAGCTCAGTTATTTTTCACAATACCTTTTCTAAATCTGGCTTTTTGGAAATAAAATATTGCTACTTTAAGATTTTTTTTGTAGGAGGGACAGTTAGCTGATGGGTATGTGACAAACTTAGAATATCTTTTTTTTTAAGTGGAAATGTTTGTGAAAATGTAAGGCTGAACTGGAAGCTTTTACATTTTTCCCTGTTGCTAGCATGTTACAGCATTTGATTTCTTTGTGCTGCTTACATGAGTTATGGAACCTTCTAGGAATCAACCATACACCTTTATGGGAAACAAAATAGAGAAAAATTAGAAGTCATGGCTGAAAAATCATGAGATTGTTTCAGGCTCTTGTCTGTCTTCAGCCCCGGCAATGGCCAGAAGTAATTCAGAGAGGTAGAGATGTAAAGTGAGCAGGGACGTATCAAACTTTGCTCACCTGATGCAACTTCCAGGCATGGGATTTGCAGACTGCAAGCAATCCAGATGAACAGTTTACAATGTGCATGGCTATGGGCAACTGCTGTTAGTGACTAGGCAATGCACACAATGAGAGTCTTGGATAAGGTCACCCACAAGCAGGGAACCAACCCAAATCCTGTACCCCACGCCATATTTTCTATTTTGACTCATTACTCCAATATTACTCCAATGAGCAGCATCTATTGCTGTTTTCCTATGTAGATTTAAGCAGCAGACATAAAAATAGAAAAAATGAGACCAAATTCTAGTCTAGGTGAGCCTGCTCTGGCAAAGGGGTTGGACTAGATGGTCTTTTGAGGTCCCTTCCAACTCCTAACATTCTGTGATTCTTTGAGACCAAATTAATCTGTTCTGTAAATAAAGGAGAGCCACTATGAACCCTACTGCCTCCTAGATCTCAAGTATTTTCTCTTACTCCATCACCTTTCAGCATTCTGGCACGTTGGAAAAGACAAATTCATAATGAGATTAGTGACAAGCAATTTGGAAATAAATAGCTCACATGTAAAAAAAACAAACCAAAACAAAACACCCAAGTATTTGTAGTATCACACTTCATATTTAGGTTTTCTTCAGGATTTAGACATTTCTGTGGTGGTTTGGCCCTGGCTAGAGGCCAGATGCCCACCAAGCCACTTGCTCACTCTCAGAGGAGAAACAGGCAGAGCCTCCGTGGGTTGGGACAAGGACAGTTTACTGCCAAATACCAAAGTGAATACAGAACAATAATGGCTAGTTACACTTACACCCAGTGCTAATACAGAGTACCTTATTGACCCGACGATTACAGAGGGCTGCCCAACAGTAAGAACCGGCCAACCCCATGTCCCAGCCACACTCCAACTGTCCTAGAGGCAAAAAACCAACCCCCACCCTTCCCCAACAAGCTGCTTTTATGGGCAAGTGGTGTCAGGTGGTGTGGAAAACAGCTCTGGTTGACTCAGCTCACCTGTGTTGGCTGACTGGGAAGGCTAACCCTGGCCTGGCCAGAACCAGGACAATTTCCTACACTGATATGCCCCAACCTGGATTAAACATGTGTTTGCTCTTTAGTGCTATTTCTCCCTAGTTATTCCTAATAGGCTCACGTTGGGATGTTTAAAATTACTCCTACAGAAGCAATGCTGCATTTCAAACCTCTTTGCAAAGCAGGAGGAAAAAAAAAAAGGAAAAACCAATGAAATATTTATTTTTTTTTAAATGGAAATCCGTGTTTTAGGGAGACACAGGTGTTATCAATTTTAAGAGAAGTAGTCAAGCAGGGTAACTGCATTGATTTTACAGCTGAAAGACAGAACAGATGGTTCAAGGTCAGTGTCGGGTGAACTTAACATTTGAGAATGAGATGCAACATGGGCAGAGGGTTGTGTGATTGCAGCATTAACACTGAAACACTCAGAAGCCCAGTTTTAGCTTTTTTGCATAACATGTATTTATATTCTCCCTAAATTCATAATCAAATGGGGAACTGAAACTCCAACAGCAAAACCACGTTATTAGACTAAGAAAAGGCCATTAAAAAAACCCCAACAAACCTTTGCATTGGTCAGCACTTGTGAAATGCAAAGACCAATCCTGCCACTCAGAAAGTTCTGAAGGTCTCTTGCCTTAACGCTCTGAAAACTAAGTAGCTGTTTGGAAATAAAATTAAGGTTTCACTTATAGATACAAATATCTCATCAGATGTGCAAGCTAACTTTTTACCTGGACTTTGTGAACAAGTAACAGTTTGAGTCACATAAAAATTTTAACATCTTACTAGGCATCTTTAAAAGATGGATGGGAAATCAGTAACACTGCACTTGATAATATACAGCTAAAATCAGGTGGTAAGGTTGATGGCAAATATTAATTAATGGTATCATTTGTGTACACAATATATGGAATGTTTATCTCCTCACTAAAGTACAGATAATTTAATCAGGTTACATGGCAGAAAAATATAAATTTACGTATTATCTATACTGATGATCTTTATGTTGGGGCATGGCTGATGGATCTGAGCTAAATAATGAAAAGGAACACATAATTCCTGTGTTTGAAAGGTACAAGTCTTACTTCTATCCTCAAATTCCACGTTACCAAAAACTTCCCAGTAGTACAGAACTATCAGGGTGACTCCATGCAAAAAAATTTTGATAAATAAAAGTGCACTGCAAGTGGTGAATAATTAAATATAAACTGTCAGTAATCTAATATATTTACAAACTTTCAGTTTGCAACCGTGATCAAAGGTGAAGCTGTTCAAAGCATTTAGTTTTACATATACATTCACCCTGCTTTGCTTTCTGCCAAGGCAAACCTTCCCAGTATGCTGCTCTTTTGCTTCATTGTTTTTCAAAGTCCACCCACTTCGGCCTCTTACTTTCTTATTCCTACTTACTTTAGTAGTAAATTTATCACCTTTCTAGCCTCTTACTCATCATTCCCTCCAGTCAGCACCTGAACAATGAACATCTGTTATGAACAGGTTGGAAACAGTCTAGCAGCGTAACTCCACGCTGTTATCACTTTATGTGACATAGTTGCTGTGACAGCAGGGTACTGGGCTCCACTGTCAGGAGGTCCTTTCCAGTCCTTGTCCCCACATTGTGCTGTGTGGCACATGGTGCAAGTGAGAGGGGAAAAGTCTGGCAGGTGGAACCATTTTCACACACACTGTCCCCAGCATTTCCACTGAATCCCAAACTGGTCATCCCAGTTAGCACTCAAAAGCGGCTATATCCTCAAAACCTTTTGTTTAGTTGGGGCAGAGGGACCAGCTTCATTACACCACACCACAGTGACAGCAAAGCCACATACCTTTAAGCTAGTAAGAAGACAAAGTAGCAGCGTGGGAGCATAAGTGGGTTATATTTTTAGTAACTGGGCTTATCAAGCACAGCCACTCTTAATTCTCCACACGTTTCACTGGTGGTGTCACATAATCTTAAATTAAGGTGTGAGAAAGGAAATAATGGAAAATAACAGCAGGAGGCAGATGTGACATAGTGAAAACAGGAAATCTGGAGATGGAGAGTATTCTGCTTGAGAGGCTGTGACATCCATTTTATAAGGAAAGGAAGTGGAAACTGGTATAACTACTACAAAACATCTTAGCCCACCTCAAATTTCAGCCTGTCTTAACACTGTTGTTGTGTAATTACATATGAATAACACTACATGTAAAGGTCTTCAGCAATCTGTATGTGTCATAGAATGTTACATCCTCTTCTGGTTTGGCAAAGATAGATAGACTTTGTCTTTAGTACAGTGGAGAGGGACTGACAATCCATACCTTGATTTCTTTAGGTTAGCCCTAACCCCTCCAGAGCAAAACAAAGCAGCTGACAGGAGCCCTAATTATTCCTGTGGCTGTCTCTCTGCTCCCTGTTTGAGAAATGGAAAAGAAAATAGGAAATGTTTGTGGTGCGGGTGTTTCAGCAAGGGTTCTCTTCTCACAGTGGATTTGGGCCATGCATTTATGAGTAGATTATGGGTTTGCTTTCCTCCCTTCTTTTTTCTTTTCCCCCTGAAGATACAAAATTTGGACACTGTAACATGATTCAGTTTCGATACAAACTACCCTCATTAAAGAGCTGAAATGACAAGAAAATGTCAGTGCCAATTCTCTTAGCTTCATCGGCTTTTTCTCCTCAGGTTACAAAGGTGAGCTACATAAATGAAAATTAGCATAGGAAGGACAGGATGGGGAGGAATAGAGTGTTTCACTGACCAAATCGAGATATCTAAAATAGACATTGCATCATCTAGGTTCCTTTTAAAGTCAGTGATGACAAACAGGCAATTCTAAAAAGGCACAATTTTGCCTTAAAGCTGAGGTCAAATGAGTTACACTCTTACTTTTCTCCCTTGATTATGATAATTGCCTTGTACAACTTATTCTCATACAAAAATATCCAAATTGCAAAACCTCATGTTAAATGAGATGACTTCCTTCCACCTGCTTCCCCACTGAACACCAGTACACATACCTACTCTTTGTCTCAGCCCAGAATTTTGAGTTATTTTGATTTTTTTAATTTTCTAATTTCATGCCTCTCATACACAAACCTATTAAGTGACTCCAAAGCATCCACTTTTTATCTCTTTAATGCACCAGTTTTCCAGAATCTCTCCCTCTCTCTTTCCCAACTTCATGAATGCACAGATATTGCTTATTCCTAGAAACAAAAGTTTATCACCTCTGAATTTACTGACCTCTTGCCTACCTCATAATCACATCTAAAAATAAATCTTATCTCTCCACTACACTTGGTCTTTTTACTGTCCTTTCTTCACTGCAGATTTATGCTTTCCCCATCCTGTAAAAGTGATCTAAGTTCATGTTTTTCTATAAACCACAGTAAAATTCATCTTCATCTGCTTCGGTTTATGAATCTCTGTATTGAGTATCTTATAATATTCCCTGTGAAGGATGGTTTGTAAAGTAATGGTGTTGCTTTCTGGAGTAGATATTCCTCTCCTATAAACTAAAGAAATGTTCAGAAGACACCAGCACTTTTTGCATTAGTTCACAAGTCAGGTGTGAGTGCTGAATACATAGGAATAATTTACAGTAACCACTGAAGCTTTTGACAGAAATTTGTCCATATAATGCTAAAATAAAAAAACCCAAAACAACCAACCAAATAAACCTCCCTCTTGTTCCTCACAGATGTATTAGGTTTAGAACACAACAAAGACAGAGAACTCAGTTGTACATGGATTTCAGACAGCATAGCACAAGTGTGTACTAACATACACATGTAACTAATAATCATACACTGGTCCTGCTACAACCATGTTCAACTCATTGCCTCAGGAACTGCCATTAATAGCTTGAATATTAAATAAAAAAAGAGCTTTATAATTTCATACTTTGCTAATATTTCATTGTCAGTAAACAGACATGAAAAATCCCCTCTGTGCTACAAAGCTAGTTTTAGTACTATATTTTAGTAAGAATCCCAGCCCAGAAGTGTACTGACAACACCTTTCAAAGGATGGAAAAATCATAATTTCCCACAAAGCATCATTGCTTACATGTTGTGAATGGGGTGGAGCTTTTTTCAGTGTGTTAGGCTATTTTCTCAAAGGCTAATCACCATAAACACAAAGACCCCAGAGAGGTTTGGAAGAGCAATGCCAGGCAGAGGAACCCAAGTGACCAAACCAGTGAAAAGTGGCTCACTGAATAAGCTGCTCCCAAAGACCACTGGCTATGGTGCTGGAGTGAACCCCCCCCACCCCTGCCAGGGTGGCCCCATGAACGAAACACCCTTCCATGATCACCTTCCATGCGAAAGGGAGTGGTTGTCTGCAAGGGTTTGAGATTCACTGTGGAATGCAGTGGGGAGAATATTTTGGAGACTGTGTAAAAATTGGTGGGGGTTGTTTTAAAGAGATTGTGGGTATGTGTGAAGTTTATTATGGGGTTCCCCCGCTGTCCCCTATCTTTTCCCTGTAAATCTGGATTGATTGACAACCACTGGTGTTGATTGTGATGTCTGCATCCATCTCACAGTGAGTTCAGGAAGACAGATAACAACACAATAGCCAAGGGCTATCTATGCTAATGTGCCCACCAGGACAGAGCACTGGTCAGTGTCCACTGGCATCTATGTGTGGTATGTAAATATGACTATGAGCCAATCATCTTACTCCATAAATAATAAGCAGCCCAAGAGTCCTTTGAGCTTTCCTGAAATGACAGGAGGCTGCATATCAGGATCTCCCCTTGAAAGGGACCTATAAGAAATCGGTACTCAGCCTTTCTGAGCCTGGGGGTGCAGAGCCATGGCAGACATATTGCATTGGGCTACCAGATTCTGCATCCTCAGGCAGCATCAAAAAGAAATAAACAAAGGGTCTAACCATAAAAATATCTACATTCACAGACATGACCATACAGGTGTTCAGCATTTGAGCTGAAAAAAAAGAAGGACGTCAAAAAGGAGATGGCTTTGTAAAAGGATTCATCTTAGCAACTGGAGAGGTCACAGTGTTGTGGTAAGAAAGTAAAAACTGAAAGCAATAAAAGGAGCAAGCTAGACAGTGTTTATGGGTACTGATGGAAAATTAGTTTTGTGATTGGTCTGGGGGAACAGAAATGTAAGACTAGACACAATACATTTGCTATATGGGAGAGATAATATCTTACCAATCTAGAAAGACCAATGCAAAGGTGGAAATAATCAGGCACGATGAAGACAAACTGGAGGTATCTACTGTGATGAGATAGGAGAAAGTAAAAAAATATCTGAAATGGGAAACCATCAATCATGAGAGAGAGAGATGAGATTTCCCTAGGGAACATGACCTTCATAGCTAATTCTTTTTAGAGAGATTATAACTATGCGGGTTCCCTTTCCAACAATTCTTCACTTTGTGTTTCAAATTATCAGTTATTGTAATAAAGACAAACAATTTCAGTACCTGAACTACTATGCACCAAAGTTTTTGGTAAATTATGCTTTTGTAACATAGAACATACTATTCATAGGTTCTGAAGGCACAATTTCGATCCTGTCCCTGTTTGACATGTCTTAAGTATATATAATACATACAAAAATTCTAGTAAATATTTAAAGACAAGTATGCCAACACTTCAAATCTGAAGTACCATAAATAAATGTTAACACTTATTTAAATAAAGAATAGCCAATTTCGATGAATTGCGAAGCAAGTGGTCTACTGCTGAGATTCCAGAAAATTACTGTGTATCCATTCTGGGGGAAAAGAGCATACAAGTGAAACACAATGAGAGACTATTACTCATCCCTCCCACACAGTCCAGTAGGAAATGTATTTCTAACATCAAGTTTCCTAAGGACTTGTTGATGGATCTTCTACACTGCTTTGCTGGAGGGAGCAGTCGGTTTTGCTGGACCTAACTTCCAATCTGTGTTTCAGTCTTGTAGAGTATTTCAGACATAGCTATGAGGAGAGGGACCTCCAGTCTGTCGGAAGCAAGAGACATGATGAGCTGTGCTCTCTGAAGCATACCCTTGATACTTTCCCACATGCTCTGTTCTAAGTTTCTTTTCTGTTTTATCCTGAACTGCCTACTTGCACTTATGTGTGTACTACATATCATGGTGAGGCTGCTATGAAAACATTTCTTGGTGCCATTATTTCATTTTGGTGGGTATTTTGTAGTGGTCCTCTCCCAGATTTCTCTTTTTAATTATGGAGTGTGTGGTTCATCCACAGGGTAAATAGATGCCAAGGAAACAGCCTATGCTCCTAACTGAAGTGGTAAAAAGAATCTCATCTTCCTCCACATAGTCCTCAGGTCCAGGCAGCTGTACACTGTCAACCAATTGTCAGACTTCCTAAGCTGGCACAAGCAGTGACAACAGCTCTCTTTGGAGAGAGCAATGAGTATACATGTGTATTCAGGATTTTCTTTGGAAGAAGGTTTATCTGTATTCCTAGGTTAATAAACTGGAGTGTTCAGGCTCAAGTAAGTGTCCACAGCCTATAGATGCTGCTTGCAGATCCAACTGAACTATCAGCTATGCTGGGGTTTTTTTCTTTTCCTTTTCTTTTTCTTTTGGACAAAATCTGCTGCTCACAGTGAAAATTAGGACAAGCTGCTTGATATTCTGGAAAGGTACTAAAAAATACCATTACACAAAAAAAAGTAAAAAATAAAAAAACCCAAACTATTTCTGTTAAAAAAGCAGTAGGCAACATGACAGTTAATGAGACTTCCAGTCACAAACAACAACAAACCAGCTGCAAATATGTATTATCCACACACACATATACACACAACGCATTAAAGAGCATTACTTTCATAAGTGAGCCTTTCAATAGTTAGGAATTGCAAGAATTAAAGTTTCCTGGGGTACTTCAATTTGCCACCCTAGCTTTACTGGCCTTAATTACATGATTTGATTCTATTTTCCCTGGGGTTCTGGCTTGACTCAGAACTTATGATGGTGGATGCTCTGCTCACTTAACATGCATCTATAGAATATTGTGTTGTCTCATGAGAAGTCAAATATCTGTAGTTATTAGTCTTATAGATTATTTAACTCCAGAGTTTAAGGGCATTTCATAAACCAATTTCTTTATGTCCTATTTTATGCATGAGGAACTGAGGAATCCTGAGAAGAAAGTCAAAAGTTTCAACGAACACTGAATGTCCATTCTGAACTGCCTAGGGTTCAATTTTTCAGAGATTTTTGCCTCATATATCCTATTCAGTACTCAAAGCAGCCTTCCTAGTGCCCTCTGTTCTGGCTGAGGAGGCTCAGCTGCTCCTCAGCAGACCTTGCTGCCTCAAGATGGTTCTCAGAAAAGAAGAAACACAGCATTTGTGACCCTTTATAGAAAGGATGGTAAAACCACTGTAAGACACAGACAATTTTCCCAGAGTCTAGTTAGAACACCTTTCCCTCTTCAAGCATTGAATTCACTAGCATTATTCCCTCTTAGATTTGAAAATTATTTAGATTATGCATCTCCCATTATATATATTGCATGCATGTAAGTAGAGCCAAGGAGGTTCCTAATCTGTGTGAATTAGTATGGAAAAGATTAAGGATAGCAGAATCAAAACCTATTGAGAATTTATTTTAAAGAACTATAAGCTTGTTGTTTTTCACATCTGGTGTAAACACTGTCACTTGTGGAAACAAGAGTCAATTGAATGTAACAAAACTACAAAATCCGAGTAGGGATAGTCACCCTTTGTCTTGATTAGCTGTCAAAAAGACTATGAAAGAATATGAATAAATACACACAAAATACTGTAGTGATGCTTTCTGTCTCTACTGCATTTGCAAACAGAATCATGATAAATGGGAAGATATTATGTAAAGCTTTGGAAACCTCTATAACAATATCTGGCAGAAATTCTCAAGTAAAGTGTATTGGTGTCTGCTGCTGAAAGATAACATTTTTCCTATAGAGAAGAAACTGTTACAACTGACTAAAAAAATAACTGGTGCCCACGTTCTGTAGCTTTCAAATTATTTTCTGACTCTTAAGTTGCTGCTTGTACTTTAAAGCTGTATTAGACCCTGGTATATGTACTTCTATTCTGGAATTCCTTGTGGAATCATTTTCTCTTGAGACAGAATGTCTTATCTGTCCCACTAAACAACCAAAGTTACAGAACAATTGTTTTCAACATATGTTTGTGAAATAAATCACAGAACTATAATGTTGACCAGAGTGGTATGATTAATTTTGTAAGGGAAAGGGGAAAAAAAAGTGTTATACTCTGTAAGAAGTATGTTTCCTCTGAATTCAGGAAGAAGGAAGAGTACAGTTTATTCAAAGTCCTAATAGAAAGTCTGAGAAGAAAATGAGGATGTACAAGGCTTTCCGTTTATTGATCCAATGAGCAGCTATGTCAGATTTAAGTTTAATTAATAGTGAAGAATTGATTGAGAATCTAGAGGGAAAAAATTAATTGGGAAATCAGCTATTAAAGATAATATTTGAATTAACTGGAAGGTTGAGTAAGATAAATAAGGATAATGGACTTCAAAATTCTCAAGTGTCTCTTAAAAAGAAAATCTAAGTTGGTGTATACAAGCTAAAACAGAAACACAGGAGACAGGTAATGCGTGGCTAATATAGGATAAGAACTAAAAGTGACAGCATCATCAGAGGCACTGATAAGGGCAACATCTCCCAGATGTGGCTTCCTACTGAATTCCAAACTCTGAAATTTCCCAGAGCTGCTATTTTTCAAAACAGAAAGCTCTAACTGATAATGTGATTGATAGCATTTGTCTCTTGGAGTGGCAATGTCTTCAAATTCCCGCTGAGACTTAGCCTTAAACTTCGGGGAAACAAAATGCAATCCAGTTGCCTATGCCACTCCTGATACTGTCCCAACCAAAAGATCAAGAGCAGAAGAGCTGACTGTTCTTGTGAACAGCTACAAAAAAGCTCAAACAATTAAGAATTTGCTAATCTAAGTGACTCATTTTGCTGCAAGCTGAATTTTTTGCTGTTTCTGCTGTCATCAATGCCATGAGATGTTTTTCATCTTTGTGTGTGCACTTCAAAAATCTGTCTTTCCTTTCCTTAGTCTGAAAAAACAAAGTAGTATATTTAGTAGCTTATTCAAAGAATGCATCTTAGTAAGTGCAGAAACAGAGTAAGCCACATTTCAACTTATCTGAGTATATAGTTCAAAAGCATTCCCATTAGCAAGACTTTTTGTTATCAAATGCACAAAGAAAAATTATATGTATGGGAAGGAAATAGAGGAAGCAAAGTTGAAGATCTTTCTTGCTGAGCCAGGAGCCCTTTAATGATCTGAAAGAAGAAAAGACATCATAGAAACATACAATAATGAGCACATATCTGAGGATAAAGTTTATATTCCATGTTCATATGAAAGAAATCAAAAAGACTTGTGTAAAACAAAAAAAAGTCGTCTTAGGACAAGCAAGAGATGGCAACAGAAAGGACCCATAACTATACTTGAATGATGAAAACAAAAGAATGTAAAAGAGAATGGAGATCAAATCACAGATTATAAAAAAGAAAGGTAACCTATTCATTGCCTTTTTCCTAAATCTTTATGCGAAAGAGAAATTGTAAAGACTGAACTTAACAGAATTCGTTTAACAAGGATATTAAAATGCACTGATGAATAAAGCATGCTGAAAGAAGATGAGATCAGTCAAATGTGAGCATTGGAACAGAAACTGAATATATTCTCTTTGGAATTTTCAGGAAATTAGCCACTGGAATTCTGAATATTAACAAGTGTTTATCATGGATCTTTAGGAGAAAGGGAAAAAAAAAACCAAGAAAAACTTCTCAGGGCTAACAGAGAACTAGAGAATAATTTAAAGTATTAAACATTGTATCTGTGAGTTCCTAGAAGGTAAGATAGTAAAACAACCTATATACATCTGTCAAAAAAATCATGTCAAGCCAATCTACTTTCCTTCTTTAATAAGCTAACTGGACAAAGGGGAAGTTGTAGATATGATATATCCTGATTTTAATTAAAACTTATAACACTATTCCATATAATATTCTCATAAATAACCTAAGGCAGGAGATGTAATCACCATCAGGTGGGTGGTCAGGCAGTTGAGAAATGGCTTTTAGTGAACAATTATCAATAATTTGCTGTCAAACTGGAAGAGGACTTCAAGTGGGACTATATCAGGGACCATAAGGGCTGAGATCTACTAAGCATTACAATCAATTCCACTAGTAATGGCAAAGACAAGACCAAATTTGATTATTTGACTAAGGGCAGAGGGTTTCTAAGCACATTGAAGGCTGGAATAAAAAATATTTTTAGGCTAGGGGTTAAAATTTCAGCAGCTGGCTGTAATTCAGTAGCTCAGTGTTATACCCAGAAAACAGTAATCAAATACAGTCATAACACATGGAGCAAAATAGTAAGCAGCAGCTGAGCAGTTAAAGATGCAATAATTGTGCTCAATTCAGCACCAGTGAGCTCCAAGTAATGTAGTGTCCTCTTTTCTCAGCAACACTTTAAGGAAGAAGGAGATAAAATGAAGAAAATTGCAGGGAACAGTAAAAGGGATTAGGAAAAAGAGTAGAAAATATAACCTGTGAGCAAAGGTTCAAGCAATAGATTTTGATTAGTTTAAAGATGAGTAGACTGAGTAGCAACACAGTAATAATCTTCCAACTTGCACAAATGTGTTATAGACAAAAGGGCGATCAACATTCCTCAATGGCCACTGTTGGGCAGAGAAGAAACCAATGTAATTTGCAAAAAAAATATTAAATACGAAAGCTACATAGCCAGAAACTTTTCAGTAGTTAGGGTGAAAGAAACTAGAGATATTACAAACTCCGTCATTTGGAAGTTTTTAAATACAGATACATAGCTGATCCAGCTATATATCTGGGTGTAGTTGACCCTGACAAAGCTCAGAGACTCGAATAAATTGCTTGACTTTTTTTCTTGATGTCATCTGCCATTTGATATTGACCACTACAGATGAATCAAGTGTGAGCAAGTAATACATGCCACTTGCATTATAAGTTATTTCTAAACTAATAACAACTGATGAAGCCACCTCAAGCTTTTAATTTATTTCAATAATTCCAATGAATGCATTATAGTTGGAGATGTCAACTCAGTAGCAGCAGACTTTCAAATGTTTAAGCAACAATATATATTTAAACAACTGGACAATTAATGACTGGATGAAATATAATGGTAACTTTGAAAACTTCTGCTGTCGAGGCTGTTATTGGAGAAACCATTACAATATCGACTGTGAAACCTATCACATTAAACTGTGAAGAGGTTGTGGATTTCATCTTTGACATACCTAAGTTCCTGAGATAATTGGGACAGCAAAGTTGGATCAACCCCATATGCTTACACACCACTTCTGAATACTGAGAGTTCTGTTTTGATGTCCAGCTTGGACAAGCTGAGACCTTCAGCATGATACTGACTGTTCTTGAGGTCCCTTCTAACCCCTACGATTCTGTGATTTTGTGTTTATATGGATATCCATATGGAATCAGGCTTGATTTTTTTTTTTCACATAAGAACATAATACACCTTAATAAGGGAAAAATTCCTGTTGATCTAGAACCAGATTCAGAATGACCACTGTAAGCTAAAAAACTAGGACTCCCATAAGTTTCACTACATATGTCACATTTCTGTAAGAATAAATAGTTTCAATTACCAAGGAATGAAGTTCAAACAAAGAGGGTATAGTGGTAAATACAACATGATGCAACAGGAAACTGAAAGAATAAAAGCAACTCTAAAACATCATCAAAAGATATAAAACATGAAAAATACTCCCAAGTACTCAAATTCATGTTTCAGTTGATTTAGTGCAGCTGCAACCAAAAGGTCATCACTGATCCCAGGGAAATCACCAGAGACATTTCTTTTAATATAAAGAAAGTGGGATTTCATTTTTAAATTATGTCCTTCTAAAGACACACTGCTACTCTTAAGGGAGTGCTTACATAAAGAGTTTTACCCTACTTCATAATTTGCATTGTTACTGCAATCACAGCCACGCATTTGAACAGATAAACAATCCACACTCTTCTAAGAGCTAAGAACACCTGTAGCTTTCAGAGGCAGAAGTCAATTAAGCTGTTACTGTGCTGAATTGAAAAAAAAAAAAAATTTAAGAGGTTTGTGACTTCTAATATGGCATGCTGAAGCAGGCAAACAGGGAATCAAAATATCATCACACATACCTTGATTGTCTTGTATTTGGGTTTTTTTTTCTACGAAACAGTTTGCTCAGAGCAAAGTTCCTCCTTACCACTTTCAGTTATCCGCATCTTCAGTGAGCTTGCTCAGAATTTGGGAACATTTTGTTAGGCAGTTTTTTGTGACTTGACTGGCAACCCAACAGAGAATCAAAAAAAGCCCATGCAGCTGGGTATAGATTGTACATCACCAAGAACTTCTACAGAAACAATTATTTCTCACATGAATGTGTGACAAATATCAAAATCTCACCTACAATAAATTATATTTTTACTTGATTCTTTGTCTTGAATTGGCAAAGTCTTTTAGGGGAGATGATAGTGTTAGTTGCTGTTTGACCTTACATTTTCTTTGTTTCTAAAGCTTTATTTCCATAAAGAGGACAGGCAGGTGTAGCCTCCTGTTTTACAAAACACCTTCCCCATCTCCCTGTGGATTTTGCAAAAAGCCTAACTACCTCCATTGTTTAAACAGGGTAAGACAAAGAAGTCACATTTGTCATTATGCCAGTGTCGGGTAAAATACAAACAAGAATGTAACTACATTTGAGGTGGATGTTCAGAAATATTTACTCTATTGCCTATTTTACCTGATTATATCTATTAGTTAAATAAAAATTAAGAATAAAACTTATTATACAATTAAAGAAGATCCTGAACCCCACTGTTGTAAACGAGTAAACTATTAAAATCCAATTGATACTCCATTGTTTCATGACACTGATTTAGTACTCTTCCACCGTGATACAGAAGAGAAAAGGTATTGATACCATCCCAGCTTGTGCAGCATGAACCATCTATCAGGAGTTACTGAATTACATGAAACGGATCTGTTTATCCAATTCAAGCTTTGAACATTTTGTTCCAAATCAGAGAAAGGTAAAAGGACATGTAAAACCAAGTGCAATAGAAAACATGTTGTACATTGCAAATACGCTTTATTAAGTGAATAGAAGACTCAACAAACCTACTTAGATTAAGATATTTGGTTTCATTTAGCTGAGTATAGAGGAAAAAAACCCAACCTATCAGGTTTTTTTGTGTTTTATTTTAAAAAAATACATAAATCACAATTAAAATACCTTCATAACTACTGATTTTGCCAAGTACTTGAAATTATTCCATTGCTTACTACAACATAAATACAGCTGACAGTCCTAGTAAAAGGTAATTAGCATATGCAATGATCCATGAAGCACATAGCTTTCGGTACGGAGTTTAATTACCACAGTCTCATACTAAGCTGAATATTACATTGAAATTTATGAGAAAAATAAAGGATTATGATCTTGAATGCACTTTTGGCACAATTATATTTTCTAGACTACTCGGGTAGACTGAGGAACATAAAAGGTCTTCATGACACTATGCAGTAAAGCAATTTGATCATATGTCCAGGTTGTGGAGTCAGAGGGCTGTGACTGTAACTAGCACTGCTAGTGCAATAAGCATTACTAGTTAACAGAGAAACTCACCTAGATCAACAGATACAATTAATCCAAGCCACACTGAAGATCCTGCATAGTAGATTTTGAGTCTTACTCATGTTCAGAAGCACATCAGTGTAAACAGTGCCCACTGAGCTTTACCCAGCCAGGAGGCATTGAAATGAAACAAACTTCATAGAGCCAGAAACAACAAAAGTTATGATGAGACATATTAATGTAAACTCTAAATTACATACAAAGAAAATTTCAGAACATATTCAATCTACTTAGTCCAATAGCTATTTAAAAGATTTTAAGAGACATAAATGGCAGCTACCTATCCTTTTAAAGCTAAAACAAACTTTTGTTTTGTTACTTTGGTCAAACTTTCGCTGAATTCAGATGAAAAGATAATGGACACAAATAACAATGGAATTAAATATTGTGTTCATGTGATAAAGCTTTTCTGAAGGTAAATATATTCCAAGAGCAAAGACAGAGAGAAGTATATGAAATACTGTGCAATTTCAACAATTCAATTTTTTTTTTTGTATTCTGAATTTGCTCCTGGATTTTTGAAAATCAGAATCTCCCACTGTGCTGGGGTTGGAAGCAGTTAGGGTAGCATATTGGGGAACAGACAGCTCAAGTGAAAGACTGAAACAGACAGTGCAGCTTAGCAACAAGAATCTCTTTCTTCTGAAAGAATTTCTTCCAGCTTCTCCAGAATTACTGTCATTAGCCTTTGTACACAGATACCAAAATAATTAGAAAACATTTGAGAAAAAGGTTGCTATTTTCTTGCAGGTCAAGAACAAATCAAGCCAAAATTTTAGACTCTCAAAATTAAAGTACTAAAAATGAGAGATATCTTTTAAATGAAATTGTCCTAATTTACAACCCAATTAAAAATAGAACCCAAATAGGGTAGAACTGATGAAAATCAACATGTGGTCATAAGACTAACACCTCTACTGCTAAAACCAAGACTCCCTTGTTTGATCCACATATCTAATTGATTTAGCTGGCTTCCTATCACTAGAATGGAATATATAATATACTCTGACCTATAAGAAAGTAATTTTTTTTTTTCATTAACATAGGTTTCAAAAACACAATAAAACATTTTTAAAGAAAACAAAAAGATCTACTGAAAATCGTGGAAAAAAAAGTGACACCCATTATAGAAAACATTGAACCAAGCACGGTGAGGATAAACAAAGTATTTCGACCATGAATTAAAGTATTCCTAAATTAAGAAATGAAAATTAAAGCCATTAAATACTTTTTAGCATTTCTCATTGGAAAGCTTAGAAGCATACTCCAAAGACTTCCATGAAACAAGAAACATTAATAAAAATGTATATTTGTATGGCACTGTCTTTCTTTTCTCAAGAGTGTATTATACCAGTTTTAATCACCTTTAGAGTCAGAGTAAAGTCCAGTAATGCTTGATTTTCTGAGACTGAAATTATTACCAAAACAGAGAGAAAAACCACAGAATTGTAATTTGAAGCTTACAGATCAATACTTTATATAGTAACAACCAATAAAATATTAAAACAAAACCCCGATTACAGAAAAAAATAGGTATTTTGCAGCTAAGCTGGTGTATTGACTTTTCTTTTGCAGCCATCATTAGGAATAAGAAGATTTTAAAAAATTTAAATCTAAATGAAAGAAATTAAGATATTTCACCAGAATAACCTTTTTATTTGAAACTATAGATAAGGACTTCAGATTTCTTATGATCTTTGTTTCCTCTGTAATACTTTCTGATATGTAACTTGTTTGAAATACTGTAACACCCATGTTTTTCATCCCAAAGGGGAAAAAAATCTCTCAAAAATGATTCTGCAGGAACATGGGGGTTTTAGAAATGCACACATAGTGTCACTCAAAATAGAAGTTCTAATGTTGCATTTCTGGAACATCTTTGTAACTGGGATTCTTCCAACAGTCATCAAGTTCCTTGAGTGTGGCCTGAACCTCCCTTTTCTTCTCTCAGTCTTTTCCAAGTAACAGCACCTAGAGCTGAAGGGTTCAAGGTTTGGCCTTTTCTCGCTTCTTTTTTTTGTGAAAGGCTGGTTTCAGTCTTGAGCCCAACAGCGCGCCAACCATGTGTTTCAAGAAAAGAACTGAGGAATTTTGTAACAAGCCTAGCAAACATATGCACCAGAAGCAGCAAAGCAGCAAAGTGCATGCCTCTGCTTTCCCTCTGAGCTTCTCCCATGAACATGTTCTTACAGCTAAAGTGCTGTGTTAAGGTACCAGTACATCTAGTAAGTACTGACCCTCCTACTTCTGCTTCCAACTACAGCGATGACAGAGGCCCTTCACCTAGCAATGTATAAGCAAAAAACTATTCCTCCTCTCTAAGCACAAACCCAAGAGCATTTAGGAGACTGTGAAAAGGCAGAACCAGGCAATCCATACAGCATCAGTCCTGACTGAGCGTGGGATCAAATGCTTCAGGCCTTGCAAAAGCACGTTTTAGAGAAAACTGGGTAAGTTACTTAGGGTGGGATTTATTTGAGCAAGCTATCTACATTTTTGGTGACGTCTGGTTCTGTCATTGCTTTTACAGTCACTGAAGAGTCATCGTACCGTATAGAGGGCTTTAAAAAAAAGTTCAGATGAGTAGGTTATTTCTCTTCATTGCTTGTAGTGAGGGGTAAGTAGCAGGATGTTAGATTATGGCTAAAGGGTATGAAAAAAATCAAAATGTCAAACCAAAACCAATACCAGGATGGAGTGGGAAGAAAGGATGAGAAATAGCTTTGGAGGACAGCACTGGAAACAGAGAGAAAAATAAGGAAAGAAATAATGAAAAGAGGGATAAGGAAGTTCCCTTGTTTGAAAAACACACTCATCCAAAAAGTTAATAAATTCTATTTATTCAGGTTCCTAATTGCTTGAATTATTCATTTTCTACAGAGTGCTATGGATCTTCTGGAGAAAAGAAGACTGAGGGGGGACCTAATTAATGTTTATAAATATCTTAAGGATGGGATGCAGGGGGAATTGGCCAGCCCCTTTTCAGTCATCTGTGGAGATAGGACAAGGGGCAATGGCTGTAAACTGGAGCACAGGAAGTTCCGCACCAACATGTGGAAGAACTTTTACACAGTGAGGGTGACAGAGCCCTGGAATAGGCTGCCCAGGGAGGTGGTGGAGTCTCCTTCTCTGGAGATATTCAAGACTCGTCTGGACGCCTATCTGTGCAATATGAGCTAGGGAGCTGCTTTGGCAGGGGGGTTGGACCCGATGACCTCTTGAGGTCCCTTCCAACCCCTACGATTCTGTGATTCTGTGATTCTTGGCACTTAAGGATAAAGCCAATGCTCTGTATATGAGAAAGTCACAACTTTTTTTTTTTTTTAAATCAGTGGACATGATTAACAGCTGGCTCACTTAGGAAGACACACTTTTCCTTCTGCTAAATATTCGAATCAGAAAGGTACTTGTATAGCAGAGGACAACACACTAGTTTTGTTCAGCCGCAACACAGGTTCATACGATGAAGCTACTCTTCTGACACTAACATAAAAATCTTAACACCACCAGGAAAAAAGGAATCCATAGATAAATAAAGACTTAAAGGTGGAGCTGGGGACAAACCTTCCTAACTGCCATAATTTATTTCTTCAGTAACTGAAATAAATTAAATTACTGCCCAGTTAAAGAAGGTAAAAATAGGGGGTTTGGCTTTAATTCCTAGCGAAGATTGAAAAGGTGGTTTTGTAGGGAAATTTTAGGTTGCTAGTTGTAATTGAAGAAGGAGGTTATTCCAGGTATAGAGAGAAAGCAATGTGAAAATACTGCAGAAATTAAAGGTTCTGCAAAGCGGGTAGTCAGCAACGTGCCCAGAGTTCTGGATGGGTGCATTTTAATTAAATCAAAGTAAACAAGTCACAGCAGGGCCAAGTGTGAGCCAAGCTGTAGGCAGGCTTGACATGCAAGGTTTGAAGGTGAGTCTGAGGAAGTCTGAAGTTGCTGAGGAATGAGAAAAGACAACAAAGAGAGAAGAGCTGGGTAATATGCTTGGGGGAGAAAGGACAGTAACTGTATCTGCAAAATGATGAATAGCATACAGCAGTGAGATGAAAGTTGTACAGGCTGGAGGAGACATGGTATTACTTGTCAGTATGCTGCTGAGATATATAACCCACCCAGGACTTGCTAGGAATGGTGTTCATGGTTTAGATGTTTTTGCCGTCCTTACCTTGACCCCAGGCATTCAGAACTAAATAACCTTTTGAATTATATTTTTACAGTTCGTTTATGGGTCACTGACCATATTTTGCATTTTAAAGCATCTTTGTTCATTTATTTTGTACTACTATCGCTGTTGAATTGTGCAGCAGCTGAATAATCAACAAATATTCTTATTTCTGGAATGAAGTTTAGGATTAATTTTATGAGTATCTGTAGAGATAAATAAAAAAAACGTTCCTCAGCCTTGCTCCCAAGGAATTCTACGGGTAGGGACATGGAGTTTATTAAAAATAAATAAAAAAGAGCATTTTCCTCTTTATGTGATTAAAGAGATAAAGAGGACACTACCATGGTTGTGGTCAATGGCTCAATGTCCACATGGAGGTCTGTGACAAGTGGTGTTCCTCAGTGGTCAGTACTGGGACTGGCACTGTTCAACACCTTTGTCGGTGACATGGACAGTGGGATCAAGTGCAGCCTCAGCAAATTCACAAGTAGTACTTGTGAGCCAGTGGTAGGACAACTGGTCAAAATATTTTTCCTCCAGATATTTCAACATTGTTTTATAGGAAAAAGTATATATAGAGAGCTCAAAGGTTCAAATGATCTAATAGTTACCAGTGTGATGTATTTTATATCTAAAATGAGAATATAAATTTTTGGACAAAAACTATTCAATCTAATTCCATTTATCTTATGACTACTTACACATACAGTACACTGATTCAAAGTGAAAATTGCGGGCACAGCTGTAGCCACAGAAGAATTTGGTGTATATATGGAAAGCAGATGACTTATCAATCGCTAGAACATTCTCAGAATGTGAGGTTTCAAGACATACTGAATTCAATTATTGTAAAATTATTTTAGAATTTACAGTTATATAAAAGAACTTTGCAAGTCATTAATTGTTTATACTTTTCACCAAAGAGGTCTTACATAAACTAGTAAATAATTACATTAAACATATTAAGCTCAATATTGATTGCAATGATAAAACCGCTCATTTTCAATACATATATGCTTTTGTCTCAAGGTCTCTTGCAAGAAAAATAGGCTTGGGCTGTTTTTGTAACAGCAAAGATACCTGTTCAACAGCAAATTAAACTTCATTGTCTGTGTTTACAGTGGATGAGTTCTGGAGGTATCATGGGATATCTGTATATAGAAAATGCACTTGTTTTATAACATAGATGTAAGCATCCTGACTGTCAGTTAGTAACAGCAGCAATGTTCTCATGGAAAGTAGGCTTTTAAACCACAGGTTTGCATACAGAAAGTATTTCACAAACAGGTTCCATTTCAGATATCATGGCTTTTAAAATTTTAAGTCATTCTGTATTTAATTCTTTATTTTTTGGTAACCTGATTATGCAAATACAGCACAGCAGAGATGCATACATGTACCCTTGAAATTCCCAGTATATAGCTCTGAACCCCCATTTTTTCCATCCCCTTTCACTTTGCTTCACTGTAGTAGTCAGTTTTACATTCTTGACAATTAAGGCTGACGACAATTACAAGCCTAGCTAATACTTACATTTCAACAGGAATTCAATCGTAGGTGATGCAGTCCTATTGATCTATGAAACAAATAACCTTTCTTTTTCCACAGCTGTCAAACAAATATACCTAATTCTACAAAAACAAATATAAAATGTCAGCACAGGATTAAGCTGATTATTATTGAAATAAAATGAAATATTTAAACTTGACTGCTTAAGGCAAAGAATGTGCTCAATTGCCCAGCTAAGCAGACACCAAAACAAATAATCTATTAACCTTTCTTAGGTTGCTGGTTGACACTAACAAGCCATTTCACAGTTGAATTTTAGATGTAAAATTGCCTATGCCATTCTTGGCCCAATGCCTGACAACCATGTACTTCAGAATGTCTCCTCAGATCCTGCAGAAGATGGCTGTTGTTGTCCTCACAGCCCAGTAGGTCAACAGTAGAATGCACAATTGTCTTGTGATAATAATCCTTTTGCTAGCTCACAAGCCTAGCTTCTATATAATCCTTCATCAGCAATATTTTTGCTGCTCCCATGATGCTTCCTTCCTCTATTCTGGTTTTCATTTTCTGTTTGCCTCTTTTATTTTAGAAACTTCTCCGGTTCTGGATTTTTTCCAAGAAAATTTTCACCTTCTTCTAGTAAAGGTGTCAATAGGCAGTTTGCTCATCCTCAGCTACCGAAGTATTTATGTTAGGGTTATATGCATTCCAGACACAGAGCATAGCATCTGCAGTTCTGCTAGTGAGCTTTTTTTCCATCTTCACAGTGTTACTGTGCTTTGGGAACAGCCAAAGCTCTGACATGCCTGTATGCTATAACTACTGAAAGGCTCCAGTCTCACCAGAGCTTTAATAAGGATGCCACCATTGATCAAACAATTGCCAGTCTGTTGCAGATCTTCTGAGGACTGCGGCAGTTTTCATTCATCATCACACACCAAGTAATTGAACCTCCAGGGTAGTTCTGTCAAGCATCACACTTACTAGTGTATGACACTTGCAGTGTTGTTATGAGTGCAGTTCATGGACATTTAGGGAGAAGAGGCAGTGGAAGTAGAGAATGATTTGAAGGACTTTTCAAAATACTGAATACTCCTCTGTACAAGAAATAGGAACTACATATTGGTCTTTATTATTATTCTTCTGACAAGTTTCGTTTCTGTGCACTCATATGGCTATATTATCCCTGAAGTATACAGCTCTAGGACATCAAAAATCGGTAATAAAAATAAAATAAAATGAAAATGAACTAATAATTATTTGATTTAGACTTCTATGAAGTCTACTTGGTAGAAATGAGACAAACAGGAAAGCACAGAGGGAAGAAACGGAAATAATTATTAGATCAGTTTTGTTAGCTTTCTCTTGTGCATCAGTTGGAGAAAAGATATGAAGGACAGAATGGATTTGGATATCAAACTTACCTAAGAAACTCACTATACTTCATTCCTGCTATATGCTTAATTAAAAATTCAATTTCTTTGCATTAACACTTTTTTTTTCCCCATCATAAGAAAACCCACAAACCCAAAAAACCACCCACTCTGAGAAGCTTTGATCTGTACTCAGAGAGCAGCCCTTGAGCTGCCTTTGTTACTTGATGTAAACATCCAGATGTGTTTTGAGGATCAAGGCTGTTTCACTACTCTGTGTGGTAAAATGGCAAGAGACACAAATTGACTTGAGGATAAACAAAGCGTGTTGAAGAACAGAGTACTCTGTCTTTTTGTTTCTCATATACACTGGAAACACAAAAAATCACACATTTAGTGGCCAGGCTTGGATTTGTCAGTCATTGTAGGAAGCCACCTGTTTTAGACTTGGTTTAAAATGAACCCTGGGAGCTGATGAAGGTAAGACAGGGCAAGGGTAGTGTGGCAGCTGCCCAGGAGCCACAGCCCCATTGTGTAAGCCAGGACTGTAAATTCAAGCTCCTCAGTGTGCACTGTAGATTGTCACACTCAAAAAGAATCTGTCTATCAACAAAGAGAATACAAAACAGGCAGGTTGACATCAGCATCATAAATTTCATTCAGAAACCTACTGGCAGGTACCATAGTAGGCTTCTCCTTTTCTTGTTCCAAATATTGTTCAGTAAAATTGCCTTTGTAAATAGTGAGACTTTATACCCAGTAACCCAGTGCATGGTCTCTCCAAAATGTGGTATTTCTAGAAATGCATCTTAAACATTTCAAAATACACACCAAGAGGCCATGCTTTAGATCTGATTATCCACATTAACATTTCTTAAACTGGAAAAGCATAAATCATAGGGAATACGAAACAAATTGAAGCTATGGAAATGTAATAATTCCTTGAGCAGAGCTGTTGTCTCCACACAATTCCTTAGTTTCATTTTTATTCCTCGTAAATGGAACCATAAGAGGTGTCTGAATTTTCCTTCCAGTTTTGGTTAATGTTTTATCTATTTTTGTTACGCCAGTATGGATAAAGAACCATCTACCCTCTCAAAAAAAGAATGATTACACAGGCCACTGGAGACCTGTTCTACATAAGTCTATAATCCAGACCAGGACTTTCATCTGGAAAACGGACTCTCAGCTTCAGTGTTCCTCTTCTGAGCTATATGGAGTAGGGACTGAAGGGTCTCTCGCATCTGAAGAAAAGCTTGACTATCAACTACCGAGCATATTTATTTTATGAAACATTGTCATCTGAATCCCTACATTTCCATAAGAAGTTTTCTTTTCAATGTCTCACCTTTCCTTTAAAAATGAAACTCAACCTAAAATTTCAGATCACCTTTATAAAATTAGTATTAATTATGGTCGCTTCTCCTGAGGAAAAATGCTGCATCAATGTTATTCCACCAGAAATTATGGCCAGAAAGAAGCTTGCCAAATGTTGTGTGCTGCTAGGAAGCTTAACTTATCACTGTATGAGCAATTACTTTTTCAATAAATTATGGAGCATTTATTAATCAATGTATTACCTGTTCAAACAAGAAATAAAATCCTCGACTGTGCATACATTAACAGTAGATAGAGTATGACACATTACACTGGAAGGAAACACAAAGAAGAATGGTGTGGGGATTTAGGACTCTACATTCAGGGTGAGGCAGGAGAGATGTTTACCACAGAGTGAAAAATGTTCTGTAAGGAATTGGTGAGTTGAAGGGAACATCAGAGCTGTGAATATTTACAATGCATTTATCTCTTTCTAAGCCAGGAAAAGGAAGATCCTAGCACTTCTTGGAACTGCCCTGCTGTGTTCCCACATTTTGGTGTGAAAACAATTATCATTCATTTCTTCAAATTGCATTGAAGTGTTGCTTCTGCTAACTAGTGTCACTTTCACTTCATACATTTCTTTTGTCTTTACTGTACATTTGATCTGGTTTTAGATCATACAGCTTATTAGGCAAGTCAAGCAAACTGTGTCCTCAACTAAAACATACTGGATGTTGTATGAAATTTACAATTTAGTAACCAACCAATCATTACAAAATGAGCATAAATATCCTAACCAGAGTGGAGGCATTAGGTATTGAAAGCTAGCTATATGTCTTAGGTTCTGCCTCAGAGCCTTCTATTACTGCAGCCCATTCAATGGCACAGCATTGTGTAAGGTGATCACGGCTGATTCACAACAGCTTAAACTGTGACACTAATCTTTTACTGCATCTAAAAAATATTAATTTGAAAGAGCCATTTTTAATAAGCCAGGCTATAAAAAACACCAAAATGTCCTTATTTGGGATTCCTATGTATCTTCCAGAAATAAATTGCAGTGTTTAATTGCACTGTTTACTCCCACAGCTTTTAAACCTTAAAAGTCATCCAAATGTTGATTTTTTTTTTTTTAATTTCTCAGTTGGAACCACTTAATTCTCTGGCAGAAGGGTTTTCTGGAGAAAATACCCTCTGACAAAAAAGATATACTGAAAGCCATGTAGAGTGACTGTAATATTTTCCTTTTTTTTAAGCTACAAAAAAATATTATTTAATATGATATATTATTTAATAAAGGATCTTCAGCAGTGTCCCAAAATGCAATATGGAACATTACCATCTCTTTTTAATTATAAGTACTGAATTGATGTCTCTGGAGTTTGTTGTTTCTGAAGTTACATTTGAAAATATAACTTGTCACTTATTAATGGGTAATCTAATTTTTGTTAATTAGGTTAAATTAGGTTTGCTACAGAAAGCTAGTTATTTAGACCTGAGAAACAGGTGTATTTTGATCACAAGACCTTGCAATCAGTCAGCAAGGGTAGTAGCTGAATGCACAGTCAGCTAGGGCAGGATTTTGTTTCTGCTTCTGTTACTGCTCTTCTTTGGATCCTCCTCCAACTCTTTCATTTGTTATCTATCTCCATCATTCTTAGAGACAGTAACAAATTGCCTATTTCTTTCCCCTGTGAGTTGGAATGATTGATTTGTCAATGTCCAGTTAAAACTTATTATAAAGTAGGCAAGGTCTTGCACAAGTCTTTATATGTCTTCGTATTCAGAGGCTGATCTTTCTGAAAGATAACATTTGGAATAGAGCACAGACGCAGGCACAAAATTTTTGACCTCTTCTGTCTTATAGAAGAAACAGTGCACAATTTCCTAAACCTTCCCATTTCAAATGAATTAATAACTTCATTTTGGGATGCCTAGTGATTCAGATTCATCAAATCCTGAGCCTGCTAGTGTGAAGTAATTAGGGCAGAAAGGTACAATGTGGTTTAGCAGAGTACAAACACAGACCTATTAAAATGCTAAAATGGGAGGACATTCACCATAGGTGGTCAATCCACCATCCTTTGGATGTTATGAGGCTGGAAAAACCTGCATCGATGGAACAGGGCAAGATCCAGTGATGAATTTGGACTCAGTCCCTCTTTTGTTACATCTTCTATCACACGCACAGTGGATCTTTTCTGCTAGATGCTACAGCTGTATTTGGTTCCCCCAGTAAGAGAAATGGGTGTGTTTAATCTCCTTCTATGGTCTCTGCTATCATGTCCCAGAACAAGAACTTGAAGCTCAGCTACATTGTTTTGGGGGCACAAACATGTTTGTCTCTCCTCAGGTTATGAGGTAATCTGAGTTCACTTTTTCAAGGTTACAGGCATTGAATGCTAACAAGCAAATAAGATTATATTATAAAGTTTCTGCATATAAATCACATTTAGCTTATTGTGACATGTCATGATGCAGCACAAGAAAACCAGCTTACGCTGGTTTCATAAAAATAAAGCAGAGATAGAAATCTCCCTTCTTTCACTCCTTACTGCTCTTGACTATCCTTTGGTAGTAGTTCAGCTGTACTTTATGCTTTCACAATTATGATCTTGTGCAAGCAGATCATAAAAAAAATCTCACTTCTATTCCACAACTCCTAATTCCACATCTTCTCCTTTGATGTGGAATTTGACCCCTTTGCTACCTGAAGTCCTCCATCAGTCAGTGAATAAATATGTGATTTATTTACCAAACATCCAGAATTCAGACTGGAAAGCTGAGTTTGCCCTTATCATCTCTTGGTCTATGGGTGCTACAATGAAATCTATGGTTGTTGAAGTTTATCAGCCCTCCACTGTTAATCTTGTATGTAAAGAAATAATTTCTTTTGTTCCTTTTTTCAGGTTTTAGATCAATATGAAGACATTCAGTAATACAGAGTATAAACAAGTCCCATATGTAAAGCCGAGCGCACTCAGACACAACTTTTACATGCAGAAAACCTCTGGCATGGAGTAGAATTCCTAAATTACATAGTGATGCCTCCACAGAATTTTTCATGGCAGAGACAGTCATAACATGTTCTTTTCTATGAGCATTTTTACAACATGAAATAAATCATTCCAAGAAAGCCTCTCCCTAGCTGGGTTTAAACTCTCCACGGTTGGCTACCTAGAAAACATAACACAAATTCAGAGTATCAAGAATCAGATTTAGCTAACAGAAGAAAAGGTCAGAGTTTGAACTGCATGCACTTTTCTTGATCTTAAAGTGCCTACCCTGCTGGCATAGGCAAAAAAAAAAGGAGAATATTTTTGCTTAGCTTCACAAATATCCAGCAGCTCCTCTGTGTGATACATACAAATACTGCAGTGGTTAAACAATCACTTAATCAGATGTTTCACCACTACCAGAAAAGTGAATATCACTATGTCGAGCACAAAATAATTTTAAAAATAGTTTAGATACAATAAATTCAAGGGAAAATAAAGGCAAAAAGAAAACACCCACATGCTCTTCATCAGTAAGGAAATTAATTTTCTTCTATATTAATATGATGAACTGAAGATTACTGAGGAAAAGGCAAAAATAAAATCTCCGTGGTGCCATTCATGACATGAATTTGGTGCCTCTTTTCAGTTCATGACACCCACAGCTTACAATAACCTATATCAGGAATGTGGTTTTGTTGGTAGTTTCACTCAGTCTCGAAGTACAGAGACTGTTGAGATGGAATTATCTCAACACTGTATCTCATGTTAGCCGAGTTTCTTTTAAGAACATAGTCTGATTTGTAAACACAGACTTTCAGTTCTTAAGAAGGACACTGTGATGATATACTTGACAAACAAAACCTGTAATGGCATAATGAAAATTCAACACAGAGTAAAAACCCCAAGATACTGTCTCCACATTTGTTGAAAGATGAATTATTTCCATGTTTTGATTATTAGTCCATCTTATAAAGAAAGCTGGTAATGGACATTAGTGAAACCGAGTTCAACAGTCAAAGTTTCTAATTAAAAATGAGTCCATTCTAAAAACTGAAAAAAAATCATCACTTTTTCTTCCAAGTAACTAATTGCACCATGTCTGAAGCCCTATATCTGACAGACTACACTTGTCCCATTATCTTTTTAAGGGTTACATTAAGTAAAACAAATTAAGACTGAACCACGACCTTTGTGCAGCATTAACGTAACAGTTTACTTTATCCCTCTTACTAAGCATGCTGAGGCATACAGTGGTAGTCAATTTGTGCCACTAAGAAAAATAAGCTGTGGCAAAAGAACCCACTGACTCACGTTTCAGTTATATTGTGTGGGGTTAAAACCTCTAAAAGCATCACGGGTAGGAACTGCACTGTGGAGGACACACTGCCTCTTGATGCACCTGGAAATCAAGTTTTCAAGTAACAGGAAGAATATAGAGCCGATATTTTTCAGAACTATTTCCCAGAAAGAAGAGCTGAAGAGCTTGTTTAACATTCAGCTGCACAAGCTAATTGCTATTAACACAGTTGCTGCCATCATATTATTCATTTTCATGGACAGTCAGTCAGCAGATTCAAAAAAGCATTTCCAACCACATATTCAAAGCTATTTCTTTGTCACATATTACCACAGACAAATGTTGGATTTAATATTTTATAAGGCGTGTGACGATTTCAGTGACTAAAATTGTGATGAAAGCTGATGGAAAAAAATCTGCAGGTACAGAAGTTTAAATCATTCTGCTTGAAGTTCTTTGCTGTAAAAGTCCTTGCTCTTTTCCGACATAATACTTCCACTAATACTAGGTGTAGCTCTGCACAAGGTAAGAGCTCAGGATTTTCATACATCATTGAGGGGAATGTTGCCAGAAGTTATCTAAGATTTATGTAAATGTACACTCTAGGAGAAGTCAGAGCTCCTTCTGTGTGGAAATCTCTTTTAAATTAATGCAGTTTTTCAATTCAGAAAAGGGTTCCTTTTCCTAGTATACTGTTTCTTAACCTTTTCAGATTGATAATCCAGAATCAAAGTAAAATCATTCATGATCTGCTGAGTCAGAATGCAATGTGTACAAGTGTGCAATAATAATCGTATCATTTATTTGTGCATGGGTTTCAAAAGATGGCTTGGAAATACTTGATGTTGAAAGTCAGTGTGTGGTGATAAGAAAGGACATTTTTCTTTGCTTTCTGTTACAGCTGTGCTTCTCAAACCTTACAATACTGACGTTTTTAAGACTTTCTCCCTACAAAGAAGAATTAAACACTGACCGAGAAACAGTAACTTGCACACAAAGGATCCTCTGGTACTATTTTGTGTCTTGCTGGTGTTCAACTTTACATCTAGAATTAGCTTCAGCTTTTCCTAGAGAAAGGCAAAGATATTGACAATTGCCCTGTAGCACAAGGCTCCTGTTAGATTCTGAGCTGCAAGCTAAGGCAGGCCTAGCTTTCATTATAAATCAGTCCTCTGCAAAGTCCAGACTGATGTCTGAGCATGCCCTGAGCCCTGGACTAAAGGACAGATGCAGGGAGTGATATCGTGAGTCAAATCAAGCTTGCAAACTGTTGACAACAAGCTGTACACTGCAGAACTTAAAACTGTATTGTTTTGGTAGAAATTAATCATGATTCTTTTCCTACAAAGGCCCCAAAGTATCTTTCTAAAATATGAAGTAATCTAGTAGCTGCAGGCAATATTCAGGAGACATTACTACTCAGTTTGAGATCTGCTATGTACATGTGCAAAGGAGTATAACAGTTGAATGAATACCCAAACCCTAAGCACTACAGAACATGAGTATCAGAACTTAAGAGAAGGCATGGGCAGTTCATACTATACAAGTTCTCATTTATGATACGTAGTCTAAGAGAAACATGCTACTGCAGAAATGAACATACAGCAAACAAATCTGACATACAAATGACTACTCAGAGCAGGACATATTACATGTAACTTAAAAACATGATAAATCATCAGCAAAACAAGAAAAAAAAAGGTTAATTTAAAATATCAGCATCTTCTAGGCTGCCCTGACCTTATTTACATTGGTCCCTCCTTCAGCAAATGCTGAAGTCCTGACCTCTTTAGGACTAAATAACATGTGCAACTTCATACCCTGTTAGCAGAAGAAATATTCCCATTAGCAGTGCTGCATGCACCCTTAAGGGTGTGCTGACTATAAACTTTGTGGCCAACTCTTCCCCCTACTGAATTCAAATCAGTTTTTCATTTATTCATTCATAGTGGAGCAGGAAAGATGAGATGGTTCTTGTGTTTGGTTGTGTTTGTTGTTTTAACCACAACGCCATAAAATTAATGTAAAAATAATTCCTTCTGCATTTGGGATTACAACCTATTTGCCCAAATTAAATAAGTTTTACTTTATTCCTTGTTATGGACAAAGTATTCATTCACACTGAGAACTTTGTCTGCAACTAAATCTTTATCAGGCATGCTGTAGACAACAATTGCTGTCTGCCCAAATGCAAGCAACATGAAAATACAGTAACAACATCTTGTTCAATATTGGTTCAATTAAAACATGCTGTAATTCTTTGCAAAAGATCATAAGAAACACCCCATCTCTTTGTTTAGACACATAAAACTGAGTACAGTTCAAGAATAATACACGTTGCGAATATGCTACAACTGGTTATTCTAAAGAAATTAACAAGTAAAATCAGGTGTATTAGCCCAGTGAGAAAGACATCTAAAAATATGTATGTTCATACAGACTCAAATATTGCACGTTATTTTATTTTTAAAAATATCTAGTGTAACTAATTTTCATGATTCCTTGAGATCTAAGACTAAAAAAAAGTTCAGTATTTACAGACTGCACAATGGAGAATGACAGCAATACCTTTCTACACAACTAGAAAAAATTTCCATGAAGATGAAAAATCAAATCACTTCCCTTTGAGAGTGGTAGCTACAGTGTTAAAAACCCCAGAAAGTTATATCAACAATGCTTGGATTGGGAGGAGATTTCATACTACTGCTGATTTTACTGGATCCTATTATTTAAAGGTTAGCGAGGAGGTCTCCAACATTCAACAAATGTGAGTATTTCTGAAAGCCAAGGTGGAGGCATGCAGTTGGATCAAAGCAGTAAGTTTAGTAAGTTACAATTTTTTTTTCATATATGGCTGAATAAAATCAGCATTATGTCAATCACTTCAGGTAATAATTATGAATTATCATTATTATGTTGATAACAGGAACAATAATACACTCAACTGTTTTAATGGTACATATATAGAACAAGAAACTTTCTAATGTGAACAAACAACTGTTTAATTTTTATAATCAGCAGGAAAGAAGCAATATTAGAATTAGGCAAAGTAAATTTTGTGTTATTGTTCCCTTAATAATGTCAGGATTATGACTTGTGAAGCGTGCTTTCTTTCCTTAGATAAATTCAATTTTTGTGGCTGATAATTGTCTAGTAAATACAGCATAAGGATAAAAAGTTAAGACTATAGGACTCTTGAAAGTCATTGCTAACAGCAGCAAAACCGCCAGGTTTCAGTGTGGATTACTAAATGTTAAGATTAGCGAAATGAAGATTAGCAAAATTCTCCAGAGTTATTAATATGCCTATAATAGTTTTTCACTAGATGCCAAGGGAAATGTTTACATTCAGAGCCAGAGCTACCAGATGGAACATCATCAATATTAAGACACATAGCCAAATTTAAGGTATTTTTCTGTACTACCTACTGCCCAGAATCTTAATTTTAACACCAACAACAAACTAAAGAAAAAACACCAGGTTTTTTCTTCCATAAACCCCAGCACTCTGGTATTAAACCAGACCACAGAGGGCACCAAAGCTGGAATACCTGAAATAGATCCACCACTCTAATACTGACATATGTGAAAAAGCTGTTTTTTCCCTCAAGGAAAGGAAGAGTTTCTTGTTGCTACTGTCAATTATTTATTTATATTTCTGATATTTCCCAAATTCTACTGAATATTACAGGCTGAGAGAGTTGGGGTTGTTCTGCCTGGAGAAGAGAAGACTCCAGGGACATCTTATAACAGCCTTCAAGTACCTGAAGGGGCCTACAAGAAAGCTGGGGAGGGATTTTTTAGAAGGGCATGTAGTGATAGAAGGAGGGGAACGGTTTTAAATTGGAAGGGGGTAGATTTAGATTGGACATTAGGAAAAAAGTCTTCACTATGAGGGTGGTGAGGCACTGGCACAGGTTGCCCAGGGATGTGGTGGATGCCTTCTTCCTGGAGGTGTTCGAGGCCGGGTTGGATGGGGCCTTGAGCAACCTGGTCTAGTGAGGGTGTCCCTGCCCATGGCAGGGGGGTTGGAACTTGATGATCTTTGAGGTCCCTTCCAACCCTAACCATTCTGTGATTTTATGCATCTAATGAACAAGTGCAAGCAATTAGAGTGTATCATTGGGTTTGATTTCAAAACATTCAAAGTATCTTTTACTAAAAACCAAGCAAATAAATAAATAAAACCCGTTAAATACATTCTCAAATTTTAATTGTATTTAAACCCCTTCTCTTTTTAAATGAAATAAGATGAAAATGTAAATGTAAATGAATAAATGGGTAAATACTCTAGAATTCTTGCAGCTTTGCTAAAAAATGTGTACAAACTCATTTCTTCTCAGCAAAAGACCAAATTATATTGGTATCTTAGTTCGAAAATTTAAATCAAGAATAAAAACAAGCCTTAGTCCTCTGACACTTGGATTTATTGTCAGATAATACTGAGTTGTCAGAAGAGTCTCAATATTCTGACACTTGGATTCACGTAGTATCTCTGCAGTATCTACGCACTGGATGTTTTAACTGCTTAACTTAACCAAAGAACAAGTTTAGGAAAAAAAAACCCCAATGTTCAGTTTGAGATACATTCAGAAACAGGTTTCTATACTCTCCTTTTACATGGAACTTTATTTTACTAATTAACAGAAAGTCACTGCTCTAAGGTTGCTGTTGCAAGCTTGAACCCAGGTAGCCTAACAGCCATCAACCACTTCTTGTGCCAATTACTTGCAAAAAATAATGGGCAAACTTAACTTAAAATGTCGGTGCATACTACAGCCCTAAAGAGATCTGAGATGATGACAAAGCATCTGAACTACCTTGACAAATTCTTAGTAAATACTGTTGAAAGAAAAATAGGAGAAATAAAGTAGTGAAAGTACCAGAAAGTACTTTGCCAGTACAGGCAAATTTTGTGACCTCAGCTCAGCATATTCTACCAGTCTCATTACACATCAGGAGCTTCTACACAGAGAAGCTTATTTTCATCATGGAATGCTTGTATATAAATTGGAAATTGCTATCAGCATGACAGTAATAAGACAGGAAGCTTAACACCTATAGCAAAGTTACCCTGGGTTTTCTCTCCCATGGATATCCGAACAGAATTCTACATATAGCCACTGCTTTTTGTCTCAAACTAAGAACCCAACAAGACTATCACTCAGATCAAAGGCCAGTGTTCCCAATATTCTGTTCCCTATAATGGTCAGTAGTGGTAATTTGGAAAAATATCTTTTTCCATTCTCTGCCTAGTTTTAAGAGCGAAGTGTCTAAGGAGATGCAGAGTGTACCATGACCCTTTACCCGGATCCAGTAATCTATAGCTCCTAGTGACTGAAGAACTACATGGAGCTAGTTGTATCTTTATTATACTTTTCTTCTGTTGAAAGAGGCGATAAACTGAGATGCTGAGTAGAGCCAGACCTTGTGTTAATTCTTTACAGACTTCAACATAAACACCCCCATTCAGTGGTATTCCTTTTTAACACCACATTTTCCAGGTCTGTATGTTCTGGTGATGCTTATATAGTCGAACAATGTTTAGAAGTGTCTGTTTTTTAAAAAAGTTGAAGAGTGCTGTTTTGTATTCTACAGGACTGCCTATTTATTGTTAAGAAGGAATGAAGCAGAATAATCATAAAATACAGTGGCAATATTCATTAATAAAAACATTAAGTCACTACTGGAGTTATGAAGGATATTAAAAAAAGCCTGGAAGAAAAGCTTCCATTTGTATAGGCTTTGAGAAGACAAAGTTTTCTTCTGGAATCTTAGCTGCCACCAAACTTACTTGTTTGCTGCTTTGGTAATATAGAAAATTATATTTGTTGATAGGGTCCTTTAAAAACCTTCTATAAATAAATACCAGGAGTTAGAAAGAACGGAAACATCTACTTGAGGATTAAAGGGGATAACTGTTCCTGAAACTTCTCATGGCTACAACAGTTGAACAGAATTCTAACAGAACACCTTGCCTGTCACAAAGACTGAGCAGGATGTGTTTCTGTAACACACCATCCTCACTTAAAATCTAAGCAGGAAAAAAAAAGGCAAACAATCCCACAGTGTTTGCCATGACAACATAATCTATCAACCACAGATCACTTCTGCAAAGGTGACTGTTGTCATCTGTCTGAACACACGTCATTGCTTCTCTTGCATTTCTAGAAGATAGAGAAGCTCACAGTAGCCACACTAACAGGATTTATTAGACAATTACCTCTGCCTTCTGCAACTTTAGTTTCCTCCCAGTACAAAACAGACTTCCTGGTCTTCAAGCATCTCACACTGATATGAATGGTAGCTGTTGTGCTTGTCAGTAACACAGAGCAAACCCATGATTTTTGAAATGGAACACATAAGCCTTTGCAGCTCATACAAAAGAGTGATTCTCAAACAGAGACTTTGGTGTTGTCCAACTCGTCTTTAGACAGGATGCAAAGGAGGACACACAACATACATGAATCTACAGATCCACAAATTCCACAGGCAAAACAGTGAAACGTGATATATTCAGGTAATTCTGAGTTCTGGTAACTTAACTGATATTTTTTTACTCTATAAAACCTGCACCAGCATTGTCCCACACTGTTCAACTACATGTAATCAGATAAATGCACTTACTTCCTGAAGTGCAGAACGAACTGCTAAAAACTTTGCAAAGGGTCTCCAGTGAAGAGCTGTCATTTCCTATTACACTTGGATGTACTGGTAATCCAGGACCACACTGCTGGTTTTGAAAGACGAGTGATGGCTAGATAAAGGATGAACCATCACAAGAACAATGAGGACTGCAGTTGATGGATTTGATAATCAGGTTTTGTGGCTTGCAATACACCTCTATTCTGCCACCTTTCTTACAGAAGGTAGATGTTGTTCAGAAACTCACCATCAGCTGCCTGCAGGTTTTTCAATAAATGGCATAAACAGCTTCAGAGGCACTTGTCTTCCTCTCTTCCCAGTCAGGAAGAATCTCTATATCTACTCTCAAAGTATTTCATCCACAAGTCTCTGCTTACCACTTTGGAAATTAGTACAAGAAGCCTACACCAGGGTGTATCTGTACTACAATTTTGCAAATACATCGCAATATACTAAAGAGGTGAACTTTGAGTTTTTCTGAAAAGGAGGAGGAGGAAAAAAAGGACCTGGAGGCAAATGGCATCTACCATTAACTGGTATTCTTTGAATTTACCTCAGATAACAAAAATACAAATTACAAGCTACAGAGTATCTCAAATTTCTGAAGATGGTTACAGAAAAAGATCAGAAATTACCATCAAAATATTGCAAAAACTCCATTTTTAATTCTTCCCTAGTTATCCAATTAAATCAATTAATCTACTCTGAAACCATGGCAAAATTTATAGAATGATCCAGAGAAATATTGTATTTTTTGAGGTTTGAGTTGTTTTCTATGTTTAGATTTAAATGACAAAGACATGAAATTTCTTTTAGGATGATCTTCATAAAACTACAGTTATATCTATTAAGCAACTACTTCATCACAAAATCATACCTAAAACTTCTGCGAATGTTCAGTATTAGATCAGAAATTGTGCTCATCTGGCAAAAATTTAACATTCTAAATCTTGTCACTAATCTAAGCTGGTATTGATGTCAATATTTTTAAAATTCATGCAGAGAAGTAATAATTAACAATCTGGTAGTACTGTGTTTGAGTGGAGAGTATGGTGATCCAGGAGACATTCAGTCCTGGGAAAGTTCATTTCTACTCAGATAAAAACTGAACATTATGTTCTTGAGGACTGTTCCTACAGCAATACACGTAATTATCTTGTGATTGTGGAGTTTTAGTCATATAAATGTGAAACATTTTTATTACTTTTTTTTTTTTTTAATTCCCATCTTACAAAGTCCATGTACATTTATTAAAATTTGCAAAGTTGAACAGGCATGAAAGAGCAGGAGTGAATAGAAAGGAGAATTATTATTACAAAGGAGGCATAGCATGTAAAAAACCCAGAACCTGTCCAATGTATAACTTGAACATCAGACAATCTCATCATGAAAGGAATATCTCTTGAAAGGCAAACAAACACCTGTCTTAGTTTTCCTTTTCATACATGTATCTGTGCTGCTATAAATGTATCAGATAAGGACAAAGAAAATTAACAAATCAGTGACTATGAAAGGAATTCAAAGTCAAAGCAAATCTCTAAAACAATTATTTGTCAGTAGATAACAGAGTAGAAACAGGTAATTGATGTTTAATTTACTGAGTTATTTCATTAGTTGCAAGGTCTCAAAGCTTTTCACTTACAGGCTTCATGTCTTAATAACTTCTCTCTCCTAAATTTATAAAACATTAGCAGTTCAAATTGTTTTTCAGACACTGTTCAAGATATAAAGCTGAACATCTTTGGGAAAACCCTAGAATCTATAATTTAAATTTTAATTAATATGCTTTGCTCCAGCATTTACATTTGCTATTTCAGACTATTTCTTAGAAAGAGTCCAGAAGGTTGATTTGAAACGAAGGTCAGCTTTTTGACATTTTCTTTATAACAGCACGAATGTTAATAAATAAATAAATGAGATTATCCTCAATAATGGCCTACTTCAAAAATCATCTCATTGACTCAGTGTTCATTTAGGTACATTGTGGGTCTCACCTTGGCATTTAATTAGTCACATGGAAAAAACCCAAGCAAAATAAATCACCAAACACCTTCATATAGGCATGTATTTGCACTGCATAACAGTTACTGCTTAATTATCTTTCTTTCAGAAGCAGTATTTATTCACTTCGCCTGCTAAAAAGTGTTAGCCTTTCACAGTTCTCTGTAAATGAAATATTAAATATAAAAACCTTTTCTCATTTCCCTTTTATGTCCAATCACTTTGTTTTTCATCCTCAAAGTGATGTCCTTAAATGTCTCTTCACACTCTCTCTTACCCCAAATTAGTTTGACAAACACATAAAAGAGTAAGAAGTAAATATTTCAATTTTTTGCTCTAATGGAATATTTGTCCTTTAAGATATTTCCTGCCTGAAGCATGTACTGTGCTTTACTCAGCTTAATTCAATTCATTTTTGGTATCTAACATAGGGAAGAATGTCTTTCACTGGTTCTCATCATTCAGATAGCATTGCTAATCTACTGTACATGTGTATCGTTGGAGCAAAGTGTTCACCTCTAGCCACTATGAAAATTATTAGTAGGAAAACACACTCACCTTCAGGCTCCCCACAGAGTGTACACTGTGACTCTGCAAAGAAAAAGAGATAAATTATAATTTCTTGATTTTAAGATCTGTCATAATTACATTCTAGAAACAATAAAACTTATATAACCCAAAGTTCATATGAAAAATGCAATTCTATTTTCAGCACCTACTTTTTAACATCTGGAAAATAACTTTCAGAACAGGGTTTTTGCAGGAAGAATTTTAAAATCGAACTATATAAATGGCTAGTTACATTTATATAACTATTGCCTTCGCAGACTCCAGCTCAATCCATTCATGTAGCTGGACTTTTCACTTCCACATGACTTTTTTGTATGTGCAGATGTACAATACTGCAGTGACAACAGTCACTCAAATAAAAAGTTTAAACCTCCCAATATTTTATTATTGGAGGTAGCAAACAGTAATAGTGACAACGTCGTTATACTCCTTTCTCATAAAAGATTCCCAAGTCCTCCCAGGCAAGAGGAGTAAGTCAAACATTAAATGTAAATATGCAGTTATACTTTGCAAAATATTCAAGTACAGAAATGAAGGAAATAAAACTCCATCATCGCAAACAGACGGTCTCTAAATGTACGATTACTATTTTATTCACACACCACTATTTGGAAGTTGTCGGTCTTAAAAATTATTTTGCATAATGTACAAATACATACACACAGGGAGGAAATACTTTAAAGTATCCCTTGAGATTGAACTGCTCCAGGTATTAGAAAGAAGCTGCAACACAAAGCTCTTGTTTAGAATCCAAATACCAGAATCAACGTAAGTCACAGAGAATGTAATCAAGTTGGCAGATAATTTTGGCATACTGGAAAAAGTCCTACTAGAACCAGAACAGCGTATTTTAAATCACACATCTCTGAAATCTCCATTTTAACATTGGCCATTTAATTTAGCTGAAAGATTACATCTCTAACAGCAACAAGTATGCTGAAGCAAGTAATATATATAGCACACATGCACGCACGCACACATGCACACAAATCAGTTTAACATGCCTGGTATATACAAATTCGATTCAAAATCTGTCTCTGGCTTTGAACGACAATCAGGATATTGGACTTTAGCTGTGTTCATGACTCAAGGGCAAAAAAAGTCAGAAACAATAGAGCATGAAGCACACACAGTGAGCAGACTGACCTTTATAGTGCCACTGCCCGTTATTTAGAAGCACCTTCTCCATACAGATAAGAGACTGTCTCACAGTGACCCACAGCTGTAATGGCACTTTATCTTGCATCTTTCATATATTTTAAAAACTTTAGTAATTGTTTTTTACTACTGCCAGAGGTTGTAGTGTACATGAGGGCAAGGAACGACAAATGTTTATCCAGGCAACTTTGCTGCTGATGGGTGGGTCACAATTTTTAAAACAGCATAAAGATACAAGATAGAGAGGAATTAATTTTGATGTGGCTCAGCAGCATGAGACATGTATTGGTAGGCTCACTAGTGTCTCTAGCGGATCTGACAAATGGAAAGCAGCACCCTGACGGCAAGCTTGAGAACATCCCCCCCCAAAAAGTGAAAAGCATGAAAAGCCTCCTCTCGGGTAACACGGGCCTGCTTCTTTTGCTGCTGGATGAAAAACGCACTTGCCACATTCTGAAGCGATGCTGAGGAAGCAGCTCAGAAGTTCTTTTTTTCATTTTTAATTCAAAGACTTTCTGAGGTTTTACTGAGAGGGGCTGCCTGTGTGCAGTTTATTATCCTGATTGATAAAGACGAGCAAGCTGAGACTTGGTTTCTGAACTTCTGACTTTTTGCTGATCTTCCATGTCCTGCTAACAGCTGCTTCACTAGGCTGTTACAATCCAGAGTCTGACTGACATTTTTTGCAGCTCTAAACACTGTCTTCCAAAGGTCCTGACTCAATGGTACAAACAATTAGTTTTCCTCTTTTCCTCACTAGCATAAATTAGTGCCAGTGCTGCAAATCTGCAGCAGGGTAGATAGCATAACCGCAAAATAAGGCTTGCAGCCATGACTGGTGCCAGAAAGTCGTGCAAAAGCTAGCTAGGTATCAGCGCTCTCCCTGCCAGACCACTGCTTTTTTGGACTTCTTTCAGGTGTTTGTTTGAGGTCACGCATTTATGGGCAAGCCAGGTGTTTCTTCCCCTACCTCAGCAAGCCTGGGGAGAGTTCATGGGGATAATTTTGTTTTAATTTATCAATGTATGACTTCCAGAGGCTGGGAATTATTTCAAACTGACAGCAGCATCTCTCTTTCTACACTGGTAAGAAGCAGACTTTGTGGATGTGGATGATTCACCGCTAAGCCTGTTTACGAATTTCCCCACCGTAGTTTGCTACTGTGGGGGAGGACTCGATACCCTTTTTGTTGTGTTTGACACATACAGATCGAGTGACAAACAAAACCACAACCACTTCTACCAGACACGTGAACAACATGACAGGGAGGTTGTACAGAGCACTGTTTTCCCCAGAGAGTGTGCAAGTGTGTGTCTGCAAAACAGAGAGGGAGAAAGAGGAGAGAGAGAGAATTAAGTCTATTTAAATCTGTACATTCAATGGTTATTGTTGAGAGGTTGACTAAAATAATGTAAAATATACACAAGGCACTCAAATACTTGTAGTTTTACATTATACAGAATACATAAATCTTAAAATCATGTAAAGAAGCTATGTCTTGAAACTTATTTTAACTTCTTTTCACTGTAAGATAGTTGCCATATCTTGGTAGAAGAGATCTTTCTAGAGGATAGCTCAATACTAAACACTGGTACTCATTGGGACATTTTCTAATTTAAATTTCAGTTCTGGGGTCAGATGACAGCAATGAAGGACAGCGTAAGAAGTTACCATTCCGTCAGGTGAAATGACATTGTTTAGGCTAAGATGCACCTCCACCTAAAGTTGTGTGTCTCAACATTAATGTTCCAAAGTCTTAAAAGAGCAGCAGAAAGAAACAGCCACCTAACGTGCCTTAGAAATCCGTGTTAGCATGAGATAAATTAGTCAGGTTTTGTAGGCACCCACTCCTTTTTCTGTTTCATTAGAGTTGGGCTAAATCTTCACAGTAACATGAATGTTAGGGGAGAAATGTTCATCCTGAGTGACCTCTGGAGGTCATCTACTTCAGCTTCCCTCTGACAGCAGGGCTGTTGCCAATACAAGTTCAGCTCTGCTGGGGCTTTGACAGTCAAGTCCTGAAAGCCACCATGGATGGAGATCGCACAACCAGTGCTGCATCAGCCTCGCAGAGTTTTACTTGAATCTCAGTCTGCAATTTGTGACCATTCTTCCTGATCACACAACACTGCCAAAAGACTTTGGCTCCAGTGTCAGATCCTGTCTGAAACTCTCCTTCATAAAACTCCACATCACTTCAATACACTAACAATACTGGGTTTTCGAACTACTTTCACCAAAGGGCCCTCTGTTAGACTCCCTCCAATGCTTGCAGAAGCAGGGAGTCCCAGCCCCCAAACACAGCATTTCAGGTATAGCCTCAGCAACACCAAAGAACCTCCTCCATCTGCTGATCATACACACCTTGGCATAGGTGTCTTGCCGTGACAGTACTGTCTGTTACCCATATGAAACTTGGCATTCATCTGTCTTCAGAAATAAATAAATAACAAACAAAATCAAGTCTTCTTTAGGTTAGTCCTCTGATCCAAGTCTCCTGCAATTCTAACAGTGCTAACGCATGGCATAAGGGATGAGGGAACGCATGGCTGAACGCAGGTAGACCAATGCTGCTCTTTTCAGGACTGAGTAACCTATAGATGGGCTTAAGGAAAGTGTGATATCTCAGCCTCTGAGAAGTAAATTCTGTATGCCCACGCTGGATGAAATGACATCCGAAGTGGAAGTGCTTAAGCTACTGTTCATTGTGACAGAAAAGGAGGAGGGACATTAACACATTTCATACAAAGATATTTTTCAAGCCTCTCATTCTCACAATTCCTAGTAAAGTTTTATGCCTCTATGTATCTGATTCACCTACAGTATTATCAAGATAATTTCACAGGAGGTATTCTTTCTTTTTAATATGTTGCTAATCAGCTACACTTAACAAAGACACTCGTTCTTGCAAAGAGTCATACATGTGAGTAACTTCTTTGTCATTGCTCTCAAAAGTAAAATGACTAAGATGGGCAAGTGTTCAGAGATTTGGGACCCAATAAATCAATAGAACAAGGAAAACCTGTACTTATATTATTAATCTCACTCTATCATTTTGAAATTGTCTAGCAAACAGAAATAATCTTCCCAGATACAAGAACTTGCTGACAAAATAGGTCATAAGAAAATTCTTTTGAAGAAACACATTTATCATGAAGACAGAAGCTCTTTTTTCCTCCCCCCCAAAACACAAAATTTATTTTGATAGTTTTTCTTGTCTAACATAGGTAAGTAAAGCTAAAAAGAAAAAAACCCAGACATGTAAATGCCAACATTCTTTCTCCAAAAATCTGAGTTGAACATGCAGTTTCAAATTAGAGTGAAGACAAATTATTCTGCTCAACATGTTCTCCTTTCCTTGCTTTGTTTATACTTGTCTTGTGTGGTTAGTGTACAATAAAATCTACTGTAAAGAGCTACAATATATGGGCCAGATGAAAGGTACAAAATAGCCATTATGAATAAATTACAGTTCAAAATACCCATTCAAGCCATATAAAGCAGTAAGGTTAGGACAACATAATATTAGTAGCATTTTAAATCAGTTTAAAGAAAATACTGGGTGTAATTTGATAGTTAACTACACCTTAAAGTACACTATGCTCTCAGCAGGGGAGTTACCCAGATTATGGATGAGTTTTGACCAAAAAATATGGAAGTGACACTATGGCAAGAAATCATATGCAAAGGTGAGAAGCAGTGCTAGGGATAACTTGTCACCTCAGCACTGCATTCAGAAAATGGATGCAGTCTGCCCTTCTGACTGCCCCCTGAATAATATCACACACCCAGTTTTGTATCCCCACTTGATTTGGGTCACAACCTTTCTGTTTCTCTTTTCAGCTGACACTGTTAGAGTCCCTTTGCAGCTCCTCCCTGCTGCCATATTATTCTTAAATTTTAACTACATTCATCTATGTCTTTGCTGCCTATATTTCTCTTCCCCCCACCCTTTTTTAATACCGTCTAAACCTATTTACCAAGTAGCCAAATAAAGTTATTATATATTATATGAGAATTGCTGAATATCACTGCTTATTTGAATCCAGAATTCAAAGTGTCAGAGGAAAACTGGAAACTACTCTTGTTTCACAGGGAAATATGGTTGCCATCGCAGAAACCAAATCTTGATCTGTCATTTATGCAAATTAATAATGATAATAATTTAAAAAGCAACGAACAAATAGATCGAGTTCCAGTGAGGAAAGTCAGCAGCCAGTGCATAGACTGTGTTTCTATTGGCAAGAAATGCAACTGTTTCTGACACTATTTCATCAATGTCTTTTTATATCATTTTACTGATGTCGGTGAAATGGAACTCTGTGACACTGCCAGGCGTAGAGTAGCCATATTGTGATTTAGTGCAGCTGAAAAGCAAGATATAATTTAAGGCTAAACTGTGACACTTCTAATCGTTTTTATGACTTCAATCCAGTGTTTGTATCTAAACATGGCTATAATAGTGGTAATAAAAACTTAGTGTATTATGAACTGAGTTTTCCATTCTCTCTTTCGATGTCTGTTTGTTCTCCTACACATTTTGTCTTTATCTGTAGCTATTTCCTCCTGTTGATAACCCACTGCTGCACAATACCATTGGCTGAAACATGGACATGACAGACCTATAGAATAAACTGCAAGATTCTGTCATACCCACTGAGATTCTCTTATTCACAATCCTCCTCTTTGTTCCACATCAATGTCTGATCAAATCCTGTGGAGATCTCCCACTCCATGTTCAGCCACCCATATAGGTTAGGCACCTACAAAAACCAACTAGTCTTTTCTTCTGCAAAGCACATTTGAAATTTGCCTGCAGAATTTTTTCTGCCATGTTTTCTAAAACCTCTGATGACAGTGAATACAGCTTTGTTCAGGTAAATTACCTCTGAATTTATCTTTTCAGTTGGAGCGATTTTTCCTAGATAGCCCAAGCAGGCATTGTTTTCAACTATGCAATGGGAGAACTAAATTTTCAATGCACTTAGGAAAAAATAATAATAGCTAATTCAGAGATTCATTGTTTCCTTCATGGCTTGGGTTTTTTTTTTCTATTCTAAGCCTTCAATTTTTCCTCACAGTTGTGCTTGCTAATATTCATCCCATCTTCGCTGTTTTCCTCTGGACTCTTTCCCATTTAGCCATATCTTAAAGCTGTGAGTGCCCTATACTGGATAGAGTGCACAACCAGAACCCTTTGACTGCCAGGCAGAGCAGTATATTTACGCTCTTTACATCCTTTTATATCTCTAAGAATGCATTTGGCCTAATTTTGGGCAGTACTGTTTTCTTGACTCAAATGAGATCTCTTCAAAGGCAGGAATTTGAGATACCTTGAGTAGCCACCACCATAAGAATGAAACATCAAGGACAGGGTGATGATCTGCCTTTGCCCTAAGAGCCTTACTCATGTAATCCACATAAATCAAGTTAAATCCATCAAGCATTCCAGGTGCTTCTTACAACTTTTTGTTTGAAACTACGAAGTGGCAAAAATAATCAAAATGATATTACACCAAAACACTGTATTTCTGTTGTGGTTTAACTGCAACCACACGCAGCCACTCACTAACTCCCCCCTTGGTGGGATGGGGGAGAGAATTGGAAGAGTGAAAATGAGAAAACTCATGGGCAGAGATGAAGGCAGTTTAATAAGTAAAGCAAAATCCCTGCACACAAGCAAAGCAAGGAATTCATTCCCCACTTCCCATGGGCAGGCAGGTGTTCACTCATCTCCATGATGGCTTCATCATGCCATCCCAGAGTTATTTGGGAAGACAAAACACCATAACCCTGAATGTTTCCTCTTTATTCTTCTTCCCCCTGCCCTCGTTATTTGCTGAGTATGATACCACATGGTACAGAATATCTTTTTGGTAATTTGAGGTGCACTGTCCCATCTGTGTCCCCTCCCAACTCCTTGTGCACCCCCAGCCTACTCACTGGTGGGCTGAGGAGCAGGAAATGCCTCGGCTCTGTGTAAGCACTGCTCTGCAGTAACTAAAACATCCCTGTGTTACTACATGATTTCATCTGAAATCCAAAACACAACTCTATACCCACTACTAGGAAGAAAATTAACTCTATCCTAGCTGAGAAAGCAACTATTCAGAGTCAGATATTATTTGCACTCATTTCTATGAACAGTCATAAAAGAAATAAAAATAATTTCAATTCATGCAATTGAAAGAAAAGCATGCAATTATATATACACACACATTTAAATATGTTTGTGTGTGTACATTTCTATCTTGAAATGTTTTTTTTTTCTTCTTCTGAACAATAGAAGTTAACTACCAGTCGCCTGTTCATCATGCAGAACATAGTGAAAAAAATAATAACAATAATTGTTTATAACTGTTGTGGATACAGTCAATAAATGTATTTCATTCCTCTAGAACTATTTCTACAAGTACTTCTTGCTGAGTGTAAGAGCCTACTTGCCTGCCTGCCTCTCACTGCTGATCACTTACGGTATGACCATTCGCAAGATGAGATTCCCTTGTGTTTGCAATTTCAGCTTTCTTGAATCTTTCCTTTTGACTGGGGTATTCATAACAAAGGGCCTTTTGTTTCCCAGGATCAGACCTCGGGGTTAGGAAAAAACAAATATATACTGGAGTTTTGGAGAATAAGAAAAATACAATAGAAAAACCAGCTGCCTGTGAGAGACTAGCAGCTGGGCTATATTGGGAAAGACAGAGCAAGGGGAATGAGTAGCCCTGATAAACGCAGATACTGAAAGAACTTTAAATAAAAATAGAATACAGAATAGGCATTATTAAAATAGAATGAGCCTAAAGCAGAAGAAAATCAACCAACCTGGCAGCAAACTTTATATCCTTTTGAGCAAATGAACTGACATCCAACCAAATGCCTAAGCAACCACTAAGAGCCCATTCTTTTCCCCAGATAAAAATATAAGGTTCCTGCTCAAAGCAATTCCAGGACCTGTTCACACTACTTGCACATCAGATACTTCTCCATATGGAGTTTACACATTACACGTGCATTAACCAAGCCAAAACAGATTTCAGAAAAGAATTATGAGACCAGACAATCAAATATTTTCATAGGAAAACAAAAATAACTGAAGCAATAAAAAGAAAAATACAAAACCCTGAAGAAATAAAGGAAAAAAAGTTAATGTTCCTCTTAGTGATATGAACACAAATACTTTCTTTTCAGAGGAGCAGTCATAAACACAGTAATAAAATGGATGTGCTTTGGCAGACTTCTGACACACATTTCAAATGCACAGTATCGAAGCAGAGAGTCCAAATATCCTGAATGAGTCCAAAAAAAGACCAGAAGACATGTTTATAAAGAACAAATCTACATCTTTTTTTCTCCTCTTTTTTGCACTTGTTTTCTAGTATTTGACATTCGAAGGTTAACGTGAGTCGTATTCCTCACAACCAAGGGAAAAAAACTTACCACTCCCTAATCACATTGTTGCATCTTTATGAAAAACACCAAGGAGAGAAAGGCTGGTGATAAAAATTGCAAGAGTGGGGACCCATAAGAGTAATACAAATCTGTAAAATACAACCCTGAAGACAGAAGCTTACTCCAAAAGCCCTCTGGAGCAAATGCAAGTGTCATTGGAGTTCAGCAGACTCAGGGTCAAATCTCAACAGCATACTAATGCAGAACCAGCCAGGCTATCTATCATCATTCCTCTACTATCTGTCCTTTTTTTTTTCCCCTCTCTCTTCTTTAACTTTGCTCATTCTAAGAGATTTCACCAATAATCTCAGAGCATCAAAAGAACAGGAAAAACTCACACAAATCTAAGCTGACCATTATATAACAAAGAACCAATGAGACAGATGGCAAAAATATAGAGTGGGTCAGTGCAGTTGTAGACTAGATCACCCACTTTGGTACTCTGAAGGTTACCTTGATTTTTTTTTCACTCCTTCTTTTCTCTCATATAGAAAACAGATTTCAAAACATTTAAATGGAGTGGGGAGTTGACAAACAGATTTAAGGAGGTAATTTAAAATACAAAAGGTATACAAAAAATTATGTAACCTTTGGAAAAGGCAAGAGATCATGTCCAGGATGTATCCATATCTGGGCAAGACTGTCAAATTATGTCCTTCACATAAAGTCAGTAATGTGTGTCTACTTAGAATAGTAAAGAATGGAAGAGACGTACAGAGGTCATTAGAGATTATCCTTGAATTTGGAGAACTGCCAACTTCAAAGTGATATTAAGTTTCTCAGGGCCTTGACCACTCTAGTTTTGAAAATCCACCAGGAAGGAAAATCTACAGATGCTCTGGGCAACTGTTCCAGTATTTGACCACCCTCATCACGAAGAGTTTTTTACTTGTGGCTAATTGAAATTTCTCTTGCTGCAACATCTATCCCTTCTCGTCCTTTCACTGTGCACGTCCATTAAGAGTCTGGCTCCATCTGGCTGTAATGATCCATTAAGCAGCTGAGGACAGCAATTAGCTTTGCTCTCCTTTTAGTTTTCTCTTCTTCAGGCTGAACAAATCCAGGTCTCTTCAGTGTCTCCTTGTGCATCATATGCTCTAGTACTCTATGAATCTTGGTGGCCATACTCACACATGCTACAATTTGTCTATGTCTTTTTTATACTAGAGTGGGGGTAAGGCAGGGGCTAGAACTGGGCACTCCTCCAACTGCAGCATCTGAAAGTGCCAAAAAGAGAGGAATAATCACTCCCTTTAACCTATGAGCTGTGTTGATGCAGTCCAGTGTGCAGCCAGCCTTCATTGATGCAGATATACTCCTGAGATCCTTAAAAAAGGGCACTCAGGCGCAAAAGGACTGTGATATACAGCTAAAGCTTTGAACTGGTCCAGTTCCAAATATGTAGTGGCCTCACATGCTAAGTGAATGCCAGGCAATGTGTCCCAACAACTAAAGACCATAGTTCAAGGTCTGATCTGTTGTAGAAGCTTTTTCTACTGTACCGAGAGGGAATTCACTATATATTCCTTCCTAAATACAGGCTGGGGGAGCAAGGCTTGTTTAGAAGAGCAGTGAGCTATCCCCTGTAAAGCTTTCTGTCTTGACCAGTCTGTAATGTCTTTTGGAATCTAATGATACTTCTAAATATATCTGCTTATCTCAGGAGAAGAGCTTCCAGAAATGCTGCATTCAGGTGGTAGTGAGAAACTACACAAGAAACACAAACTTAGTGTAAACATTAAACTTGATTTAAAATAGTGAAACAACAATCTTTTTATGGTCTATAGCCTTTGCCATCAAACAAATAGTGTCGATAAACCTAATCTGGAAAAAATTAAAAGTAAACTGACAAAACTTACGCTTCCCTTTCAATCACGAAGAAAAAGTCTGCTCTGTTGATGAGTTCAAAGACTTCCATCTCACTGGACAGATAAATGTGACCCTCTATCCCCTCTGTCATAAACATTACAAAGGCACAAAGAGCTCATGCTAAAAAAAAAAAAAAAAAAAAAAGGGTGCTTAGCTTTAGTTTTTACAATAGAAGATAAGATTTGTTTGGGGTAACTTCAACTCCAAGCTCCTAACTTGTTCTGGTGAAGTGAGCATCCATATCTGTGGAAAGTCTCTATGCTGGAGCAAGGTGCAAAACTGTGCATATCCGGAAACTTTTCACGCATGAAGTCTTACATAGTGAACATTCTTTAGCAACATTCATAAACAAAATTCTAGTGGAAACTACACAAGCATTAATCAGAACTGTAGACAGATCCTTTGACAAAATGATGTAAAATTGCAATAAAGAAATAGGAGTTGAGAGTCACAAAATATTTCATGAAGCTAACATTGAGATATGGAATTCAATGACTAAAATATAGTCTGACCTTTTTGCAGAAACACCCATAAATTCAACCTTAAATACCCGAAAGCAAAGTTGAACAGCAGATTTAAATTTACTATTGCTTTTCAACTTGTATGAATCCCTTTTCTTCCTTTAGTACATCGTGTACACAGCAAAGTACACCTCTCTCAGCCAACCTCACCTTTTAGATTACTGCAGCAAGCTAGCATTCCCCATCACTGATTTGACCTTGAATTCCTTTATACTTTTGTAACGGTCTGGTGATTTCTTTAATAGTTAGCTACAAGGAAGTCCAGGTCTGCAGTATTAGGAGTCTATGTACAGAGAACAATCATCGAATGGTGCCCTAAGGTTGAAATAAAAATTGTTAACGCACACTATGCCATAGTTGTAACAGGGAAGTGTCATGGATCTATATGTATTGCTTACAGACTTCAGGGAAAAGGAAGTGCAAACACTCAAAACTCATATGGGGCGCTTTTGTCTGATTCTTAAACATCACTGAAATTAGAATCTAAGCACAAGCCTTGCAAGTATTTTAGACATATTTAATGTCAAGTTTAAATTAATGTATAATACGCTCAGTTAATTAAGTACAAATCACTGGTGTTACCATCACTGGAGAAAACCTTCACTGGCCAGTTGTCCTAAGGGCAGGATACTGTTAATAGCCCCATCTGAATGCAATTGCCTTTTGGAAATTAAACACTTTGCTGTGTCAAACATAAAATAAAGGTGTGCAATTACACATCACTTTCAAGACGGTAAAGTCCAGAAAAGACACTAGTCTATATTAAGTGTCCGTAATTTCTCAGATTAGTCAATTGAGTTCAAAGCAAAATCAGTTTCTCTATATTCTTCAGAACTACCGTTTTTTCCCTTCCAAATCTACTAAATAAAGTTTCTACCGTAACTGTTTTTTTCAATCCCAGAATAAGAACTTTTCTCTACTTCCTAACAGAATAACTAGAAGTTTACATAAAGAAAGAAAAATCACAGATTAATCGAGCAGTTTCTCTTTATGATCCAGTGCTCAAAATCTATGCCAAGAAACTGCCACCCTTAGTTAAGTTTTTCTGCCTACTTCAATGGGAGAAAATATGCTTCATTCATGAGAAGTTTGTTGTTAATGCAGCCTTTTCTTTTAGATAAACTGAAGTCTGCCGACAGACATCTAAACAGTCACGTAAGAGAGGCTATCTGCAGGACTGGGCATGAATTTAGAAAGCATAAACATGCATGCTATGTGATGTCCACAATTTTACTGGCCTCCATCAGGTTATTTACAAATGTAACAAAAGGGCTAAAATCTGGAGAATTTGAAAGTAATGAAATTAACAAGGAGATACTATTCAATTACTTGCAAGAGACAAGTAATGAAAAAGTTATGATCTAGCTTTCAACAGTAAAATGATAAATAATTATACACAAGTTACTCATAAATAAATGTCATAAACAACTAGTTCATAATGCTAAATTCTCTTAATCACAGAAATACCACTGAATTACTAATCAACAGAAGACAGAGATACATAGGTGTGAAATTAGCTGTCTGTCAGATTTAATATGTCATCTTTAAAAAACCCTAAATAAATACCATGATATACCATAGCTATTTTTCAGCAGTATTTATCTGAGTTTTACTATTTAAAATATTTCAGTTATTGGATGATGTAATTAGACAAGTACTGTTTGACTTTGAAAACTACTGTACCTCAGATGTGGTTGAAAAACAATAAAGCATATAATTGGCAACGATGGAGTCTAAGCATAAACATGTTTCCCGATACATATAATTCTTCATTACTATTTCAGGCCCTTCTAATACTAATACACTCTTCATGAATGAATCTTATGGTATATACTACTAATAACATGAATCTATCTGGTTACACTTAAGAGATGCTTTGATGTACATTAAGTTTTATTGTATAAGTTGTCTAGCCTAGTTCTATCAATAATAATCTAGCAAAAAATAATTGAACATCTAAATTACTTGGAGGAATCTGATTAATTTGAGAATATTAATAAAACATTTCAAAACATAATTTTTTGGTTTTCCGTGTTCTGAATGCGCACAAGATTTTCTCTAGGGTTGTAATTTTAGTTCCATCTGGTCCAATAGCATTAAAATAAATAATAAATTAAATGATTTTTCCTAACAATAACATTGTGGATGTTAAATTACATGTTTTCACATAATTACAGAGGATGCAAAACCTACAAAAGCAAACAGCTAAATATTAACATTGATTTCAGCAGGACTGAGTACTCTTTTATGCATTTTCTGAAATATGACAGTTTTAAAATTGGCCCAGATTAGAAGATCCTTAAATGCCCATACAGCAAAAATAAAGGAAATTTAAGAATATCTACTCCCTCCTCTTTACCTCACTTTCTGTCAATTAAGAGAGATCACAATATATTCTGACTATGCTAATGCAATAATAAATTGCAGCATAAACAAATTTTAAAAATTGGAAAAGAAAAGTATTCATGTGAAAAAATTGAATTGCATTTGATAGGAGAGAAGAAATAATCTCCCAAAGTTTCAGGTAAATCTCCAAATTAGTATTGCCTTATGTTGAATTAGTATTGAATTAGATGCTTAAATTAACATTAGATGCTTAAAATTACCATTCAACCAATCTTTCTTTTTATTAAGCAAAAAAATCAACATCAACAATATTGATGTTGGAACAGGTCCAGAGGAGGGCCATGAAGATAATTAGAGGGGTGGAGCACCTCTCTTATGGAGACAGGTTGAGACAGTTGGGCTTGTTCAGCCTGGAGAAGAGAAGGCTCTGGAGAGACCTTATAGTGGCCTTCTAGTACCTGAAGGGGCCTATAGGAAAGCTGGGGAAGGACTGTTTGTAAGGACATGTAGTGATAGGACAAGGGGGAATGGTTTTAAATTGGAAAGTGGTAGATTTAGATTTGATATTAGGAAAAAAGTTTTCACTGCGAGGGTGGTGAGGCACTGGACAGGTTGGCCAGGAAGGTTGTGGATGCCCTCTCCCTGGAGGTGTTCAAGGCCAGGTTGGATGGGGCCTTGAGCAGCAGTGTCCCTGCCCATGGCAGGGGGGCTGGAACTTGATGATCTTTGAGGTCCCTTCCAACCCTAACCATTCTGTGATTTTATGTTGAAACAGTGATTAGGAATATAAAAGAACTGGCAGTACTGAGGAAATTCAGTGGGGTTTAGACAGCTCTTCGTCTTGCTTGTCCAGCCTACTAGAAACCCAAACTCTGCTTTTAAAAAGACCTTAGAAAATAATATTATTGATGATGCACAAGATCAAATGTTGCAATAAATCTGTGTTCCCTATGACTCTGACATGACATTTTAGTCACACTACTCAAACTAACAACTTAAAAGGATTATGTGTATATGAAACATTTTTTTTCCAGTGGAAAGAAATTCTGTACAATTTGCATGGGTAGGTCTCCTTAATATAATAGCTCCAAAGTCCACTTCAGCTGATTTGGAAATAAGTGACCCTATCATTAAAGAAAGAGCTTTTTCTACAAAGAATCTAGCAAAAGATCTGCAAATATACAGACAAGAACAAAGAATACAAATGGGATTTGTGAGGAAGAACTTGATAACCAGAATCTAGGACTGAAGACACCAACTGACAAAAAGAACATATTTTTCATCATGTAAGGTTACAAGTATGAGGAGGTTATCAAGCACCAGAGAATCAAAGTGCAAGGCATAAAATAATTACCTTGCTGCCTCCCTAAAGTGTCTGTATACTAATGCACGTAGCATGGGAAATAAACAGGAAGAGTTCAAGATCTTTGTGCAGTCACAAGGCCACGATCTCATCACGATCACGGAGACGTGGTGGGACAGCCTGGATGACCGGCACGCTGTCATGGATGGCTATGTGTTTTTCAGGAAGGACAGGCTAGGGAGAAGTGGAGGAGTTGCTCTTTATGTGAGAGAGCAGCTTGAATGTATTGAGCTCCACCCGGGAGAGGATGATTTACCAGTTGAAAGCTTGTGGATGAGAATCAAGGAGCAGGCTAGTGTGGGTGAGACTGTTGTAGGTGTTTACTACAGGCCCCCTGATCAGGGGGCCTGTTGATGATGCCTTCTAGAATGATGCAACTAGAAGTAGCCTTATGATCCCAGGCATTGGTTCTTATGGGGGACTTCAATTACCCAGATATTTGTTGGGTAAGCAACAGGGCCAGTCATGTGCGGTCCAGACCATTTCTGCAATGAGTTGAAGACAAAAATGGTATACAGAAACATTCAGAATCCAAAACTATGTGTTAGCAGATACAGAGAAAGAACAGATTCGTATAAGAACTTAAGGGGGGAAGGGGAGACTTAAATGCTGCAGGCATTGGCATCACAAAACATCTGCAGAAGTTCACATATGCATAGCCACAAAGGAATGCTCAGTTCATGTTTACTGAAACATTTATGCTCTTCAGAAGTACTACTAACTTCATATGAATTCCCTGGAGAGAGTACAGCTAAATGAAATGCTCATTCACAGTAGGAGCTTAGTCTAAGTGTGGGAAACATAGCATCAATACTGTATATGAAAATCAAGAGAAGCATGACTCAGAGAGTTTTTTTGGTTTTTTTTTTAAGATGGGGAACTTAAAATATACAACAGTAGGAAGTGAAAGATACAGATCTTGGTATGTGTCACCGTGGTTCAGCCAAAATCAAAGGAATATCATTGTTTTTTTATCAATTATCTGCCCCAAGATCTTCCAATCAGTGGGTAATAACACAACTGGAGACAAAGCCAGTAATTAAGAGAATGCAATCGGATTCAAAAGGGTTTCCATTTTTTTTTTTGGTGACTGGATGAGCAGATGGTAAATGCAGCTTAACACAGAAAAAATGTGAGATAATTAGCAGGGAAACCAAACACCAAGTTAAAGAATATGTACTAAATGGAAATCTCATCTAGCAAGCTAATCAAGAGAGGAATTTGGGGGTTATTATGAAAAATAATTAAAACCATCAAATCATTTCACAGCTGTTGGAAAAAAGAAGGCACAGATGATAGCAGGTTACATTAATAGATAGATACACCACAAAGTAAAGTGATATTATTAGTGTTCAAGACATTTATTAAGAACCATCTAGAATACTCCACCTGACTCTGGCAGGCATGGGAGTGTGTGGCAAGGCAATGCATTACAGGTAGCAATTTGGGTGGTACTCCCTGAGTGACAGGCTTGTAGCACTATTGAGATTGAGACTCTCCCAATCTCATTGATGATGTGACAAATTCCACCCAAATCTAAGTAGGTTTTGTTTCCACTGCTCTTACAATGCTTTTTCAGGGCCTCAGCCTTAGTTGGTTAAACCATCCTCCTAAATTGCAACCCATAGTTATTCACGACCATTTATTCGTATGCCAGCAATATAATTTAGATTCTACTGCTCTTCTTTCTTCCTGCTGTTTATTTCCTTGATATATTTACAGAGAGCAATCATATCCCTTCTTGGCCTTCCTCTTGCTGTGTAAAACTTGTCAACCCATTATAGTTTCTTCTGTAAAGTAAGCACTCCTGTTTCTTGATCACCACAGTAGCCCTATAAGCTCAAGTGCTCACTTCTATCCCAGCAGAGGTTTCTGCTATCTGGTCTCTATGCTTGTGAGAATCATTTGCAGTATTGGTATCTATGTTAGCAAGCAAGGAGCTTGAGGAAAGGGACGTGCTTAGCTGTTGCATCAGCCAACAAGTCAGTCCAAGTGGCTGTTGGGAACAAATCAGAACTTAAGGGCAATGCATGAACTCAGACATACCAGTATGAATAGAGTATGGCTGGGGAAAGAGGCAGATAGCTATAGGGTGCTGAGCTTAGGATTGTCCCACAGGAGAAGTAGAGGTAGAAAGGATTGGGACCACAGGACTGGGAGGCTCTTGGCTGAACTGGGAGTGTGGGGAAGGAACTAGGACCAAGGCTGGGGTCAGGGCTTTGGTGGGAGCTGGGGCAATGTGTGAGAGGAGATATGTGACTGTGCACCATGGCTGAGGGGAGTCCTTTACTCCTTTGAATCAGAGAGAGATGTATAGTAGGTATCTCTGGATGGACTGTGAGGAATGGGTAAATTGAGAAATAGGGGGGAGGGTCTAGAGCAGTGTCAGTGATGTTAATCCAGAGTCCATTTGTGGACCGGAACACACACATACAAGCTGGTCTCTTGTTCTCACTTCATTCTTCTTTTAAACTTTGATTTGATAATAATTTAAATTTATAGTTTGATAATAATTTAAATATATGTGATCAAACTCTCTGGCCATTTGGCAGTTCTCTGACTCTCCTACGCACTATTGCCTTCACCTTTGCCCACTGTCCTGTATTTGAAAAGGGAGCTTGACATCAAGAAGACAAGTTGCTAAAAGATCTGGGAATATTGGCATCTAGAGAGAAGAAAGAGGAACCCAAATTAAGACCCCTATTGGAAAGGCAGCCATACAAGCTCAGCAACTATCAGATTTGTTTGTCTCCCAGTCAGCACAAGTATTATGTTGAAATCAGCTATTATACAAGCTTCTCCTTCCCCAGCAGCTGGGATTTAGGGGACATGGGAAAGAGCCAAGTGTACTGTGAATAGGGAGGCTTAGCAGATGTTACAGAGGAAGTGAAGATATTACTTGAGGCGTGAGGAAGGTTATTTATATGGCACAGGAGGAGAGAAGACCAGACTACTGTAATATAGGAACATGGGTAACAGATCCAGAAGATACTTTCCAGCATTACCTCCAACCCAAACCATTCTATGATTCTGTCATTAATCAAACAACTTCCTTGCTTTCCAAATACAATGTGTTATTGGTATCCGGCAGAAAAAAAAATTTTGAACTAGTAAATTACCAGAAGTCATCACAGACAATATATTCAACAGAATTTTTATATAATGACCGATTCATACCAGGTACTAATTAATTAATTAATTCTGATCTAAGAATAGAACACATTTATAAATGTTTTCTTTGGTTGTATCCCTTAAGTTCACAGAGAAGTAGTGATCTCAAAGTACTTTTTAATCAATATTGAAAAATCACAGTAAATTTTTTTTTAACAGAACAAAGAATCTCTAAATTACTGTTCTTCAGAGCATTTCCCTGGAGCTTGACTGTCCTTTGGAGTACTTTCAACCCACATCTACGAAAAAGAATAAGAACTTTACTGTAAATTTTGTATGCCAACTATTTTTTCTTGTTCCTTTACCTGCTTCCTTTTTTCTACCTGCTAGGTGGGAAACATGAAGACTTATCTTCATACAACAAAACAACCATGAATTTACCTGTACCACATAAAGTGGTACTTTGCTTCTGTTATTGTCAGTCATCTGATTAGTACTTCACTGGAGCAATGGGAATGAAACTGCCTCTGAGACAGATTTCCTCCCCAGGATGTTTCTATGTTCATATTCTTGCATAGAATTACATTGCCATTTTTCTTTGGAAATAACATACTTATTGTGCAAATTAAGACAAGTTTTAGAGTAACATTGTAATTCATTGATAGCCTATGCACTTAGCATCACTTACAAGTTAGTCTAGTTAACTCAAGTCAGAATTTCTAACCAGCGGTAAAATTCAACATTTCAGCAATTGCTTTTATCTGCAACTGGAATAAAACTAAAACATCAATCCATTTTGTAGGTTAAATTACAATCAACTTGGATTATGCTGAAATGTTTAACTTCAGTTTTTCAGATAAAGGAAACATTCTTTGTACTGTTTGATTTAGCTTGGTTAAAGTCTGTTTTGGTGTTCCTGTTTCACAAGCCTTCTCTCTCCCCACTGAGTAACCTTCCTAGACACTTCTGTGATGCCATGAAGTTCCTATGAAAACATATGACCACATACATCATGGGAGAAAAGCCCAGTCCAGGAAACCTGTTCCATAAAAAGATCATGGATACAAGGCAGGACTCTCTAAAAGGCATGCAAACCAAACCAGTCCAGTGTCTATCACAGAGAAAAGTATTCCAACACCACACAACCCTGAAACATGGCTGATCCAACCTGATACAAAAATAATTCCTTTCTTCATGTAGCATTCAAGAAATTAAAAATCTGGCAGTTTTTGGTTTTGCAGGAAATTCGTTTCCCCAATCATGGAATACATAATAAACAGCTATTATTCACAGAAATCAACTTTTAGTAAAGGTGTTTGTCATAGGTATGATGAAACCTGCAATGTGGTAAATGTTATTTAAGCAAATTCACATTCTTACAAGACGGTTTAAAAATGCTGTTGATATTTTTATGACTGTTTCTGTTGCGACCTTGTTTTGTTATTTTTGTAAAGAATCTTCTCAGGTAGAAAGTGAGAAGGAGCAAGAAACAGACTTGTGTCCCTTTAATAAAAAAAAATAAACTGCAAAAGGCTGCTGCAATCTGTTATGTCTCTCCCTTTGGCCCTTAGTCTAGATAATCAGTGCTGGCTACTCTTCTGCTAGTCATTTGAAGCTGTCACTCTTTCCCTACCAACCCAGCAGCCAGCTAAACAGGCTTAATATAAAGGTTCCCCACAAAAGCAGCTGCATTTTCCTTTCTCTGCAAAGTTGGAGAACAGCACACTGTGTCTGAAAGAGGTAGGTATGTTTTAGAAAACTCTGGTGCATTTAAAATTTAATCATAAATTAATGTCTTGTGTTCAAAAGCTGTTTTAACTGCTTCCACTGTTTTGTCTCCAGTGGGTACCATCAAGTGGTTTTATTTTTTTTACATTGACAATTTGCTGTTTAACAAGTAGTTAGAGAAAGGACTGTGATTTTCTGAATGTGAACAAGCGGTCACTGGGGGATACAAATGTTGTGGTCATATGGGCATGGGTCAGAATGCCCTACCATACATTTTCATAGACAACTGAAAAATACGAATCTTTCAGTAACTGATACTTTGCTGAATGCTGGTACATGAGCTGAAGCATGACAATGTCTTAAGGGGAACGCTGTAAATCAACATTCCTCCCTTGGTTTGCTGGTATCAGTGGTGATCATTTCTTTCAAATTTCAAGGTCTCAATAAATTAAAAAAATCCAGCCAAAGGCATAAGATATTAATACTTATTGCACTTAACTTTACCCAGGGAAGGAAAAGAATAATGATAAATAATTATATAATTAATAATTATATGAATAGACATTATTAAAGCTACCAATTAGGGGACTGGAGCATCTCTCATAGGAGGAAATGCTGAAACTGGGGTCTTTTTAGTCTGGAGAAGACTGAGAAGGGATCTGATCAATGCTTAGAAATATCTAAAGATGGGTGTCAAGAGGATGGGGCCAGACTCTTCTCAGCATGCCCAGTGACAGGACAAGGGGCGATGGGCACAGATGGGAACACAGGAAGTTCCACCTGAACGTGAGAAAAAAAAAGCTTCTTCATTCTGAGCACTGGGACATGTTGCTCAGAGAGGTTGTGGAGTCTCCCTCTCTGGAGACATTCAAAACCCGCCTGGATATGATCCTGTGCAACCTACTCTCGGTGATCCTGCCTTAGCAGGGGGTTGGACTAGATGACCTCCAGAGGCCCCTTCCAGCCCCTGTGATTCTGTGAAAAGAGCTTCTTGCTTCTTGACTATAGGCTAGGTCTCTGTCTGCCTTGTCTCTGTCTTCGTGCTTTTTTGAAGTAGCGTGAAGAAAGCTGATGTGCTGGCTAGGAACATAAGCTTTAGGTGAGGTGGTTGTGGGGGGGGGAAAGGTTCCAGAAAATTAGCTCCACAATCCTATTTGCTGGAAAATCACACCCTTCTACGAGAGTAATCTTATTAAATTTATTTGTTTAATCTGTCGTTATAAAGCTAAAATGATACTGTTACAAATCAACTGAGACCATATTAATATATTAAATTGCAGTGGCTGAGGAATAAAGTAGGTGTTTGTAAAACAGGAATCATGATATTCAAGTTTTGTTAAAATGGTATACAGAAAGGTCATTAGATTATATTAGGCTTGTAGGAAAACCGATAGGCACCATTGTTTGAATTTCATAACACCTACCTTTGATTCCTGTCAGTAACCAGAACAATATTGGAGAAAAATCCTCTATCTATTTAAAATATTCCATTTTTAATATAACCTACTGTCATGGTTTTACCACAGTTGTCAGCTAAGCACCACACAGCCACTTACTTGCTCACTCCCCTGCAGTGGGATGGGGGAGAGAATCGGAAGAGTGCAAGTGAGAAACCTCATGGGTTGAGATAAAAAGTTCAATAGGTAAAGCAAAAACTGCACACGCAATCAAAACAAACCAAGGAATTCATTGCCCATTTCCCATGGGCAGGCAGGTGTTCAGCAATCTCCAGGCGAGCAGGGTTCCATCACATGTAACGGTTACTTGGAAGACAAACACCATCACTCTGAATGCCACTGTCTCTTCCTTCCTCTTCCCCCAGCCCCTTATACGCCGAGTCATATGGTATGGCATATCTGGCAATTTGAGGTCCACTGTCTTAGCTGTGTCCCCTCCCAAGTCCTTGTGCAACTTCAGCCTGGTCGATGGTGGGGTAAGGTGAGAAGTCAAAAAAGCCTTGGCTCTGCACAAGCACTGCTCAACTATAACAAAAACATCTTGATATATAATAAAAATACCTCTATATTATCAACACTGTTTTCAGCACAAATCCAAAACATAGCCCCATGCTAGCTACTAAGAAAATTAACTCAGCTGAAACGAGGACACCTGCTCTCTTCCCTTAATTTGAAGTAAAGCATACATCTTCCCTTCATTGCTCATGCTATCTAGAGTAAGAAGGTAGTTGCTGATATGTCTATAGGTGTGACAAAGTAAAGGCAAAGTTATACTGCCCAGTGTATGCAGCACACACACATAAAATAATAGGAGGAGCTAAAAGTCAGGGAAGGAGCTACGCAGAACAATCAACTCTCCCAAGCATGGAGGGCGTGAAGACTGCAAAGACTAGGACTGCAGCCACCTCTGCCTCTCAGGTTGCAGAGGATGTGGAATAACCAGTCTTCTTTGATGCAAGGCATCATGCCAAACCCACCACATCAGACCAGTGCTTTTAACAGCTGCAATTAAAAATACACCAATGTCTCTAGAGAAATGTATTTTCCTTCCTGCAAGTGCATTTTTCTGCCACTCTCTCACTGTCATTCCTCCCCCATATGACACGATCCTAAGGTCCAAAATGTACAAATGAACCAGTGACAGGCTTGACATTCAATATCTGGCAATTCCCACCGAGACAGCAAATGGCACTTCATGTTACTGGAAAGTGAACATTCCTCAGAGGATCCCAGCATATGCTTCATAAACCACACTTAAAATTGAGATTTTTGTCCCTGCTGTACAGAAAGCTAGCCTAGATCATTTTAAGTCAAATCTTAGTAATTCACTTAAACAGAAAAGGGTTTTTTTTAATCCTGTAAGTTTAATCAATATATTTCAGAGAATTTCAAAACAGGTGGGGTGTTTTTTGCATATATAGTCTACAAAGGAATGTAGCATCATATTTATGGTATAAATATTCCCTGAAAATATGTATTTACCTTTCTACATAATCACTGATGTGGATATTCAGATATTTTATTCACCACAGAACACCTATTTTTTCCTCATAGGTCTTACCACGTATCACAGGAAGATACTGGGCAAAAATGAAATGAAATTATAATAGAGATGGGAGAAACTAGATCTATAAAGATATCAAAACAATTTTTGTACATTGAAAAAACAATAGTATATGGAGCTAATTGTACTCCATTGTAATTTTAATTGAGATAGCAAAGAAAAAGTAAAAAAAGTTACTGTATAAACTTAGAAAGTCAACTTAATAAATCTCATCAATTCTTACCCATGATAGCAGAATTTGCTCTACCAGAATGCAAAGAAAACAAGGAAAATTATTGAATACCTACAGCTCCTCAGAATATTAGTAATTATTTAACCATACTGATTCTTGTTTACAGGGAAACAGAGAAAGCAGTCTTGAAAGGGTTAAGAGAAAAGCAACTACAGTGGTGTATGAGTAGGGATGCTGAGTGCATTTTTCTTTAAGAGCTAAAAGAGAATGATTTGAGATCAGATTGACGTCCCCTACTGTGTCAAGTTGCTTGGGTGGTACATTTAGTCTTTGGTCTTTTTCAGTCTTCTAATTCTAGTCTTTCTGAACTGAGGGACACATAAATGGAAAACAGACAGGCTTTTGCAGTACTTGTGGTCACAAGAGAGAAGCGATGCAGATGGCAAGGCTACTGAGGCCAGCAGGTAAGACAGCAGGGCCAAAGGTATCATTCATAACCACAGCAGTGTCAAAACCTTGCAAATCAAAGCCACTGGCTCCTACCTCCTTATTTGTCTGGTTTAGATGGGGTCACTATACTTCATCTTATAACTGCAAGTTACCATGAAGACTGAGTTTTCCAGGACTAGAAACTGCTGATTTTTTTTTCCCAAATTATCTACATTTACAAGATGATTTTAATTTTAAGTCAAATATGTTTGATTAGACAAGAAAATTTTATTTGGCTAATTGTTTTTATTTTTGTGAACACAGCACACTAGAGGACGGTAGATAATTTCGTCTGGGATCTGCACAATAACAGCTCTAGAGCTGTGATATACACATACTACATTCTTTACCCAAATGAATGACACAAAGATTGCTTGTCATAAGTGAAGTCAGTGAACATTATATTGAAAAGACATCAGAACAAAGGAGATAATTTGCAGATGATGTTAGTTCTGTGAAAATAAGAGTGATATTTTATCAGTGCCGAGTCAGAACAATAGAAATAATTTGCAGATAAAGTTTGAAAGAAAAGCAAGAGGAAAAAAATGGTATTTTTATCACAGTTAAAGTCTAAAGTTTGTGATGATTACTTCCCTGAAAGATTGGGATGATTCACTACGGAAAAAGGAAGCTAAATAAATAATTCCTCTTCACCCAAAAACATGTTGGAGGAAATCCATGGGCTGCATAAGCATTTTTCTTTTGTTTGTTTAGTTGGTTTAGGGTTTTTTTTTGTGTGTGTGTGCTTTGTTGTTGTTGTTTTGTAGGGGTTTTTTTTTGTTTCCAATTATGTCCTGAGCCTTTGCACACCTTTTACTGTATTCTAGGTACTCCCTGTGCACCCATTCCCTCATGGATCAACTCCAGTTTCCTTCCATTCTCTATTTCCCTACACTTCCCTAAAGCCAGCCCAGTCTTTCTCCCAGGCTTAATGGCTGCTGTTCAGCCATGTGCCAGTACTGTGTGCCGGGAGGTCCACCTCTTGCTCACAAAGCCAAATTCGGAGCTCAGGCTGAAATCTTTCTGCCAGTCTGATCGAATTTGGGTCTCTCTCCTTCCCTAGCTGCATTTACAAAAACTATAAACCTTCCCAACTTTGAGATCATCAAATTTACAAGGGTTTTGTTAGAAAGTCCAGTTCATTCTTCTTGGAGGTACCTCATTGCATCAGGAGAGCATTATCTGTTTCCTCAAATGTCAAGGCAAGCCAGACCCAGCATGGCCACACCAGCAACAGGTAGGCTGTCCTGTCGTAGATTGCACCGCTTACGAACAGGCTGCCCCCAAACAGCTCCAAGCAGATGACTTCTATAACCTTATATTCCCTTTTCCCCTCTTCTCAGGCTCTTCCCGTTAACCACCCTCACCCCCTCCCAAATAAACAGCACACTTTATTTTCCCTTTCCTCACTGACTGGTTTTGTTGAGTTTATGCCCTCATTCGGTGACTCTGCTAGGTTTGCCCTGGTACTTCCTGCCCTGGTTCTCAGTTTACTTCAACCACACCAGCAAGTGGTTGCCCTTCATTATCTAAAGTGTCCTGTCGTCTCTCATTGGGCCACCTTATGAACCTCACCGAAGTACAGGATGGGCCATGTACCTACATGTACAATATTCCCATTTGGATATTTGCAGCATCCTGCAGTTCCTCATGTTATTATCTTGTCAGATGTGCAACAGCTTGGGATTTGCCAATTACACACATACCTTAACCTTTTGAGGGGAATATTTACAGGCAGAGAAAATGACTGTGCATGGATATCAAGCCTAAAACCTAGGAACAATGCCACATCGCCCTGGTAAAATCCAACAGCCAGGAGAAAACCATCTCAGTCCCAAGGGAAATTGAATCTCAAGAATCTCCCTAAAGACCACAGAGATAGCGAATACCTGATGGAAATCAGAAAGAATTTTTAGTTGGGATATGAAGCAGCTCATAGAATCATAGAATCACAGAATATCCTGATTTAGAAGGAACCCATAAGGATCATTGAGTCCAACTCCTGGCCTCAATGTCACTCCAGGCTGAACAAACTCAGGGACTTCAGCCTCTCCTCGTAAGACTTCCCCTCCAGACCCTTCACCATCCTTGGTGTCCTCCTCTGGAAACTGTCCCATATTTTTATGTACTGTGGCACCCAAAACTGCGCACAGTACTTGAGGTGAGGCCACAACAGCACAGTGTAGAGCAGGACAATCCCCTCCCTGGCCTGGCTGGCAATGCCATGCTTGATGCGCCCCAGGATACAGCTGGCCCTCCTGGTTGCCTGGGCACATTGCTGGCTCATGTTTAACTTGCTCTCAATCAGGACCCACAAATCCTTCTCAGTTAAGAGAAAGCTTGCTATTACAGTAGAGTAAGTGGTTGCAAGAACCCCGCAGGTACTTATAAACCACAGATTTACTCATAAAATACTAATCTAGAAATTAGACATTGCAGTAAGGCTGTTAGAGAAGTAAGAGCGAGAAGTTTCTTCTTGTAAATGCCAGGTATTAGGGTACTAGAAAGGAAAACAAAAGAATCTATACACATCATAGATATCACAGAGAAATGGTGAAAGAAATTGCTTTTTAACAAGCACGGGCAAGGAAGCATGAAGTTCAGGAAGAACTAATAACCTATTGAATGTCTCTGGCTGGATCTAGCAAGAGAAAAGAGTCATTCCCAAGGTGTAGTTAGTTGTTTGGGGGACTATTTTTTTATTTAATTTATATTTAAGGCACATAATTTATCAAATCTTTAACGCAAAAGTCCAGTAATTTTCAAAAGGTGGAAAAAGATTGGGGAGGAACTAAGAGGAGAATCAACTGGCAATGCAGTGCATGGTGTTGCCATGAAATGATGACGTTTACTATAAGAAAAAACAATTCTTGTTCTGAGTTAAAAAATAGATTCAAAGAGGAAAAAAAGCCACAGTAAGATCTTTCAGGAAGATAATCTAAAGGATAAATGAGTATGAAAGCCACTACCTACAGAGAGAAACTATATCGGATACACAAAATCAAACTCCTTTTGAAGTGTTGGTAGAAAAAATATGAATAGACCATTCTAACTGCATCAGTAGTTTTTTAATGACCAGAAAATAGAAACAGAATCATTATAAAAGTGAAAACAAGAGTACATGATTAATGATAAGCATACTGGATAGATCATGTGTCCCATATGGATAAAAATCAAAAGGTTGGGGTGCAAAATGCATTTCAATTAGCTAGACACATCAAAGACTATGAAGAAAAAGTCTATAAATACATTAAGCAATAATAGGAGCACAAAAAAAAGGAAGAGACCGTTATTTAATTGGACAGAAGACAAAAATATGGATGATACACAGAGATGGCTAAAGTGTTCAACACTTTGCTTCAGTTTTCATAAATAGAAAAATTAATTATAACCAGGTACCAAACAACATGCGCTTTAAATAGCAGACCAGCAAAGGAAAAGAAGCTGAAGAATGCTTAGAAAACACAGACATATCAAGCTTCAGAGAATAAATCACTGTGGAGAACTTTTCTAACTAGCTAAAGCAGTCTCAGCAGAGAGATCACCTTCAAGAACACAAGGAGGAAGAAGAATAGCAAGCACAACACCTCTATGTACTTTGGAAAAAAAAGACGGAGGGAACAAGAAACGTATTCATCAAACTTTGAAAGTCAAAATATCGCAAAATAAAGTATGAAAAACCCCTAAGTTATAAAAAGAAAATAAGATAATCTATAAACAGCTGGTAAGAATTTGCCAGGCATAGTAAAGCCAATGCAACTGCCTGCTGATCAGTAAATATAATAATGAATTTTGTATGGTTGTGATACCGCTATGAATTTTAATAAACAGTCTTGTTAATTATAACTTGAATGTAATCATTACTACAGAGAAATGCAACTTCTGAAAAAAAAAAAAAAAAAAACAAAAACCCAACACATTCCTGCCATTATCAACTGTCAGATGGCAAACGCGGAGTCACAAAACTTGAAGAACACTTCAGTGCAGGCCCAATCTAGGACTTCAATACATTTTCAACAATCACTTACACAACTGCAGAGGAACCACAATCATATCACTCTAGGGGTAGAAAGCATTTCACCAGACAGCATCAGAATTCAAAATGATCTTGACAAAGTTCAGTGTGTTCAAAATTCAGAAGTTAAATTCAACAGAGACCAGCCAAACTAATATTATTAGAAAGGACCGATCATGTGCACTAATACAAAAAGGGGGGTATATGGCTAGGCAAGAAATGGTTGATAGAAATCTGGGCTAATGCTAATGACATTTCCGAAAAAGGACGTTCCTCTCTCTAGGTTGTGTTAGCAGGCAATGACTTGAGACAGGGTGTCAATCATTTGGCTTCCTGAGCTGATAAATCCCTCCAAAGATTATTATACCTTGAAAAGCAGTTCCCTTTAAGAAAGCTTATAAACTAAAGCAAGTCCAAACGACAAAAAAAAAAAAACCAACACACCCCAAGCCAACAAACCAAACCAGCACATTTAAAGTGGATTATTTAGGATGCAAAATCCAAGGAGCTCTCTTAAAACCAGAGCAGTCATATTATAAGGCATGTCATGTCATGCAAACTTCTTATGGGTAACTGCACCATAGCATATTCTATAAAAATATATGTATTCAGCACACAGATTTTCATAACAATTCTCTTAATACAATACAGAACATTCTCTGTTCTTTCTGATTTCCTGTTAGGGTAATGACTTCAAACTGAAAAAAGATGCATAACACAGTTCAGTAGAAAAATGCAGCACCGGTGAAACAATGTTTGTATCAGGTCTATTTGGCAAACAAAGTAGAAAGTACATTACAATTTATTGTAGCGTTCCGTTTATCCTTTGAATGGTTATCAGCATTTATATATACTGGAGACACTAAGCAGGGCATTTGTATTGTAGATGCTTGTTATCCCTCCAGGCCTTCCGTAGCTCTTAACAAAAGGCTTATTCTGAATGTTTCTATGCTTCCTCCTCTTGCTGTAGTAAAACAAACATTATGCTTCCTCATCAGTAGAAAATGCAAAAATGTTAATGATCACTATTCACTGTAAGATAAAACACTGAGGTCTAGACTGGGGTGTGTATGAATTTAGCGAACTTCCATTACGACAGGAGTACAAGCTGGATCTTGGCAATGACAACACCAGCTGTGGTCAACAGCAGCCTTACAGAGTTTTGTAAGAGTAACTGCTCAGCATGGTTATAATAAAGTCTGCATTCTAGAAGGGGTCCTTGGGAATAAAAGCACAGAATGGTAATAGGTGTCTTGAGAGAACAGACTCGGTATAACACTGAGGCCCCAGGGGAGGAAGCATGTACTGCAAATGATCAGTTCCTGGCCACTAAAGGAGCACAACTTGGAGAGCTCAGCAGAATTGCTTTAAGAACACAATAAAGAAAATAAAAACATACATCAAACACATAAAACTGGCTACATATAATGGAAATTCAAAGTGGAAAGCAAGAAGGTATATAGCATCACAGTACCTACAAAAATGAGCACAAAGGAAAAACAGGGAGAACATTGTTCCCCCCTGGCTAAAGATGCTGCACCTGACCTATGCCCCGTACACCTTCAGCAGAGGAAAAGAAGTGCGTTTAAGGTTTGGTCTTCACACCATTTTTCTTCTGCAATTCAGAAATCATATATGAAGTGTTACCCATTACTATATACTTGTGCTAAGTAAATCAGAAGTATGAGAGTAGTGTGTGTGTATGTGTTTTATTCACCAACACTCTTCTACATGCCAAGGTCCTACAACAGGACCAAATCAAAATAAACTCAAATGAAACAGTGTATCATACTTAGACCTAAGCTGGAGAGGCTTGACATAAATGTGTTAAAATATGAAAATATTAGGGTTTTGTTTCCCTGTAGCATAATCCTTCCTACAATTGTATAAGTTCTAAGATACCCATTCGGTTCCACATATAATGTGCTAGTTACATGCAGCAATGGCAGAATAAAGCTCCATGGGTTGATATCACCAACTAAAATGTCAAGAAACTCCCACTCAAATTGTTAAAAATCGAGGAGGGGATAAAGTTCTAGAGGTTGCAAATTCTGTTTCAGACTGCATTATGACCAAATCTGTTTTCAATACATAACTATATGCTGTTTGACAAAGAAGTTACATTCATGGGTTGGCACAAAATTTCAAAAATATCAGTCCTGTTTTACTTGAGTGACCAAGCCAAAATAAAATGCTATTTATTTTCTCTAGGCTGCTATCACATCTGGAGTCTTCTCTGTAAAGTTCCGTCTTCAAGTATGCACCCACACAAGAGAGAATAGAAGAACCCTGCAATCAGAACCCTATGCAAGCTTCCCAAATTTTAGGCCTGGGTGTGTACGAATATACAGGCTATTTACCTTTGAAACAGGTGAGCGGAAGGAACATAGGGAGGAATGGGTGGAGATTGAAGTCTTTTTCCAGACTTGTTGGCTACAACAGCTGCGCCACTGCAGAGAGATACTAATTTCCAGAAGTAAATTACTATTCCCTCAGAGCAAGGAAGCAGCAGAAGAGAAAATGTGATTCAGAGGAATATCTGAGTCACCATACTTCCCCAGGCTGGCATTAGAATGATGCAGTTCACATACCACCTCTCGCTCAAGGCTATGCCAATAGGCACAATCTTACCCTAAATAAAGAACAGGACAGTTGTGTCAGCAACTTACAGTTTCCATAAGTAAGCTTTATATACTGCTGCTTAAGGTTTAGGGGACAATTAAGAATCTAGAAAGCTATAAGACAGAGCATTTGCTATGTTCTCATACAAAAATATCCCTGTGTCACATGCTTTGTGTCTTTTCATAGCACAGAAAGTCCCCTCTGTAGAATAAAAACCCAGATGGATCATTTTATAATGATTAGGCATCACTGTTTAAATGTAGACACCATGAATCACTCTGCAACAGCTGCCAGCGATTTGCCTTGGAAATCAAAGCAATCATCTACCAAGTTTAAAGAGCTACTTTATAGGAAAGGGATGAGAAGCATGTGTTGTTCAATGAAAAAAAAAAGAGACAAAAATCCAGAAAAAGGGAAGTGATTTAGAAGTTTTGTCAAAATATTCTGTAGTGGTTATAGACTATTGTCATTTAGGCTGCAAGGACTTCTGGAGTCATGTGGTCCAACCACCATGGCTGAAATCAGGGTCAGTTTTGGATATTGATATTCACCTTTGAAATGTGATTAACATTATTGAGGGATTCATGTTCTTTATTTTCCGAAATAAAAGGAAGTTGCATTAGTATTACCTACTTGTGAACAGGGTCTGTTTGGCTTTTAACAATAACACAATACACTTAAAAAGAAGTGTGTTCAGTTCTGAGCCTAGGCTTTGTAAGTAGAAAGAATTCTTTTGCCAAACATGAGAAAACTAAGTGGCCCTAGTTTATCAGATTTTGTTAGAAAAACAGAGTAAGCACAGAGGAGGAAATACAACTAGTAGGTGAAAAGTAGAAAATGCTTCTATGTACATTGAGCACCACCATTATATTAGCAGTGTTGTAAAATTATTATTGAAAGTGTCAGTTTATTGTCTGGATACTTAAAGCTTCTACCATTCATAGTGCCACTTCACCTATATTCTCTTCAAAGTTTCAGAAGTAGACATGCCCAGTTAGTCCAGCTAAGACACTAAAATCCTTCTAATCTCAGCATCAGCAGCAACTGCCACTGAAACATAAGGTTGATGAGTCTAACAACTGGGTTATATTTCTAGAGAAGGAGAGGTGTGACAACAAAATCGCTCCTGCTGAAGAACATGAGGGTGGTAGATCACTGGAACAGGTTTCCCAGAGAGGTATTGGCGGCCCCATCCCTGGAATGAATATCTCTCAGGCCTGACAGGGCTCTGAGCAACCTGATCTAGTGAAGATGTCCCTGGTTACTGCAGGGGGGGTGGAACAGATGACCTTTACAGGTCCCCTCCAACCTAACACATTCTATGATTCTGTGATTCTATGAGCTTTGTTCCACGAAAAAGTAACTGAAAACACTGATTTTCTAATAGGGCCACTGATGAGTTTCACTTTGTGAGCTTGACTTCCAGTGTTGTTCTTATGATATATGTCTTAAATAATCCTTAATTATTTCCTTACCAAACAATTTTACCTTTACAGTAGTGATGTGGCAAGGCAATTATCCTTCCCTCTAACTAGGAAGTGGATTTACTCATCAAATGGCAGAGGGCCCTGGATCTGACAGCCTTAACCAAAAGCTCTAAGGTACCTGTTGAGAAGCTGTGGAATATGTGAGGAAGGTATTTCGCTCAGCATACTCCCCTAAGAAACTATCTGGCCTGCTGGTTAGCCACATCCCATGGAAAAAATGAGCTAAACATATCCTCTCTTCATCATAGAGCTGAATGGTTGAAAAGCCACACAGTCCCCATTATCACAGAATTAATTTAAAACTGTCTTTCATTTGCAACACGTAAGTCACCTACCTACTAAATCCCTTCTTTAAACATCCATGTATAGAATCTTCCTGGATGAACCACACTCTTACATGCACAGTCCTCCTCATGCTTCGAGATAAATGAGAAGCGGTGAGATGAGAGATGAAAGTTCCCTTAACCACAAATAACTGTGCTATGGCTGTATTTATCTGACTTTTTTCATGAAAAGAAATCACATCCATTTTGAAATCCCGCTGTGAAAATTTAGGTTCAAAATATCTGTCCCCATTAAGAACGCAACATTTTTCTATGCCTATATATTTTTGTGGACATTTTTATTATCTATGAATGTGATGTTTAATGTAAAAGGGGAGAAAGGAGAGGAGCAATGGATTCTGCAAGACTAATGGACAGCTAAACATAATTCATTAGGTGAGACGGGCAGTGTATAGAATGAGAAGTTAAATCAAGCAGCAATGACCTTGGACTGAGCAGCTTTCCTGAGATAGTCTACTGGATTTTTAATTTATTTTGGGGAGAGGTCCTTTTTTATTATGTGTAAACACTACAGAGTTGGATTCACATAACCAAATGTAGATGACTATGCTGAATTACATATAAGCTAGTTGCTTCACAGTGAACAGAGAAAAACGGTCACTTTAGAGGCTCAGTTAATCAAAATTTCATGTACAGACCCAGAAGAAAGAAGACTGAAACCCACCTGTTTCTCACCATTCATCATAAAAGAAGGTGAAGGTCATCAGTTCAATATGCAGACATCTCTATTATACCAGTATTAAATGAAATGAATTCCATCCATAAGGACTAAGAAATTCTAAGTCTTTAGAGCCAGCTTCAGGCATCAAGCTTAATTTCCAGCCAGGGATTTAATTTTAGAACTGGGGGATGAGGAACATACCAGATATAATAACAAGGCTTACCTCCTACCTCCTTCTCTAAAAATATACAGTTTGTCTCCCAGATGCAATATACCTCAAAATGAGCAGACTACTGAATCATTTAAGGCAAATAGTTCCTCTCGGGATTTTCTTCATTTTGGGATTTTTATTCTTTTCAATCATGAAGAAAATCTTTATCCATCTGGTGAAATCTTCTTCAGTAGCATTCAAGGAAAATCTGCAAAGCTATATATTGTTACAATTTTATCTTTCAAGAAAATATTAGAAAAATAGCAGAGAACACTATGTCGGCCACTTTCTGTCTTAGAGCCTGATTCTCAACTGCAGCCTCATTTGGCATCTGGCTAAACTTCCTTGTGCTGGCAACATAAAAGTGTGTCTAGGGAAGTAAACACAGTCACAGCATCAGGTCTGCACTGCTTGGAAATTAGACAGCAAATCTCTATATAGACCCTTGGTTTTCTAGTACTGCTCATTTTGGTTATTTGTATTTTAGAAACCAGCAAAACTAGGCAGTAGCTGGATACAGTTAGTAAACACGGGTGTCCAGCTGTGACCTTGTGTTTTAGTGGGTTTTTTGTGTTGTTGCTACAAAAATGACTTAAAAATGCATGAGGCATAGTTTTCAGTAACATATACCAAACAAGCAATGAAACTACAAAAAATGAAACTTTCAGAATGTAAGATATTATTCATCTGTTAAAAGCACAGAGGAAGCTTCTTATTCATCCTTTTCTTCTAAGAAGTGCTATGCTACCCACAAGATATAATGTATAGCACAGTACTTCTTCCAGTTCGGCTACAGTAACAGAAAAAACTTTCAATAAATTATGATTCAAAAGTAACTGTTTGTAAATGAAGAAAAATAACCTCCTATTATGAATAATATCCTATTCAAAATTGTTCTAATTAAGCTTATTGAATCTTCCCTTGTCCAAGAAATACATATAATGATTTATTTTTACGTGGGTTTTTTTAAGCTTGATTCCAGTGCCTGTTCTTGTGCTAATCGATGTACCAGTACTAAAGCGGCTACGAAACGTCTGAGTCAGTGCTGAGAACTAGTGACAAAATGCTGCACAAACCTCAAGTCGTTGCCAAGGCACAGTAGTATTAGAAAGGGAGCAGGCTGAGGACAGGGCTACTGAGTTCTTACGCCAGCATCCTCTTCAGCCTCTGTCAAGTTAATATTGTATTCTGATTTTTCTATTTTGAAGACTTTGAGATAATAATGATTAGGTCATTAGATCGCCTTAATAAAGACCACTGAGAGATGAAGATGAGGAAATGCAGGTCATTTCAATAACACAGAAATAAATACACATATCCAGAATATCCTAAGTTTCATATTCATCAGATCTGCCAAAAAATCTATGATGATAGAAAAAATATTCTATTGCATTTATAAAAAAATATTCTACAACATTTCACTGGAATAGGAAATGTGAGTCATTTGCTACTCTAAAATCACCAGCGTAGGGGCCATTTTGAAAACGACTTCAATGGCTTCATCCACTGCAGTGAAGTTCAATAAAGCATACTCTTTTTTTGAGGTTCACACATAAACTCAGGTTGAGCTGTTTAGCCTTTTGTTGCGGAGTGCTTCCATTCAGTCAATGAGTTTAGCACAGGGAAATCTTAACATGGTTTAAAACACTAGACTATAATGCAAACAGCTTGCTTGATTTCTAGTGCCCACTAATTCAAATCCTCTTACGTATTCTGAATTTCCTTTTTCCTTGTACTGTACAATTTCTTCGTCTCCGTGCAGGCAGCACAACTAATACTCTACAGCTTCACAGATAACTTCAGCAGAGCACAATTAAAATTGCACATTCCCAGCAAACAACCATTTGCAAAGGCATTTAGTCGTAGTTCTAAAGTTAATAATTTATTGTCTCTCTTCATTAATTATAAACAGCTAAAAATTTTGCTACAAATGTCTGTGTTAAGAAGATCTAAGGAAGACAATCTTTGAATGTGTTATATAAAAGCATGTAAGAGCTGTGTTACATTTTTAAAAGGAAAGCTGCCTGTAACACTGGAATCCATCAATATTCACTCTTTTGAGACATTTGTCTAGGAGATAACTGACCTTGAAATAGGTTATGCATCTTCAGCTTAGGACGCATAACAAGTCATGGTCAATTAATACACAACAGAGCCCATAATCATGGAGATTATTGCCTGATCTGGAGAAAACATACTCAAGGGCATTACAGCCTAATTTAGCTTCACAGCCAAATTGATAACTTCGGCAACTCAAGTACTCAGAAACCACAGCAATGAGCACTCTGGAAACACACACAGATCTCTAATAAACACTGACACTCTATAATGATGGTTAAAAATGAGCTGTAAAACTTTAACAAAATAGATATTAGACCCATAAACCTCATTTCATAACCTTGCTAACACATAATAACATGGTCCAGAAATTGTCCCCTACTGCTGGTTCTCAACAGGAACCGGTAACCCAAGACAAAGAATTCAACTCTGGGTTTCCCTTGGACAAGGGCAAAGAGATACCATCCCAGAAAACATTCAACTGCCCACTTTGTCACCGAGATGGGCCATTGCACACTTCAGACCAGGCAAACACAGAGCTCCAGACTTAGAAAGCATGAGGCATTGCAACCACTCTTCTCCTCAGAACTCTGCTTTGATCAACACAACCAGAGAAAAGACCACAGGGGCCAGATAGAGAGGATGACTTAAAACAGTAAGAAAATTTGAAGCTGCACTTATTTATAATTTAGAGCGTGTAAGAGAGCATTGGTTTTTTATACTTTTTTCCTGTAGAGGCCCTGAACATCAATAAAATTCTGCTCATTACTTTCCACTGTAATTTTTGTGGATGGTTTTTAAATCCAAAGATGGCTTTCCTCCTCCCCCCCAAAAAAAATCAGATTAAAAAAAATTTGGTCTCAAATTACAATTAATTGTTTTTTTTAAATTAGAAATGAGTTTACATATGTCCTGAAGGAAGTGAAAATAAATGAATAATAAATAAGAATGTTTTACACTTGCAGTATTTGGAGCCTTTAATCTGAGGATTCAAATAGCACTCTGAAAAGTATTTACTAATTAACCTTCATTTTACTATGAGCAAGACAAATCCCTGTAACCTTCCTTTTAGCTCAGATGAAAAGAATAAAAAAAGGAAATAAATTGTCTCATTTTTCTATTCCATGCTCCATACTAACTCGCAATCAGTAATGCACAGCATTAGCTTGAGGTATAACACCTCGTTGCCTTTCTCCACATACTCAAGTATCACAATGAATCAGTGTTTTAAACTCTAGCTAGTTGTCCTACCTGGAGACAAGAGTAGAACCTTAAATACTAGGGGAACTCCTGCTAGTAAAGCAGTGAGGAACCAATTAAGAAGTGGGTAAGCTGATTCTCCCTGTTGCACCTCAAGGCTCTGAGCTACAGAAAAATGAAGAATGCATCTTCAGACAGCACAAGGAAGAGAAGATGTCCCCAGGGAAATCACCGCTGTTGGCATGGCAGGACTGGAGAATCTACGTGGCTGGATGGCAAGTGCACTGGGTCACATGAGAAGTGACCTCAAACCTTTTAGTCTGAGAAGGAAATTCCCACCCTGGACCACTGTCCTAACAGAAGGATAAGTGGGTGAATCAGATTGCTCGCACCATCACACTCACCTCCAGCGGTGGTTTTATGGACAAAGAAAAGCAAGCAAAGAGATTTGCCATCAAATGAGATTCAACTCATCTGAACACCTTGTTTTGACCTCTGTCAAACTGCACTTTCCAGTAACCTGACCATTCCAGAAACAAACAATCAAACAACAAAAACAACCACCCAGCTTGACTCAGACATTCCATTCTGTTAATCCAATTGCTTTCCTGCCCTTTCCTACTTTCCATGGTAACTTTACCCATTCAAGGAAGGCTGAATTGACAGAAATGAACTCAAATTCTGATTTTTCAGCACTTATGTCAGTCATATCCAATAGATATCGATTCAGCTTTTTCCCACATGAGCTGCTGGCATGGGATGGAGGTCCAGGAAAGAATAAAGGAATTTTTGAAATTATCTGAGATATGACTCCTCCTTGTCAAGAACAGCAAAGGGGAAAGTTGTCTTGATCAATGAAAATGCTGACTGAAAATTTCCATGGTGGTGACTCCAAGGGCTCATACTGATAACAGTGAGAAACACAAGAGGTTGCCATGCACACTGTTATTGAAAAGCAAATCATGAAGTTGTGTGAATTTCAAAATGGTTACAGGGAAGATTAAAGGGAATTTTGTAAAAACTAAGCATAACCTGTATGAAAAGCTTAAAACAGGTTTAGGGTTTATTTGACACCATCTATTTGGGCAGCCCAGTCTAGTGAGAGGTGTCCCTGCCCATACCAGGGTGGTGTAACTTGATGATATTTAAGGTCCCTTCCAGCCCTAACTGTTCTATGGTTCTATGAAAATAGTACTCAGAACAACATGTATGGCTATGTATTCAAAATGTACATATGTATGGCAAATGCAACAATATATCTCTGTTCCCAAACTAAAAATGAACTTTTCTGGAAGGAGTACTAATCCTCATCCTATTTATTTAACAATTGACTTAGATCACAATACTAACCTTACTTAAAGTCATTATTTGTTTATCAGTAAATAGTTAATTTATCAGTTCTGTGTTTAATACCGAGATGTTAAGACCGAGGGATACAAAAAAAGGTTTTACCAATTCTATCATTCCATTCATTTGACCATAAAACTCAAACATTTTGTGTAATTTATTTACTCACCTCTTGAATTTTCTTATTGGCTTTCAGTTGTAGCTACCTGAAGAAAAAATCTAATTACAAGATGAGAAATTACATCCAAGTTTTGTTTGTTTCTTTGTTTGCTTGCTTGTTTCTTTTTGTTGACAAACTTGTATGGTCAAGATACTCCATGCATTGTATTTGCCAGTACACACATGGTGGCTGTTGATTTGAGTACTACCATGCAGAAATGATTCTAACTGAGCTAGCCTTGTCTCCCATCTTACAATCATAGAATCATGTATGTTGAAATGACTACTAAGATCATCAAGTCTAACCACTAACTTAACTCTGCCAAGTCTACCACTAAATCATGTTCCTGAGCGCCATGTCTACACATCTTTTAAATACCTCCAGAGATGGTGACTCAATCACTTCCCTGGGCAGCCTGTTCCAGTGCTTGACAACCCTCTCGGTGAAGAAATTTTTCCTATTATCCAATCTAAACCTCCCCTGGTGCAACTTGAGGCCTTTTCCTCTTGTCCTATTGCTTGCTACTTAGGAAAACAGATCAACCCCCACCTGGCTGCAACCTCCTTAGAGACTGATGAGGTCTATTCTCAGCCTCCTTTTCTCCAGGCTAAAGAACCCCAGTTCCCTCAGCTGCTCCTCGTAAGACTTGTGGTCTAGACCCTTCAGCATCTTCATTACCCTTATTTGGACATGCTCCAGCACCTCAATGTCCCTCTTGCAGTGAGGGGCTCAAGACTGCACACAGTACTCGAGGTACAACCTCACCAGTACTGAGTAGAGGGAAATGATCACTTCCCTAATCCTGATGGCCACACTATTTCTGAGACAAGCCAGGGTGCTGTTGGCCTTCCTGGCAACCTGGGCACATTGCTGGCTCATTTTCAGCCAGCTGTGGACCAACACCCCCAGGATCTTTTCCGTCAGGCAGCTTTCCAGTAGCTGGAAAGCGACTTTTCCAGTAGACTTTTCTCCAAGGCTGTAGTGTCGCCTGGGGTTGTTGTGACCCAAGTGCAGGACCCAACACTTAGCCTTGCTGAAATTCATAGTTTGCCTCAGCCCATCATCTCGCACCTTTTCCACCTTCTCCTGCCATGGTGAGTGAGGTATTCCTCTGTCAGCTTTAGCCGTAGGTCCATAATTATTAGGGAAAGGATTGTTAGACAGAGTGATCACATAAGCCCAGCCTGCTTAGGAAATAAGGCCACAAAAACAAGGCTACAAAACAATAAAGGTGAGGACAAACAGAACACACATAAAGCTGGGGAATATAATTTAAGGCAACTGCATCATCAATATAAATTTACTCTGAAGACAGATTCACAGCTAGCTACTATTACACAGAGCACAGTGTGACTGTATCAAAGGGAGATGTCATTAAGCTACTCTCATTAGCAGTTCCTGCCAAGGACAGGTAGAGCACAACTTATCAGAACTGTGACTTGTATCATCCAGGAGCAGAAATGTAAGAGCTTGAATGGTTCTCTGTGTAAAAAATATTTACCAGATAGCTGGTCAGGACAGAGATGACTTGGAATGTGTTAATGGAAGCAGGAGGATGGCTGACTGTCTGGTACCTGCAGTGGATGAATTTTGTCTCACGCTTATATCTCTGAGCAATGGCAGGATTTGCACTGTCTCTCTGCTACAAGTGCCTCAACGCACACTGTGAGTCAGGAGCCAATGCAGTCCCATGAGCACACTGTTTCAAAAGCGTTTGGCAGTTTGCTGCGATGCCTCCCACCTGATCTAACCGGGCTGTGCTTGTGACTCATTTAACCTGCTAATCCAAGGAGAGGCAGGCTTTATCTCATGCATGTTCCTGTTACTCTGGTGCTTTGCATAGTTATCTTATGATGGATTCAAGTATATTATGAGATGTTGCTGACTGGATCAGATCAGCTCATTTTCTTACCCGCCTTCATATCTCCCATTTTGTGAAGACACAGGTGCTTCTGTTTCCATTATCCCACCTATTCCACATCTTGATTGAACTAAGCCAGTCAGCTTTTAACTGACTTCCTTCCCACAACACAGGTAGTATGCAATTCAGCGTGGAGCGTTTGACTTCTATTTACATCTTTATTTGTCATCTCTGTATCATCTGCTCTGTTAACATGTTCATATTGAAACCACCATATATATACATAAGTATATATATATATATATATATATATATATATATATATATATACACGTCACATGATGTTGGCAAAAATGTTCCCCCATTCTTCACTCTAGAATTGCAGTGCTCTCTGGTCCATTTTGATGTGTGGAACTACAATGAGGAAACGTTGGAAACAAAACGATTCAGAGTGATATGAGACCCTCCATCAATACTGGATATGTTTTTTATTGGCTGTTTTCTGTCTGTGAACTTCTCTAGTATTTCTGAAGTTCATGGTATTGGCACTTCTTTTTCCAGCATGAATCTATGTAGACCTCTGCAACCCACTACAGTCACATTGTCCTGGAGTGACAGAGGTAGGTAGGCATGTCTACAAATGTAAGGAAAGATGCTACAACCAAATAAATGCAATCTTCCATGCAATGCGGATCACCAGACTGGACACACTCACTAAAATAGGACCAGAACTACCTCCCATGTCTTGCTAGCCCATGATGTGCACAGAGTAAATGTGACACTTTCTGCTCTGATCTATGTAGCAGTATATGTAAAACCCTAAGTAAAGCCAACCTACAGACTGAGAGAAGCAAACATTTTCCTTAGGGGAGTGCCTTTAGGCTGAGAATATAAAAAATGTCTAAAAGCATTATGTTTGAATTGAAAATTACCATTTCAATTACCACTATAATATAGGTGTTTTATGCTTTCTTCGCTAGAGTTTACTTTTAAGAGTCATGCTGCAGATAAAAGAGGTAGAAAAAAAGCTACTCAGTGCATTGATATAACCAGTCAATAATGGATGTTGCACAAGCTGATTTTCTTCTTACTCATCACAAACACTTGGAGTGTTTTGTATTCAAAATACAAGATATATGAGGACTCTTTTGCAAAACACCAAAACCGATCCCTCCACACACATCCCCCAACCCACCCCCTGCTCCCCCAAAAAAAAGCTCTGGCCTAATTTGAAAAGGAACTGTCAAAATAGTGTGTTTTTACTTACACACACGTATTTGGAGCCTGCAAAGAGAAACTGGATGACTCTTCATCAGACGCACCCTAAGGACTGTTCCATTAAGTTCTATACTCTTGTACTTGTGCATGCGTCTTAAAAACACAAAGGGTGGTCTGGTTCCAAGCTATTAATTTATTCATATAGCTATATTATGGAATGAGAGATCAGAATAAGAAGAACACTTCAATGAACAAGGAACAACCTCCATGTCTTTAGACTTGATCACTTCTCCCTACATAGAACCCAGTTCAAATCAAAGATTTTTAATAAAATGTTTTTAGTTTTAGCTAAAACTAACTTCCTTCAACAAAGCACAGCATAGCCATTTAGGATCTAGAATACCATCCTCTCAGAATAGTGCTGTAGCAAATGATACAGCCTTCCTTGAGGACTTTAGAAATACAAATTTGGGTAACTTTAGGTTACTTTTGAAAATAGTGTTTAGCTAAAAAGTGAAGGTTAGATCTTGTGTCCCCTTTGAGGTCAGTGTGCTCTTATGCCACAGGTCATATTAAGGACATCTGTCAGAATGGTATATGTGGCATGGGGCTTGGAGGACAGAGCTTCAGGCACTGCTAGGTTAATAGATAAAGCGATGGAGCCTTTAGGCCATAAACCATGGGGAAACTAAACAAAGGTAGCAAGATTGTAATAAACAAAGTTCCATGCCCCCTGCCGGGACAGATTCCAGAAGAAGCCTCTGCTTTTGATAACGTATGCCTGCTGTCTGGCAAGGTTTTAGAAGTTCTATTAGCATGATAAGATAAAGATGCTGGTGTAATAGCAGATTGCTGACCAACCAGGTGCAGCCCCACGAGCAGTGTATGTACGAAAGGACCAACCTGTTTAAAGCACGCCGTCTTCTGAGCATATTTAAAGGAATGATTTTACACAATAAATCGACTTTTGCTTGCATCAAGCTGTGTCTCGTCTCTCCGTCACGGCAGGTATAATTTTGGTTTTTGTCACATCCTGGTACATCAGTTCACAACAGAAATTAAAATTCCCAAATGGCTGAAGATACTGGTAAACGCATATTATTTTATAATAGATACTTAAATCTAACTTTAAAATGTCTTTTCTTTCTGAGTTTTTTCTAAGTACTTACATCACGGTTGTCAGAAAACCAGCAACCTCAGTATTTTAAGATATTTTCTTCAGAGGTTCTAGCTTTCTATTTCAAAACATCAGAGGTAAAATTTTAACTACCATATTCTTAATACTTTACCAGGTGGGATTGCAGCTAAATGTATTCAGAATATACTTCCATTCTTCTTCCACTGAAACAACCCATTGTGAAAAAGAAACTGGTCCCTAAGCATCAGGAAACAACTCTTTTCCTCTGGTTAATTACAACTAAGGTTTTAACAGATGCCCACGTTCCTGGCAGGCACTTCACAATCTATATTTTAAAGCATTTTCCACAATTAATTCATTGCCTTTTCATGCTTATAACATGAAATATAAGCTTTAAAGACCACAGGGAAATGATACTTAAATGAAGAGTACAATTATTAGTCTCTCTTGTATCGGCTATCTGCAAGAATGCAATCTCAGCCAAATGGGGTTAGATGAAATCATAAAAATCTTGTCTTCACCTTTAGCCTTGATGATCTTGTGATATTTACGTTCTCTTGTAACATAAACTTCTCTTCGCTGATCATGAACAAAAAATAGAGAAAATATGTTTGGGATTTGCACGACAGATATTGAAGTAATATAGCAGAAGGTTGTGTGGAAGACAAAGAAGAATTATGATGTTATTTATGATCTCTCTCCTGGCTGGCTAACTTTCCTCTCTTATTGGAACATCTATTAGTATGTTTTCTCCTGAGGACACTTCTCTCAAATGTGTCTTCTTTTAATGTCTGTTTTCTCTGCTTCAAAATATTGAGTTTACACTAAATATTTTTCCTTTTATGTCACATAAATTCGTTCTTCAAAAGAAAAAAAAAATGGTGGTAACAGGAATGCTATCTTTCCTTGGAAAAATTTTACACTAAAACCTGATTTATACTTTTGATGAAAGCGCAAAATGGCTTAGCCCATACTGGATAAGCTCATTCCTGAATTTCCAGAACCACCGGGATCCACTGTACCATCCTGGCAGCACAAAAGCTTTAAAATAAGGGCGATTATAACAAACCATGTTATTTCATATTAAGAATGGAACTAAGAAGCTGAACCTTGATCTCCTGTGACAGCTCCTATACTCTTCACAGTTGGAGAGCAGAACAAACCGCACATCTGACTGTTTTGAAACACATGTTAAACCTATCTCAAGAGTAACAGCTGGTAAGAGAGCAATATGCCCAAAGCAAGCAATGTCAGCCAAAAGAAATTATTTGGTAAATATTTTATTATTCAAGTTGGATTTTATTGGTGTCCTTTCCCTCTGCTAGTGTATCCAGTCATACGAACCACTTTTTTATTCAACATCACCTCTCCTGTATGATCTCCCATCTCTGCTTCCTATTGCCCAACTATTAAACCATTTAACTATAGCTTTCTGTCTTACAGAGAATATTCACATTTTTGGAATGAATCAATTTGAATCTTATCTTCATAGTCTAAGAATACTATTTCACTGCTGTCTGAAATACATGAGCAATGCATCATATATATTTTATGGTATGTAGAAATGTATATTCAATGCTTCAAGTCAAACCCCATGCAGAGAGATTCCTAGCACAATTTCTTATACCATACAACAGATGGTGGTAGCTAACACATCGAGAGTTGGAGAGCACAGAAATGAACACTGCAGGAGAAGTAACCACATAAATTAGGAGCACATATTGGAAAGATTTCTGGTTTTCCCATATTTGATTATTGTTTCTGCTTTAAATCAATGTATACATTTATGAAGTCTTTGTACAGATATTGCTAAACACAGTTAAGGATGCAAGACTTCTATATATATATTGTGATATTGAGACTGGTTTCTTGCAGAAGCCAAACGCACTTGCTGTACAAAAGGGTTAAGCATAGGGGTAGCATAAAATATTGAAGAAACTACCATGAGCTGCACTATTACTGAACACAAGGCTGTGTACAGCCATCTACTAGTACTGACAATTACAGGCAACATAAAAGTAATTTTTAGCTTCTTATAATGCTAACATGATAACAGTGTTTTGTACAGTACAAATGTAATGCCACAAAGTGACATTTGCAATAGCCAGAAATGTTGCCATGGTATTACCAAATGGCAGGAAATGGCTCGAATTGCTTATTCAATATAAGGCTGGGCAAGAAACTGGAAACCTTGGAATTGTGTGTGTGCGGGTCGCTATTGTAGACTCACTCTCCAAACGTGGTGGGCCATTTCACACGTCTATTTACTTCCATATGGGCAGGAGGCTCTCAGCATCCAGAGGAACTACACTGTCATTGCCATGAATAAGCTCATGCATACCAATGAACAATGACCATTAGGACCTGCCTTAAGTGGTTCAATTGGATTTAATGAGACAACTCATATGCACCTGAGAATTTGGGTCAGATTCAGTAAATAAGGATTCCTAGGAGAAATTATCACACTAGAAGTAAGAAACCTGTCACAGAAGAGGGTTACATCAACCAATATGAGGCCTCCAAAAAAATAGCAGTTGGCTATAAAGCCACATGACAACTGGTCCTTACAGTGAAACAGGAATCTAAGGCTGCTCCTCAAATAAAGCAATGCCTACTCTTTTTTTTTTTTAACTGACAAAATAAAATATAGTAGTAAGGATTTAAAAATCACTTATATTGATTAAACAATTGTGGCAATTCTGAGCTATTATTACTCATTTAGTTCATAAATTTCAGTAGCGTTCTGCTGAGTCACACAAATGGAAAACCTGGCCAACTGGGTGGATATATGACTCGATTACTATACTGAGACAAAACATCCTGTTATGTTTCTGCAACATAGTTTAGCTTATTGATTTGAATACATGGATTATGCAATTCAGATGTTCAGATAGGAGAAAAAATTACAGCAGTAATAGTGCACAGGGACGAGGGCCAGTAGGTGGCTGGCCTCGAAGACCAAAAGCAGAGACATCCCTCAAACTATGCCTACGGAAGAAAGCACTAACGTCACCTGGGCCTGTTTGAGAAAAGCATTTCTAGTAGTGTAATACCTATTCTAACATTATTAGACGTGCTTATTTTTAAAGGGGATATATTTCCTGAGGGCAGCCTGGAAGAACAACATCATCTAGAGGAATAGTCATTGATACCAGACATTTGTCTTGCAGGCTTCTGTATCTTTATCCCACCTGAATGAGCCCTTACTGTAGCAGTAATTTCATATTTCAGTTCCAGTGAAAACCAAAGAAATGTGGATTTCCCATGTGTAAGCTGTGGCTCATGGCCTGCTGGCTCTTCCAGGACTCAGAAATATTTCTGAGAACATTTCATAGGTCATGCTACCATCAGTATTTTTGTGATAGCAGAAATGTTCTTAGGTGAGCTAGACAAAACAAATTTTTGGTATAAAAAACGGAGCATACCTTTAAAAGAAGTCAGTCTGAACAGGTTTCCTACTACTTGTGTTTCAGTTTCAACTCCATCCGTTCCACCTCCACTTCTACACGGGCTCCTTTGAGAGGCTACTGCTTAACGAGCAGACAAGATGTCACTAAATGGTCCCTACAGCAATTAATATATAAGAAAAGATGACTTTATAGCACGAACAGGGAACAGGCAGCAGGATCAGGGGCTGCTGGGAGCCCTGTGTGAGAGGTGGCTGTGTGCTGCCTGCGGGTCCTAGCCAGTCTCAGTTGGTCCCAGCCAGACCAAGCCAATTCCCAGTGCTCCTAGCAGTCCCACACAGTCCTGTGCAGTTCTAGTGAGTCCCAGCCAGGACTAGTAACTGCCTCATCCCAACTGGGGGGTCAACCAGTCAGAGAGGATCATGGCATCTCTGCTTAGACACTGTGAGGAGGGCCCCCACCTGAGCAGAGGAGATGGGTAAGAAGGAAGGAGGAGCAGAAAGAGGCACTGAGGGCTTGAGCCCACTCTCCTGCAAGCCTGACTGGCCTGAGTGTGCCCTGAGGCGGGACAAAGGGGAGTGGAGGCCAGGACACCAGGAGTCCTGTCCAGGCTAGAGGTAGGCCTGAGGAAGGAGAAGAAAGGTGTCTTCTCCAAGTGTTTGTCTTGTTCATATCTCAAAGCCCAAGGCAGTAATTATATTAATTGACAAGAAATTAAGTGTAGTTCCCCAAATCAAGAATGCTTTTCTGGGATGCACCATCATTTTAAAGGACTATTCTATCCACTGGGATACTGTGTATCTTCTGAATCTCTGCTATACCTTAAAATATTTTTATACATTTTAAGTGATTCACAGTATCTTCTAAGAGAATATATTATGTAATATCAATATAAAAATATACACATTAAGGGATAAGCATCACTCTTGGAGACATGTAGTCACACACATCAAACCATGTGCTACTTATGCGTATATACAACTAACACACTTGCTATGTGGTATGATTGCATGAGGGGAATCTTCATTGTCACTAAGTGACAATGGACATGTATAGTGTTTGATATGCAAACCTGTATCTTTCCCTTTGATCACACTGTCTATTCTTGTTCCCGTAAAAGGAGTGACAGTCTGGTGGCATCCCAAAAGAGATGGCAGAAGCTGCCTGTTTCTTTGGGAAATGCACCAATTTGAGAGACACGAAAACGCAAAGAGAGGGCAAGCACACCCAGATCCCGCACCTCAAAGAGAGCCTGAATGATTGCTAAGAACAGCAAAGGGCTACACACATACCAAGAGGAGATACTGCCAAGGACTGATAAGCACTGTCAGGGTTTGTAGGAACACAGCAGTGAGGAGATGACTGAAAGCAAAGATCATCCCGCAAGGTCACCAGGAGAAGAAGGTCACTGATTTATAAACCTTGTATTTCCATTCTGCTTCATCTGGCCACTTGGAGTTTTCTACAGCTTATATTAATTATTCCAGTTCGTAGCCTAAGAGAACCTGGCTTTCTGAACTTCAAAGCCATTTGGATCCGCTTTGGAAAGCTCTTTATAAGGACAAGGCACTACCTCAAAGCTCTGGCAGTTCTGGGCTCTCTCACAGCTCTCAGTTCTCAATGAAAGCCTAACAGAAAGCACACTTTATCATGAGGAACATAATGTCTTTTACAAACTATAGAATAGAACCATTGACAAGTACAACATAAAGGGCTCACTTGAGTATGTCCTGTATCTCCTACAGATTTGATTTACTCAGCCATGTGATTCTCCATTCATGTTGCTGCTCTCAAAAAGGAAAGAGGTGCAGTGATGTCTCTGATTCAAGAAGTCCGTGGAAAGAAAGCATAGCAAGTGTTGGCAGTAAACTGACTGTGAAGCACTGAAGCTGGAGTCCAAGCTGGGATAACTAATAACACACTACCTTAAAATACAGATACCTGCAATTGTGCCAGCAATCTCTGTAGTTGCACAGTGAGAACTGTGCTTTAGTGTCTGAGATGCAGCTTTCTCGTATGAATTGCCATTTGCAGTATTTGGCCTTTACATACACACTTTTCATTTGGAGGCAAGTCAACCTGAAACCATTTGAAGTGTACCCAACAAAGACTGTCATAGCTGGCATTAATTTCCAAACATACACTTTTTTTTAAAAAAATCAATTTTCTAAAGACTGTTGCTATGATCAAAGAGTTCAGGTTCCTCATCAGCTCTGGATCACAGAATCACAGAATCACAAGGTTGGAAAAGAACTTGAAAGATGATCAAGTCCAACCAATCCCATCCTGAGCTAAACCATATCCCTAAGTACCTCATGTACCCTTTTTTTGAATACATCCAGGGAAGGTGACTCAACCCCCTCCCTGGGCAGCCTGTTCCAGGCCCTGACAACTCTTTCAGTAAAAAATTTTTTTCTAACATCCAATCTAAACCTGCCCTGGCACAGCTTCATGCCATTCCCCCTTGTCCTATCACCTGTCACCTGGCTGAAGAGACCATCGCCCACCTCTCTACAACCTCCCTTCAGGTAGTTGTAGGTGGTGATAAGGTCTCCCCTCAGCCTCCTCTTCTCCAGACTAAACATCCCCATCTCCCTCAGCCACTCCTCAGATGATTTGCCCTCCAGCCCCTTCACCAGCCTGGTTGCCCTTCTCTGGACTCACTCCAGGACCTCCATGTCCTTCTTGTGGTGAGGAGCCCAGAACTGGACACAGTACTCGAGGTGTGGCCTCACCAATGCCGAGTACAGTGGCACAATCACTTCCCTAGACCTACTGGCCACACTGTTTTTGATACAAGCCAAGATGCCATTGGCATAAAATCATTTGACTATGGAAAAATTCTCCAGGAAAAATAAATAGGATGTTGGATTAATGAGTATTAAAAAAAAACACTTAAACTGTCTGATTCTATGAATTGGCAATTGAAATACTATTAGAACAAATAAGATATCAGACTGGATTAGTTGGTATTCTGACTTTCCTGTTAAGAAACTTCTCATTTAAGTTCAAAGATTTGGAGAGTTTGTTTGCAAAAATAGTGTTTATTCTTCTCTGATAGATGTGAATTTCAGAATGAAACTCAAGAAAACTGACTCAAAGCCTTTTACAGATTTCTGCAATTCTCTCAGGAAAACTGATCAAGTAGTGAAAGGAGATACACTGTGAAATGAACGTGAATTTAGTCTGCCTCTAAATCACAGAATCACAGAATTATCAAGGTTGGAAAAGACCTAGAAGATCATCCAGTCCAACCATTCACCTATTACTACTAGCTCCCACTAAACCATATCCCTCAATACAACATCCAGTCTTTCCTTGAACACCCCCAGGGTTGGTGACTCCACCACCTCCCTGGGCAGTGCATTCCAGTGCCTGACTACCCTTTCTGAGAAGTAGTGCTTCCTAATGTCGAGCCTGAATCTCCCCTGGCGCAGCTTGCTACCATTCCCTCTAGTTCTGTCACTGCCTACACGGGAGAAGAGGCCGACCCCCAGCTCACTACAACCTCCCTTCAGGAAGTTATAGAGAGCTATAAGGTCTCCCCTAAGCCTCCTCTTCTCCAGGCTGAACAATCCCAGCTTCGTCAGACGCTCCTCGTAAGGCCTGTGTTCCAGACCCCTCACCAGCTTAGTAGCCCTCCTCTGAACGCGTTCCAGAGCCTCAATGTCTTTCCTGTAGTGAGGGGCCCAAAACTGAACACAGTACTCGAGATGCGGCCTCACAAGTGCTGAGTACAGGGGGACAATTACCTCCCTGCTCCTACTAGTAACACTATTTTTGATGCAAGCCAGGATGCCGTTGGCCTTCTTGGCCACCCGCGCACACTGTCGGCTCATGTTCAGCCGTGCATCAATCAGTACCCCCAGGTCCATTTCCTCCACACAGTCCTCCAGCCACTCCGCCCCAAGCCTATAGCGCTGCCTGGGGTTGTTGTGGCCAAAGTGCAGGACTCGGCATTTGCTCTTGTTGAACCTCATGCCATTGGCTTCAGCCCAGCTCTCCAGCCTGTCCAGATCCCTCTGTAGGGCCTCGCTACCCCCAGGCAGATCCACACTCCCAGCCAATTTAGTGTACAAAGTCCTTTAGAGTAAGGTACAAACTGTCACTCCATTACATTCACCTAGGAGAAGACAGATTTCTTCACACCTCCTGATGTTGTTAGTATTGTTTTACCTTTCATCAGCAGCAGCAGTGGCAGTAGCTATTGAGTTTCCCAACCATGTGGCAAAACCCAGTGCATTTCCATGAAAGGCCAGTATTCTACACTGTTACAGGACCATAAAGAGGTAGAAACCCACTTGTGACTAATTTTTCTACTCCTCTAATATATTTTTTCTTTATAGAACAAAAATTGCTTCAACAGATGACAGCAAAGATGCCAAAGTTTTCATTTATTGTTTGTGGTTCTGCTGGCTGTGAATGTGATCTGACTTGGTAGATTTGCAAAAATCACAGAATATCCTGAGCTGAAGAGACCCACAAGGATCATCAAGTCCAACTCCTGGCTCCACACAGGGACAGCCAAGTCAGAGCATGGGACTGAGTGCATTGTCCAGACACTTCTTGAACTCAGTCAAGCTTGGAGCTGTGACCACTGCCCTGGGAAGCCTGTTCCAGTGCCCAACAACCCTCCAGTAAAGAATCTCATCCTAATATCCAACCTAAACCTCCCCTGTCACAGCTTCAATACTGTTCCCTTGGGTTGTATCACACGTCACCAAAGAGAGGAAATTGGTGCCCCTTACACTTCCCATCGTCAGGAAGACACAGACCATGATGAGGTCTCCCCTCAGACTCCTCTTCTCCAAGCTGTATAATCCAAGGGACTTCAGCTTCTCTTCATAAGAATTCCCCACCAGACCCTTCACCATCCTTGTTGTCCTCCTCTGGAAACTCCCATATTTTTATGTCCCTCTTGTAGTGTGGTGCCCAAAACTGCACACAGCATTTGAGGTGAGGCTGCACCAGTGCAGTGTAGAGCAGGACAATCCCCTCCCTGGACTGGCTGGCAATGCCATTCTTGATGCGCCCCAGGATACAGTTGGCCCTCCTGGCTGCCTGGGCACACTGCTGCCTCATGTTTAACTTTGCTGTCAGCCAAGGCCGCTAGCCTCTGATCCCCCAGTCTGTATGCATAGCCAGGGTTGCCCCTAAAAAATGGATGCATCCATTTCTTCATGCATGGATGCATCCAGTTCTTCAGAAGACACAGCTTAGCATAATTCTGAATGGAAAACTCGAGGTATTTTAGGAGTGTCATTTTTTTGAGAAATGCAATGTTCCTGAGTAGTTGTGTGGTTGTTGATTGCTACCATAAGAAAACTATATTGTTTACAGTTTTTACAAAGCTCCTTTAATAGGTGAATAAGTCAAAATAATGTATAATGTAATTTAAAACAATTACAAATCCTTCAAGCATACCAAGCAGAAAAAATTAAATAATGTTTTACTGAAGGGATATTACTTTCAGATGGGTATTGAATTCTCCAACTCTTCAGTGAAAAACTGTGATGCAGAATGGCAGGTTCAAAAATAATGCAGTCCTTGACGTCAGCAAGTGTCTTTAGAAATTACAGATGGTACTTTCTATTTTATAGACTTACCCAGCACCTGCAACTATATTATCTGAGTTCTCTTCAATCCCATTTACAGGTGGAGAAAAGTATAGAGAGACCAAGTCCAGTGTCACACAGACCATGCCACTTAGGATCAAACTCAGGGTCTCAGTCTACAGGCCAGCACCTTGACTATCAAGGTGCTGATCCTGACAAGGGCTCTTGCATTCATTAGCAACACCTTAGTTTTCCGGTCTGAATCCTGCAAATGGCTGTCAGATGGCAAACCAGTGTTTCTGCACAGAGCCCTAGAGACCAGATGAAGTCTTCTGGAGTATTGTGTTTAGAGCGCAAAGCTACTCTAATCTCTCTTTGCAGGTAGCTATGTCTGTTTTCTGAAATGGACAATGCTGTGTGGTAAGTGCTACTGACTGCATTATATGCCTCAAGTGTGTGGCTTGTTCTCATATGGATAATTTAAAAGAGTAATAGAGAATCCTGAGAAAACTTCGAAGTGAGGAAAATACATGAGCAGGTTCATATTGAAGTCCTTTTGCTTTAAAGACGTGGGGACATTCCATATCTCCAAAGCTGTACATGAATTACGTTTGAAGCTGCATTATGCTATGGTTTTCATACCACAACTTAAAATGCTGTGCAGCCCATGTCAACATACTTACTGAAGTCTTGGTAGCAAAAAATATTCTGTGTAGTTTAACATAAATCAAGCTTATCCTGCCATTTCAATGTTTATGTATTTGGTGCATTATGCCAAAAATGTATTTCTAGTGGTGCCCGGTTTTGAACATCCGCTGTGGCACTGAAGGTGATAGCAAGTAAATTCATTTCCAGTAAAATTGATGAAGAGGTGTGAAAACTGAGCTAGTAGCATTTATAGCTAATTTTACCTTTTTCTTACTTCTCAAATCTTCAATGTAATCCTAAAAATTAAAAGTTTTTAGTTTCTAATGCGATATGTTCCTCACCACTACTGCTGCAAGACTACAGTTCATAATTTCCAAACCTGGAGTTTCCTTTCCTCTTTGTTATGATGCCATCCATACAATGGCATTGTCAGTCACAAAAAAAAGAGCTTATATTAAATACCTGTGGAGATTCTTCATTCTCCACATAGGTAAATCTCAAAGGAATTTATTAATTTTCAATTTATTAGTTTTCACTTTCTGTTTTTCCCCACAGACTTAATACCTACTCAATGAGACTTCTGAATTTATCTCACTATTCACTTCTACAATGTTCTTGATGAACCTGGAACAGTATCAAAAAGTAATTGCCATTCCTGGAAAAAGGGGTAGAAAAGCCATGTAAGAAGAGCTAATAGAACTAAAATTTTACAGCTAAACAGTGCAATCTGTGTGAAGAGCTTCCTTTATTGTAAACTGGTTATAAAAGTCAAATAAGGGAGCAAAGGGAGTATTCTGACTCAACAAGGAGCATGCAGGCTGCTCTTTAATCTGTTTATACACGCCTGTCATGAAGGAACTCGATACAGCCTGAACCACTGTCAAGATTAAGATTTTAACTGACAAGCTTCCCCTACATTAATAGCTATAGAGCTATTTAATTTTTCCTAACACTAGGTCAAAAGAAGAATTAAATGGACTCTTTCCATTTTTCAGGAGCTACAGGAATTGTTTACTACCCAGAAAAATTCAACAACAAATAGAAGTATATATACAAATATTTTCACTGTCTTTTACCCTTTCCTTTTATAATGTTCTTGATGGATACGATGAACTTCTGCTTTTATAAATAATGAAACTCAGGAGTTGGACTTGCTGATCCTTATGGGTCCCTTCCAACTCAGGATATTCCATGGTTCTATGATTCTATGAAACTGTGGTAAATAATCTCTAATAAAAGAAACCATGGCACTGTTTTTTGCTTTTTACTTACTAAACAAAACAGTGTTTTGAAATTTAGTATCCAAATAAATTGTGACAATGTAAACAAAGGCTTCTGACAGAACCAAATTTTCTGATTGAAAATATGGCAGAAGGCTGTATCACCACTCCAATTGTTAGATACTTTATACTGATGTTTTATTAGGCCCTATAAATAAATGCTTTTCATGGCATTAAAGCAGTATAATTATTGTTCCTATCCAGCTGGTGCTGGAGGCCCATTCTGCTTCCAAAATTAACTCAGTTGGTAGGCAAAATCATTCTGTCTGCATAGGTGTGTATGTAATAATAATAACAATGCAGAAGGAAGCTCCAAGAAGTTATTAGGAAAAGAACATTTAAAACCACATTGCTAAAGTTTCCCCAATAAATATTGTGAAGGCAGGGTCTGGGTTTCCTGAATGTATGACACACACATCGATTCAGACCCAAATCCCCCTTTCGGAAAATTGTTGCATTGGAAACTCCGTACGCAGAACAAAGCAAATATGTGAAGCATGAATTTCCCTAGTAGCTGGTCAAACTTGCTCATGTCTGGAGTCCTTTCTCTACTCAGACTCATGAAAGTTCCTGCTGTGCGACACCTTAACTTTAATAAAACAAAGCACTAGAAAAACAGCAGCAAGGAATAAGCTTTCACAAGAAAAAGAATGGGTTAGATTCCCTCCTGTTTCAAAGAGCTATAATTTGACAAATGGACTTTAATAATACCACTGGAGAAAAAAACCATGGAGGAGGAGAAAGACAACATGGACACAGGGATTTGCCTTTTATTGCTTCAGTGCAGGACGAAGGAAGGGTAGCTGCGAAGGTGCTCCCTGTGCTATATACAGCCTGAACAGAAGACTTGAGTTAAAAGCCCTGTCAGTCTGGCTTCCTTCAGAGGCACCACATTCATTTGCACAGAAGATGACTCCTGAGACTGCATAATGTGCTAACAAGAATAATTTTTTTCCCTGCCAGCGTAAGATCTGATGGTATTATTATCAACAGATCTTCCCCATTCTTTTCACAAGTGGTAAACACAAGCAAAAGGTGGGTTTTTACAGTAAATTAAATATTTCACTGAAAAGTATTTTGACAATGCATGAATATATATATATTTATGCAAGCAAACTTGTAAGGAATAAAATGAAGAGAGCTGCTTCAAATTTCCTCACATTATCTGGACTTAATGAATTGCTTTTATGTCATTACCAACATAATGGTTTGGGTGCCTACGTAGCATGCCTCTTTAACAGGAAAGGAAAAAAAAAAAAGACATCTCTAAAGACTGTGGCAGTTCTCTGAAGCTCTTTCTCAATGTATTTTAGCAAAAATGGATCCACCCAGTTCTGGGTGATATGTGACATGGATCTGAAAGCATACGGCTGACTCAACCAGAACTCATGCTTGTATATACTCAATTTTGTAAAATATTTATTAAAGGAAAGGGGTTTTTTCTTTCTTTTTACCTTTTTGCCAGCCTCTCTCAAAGGTAATAAGAGGTCAACTCAATGCAAGAAGAATAAACTTCTGAGAAAAAATACTCAGGTGACATGCCACTTCTTAGTGAATGATGAGATTTATACTGAAATTATTTATCTCCTAAACTGACTGATATATAGAATCATAGAATCCTTTAAGTTGGAAAAGATCTTTAAGATCATCAAGCCCATCCAATAACCAAGCACTGCTGAGAGTCCAAACACTAAACCATGTCCCTAAGCTCCATATCTGCAGGTCTTTTAAATACCTCCAGGGATGGTGACTCAACCACTGCCCTGGGCAGCCTGTTCCAGTGATTGATAACTCTTTCTGTGAAGAAATTTTTCCTAATATCCAATCTAAACCTCCCCTGGCACAACTTGAGGCCATTTTCTCTCACCTTATCATTTGCTACGTGGGAAAAGAGAGAAACACATGCCCTCTTTCACCAAGAAGAAAGCTAACAGGCATGTTGTATCATTTTAGTGAGCCCTTTAGTTGGAAATACTATGACTGCTCTAAATACTGCCAGAATAAATCTACAGTTCTAAAGTAGCAAGTAAATGGGATATGTGGCTAATTTAGGTTTGTCTTAATTATGCTTCCTACATAATCTAAGTATAACTTGTTTCTATGCACAACACTAACTGTACTTCAGCAGAATTCCCATTGATTTAAGTGGGAAGGAAAAAAAGATCTATAATTTGCTAAAGTTACTGCACTCAACTTAGTGATAATCATTTTGTTCTCATTTTAGGAGACAACGCGGTTATTTGTCTACTGAGAAAGTTCTGCAAGACAATATCAACTTTTCACCAAAACATTAATTAAGTTTCTAGTATCTAACTGTACTCCCACAACATAATCAATGGATTATTTCCCAGAGCTTCATAGTGTAGGTGATTTACAGCCTTTTGAGATTATATTCTACATATCATCACAGATCCAGTTGCCATTGGGAACTAGAATATTTCTCCAATATTTTAGTATTAAAATAATTTAAAAAATTCATTTCAACAAACATGCTTTTTTCAGATTGGCTGGGAGAAGATCTTTAGCATAATATTTTATTTCCTAACCAAATATGTTTTTTTTCCTGTTTTCTTCCTTCCAATATGAACAAAAATGCAAAATGGTTCCATTTCCAAGCTGCACAGGATGTCTTTACCACTTACTACTTTTCACTCTGCCATACAATGGCTGCATTAATTCTAAACTGTCTTCACATACATATGGGAGATATTTCCTATCTTCATTGTCTATTTTCATTCCACATTTTGTATTATTTTTCTTATACTATCTGATTTACTATTCTATATTTTCTAGTCAGCTAACAGCATTGTTAATACACCATTAATAAACAGTTAATATATCTAACTTTATATCTATTTATCGAATTTCATTCCAAAACAAGCACTTAGTTGATAATCTGCTAATAAACGCAGTTGAAGTATTAAAATGCAATTATGCCTATGGCACAAAAACGATGAGTATAACAAACATAATGCTCTCACTTAGGGGAAAAAAAGGTAGGTTTTTTTTTTTTTTTTAAAGTTTGCCAAGCCTCTGGGGCCTTGTTTTTTGAAGGTGTGATACTTACAGCATCATAAAGTTAATTTTCTTTATCATTATTGTAGTTTTCTGATTATTAACACTGGTAATTTTCTTTTGAATTTTAGACTCGTCTCTTGCACTCTCTGAAATTTGCCTTTTTCCTTCTGTGTTTCTGTCATTTAAGTACATGAATGTGATTTGCTTACTAACACTTTCCAATTAGCAACGCATTCACTGAGCTTCACAGACTATGATTGCAGAACCAGCTCCTGAAGAACTAAGAAGTTGAGACCACAGCCTAGTATTTCAGTAAGTCTTGAGGTAGGGTAAAATATATAATCACCAGCTAGCTTAAACATTTTTTTAACACCTATGGAAAACAGTTTTGTTGCAACTGGCAAGAGAACACTAAGCAAAGCTTAATTCCTTTAGAGTCAGCCAATATGAATGTATAATAGGAAAGTCTTGCATAACTAAGTTGATAGAATTCTTTGAAGAGAAGGCTGCTGTGATAGATAAGAGTGTGACGTGGACAGTATGCATTTTTCAAGAAGTATTTGATAAGACGACATGTCAAAGATAATTGGTTATTGTAAGGAAACCTGACACAGAATATAACAAAGTTTAGAGAACTGGAAAGTGCATATTGCCATTTCCAAACAAAAATTACAGTCTTGGTAACTGTAAATCATGAGTCAAATGTAAGGCTATTAGTAGCACAGACCCCACATTGGATGCATGAGAACACAAGAGCACCAACCCATGCAAGTGAGTAGTGATGTTCTGCTACACTGAAAGTTATGGGTACTTACTTCACAAAAATTTAGTCATAAAAGGCACCCTTTTCTGGAACATTATTGTGAATAGAAGTGAAACATTCTTTTCAATGTTATTTGATGTGCTTCTAAGAAAAATAATGCATATGAAGGTGTGACAATGAAGTTGTGCCTCCATTTCTTTTAATTGGTCAGTTGTCTACTGATTTTTTTTGCTTTTGTTTTGTTTTGTTTTCTACCCCCTTTTTGGAGAAGCTGAGCTAAATTTAATTTGAGATTATTAGGAAGCCATAACTAACAGTGAAATTTAATGGACTTTAGAATAATCTCTATGTAACATTATATAAGTCTTTATATGCCTTTGCATAAACTATATAAAGTATTATGAAAACATACCAGGGTGTTAATTCCTGCAGTGCAGTGAGAAAGGTTAGATGGTTTAAGTGTTCTTTGAGCTGTGAATGATGAGATTCACAACTTGTTTATCAACTTTGAAATCCAGTCCCCCTAATCTCTGAAGCTCCAGTGTTGGACAGCTCATACCTTCATATTCTCAGCATACCCTTTCTTTTAAGACTGTTGAGTCTGTTGGTGTTTTAGAGCAAATACATGAAAACCTGCAAAGTCAGTTCAGGATTTAGAAAACCTCATAAGCATTTCATAATTACTGCTTGAACTGTTACACTGTTGTTTAGGAATGATACTATAAAAATTCCATTTATTATAAACATTAGAAACATAGTCTTTGTGCTTTTCATGAATATCAAAAATATTTATTCTTCACTTAAACTCATATGACAAGTTTTTCCAGCTAACCTCTGAAACTGTCTCAGAATAAACTCCCAATAATGACAGACTCCACTGATTTACTGTCTAGAATATCCATTGACTGACTGAACCCATGATGCTGAAGTAATTGTCTTCCCAGTAGCATCTATGCTTATACAGCATATGCAGTAACACATCTTCAGTTTGGTTTTATTTAAAACCTTATTCTGAATTCTTTTGCCTACTTTCCATATGCCTATATTTTCACAAGAAGTCTGGAAGCATTGAACCAAAGTGCTTATTTTATCTACCAGTCCTATTAATCAACCCTCTACTAAATGCTTGCAATCTCTCTTGGATATACATGCTTTGTATCTACCACTGAGCTCTTCCTTACTTGGAGTTCTTTTAAAGAATATTTTGGTGTTACCTTGAAGGTATGCCCTAGTTCTGCCAATTGTTCTAGTCTGATAAGATTGGAAGCAAAGATGATGAATGTCAGGATTAAAAGCTGTTTACTAATCACTATGTTCCAGTGGTCTTCTATTGCCATTTTTGCACCAATACAGAATAAAAACTGTAAAGAATGGACCAAAAAGGACATATCTAAACTGTTGAGAGAGCATGAAAAGAATGAACTCTTCATCTGAAGCTAAAAAGTATACTTGATACAATTTTGTTAGCTTTGACAGCTTTTAATGCTCTTTCAGTTTTCTGTCACTTGGCTAGTTTTGGGCTCAAACATTTGAAGCATCTGCTTTTTAGCAAAATATGCTAAAAAGCGTTGGGAAGAAAGATAACATGTTGAAGCTTCCCACTCTCACAGATAATTCTTATTCTTTTATGGCTAGAATGAGCCTTCTTTTGTTTACACAGGCATTTTTATCTAACAAAAGTCCACCTAATAAAGGAGGAAGTGGGAAATATGCCACTGAGAGAAAATTAGCTTTGCAGTTGAGGGAAAAAAAGTAAAGATATTAAGGGGTTTTACTGTTATTGACTTAAAATATATTATCTGATAAACTAAAAAGATCAGTCTACTTGTGACAAGCATGAGTAAAAAAAATCATGTAAATATAGCCCTCAGAAAATCAGGAAAGGAATATAGTCCTACTTTTTAGTTTATCCTCTTAACCCACCTACTTCAAACATTTCAGAAAGATCCAAGTAACCCCAGAACAAACAAGAGAAATATAGGCTGTAGAAATAAGCCTGAGTATAATATGTTAGTTCTGGGCTCCCCAGTTCAAGAAAGACAGGGAACTACCAGAGAGAGTCCTGTGGAGGGCTCCTAAGATGATGAGGGGACTGGAGCATCCCCCTTATGAGGAAAGGCTGAGAGAGCTGGGTCTGTTTAGTCTGGAGAAAAGACTGAGAAGAGATACAATCAATACTTAAAAATTGGGTGTCAAGAGGAAGGGGCCAGACTCTTCTCAATGATACCCAGTGACAGGACAAGGGGTGATGGGCACAAACTGGAACACAGGAAGCTCCATCTCAATCTCCTCACTCTGAGGGTGACAGAGCACTGGGACAGGCTGCCCAGAGAGGTTGTAGAGTCTCCTTCTCTGGAGATATTCAAAACCCTTCTGGCCGTGATCCTGTGCAAGGATCCTAGCTGATATTGCTTTAGCAAGGGGTTGGATTAGATGATCCAGAGGTCCCTTCTAACCCTGACCCTTCTGTGATATGTCAGTCCTTGCCATCATGCCCTTGCTTCTTCAGCATGGGTTTTAGCAGTTATTTTGACAAGAGAACATTTAACTTACAGGCTTTGTGTATTTATTTGCATTCACAGTTGGACTCAGTGCTTCTCTATGAGTATGCAATATCTTTATAGGATACAGCCATCATAAATTATTGCTCAGTGCTTCCATATGACTGACTCAGAAATGTGCTCCCATACAGAACCAGGCAATCCAAAGTTATACTTTTATACATGTATTCATAGAATTCATTGCTGATAATTTCATCTAATTCAATCATTTTAGATGCTTCCCTTTGTAAAACCGGTCAAAATACATTTTGCTGCCATTTTGCAGCATTGATATATATCAATATAGATTAGAATAAGGAAAGAAGCTTTGCAGAATGGATGTGAATGAGTCAGAATAGATCTGACATTAATGCATGTACACCTGCAAAGATAAATACACAAAAATATAAAAAAAATTCCTTGTGATCTCATTGATATTATCCAAATAATTTATCAGTCCAACAAAGACATACATGAAAAAGACTTCTATTATACTCACTGCCAGTAGCACAGTGACAGAAAAATTATGTGCGGGAAAACAGGATGAACGCAATTATGAAGCATAACTTGTGCATTGTAGTGAAAAAGATAAATTCAAGATCAAAAAAGACTCAGGTCCCTAAAAAATCAAGCTAAAGCAATGCTCATAGAGGAAGAGAGTGCCTCATCTTCCCCTACTTATTACATAAAGTATTAATAGTTATTAGAGAAAAATAAAATTTATTATTTGTGGTGGTATGGTAGTGATACTGCAACAACAGGCAAATCTTAAAACCTTAAACCATTGTAGTTTCCAGAGATTTCAGCTTAATCATAGCCTTATGTATCTTTGCCATTCTAAATTGCTGTCAAACAAAGCAGAACGCTAACTTTCCATACACCTGACATCAACACAGTGTTAACATTCAGTGGAATTACAACCATATGAACAGACTTTTTTTGTACTTAAAATTACACACATCATCCTCCTTTCTCCATGCAGAAAGTTTTCTAGAGTGACCTGAGTGTTTCTGTTAATGCAGTTGTCAAGAATATTATTTTTTTTAACAGAATTTCAATTCTTTCCACATAGCCTTAAGCATTTCCTTAAGATGGAAGCTGGAAACCATAAAATCTCAGAATCACAAGCTGGACCATCCAGTTCCATCCCCCCTGCTATGGGTAGGAACACCCTCCACTAGACCAGTTGCCCAAAGCCCCATCCAGCTTGGCCTTGAACACTGCCAGGGACGGGACAGACACAGCTTCTCCTGGCAACCTGTGCCAGCGACTGACCTCTGTCACAGTAAAGAACTTCTCCAATATATCTAACAGGAATCTACACTTCTTCAGTTTAAACCCATTCCCCTTGTCCTATCACTACACTCCATGATAAAGAGTCTCTCGCCATCTTTCCTGTAGGCCCCTTCAGGTACTGGAAGGGTGCAATGAGGTCTCCCAGAGCCTTCTCTTCTCCAGCCTGTCTTCATAGGAGAGGTGCTCCAGCCCTCTGACCATGTTCATAGCCCTCCTCTAGACTCATTCCAAAAGCTCCATGTCTTTCTTGCACTGAGCTGGATGCCATACTCCAGATGGATTCTCAACAGAACAGAGTGGGAAGAATCACTTCCCTTGACCTGCTGGTCATGCTGGTTTTAATGCAGACCAGGACACAGTTGGCTTTCTGGGTTGCAAGTGCACATTGCAGGTCATGCTGAGCTTTCCATCAACCAATACCTTCAAGCCCTTCTGAGGTCTGCCCTCTCTCTACAGCCACTGGGGAGAGATAGAGGTAAACCTCTCTCCCAGATCATACAGGGAGTAAACAGAACCTAGTTATTACCTCTGCCATGTTGTGCAAAACTCTGAAAGTTAGCTGGAATAAATATAAAGTATTATCTATTTTCACTCCATGTGAGCATGGATTATCTTGAATTATTCTTTAAATACTTAGAAATAATTAATATTTTAAATAAAAATAATTTTATTTCTTATATGTGTTTGTTTTATAAGTAATACAGTTTTCTACAATTTACAAATTAATAGCTGTCCTTCTGTTGTACTCGTCAGTGTGACAGGACAGGACAAGAGGCAGTGGGTACAAATTAAAATACAGGAAATTCCACAGAAAAACTAGAAAAACACTTTTCAATGTGAGGCTCGTCAAACACTGTGGTATGTTGCCCAGAAAAATTGTGGAGTTGCCATCCTTAGAGATACACAAAACCCAACTGACATGGACAGTGTGGTGGGCAACACTCTCAGCACCCTGCTTCAAGCAAGTCAGCTTTGACTGGAAAATTTACAAGGATGGCTTCCAAACTTGACTATTTCTGTGAAATAATTCCACTTTAAAGCATCTGCTGAAAAAAAGCACTCACAGCATAAAAGCTAAAATCATTATTGTGTTCCCAGAGAACTGAACAGCCAGGAGCTCAAAGACACCTTTGACACTGGAGGTCAGTACAGCATTTCTTCCCTGATAATCTAAGACTTTATTCCAAAGTTGGTGCTATTGTTGCATTAGCAAGGCAGCTTTCTGGGGCAAATGTTGGCATGGAAAAAACTTTTTCAGTCTAGGTAATTTCTTTAAATAAAGATGGTAATAACATAGCAAGCTTATATCCACCACCTATTATCTTTTAAAGTTGGTTACTAGCTGAAATTCAGTCCACCGTCTTTCTTGGCTAATCCTTCTCTTAGGGAATGCCAATCTGGAATGAGGTAACTGGCCAGTGTTTGAAATAACCCAGTTTTGTACATGGAGTTTAGAGGTCACTGCATGGTCAGAAAGGTATTTCAGTACTGCTTTATTAATCCATTTTTAGAAGCCAAAATAATAGTGTATGAGCTGTTTTTCCATCAAAGCATTTCTCTCCTGCTTCACTATACAGTTTACATTTGCAGAACTGGTTTGCAGTCTCTTCTGCCCTGCCTGAGCATGCTTAGCTACCAGGAAGGGAACTACCCCAAAAGTCAACTCCTTCCATATTCCAGGAAACCAGTCCTGCTTCGCTGATTCAATCTAAGAGTAGATTCCTTCTTTTATCCATATCTGAGCACAGATGTTGTAAGATAATTAAGAAGCAGAATTTCTTTCAGATGTATCCCTTCCCTGCCCATTAGATCAGCTTACAATGCAAATCATATTCTTGCCCATTTATAGCTCACAAAAACTCACGAGAGCATTGGGCATGAGTAACTTCCCATTCCTTACATCTTAATGACCATAAAAGTCATCATAGGAGTTTATCATTAGTCATTTAATATTGGTAGGTAATTTAGAATGTCCAAAACACATAAAATAACAGTAACTTTCCCAAAATCTGGAAGTCAGTGTATATCCAAATGTTTAACCTCTCTTGGATGAAGGAAAGCTGTTATTTAAAACCCTTCTTATTTCAGCTACTGAGAAATTTTGGCAAAGCTGGCATGACCTGTGATTAGGGAAAGGGACAGAATTTGGAAAAGATGGATATCGTGGAGTGAGAAAGCCTTCAGTATTTCCAGTTACCAGCAGAACTGTTGGCAAAACTCATGTCAAGGGGTCCTTAAATTGCTCACATTTTGTTTCTATTCAATCTGATCCAGCTGCAGCTGGGTGAACACCACAGTGAGTGAAGTGTTGAAGCATTACTAAGACTTGCTCCATGTAAGTCAGAGGTATTGCCTGTCTAGAGAGGCGAGTCAGAGGACATAGCAAGGTTCATAGTGACACATGATAGAAGAGTGCATTTCTTGTTTCTTACTCCAGTCTCTATTAGTTGACTAGATTCACTCTGCTTGCACATTTGGATATATCCTCATATAAGCAGTGTAAGAGGCAGCTTTTCTTCCTGAAGTGCTGCCAGGCATAGTTCTGTTAATGCCAGCCTGAATTTTGTCATGGCACTCTATGTCTTACATCCACCGTGAAGTAAAACGGATGCAACACACCTGGTAGACGATATATTAATACCAACACATGAACTTGTATGGGCTGCTGCTCATTTCCAAGTAAATGATTAATTTTTACATATAGAATTCTTAGCAACCTGGATTGTGCCCCTACTTCTATTTTGTTGCATTACCAATGAGCAAAGGCATCTGACCTCTTTAAGAGACTGCCCAAAACAGGCAATTTTCTAGATTTCTATATAGAATCTCTTTTAAACATTTACTTTTTCCTCTGGTCCCATACTAAACTGCATGAACTTAAAACAGTTCCCCTGCTGTTCAAAACATCCACAGAAGGGAGAGAACAAAAACACATGCAAAGCATGGGCAAGAATATCATTATGATTAATTCCTTGGTTGGATAATTTTGTCTGGTGATGGAGTTGTGATTAAATAGCCATATTAATTATTTATTTAATAATCTGTTTAAAATATAGGTCATGGTTTCCAAATGTCTGTGGAAAATGCTTTCTATTAATCTATACAGAACAAAATAAAGACCACTAGAGTCGTCAGTTGTCTACTCTGTCCTTAAGCATAATTTCTACCTTGCCCTTTATTTCTGTTGCGTCACCTTGAGGCTGAAAATTGCACAGGTACCTTGGGATGACAAATTCCCATTCACCTTCATAGGTGTCCAAGGCCTTTTGTATGTCTGAAGAAGTTCTGACATCAGGGTAGTAATGTAGTCAGCTAATGTAGTGGCACCTCCACTGCCCTTCGGGGTCCTCAACTGCAGTTGCTGCCTGTTCTCACTCCCCTTGCTCTTTGGCTGCCAGCCAGCTCTCCCTGCCTACTTCTAATAGCTCTTGTGGCTCAGCCATCACTGTCTTCTAGCTCTCCTCAATCCTACAGTCACATCCACTAAATAATTGTGGTTACTTTTCTTCCAAGTTTCCACCTCTACAAAAGATCAAAGAAAACTCTTAATATCTAGCTTCATGCACAATTCAGAACACTTTTGAAAGTAGTGTTGAGCTGTGTTCTCCATCAGGCAGGACCAGTCCTGATCCTACAGTCTGGTAGGAGTTTCTGGTTTAATTCACTGGCTTTAGTGTCAGTTAGAGCAGAATTAGGCCATTTGATGCTAAATTCTCAGGATGTGCCTGAATATAAATAGTACAAATACTGTGGAATTCAAGCTCTTCATCCATAATATATTCATCTTGAAGTGCACAGCTGCCATGCATATATTTATGTAACTTCTATCTGTAGAAATATTTAAGCATTCAGTTCAACTCTGAAAAAAATATTTAGAAAAGTTAAGGAAGGCTAAATGGTGAGAGCAAGTGAGGGGAGATAGTCATTAGATATGCGTGTCTTCAGAAGTCAGCTAACCAATAACGTTTTCATCTGAGTCACTGAAGAAATATAGCACAGCTAGAAAATGTACAAGGAAGGACAAGGGAGATGACACATATGGAATAGAGGGGAACCTAAGCAGAGCACAACCTTTCAGCCTATACTTAGCTTAAGGTGGCAGCGATAAGCATCTCTGTGGCATACACTGTTCACTTTTCACAGTGAAAACACTTGAGGCAATACATAAAATCCTCAGAGGAAGGCTTAAAACAAAGACAATATGTGATTAATTTATAAAACCCATTTCCATAATATGTCTTTGAAATTAACAATGTAAACAGGTTAAAAACCAAGCTTGGATAAATTCATGAACAATCGAGACATCAGAAGCTTTTAAACACGGTATGACCTCTATCCTGAGAGGACCAGACATGGAAGAGGCTGGATAAGGATCAGAGAAGAAGGCAGCAGCACTCCCTACAAACTCCCCTACCCATGTTCTTCAGCTACGGAGAGCTCTGGTCTCTCCCGTTGTGGCAGCTGTCTCACACTTGCCCTACCCTGTTCCCAATCTTCAAAGATAAAAATGCTGCAAATAACCTGGCCTATATCTGCGGTAAGTACTGAGGGCTGCAGGAACATCTCTGCCTCCCCGCACTGCCCAGCTGATACAGCTGTGCAGAACCTCTGCAGAACACCTGCCTCTACTTGTTCTAGATTTCTGTTCCTTTCTGAACTCACCTGTGACAAAGTCTTTAGTATCACATAGCATTACAACACAAGCACAGTCATATTAATCAGCAATATTTTTATTCTGTCGCATCTCTGGCAGGCTCCTGGCAGTGTAGCAACAAACATCCCAGTAATAAATGAGCTTTTAAGTGCACCAGACTTTACTATTCAGCTGCTAGCATGTGGTCTCTGATCAAAACTTAACTTACACAACCCCTGTATAGGCAGCACACCAAGCAGCAATAACAGCAACAACACTAATAAAGAATGTAAGACACTGCTCTGACCTCAAGTTAAGAACATGGGTCAACTGTTTTCCTAACTATACCAAAATCTATGACTTCAGAGGCTCTTTTCCTAAGCTACACCAATACACTACTGAATTGCAGTGAGGTAGGTAAGTAGGAGCATGATGCCCATTAAATCTCCATAAACAATTAACTTTCGCAGCTGAGCTCTACAACAAAACACCCTGCCTGCTGCCATGGGATGTTGCTTCACTTCATGTAGGTCATTGGTGAGGTAATAGACAGTTTAAAACAACAACAGCAGAAAAGCAGCAAAATCCCAGCACAACACATCCTTTGATAGGTCTTAATAAAAATATAGATCAAGTTTATAGCAGAAGAAATTGGAAAAAAAAGGCAATTACCTCACTTTAATGTATTTTAAATATTTTTAAAGTATACAGAATTTTACTGCTAAAAATACCCCAACAAAACATACATTCAATGTAAAAAAATGCCTTAAACTTACCTCTTAGTTTACACTGATTTAATATATTTTTTCTTCTACTTTTCAACTTTCCTTGCATCTTGGGAATATAGTGGTTTTCTCCACCCGCTTCCTTCCTCTCACCTCCTCCCCCTCCAATCTGGCCTCCTTTCCTTCCTTGGAGGTTTTTAAGCTTTAATTTGAGAGTGTAAAGCTGAAAAATATTTGATACAATTTTTTTTTTTAATTAGAGAATTGAGCTCCTCACCATGGTTGAAGCATTTCTGGGAACAGCACCAAAAAGCTGGAAGCTACTGCACTGAGTAGCCACAGCATCCCTCTTAAAATCACCACTCATTTATTTTTCCCAGACAACTAGTGCTTCAGCATTTTACTTACAGACATGACTGCAGTTTAGGAGACTAAGGCTAGAAATGAGTCCGAGCTTCTTTGTTCGGTTTTGGAACGTGAAAACTAGATTCCCAAATTCCAGTGTGGGCCCATCTCCAGCTGGAACAGGAAAAAGACTCACCAAGTGGAATTTGACAATGTATGGGCTGAGGCTCGAGTTAGTCAGATTTTCAATGAGCTCAGAAGGGTATTGATGATTATATGTTCTAACTGGAGGAGGTAGTTGTCAGTCTGCCTGCAGCGTGCATGTCACCACACCAGGGAAGGGGAAATATTTTAGAGCTTGTGTGGGATTGGGCTTACTGAATGGAGCACTTGGGAAGTCTCCTCTCCTACAATTTGGATATTGCTGGGGAAGAAGAAGGAAAAAAAAAAAAAGAATAGGTTAGATCTAACAATTTAGGGCCTCTGCAATGTGCATTCACACTGAGGGGCGTTGAAGAGACTCGGCATTTCCACATGCTAGTGAGCAGCAGCCTACAGCCTATTTTAGGTTTCTGTTAATTGACATTAGGTTGCACTTTGCAGCCTCTATGTATTTATTTTTTAATTCTTGACATAATATGGTAAGATGTTGCTTTCACCTAAGAAGGAATATTTTCCTGATATGACAGCAAATTTGCGGTAATTCTAAATATGTTGTGTTTTCTCTAAATGCTTACAGATATTTTGGGCATGAGGATTATAGTAGTCTTCCTCTCAATTCCTTGTTTGGTCATTACATTTCAGTCTTTCCTCTTAATCCAGTCTACTTAACCACTGATTTTTGTTTCCTGTTGCATGAACAACAGCAAATTGCTCCTATAGTTCACCTCTCCTGTAAAAGCTCAGCAATTATTTCTCTGCTCTTTTTCACTATCTACCAACGCATCCTTCCAAAGACAGCATTGCCCTTTTAGGTATTACAATGATCACAAAGTGGACCTTTCTGAACCAGGAAAAAAATGTTTTTGTGTAATTTAGGGTTTATATTTCTGTATACTTAATTCATATTAGCCATTTAAAAGCAGTTCTGAACTAACTTATCCCACTTGCATTAGCTTGTTTTTTCTCAATCTGAATAAGATACATTGATAATTCCTCTTGCTCATGTTTCTAATCTCTAAGTATCTTCTATTTTCTGTATCCTGCTGTTTACATCATCTGCTGACTTCATTAGCATGCTGTTCACTTGCTTTCTTTAATACTATTAATGAAACTGTTAAATAAGGCTGAAACAGAGACCAATCATTATAGTAGTACATGAGACAACCAGAATGTGTCATCAGCTGAATTTTCTGCAGGAAGGCCTAAATGCCCGTTCATCAAAATCATTCCTTTTAATTGCTTTCAATAAGTTATTATTTGTAGAATTGACTGATGTTTAATTGTGGCATTAACAGAAAGCCATTTGGGAAACCTTGGCATGGAAAAGCTGACTGCTTATGTATGTGTTCTTGTTTAAACCAAACCTGCAGGAAAGTTTGGATTTGCTTCAGAATGGGTTTTAAACTATTTACTTTGTCTCTTTCTATTTACCTTTTCATACTCACTATTTCACACCATTGTTTACCCTGACATGTTTGAGATACTTGAATTAACTCCATGCAATTGATAAAACAATTAAGTTGCTTAAAAGCTGTGCAGAAGGGTACATGATAACAAATAAACAGTATTAAATGGAAGATAATATTATCTATTTAAATAGACACACATAGTGTGAACAGATATGGGTGCACAACAGACACAAACAGTTCCAAACACACTTCCAGTGTAGACTAAGGGAAGCACAGGAAGTGTGTCTCTGTTAAACATCAAAACCAGATAAACACAGAGAAGGAAAAGACTGATTTTACTTAATAATTACCAGTGACCTGCAAACAGACTAACTGAGAAAAAATTAGGCTAGAAATGAGAAGGTATATAACAACCATCGGGAATGTGAGGCTTCAGATAAGTCTTCCAGTACATGTAGCCAAGGCAACGAAACTAATGTCTTTAATACAAAGCTGGCTTGGTTCATGGGAGGAATTGTCGAGTGGTTGCTTGAAAAGGCTGTGTACCCAGCCCTGATCTCAGACATTCCCATCCCTATCTTCCTTCCAGCTCTACAAGCATGACAGTGAATATCAACGAATCCGAAACTCTAACTTTGCCTTTGAAATTACTGATTATTCTCAAGCGCGTTTTCTTCATGCTGAAAGTCTGAAATTAATACTGACTGGTTATGATGCACCTAAAGAGTCTCATGTAATCAAACAATAAGAAAAGGAAATTATTATTAATAAGTAGACACTAGCAGCTAAATTTTTAAATTCCAAAATCCGGTCCTTTAAAGCACCAATTATCAGCAAATACACAGGGGGAAGGAGCTTCACAAGCAAGGGCACTCCTGAAAACAATGGACTTTAGCACTGGCCAAGGTCTTTGATGAAAAGCTCAAGTTCACTACCCTTGACATAGAGCAGTTATGTTGGGGTCTGCTGCCTTCCCAGTCATATCAACACAGATGTGGACAGAAAGAAAATAATCTCGACCACAAGAACAAACCCTTGCTATTTGTTCTCCTTTCTGTGCCAAAAAACGTCGAAATTTCTCCTGGGTTAGAAAAGATGGAAAATGTTTGAATCCAGGTCCCTAGATCTATTTTGGATCTGTGGAGTGTCAGAGCTGATAGCAAAGGACACCCAGGCATTTTTTTACTCATAACATTTTGGGTATACAGGTCATTTCTTTCTGAGGTTTTAATCTCAGAAACACTTCTAGATATGCAAAAAATTCAGCAGATCCCTTTTTATACAATAGAAACTAGTCTTAGGTAAAAAGAGTATCACAAGATTTGCTTATGGTATGAGATTTCATGGAATGAAGTGTTCTGGGTCCTCCTTGGAGCATTCTCTAAGTTTTTAACTCTTATCAATGGATGAAGGATCTTTGGTGAAAGGACCTATTTAACCTTTACAGTGTATTATTTACATAGACTACTCAAAGACAACTAACTGTTATTCTAGGTATGATCTCTGTATATGGCTGAGTAGTTCTTGGCCTCTTGAAAGCACACGATTCATTGTTTTCATCGTGACTGTGATCATAATGATACAAAGAAAAATCACAGTAATTACAGAGCAGTCTTCATAAGAGCTATATTTAATAAGCTATGTTCATCACTGTTCCAACTCCACTAGCTTCTGTCAAAAGCAAGGATATATTTAACCATTATGTGCTAGCTTGCATAGCTACAATTATTATCCTTGAGAAAGCAGTAATGCTCTAGTCCATTTAAAGGTTAAACCCTGCTTTCCATCTGATAACAAAAATGCCAAATAGTCAAAATAAATCGAGAGTCCAATAAACATTCATAGTGTTCAGAAGCATTCTTTCTGAAATCTCACATAAAAAAAAGGCTTAATAGTATTTTTTGGTTTTCAGTTTGACAACAAAAAGGGTAAAGGGTAAAAAAAAAGACAAACGTATGTATACATGTGGAAGCATATATACAACATTTTGGAGAAATACTAGTCAGCTGCATATCATCAAAACTTCTTGGTTTTTATTATATTACTAGTTGCCATACAATTAGAGAACTGTAATTCAACTTCAAAAGTCCACAAGCAGTTGGGGAAAAAAAAGAAAAAGCAAGACAAAAGTCTACTCTGTTTAGAAGAGACCACAAATCAGTGTATGAGACACCAGGAGGAGATAGAAAGCTGTGTAGCAGAAATTAAAAATGATAGAAAAGTCACTGAGCACACATCTCAGCACATGAGTACATAAACTGAACATTAGATGTAATCTGTTGCCATCATCAGGTGGCTTACGTAAATATTTATCAGTTATGAGGCCTCTGCAAATGCTATTTTTAATTCTTACTGCAGATTTATTTCAATATAGTACGAGCTAGTAACAAAAAAGCTCAGGGCACCAGCATAGCGTGGTGCTGTTTTACCTGTTGAATTTAATAACAGGTAAAACTATCTTGCAGGAAGAAAAGGCTTGTTACTGACTTCAAAGAGCTTGCTAACAGTAGTGTACAACTTCCAGTCTGGCATCATTTCAGTCTCACTGATTCTTGATAATTAAAAATGCTCCTCACTTCATTTTTAATTTTTTTAAAAAGCAATTTGCGTAGTTTCTTTCTTATTCTCTTTGCGAACACGTTGTGTTCTGCCACACAAGGGATTACTTGCAACTGTCCTGAAGAGGAAGCTGCACACAAGGTAGGAAGAATATGGCTTGGAGAATTAGATCTACTGAACCATCAGGCAATAATTCACCCTTCAGGGTGGGATGGATAACGGGAAATTCTCACATAAAAGTTATGAGGGGGGAGACAATGGGGCCAAACAATAACTCGGATAATATTAAGGGAATAAAATTCAAAGATCCCGACAGTCTGTTTTAAGGCCATGTCAAACTCCACACATCGTTCCTAATATTAAAAAGCATGAAGTATCATAAAATCCTCCCATCTCATCTAATGCATACAAGATATCCATCTTCCCACCCTGCCATCCAATACAGCTCAGAATTATGGTCTTATAAGCCTCAAGATAAAATATGCTGTTCTCTGAAATAAAACTTCGAAGCACACACTGTGTTTCTAGGCTGGCTCACAGTCACAGGGATCATATGTGTCTGTGCATGTCTATGTAAGTGTGTAAAACAAGAGTACCGAACAGATCGATTAATTTCTAATTAAAAGAGAAGAGAGTGAAGCAGTGGGAAAATTCTGAAGCAACCTTGTATTGTGATATGCAGAAGAATGCAAGCCGCAGTTCATTGGTGTCTCCATAGAAACAAGACATATTGGAGGGTGTAAGACATTGTCAGAGGACTAAAAAATTTCAGCTTCAGCAGAAAACAGAAAAGCACCTGAGGGATTTTTTTTTTTTTTTTTAACCAGGAAAACAAAATTAATTATTCATTTCCCATATAGGAAGCATCTGGTTTTCTGATGAGTTTCTTAACATGCATCAGGTTTAATTTATGGACTGGCTAATCCTATGATTTTGTAATCCGTAAAATCTGTGGGAAACACATGGTTACACTTCTAAGTATAACCCCAGAAAGGAATGTAAGTAGGCTCTCAATGAATAATTGAAAGCTCTATTCAATGTGCTGTTAATTCTTGGTGCCATTTTCACACTAGCTTTAGACATGGTGCTTATACATGCGCATGTATATTGGCCTACAGGCAGAACCCTGTCTTGGCCGGTGCAAAAGGCATCCCCAGGAAAACTGAAGGCAATGGGGAGACACTGCTTCAGGAAGACACTGTGCTCAGCATCCCTCCTACTTCAAATGAACAGAGACACGCAGCGTGCAGCTGCAGTGACTATTTTTAAGAAGTTGAACCCCCACACACAGGATGGATTATAAAATACTCCTCTCCTTATGCCAGACCTGAAGCTATAGGCAGAGGGTTTTTTCAAATGTGACAGAGACCTATGCCAGCTGGTAGCTTCACAAGATGGGTTGCTGCTCCCAGATTTTCTGCCCACTGGGCAGCCTCAGGGACAGTCTGCTAGCTGAACCAACCTCAGCAACCTCAGCTCCAATCCTAAAGATATTCCTTACCCGTGGAGCTCTCCAGTGCTGGAGCTAACTCTTTTTCTAGTGAAACAAAATGCCGGGGAAATTACCAGTGAGCAGTTCACCAGCAAGTCGTTTCTGCTCCATTACCACAAAAGAGCAGAAGGATTGGCCACATCCATGCTGCCTCCACTGCCTGGGGTACAGGCGAGGCATATACATTGCTGCTTGTGTTAGGCAGGCAAACTAAAGCTGACAACTGCCATTAACTTTTGGCTGGAGGTCAGGGCAGTGTTAGGAGCCTCTCTGAGGGCTACATTAGGAGAGTGCATGTCAGACACCAAAAGATAAAAGGTCCTTAAGAATAATCAGGCCTTTTCCTGGTGGCATTGCATGCCATGATGCCATGATGATGTCGAACCCCTCCACGACAACTAGCTGCTTTAAGACTGCTTAGTCAGGAATATAAGGATTAAGGAAATTGATAAGAACCATGAGACTTCCTAGCTGCAAACAAGAATTAAGGGCTCTGAAAAGATGTATCAGTGAGTGGGAAGGAAATAAAAGGTTTAAGTGAAAGTGAAAAGAATTATTTTAGAGGCTTTTTAGTGTGCATGTCACACATAGCCAAGCTCTGTACAGGGCACCCATTTTAGTAAAAATGTTCAGTGGACATACTGGAGACTATTATGTATATTTTTTTATCAGGTCTGATCTTTCTAACAAATATCGAGGCATTAGAGCTCTGCCAGAGGATGCAGACTGATCCTCCAGCTCTCTACAGACTTGCATCAGGATGCATCTAAGAACAGAGACAAGCCTTTAATCATTAAAGCATGGCATTTTCCTGACAATTGCCAAAACTGATAAAAAACACAAAAATGGGAGTAAGAGTGATTATGGCTTGCTTGTGTCCAGCTATGCTTTTTAACATTTATGAAGTGGAATTCAGAGAAGTGTGAATGGGTGGACACTCATTTACATTACACTTTCTCCAATCTGTGCACCAGAGCTGAAAGCACTGAACTTTATCTTCCACAGACAGGATCACAAATACATTGCTGCCTGCATAGGGTCTCCAGCAAAAGTTAAAATTGATGGTTATGCGTGCAAAAGGAAAAAAATTTAAAAGGGATGAGAGAGTGAACATTGCTGTTTTTTTCTAAGAAGGGTAAGAAATAGAAAAACTCTGGGATTTGTTTTTGCTCTTAGTAGGACTGTTGAAATGACCCCACAATTGACTTCTGAGCTTCAGATAATTACTGATCTACTCCTACACCTTTGCTTATAAGTGCCATTCTTGCCCACGTAATTGGTCTTACTGATGTTAAGGCCATTCCTCATGCAAGTAAAATTTACCCACAAAAGGGTATCCTTCTCTGAAGGACATAATGCTAGGCTGCTCCTTTAGGGAATCTCTTAAACTCTTTGTTTGTTAGATCTCAAAGCAAAGACAAAAGAGCTGTGTGATATCAAATATTCTGGCTTCACATCCTTCACTGTGACTGCAACTTTATGCCTTTACTCATTTCCTAGAGAAGACAACAAGAAAGGGAAGTGATTAATATTTTTCACTGGTTGTGCTACCTTTATTAATAGAAGTCAAACTGATGGGACGCTAAGAAATAATGCTCAGAAAGGAAAAGTGCACCACAATCCCTGATACACAGTTGCTGATGTGTACAACTTGACCATATATTACTGCAATTCCAGATTAAATTAGATGGAATGGTGTTGACATATCTCAGGAGAAAATTAGCTATAGCTAAGCCAATAAAGTCTTTATTATCCATGAAGCATGCTTGACACTTACTTTTACTAAGTATGATACTTTATAGGAGGCTATCCAAACACTGTGAATAAGTGCTTTATTCTGTTGCAGTTTATAGATTTATTCTTTGATATTAGGTCTATTGCATCAAAAGCACATACCTGCATCATGCAGTGATGGAACTTCAGCATGATTTTGACTGGTAATACACACTGAGTTCCCAGTAATGACTTAATGTGTCATGCTTATATGCATGTATGAAGATGACTTGCAAACAGGACAAACCAGGAAAGACCCTTCCATACACTCTTACCAGTTCAGCTAAAAGGTGAATCGATCCCCAGACTTAACTGTTTCAGGTCTATGCAGCAAACATCAGTGATCGTCACAAGTTATTTGGTCCCAGGACTATGTTAGACATATTATAAAGGGATCACAGCTGAAATTTCCAAGTCTCAGTTCTAGGAGCAGTGAGATCAAAGATCTCTACTGGATCTTCTGCCCCTGCAGATGCCCATAGACCTGATTTTTTCCCATTCAAATTATTTGGGTAGCCAAGGCTGTTTGAGACAGCACAGGGTATATGAAGTTGTAGCACAATTACTGGAGCAAACACATTGGCCATGCTGGATGTCACAGAATTTTGTCGCACACAGAGTTATCAGATGTGGGGAAGAAATCATGAATAACTTTTATGAAAGACTGAAGACTACTGCAGTGTGTCCATCATTCAGGTCAGCGGTTATGGCTGTAGTGTGAGACTGGTGAGTAACGAGTTTAATTTCATGCTTTGCCAAAGGCTTTTTAAGGGACATGAGGGAAGTTGCAGAGCCTCTGTTTAATTCTTAAAACAAGGATAATGGTCTTTCCTCACTTCAGAGGTGTGCTCGGATGAAAACTGAAGGAGGTTACTGTAGTGTGCAAGAGGTTCACATTACTTTATTCCTATATATGCACATGTTTAAGTATACATACACACATATACGTAGGTACATATATTCTCTGCAATGGGCCAATGTCAAGGACCTCACACAGTGAGTTCACGTAAACATCACAGGATCAGGTGCTTTCCTAAAATTTGCAGGTAGCACAGCTTAATTGGAAGGAGAGATGATTTTGAACCTATGAACATCTTTACAATATACTTCTTAAATCTATCCAGGACAACATAATGAAATGTTCTTCCTTTAGTTATTTTACTACTTTGGCACATAACATACTGATTGTGAGCATATTTAAGGGAGTTTGTTTGGGGTTTTGCATTTTGTATATTTAATGCAAGCTGCTTTGAACAACTTTACTACTTTCCTTAATTAAAATAAAATAAAGCAGAAAAGGGACACATTAATTTTCCTGCCAGAGATGCATTTAGCCCTAAGCACTTTGAGCAAGGCACAGCAATGCACAATATGTTGCATAGTAATTCTGCCTGAGCAAAACTCCTGATATTAAAGAATAATCATGCATCCAAGAGACAGTCAGACGCAGACAGATTGACACAGCATGGTGCAGCACTTTTGTCCAGAATCTGGAAATGCCTGCCTGTGAAACTTTGGCAAGAGTAAGTCTGCACCATGTGCATCTCCTTGCAAGTTTAATTGTCTGTACACAAGCTATTAGTCTACCTTCAGGAGTTACTTTTCCTAACATTTTCTTCCTCCTTTTGCAGTATTCTGGCTAAATGAATATTATTAGGTCAAATACATCAAAGGCAATTCATGGTAATTTGAAGCTTTTGACCAAGCCTGAAGCCAGAGCTGATGAGTAAGATAAACAAACAACCAAATAAATAAATAAAATGTTTGGCTCTAAATCGGTACTGCTATTCCACAGGCTAAATTGCTTAAGGCAGAGGTTCCTTGAGTGTGGACCACCCTTCTACAATGCTAACGTGTTGATCTCCTGCCATCATTGCACCATAGTGCAGACCTCATTCCCTTGTATTCCTCATTATTCTCTCTTCACTGTAGTAAATAACGGAGCTATACTTGATGAAAAGGGATATAAAAAACCCCATTTAATAAAACGTTGCTGTAAGAACCAGTGGTCAATCCAATTGAAACTGCATGACAGATCTGCAGCAAAATCAGAGATTTCTTTGAATTTGTATGCTGATTGCCTAGTTAGAAGCAATAATCAAAATAATACTATACAGATAAATCAAGACACCTACAAAGAAAAAGGCATTAACTGAAAAAAGGCACAATACATTTCATGTCTCCACCTTGCATTTCAGTGCCACAGCACAATGAATTACCGTGAATAACATGGTGACGGCTTCTTTAGAAGGCATATCTATCTATCTGCTAAAAAGGATGAGCACACCATATTATGTTCTGTGTGAGTCTATTCAGAGATTTTAACTGCATTACAAACTGTACAGACTATACACATCACTTGCATGTGTTGTCTCCATTATTACCGTCAGGAAGGGTAGTCCCAAGATACCACAAACACATTTTTTCTTAGTGTCTTCCTTTTGGAATTACACAGTTTGCTTGGATATTTGCTTTGGGCTTGGTTTCATAGAAATCATAGTTTAGGTAGGCACAATGTTCATTCTTAAGTACCTATAAGCTACACAAAGCTACATGTAGGCTTCTCTGGGCTTACACACGGCGCTGAGAGCAGAAATAAGAAAAACATGCAACTGCATAGTTCTGCCATTAACGTAGGACCCAACAGACCTGCAATGTGAACCATTTTGTTTTCTGTAAATGAGCTTCTGCACTATGGGGAGGTACTCAGCATTGCTGTCAAGTTTCAGTCAAAGTTGCCTGGAAGATAATCTACACCAATACACAGTGGAGCAACTCACGCCCAAGGACATGGTCAAACCTCCACTTGCAAAGGAGGAAACACGCTGCCTGGTGCTTCCTTTCAAAGGGGAGCCCTACACGGAAATGTGCACTGCCCTGAAAGCAAACACACTGGCTGCCTGCTGGTGAGGCAGCTCTTCTCAATCTGGAAGATGTTCCCTGCAAGCAACTGGGGCTGGTCACCTCTCAAGAACTAAGGGAAGGCTCTCATTCCCTCTTTGCGGGCTCAGGGGAGGACACAGAGACACACAGGCAGCTCTGATGCCATTTTGCTTTGACTTCTACCGTGCTGTACAACCTCTCATGGTCTGGATCATTATAAAAATGGCCAAAAAAGCAGAAATTTTATTGCTTCTGCAAATATAGTTGTCTTAACATGTAAATGTTTTGGAAATACTTGGTCTGTACTGTCAAACTCTAGGATTTTTCTCTAAAAAAGATGCAGGAGACTAACACTTAAAAAGAGCATTTTTATGAAGTGAAACACGATGAAATTTATCAAAATACAGCTATTTTGGAATACTTCACTAAAAATTGTTTCCTTTCCTGGAAATTTTCTGTAACACTTTTAAAAAGCTGTGCAACAAATTCTCCAAAGACTTTAGAATAAAACCAATTAGGTTTTAAACAGAAGAAATTCAGGACAACTTTAAAATTTCAGATCAAGCTTTCATTTTTCATGCAGGTCTCCCCTATACTCCCTCTCATGAGAAAAAGGGAGGATGCAACTGCAGAAAAAGCTTATGTTACTGAATTTTCTACTTGGTTTGCCTACACATCATTACCTACACACCATCCACATTACCTAAGGTTCTTTAAATTGCTGCTCCATACTGTGATAATCAGATATATTAAGAACTTTTTATTTTTAACATTTTTAAACAGAAAATCGCTGTACCAGGTGCGGGTGCCCAGTCGCTAGCAGCAAAGGCTGCAGGGCAGCCACTGTGAGGAGAGGCTGGGGCTGCCCCGTGCCAGACACAGCCAGTTCCAGCCGGCTCCAACCCATCTGTCACAGGGCAGGGCCCAGCCCCGCAGCCATGGTGGGGCATCTCGGGGAAATATATTTAAGAAAGAACAAAAATTGCTGCACAAAAGTGAGGAGTGAAGAAAAAAAAGTGAGCGAAACAGCCCATGGGGCACCACAGTGAGAGAAGAAGGAGGGGCACGAGGTGCTGCAAGCACCAGAACAGAGATTCCCCAGCAGCCATTGGAGAGGACTGTGGTGCAGCAGGCTGTGGACCATGTTGGAGCAGGTATCTACATCACAGCCTGGGAAGGCCCCACACAGAGACAATTTTATCCTGAAGGAGTGTTGGCTGTGGAAGGGCCCACGCTGAAGCAGGGGAGAAGCATGAGGAGGAAGGAGCAGCAGAGAGAAGCTGGCATGGGCTGGCCACAATCCCTATTCCTCATCTCCCCATGCCACCTGAGTGGGGGAGGAAGAGTCGTCAGGTATGAAGTTGAGCCTGAGAAGAAGGAGGACGGGGGAAGGTGGTGTTTTCATTTATCTCTGTTTCTCATTATCCAAATCTAATTTTAGTTGGCAGTAAATTAGATTCATTTTCCCCAAGTTGAGTCTTTTTTGACCATGATGGCAATTGTAAGTGATCCCGATCTTTATCTCACCCCACAAGCTGTTTCACCTTATTTTCTACCTAGTCATGCTCAGGAGGGGGAGTGAGAGAGCAGCTGGGTGTGCTTCTGACAGCTGGACAAAGTCCACCCACCACAAGCACTGAAATCAGAAATATGCACTGCTCTAGAAACTAAGGAAATGGTCATCGCATCAGATATTTTGTTAATGAAATAAAAAGTACTGCTTTATGTCATCAATACAAATATACATCACGACTGTAAAGGTTTGTAATTATAGCTAAGAATTACAGAAGATGATAACAGGTGAATGATTATCTGACTTTTATAACCTGCTTGAGGTTATCTGCAAGATTTTGATAGCAGAGTAGGGAAATGGATTCCAACATTCTGCCTAGATGACTAATTTTGGTATTGGAAGAGGCACTTTTAACCCCTGTAGTATATCAGTGGCAAGTGAAAGAAGAACACCATAGGCAGTGAGGTGGGAAAAGGGCCATTTCATGTGACTACACAATCTAGTCCACGCTAACACACAGGGAAATAACATCAACTCTCCAGACTAAGCCTTAGTTACAGCGATGTAAACTTGGAATAATTTAAACTAATGCCTTAGTGATTCAAAAGATAATCTGCTTCATATAAATGCTAAATCACTAACCCCTCCACCAAACCAGATCTCAGGTTTTACAAGAAGATGATATATAAATATGTTCTTATTAATCTACATAAATCAATGTAGCCTTGCTGAAAATAAGGATCTTTTAGCTCTCAATTCAGATTTATGCTTACTTCTTGGGCAAAGAGCTTACTTTTTTTCCCCTCCCTCAACAGCATATGCTACTCATATCTTATTACTGCAATACATCTGTCCGATATCTTTTATTCTTGCAATTTACTAAGCTCGTTTCTTCATTTAATGTTGCCATTACCAGTGCAACACCACTTTTTGTTTTATTCTTGTTTTAATAGAAAAGAAGCTACATAAAAGTCTACAGAAAAAGTCTCCAGCTGATGCAAGATTGTTATAATCCTGATTTGTCCAGGACCCTTTGATGTGTGAGGAAAATGCGTGAGGAAGACCAAGTGAGTTTTAGAGCATGTATATGAAAACTTTCCATGAGCATTCTCATTAATATTTTGTCTAGTCTAGTATTGTATGTGCGATGAACAGGAAACAGGTTCTCCTGGCTTCTTAGTTTACCCTCTAACACCATGAATAACATTTTTAAGAGATGCTTGTCACAAGCCAGTAAGGGCCAAAGCTGTAGCTTCAGGCAGCAAAGTGTTGAGCAGGAAACCCCCCATTTATGTCTAGGTGGACAACAGGGTACTCTGACATCTGATTTTGCCTACTACTAAATATCCCAATGATTTGACTGAGAGGATCTATAACCTTTTGCTAAAAAGCAAATGAAAACATGAAAACCACAAAAACATCATTATGAAACCAACATATAGAATAGTCAGTCAGGTGCCTGCATCTATTGATTCTGTAGGTTTAGGGAAGGTTTGGTTGACCCCTATTTCCCTTTACTTGGACACATCTTTTATTTTATTCCCCTCATATTCTATACAACTTGTCTGTAAGAGTGTCCTTCAGTTGAAGAGAACAGCTGCTAGCACGGTAATCACAGTGTCCCCTTCTGTGTCAGAAACAGTAGCTAGGAATCCTGTTCCCAATTGTTATTTTTCTATTCATGACACATCACAGCTGCATGAATAAGACCACTTAAATTTAAGCATGAAAACATAAATTTAAAATGTTTTGTTTGGTGGAATCTCTAGTATCTAATATCCAATACTGTTTTGATCTGTTCACAGATTTCAGTGTCTCGGAAAAAAATTTCAAGCACGTCAGGTTTGTCTGAATTCCCTTGGAGCATGGGTGCAGGTGCCATACCCGTGTGACCAGGAGCTGTGCAGTCCCCCAGCCCACAATTCCAGGGACATATCCCTGGATTCTTAATGGCACGCTACCTGGAAATTCAAGTGCAACATCTTTTTATTTTCAAAATAACCTATTTGAAGGCAGACAATTAAACTTACTTGTTACGACCCTTTAACATGAGTGAAAATTCTTGAAAGCAAAAACCGTATTATTTCACCCTTGGGGGATAGGGAGAAAAATGCTCATGTTGTATTCAGAAAACTGGCACTGCTAAGGAAAAAAAAAAAAATATAATGGTTGATTTCCTGATACCTAAATGTTAATAGAATTTGGAATTAAAATCAGTAAAATAGAAAATGTGCTATTAACTTAACATTACAGCAATACTCTTCTGAACTACAATTTTAAATATCCGAGTTCGATTTCCAGGTCTCCGTGCTACTTGTGATGAGATGTCTCCTCTTCCGTTCTCATGCCCAATGCAGTAGGGCACACAGGGTGTCTTTCAGGCTAGATGGTTTTCTCACTGCTTCAAAACTAAAAAACAAGTAAGCATAGAGAGTGTCCAAGATTTGAACTTCCAAGCACTTCCTTCCAATAGTCTTAAACCAAATCTCACCAGCAGTGGTATCTTCCATATATTTTCAGTTTCAAAACCTTAATTTTGGAAGCTATTGCAAATCTGCATACTATATTTAGGTCTTTAAGGTTGCCCTTGCTTGACTAGTGCTTGACTACTGCTACCTTCACGTTTGAAATCTAAAGAAAAGGAAAATACAGTTGAAGAAGAGATTTGAAAGTGAGAGCATTAGTGGCCAGGTTCCCCAGGTGCCTTCACTGATTTTTGCATGCAGAGTCTCTTTCCCTGGACTTCTGAGTTCCAGCAAACTGGCAGAAGAGAATCAATGGAAACGTCTGCCTTTCTGTGAGGATAATTTCTCCTTCCTCAGCATAGACAGAAACACTTATGGGCACCATCAGATGTAATTTGTATCAATTTATGTCAGTAGTGCTTCCCAAATATACCAAGTGGGCAACTCCTGCAAAAGTATTACCATCCATACTTTACAGAGGAATGGCTTGTAAAGAAACAGCATGACCTCTTAATAATCAAAAATGCTTTCAGCAGAGTCACATCTCCACCCTCTACCAGTGTCTGACAAACTCATCCTGCAGGTTGTTTTTTTTTAAAATCGGGAATAATGACTGTAACCCCAAGATTTTTTTCCCAAATATCCCAAGGAATTTATCATTCTATTATTTGCTGTTAACAGCATAAGCATCTAAGTGAATTAAAAATACCTGAACCAGAAGGTTTAATGTGGTAAAAAGCCAGTATGACTGTTCAGTTACATTTCTGAAAAATCACGTATTGGTCGCACAGGAGTCTGGCTTGTGAAGACCAGAATGTCATTGCATGAAACAGAGAAGACTGAAGCATTTATGAACTGGCTAAACTGCAAGTCTGCACGAGAGTTTGGGGGAGACTGCTAATTATTCATGCATAAATTAAGAGTGGAAATTTTAAATTTCCTTATTGGCAGTCTTATTCACTTCAGAATCCCATTGCTAGACAACGATCATTAGATCAATTCCCACCTTTTACTGATTTGGTTATTTAAAATGCAAATGCTCACTGAAAGGGCTTATCTAAAAACTGCATGCTCACGTTTAAAAGAGTTAGAACCACAATTCATGTGCCCATTGCTGCAGCTCCTGTGTCAGGCTTGGGCACTACCTGTGCTGTGTGTGCGGGGCAGTGAGCTGAGTGAGGGAAGGCACCCAGGGGTTTTTAGCACCCTCCCTGACTTTTGTGGCCCATGCTATCTGGCAGCATCTCGGAGAAGGCACACACTGCTCTTTCTGCCTCTCTAAATAAAAGTAAGTACATGTGTGTGTGTGCTCACACATACAAACAAATGCCTGCTTCTGCTCACACGTAACAGCATTCCTGTATGAGACCATGCACAGGAGACATGAGATCCTAGGAGAACAAGAGAAATCAGAAGTGAATCTCAGTATCTTATATAAATGTATGTCTGTTCTTGCTTATTGAAGCACCTATGTACCTACAAACCCCTGTGCTTTCTGAAATCAGACACTGAGGGGTTTCATAGAAAGCAGTTAGTGTCTAGACAGCTTTGTCCTATCTAATAATCATGAGAATGATAAGAAGCAGGTGCTCACCACAGAACAGGCATGTGAGGGATCCAACAAAGTAGTACTACAAGTAGCTTCAAGAGAGATCAAAGACTAAAGACTGAGGTGACTTCATAATCCCAGGAAAGGGAGTTCCCTACGTTAGAAAGCATTTCCCTCTTCCAACAGCACCTTATCCCTGAGCACGCTAAAACCAAGGGGAAGCTCCTACTCATTTTCATCCAGAGTGCACCCAAACTGTTACTGCTACTGTGTTCTTATAAGGCAACGTTGCATTACAAGACACAGTACCAATACTGACATGAACCTAGTGAGAAGCCTGAAAATTGTCTTCCACAAGGCTCCACCAAGGTCTGAGCTGAACCAAAAATCTACAGGATTTCAGAGGGTGGCCATGGAGCTGCCTTCCCATAGAGTCCGTGCAGGAAACCTGAAGCAGCACCCAAAAGACTGCACGCTGCTACTACATATTATTGCTGAAAAGTGTTGTATGCCATACAACCTCTCTACTACATAACACACAAAAACCCCACATTGTATTCAAGTAGGTTTGCTGGTATTTCTAGCTCACATTTGTTTTTTATCTGCTTCATCACCCTGCCGAACCCACTTTGACAGCTAGTGTGAACGCTAAGACAGGGGTTCACTTTTGCTTCCTGCTATAAAAACAAGTTCTTAAGAGAGTCCTTAGTTCTATGAAGTCCTCATCCTTTTGCTTTATAAGTGCTGCTAGAATGGAAATTATTCTAATAACTGAGTCCTCCTGTTCAGCAGTAATATTGAAGAGAAACACTGTATTAAAATTGGTTACAAAAATCTTGCAGATAAGTCTCCCCTCAGAAGAGGTTATTAACTTCATCTATTTTAGGAATCCAACATTTAGATCAAGTAAACTTATCAAGCTCGTTAATATCTCTTTGGCTGTAGATCTGATTTAAGAGGCTCTTACTGGAAGTTAGTCTTGCTGCTAGCTCCAGATGTTTTCCTCTATCAACCTCAAAAGCCCCAACTCGTGCTCATCAACTAGTAACCCAGTATGCTTTACAAAGGAACTGTGAAACGATATATGCAAACAGAATGGTACAATCCATGCACTCAAAAAAAAAAAAAGATTAAATAAAAAGGCCTGTTCAGCTTGTCTCAGTGTGTTTTTGGAGTAAGCCAATCTTGTCAAATCCGTGGCTTGGAGTGTGGCCACAGAAAAAGCCAAGTCAGCACAACCGGGCACACTTCGGGCAGGGAGTGGGAAAGAACAAGTGTCTGTGGGCAGGATGTGAACCTCTTCAGATGGTTCTGCTAAAGGAATAATGAAATGGTGCCACAACTTCAGCTAAAATATGGGGGAGATAAACGCTTAGAAGGCATTTCAGAGCAAGAGCACAAATTAATTGTTTAATTGTAAGGTATAATTTAAGCTTTTACTTAGTCTATCAAGATGTATACAGGCTACATATTTAAGAGAAAAATACCACTGACTCCATATAATCAATAAAATCAAGAGTCCGTATGAGATTCAGCTACTTAGCCTGCCAATCTTTATGGCATTACAGTATTATTGCTCTTGGTTTAAGATGTTTTCTCCTTTCAGCTGCTACTAAGACTGCATAAATGGGAAGAAGCCAAATGATTGCACTGAGAAAACAGTGAGGCTGAATAGATACAAAATGCTGTCAAACACACAGAGTGAAGAGAAAAAAATATGCCTTTAATTTCTTTTACTTCTTGCCTATTATATCAGCAGTTGGGCAGGGGGAAGGAAAAATAAATCAGATGCAAGAATGATTGCCGAGATGACAATACCCCACTTAAAGAGATACTGATAATATTTAGAGGACTAAAAATGCGCAAAGAAAACTGAGACTTTAAAAAAATCCCCCTGGAGAAATGTATGGAATAGCCTCTGAATTCAGTGCCCTCTCCTAGCCACGCAGCGGAAGTGAATGGTGAGGGATGTGAGGCTTGAGGGTGTTGAACCCAGGAGAGAGCCAGCCCAAAGAAGGGTTTTCTAAGAACAAGTACCGCCCAGGAAAACCCTGATTCCCTCAAAAACAAGAATATCTGGATCATGCCCACTCCTCAGAGCAATGCCGAGCTCACTGCCCCCTCCAAACCCGCAGTAAGATTTCTACAGGAGATGCACTACCTCCATTCACGTTTCCTTGTCGTCACGTAGAGGAGAGGCCACAGTGAGGGAGTTACGGTGGCTGTGTGCTGAATTAACATCTGATCATCGACGCCTGCTTCCCTTTTTGATCCTCTGCATTCAAAGCACAGGACTCCACCGGGGTCCTGGCAGCAGGGGTGAGGTGCTACAGATAGGCACGCTGCTCTCCAGCTGTGCAGCGCGAGGAGCGCTGTACGCTGGCTCCCCTAAGCCACATGCTCACCAGCTATGCCATCGTCTGTGCTGTGTTACAGGATTATTTATCTCGACGTGCTTGGCCTGCCCTTGCCCCTCCTCTCTCCGTGGGTGAAGCACATGAGGTCTGGAAGAGCTCGTCCTCTTCATGAACTGCTGTGAGATTTCTGCCCGCAGGAACAGTACCTGGATCTGACAAGCGAAAAAGCAGCCTGATATTTTCTGGCCTGTATTATTAAATGGTGGGTTGCCCTTATCATGATCCCAGTTAAGCCAGTAAGTGTTTTGCCATCAGCTTCAGCAGAAGCGTGTTCAAGCCCTAGACACCAAGGATTTGATGATGGCAGGTCACCTAGAAAATGAACTGAAATTTATAAAGGATGTTGTTGCTCTCGTAGCAAAAGACACAGCGGTAAGAACTGGGAGGACACATAACACAGGACTGTTTTCGCAACATATTACTCTACAGATCAGCTAAAAATTGGACCTGATAACGAAGGATGCATTTCTCAGAAATTGCATGGAAATGAGTGACCCTTAAGTGATTTTCTGCTTTGGATCTCTTTCTCGTTTTCTTTTGATGGGCAGTGGTCACCTTTAAATTCTGCAAGTAATTATTGCTACCACAAACATTGCAGTAACATTAATTGCACAGTTTCTCTTAAGATGTTAGTGGTGACTATGATGCAGTTTCACTTTCCTTCAGTAAAAGAAATCTATGAACTACTGTGTGGTTTTCTCAATATATCACTGAATGCTCTAGTGTGCAGATTGTCCGACAGTAACAGACTTGTTACCCTATTTGTACCTTGGTAATGTACTGCTAAGAGGAATTAATAGCTTGCTAAGCAGAAGTACTCTGCTGCTTTCTGTATGCTTTACTGGCATTCACACTCTCCTGTATGATTTTCAGGTTTTAATATCAATTTTGCAAGCACATCTGTAAAAGACAATTAAATTATATGACAGATATAATTTGTATTGGACCAATCCATGCAAATCTTTCATTGTTGAAGGTATGAATATTTTATATTACACAATGAGAAACTAAAACCAATTCAATTTAGCTATGAGGTCTCCAGTCAAGGATGTGTAGCTTTGTACATGCTCCAGCCCTTTTCACTGACCTTGGTCAGAATTTTTGAAGTATATATAAAAAGAAAAAGAGTTCTGCTTGTGGTGTTCAAAGGAAATGAAGCTGGCACTCACAGACCCTGTGCTACACTAAACTCTTATCATTACACAGAACTTCCTCTTAAAATGAGTGTAAAAAGCCAGCTAATTTTCCTTTACTACTCTAGAATAATTTATTAGGATTTTATATTTGACAGCGGCTAGGAGACATGGAAACGTGGGTCCCATATTCTTTCCTTTGTGTTCACCCTTAGCTCCCTTTATATTCACATCAGAGACATCTATCTAGTCTCACTCATACTACACTCATGCAAACTTAAATGTACAGAAGTCCAGTTATTCTTGATTTTCTCCAATGTACTCCAGCTCAAACTGAAGTCTTTCTCCCCCAAAATAGAACCAAATTATTAACTACTTACTTACTGCAATGACGATGAAGCTAAGAGCATAAAATTAAGTCTCTAAGAACAAAAAAATCCAAGCATATAGATCAAAAAGTTTTCAGAAAATTATGTCTGAGTTTTCTAACATACTGGCAATAATAAAAGGCAACAAATAAGGGAAATTTATGGAGCATAATTAATATGACGTAATCTATGCTACAGAGTTGTATGACATCTAGGTATATAATTAAGAAACTTATTAGATAAATCAAAAGTGGAACACTGTATGCTCTGAGCTATGGTCATTCCTCCTTTGCTGTATTAGTTAAATTAATTTAAGAACTGTGTATACGGCTCTAAACATAATGGGTGGAATGCTTTGATTTATGCCCTTCGGATGCTTATAACTCCAATTATGTTGATTATCTTTCCTATTAATTTCAAATTATTTTATTGTTTTTGAAAAGCTGATGCCAAATCAGTTCTCCTTTAGTGGCAAATTGTGAACGAGATGTAAAACTGGTAGAAAATCAGTAATGCGATTTTTTTTTTTTCTAAATACAATTGCAAAATAGTAGGTGGACTACAAAAAGCAGTAACTCCACAGTCATTACTTTATGTTTATTCTCTAAAAGACGCATTCAGAAAGCTGCTTGATACTTGAAATTTGATCAGCTAAGCTATGTAACTGTTCTGTGCCTGAATTACAGGGCACGTAATTTGGCCTCTACATTCAGGATATGCCACTTTCCTTCAGCTTTTGCTTAACGTACATAAATGAAATCTGCAGAAACGTCTTCACTTTCCCCCATCTCTTTATGAGGCACTTACAGCGAAATAACTTCCATGAAGTATATTAAGCAGATCTAATTACACAATTATTAGAACAAAATAGCCTTTATTCCGTGGGGTTTTTGCAAAAGCAAAGGATAATTTCAGGCAGAGTGCTGCTGTTCAATATGCTCATGTGCTGAAGTACATTCACCTGCCTTCTTGTATTTTAAAACAGCATGTTTCATTCCAAAAAGGATGCCAGTAGCCACCAACTTTGCTAAACACACAGATTTTAAACACCTAGGAGGCATTTTTTAACTGCTTTCACGTTTCAGAATTTACGATTTAAAACATACTGCACTGGGCACTACATAGTCATGTTGATCACTTGTTGCTAAATAAAAAGGATGTTGGGCTGTCTCAGATGACAGGGAAACATGACAGATATGGATCCATGAACTAATTATGAGCAAATGCACGAGCTGATATTAATGCATGCCTGTGAAATAATCACACTGGTACTACAGAAATCAAACCTTCAAACTTCTCCAGAGAAGTCAAAAAGCAACAGTAATTACAACTTGTGAATTGATGACAGCCAGCCTGTACCTTTGTTCTTATTTCATACAGACCTCACTTTTTATTTTTCTTTTTTTGGATTTCTTCCTGCATAAACTTTTAATAAGTGAGGTATTTTACTTGAACATCACCAGTCTATACTGAAATACAAATTTATTGATTTTTTTGGCTAGGCATACCCAAAACTAGAAGGGCTAAGAATGCTCCAGGGGGAGAAAAAAACCCCCACGACCAAAAAATAGACCTCTGCTGTTCAAAAGTTTAAGACATGGGAGGGAAAAAAAATACATACAGAGAATACTTCCCATATCTAAAGATTTCGAGCCCTCTGAACAGTGTTCACTTGCTGCAAAGTTGCCAATTCCAAACCCAGGATTGAATGGATCTTACTAAAGGAGACCCAGTAACCCAGTGATTCACCAGACCTCTCCTTAAAGGCAGGTTTCTCTAAAAAATTCCTAGATCAAATCTTAACCCTTACTGTACAATTAACGTCCGCTATCTGAGAGAAGTGCATACTGCGCGTGGGATCACGGCACTTCTTTAAAGCTCATTCATTAAAGGGTATTTCTCTTCGGCAGCATTTTTGCTAACAACATTTCTGTAATGTAAAGGCTCCTATCGCTGTGCAGCAAATACGTGGGGTTTTTTGCTCTTATCTTATGTAGTGCACTTGATAAGGAGTACTACTGAATCTTCTGCACGCTGCATTACAAAGAAAACTGTCTTTTTGTAAGGCATTTTCTCTGCACTGCTTTCACATAAAATAAAGGCTCTTGTAACTGGATGGATCTGACTGTATTAATGCTCAAATGAAAACAGAAACCCTTCTACTTTATCTGGACTACAAATCCCCGAAAAGATCCTTGCCTTTCCAATTGTGTTCGTTGTTATAAAGGTTAATATTGAACTGAACTTATCGTATTCTAGCATCACATGCTAAGTTCCAAATCTCCATGTGTGATCTATTTTCTCTTTTATTGTTGAAATGAAAGAAGAGGAAAAAATGTTGGCAATATTATTAAAAATAACAGAGCAAAAAGCATTTTACTTAAAGACAGTTCAAACCTATTGCTTTCATGAGGAGGAAAAAAAAACATGGTGCAAAGTACTGGGGGCAGGGAAGGGAAGAGCATCTGTTGAAAATTAACTACTTCAACATTAATTAACACATAATTTTCTACCTGATGAGATGGTGTTGTAGAAAGTATAAATTGAAGGCACGAGAGTAAGAAATGAGTCATCTTTGACTTACCGTATCAAAGACTATTGCTGTATTGCAGTCAGCATCCAAACACAGAGCATGAAGCTTCTCACAAATCAGAAAAAATATGTCATCAATGAACAAATCAAATTCATTGTAAAAATAAAGGCCAGAGATTAGAGTATGTATCCACGGGTCTGGTTAGTCACAGCTTTGACTAGCCTGCTACAGAGCTCTGCAAAACAAGTATACTGCAGCAGTGTGGCAAGCATAGGATTGCAATGCATGTCCCATATATTCAAGCATAATAGAAAACATGGTCTGGAGCTTATTCCATGTGGAAGTGGGGTTTGTTTTATGCAGGCAGAAAAAAGAGGGGTTTTTTTCCCACATAATAGAATTAGAAATGAAGATTTTTCTTGATTATTGTACACAATAATTCCCCAGGATATCAATTACATAAAGCAGGTGCCTCTGTCTTCTGTTTCCCAGATAAATGCCTGTAATCTCATTTCACAAATGATCCTATTTAGACAGGAGCCACCTATTGTGATGATATCATTTGCTCTAGTATCCATAAATGGGCAACTTCCTACCAAACGTCACGACCACTGACGACACAAATCTTTATAATATTGAGTGGGCAGGGTGCTTGATGGGGTCCCATCAATCTACAGCAGCTACTGGTGATGTGATATCATGAATCCTGTATAATCATCTAAAAGGCTGAAAATGAAGAGAAGCATTAAACCTGGCTCGTGAAGCTCATTAAAAAAACACAACCTAAAACTGGAAAGAAAAAAAAAATCCCAGGGAGGTAGTAAAGGCAAATGAAACATAACCACATAGCAGTGCACCTTTTCAAATGCCTTCTGCACTCACAAGGATACTGGTAGATATGAACAAAATCACTCTCAGTTAAGAAGTGTAGCTGTCAGGTTCTTTTTAACAAATAACAAAGACTGTATATCCCCTTTCCTTGCAAATGCAAAATATACATTGACAGCAAAAAGGACCAGTGCTTCAAACGATGCACAAATTAGCCCACTCTTACTGAATATTTTTAGAATTAGCAACTGCTTGTCACAGTAGCTTGGAATATGAACTCTGTAACAAAATATCCTTAGACTGTTTGAAATCCCGTCTGTGAGACTGGCTTGCTTCATGCTCTAGCTGCATGGATTTTGTTTCTCAGATCATTTCATTAATTATACATATTTGGGAAATGCTATGATACTCACTGTTAGCTGGAATTAGTTTCCATCTGCCTGCTTTAATACAGAGATTGGAGGCGAGTTAAAGGTGATGGAGGGCTGACTTGCTTCCCCCCACCCTTTCCCCAAGGGACTCAGTCGTGCCGAAAGCAAATTGCTTAAGAACTATATTCAATATTTTTCCTGGCAGATGCTGGTAAGAACTTCAAAGGAAGGTCCCCAGTTTCAAAAAATGACCCGAGGGCATTTTTCAACAGGATCTCCACAAATCTTGGTGCACATACTCCTGCCTTGAACAGACTGAGCTACATCTAAACAACTTGTTAATACGTGGACAGAACGGCACATCGTTAGGATCCATCCACTGGAGTGTCTGGACAGTGCTCACCAGAACGCCAGTCATACTGGAGTAGAAAACTTTAAAACCTGAAAGCACAAAACCCCAGAGGACTTTATATACCTTTCCCCTGATGTAGTTCCATCGCAACAGAGTCCACTTCTCAAAATCCAGCCCCTCCACTCTAGATGGCTATTTTTATACCTTGCATTTACTTCAGGGTATTTTTGGGGCAGAGCCCACACTTTACTAAATTTCTGCATTACGCACAGGGTAGGTGCCCAAGGCAAGCCCTGCAAATGTTGGTAATAAAAGCAACTCTGAATTTCAGAGCTCACTAATGCCACAGTCAGGTCTAGATGGGGTTAAAACAAAATTTAAACAGCATCCATGGCTCCAAGATATTGTCAAAGCTGAAAAGTCAGTGGGTTTTCTAAAATCACCCTGAAGAGAACATCGCCTTCCTCAGAGTATGAAAACAATGGAGAAAACCATTTCAGAGCACCGAATGGCCATTTAGACACTAACTGGTTCTTTCCTTCTCCCTCCCTCCTATGCCCATCTTCAAGATAACACTAGCTGACCTTCCTAGATATGCTGTGTAGGCAAAGACACAAGTGCATCTTTGACTCGGGGGATCACAACCCCTTCATTTCAGCACTGTGTGGAAGTAGAAAAGCATATACTCTGCATGTCCAGATGGCATAAATATTTCCCATGTGTTTCCATGACAAAAGATAAAGATAACACAAGAAAGTGGAAGCGTGTGTGAGTGTAACTGAGATTGATGGTCCAGAAGTTTCTCTCTTGGCTAGATAAAAGATGATGAAATGGGCATGAGTAAAATTTAAAAAAAAGACAGAAAATAGCAAAAAAGAATATTCATCACTGCTCCATCAAACTCAGCCCTGCCTTGGGAAACGCCAAATGTCAGATTTTCTTGGTAACATAGAAAGACTTTAAAGGCTGTTTCAGGACATAGTAGGCAAGCACAGATTTTTCAAAACCAGTATTTTTTTCAACATCTGAGTCAAAGGATGTCACCACTTATCTTTAACCTAGTTTGAGCTTACCAAGCACACAGTAGCAACCTTAGAACAAGCACAACCTTCTCAAGCAGAGGAGGATGTTAAACATGATCCAGTGGAAGATGCCGTGATCGTTCTGATCTTTGATTAAGGACTCAAGGTTCTATGAAGCGACTGAATGAAGTAACCATCATCCCCAAAGAGTTCCCATATGTGTAGGGAGATACTAGAAAATACCCCAAACATATTCCTGCCTCAAGAATGTCCTGAAGGATTATATTGAAAGCACGAGTTGTTCTAATGAAAGGAAAACTGTTGTATGTGGTCTAGGGGAGACTGTCATAAACCACATCAGCTAATGTAACACAAGCAGACAGTGGACATCTGACAAATTATATATCATATAACAAAATATTCTACACTTAAAAATATTCTTAAAATATTCTTAAATATTCTTAAAATATGTCTTTGCTTTACATTTGGGATCATGAAACCCCTGCTATAAAATAAATAAGTCTAGATGTCTTTAGACCAGCTCTGAAATTCCTACTGGACTTTGTCTCATTGGTCTTATTCTTTATAGCACACTTGGAAACTAAGTTTCTCCACCCATTAGGACCAGTCTATAAATGTGCATATTCCAGGCAAATAATCAGAATGAATGTTTAAAATGTCTAGACCTTCCATTAGTTAGAATAGAAGCCTAAATCTTAAAACACCTGTGGAAAACTCCTTTCTGAAGGGGAGGAAACAGAAAGATGTTACCTTTTAAAACACCTGCTGATACTTTAGTAGAAAGTCTCTTTAAAGTAGAGATGGAATGAAACATTTCAGCTAGATGAGCTTTATCTGCTGATCTGAGTAGCAGGAAACTCTGCCATCTCCAGTAAGTACCATATTAATTACTGGGGAAACACAAACCCAACAAAAATTATACTAAAAACATCACAATGCTTTCCTTTTAAAGTGCAACCAACCAACCAACAATCAATACAACTGGAAGGGAATTCTGATATGTCAGCCTTTTCCAGAAACAGAGTAGGAAAAGAGTTACCTGCACGTTGCGTGTTTCCTTTAGTCACGTTACTAAGGTCACCCCTTGTGTGTGTTGATTAACAAGGACCACTCACACTAAGACAACAAAGTACCTTCCCTTTTTTCTACAGCAAATGTACAGGAAAATTAAGCAAGAGTTTTGGACATGGAAATTTTAGTCTGCTATCCTTTCAGTCAGGATCAGAAACACTAAGGGCTAAAAAGTGCATCCTCATTCTTTCATCCAGGTCTACCCATGTCTAGTACTTCTTGAGGAGCTGAACCTAACTGACTGGACACGCTGGTCAGACAGACATGACTGAAAGATGCATCACACTGATGCACTTAAGCAAAGATTCTTCCTTCAATTCCTCTGAGAATCCTCGTTATTGCTTTTCCAAAAGATGACAGAAAACTCCAAAGGGGAAATTCAGCTTCATACGGCCAAATGCAATTTGTCATAATATAATAATGATGATGATGAATTATCTGCAGTTTTTAATTACTTGTCAAAATCCTATTACCCAACTAAAACCTAGAAATAGCTATTGCCAATATTATACCTAAACAAATTCTTAAGAATTATAATCACGATCAATTATTCCTTAATGGCTAAAATCATCAGGAAAAAACTCTGTTCATAAGCTCATTTCTATACCAACAGTTTCAATGCTGGTACCCCAAAGAAAACATGAATGTTCATTTTAATTTCACACTTCATTAGGAATACAGGTGTAAAAAAACCCTAGCAAATAAAAAGTGACATGTTCTGATGAGAAAACACATAATTTTCATTTACATATCAATACTAAAATAATTGAGAGCAGAGACATTTAAGTATTGGGGGAGGGGGAGCTTTGCTTTGTGTTTCAAAGTCTGGTTAGGTCAATTGTTGATTGATAAGGGACAATCGTGGTTTGCATCTAGTGACCCTCCTAAATAAATGACCCTGGCTTGGGAGGTTGGAAGAAATGCATAAAAAGGTTTGTCTGACGTCATTCTGCCTCAAAACTGTGCACTTTACTAAGCCATTCTCTTTTCAGTGGAACTCCCCACTGCTTTGAAAGGGAGCAGTGTTGAAACATTTATGGCCCAAAGGTTTTAACAAAATACCGCTTAATAAAAGCAGCAACTAAATACCCTCTTCTGCCACAGACCTCAATACTGTAAGATGGCTGCTAGAAAGAGCTAAAGGTCAGATGGCTGGCAGGCTTCATCGCCGTAGCCTGTAAATCTAATTCTTGGAGCATTACAGATCAGGATTCTCTATAAATTATAGCTATCATGAAAAAACGGTCCCCTTGGCAGACAGGCGATTTATGTAGATAGTTTCTTCCATTGAAGATCAAAGCTATAAAATGGTCCTAACATTGACCAGCAAAGCAAAGGTATGGCCATAAACCTGTGACACATAAAAAGATGTCAGAAAATCTTTACATTCTGGTATTATCAAGGTGGAAGATGCAGCTGTGAGCACGATAGGTTTGTGAACAACAATTCTTCACTCATTTGGAGGTGAGACTGCAAAAACTTTTGGCTACGAGTCAATGCAAGTGTTGAAGAATGGCAATAATAACTAGAAAGAGAAAGACAATCCTGAAAGACCATATACCAATCATAACACAAAAAAGTATCATTAATACCTCACTCAAGAGAGTGAGATTGTTTCCAAACGTTTGCTTTTTTCTTCCTATGAAGATCTCCAGAGGATTTAGTTTTGAGTATCTTAATAGCTTACCCTTTCTTTTTTTCCTTCAGCCCTTTTCATTGCAGGAGCATTTTCAGGACGTACTCAGGAACTTATTATCTCACAATGCTTATTGGAAAAGGAAAATATACAGTAAACACCTGCTCTCCCTGTGGAAATGTGTAAGCTCACGGTGGTTAAGAAGTGTCTCAACTTTACACTGCTAAATTTCAACAAACTTTATAACAGGGGCATTAGTTTACCAAACTTGGATAACACTGCCTTGGAACTCACTGGTCTGAGAATGTCAGTGTAGAGTTTCTGAGCCTTTCTTGTTTTGAGTAAAAATAGGTACCAGTGACTTGTGATAAATCACAGGCTTTTATCTTTCTGTCTTTTTATTTTCTGATCTATGTCCCATGACAAACAGTTCTTTCACTTGCAATCCAGTGTCCCTTGCTGTCCCCTGCCCCCTCTCCTTGATTTTCTAAGTTGAAATAGACTAAAAAGTGATGTGAGACGTTTTTCTATCTGGTTTTGGATTTCACACACACTCCTAGTATCTTTCAAGGATGACCAGTAGACTTTATCACAAAATTGAAGATGCTGCTCTAAGAAATCATTTTAGAAACCATGGGAAAAAAATACACCAAAGAGGTAGGACTTGAAGATGACTGAGGGATGATCAGGTTCTGGCTAACACACACATCCAGGAATCTGTTTTCCCTTGACAAGTTTAAGAACCTGGTATGTCTTCAAGTAGTACAATTGTGCTGTAGGTTTATAAATGTGATCGGTAGCAGCATTTCAGAGAAGATCATTGGGGCAGGCAGGACTACAGGCTTATGATGTGTTTATGTCAGCTGCCTGCAAGGCAGGAAGCACATACATGTTTTCTGAAGCCGGAACCTCCATCTTCACATTTAACTTCAGTGACTATGAACAAGAACAGTGAAGACGGCATCGGCACAGACTGGAACACCTTGGTTTGAGGTTTTAGGCCTTACACATGGTATAAATGCCTGCATACTTGCACAGCACACTGTAAATAACCAAGAAGGGGTTGCTCGAATGTGCTAGGGAATTCAGACATAGGCAAAGCATCTTTTATACATGTGTGAGAGCTGTACTGCAAAAAGCTTGCTACATTTATACTATATATTTTAGCCACAGGTACTAAAATTAAAAAGATTTTGGTAAGTACTGAAACTACCAGATTCAAGCTACTGGTTAAGCCTTATGCAGTCATACAGTTTGGAGGCCAAAATACCCCAACTAAATTGTTAAGACCAAATTCCTGGAAATAATGGTCAATAAAACTTCCTCTCCTTACCTCTGTATTGAGTTTAATTATTTTTATATCTTTAAAAAATAAAGCAAAAAACTTGGAAAAAAAGAATTCTTCGCTTATAACAGAAGCTCAAGTTCTGCTTGAAGAGGAAAGGAGGATCTGAAATTTTAGCCCAGGGAACACAAAGAATATGACTTTGACATTTGGATTTGTATAATATACTGAGGAGAAAAAAATCAGGGAAAAGCAAAAGCAGATAAGCAAGATTTGGGTGGAGGGGGTGAAGAGAAGTGTGTCAGCAGCTGTAGACAGCTCCGAAACTTTCTCAGGGGCCGGTGAGCCCAAAGGAGGCAACCGGCATGTCTAAGTGGAACCTCTGCCTCCACCCCACAGCCAGGGAAAGTAGACAGTCTACAAATTTTCATTAACATTTCAGGCTATATGCTAATAATAACAATGTAACCTTGACTGTCCCGTGTGTAAACAAAATTCTGCTTCACATAAGCTATGCTTTGTACCTCCAGCATATGATTACTACTTAAACCCAGGAGTAAACTGCTGTGCTGCAACAGCTGAAGACCCAGAGCTGGGGCCTTTTCAAGTCAAAACATATCGTGGGGGTTGGTATAACGTTCAGGTCTTTGTTCTGGCTGATACACAGTGATACGGGATGACAAACTTTGTTCCAGAGGTGAAACAAAGTCAAGTTCTGTAACCTCAAATGTTGCCATGAGACAAAACAGTCGTCTTCTGGCCATATCTCATCATTGGCACTGGCACTAATCCATTTCCAGGCATCACAGCTCATAAACTCAGAACTATTATGGACTCGATAAAGTCAATCAATACATTAGTTAAGTGAGATGGAATGATTTAGCTCTTAGGGAAAAAGAATATCGGGCTCGGTATTTCTGTTGCTGGTTTTTTGAGCACCTTGGAATAACATTAAATCTCAACACAACTGAGTTCAGAGAGACACCCTTGCCTTGGCACATTCACTTGAAATAGAATTAGGTAAACAAAGACTTTTTATTTTGTTTAAATAAAATGAGAGGTCTTCAAAGCAAGGACTCCTTACTGTGTGTTTTACAAAGACCTCTTGAAGGGATTTTATTCCTCGAGGCCCTACTTCACACTGCATATGTGCAACAGCTTGGACAATTTTTTAGGTTTTGTCCCCTATAAATTTGAAAAGTCAAACTTTAAAGTATCAGCACATTACTGGTGAGTTTTTAAAGGTGGAAAAAACCCACAGCCCCTAAATGGCTTTTCCCCAGCGCCAAATCTGAGCTAGATATAAAACATGATACAGTGTTACGGGAGGAAATGTGGTATGCTGGATCCCACAATATGCATTAAAAACACATTTTGAAACGAATTCTCTTCAATCTTACATGTTAACTTAAAGCAATAAAGGTAAACAGATGCATGTATTTGCACACATCAAAATAATCAATAATGTATGTTGACTTACCGCAATCTTTATGAGACCCATTGTATCAGTGACTCTGGCTTGTATTTTAGAAACTAAATTGAATTATCTTTAATGTTTCCTTTTTTGAGAGAAAAAATATTCACATCATGGGACAGGGAAACTGCATTTTTGTAATGAAAGAAACCCCAGAATACTTTAATGAAATTATATATAACACTCAAAATCACAGTATTCAACACTCAAATGTACAACAAATTCATATAATAGCAGTTAGATCTTCTACCTCCTCTACCAGCCTGCATTTTCATTTTAGAGAACCTTGCTCCCACCCCAAAATAAAGTTCCCAAGATGATATGTTCTACAACTTTTAATACATGTTTTTTTGCTTGAATAAATCCAGAGGCTTCTAGCATAAGCTGTGGCAGTTACAATGTGCAGTGAAAGGACTGTTTAGCATGACTACTAAAAATAGTGAAGCTATTTCTGACATCGCAAACAACGTAGTAGAAAAATACTTGCAGTTAGATTATTTTTATTACGTTTCATGTTTCTTGCAGAAAGACAATGCGTGCAAGACGACTCATTAGCAGTGGTGAGGAAAAAGAAGTAAAATCTTCTAGCAATAGCTCAGAAAAGTATTTTACAGTATATCTGTCAACTGGCTCTTCTTTAAGCGTGGCTGAGGGCCAGAGAATGAAAAGACAAAAATGCGGGTATCACTGATAGATTATTTAACCCTGCCAGCATGCAAAGGCGAAGCATCAGCAATAGCATTAATATTCACAGTGGCAACCTTTGATGCTTTCATAATTTACACCTGACCTCAGTCAAAAACTTGGCAAAAGACTGTTGTGCTCCTGTGATTCTAGTCTTTTATGCAAAGAGCAATAACCTCCCTGCATCAACCCTTCATCGTGATTGCCAGGTAAGAACCTACAAATGTTTGATAACTAGGATTTTGCAGGCTAGAACTGAAGCACACTGGCAAAGCTGATATGTGTAGAAGTCACTATGGTTACTGCCTACACTTGCTTTGCCTCCAATAAAATCTTTCATTTCCATAAGCATTAAAATTCACCAAATGCACCAAAATTACTCAGACAAAAAAAACCCCCAACTCTATGGTTCATAAACCTTTTAGCTGTGTTGCTTTTATCTTTTTAAGTTTAAACTCTTAGCTCAGGCATATTATTACCCATCTCTGTATAAGGACAATTAATGCAGGATAAACCTTGCAGTGGAAATGCTTCGTTGGACCCCAGATTCAGCAGGGTGTGCGGAACAGCACTCTGCTCTTGGCGAGTACAACGCCAAAACCCAGAAGTCGCTGTGCCGGATGCCAGACAAGAAGCAGTAGCTGGGGATTTAGCGAGCCAAATTCAGAAGAATACACTTAGTATTATTGTAAATCTTCCCACTTCTAAGAAGATTAAAAGTTTGTCTTCCCTGATTTGATTTCCTGTCTGTTGTAATACAAAATAGTTACATGTAAACCCATGTTTTGGGGGTTTGTCTTACAGTAATCAGCATGATTCTTCCTTTCATATCAAAGTTTGCAGTATGTCCTGAATTCACTGTCATTTGGTATACCATAAAGCTGTTCTTCGAAACTGTATTCAGTCGCCATGTCCTTGACAGTCACTAAACAGCATTTCTTATTTTTATTCTTTTACTGCAGGTAGCTTTCTACTTAAGTTTCTCTCAGCATGGCAGGTGATTTCGCTCCCTGCTGTTGCTTAGTATTTTGAAAACTTGCCTGAATTCCCATCACCGTTCCTCCTACACCTAAGTAACCTATTTAACCTATTTCACCTCAATACTTCCTTACAGCTAATTGCCTTTAGTCACCGGGTCACATATAAGACAGAGGTAGATCAATGCTCTCTTCATCAGTTTTCCCTTCCTTTTCCCTGAACCAGATTTTGCTGACGATCCCTTTAGGCGAAAGTTCTTAATAACATCCTCTATGGGTGCCATTGAGATGGTTTCACTGGGAACCTTTCCCCCCTTTTTTCAGGAAGGGCAGAGTGGTCCCCAGGAGTGGGACATGCAGGTAGAATACTTGAAACCTTCAGCAGGAATTACATGGAACTGTAGCTATTGTTTGTAAAGAAGTAATGCTGTCAGAGTTTATTCCTGCCTCTGAGGTTGGACGTATAGTCCTCCCTCTTCTAACACTGCCAGCCCCAAGTACTCAAACAACAACCCTGAAAATCACAAATGGAGCTTTCCCAAAATCATATATACTTTCTTAAAAGATAGCTATGCACATTTAGCTTGAGATTGACTTTTTTAGTAGGTAGGTTATATTCAGATCAGATTTCCAACCTGTAACAACTAAGAATACTGTCCATCGCACCCTTACTTTCTTAACCCAACTGAAAACCCAAGCTTTGCCTGTTATCCCTCATTTTCAGAATAACAGACTTTGAAATAACAAATCAGCAGTGGTGACTTTTCATGCACAATTTCTATTTATGGCAGCTAGGTACGTTAAAGAGGGAGGAAAGCATTTCCTAGAAGTTGGAAAGGCTCAGCTCTTGGTTTAAAATAGTTGAATCCACTGCCTGAAACCTCCAGTCTTCAAGGACAAACAAAAGCAACTACTTTATGCCTTCAACGGAAGTCATCAATACCTCTGCAAGTCATAGAGAGTAGTATGAATCGTATTGAAAAATTCTCTGCTCAGAATTTTTCAATATAAATGAGAATGTGAAAAAGGTTTTCGTTCTGAAGAAGTCTTACTAAATGCACTTGTGTCCAGGTTTTGGCAAAAATAGAATAGCAGTTTAGTGGGAGCTTATAAAAGCTGGGCAACTGTGGAAAGAGACTGCAACAAAAGGCTGATACTTACTGGTAGAGTGCTACTCTGACTTTTAAGCTGTTTTCAGTTACCCTTGCCTACTCACTTGTGCTCCTGTCTTCTTCCCTGGGAGAAATGCCAAAAAAATAAAGTGACCTCTGTATACTAACTATTAAGTATGTTATATCATGCTACTTAAAATACGTTACAAGCTGGTTGGCACAGAAACACATTTTCTTCTGCTTGGAAACACATATACCTAGCACAATGAAAATTCGCAGCCCGAACTTCTTGGGAAGGTATCAGTCAGCCCTAAATATGGTTTTTTACAGGGATTCAGCACCAACACTACAAGATAAAAAAGAGTATCTTAATCCATAAACAAGGTAATTTATAATGGAACGATATTTAAGACAAATACAGACCTATTTCACATTAAATTCATCAAAGTTAGGGATTAAATGATCTGTAAAGCTATGAATTATGCTTTAGAAGCCACTCCAAGTAAAGCTACAAGCACACAGATGATGTGCCCCCATTCTACCTAAAGCACAGACAAATATAGTGCAGATTCACAATCACAGCAATTGAGTACGCGGCATAAAGAAAACACAGCTATAAAAAAGCCATTACATATAGAACACAGCTGGCAGATAGATTTAAGGAGGCAATGAAGATACTAAGAAAACGGCAACTTTTGTGGGCCCAGAAGATGCCAAGAGACAAAGGGAGATGGCCGCAAGTGGTGGACAAGAGGGAATAGAGAAAGACAGAGAGAAAATATCCGGGGATGAAAGCAGGGATAAAAGCCTTCCCTACCAACAGGGAAATCCGCCCTGCACCCTATCCTGCCCTACCCACATCTGTAAGAGAGGCATGGGAGAGTCTGCAGTTGTTACCCAGGGCCATGCCCGAGCTGGGTGTCTGCTGGCGGCAGGGCTCTGCCGGTCAGTCTTCAAGGAGAAAGTTCATCTGTACACTTTCTGCTCGTCCTCAACCCTGCTATAACACAAGTGGACAGCTCCATCTAGAGGGGAAATATTCCCTCCGTTATTAAAATGGCATCATTGCGACGCTCACGCCTTTTATGTATTCACAGGTCAGCACCTGCTTGAAATAGCACCTCAAGCTGTGGTCCCCTTGGCAGGGATTTCCAGTGGGAGGGAGCAAGCCTCAGCCACCTCACCTTCTGCATAGTCTGAGTAGCTGAAAAGAAAACCAAGCTTTCTCTGAAACCTACCTCTTTCTTTGAATGGCCTCCCAACACCAAGCCAGCCAGACTGAAATGAGCAGCATCCAAAACAAATGCCACAGATTGAAGGCTACTCTCATTCTGGTGAAGAGAATGAATCCCCAAGGCAAAGGGTTCATGAACTCCTCACCACTAGTGTCTCATAAGAAACAAACAGCAAAAGTATTTCCTGCTAATAGCTTGATAAACACATCTATATTCAGCAGCAGAGCATCAGTAGTTAATACAAAGTTAAAGACAAGCTTTAAAATGCTGAGATTATCAAGGCGGGCATTTATAATCCTTTCTCTCGCAAAGGCTTTCTCTGCTGAGCAAAGAACAAGCCATTCTTTTCTTTTGATTGATTAACAAATATCTCTAGCAACATACTAACACTGCTAAGGAGCCTGACAATCCTGAGAGCACCAAATCACAGACTTTTAAAATGACAATATGCAAGTCCAACTACATCCTCTCCAGTGCTGGGATGTGGGCTCTGTGCCAGGCTGTTCTCACAGAAGAGCTCCTCTTCTGCACTGATCAGGATTTAAAAAAAAGCCTTTGAGTAGATGTCTCTGAACTCCCTTTTCTCCCAGTCACTGGCGACAACATGTATCACAATGTAATTTTGAAAGCTTAACTCCACTGTAGCTTACTGTACTCCTGGAAGGGCTTATTCAAATAAGCAACCAGTTATATCAATATTATTCTTGTCGTTCACTGTTTTTCAGGCTCACAGAGTATGTATCACCAAATATGCACTTTTTATAAATCAATATATTTAGATTCAGACAAGCTGTGTATCTGAGCAACAGCACAGCAAGGAGAGACCGTTGTCTATGCATTACATTTTCTCAGATTAGTCATTTATTATACAATAGTGTTCTAAATTTTACTCATCAATTTCTTCCGGTGTTTGTTAGTGAGGAAGAAAATTTTGACTCAAACAAGTTTGTCTATTTTATAATGATGCATCCTGCAACTTGCGTAGAAGCAGTTCATGGGAACCAATTTAAGATTAAAACTGCTGACCTGATTACTGAAAGCAAGAAATATTGGGAGGGGAGGAAGAAGAAAATTGTGCTCCTTTTCCTGTAAAGTTCATCTGCACAACTGGCTACTCATTCCTTAACATCTGTCTTTTTTCTTTTCCTGTAGCTTTCTTGCTCAATATGTATTTTTGCAATAAGCATACATAGCTAAATAACAGGAGCAACAAATTCTACACTTCTCTGTGTCTGTTTTTGGTTTGTTGGTGGTTGTTGGTTTTTTTAAATGGGCTTATATTCCATGAAGCATTTAGAGTTTGGTAAAGGATTCATTGCTTAGAACTAGCAAATTACACAGTCATTTCTTCCCTGACTTTTTCCTACTTCACGAATTCAGTTCACTGTTATTCAAAACAAAATTAGTTGCAGTGATGAGTCATATTTTTATGGTAGCAAAAAATATAAGATATATGTCTATTTACATAGTACATGTATAATAGCACATTTGAAGCTTTTTAAGGTCTTTTCTAATAGAGGCTGAAGAGCAAGCTCAGTGGTGGCAAAGAGAGAGCGCAGTGGACTCTCGTGTGTTTGCAAATACACAGATATATTACTCCATGGCTCTGAATCTGTATGGTAACCTATGGGTATCAATCAAATGGATACCCATGGGTATCAATCAAATGGAAACACCAGACCTGACTTCCAACCAGCTCTACTGATTAGCAATCACTTATGCTCAAAGACACTCCCATCTTGCAAGCTCAGCTTCATCCCTTGGCTTCAGACTGGGAACGGACCAGTCCGTGTGCAAGTCCTGCCTCTCTGCAGTGTCCACATTTGCAGTGTCAATCAGTGTCTCAAAAACCAGTGGGCCAGGAGGCCACACAGGCAGCACCATTAGTATATTTCTAAAACACACTCCACAGCCCCAGTCTTTACTTGGGTGGTCCAAAAGTGAAGAAGATACAGGTGAGAGATGGACTTTTGTTATTGCACTAAGCTTTTGGAAGCAGTTTCTTTATGAAAACGCAAATTAATGAACTTGGGTGAAATAGAAGAACGGCTTAAGGTCAAGGTACAGCGCTATGGAGGACAAGGTAGCATCCTCAGAAAAGTGGAGAAGATGATTTATTGTGGCTTGTATCTAAAACAGTGGTATAGGGTAGAGATAATTTACAAAAATTTCACATAGCCTTTTCTATGTGTCAGGAATACACCTGATACAAAAAATGCTGACCCTTCTGTGGTATTTGGAATGGTTTATCCCTTTCTTACTCTAGCTGAAAATGGTAGACTACATGAACAGAGATTTCCAGAGACTGGACTATTGAAGTATCCACAAGCACAGTCCCAAAACTTCAAATGTTGAAACCGGAACAAAACTGAGACTATTTCAGTCATTGTAGATCAATGTTCCTGGTCTAAATTAGTCAGCTGCCTGTTATGCAAGATCATCCTCCCTGCTAGTCATTCTCACAGGGTATTTACAGAACACTACATGGGAATGGTGAGAATCTGAGTGAAGGTACCACCAGGAGGAGGCTACTTAAAAAAGAACATACCGCATGCATTTCCAGGCAGACATCTCAGTAGACATTTCAATAAAGTATTTGCTTTTTCACATTCTATCATATATGCTCACACGCATATGTTTATACACACATGCACACACTGTGGTTGCATGTCATTGCAGGTAACATGGGAAGGAAGGAAAGAAGGAATACATAAATGCGTTTAAAAATATTTCTAGGGTGAGAAATATTTCTGTTACTTTTGGATAGCACAGGCTTATTTGGAAATAGCTTTCAAAATGCAGCCTTTGGAGAAAAGCATTTCACAAATCAAACTGATTTTCTCAAAGCTTATTTTGCCATAATAACACTTAGTGGAATAGGAGGAAGAAGGAAGGTAAAAATCAGGGAAATTTGGTTTTGTATCATCCCAGTGGACTCAAATCTTTCCTTTTCCGGATGTTTGATTCAATGTCCTGAACAAGTTGTAAGCCATCTCATTAAAAAGATTCACAACCAAATGCACACAGGATATTTTAGCACACTGATCTGTTGCTCTTCTAGTCCCTTTTTTATCTCACATTATGATTTCCTTACCTAGCTGGCTTGGGGTGGACATATAGTTTTGTTCATATGGGACAATTCCTGCCTGCTTAACTCATGCTAAAAGACTCCCTTTTGGAAAAAAAAAAAGTAACAAGTGAAGTTAATACAAGGTGGACTAGCTTAAAAAAATCTCTCTGAGCAGCCTTTTGCTGTTTGCATCATATGACAGCATTGCTCTGTGTGCACAGTTATCTCAATTACTGTTCTATCAATACACTCATAAAGAAGCCAGGGAAGAGGAGTCAAGTAATGTTCCAATTTGTCATCGTTGTTTTTACTGTATGTTTTCATTTTTATTTCTTAAGAGGTATAATAGGTGAATTAAAAGAAGTTTGATTCATTTTGTTTACGCAGAATGCAATCTGATCTGCACTGATTGAGGGTCCATCTTATTTGCTCTGGCATGGGACAGGGACTGTAGAACCAAGCCGAGAGTTAGGCTACTTTTCTTTGATAAATAGCACACAGGTTTTTTTCCAATAGCACTTGACCAAAAATACAGGAGCTTCAGCAAAGCCCGCCAAACTCCAAGTGGACTGTCTGATGATCTGGCACAATTTGAGGTAACGCTGAAAGCAAGTATGGCCAAATTAGTACTCACACTCAGTTAAAATGAAATGGACTATAATATAAATAGATCAAAATTGGGCCCGGATCCCGCAATTCACTATGCAGGCAGACTGTCAAGTGCAGAATCAGCACTTTGGTGAGCAGAAACCTAATGAGGGAAAGCTCTAAAATACCGAAAAGAATTGCTAGAAGAATAAGTGTTGAAATGCTGCACATAGCTAGGAATATTTGCTAAAATACACAGATGTTTAATAAACGATTTAAGAGCAATTACTTCCATCCTGCAAATGATTCTTTTAATATAGTGAAAAGAATTTCATGCAACAATGTGTCAAGATGGTTTGGAAAAAGCTCTAAAATAAGCCCGACAACTCTGTTTATCCACAGCAAAGCAAGCATTATAATAAGTATTAACCAGCCCAAGAAGCAGTCCACTTCCTCAGTACAACACAAGTTACAGAGATTTTGGAAGAAGACTTAAGGTAACAGAGAAGGAGCGAGAGGTTAAATATACAAATCCCAGAAAGGAGTCTTTAAATGCCGAGCTTTTTTGAGAATTGCAGCCTAAGATGCAGTTCCTCTGCTTCATGTTTGCTCTGAATTGAGAAAAAAAAAATTAAAAATGAAGCAGTTTGGAGTTCTCAAAGAATCAGTTTTATAGAGAAATCTATTTATGTTAACCCGGTAGATTGCATCATGTTATATAAATAAAGCCTTATACTGTGACACAAAGATCTGCTAGGAAAGTCAGAAATTTGATTGAAAGAGACGCTGTGAAAAATCTGCAAACCTGAACACCAAAGGAGAAAAAATGAAACGAAGAAAACAGAACATATTTCTAGACACTTTACAGATAGAAAATATGTACAAGTAATAAAGGAACAACAACAACAACAACAACAAAGCCTTACCATGATGTTTGCACAACTGTGTGTCTGTAGCCCATGCTATAAATGTGAACACCTTCTATTCCCATCATCTCAGCCCCTCTAGTGGCCAGTACCTGAAGATCTTGCCTTCAGGAGGGACAAGATCTATCAGTATGTACCATTTGCTGCTGCTCCTCTATCTTGTTAGAGATATTTTTTTCTTAATTGTGTAATTTTTTTCTGGAGATATAACTTGTCACCTTTTATTAGCATTTTTGTCACTGCTCCTGCTACGTGCATACATTTAATTGCTAAGCAACAAAGAGTAAGCTCCACACAGCACATTCAGTGACTGCATTCCCTGTGCCATGCATTGTTACTAGTGCACTTACATAATATGAAATACAAAAAAAAAAAAAGGTAAAAATATTTATTTCTGTTTCCATAGCATCTAGAAGCCACCCTCTGGAATCAGGCTCCATTGTGCTAGCCACGGGGCAGAGAGCTGACAACTGAAGAGGAAAGCAAGTCAACCGATGTGGAGAAAAGTTAAAAGTAGAGCGGACTTTCAGCATTTGCCTAGATGAATGGGGTAAATTTAAGGCTCAGGAGAGACTCTTCACCTACAGGGAGAGAGCAGTGATTTTCAGGCATTAGGGAACTATCCCTGTGGCTAAAATTCTTCGAATACTTGAGATGTTTGTAAGCATGGTAGACTCAAGGCACAAAGCAGTACCTTGGCAAAAGCCTATGGGTTTGGAAGAAGAGACACATCTACACTGCACTGAGAAATAATCTCTCTTTAAGGCATAGAAAAAACAGGGCAGGCAATGTTTTCTCACCAAAAATTACACATCACTGTCTGCTTCTCCTATCCAAATGCAGATTTGCCCCTATGATTGAAGGGTACTTTCTCCAAAATCTGAGCTTGGCATGAACAATACAGGCTTGGGTAAGAGTGGCTGGAGAGCTGCCTGGCAGAAAAGGACCTGGGGGTGTTGGTTGACAGCCGGCTGAACATGAGCCAGCAGTGTGCCCAGGTGGCCAAGAAGGCCAACAGCATCCTGGTTCCTATCAGAAGTACTGTGGCAAGCAGGACTAAGGAAGTGATCATCCCACTTTACTCAGCTCTGGTGAGGCCACATCAGTTTTAGGCCCCTCACTATAAGAAGGTCATTGAGGTGCTGGAACATGTCCAGAGAAGGGCAAGAAAGCTGGTAAAGGGTCTGGAGAAAAAGACTTATGAGGAACTGGGGTTCTTTAGTCTGGAGAAGAGGAGGCTGAGAGGAGACCAACAACTACCTGAAAAGAGGTTGTAGTGAGGTGGGGTTGGTCTCTTCTCCCAAGTAACTAGAAATCGGACAAAAGGAGATGGTCTCACATTGCATCAGGGGAGGTTTAGATTGGATCTTAGGAAAAATTTGTTCACTCAAACAGTGGTCAGGTATTGGAACAGGCTGCCCAGAGAAGTGGCGGAGTCACCATCCTTGATGGTGTTCAGAAAACTCATAAACATGGCAATCCAGGACATGGTTTAATTGACATGATGGTATTGGACAGATGGTTGGACTTCATGATCTTAGAGGCCTTTTCCAACCTTAAAGATTCTACAGTTCAATGGATTGAGTTTGTCATAAAAGAGACTGCAATTCCATCTTTCTTTTATTGAAGAAGAGATATGTGTACCAAAGAGTTCTCTTTACTCCTGAAATGCAAAAGACAGTGATCCATACTTCCTCTTGGCATGCCTGCTAGCCATTATACCCATCACCGTCAGCTTCGCCATTCTAAATAGCACCTTATGCATATTGACTGGGAAGAGCAGTTTGGAAAATGAAGCCATTATTGTTTAGGTGTACAAACTTCCAAAACTACTGACAACTGGTTTTATTTATTTATGGAGTTAGATAGGAATTTAGGTATTGGGCCTGACTCTGTGTCCTTTTGACATCTCCTGAGTAGCAGTTCCTTTGAAATCACAGACGGTTGTGTACAGAGTCCTGTCAAAGAGCACTGATGTTTCCTCTGGGTTCCAGCATTTTTGCATACGAAGAAACTGAACTTCTCTAAGAGCTGAGTTCTGTCTCATTTGGAAGGATAGAGGTGAGGGCTGAGGTTGTGTTCTGGGCAGACTGTCCTCTACACTCCCATAGGAAGACCAAACAGCATTCTTCTAAATGAACCACAGCAGGATGCCACGAAGAAAATTATCAAATTCCTAAACTAATTAATTAAAGCAGTACTTAATCATACAAAGTGCTTCTGCATTAAGCTACTTAAAACATTAATTACTTAACCCCTAAAATATCTTTGTGAATATATTCTTTTAATTGTTATTTCATAAGAGAGCAGATGGATGCTCAGAGAGGCCATATATTTCCAAGAACTACAGAATCAAATTCCATAGCCTTCAGTTCAAAAACAGATGCCAGGGAACCAGCTGCCAGTTGGGAGACCCGGTTCCTGCCTCCTGGGTGACTTTGGAAGAATGCCGTAGAGAGCTGAGACAGAGATTTGTGAGCTAAATACAGAAGAAAATGAAGGATTTTCCAGCTACTAGAAGGAGCCTAGTGGTTTTCTTATGATCCAGATTCCTACAGCTTCTCAAACACTAAGGGTTCCACAAAAGGCAACACAGAAAACAATTCTCTCATCACCAGCTTTTAAGACAGAAACATAAAAAACCCCACTGAATGAGGTAAATTAATGGCATATTACATTATATTTTGTGTGCTGAAAACAGTAAGAACTTAATCTTTTCCCTAACATTTTAACTTCCTAGCATTCCAAACCTACTAAACGAATAGGTAAGTTTATCCATTTCATAACACACAGCTCACTGCTGAATTCTCACATTGAACGTTAATGGTTATTTTCTGCTTAGCTAATAGGAGGACTAACTTGTTTGATGGCATTTTCCCTAAGCATCAGTCTAAAACCAAACACATCTGGGCCTAACATAGCTGCCTGGATTTCGGTGACATGGACAAACTCATAAAACTTTTAGGATTCGGCTCTTAGTGATGACCCCAACCTGACTGAGAAGCATTTGGCGCACAACATAGCCTCTGGATTTGAGCAGCAGTGATGTGTGCGATACAACCCCAACAGGCACAGAAAAGAAAGGGTACATACAACCATTTCAATCACACACTTTACAGCACAGAGTTCTGGAAAGTGCTTTGTTAGTCCCATTGCTTTTATAGTTGCCCATTTCATTCCTTCAAAGAAGAACTGCTATAATCTGTTTGGCTCTGAGGAGTTAAGAGGAAAGCAGACAGGTTAAGTGTTGGTTACAGCAGGCACAGACCTCAGACCTAGGGGCTGGGGATCTGCAGCAGTGATGTAGGAGCTCTGGGCTATCGGGATTCAGGAAGGGAACATCTTTTCCCTACAGAGCCACATTACAGAGCACCCCTACTTACAACAGTAATGAAAGAGAACCCAAGCCTGAACTTTCCAGACTCTTACCCTCTTTTATTGGATAGAGCACTGACAGCAGCAGCAGCCTTTGCTTATACTTCCCATATGAGGAGTGTTAATGGGGCCACCTTTCTAAATGAGGTGGCCAGACAAGCCTTAGTAGGCTCAGAAAATTATTTCTGAAAATAGTAACCTTTAATAGATTTCTGTCTACTACAACAGCATTTTTCAGGGATTGGATTCATCTTACACTGACCACCAGCAATAATCACAAAATCACAGAATCACTAGGTTGGAAAAGACCTTTGAGATCATCAAGTCCAACCATACCTGTCCTGTACTGAACCATATCCCTAAGCATCTCATCTGCCTGTCTTTTAAATACATCCAGGGTTGGTGACTCAACCACCTCCCTGGTTAGCCTGTTCCAATGCCCAATAACCCTTTCAGTGAAGAATTTTTTTTCATAATGTCTAATCTGAACCTGCCTTGGTGCAGCCTGCATCCATTCCCCCTCATTCTATCACCTGTCACTTGGGCAAGGAGACCAGCACCCACCTCTCTACAACCTCCTTTCGGGTATTTGTAAGGTAATTTTCAGCCAGCACTAAGATCGATCTATCTATCTTATCTATCTATCTAGTTAGATATTATATATATATTAAAAATAGATATTATATAATAGATATAATATATAGATTATATATAATTAATATAGTATATCTCTATATGATATATATCTTATTAAAATATATATATAGTTAGATAGATAGATAAGATAGATATTTTTCTGCCTCAAAAAAAGTTCAAGAATGTGTCACAGTAGACTGAGCCCAAGCTACATTACAACTGTGGATTAAAAAGACAGTTTTGAAAGGTGTGTATGTAAAAGGCTCAAAGATATTTCTCAGTACAGGAAAAAAACTTGCATTTTGGTTTATTATTTCCTAACAGTTTGTTAGGAAGCAGAAAATGATAGGTATTTCTGTAATTTTGTACTTCAGAGCAATGAACAGTAGAGCACATCTTCAAGCACTTGCCTCCAAATCAATGCTTTCTTGCTCATAAGGGAATGTTTTATTCACAGTATTTCAGAAGTGGAGAAATGCAGCTCAAATGACAAAACTTATAGAATTTGTTCCTAACTTAAGCTTTGATTCTGGCAGGATTTATACATTACAGAAAATGGGAGCTTTAGCTCCTGAAATAGTGAGTCGTAGTCAATCTCTATCATATTCTAAATTTTGCTGTCCTAACAGTAAATAAAAAATCCTTCCCAATTGCAAACATTTTGATCAGTTGAAAGTGGATTATGGGAGAAGGGACATCCCACAAAATCAGCATCAATCGTATGGGGGTGAGATCACACCACTAAAATTCTGGGAATAATTCAAATGTTAGAGTATTATATCTCTCTGCACAGAGGCAACAAGTATTTGATGAAATCTTACAGTTTTGTAGAAACTGCTTTCTGATATACGTCAGTGAGAGAGGTCCTTGTTCGCGGGCCTCATTTCCTCATGACAACAAGAACAAAACACCAAAACCCAGCAATACAACATTTCAGTGGTCTTTATTAAGACATATGTGCATACCCAGGACAAAACTGAAAGGCTCTCATATACATTTCCCAGAGGAAAAAGAAGGGAAGACATAGGAGTTGACTGGTAGACCTCTACTCTGCATAGCTGTTGCCATCTACCACCAGTTGCATACCTTTGGTAATTTGCTTATGTTTTGGTTTAGTCCAAATTATTCCTGCAGGGGATAAAAGGTAGGAGATCTGTTGGGGTACAAAAAAAACTAATTACAAACTCTTAAGATATTGAAGATCAGACTGATTTCCTTCAGAAAAAAAAACCTCACTAGGCTGAAGAAAGCCTTCACTCATTTTCTAAAATAATGAAGGTATTGGATGAGGTGCACTTTGCATGCCTGACTATAATAAAATTTGGAACATTTTTTTACTGTATGTTCTAAAGTGAAGATGAAAACTGTGATGTTCTACTGGCATGCAAAATGTGCATCTGAAGTAGGGTGGCATTATGTACAATAGAAAATTAAGTACAGCAGAATTATGCAGTATGCTGTCCCTCACCAGAACTGATAAACATCAAGTGTTTTCACAAATGGAACAATAGCATCCATTATGTTGTCTCACAATACGTATGCTTCATAATTAACATTATTAGAGGAGGAAAACTCTATTCTGTAAAAGCAGTTCAGTTAAGTGACATTCATAATACCTACCAGGCAGTCCATTAACCTCAGCAATTTTAAGTGGCGTTATAGTCATCCATGGCATTTTGGATTTCTCACAGCTTCAAATCTGTGGGCAGCTTCACAAGCTTTTTGCAAAGTTTCTCATGACTAGGACATCTGTAAAATTCCCTCCAGATCTTTCTTCAATTCATCTCTTGTTACGCACTCAGTAATTCACATGTCTGAATAAGGATAAAGGTACGTCCTTAAAACCATGCTCTACTGAACACAGCATTTTAAAAAAAAAAAAAAAAGATAATTTTAGGTGCTGTAAGATATTAAAAGCAAACTGTTTCTTAATCTTACCTTTATTTTTCCATGTCAATGTGAGATTTCGATGAGCAGTGTTCCCAGATGAGTCTTATAGTGAGAAGTCAAAACAATCAGATATCGATCTTCTGGCTTTTACCAAGTAATCCACCATTTAAGATAGGTGTGTTAAAGGTTTTACCAACCTCGCTATTTAGGTGGAAAATGTATATATTTATAGTCATATGAAACAGTGCAACACTGCCTGATGTGTTGCTTGGAGACAACAGCTCAAAGCAGAATCCTAAAACATTCAAGAAATTACAGTATTGTGTGAGTATCAGTGGCTAGGATGATGTTCTGGTTTCATATGTTGTAAAAGTGATTTTCAATCCAGAATGCAGCACAGGGAACCTGTTTCTCTTTAGGGAAATAGCCATTGAAAATTCTCTCTTGGTTTTTAATTTCCACTTGGTTGCTCTTGAGTTTGGCCTCTCTCCTGAGGTTCATTTTGTTGAAAAATTTTGTTATTTGATAACTGTGAAATATGTTATTCAATAACTGTGAAAGAAAGAGTATTAAATACTGCTTCACTGTCAAATGTTCTTCCTGGATGTGTACTCGAGAAATAAGATAGGGTAGAACTGGGATGCTACATTTTGGCATAGTGTTTTTTGTTAATTTCTTTAATCTACAGAGGGAGCAAATTGGTGCATCTTCATTAATTCTGATCTTATGAAACTGGTGTTCTTTTCCTGCAAGAATCCGATTCACATTTCATCATCAAAACTGAAGCAGAACTTCTATATGAGTAACAGCTTTAAGGTACCGTACTTCAATGTACTTGTAGTCCTGCCTCCTTGGCATAAATGCTATTGTGTTTCTGATACTGATTTATGAGAGACACCTATCTGAAGAAACATATGATGGTGACGTTAAAGGACTTCAGAGATCAACACACAAAGAAAGGATTTGGTCTCTTCCTCTCTGGCTCCCAATGCTAAATCACTTTGCACTACACAGCTCAATGTAATGCAATATGAGAAAGATATTTAGATCCTCAGAGCGTGCTAGCATCTAAGAAATACAAAACACACTGGATCTTATACCCCAGGGCATACACACAATTTCCATTAGTGCCAGGGGAGAAGAGGTAATATATGCACTCTCTCGATCTAACCTGTCCAACTTGCTATTCGCCCCGCGGGATGCATACTCTAGAGTTTCCAAATGGCATATGAGTTGACAGATTTCACTGGTCTAGATTATCCATAAAAAGGCCCATGTCTGAGCTGATTTAGGGTTTTGAGTCTAAGGGTCAGGCTGTAAATTCCGGAATTTTTAAGGTCTACATGTGCTTGTAGTCTCACAAACAGGGGGGGTGGGTGAAAAGGAAATTAAAAAAAAAAAGCAAGCAGCCAACAACAAACTAACCAGGTTTGTGATGTGAATACAACAAGGGAAAGACAGTTGCTTTAGATCTTGGTTGCATTACACAACTACATTTGCCAGTCTAAACCCCAAATTTGCAATGGCTCATTTGTATCAGGCTCGTTACAATTCACCAACTCCTAGTGAATGCAGGGGGCAATCATACCAAATGGCTGAGCGTGCTTCGTTATGATGATGCCATGCCAAACAATGCTATGCCAGCATAAAACTTATTCTGGCCTGGCAGCCTTCCTATTCTATACTGGGCCTTGTTTAAGCACACTTTCTGATGGAGCGACGCCTGCAGTCTCCAGGGATTTTTGTAAAAGGGCTCCCCAGAACTTGCTTGAGCAGCCGTGTCTGTGGCTGTGCGGCAGAGCCCATCAAGGCCCGCAGAAGACCAGGGAGACAGCTGCAGCACCACCCTCTGCTCCCTGCAGCTCCCACGGACACCCTCAGCTCCACTCCCACAGCCCACGGTGATGCTCTGAGTCACAGCTTGTAACGTAAACCTTCGTCTGCAAGAAGGTTCTTTCTTTGCAAGCAATGGGAGATGATACTCTGACTAGGGGGAACAAAAAGCCAGAATGTGGCATTCATCTGAGGAATGATGTTACAGCCCATGGCTTGCACCCTCAGCCAGCTCCATGTTTGATTTAAACCTGTCCAAGTAGGGCATCTTCAGGCAGGAACAGAATTTCCTATTTGCTTGATATGCAAGAGATGACACTTAAAATTAAAGATAAATAACAGAATCACAGAATCACTAGGTTGGAAAAGACCTTTGAGATCATCAAGTCCAACTGTTCCTGTCCTCTACTAAACCATATCCCTAAGCACCTCATCTACCCATCTTTTAAATACATCCAGGGTTGGTGGCTCAACCACCTCCCTGGGCAGCCTGTTCCAATGCCCAATAACCTTTTTGGTGAAGAATTTTTTCCTAATGTCTAACCTGAACCTGCTCTGGCACAGCTTGAGTCCATTCCCCCTTGTTCTATCACCTGTTGCTTGGGCAAAGAGACCAACACCCACGTCTCTACAACCTCCTTTCAGGTAACTGTAGGCAGCGATAACGTCTCCCCTCGGGTTCCTCTTCTCCAGGCTAAACAATCCCAGTTCCCTCAGCTGCTCCTCATATGATTTGCCCTCCAGCCCCTTCACCAGCTTGGCTGCCCTTCTCTGGACACCCTCCAGGGCCTCGATATCTTTCTTATAGTGAGGGCCCCAAAACTGAACGTAAGTATAATTATTTTTTTTAAACTTTTTAGCACATTCCAATGCTGACTACAGGTTGTTTTTTTCTTTCAATGAGAACTGTAAAGTAGCTAAGCACTAAGAATATGTTTGATAAAACAGACTATCCAAATTTGTAAGATACACTTTCTAAAGGTCATCCTCCGTAATGTTACACTGATCACCACCTGATTGAATTGCCTACAGCTCTGAATTTAATGAGAGACTGAAAATTCTCAATGGTAATTGGGACAGCCAATGTCTTTAAAGAGAGAAAGTGAGTGGGCAGCTAGTTGAAGCACAGAAGAATGCTTATTAGTGTGGAGGTGGAAGAAGTCTTTACTGAGAAAAACAATTAAAGACTATTTTATTTGGAAAACATTGAATTTTTATTTGTGCTGCTTCACTGTAGTCCTGGATACATTATCAATTCTATAACAGGTGAAAAAATAAAAAAGTAGAAAAAGAAATCTAACAACCAATAAGCCGGTACTCTCTCTCCTGCCTACAACTGCATACAGTATGGCAAGTTTAATGATTTCTTTTTTTCCAGTATGAAAGATCTCCAAGTATTGCCTGGAACTCTCTAAATGATGTGAGACTTGCCATGTTTTTCTTAAAAGTTAAAAGTTTGTTATTCCAAACAAAGTCATTCTCAGGAAAACCAAACAAAACAGAGAGATCAAAGATAGAGTAATCACTACCTGATCGCACTCTACAAAACCATGACATTATGAAATAAGAAATTATTTCAGCTTAATCAATACAAAATCCCATAAAGACACTAGCTATTATTTGCGTTCTTCCAATAAGGTTATCAAAAATTTTTACTGGGGACGGAAATGGCACTAAACTGCCAGTAAGTATGTGGCTCAGATGTGCATCAGGAACACAGTGACAAAGGGACAGTCCTTATTAAAATGACTGCATTCTTTGAATCATAGCAAGGCATTTTTTCTTCTAAAAGACAGAATCTATTTATAAGTATTATTTAAAGCCCATGAACTACAATATATAAAAGATTAAACGAGGCAATTGCAATAGACCTTCTGGGTTCCTACCAACAGAATTACTCACATTATATTTCTTTAAGCCTGCAACTCCATCTTCATACCCATATTTTACCCTCACTTAGAAATGCCTATCAAAACTGAATCATTTGAAGCTAAAAGATGTAATAAAAGCAAAATTTTAATTTTTTATTTTTAAAAAAGTTCCTATTTTAAAAATGCCATTGAAAAATTGTAATTTGTTGGTTCTGAATTAAAGGGAAAAAATAACATAAGGAAAATCACAGAATCATAGGGGTTGGAAGGGACCTCGAGAGATCATCAGGTCCAACCCCCCTGCCAAAGCAGGCTCCCTAACTCTTTAAGTCAGTTCTAGTTCCATGAAAGGATTAGTCCGGCTATCGGGATGAGCCTGGGATTCTTGGGTCAGAGCCGGGAGGATCGCACAAGCCTCGGCAGCAAAGTGCTTTTTCAGAAGCTGCATTTGATATTCCTTATCCATTCTGTGCCAGGATCATGTCAAAATACAGATGAATTGTGGTTCAAAACTGGGGTTAAAATCTGTCCTCAAGCATATGACCGCAGTTTGTTGCTCAGTTAAAAGACTGACTGGTTTTCTAGTTCCCAATTTTCTTTTCTTTCAGAGCAGGTATTTTATTGAGTCATATCTGGCTGGGTGAAAAGGACAGACATCAACCGCTTATTCATTGGTTGGTATAAAATGTTTAGCAAAGCACTGGGAGAGTGAAAAAATGTGCAAAACAAACAGCAAGCTCAAGCTATAAGTAGAAGAAGCGATGGAAGGATGAGGAACCACAAGCAACCTGGCCTCTCTTCCAAGGAGCCAGGAGAAATGGACTTCCCTAATGTGTTATTTTCTTTTTTAAGAGAAAGCAAATGCAGTTTCAGGCAATTCTCACCAGGTGTATTATTATTTACAATGGGCATAGACATCACTCTGGCCATCCTGTTCAAGGAGAATAGGGGCAGGGGGAGAGCTACAACTTCCAGCAGAAGATAGGTTTGTGTACAATGAAAAGGGACTTTGTTGTTAATTAAGGCTTACTAGAGCTATTGATTGCATTATAAGTTACCATAAATAATCAAACCATTTTAAAAGGTTAAAAAAAATGCCCAGTCACATTAGTACTTTCAGTTTGCCAACAGAAGGGATTTAAGTTAGAAACACATTTTTTAAAATCTTTTGGCTCATCTGTCCGTGAGAAGACTGAAAACCTTTTGCCTATACCATGAATCAAAATTACCTTCCTCTAGCCAAATTCTCCCCTGCAGGCTCGGAACAGAAACCCCAATCCCTGGTAAGAGGTCTTCTCTGTCCCCAAAACAACATTTTTGTAAGGCTTTTGGTTGCAAATGAACAAGAAAGAAATCTCTGCACGTCAGATAGCTACCCTTGCATCAGCTCTTTCCCCCCAGTCTCTCATTTCCTGCAATAGGTATGAGAGACACAGCAGAACAAGATGTCTGTATGGGTGAGAAGTTCATGGAATTGGCATAAGCTGCACAGGAACCTTATCCATCAATAATTCAAGTCAACCCTTAAGCTCTTCTAACTTGAGGAATTGTCATGTAGCATTTACTCCCATATCAACCTCATGTGCCCATGACTGGAGGTCAGGAAGAAGGATCACACCAGCTTGGGGTTTATTCCAAATCTTGGAACATGTCATAGCCTTGTCCACACCATATGCCCTTATGTTTGTAATTCTGGGAGGAGAAAGGAAAAAAGGAAACAAACAAACAAACAAAAAAAGACAGGAAGAAGAGAGACTAAAATCTAGTTTAAATGCCTGAGCAATAATATTTCTAGGACCGTTCCCATAACACCTAGATTCCAGTGGCATTATATAGTCAGTGATCAAGTGTGCAAATTTCTGCCTTAGAGAAAGACACCCCTTGACAGAATATGGAGAGAGGAGAAGCCGGTAAGTGCAACACAGTTAAGATTTCTAAACTACAGAGTGGTTATTAATTTCACCTATGAAGAGAAAGTATATTTTATTATTCACTCCATCTGAACTCTTTTCTGTAAGCCTGGTTCTTTTATACACCAAAGACTACATTACTGAAGTACTAAATGCACATAAATAACATTCACATTCAACTTGTAGTTCCTATGTCACAAAGCTTAAGATAAACCCAAACAAATCTAATTTCATATTTCATGATAGAGAGATTCAGAAATAACAAAGCATAACAATGTAATAGCAGAAAGTAAAAAAACCCTAAATCCCTGCATCATACTGGGTTTCATTTTATTCTCTAAGAGGTACACAGTGCCGTTAATTCTGCCGGCTATATACTAAGACAAGGACATTTAGTCATGAAATCACTGTCAGTGAATTGATAACTGTCAAAAGAATCTGTTCATCGCAACACTTGTTTCTTCTTGATTCACTTTAACTTTAACAAAACTGAATATTAATGCACAACAAAAATAGTAGTCTTTGCATGCAAAACTTATGTGTTTCACTGAAGACACCCCCACTTCCTCCTACCAAACAGCTGTGTACAATAGTATATTCCAAAAAAATTTCCTTTAATGCGAGAGCACCAAAGAATGGCTGAGGTAAAAGGAAGTCTTTTTGTCAAATGCCTTGTTTAGTGAAGGCACTTGAATGTATTTTCATTTTATTTACCAATTATAAAGCTGCTATCATATTATGTAACTTATTCTGGGCCAGAATTAATCTGCAATAAAGCTATTATCTGAATGAATCTCTAAAGAGTTATCGGCGCTTTCTACACCATCTATTGGTGAACTAGAAAGAGGCAACAAAAGGTCTTACCAGGAAAATAAGCACTATGGGTAGACATGAAAACCTGTTATTAACCAACTATTCATGTGTGCAGGGGGAGCAGAGGCACGTTGAGAAGTGCACTTTGGGTCCAAAAGAGAAACAGTAAATCTCAAAATAGGTGTATGAGCCAAGAACAATAGTTCACGGTAGTTTTCTTGTGGCTAATTGGTGCACCGAATAAGCAATATTGTATCTTGCTATGTGCAAGGGGATGGGGTCTGAAACACAAGGCTTTTGATTGTAACTGAGAAAATTGATATGATGGTGATACCTGTTGTGTGGATGTGTTACATTTAAGTCTACAAGCTCATGCTAATGTCTTGGTTTGCTCCAGCCTGTGGGGAGTTTGTGCAAAATAACATGAGCCAATTCAGGGTACTTTGAATACCACGAAGGGTGGTTCTGGAATGATTTATTTCAAGGGAAGGAATAACCGCTTGAATCAGTACAGGCTGGGGGATGACCTGCTGGATAAGAGCTCTGTGGAGAAGGACCTGGGAGTCCTGGTGGATGACAAGTTGGCCATGAGCCAGCAGTGTGCCCTTGTGGCTAAGAGAGCCAATGGGATCCTGGGGTGCATTAGGAGGAGTGTGGCCAGCAGGTCTAAGGAGGTGATCCTCCCCCTCTACTCTGCCCTGGTCAGGCCCCACCTGGAGTATTGTGTCCAGTTCTGGGCTCCCTGGGATAAAAAAGACAGGGACCTCCCTGAGAGAGTGCAGAGAAGGGTTAAGGGCCTGGAACAGCTCCCATATGAGGAAAGGCTGAGTGAGCTGGGGCTGTTCAGCCTGGAGAAAAGAAGACTGAGGGGGGACCTAATTAATGTTTGTAAATATCTTAAGTATGGGATGCAGGGGGAATTGGCCAGCCCCTTTTAAGTGGTCTGTGGGGACAGGACAAGGGGCAATGGCTGCAAATTGGAGCACAGGAGGTTCTGCACCAACATGCGGAAGAACTTTACACAGCGAGGGTGACAGAGCCCTGGCACAGGCTGCCCAGGGAGGTGGTGGAGTCTCCTTCTCTGGAGATATTCAAGACTCGTCTGGACGCCTATCTGTGCAATATGTGCTAGGGAGCTGCTTTGGCAGGGGGGTTGGACCCGATGATCTCTCAAGGTCCCTTCCAACCCCTATGATTCTATGATTCTATGATTCTATGGTTCTATGGTTCTATGAAGACAGGGCAAATTGCAACTGCTTAATGGTGTACTGAAGAGCTTCCAGCCACAAAGGAATGAGGAAGGCTTCCAGTCACCTTAGCAATGGTTGGGTGTACAGCACCACCACCAGTTTTCTTTTAAACTGTTGGGAAGTTAATGCATGGTAATCTGGTGGTACTCTCACAAGTTTGATCTTTTTTATTAAGTAAGTTTTCTTGGTGATCAAAAACGTCCTTTAGATTGTATAACAGGCCTTGTCTTGACCAATTTGCCTGTTTGATATGTCCTGAGCGTGAACATACTGCTTATCCATTTAGCGGAGCTGAAGAAGTCATATCCGTACACTAAAGCCCTAGATTCAAGACAAGTCATTATTTGTCTGTACAAAACCACAGAAAACAAAAGGATTTTCTCATGACTAATTAGCAAAGGTATTTGTTCCCCAGACTACTTTATGGAAGAGGAGGGTGAAAGCCATGTGTCGGCCACAAAAGCTCTTGTTTCATTGAGCAATGACAGAATTAACTTCTACTTGGACCACCAAGCTCAATTTCTCATACTTCAGGAACACAATTCCTGATGACCCAAACATCTCCATTCAACACAGGAAGCTGTTAGAATCTCCTAGAAAGCATTGCTCAAGATGGCACAGAAAGTAGCTCAAGTCAGAGCTTGGGCCTGATGCTAACATACAGGAGCAGCAAGAGGCAGAGACAAGAAAGGGAGAAGGTGGAGAGAATCCGTTATGTATTTTTAAGTAGGAGACAGCATGCAACCTGTGGTCTGAACACAAACATGACAGAGTGTGCTCCATTGCTGGCCAGCAAACAGATAAGGGGTTGCACACAACGCAAGAAGGAGAAAGAAGGAAGAGCCTGTTCAAGATACTTGTTCATCTGAGATTTGCATGGGAAATTGGAAAACCTGAGATGAGAACTACTCCTAAAATGAAGCTGCAGGCTTCTCCACACAGGATTTCCACATATTCCAAGCGTAGGACTGCTAGAATTAGTACACATGGAAGGAAATTTTGCTATGTTTCGGGACTAAAGTCTTCAAACATCATCAAATATCATAAAATGGCAATTTACTGCTTTCAGGAACAGCAGTCAGAATAGATATTTTAGGTAAAAATTATAGGCTATTGGCCTCTGGTGGGGGTGGAGGAGAAGCTGAACTACAGCTAAACATCAGCTTCCCAGATACTAAAGTTGATTTAACAACCTGTTTGTCAAGATGCTGAGTTCAGTCAGTTATACATAAATTTCCCATGCTTGATGTTTGCTTTAACTGAGTATAGCTATGCTAATTATAGCCTCAATGTACTCTCGGTCTCCATGGGGCTCCTACTTTGTATAGGGACATATTTTAATTAAAGAGAATGTTTTCTTCTGTGCCACTGATACCCATCCAGACCTCCTTGCAGAGCTTTCCTCTGATCCAACTGTGTACTATATAATAAATGGGTGCAAAGCAGTAAAGAAGCTGCAGCTCTGATGTGACTGAAAATAAAACTTGAGCCATTCTTGCTCTCGGGTTTTTACTTGCTCTCTGTCTTTTACTTCAACATTCAGAGCATTGTAAACACTGGAATTGATAATGTTTGCTGCCTCTGTTTTTTGGGTTTATTTCTGGAATCATAACAACATTGAGACTTCTCTGTAAGTCTCCAAAAAAATTCATATGATGAGAGCTACTTGTATTTACTGAAGAAATTAAAGTAAGAATAGGAGAATGCCTTCCTCAAACCTCGAGATGTCACTGAAAGAAATTTGCATTTGGTATTTTCCTAACATGGATTGGGCTTTTGGGCACAGATCCAACAGGCCAGATCAAAAGTTAATTACTTCCATTTACTTAGTGATATTCAAAATATAAGGTGCTGTAATGAAGAATATGTATGGAACTTTAAGTAGATTAATAAGCCCTTTTCCTTCTAGTCCCAGGTAGCAGAGAAATAATACTAAAGATAGAAAGAAAAATATTCTTATATTAACAATTCATTGAAAGATTCTGTACATTCAACAGAAACTGGAAATACTAATTCCTGTTTGTATCTTAATTCAAAATAATAACCTAATTAAATTTATGTAAATGGTAATCTATGTTTCTGTAAATTGCAATTGAGAAAAAACAGTTCACACAATAAAAAGTTGAAATGCTATAGGCAAATCCCTTCTGCATACAAAGGTGTCTTGCCCTAACATCGATAGTTTTGTATTTCAGGTCAAAAAATTTGGCCATAGATGATCTTGGAGGTGTGCTACAGTATCCTCCATGTCAAAAAGACTGGCACTAAACTGCTCAATCAACATATAGAACTAGTTTGACTAACCCAGATGTCCCTGGCCTAGGTTTCATGAACATCACCTTCCCCCTTGCAGCAACAAATCTACTAGTGGATAAATGAGCACCTCCTCAGTTCCACCAAATTGTCTAAAAGCTGTTTTGTCATTTTCCATAGAACACAGAGGTAGCTACATATCGCACCACTATAAAATGCGTATTTCTGCTTTAACCAAGCTCATTTGAGACAAGCTGAGGAATAGTTGGCAGAACTGGGAATCTCTGGAGGACATGCAGCACTGACCACTGGCATAGGACACCCCTGCCTTGCAGGTCAGTACCATGACCTAACCCTGCCCTTTCTCAGTGCTGCTGGTCCATCCCCAGCTAACGTCATGGATGCTGCCAGCACATTACTACTGTCATTCTAGCATTTAAGCAAAATTCCTCTAAGTGAGAGCAAGCTGTAAGTCACCGTAACTATTTTTCATCAGAATACAAGATGTGGGTGATTCAGCATCCATGCCCTTTTCAAATCCCAAGTTCCCACCAGTTCCAGCAGAGGCAGTTTGGCTGTGCCAGGATGGCACTGCAGAATGTTTGCTGCCAACGATCAACTATCGGGAGAAAAGTTGAAAGGACTTGAACAACTATTGCTGAGAACACACCAAAAGCAGTGGACCCAAGCAAATGGCCAAAGATCAGTACAGAAGATACGGCATTAACAAAGTTACTGATTGAAAAGTTCTGTCAGAATAATGTAACATCTATTTTAAATAGAGTAGGTCACCGCCAGCTTCATTTGCCTTTTTGCTGGGGTAAACACGAGGACCTCAGATGTGTGTGACACCACTGAAGAAACAAAGAGTTCAGGGCGTATGCATATCTTCTTTATGTTTTAAAAGTTTTCTTGAGAGACTTGAATGCATACATATGAGAAAATAATGACTCTGGATCTGTGGAAAATATTAAGATTTGTGCACTGCATGGTTTCATTTACCAGTATAGATTCAGCCTAGATCCTCACTTACAGTCTGGTTGTATACATACCTCTCATTTATAATATAAAGGAGAAAAAAAGGGAAAATAAAAAGTGAAAGGAAAGACAGAATACAGCCAATATAAGCCAGCACCAAGACAGGCCCACTGCTGGCCAAGGCCAAGCCCATCAGCAACAGTGGTAGGGCCTCTGTGATAACAGAGTTAAGAAGGGGAAAAAACTTCTGCACAACAGCAAGAGCAATTGCAGCCAGAGAGAGGCGAGAAAATCTGAGAGGAAGAACTCTGCAGATACCAAGTTTAGTGAAGAAAGAGGGGGGATGGTACTCTAGGAACCAGAGCAGAGATTCAACCTGCAGCCTCTGAAGGACCCCACACTGGAGCAGGTGGAGACACCTGAAGGAGGCTGTGACCTTGTGGAAAGCCAGTGCTCGAGATGGCTCATTGCTGGATCTGTGGCCCCACATAGAGAAGAGCCCACACCAGAGCTGGCTTGCTGGCAGGACTTGTGACCTTGTGGAGGACTGTACTGGAGTAGTCAGGTCCTGAAGGTCTGCACCCCTTGGAAGGGATCCACGCTGGAGCAGTTTGTGAAGAACTGCAGCCTGTGGGAAGGACTCATGTTGGAGAAGTTCATGGAGGACTGTGCCCCAAGGGAGGGACCCCAGGCTGGGGCAGGGGGAAAGTGTGAGGAGTCTTTTCCCATTAGGAGGAAGGAGTGGCAGAGACAATGTGTGATGAACTGACCACAACCCCCATTCCCCATCGCCCTGTGCTGCTTGGCAGGAGGAGGTAGAAAAAGCTGTGAACAAAGTTGAGCCCGGGAAGTAGAGGTGGGGAAAGGTGTTTTCAGATTTCGTTTTATTTCTCATTACCTGACTGATTTGACTGGTAATAAATTAAACTAATCTCCCCAACTTGAGTCTGTTTTGCCCGTGACAGTAACTGGTGAGTGATCTTTCCATGTCTTTATCTTGACCCAGGAGCCTTTCCTTATATTTTCTCTCCCCTGCCCAGCTGAGGATGGACAATGATAGAGCAGCTTTGGTGGGCACCTGGCCTCCAGCCTGGGTCAGCCCAACACAGGGAACTACCATAGTACAAAGAAAAATAGTTTTCTGATCTCTCTCTCACTTAATTTCTCTCTTCTGAATTCTAATATCACTGGTGAAATGGGATGCTATCTCAGGCCAGAATTGTTACTATGGGAAATTAATTTATGACTGAAAACGAGTAATTCAAGACATGTCCTGCTTTCAGCTTCCCCCCAAAGAAAGTGAACTGCATCCCCCTGTTGCCCTCCCCTTGCTGGCACACACAGAGAAACAGCTCAGGCTTGGTAAGGTTTGGCCCTATTCTCCAAAAGGGCAGTTTCTTACTACCTACAGTGCCTCTGCTGCACAGCGCATGGATGATTACTGCCTCATCAGGTTTCCAAAATGTTCCCCCATCCATCTTACCTATTCTTTTCACCAGCTATTGTCAGGAGTTTTACATATTTGATAGCGTAATCTTCCTTTGCTTATTATTTGTTTTTATTATTATTGTACCATTATAATCTCATTATAGTCTTTCCTGGTTTCAATTATTGTATTTATTTTTTTCTGAGTCACTGTAATTGCTTTTAGTTTTTAATAATGTTTAAAATTTCCACTCTCTGAAGCACACATTATCATTCCCATTATAAAATTCAGTTAAGAGGTTGTCAACAATCTTGGTTTGCACTAGGTTTGGATTGATCTTTTTTCAATGCATGATACACGGGGCCTGCCTTGCCAGGGCTCCAGCCTACAAAGGTAGATTCACTTTTAAACAACAGGCTCATCAGCATATAAGAACTCACAGGAGAACTGTTCTTCATAACTAGTGGAAATGTTTTATAAAATCTTTAAAGCCTAAGAGCATAATGAACATCTTTTCCAATCCATCCAACTGTGGGAATTACTGGTTTCCTATTCTGGGTATGCTTGGTAAAACCACAAGTTTACGGCAAGACTGAATGTTGGTGACTGAGTGACCTCTAAGCTTACAAAACATCATCACATCAATACAGTGTAATAAAGTAACTCGCCTTTGACAGAAAATGAGAAGACTTTCTCCTCATTTCCCAAGTATTCCTCTCAAACGTGAGATTAAGTGCATATCCACCAATCACATACACACACACAAAGATAAAGTTAAGTAAATAAGACCTGAAGATCAATCCTGAAATGTTTTCCTGCACAGAAATCCTATGACCTGTCAGGAACCCACTTAAAATCAGTACGGCTTTACTTGGTCGCATGGATTGTCCCTGAGAAATGTTTGCAGAAGTGCTGATTCATATTCTAGCAATGCAGCTATTTAGTTAACAGAGATACCTCTGCCATCATATCTGATTAAATTAATTTGTGTTTCTATTTAACAAGATTGATATTTTTCTAGAAATAGAACTAAATGCAACCAAAATGCACTGATATTGTAATATATGTTGGGCTTTTTTTTAATTAAAAAATGCTTAATTACTGTCTTGTGAGGGCAAGGCACTTATGTAATAAAAATACTTTTAAAAATTAGGGCTTCCTTTTTAAAAATAATTTTGGACCTGAATTAATCACAGAATCACAGAATCACAGAATTGTAGGGGTTGGAAGGGACCTCGAGAGATCATCGGGTCCAACCCCCCTGCCAAAGCAGGCTCCCTAGCTCATATTGCTCAGATAGGCGTCCAGGCGGGACAACTATGAATGCAGCAATCAGATGCTTTAGGACACTGCACGTGAATTTACTTGTGTGCAAAACTAGATTAGAAAAGCTTTTTAGTAGTTTGGGATACAGGTTCACTGGAAGTGAGCCAAGATGGCTCTATCGGATGGGTGTACTTCTCAGCAGGGTGCAGCTTAGCATCCGGTTGTTACTCCGTACTGAACTTAACACGCAGAGTCGTTCAGTGGTGCTGCTATGAAATTGCTCTCCACCTTGTTCATCTGCATAACTAATGATCACTTCAGAGACAGAAAGATCCATCCATGATAACATCAAGATAGAAGTTAAAAGCTCTGAAGTTACAGACAGCTGGAAATAAGATAGCAATTTACCTGCAATTTTCTGGAGAATATGCAGGCTACATTGTACAGGTAACAGGGTGTGAAAGCCTTTCAGCCTGCTCCTGAAGCCCTTAATTACCAGAAAAGCAACTCACATACAGCTCATTGTTTTGTAAAGAGATGGAAAGAATTGTTAAATCATCTCTTCTAGTCTTCATTTCTCCACAGTCATCTACATTATACACAAAAAAACACAGTTAACTTGGTTGTCTAAATCAAGACCTACTACTGAGGCACACATTGGTCTCTGTGATGGTCTTAGTGGCAATATCTGTAATCAATATCTGTAATCAACCAGCAATGCTGAAAGCATTTGCAGAAAAATGACACAGAATTTAAAAAAAAAAAAAAAAAAAGAAAGAAAAAAAAGTGTACATGTAATAACAAAGAAAGGGGAAAGGGAATTCAGTATTTTAAAAATTTAGTACTTACCTCACTACAGATAATATCTAGTTTTATATTTAGCAAAATTGGCAAACAGCAATTACAGTCTTAAAGGCAATCAGTGCCTGCACTCAGCTACGCAAGTAAATAAGTAACGCTGCACAGATGAAGATCTTCAGATTTACCTGAAGTACATTAGCAAGGGGTTTGAATAACAAGTACCCTGAAAGATCCCATAAACCAAGATCACAAAGGCTAAGGAGCCTGGTGCTCAAAAGGGTTATCATTTGGCTAGATATCATAGTGCATGTCTCACATCTATTCCAGAAATACACCTCTGACTTGACAGGCCTGGCCTTTCTGAGCTAGAAGGGTCAACCCAAAATTCCTCGTGTATGACAGGTATGAGACAGAACAGATTTGAGTGGGATCTGTTCACAGGTGAAGAATTTACCTTATGTGCAGTTTCTCTGGGTTCTTGTTCTACTTTTCTCAAACACATTAAAGAATCTTCTATTAGATGATGCTTTCACTTTGGGGCAATGCTCATGCAGTTTAACCAGAATACACCTCTGTTTCTGAAAAGCCAAATATCATGCTTTGACTCTGAGGCATTTTACTCAGATCTCTTTCCTGTAGGCTCATGCATTTTTCCAAGATCACTTAAAAAAAGGCAAACAAGAAAACTGCAATGTACTAGTATCAATTTCAAGAAGACCATTTATAAAGCTCTAACCCTCTTCCTGTTCACTAGGCCTCTAAATACCGTATCAGTAAGCTAGCCCTTCAGCTCCCAGCACAACCTTAAAATAATGTCTTGGGTCCCTTGTCCAGCACTACAGAATAGAAAAAGGTTAAACTTCCAAGAACATAGTCTTTGCTATTCTGGCATTGTGACCTTTTTTTCTTGGTCCGGATGGGCCATTTTGTCTTCCCATAAACCAAAATAATTCTGTTAGAAGCTGTCCAGCTTACTAGACAAATGAGCTACATTTATACTACTGTCCACTTTAATCATGGCGTTCCAATTATTTGTATCAGATAAAAGTATTAGAAGATTATTCTTTTTTTCATATTTATGTCCAGTTTAGTGCCAAATAGGGTTGAACCTAGTGCCCCTTGTTGCACAGCCATTCCAGAAACAGACCTGTTTCACTGCCATCACGACAACATTTTGACACGTCTTTCTTCCAGTGCCCAGCCCATTTAGTCTGTGTTCTGCTATGGTACACCAATGGCTTTGAAAGCATGAGCATGAAGTCAAACAGCTTACAGCACTCTGTACATGTTTTGTTGAAATTAACTGACACCTTGAAGAAAAAAAAATCTGTTGGCAAGACCTACTTTCTTAAGAACATGTGAAAACTCATTACAGAATCTAAACTTGTAACTGTATACTAACAAAAGAGACAAGACAGGCTTTTGCTTTTCTATCAAATCAAAGTAATTTGCTTTTGGACTCATCCTGATTATTACTTTGAATACTGGTATAATGCTGACACACTTACAGCGATTATTCTAGTATTAACAATAAACCAGAAAACTTTCTCAAACAACTCTTTTCAGACTCTTGGATGTAAATGACCTGACCCCACAGACAGAAACATTATACAAGGCCTTTAACCTGAACAGGCAAATACAGAATAGAAGTATTAATTGAAACCCTCTAATTTCTTTTACTATCAGTACTTTAACTTTCTTAAACTACAGTGGGTTTGCTCCTCTGATTTTTTTTTTTATTCTTGATTTATTTAGAATCCTCCATTATACCTTATTCTGTCAGTCATATTTTTCCCTAATGCACTTGGAGGAACACAATTTTACGTGCTTTGCTGTATCAGGTCCTTATCAAGGAAGAAGGCTAGGCCTACAGAAGCTTTCCTATCTCTGATAACAGAAAGCCCAGAAGCCAGTTCCATATCTTTTTAATCTACACCAGCACATTTGGAAATGATCTTTGCATTTCTTAACCAACTTGAGAAGATCCTGAGCAATGACAAACTCGTTGAACTCTAAAATGTTACATTAATAGATTCCCTAACAGCATTAGTGAGCATCCCAGATAGAAAATAAAACTACTTTCAGATTGTAATCCAATAGTCAGCCCTAATATTCAGAAGGGAATTAAAATAAACAAACAAAAATCAAAAACAACAACCCCCTCCCAACCCCCAAATGAAACAAACAAAAAAAAAAACCCTCCAACAAACATCACTGAAGTAAATGCTTCCAAAGATCTTAAGAAGTTATAATTTGGCTATAGGTTCTTCAGGTTCTTCATTTCAAAAAACTAACTACCACACACAGGCCCCGAAAGTTGATTAGGTTTTAATATTAAGAAATCTGTAGGAGAAAAAAAAACCCCTCGATGGAAGGCAATTATGCAGCCTTTACTACATGCATATATGACCTTTAATTAATTTGCATAAAATACTTAATGTTCAATTTCATTATTGCAGCAATATGCCTAACTGGATTTGTATATTGTGTATAACATAAGAAAACAGAGTCATTAAACTCCTACAGATTTACTTCTCAGTGGGTAATTTGAATGTGAACATATTCAATTAAAAACACTTAAGTAACGAAAACAAGGATTATCACTGGGATGGTACTTGTTTTATAAAAATATGCCAATAGAAAATGCAGAAACAGTCAAGGGTCACTGTAGTCAGTCAATTGATTTTTACTAGCACTTACTCATTGACTGTTGAACTTTCAGTATTGTGAATCCCACAGTCAACAACTATAACAAAAATGAAGTTTTTATGTTAAAAATTCCAAAGCTGAAATAACTGAGAAGAGGCTAAATGTTTTTTCTCACGCTTCTGCAAAGAATGCTGCTAAATTAATTCAATGGAACAGACTAGATAGTAGGGATAAGGACATGTGCAGGAACAAGAATACTTTTTAAAAGTGTTAGTTTTGCCACAGATGGAGGGCTGGAGAAAGGAAAGAATGAGGAAAAAGTGCATTTGATAATTAGGAAGTTATCATGCCTTAATTTTTATTTAACTAGGAGACAATCCATAACTGAATATAATAAAATTAATTTATAAATAAGTTTTAATTTGGGCTTAAAAAAAGATTGCAGCACAAACACTCCTGTGATCTATGAACTCGGATCACATTTCCTTACCTGTGGAAGAGGATACGCTTCAATGCACTCTTCTCACACTTGAGGAAGGGACTTTGAAAGAAAGAGTACAAGGCAAGATTTTCCTTTCCCCAAGAGGTTTAGAAAAAATGGTCAAGGGGCAAGAAACTATTTCAACATTTTTTTCCTGGAAAAGAAAAATCTCAAATCAAGGGAAGTAATTTCCAGATAGATAAAAAGAGATAGCAATCTCTGTTCTCCGTGTCTGTGGTGGACTGAACAATAATAGTTGCAACAGGGTATGTTCTGTTTGAAATATTAAGCCATTATCTATCAGTAAGACTAATCAAACATAGACCTACATTGCTTCAGAAAAGTGTGGAACTGGTCATAGGCTGCACAACCCTCAGGAATCACCTCCTGGCAGGCATGAACAGAGCGTGTGTTGGACAAGGGGAAGAGACTATATGATCTGTTCAAGTCCTCCTCCAGACCTAGACATCTCCTGTGTGTATTTGTATGAGTTAAAATGGAAAAAGTATATGAAAAACCCATGGCCATGAAATCAGATAGGTACAACGATGATGAAAAATACAGTTATGTACTGGATTAAGCAATATGCTTTTAGGCAGAATTCTTGCATTCACCACATTCTCCAATAAGTAGAAATTATAGTAAAATTATTTCACTGCACTATGTATATAGAATTAGTCACCAACTGCATAAGAAATTGAGCACATAGGCAGACTGTGTTGTAAGCTACCAGTTACCATCCACAAGGAAGATATCAAACGTTACAGCATGGAACATGCTTGTGAAGACACACAGTGATATACTACTCAGCCATTCCAGGGAGCCTGAATTATGGACAAGCCTTATCATCATCAGAAAGCTGTGGGGGGACCTCATTGCAGCCTTCCAGTATCTGAAGGGAGCATCTAAACAGGAGGGGAATCAACTTTTTAAAAGGGTAGACAATGGCAGCACAAGGAGAATGGATTGAAGCTAAAGGAAGATTGGTTTAAATTAGATATTAGGGGGAAGTTTTTTACAGAAAGAGTGGTGAGGTGCTGGAACAGGCTGCCCAGAGAGGTGGTGGATGCCCCATCCCTGGAAGTGTTCAAGGCTAGGTTGGATAGGGCCCTGGGCAACCTTGTGTAGATCCAGGCCTGGAGGTTGGTGGCCCTGTCTGTGGCAGGGGGGTTGGAACTCTATGATCCTTGGGGTCCCTTCCAACCCAGACCGTTCTACGATTCTGTGATTCCATGATCATCTAAGAACATCAGAAATGCCAATCCAGGATACTTGGAAATGAAGAATATTTGTGAAAACCAAATCCCTGGCAGTAGGAATCAATTGTGTTAGAGAAGATGTGCTGCTTGTGGGAGTCTGGAAACTCAGTCTAAAGAGCAACAGCACTGTGGTATGCCCTGTTTCCACCCTGACTGTCCAGGGTGCAAATAGAAAAGGCAGTGAAGTTAAAAGATTAATGTAAATTCCATTCCTTAACTCTAATGCCCAGACAGAAAAAAAACCCCAAACAAACAAACAATGAAAAAACAACTCCAAAACACCACAAAGGAACACAACAACAACAACAAAAAACCCACATCTTTGTTTCTGTTGCAAAATGAGTTGAGTCTTGGCACTGCCACCCCAGCCTACTCATATGGCTTGAGAGACAAAATTCAAGAAGTAATGTGCAAAGGAAAGTAGAGAGGAATGAAACACCAAAGATTTGCACTGCAAGCTAAACCTCACAGGTCCTGCTAGAATGCTCAAGGTTAAGGCTTGGCTAACATCATTCCTTGAATGGGAACAGAAATATTTATGGTACAGTATTTATACCTTAGTCAACAGATCCAACAGGGAGGCAACAAAATTCAAGTTAAAAACCAACGCAGTTTTGTAGGAAGCCATATGTCTCCTAAAATGCCAAGCAAAGATGTCAGTGACAGTTAAGAATGCTCTGCAGTTTACTGTTGAGAGTAATTTGTCAATAACTTGCATGACTATATGCTAAAAGGTTTCTTCAGAGAAATCAGCTGAACATTACACCATGTAAAATAACTAAGAATCTACGGGAAGGAAGGAAGGAAGGAAGGAAGGAAGGAAGGAAGGAAGGAAGGAAGGAAGGAAGGAAGGAAGGAAGGAAGGAAGGAAGGAGACAAAGAGAGAGAAAGAGAGAGAAAGAGAGAGAAAGAGAGAAAGAGAGAAAGAGAGAAAAGAAAGAAAGAAAGAAAGAAAGAAAGAAAGAAAGAAAGAAAGAAAGAAAGAAAGAAAGAAAGAAAGAAAGAAAGAAAGAAAGAAAGAAAGAAAGAAGAAAGAAAGAAAGAAAGAAAGAAAGAAAGAAAGAAAGAAAGAAAGAAAGAAAGAAAGAAAGAAAGAAAGAAAGAAAGAAAGAAAGAAAGAAAGAAAGAAAGAAAGAGAAAGAAAGAGAGAGAAAGAGAAAGAGAGAAAGAGAGAGAAAGAGAGAGAAAGAGAGAGAAAGAGAGAAGAGAGAGAAAGAGGAGGAGGAAAGGAAAGGAAAGGAAAGGAAAGGAAAGGAAAGGAAAGGAAAGGAAAGGAAAGGAAAGGAAAGGAAAGGAAAGGAAAGGAAAGGAAAGGAAAGGAAAGGAAAGGAAAGGAAAGGAAAAGAAAAAGTTATAAAGAACAAAATTAGAAGCTCCACAAGAAAGACAGCAAAACTAGAGAGACAATACTAAGTGCATCCTATAGGGAACTGCAAAACATTAGACATGGAAATCAGCAAAATATCTAATAAAGTGATAAAGCTGCCAAGGAAAAAAAAAAAGAAGAAGGAAAAGTATGAAAAGAACTACCAACAAGGGAGAAGACTGGAGTTATTGACTATGCTGAGTTATGAAAGGCCCTAAGGAAAAGGAAAACACAAAAACATCAGAGAACGTATCTGTGATGTGTGATGCTGTTGAGTTACAACTGAACAAAATAAAAATAATGAAATGGCACAGGATGTCTTCCACAAGGACTTAAATGGTAGTTTCCAAAGAAGAAAGATGACTACAGATTTCCCACACATAAATTACTTGAGTAAACAAGTCAGAGATCAGCTCTAGCAGAAAACAATGAATGCAGCCCAACTATTACTTGTACTGATTTCCAACAGCATAGTGTCTTCATGACTACACAGAGATTTTGAAGATGTCCACCTTAAGCCAAAATCTGCCTTTCACTATGGAGGTGAATCACATGGCACTTAAAGGGACAGGGCTATCCCGTGGGCTACGCTGTTTGAAGGAATGGGAGCCTGCGAGAGCTGGCTAGCATTCAAACAGCACTTCTTCCAAGCACAGGAACGATGCATCCCTTTGAGGAGGAAATGGGGAAAGAGAGGCAGAAGACCTGCATGGATGAACAGGGAGCTATTGAGCAAACTCAAAGAGAAGCAGAAGATCTATGAATCGTGGAAAAAGGGTCTGAGCACCTGGGAAGAATACAGGAATGTGGTCAGGGCCTGTAGGGATGCAACTAGGAAGGCTAAAGCCCTCTTGGAAATTAAGCTGGTAAGGGACATAAAGGATAATAAAAAGGGGTTTTTTAGACACGTGAACAGTAAGAGGATGTCCAGGGATAATGTAGGTCCCTTGCTGAATAAGGAGGGTGTCCTGGTTACGGGGGATGCTGAGAAAGTGGAGATATTGAATGCCGCCTTTGCTTCGGTCTTCACTTCAAAGGCCCCCCGGGACCCACAGACACTGGATGAGAGTAGGACTGATTGGGAAATGAAGAATTTCCCTCTGGTTCAAGTAGGGGAGGTCCAGGAGCGGCTCAAAGGGATTAATGCACACAAATCCATGGGCCCAGATGGGTTACATCCACGTGTGCTGAGGGAGCTGGCGGAGGTGATTGCTGAGCCGCTCTCTATCATCTTCGACAGGTCTTGGAGGACAGGAGAAGTGCCTGAAGACTGGAGGATAGCCAATGTCACTCCAGTCTTTAAAAAGGGCAAGAAGGAGGAACCTAGTAACTATAGGCCAGTCAGCCTCACCTCTGCCCCTGGAAAGGTAATGGAACAGCTTGTTCTGGATGCCATCTCCAAGCAATTGGAAGAGAAGAAGGTCATGAGGAGTAGTCAGCATGGATTCACTAAGGGGAAATCGTGCTCGACCAACCTCATAGCCTTCTACGATCTCATGACAGGCTGGGTAGATGGAGGGAGAGCAGTGGATGTCATCTACCTTGACTTCAGCAAGGCCTTTGATACTGTCTCCCATGACATCCTGATAGCAAAGCTGAGAAAGCATGGGATAGATGAGTGGACAGTGAGGTGGGTTGAGAATTGGCTGTCGGACCGAACCCAGAGGGTTGTGATTCGTGGAGTAGAATCTGACTGGAGGCCTGTTATCAGCGGTGTTCCCCAGGGCTCAGTGTTGGGTCCAGTCCTGTTTAATATCTTCATTGACGATCTTGATGAGGGAATAACATCCACCCTCAGCAAGTACGCCGATGATACAAAGCTGGGAGGAGTGGCTGACACGCAGGAGCACTGCGCTGCCATCCAGAGAGATCTGGACAGGCTGGAGAGCTGGGCAGTGAGAAACCAGATGAAGTTCAACAAAAGCAAGTGTAAAGTCTTGCACCTGGGAAGGAACAACTGTTTGTATCAGTACAGGCTGGGGGATGACCTGCTGGAGAAGAGCTCAGTGGAGAAGGACCTGGGGGTCCTGGTAGATGACAGGTTGGCCATGAGCCAGCAGTGTGCCTCGGTGGCCAAGAGAGCCAATGGGATCCTGGGATGCATCAGGAGGAGTGTAGCCAGCAGGTCAAAGGAGGTGATCCTCCCTCTCTACTCTGCCCTGGTCAGGCCCCACCTGGAGTATTGTGTCCAGTTCTGGGCTCCTTGGTATAAAAAGGACAGGGATCTCCTGGAAAGAGTCCAAAGAAGGGCTACGAAGATGATTAAGGGCCTAGAGCATCTCCCCTATGAGGAAAGGCTGAGTAAGCTGGGACTGTTCAGCCTTGAGAAGAGAAGACTAAGGGGGGACCTAATCAAAGTTTATAATTATCTGAAGCAGGGGATGCAGGGGGAATCAGCCAGCCCCTTTTCAGTGGTCTGTGGGGATAGGACAAGGGGCAATGGCTGCAAGTTGGAGCATAGGAAGTTCCGCACCAACATGCGGAAGAACTTTTTCACAGTGAGGGTGACTGAGCACTGGAATAGGCTGCCCAGGGAGGTGGTGGAGTCCCCTTCACTGGAGATATTCAAGACCCGCCTGGACGCCTATCTGAGCAATATGAGCTAGGGAGCCTGCTTTGGCAGGGGGGTTGGACCCGATGATCTCTCGAGGTCCCTTCCAACCCCTACAATTCTGTGATTCTGTGATTCTGTGAATCAAATCTATCTCAGAGTTTGTCCTTTCTTGAATTTTAATTCCAAATACATGAAGTACAACCAAAATATCACAGAATCACAAACTGGTTTGGGTTGGAAGGGACTTTAAAGATCATCCAGATCAAACCCCCTGCCATGGGCAGAGACACCCTCCACTAGACCTGGCTGCCCAAAGCCCCATCGAACCTGACCTTGAAAACTTCCAATGATGGGTCATTCACAGCTTCTTCCAGAACCTCATTATTCTCATTGTAGAAATTTTCCTCCCTATGTCCAGTCTAAACCTACCCTCTTTTAGTTCAACACCGTTGCCCCATGCCCTATCACTACAGGCTTGATAAAAAGTATTTCTGTTTTTCTCATAAGTCCTCTTTATATATTGAATAATGTATGATGCAATCTACTTTCTTTCAAGTTAACACAAGAAATGGAAAATCATACTGAGGGTGTACAATCTGCCCTCCATGAAAAAATAAGCCAGTGTCTCTGAAGTGCTAGAAAGTATCTGAGGAGTCCCCGTCAAATCTGATGGCCTGCCTAAAGGAGCCCTCTCACTTGGATACTTGTGTTTGCACAGATCTCCAGCGGGACCCAACAGCCTACGTCTTACTGGACATCAAAAGCATTCTGTGGCTCTGAGGAACACTATTTGTTTCCACTGTATCCAGAATCCAGAAAGTTTCCCAATCATATAGATTAGCTCTTTCCTGTAGCTACAGTGATATTCAGAATACCGCTAAAGAATCAGAAAAGAAAACCGTACAATTGGGGTTTTGGTGTCTCCTACCACCCAATAAGCATCATAATCTGCCTATAGCAAAGAAAAAGTATCCTGCTTATTATATAGCAGATCTCTGTAAATTGCTGAAGCGTATCTAATGTTACAAACTGAAGTAAAGGTGACTGCCTCATTGCCATCCTACAGCCTAGAGGAAGAGTTCAGAGTAGATTCCCAGTAACCTGAGTGCTAGAGATCTCCTCAAAACATCAAAATCAAACAAGCATTCACGATCCTAATTTGGACTGTTTGAGCTTTTACTTTTTTACTCCACATAAACCATTCCAGAAATACAGCACCATTTATCCATAGTTTTAATCTTTGAAAACCTGACTACCCCTTTCAAAAGCAGTAAGTCATCTTGAGACTTGTTCCACAGAAGGAATGTTCATTTTTACAGCAGAAGGCGAGATCAGTAACCATGCAGGAATTTCACTGTATCACGAGTGAGTGCAAAGTTTGCGTCCTCGACTCAAGCGCGTTGGTTCGGCCCTCGTGCCTGCAAGACACATGGTGCTCAACGCTGCTGGGGATGCACTGCATGCTCCTGTCTGCAACCTGCCAGTCCTGCCAGGCAGGACAGCCACACGTGGAGGTCAGCCCCCTCCTCCTTTTTCGCAGAGTTTGGCAGTCCAGAACATACAGAGCTCTCACTGCTGAACAAAATACTTCAATGGCCACAACTGTACACTGCTCCAGAAGATGACACACCACTTTGTGAGATGCAATTTGTTCCACGAAAGGCACGTTCTTTATTCTTAGACTGCAGGCTATGCCTTTCCAGCTATGTCCCTGGAAGACCATGCCACGTGAGCACATTCAAAAGAATCACAGGCAAAAGAAGTTATTTCTTGCGTTAGCTAGCAACAAGGGTACTTCTGCACTTCAAGATTTTCCTATTTCTGAAGCACTTTATAAACATTATTAAGCACTCACTACTCTCCTCTGAGCCAAGCAAATATTACTAGCAGTAATGGTCTAACCACTGGCACATACCACCCTGGCACTGGGTTAGGAAAATGATTAAGGACCAAAGTAAAAGCCCTCGAAGCTAGAAGATAAGTCTTCACTGAAAATTAAATAGGTACTTTACCGTTCGGATGGTCAAATGCACAATACCCGTCACCAGACTAATTTGGACAGATACTAATAAAACGAATGTCCTGCTAAAGAGGAGGCTTAAAATACAGTGCACTTATTTACTGTGTCTTCTTACTATTGCAGTTTCCATAGAAACTGGAGAGAGTTAGAAAATTTCAGTACTGGGCAACAAATTCTAATGACCTTTTCTAAAGCATCATTATAATATATATTTAATGCAAACAGAATAGATCAGCAAGATTTATACTCAGGCATATGAACATGGATCACCAGTCCTAATGCAGAGGTGCTCTTGGCTATACGTGATTTCTGTGTCTTTCTGGCATCAAGAGGAAGGACACTTCCTTTCACACATGTCAGTAACCATCCACACCACACTGGTCCTTCCTCTTCAGGCCTTTCAGTTTCATATCACTTCCTTCAACTGCCCTCCAAACAAGCAGGGGAGCAGAAAGTATTGAAGCATCTTCAAAATATACTTCCCTTTCCCTGAAGTTTATGTGATATCTTATCCCTTACATTTATAATCACCTACAGCTTAACCATGATGTAATTTCTTATGCCTTGTGGGCTGATTTCTGTGACTCACAATTTCCAAATATATTTGTGAAGGTGGTTCATGAATTAAACTTCTGTCAGCTGAAGCCTCCAGCATTGTTCTGCCCGTGTTCAGTATGGAGGCTCCTGGCTCACAAGAAGTTTTAATGGTACAGCAGAGAGGATCAGTCCTCAGTTTATAAAGGACATTCATGAAGCCATTATATAAGCTAAGGAAGACTGCAGATGCCCCGATGGCTTTTTGTCATGCCACAGTCATTCTTTGGTAAGTTTAGGTTTCCTATATATACACCACTGAAGAACCTCAGATGATTCATCCCCGGGGTTTGCTGTCAGATGAGCACAGTTGTGAGCTACGCTTCTGGTAGTTTCTCTGGTGCTGTACTCTTACCCCGCACTTCCTCTCTGATTTTAAGCTGCGTCCAGACTTGGGGGACCCTGGAACAGCACCCTGGGTCAGCTACAAATTCACACATAATCTCTTAAGCATTTAGCTACCTAATCCTATAAGTCAATTAATAAAATTAATATAATCTACAAGTGACAACATGTAGAATCACTTTCACAGAGGTATACTGAAATATCACCTTTGTTTATGGAGAAACATCACCTTCTCTGCCCCTTCTGTGCCCTAATGATCCTTGCCCCAAGAAGTTAAGCTAATAGGAAAGGTTTTGCTGATCCTGGGCTCTTCCTCTGCTTTCCCCTGTGTAACAGTATCACTTGGTTGACAGTTTGGGAGAGATTCTCTGGAGATACAGCTGGTGTCTTATCCAATGCAGAGTCACACTGAGAGGACTAAACCACATGTGTGGAAGCATTTGCTACAGTTTAATCTCAAGTGCAGAAGGTGCAGCGCTGCCTCTGGTAATATACTTCTACAATAAGCACCACTAACAGCTCTGGGGATTGTACGCGTTACCAGTGCGGAAGTGTTTGATATTTCCCCTCGTGACAGAAAGGAGACAAGTGGTTAAATTACTGTCTGCTGTGCACGACTGCAGACATTAGCAGCTGATATTTATAGTGCCTAATATGTTATAGTATCCCAACAGGCAGGAGAACCACGTCATAGAACATTACTACAAATAAAATTGTTCTAGTACAGAAAAAAACATTTTAAGCATAGAGAATATCACTGTAGTTTAAATGGAAAGCATGAACAGCTCAGATGTTTTGATAATAAAATGCCTGTTTTAGCATTCCACCCCCACCCTAATACAAGAAGAAATAGGAAGGACAGGAAAAATTGTACATTAAAGAAGTCAGCAGAAAGCATCTGGAAGAAGGCTCCATCATAATGTAAGTGAAGTGGGATGTCCTTTTCTAAAAAATGCACAGCTGGAAGGGAAGAGAGTTCTTATGGTTTTAATTGTGGAGAGGCTTGTGTGCTGCATCTTTTTTAATCTGTTATTCAGTCCTAGGGAGTTAAATACAGGTCCAAAACACGTGGCATGCCTTAGAGCAGACAAAGATTGTTTGGGCATCTTTTGGAAATAAAAGTTACCTAACATTGTGTGCATTTTGATACAGAACCTAACTCCTCACACTCTTCTAGTAAAAAGGTGGGGGGGAGAAGCACAAAAGAAAGCAAACAAGTTTCTCACAATAGATCACTTTTTAGAAGTTAGCACTGTGCATCCTAGTCCTTATTTTTCTGAACTAATTCTTTTTGCAGGAAAACTTTTATGACAAAATCCATTATTCCCATATCCCTTGAATTTTATTTTTTTTTCTATTCCAAACCATGTGGGAGCTTCCACAAAATTCGGGGCTACAATAGAGCTGTAGTGAATCTAGAAGAAAAGACTGATGGTCACTTCTGATGCTGTTTCCATTGCTTAGTCCTCTCAAGACCAAGGGTCTTCCCAAATCATGAAAGGATGTATTTCTAGGATAACAATCTACTTTAACAGTTGAACTTTAATTTAAGGCAAAAAGGAATGCTAAGAAATTGATCGCAAATAAACCATATCTATTTCTTCTGTGCTTTATACAAGTGAATTATGTGCAGTTAACACCAAGAGATCTGTCCTTCCAAGTTACAGTTATCAGCCAAGAGATTTGTCCTTCCAAGTTGCCTCAAAGTAGCTGGGGAGAGGCAAGACACTACTGAAATGAGGAATGCAGAGACTTCTGTGTAGGCAGCCCTGAGACCTTTAAAAGTTGAGGGGATAGTTTCTTCGGGCCCACAATCTAATTTCTCTAGTAGCAATGAAAGTATCCGTGTGGTCTGCTGCACCCATGTGAAACCAATGAACCCAAGACCCCTCCAGCTTTACAGCTATATTCCTCTGACTCCTATATGAATTCCTTGTGATCCTCACCATTGACTGGTAGTTGTTCTAGGAAACAGTACTAATACATTACTTTACTCGCTGTGCGAGTAGAAATGTCTGTCTTTCGATTTCTCCGCTCAATTACACGCCCTGTAACTCTACCCACACACTGCACTGTGTTGGCCAAGCCGTACATTTTGGCAGTGGACTTCAGAAACTATATTCCACCTCAAGAGAGTGCCTGTGTATAGTACTCTCACACACACATACACACCCCCTCAGTACATGTGATTTATATACCACCCGGGCAACCGGTTCACAAATAGATGAAAGCACTAAAAAATAAAAATCCCAAACTCTGGTATATAGAAATCCGTCATTCTACATATCGCTTTCATCTAGCAATACTTAGTCACGTTACTAACGTGACCAGTTATCGAAGCTGCCGGCAGTTTCTGCTGCTACTGATGTATACTTCTCTCTTCCTTCAATAGCAGAGCTCTATGCGTCCGGAATGCTTTAGGAAACAATTCAGAAACAAAGGTCAAGTAAGCTTTCTTGCAAGAGATGCTGTTTTCTGGAGAGAACTTCTTTCCTCCACACCTCCAGCTACCCAGGCAAAGAGACTGCAAACACACGTACTCACTCACATTTCTGCCTCTAGAATTAAGCTTCACTGAGTTGGAGCCCCTTCTTCAGCCTCTACTCCCCCCACCTATCAGGGTGAGACTGTTGTCAAAGGCTATTTTACAGCCAACGGTTTATATCCACTCCCAAGAGCGCAAGAGCTCGTCAGCACTCGCCTTTCAGGGGAGCGTGTTTTATTGATCTTGGAACATTTAATGTAACATCTAAACATCAGTGAAATCTCTTGCTCGGTTTTTCATTTTTAAGACTACATAGCTCTGGGTGAAGCACTTCTGACTTCTCGTACCAGTAATGAGAGGGGAAAAACAACCACAGTTGTAGTGGAGGACCTTAAACTCCGAAAAGGACTTTGTACTGTGCTGGCAGCCAGCTAGGACACTATGCGAAGCCTGGAGCACCAAGGCACCACACTGTGACCATGGTTTTTACTCCTTAAGCGGGATGGTGCAGAGATCTGCACCAGCTGCACTCTTAAAAAAATTTCTGTTCACACATATCCAGAGTCCTCTGGCCTGTCCAATTATTTTAAGTGGATTTACACATGTTAATTAGTTCTATACCTGGAAGTCTTGATACTGAAATCTGAGGACCTATTCATCTTGAGATAATAGACCTAATCCCTTTGCAGCCTGAGTCTACCCCAAGCTGCCTATAGTTTTGCACATAGAGAAACAGAGTTTAGTGGATTAAGCTGGACAGCCCTAGGTAGACACAAACCCAGGAAAACAAGGCAGTCTTCAATATGGTGTGAGGCTGAAAGTGTATAGCTCCTTATTCCAGCTAGACACCAAGCAGTACTGTCTAAAATGACCCAAAAGATGTAAACTAACTTGAGATGAGTTTCTTCCACAGCCTGCAGGTTTCCTCTTCACATCACTGCAAACTGCTTTTCAGTGCCAATCACAACTTACCGAGATTCTGATTGCTGGGAGAAGTGGAACCAATCCCCTGGTCCCTTATGGCTATGCTCCCTGTGCTGCAGATCTTCCGTAGATATGTGAAAAGCTACAGAATAACACAGATGAAAACCAAAGTTTGGGTAATAGGCTTATATTCACATTGTGTGTGTGGTGAGTGGAAGGGAATCGGGAAATCTAGAAGCGAACACCAGCCCACTCGGGAATAATAAACCAAAACATTTTTACATCTTTACTGAAACCTCCTGGGTCTTACCTATTTAAATTACATTAATTCTTACTATCAGAACACGTTTCCAGAACTGAATTAGTACTAAAGAAAACCAAGCAAACAAAGCAAGCCATTCTTTTTCAAGTCTATAGTCAGAGTTAACTCATTCACCCAAATCAACGAAGTCTTCTAGAAGAACAAAGGTCAGAAACTATGGCGTATGAGAGACCCTGTAGTGTAAAAATGGCACATCAGACATTAGCTAATCAAAGATGATGCCATATTTAAGGAACTGTCACATGTCATGTTAGAGAACTGCTACACCCTGTATTCTCTTCTAAACAAATCTGGGGCTGAAAAAATGTTCCTATTTCAATGAGTTACTTTCAAAACACATCAGGTTTAGATGTGCTCTAGTGTGACATACACAAAAGAGGGAGGAAGTGGAATCTGTTAACCTAGATTACAAAATCTAGAGCAAGGGAAGACAGGATAAACAGTCTTTAAGTACATAAAGGGTATCTATAACTAGCTGAGAAACAGGGGGCACCCATCATCCATACACATTGGTGAGCTCAAGCTGCAGCAGGGAAGGCTCAGGTTATGTATCAGGAAAACCTTTTGGTGGTGCAGTTGGGGAAGCTTCATAAAGGGCCTGGAAAGCCCATACAAGCATCTGTCAGACAAGAAATGGGTACCGCTGATCCCCCTTGGGGCATGGCATAGGCCTGCTCCCTCCCCATTCCCAACTCCGTGATAATCAGACTTCTCACTTCTGGCCAGGGTAAGAGGAATAGTGGCCTGGCCTAGAGATCCCAGACCTCCTCTTCCCAAGGACAAGCTAACACAAAGCCATGGTTGGGGTTCAGCCACTGGGAAAGGGGCAGAAGAGGGTATGTAAAAATATGCTGCTTGCAGTAAGCAGCAAGTTTATCTCACCAGACACCCATCTATACGGAAGTTGCTGAACAGGCCTGACTTTGCTGCTACACCGGTGTCAGTAACACAGAGGAAAAAAGGAGAGCAGGAATCTCTAGGGGAACACAAGAGCCCTAAATTATGTTCCAAATGCATTAGATTATATCCTTTGTTTCACTTTCAGTCCGGAGCATTTAAATTAGATCTTCTCCAAATTGGATACTTTCCTCCCCCAGGTTCACATGGCACTATTCAATTAATTACTGTCAACATTTTTCACCATGCGAGCTATGTCTGACAAGAAATTCTGTCACAGCTTATCACCTCTGCCACTGGGTATTGCCTCACAGCCTTTCATCAGTTTATTCTTGCACAGACCAGTTCAGTTCTCCCTTCTTCATCCTTTACTGGTGATCCCGGACACCTCTACAGAGTTAAGGCAATGGGTATCACTCAGAACAGCTCTGATGACAGAATTTATTACATTTATTATCTGGCAAAAGTTGCCATTGTATGCCTAGCCAACTAAAAGCAAAACAACCTTGATACCAAGGTATGAGAACTTCCGGATTAACTAGAAGATTAAAAAAATACTTACTCTTGCTTTATTTTCACCCCTCTAATTCCCATTTCCATGGAAACAGGGCTGGAAAGTACCAGCAGGCAGCCTGCAGCTGAACATCTGAATGAGAACGCTCATGTTGAACTCAGCAAGCAGACAGCAGGTGAAGTCTGCAGGAACTGTCAAAAAATCTATAGCTACATCTTGAAAGGAAAAGGACAACCTCAGTTTAAGCAAAGAGCTTTCTAAAGAGGATGATAGATAACCTTAGTGAATATTCTTGCATTGCACCAGCTGATAATCTGACTTTCTCTTCTATAAAACAGGAATATAATTTTTTTATCTCAATGGCACAAGACAAAAATTCATAACAATTAAGTACTTAAAAATGTTCAGATGGAAGATGACGTGCTAGTGAATATGGCAGGTTATTTCTGTTGCAGGACTTTGGCTTCTAAACACTGTCCTTTAATTCCCTCAGTGAAATCAAACTGGCTACCTAACAGTTCATACATGCAAGCTGTGAGCCAAATTGCTTGCAGGGCTCTTCTTACAAACATCCATTGCACTTGAAAACATAAACTTACATACATATAATATTAACAAGCAGTTAGTAACATATATGCTAGCTATAAACACACCAGTTTTGAGCAGCACTCCACACTCATTTTATTTTAAAAGCTACTAAAACAACAGTTGTAGATGTAGCTGAGAAAAAAAATCTATGTTAACTTCTTTATCCAATTTAGTAAAGTTTAATGCAGGATTTTTTTTTTTAATACCATCTTAGATTTTTTTTTCCTGTTCAATATTTGCTCTTCAAGTAACAGGAAGAAAAGCAAACAAGCGAAGGATGAAACATTGCTGTCTTGGGCTATACTTTATCCAATAAGAGATTGGTTATTATTAAACTCCTGCTTTTGTATCTAAAGCAATTACCACTCTCTCAAGCAGATATTTTTCATTCTTTGCAGAGAGCAGAACATTGGTCACACTTTTTTTCAATGTAATTTTAGCCAATGCAGTGGACAAAAGAGAATGATTATAATGAAGGATTTAACGTCTTCTGCAAGTTCAATATCACTACACAAGAGCTGCCCTGAAAACGGATGATGAAGAAACTTCAGAAAGCATAAATCTTTCTTCTCTTTTTTTTTTTTTCTTTAACAGTGTTGTTTAAAGTTTAAAAGAGCTATTTATCAGAATCAAGTCAGCCAGATAGGTGTAGATGCTCTTTACTGCACCAGTGTTCTCCCTCACTACCAGAGAGGAAAGCTTGAAGCACCACAGAACCAATCAGCCCAAGAAGCTGTTAGTGCCTATTGATTCATTCATTCCTTTGGGATCTTCAGTGGAAAAAAAGAGCCCAAATTTGCAGTCCACAACATATTCAACTCACAGCTGTGACGGAAAAGGATAGTACAGAAGCTGTTTGTGCAATTTCCTTGCATGACAAGAAACTAATAGTTGTGTATCAAGAGCACACCAGCAGCAGACAAAGCACACAGCTATCACCATCTCTGCAGTGCAAGAGTGTCCAGTTAACAGCTGCAGCAATGGTAAGAATTGCACAGAGCGCCTTCTGCTAATGAGTACCATGTATAACTCTCATTTTACTGTACTGAGTGTATCTGTGCTCACCTTGAAGATCTTTTACTGTGCTACATCGCCATACAGGGAGCTCTGGGATAAACAAAAATCAAGCTCCAAATAATTCACTTACCTGGTCTTACACTGCTTAAACACAGCATACACAAAAGCATAAGCTTTCAGGGGCATTTCCTCTTTTCATTTGTATGAAAGTATCTGTAACTAATCAACCTGCCTGTACTGCTGGAGGAGCTCTATTTCAAGCAAGAGTGGAAATAAAAATAAAAGTAAAAAACCCATAAATTTAAGCAAAAGCAAGTCACATCAGGAAACACTGACTTCTCTCTTTTAAAGCTCCATCCCTACCCCCTTTTCTTTTTTTCCTGTTTTTTAGGAATGCCAAAACACGTTGTATTTAACAGGTATCTTCATTTTGAGGGTGTCCTGCTCACACTGTGTCAAAGCTCAGGAGCAGGGTGGGGAAGACAGCCTTAATGTCTGTCAGAGGTTTACAAAAGTGACTGTGCAGTAACGTGGGGAAACTTCTGACTTGTCGGAAAAGTTGCTGTTGGTAGGAGGGGATGAATCACTGCTGTGAAGTATCTATCAAGGGAACTGGAGCTGGCTGCATGTGTACACAGAGTGCCATGGATGGATGCTCATCGAAAGGAGTGGGTTATTTTTCCCAGCTGGAGCTGGAGGGAGAGAGAGTTATAATTCAAGAAAATGAGCAAACTGCTACCCACCAGGTCATTAGCACCTTCACACAGTTTCCCCTTATGATCTTGCTAGTAACACCTGTACAGAGCATGTAACTGCTTTTCTTCCAATTAACTTTATAACTGCTAATGCATCCCGGTTGCTTTGGCTGGTTAAGTTATGGGAGACGGAAATAAAGTGAGAAGGGACATCAGTACAGCGCTTACAGTACGCTTATGGATTATAAGAAGGACGTGCAGAATAGAGGTGCCTGGTCTGGGATCTTTTGCTTCTTGAGGCACAGGGTACATGACAAATACAGGTAACATGATAATGAAGATGCGCTGTGCTGGTGCATGCTTTACGAACTTTCAGTCTAGTAACAAAGGTATATTTATGATAAATGGAAGGCCACAAATAAATTGCCACTTCAGAAGTGAAACATCATTGTCTATTTAGAAAGGCTTAATGCAAGCAACCACCTAGCAGCATTTGGTGTTTTGAGGTTTTGGAAATGTTTTACATGTTTTAAAAATGAATCGTTCTTTAACCTTTGAAACAGCTAATCTTGTTAATCTTGTTAAATGTATGTCTTCTTCCAAAGCTGCACAGCTGTAGTACAGCTGAATGCCTTTTTTATCCTCCCTCCCTTATGAAAGGCTCTGCAGGTGATGTTTTCATAGCCGAATTATAAGCACTGAGAATAAAAGTTCATGGAAGAAGTACTAACACACAGTCACCAGGGGAAGGGCATCATTGCTCCCAGGTACCTTTCCTTCCATGCATAGCTCTCTCCTCCAGTTTACAAATACAGGATAACAGCAGTGACAGAGGAAGTGTTGCCACTTCAAACTCTTACACAGCACAGGAAGGGGCAGTGGGACACGCAATGTTATTGTGTACGGGCAATCTGGGTCATACTGCTTTTAAGGCTAACTACATATATTGCCCAAGAATCAAGGTTGGGCTGGCTCTGAAGGGCAGACAGATGACAAGCTAGCCTGGCAGCACTGCCCCCATCATTCCCAAGGGCTCATTTCTTTCCTAGGGGACGCATATTGCTAACAGCATGGAGGAGGCTGGTTGCAGGGGCACCCTTAAATGAGGAACCCAAGACACCCAAGCTGGCCACTCCTGAACTGTTAGATGGATATAAACAAGTAGGGAAACTATTACTGCATCTCTGTCTTTCACCCAGCCTACTCCTCACAGCATCTATGTTCTTCCCTAATAGTTTTGGAGGTCTCATTTGATGTTTCTTCCCCTTTTCCTTCTCCCATGCTTCTCCCTTGTACATCTCTATCTTTCTTTCCTTTTTCTTAGGAACAACACCTAAGTCTGCCCATTATGAGGTGGTGGAATCACCATCCCTGGAGGTATTTAAAAGACATAGAGATGAAGTCCTTAAAGACATGATCTAAAGGTGGACTAGTCAGGGTTAGGTTATGATTGGACTCAATGATCTAAAGGGTCTCTTCCAACCCAGGCAATTCTATGATTCTATGATTGCTAAATGCGTTCAAACATCAGGAACTGAACACAGACATAGATCTACAGCTTGCAATCAGGCCCTTTCTCTGGGGTCACCTAATGAGAATGGAGCTGGACAAGGTTATATATGAAGCATATACTTGAATGTTCCCAGAGGTATGACATCATTGGCTTAAGTGAAACCTGGTGGGAAGAGTCCTGTGACTAGTGTGCAACAAAGGATGGTTCTAGGCAGGGCAGGAGAGCTGGGGCGGGGTGGCACTGTATGTAATGGAGGGACTGGACTGCACAGAGCTGTCAGTTGGTGACAACACCATTGAGAGTCTCTGAATAAGGATTAAGGGACAAAGAAATAAATGTGATGTTGTAGTGCGAGTCTGCTATAGACTGCCTGGCCAGAACGATGACATTGATGAGTTATTCTTCAGGGAACTAAGAAACACCTCTAGATTGTCTGCTCTTGTCCTTATGGGGAGACTACAACTTGCCAGATGCTAACTGGGAACACCACACAGCTAATACAAACAGGTCCAGGAGATACCTAAAGCAACTGGAAGATACCTTCCTTGTTCAGGTATTAAGGGAGCTGATGAGGAAAGGTGCCCTCCTAGATCTCTTGCTCTTAAACAGAGAAGGACTTGTGAGGGAAGTGGTGTAGGTGGCTGTCTTGGCCATAGTGGCCACAAAGGAGTGGAATTCAAAATCTTTGTTGAAAGGAGGAAAACTGCCTCCAAAATTTCAACAGTAGATATGGGGAGAGCAGATTCTGGGCTGCTCATGGAACTAGCTTGTCAGTCCACTGGGACACTGATTTTGAAGGCATTGGGGTCCATCAATGCTCATCATTTTTAAAGTACCACCAAAAGCACAGGAACAGGCTATTCGAAAATGTCAGAAATCAAGCAGGCAGGGAAGGAGGCCAGCTTGGCTGAACAGGGACCTTCCTCTATCGCTTAGGTGGAAAAAGAAAGCTGGCCAATACTGTGGCAGACAATAAAAAGGGTTTTTTCAAATACATTAACAACAAGAGGCAGATGAGACAGAACATTGGTCCATTACTTGATGAGAACGGTCACCTTACTAACAGGGACACAGACAAAGCAGAGATTTTTAATGCCTTCTTTGCCACTGTCTTCAACACAGTCAGTGGGCTCCGGGACTCCAGATGCCTCAGGTTGGAGGACTATGACTGTGGAAATGATAAACTCCTAGTGAATCCTGAACTTTTGGGTGATCTGCTGCTCCACCTGGATCCATGTAAGTCCATGGGCCCTGATGGGATTCATCCCAGGGCACTCAGGGAGCTGGCTAATGTCACCGTGAGACCTCTCTCAATTATTTTCAATAATCTTGGGAATCTGGAGAGGTCCCAGTTGACTGGAAGCCGGCAAACGTTGTCACAATTTTCAAGAAGGGCAAGAATGATGACCCTGGTAATTACAGGCCTGTCAGTCTCACCTCAGTGCCTGGTCAAATTATGGAGAAAATCATACTGGGAGTTATTGCAAAACACCTAAAGGACAACTCAGTCATTGGTCACAGCCAACAAGGTTTCAGGAGAGGAAGGTTCTGTCTATCCAATCCAATTTCCTTTTACAAGGTCACCCAGCTGGCTGACCACGAGAAACTAATTGATGTTATTTTTTTGATTGCAGTAAGGCTTTCCATACTGTG